>OX457017.1:7522501-8814101 GCA_949752705.1 Callimorpha dominula | reverse complement strand
ATTATCCATATTATATTAGTTGTGGCAAATTTCACAGATAGCGCAATTTGAATTTCAAGTTTTTACAATATTTACTATATTTTGATAACATTTATTCAATCCATTAACTATATACTATATAACAAAAGGAACTTCGTTACAATCGGGTCTCCCAAAGACACGTCACGCGTTTTTAGTTTTGTTAAATCCATTATTCTAAGTAGCACATTTATTTTTGACCTCTCTTTCACACTTCGTGTATTTCGGGTTACCTGTAGACCTTAGCCGCACTTGCTGTTTCATTCACGCCCTACGCTTTGATGTATTGCATCTATTTTTGTGACACTTGGCAACCATTGCACACACCTGCATTCGTTCTCAAATATTTGTCAGAAGCTAACATTACTAATTGTATAAATAATTTGACAAATACACTTTATCATTTAAAATTTTATTATCAATGTGGAGGTGAATGCGACATCCACATAGAGCAAAATGTACTTTAGCGCCATCTACTGAAGACATGCCAACTACGTAGTAACTACTAATCGTGCATCGCGCAATGAAGTATACTTATATACATACATGCACACTGTGAAGAAACTGTAGTTATGTTCTTCCAAAGCGAAGATTTACCGACCAGGTCAAGAGACCTGGATAACCAGGGCCCGACAGTTGGAAGTCTTTCTTTCTTCTTTCTTTAAGTTACCCAGTTACCCCGTAGTTCAGCTTGTCTTGCTGTTTGAGTATATCTCTACAAATCAAAATATACATAATACACTGTTAGACCGTACATTGGACCTTGTGTGAAAAGAGCTGTAGCTTAGAGAAGAGGTTGAACAGATTTTTTTGAATTATATCTAAGTATAATCTCGATCAAGTCACCTTTCAAACAAAACAGACAAACTTAAATCGTTTCATTCGTTCTCGAGCTACGATGCCACAGCCGGACACACAGATACATAAACACGTCAAACTCATAACATCCCGCTTTTTGTGTCAGGGGGTTAAAATAGGCAAAGACAAAACAGTTCAGCACCTTTTTTTCTGTTTGTAAACTGATTTTTATTTTATTTGTTTTTAGCGATTGACGAGCTTTAGTGTTATTGATAAAAAAAATGAAAACAGATTTATTTCTACGTATTTACGGGAATCAACGCGATCACGAAAAGGTTTTACATACCTCTGAATTGCCTGACGTTTCGACCAGAAGGTTCTTCATCCACTTCTACCTCACGATGTCGACGACGGAGGGCGTGCACCGCTGAGCCAGTCAGCCTGTGACCACGGCCAGTGCAACCTGGTCGAAACGTCAGGCAATTCAGAGGTATGTAATACCTTTTCGTGATCGCGTTAATTCCCGTGAATTCGTAGATAATATTATATCATGGAACGCGAAAGTTTAAAAGTTAGATTTATTTCTAAAAATAATAATAATAATAATGATTATGATCGAATTTCGACCAGTGGGCGAACAGGCCGTCTCCTCCTCACGACTACGTATTTGTTTATACTGCCCCCACCCCACCCAACGCAAACGTTATATGAGCGGGGTCAGTATACCTGCATCAAGTTCCCCAAACCAAGGTCCCGAGACGCAGGGACCTTTATACGGCAGGTCTTACCTCCAACTAATTAAGGCTAGTTACCCGTATGCCTATCGGTCACAGAAGATCGCCACTCGTGAAACCACACTCGCAGCGACCCCCCACTCGCAACCGGCACACTCCCTATTGTCCAGATAGGCACCGGAGCTGTAAGGCACGCTCACTTCCCGTATATTTGCATATGCTCGCGGTAACACCGCTTAGTTCGTCAGAGAAGCCGTCTACAGGTATCCAGCTGGTACCGGAGCTGTCAGCACGCTCACATCCCAATCTACAATCAAGTGTAGGTCTACCCTGGCCTACGGTCGGGTGTCCGGATCAGAGTCTAGTCACCTTTCTACTTGCTAAGCAGGCAAGTACCCGAGCTGCATCGGTCCATCGAGACCTCTGCTAAAGGACGCTCCAAGCCTCGCAGCGGAAAACCAAGGAGCCCTTCGCCTTAGACCGGTTAATTCCGCTGCTCGCTGCGCGCGAGAACCGACGCTCCACCGACAATAGTGGAGCAGACGAACGTGCCCGTTCTCTGCAGCTAACCACAAAACCCCCAAGAGTCCAACTCCAAAACCGGTATCTGACAGCTTTCGCCATCAGAGGGCTCAGGATCCGGTTCCCGTGGTACCCTGATCTAACAGCCGGATCTAACAGTGGGCGAACAGTAGAATATAAAAAAGAACGAGCAGCAGGAGTACCAACTGCTCTTCTGCATTCATTCATTCCCATAGACAATTAGGAATTTAAGCGCCGAATTTTATCGTAGGAACAAGAAAGTATGACTCAATAAATGCTGAAAAATCAAAACTCTAAAAAATTTAGAAGACTTCATGAATTTCTTTTTTACAAACACAGATACTATTAAAAATGTCCCCGCATAATATAGGTACCTAATTAAAAGTTACAACACTTGTGACCTAATAGAGAAACGTCTACTTAAACTAATTAGATCAGTAACAGCTGTTGAATGTCTGGCTTCTAATATCGATTTTGTAGTCTACCGAACTATTGAATCGAAAATGCAGCTCGAAGGACCATTGTTTGGTAGACGTTAACTGAGATTGATCTGTATTTTATAATTAGTATGACGGCTGACAGTATACTATTCATAGCAAATAATATGGTAAAAGTGTTTATACTAATATTATAGAGGAAAAGTTTGTCCGTTTGTATATAGGGTGTTACTACACCCTTCCATACTTCATAAATATTACAACTTCTATTTGTGACTCCTACTTGGTTTTATATCAAGAATTGCTGAAGTTTTGAGACATATTTTCTACTAGCAGCGCCCCGCGGTTTCACCTCCAAAAGTCTCGATCCCGTTCGAATATCTGGATAAAAAGTTTATATGTTAATTCAGGTCTCCAGCTATCTACATACCAAGTTTCATCGCAATCGATTCAGTAGTTTTGGCGTGAAAGAGTAACAAACATCCATCCATCCAAACTTTCACATTTATAATATTAGTGGGATTAGTTTACGTTATCACCATACGCTTCACATTGAACTGCAAATAGGCCTCTTGAGGATTCTCCAAAAACTTAATCAACTTCATCGATAATTAATATGGTATATCCCGAGAATCGTGAGTTTAATTAACTAAGTGAAATTTATAAATATAGATTTTAATAAACTAGAAAATGCGAACGAACCAAATAAATAACATTTTATAAATGCACAAAGTCGGCAAAGAAATCCAGATAGCATTCTTTTTAACCGACTTCAAAAAAGGAGGAGGTTTTCGAATCGAATTCGTCGGAATCTTTTTTTTTTATGTATTTTACAATTTAAAAAAATCTTTTTTTTGTTTCAAACGGTATACTTTCCAGGTGGTCCCATTTAAATTTTATCGAATCAGTCGAGCGGTTTTTGAAAAATCAACAAATATCTAAAAATTGTATACAACGATGATGTTTTCGTTTGTTCCGAAACATCGCTGTCTCATTGGAACTGCGTTTAGTTGGCCACCCATATTATATTTAAACAAAATACATTTACTTCCCACTAAAAAGCACATTGAAGTCGGTGATACTTTTTTCAAGAAGATAATTAGATACTCAATTGATTACATGTTTAATCGCTGAATCTATTTATTTAGCAATTTTATGTCACCAGCTAGTACCACAGCCAATACCAGTAACCCTACCTAAAGAAGAGAGGGGAGGGGGGCTTTCCGCTTAGGTATGAGCATATAATAGTATATCACTTTAGATTTCATACTAGTAATGGAAATTAATGCTAATTCACGTTCACGTTAGCACGCGGATGCGAAGGAGAACGCACGCTGTGTGAGTGTAAAGCGTTAACGAACGAAGTGCAATGAATTAATACGTTCACGAAAATTCACAAGTTCAATTAATTTGCTAATTGCGAAATCAGAATTCACAAATTTAATATGAATGTGAATGCTAATTATTCCATCGCTATTTCATACTGCATTGTTTAAGTACCACGAATAATACAATGTATTTTCACCTATTTTAATGTATACTTTTGTATTGTTTCAGAGTCGGATTCCTTCCTTCTAACCCTCCATTTCTAATAATCAGTTAGTTACCTGTCAAATTTCCCGCCAAGATGATATGTCAAATCGACGACAGTTAAAATATTGTTAACAGTAACAGCGGTTTTTAACAGTAACGCGTTAAATGCATGTAGTATTAGTATAATAGCTTTAAAAATATCTAACGTAATAATGATATCGAGAAAATTATAACTAGTCGGAGAATATTAGGTGAAATAGAACAACATGGCGACACCGCCCGAGTCACCGGTTGAAGAGCATGCGTATGAATTGGAGCCGAGTCGAACGCCTAAACCTATTCCTGTTGCCTTGGAAGAGCTGTGCAGACAAACGAAGTTCTCGAAGCAGGAAATACGAGTCATGTACCGAGGATTTAAGACCGTGAGTATTTTTCTATGAATTATTTACATAGGGTCTATTTAATGGGATTTTTTGCCTGGTCAAAGTGGTCGCTTTGCTTGTAAGCCACGCCGAGTGCTGTGGGTTAGATTTACACACCGAGATGGATGAACTATCTACATGCAAGTTTGCACGGAATCCTCGGTGCGCTTCTCAGATTCGCATTTGTCCGGTTTCTGCTACTCATCCGATCGTCATGATATTTATTTATTTATTTATTTGAAGGAAAACCTTCAACAACGAAATAGTAGCAGTGATATACTACATTTAGCCAATTAAAGGTCTTCACAAATAAGCACTATTTTATATAAATACAAAAATCGTACGGACAATTTAGATGTGTATTACATTAGTTTTACATATGCTACTTGTCTGCAAAAAAAGGAAGAAAGAAATCTCGGCTAGGCACCCGTCGTACTGTGGTTATTTTGGTGTTAAAAAT
The DNA here is from genome assembly GCA_949752705.1 of Callimorpha dominula. Classification (NCBI taxonomy): domain Eukaryota; kingdom Metazoa; phylum Arthropoda; class Insecta; order Lepidoptera; family Erebidae; genus Callimorpha; species Callimorpha dominula. Next base: position 8,809,156 of record OX457017.1, on the reverse strand, counting down.
GTCAATATCATGTGACTAGCAGATACCATTTAAGGTCTTGCTAGCTCGCCATAGAAATGTATTCTGTCGGTAATTTGATGGTGAGGTGGACAGGTAAATAGGTACGTGATGTCTCATAGTCTTCACAGGTGCGTTAAACCCAATTTGTTCAAGAAGTTCGGGGCAATCAACTTCATTAGTAATTATTAGTAAGTAGTCAACGTCTGCTATTGCCCGCCGCTCAGTGAGAGGAAGAAGGTGAAATTTTGCGCACAATTTATGATAATCTGTACTTTTGATATTACTTTTTACTCTGTAACACAAATATTTAATTAATCTTTTCTGATTTGCACACACGTCCGGGGTACAGAAATAGACAGTTGAAAGGTTTATCCAGAAAAAAAAGCTATTCCCAAAAGGATAGAAACAGAACTTTTGCGCGAGGAAAGCCGGCCAAAGCTGCGAGCCCAACTTATATATTAGGGAAGACTTAAATAATTAACCTAAATTTTTAATTGGTCTATATAGTGGCGGTCGAAACAGTCGTTAACTCATTCTCGATTGCGTTGACTTTACACGGTCAAGCGTTCAACCCGTTGTGGTAGATTTTATCAATGGCCGGGTGTAATTGGCACGCCAGCGTTGATACGAACATTGTGTTTACTAAGTAACTACTGTTACCTTCGCGTGTGTGTTTATTGACACTGTTCCGATAATTATGATGCTAACAATATTTTTGTTTATTTTACTTTGTTCATGTTGTTAGAAGTATCTAGAATTTGATATCTTGTTTAAAATTTGAACTGCCCGCTTCTACTGTTATAGAAATCCGTCTTACAGAAAGAGAAAACAGCTTGATAAAAACTCAAAATAATTCAACTGCAAACTGACCTACATCCAAACATTTTAAATTTTGTAAGAAACAGTCTCACAACCACTGATATAAACTATGAAAACCACTAACTAACAGTAACTGCCAAGTTGTTCGTACCTATATCCGCACTCAAGTCAAATGTTTTCCACTTATTGCTATCCTTTTCTAATCCCACTATTCGTTAATATTTATCAATCGACCAATAGTATTGCTTAACTTATTAAATTAGTAAATTAACTTATTTTTATTAAATAGTGAACTGTGTTATCACCTATTATAGTTTGTCCCTATTTTTAATAAAATAAATAAGAGTTTTTGACGTGGCGACAACCATTTTGAGGTTGCTGGGTAGTCCGACCAGGCTTGGTGGTATCCGACGATTAGCAGCCAATCAGTTGATGTTGGGACAATCATCTACTAATCAGCGCAATAACTTTCATTGTGCGATGCGGGATCAGTAGCTACAACGTAGTTCGGCTAGTCTTCACTAGATGGCTCTGTAGTATGTTTTCGCTGTACGTGGGAGTAGCTACAGTAGAAGAAAGCCATCTTGTTTTTAAATGACTAAGCATTAGTACGAGTTTCCAATAATAACAAAATATCGTGTCAAACCATAATATATTCTCAGAAGCTATGGAATTGCTACAAAGAATTATAAAAGTTAATTTAATAGCTTCTTAATATGCTTAATGAAATGAATAATTTCAATTACGAAGCACTATAGCCCACCACGCAAGGGTAAATTTTACACACTTTAAATAATGTACCTAATGACATTTTGGATTTGAGTTTTAGCACACCACGGTACGTCCAAAGAGAAACCTTGGAAGCCCTCGTGAATCATCCTCTCGGCAATGATAAATTCTGTGGCCTAGAGTAGGGCATGATTATTCTTTTGCAGTCAGATGCATGCAGGTCGCATAATCTCGTACATTTGATCGCTAATTTTACATCTTCTGGCTAAAATACGATGCAGTTGCTAAATTGTCCAATTTTTATGGTCCAAAAAACGCATATATATGGTAAGGTCGCCAAAACACGCAATGAAATGGAATTTTGTGAAGTCACTAAATTACATTATACTGTTTTTGAGGCAGACGAGACCATAACTTGCTAAGTATTGCTGTTACACACCGAATGTATAATTTTCATGAGTTATTGTTGATCCTGTTATACAGAACTTACAGTGGAAGGTGAATTTTTATTTGTTATTTTTCGCCCAGTGGTCGGAATTCGGTCATAATTATTTTTGTAAGTTTGAGGAAAACATGAATTTTCATGTTTCAATTTTTTTTTACTACTCCTACACATTCGCTTATTATAATCTGAGACCATACACTTTTATAACAATAACGCTCTGTCGAAAGTAGAAAAAAGGTGTTGGTCCTAAAAATGTCAATCAGTCAGCTAAGGGGGAAGAATGAAGGGTTAGGGCCTCCGGTAACTTCACTCACTCGGCGAAACACAACGAAGCATTGCTTCACTGCCGGTTTTCTGTAAAGCCTTGGCATCATTCCGGTCGAGCCGGCCAATACGTGCCTAAACATGGCTCTCCCACTAACAAATTAATGTTTATTCTTGTAAAGCACACATCGTCATTGTTTTAGAAAATAGGACAATTAAACTTCCTATAAACTAAGCTTAACATAATTTGCCATTAAGTTGAGAAGACCCTTGCCACGTTAAGCCAACCGTCCGACCCTTACTCTAACTTACTGCCCACGACCGTCGTAAGAACCAATAGCGTGGAAATAATTTTGCCTTATACTAGTATTAAGTAATTAAAGAGATCAAACTAGAGCTTTTGTACAATAGGTTATCAGCAGAAATGGCTAAGGGTTTATACAAGGTGTGCTAATTTTTTAGGATAGTTTTGTGTGCTAATAAATAATAATAATAACAACTTCACACATCTCATACTCGGCCGTCTGATCCCAAACTAGGCAGAGCCTGTACTATGGTAACCAGACAGCTGATAAACATACTTATATATTTCTAAATACATACATATTATTGACAAATTACGCCGAGACACAAGATCATACTCATCACACAATTATTTGCCCTGGGTGGGAATCGAACCCACGTTCCTGGCTCAGCAGTCAGAGTCACTAACCACTAGACCACCAAGCCAGTCAAAATAGCTGAAGTCAGCATGAAAAAGAAATTAAATTTAAAAAAAAAGGCGCCTTACGATTTTTCATGTCAATTTCAGTGATTTTGTTTTTATTGTTTAAGGACATATCCAGACAAATCTGTATATTCTATCAAATCCTTATCTAAATATTAGACGTAAAAAGAATCGATTGTACGCATTTTTAAGGAAATTTGTCAAAAAAATAAAGTAGCAGAAAGGGACAGTTTTTAAATATGTTCCAAATTTAAACGTCATTTTTCACGTCATTTTTCGACTAACGGCTACATCAAGCTACACACATCCACACTGGCGTAGCTACCGGAGGGCTAGACGGGGCAGTGCCCCGGGGCTCCGAGCTCAGGGGGCCCCTCGGATACTGAGTTACAAACTATAAATTGAACTAGTGAAAATTTCTCTAACATTCGGTATATAAATAATCCAGATTTTTTAGAACCAGAAGTTATCAGGTTTGTACTAGAGTTGTGACTAAACCACTATTTATATTAAATGGCGTACTTGAAACTTGAATATGGAGTACGACGAATCTGGAGTACGACAAATCTAGAGTAAACGATTTTAAATTGTTTAGTTGGGGCCCTACTTCATTTTTTGCCCCAGGGCCTATGGTTACCTAGCTACGCCACTGCACATCCAGTAGGTATACAACGACAGTTCAATCTATACTGAAAATAAATAGGTAATATATTAACTATGGTAGAATTTTAACTACCAGGCGATCTCTAGTCATTATTATTGCCCGTTTCAAAACTAGTTTTCTTCTACAAATCACAAATTCGTTTTAAAATTTTTAATGCAACAATTAATTCACGTTGAGTACTACTTCACTACATATTATAAAACAAAGTCCCCACCGGGTCTGTCTGTCTAAAGGCGATAAACTTAATAACTACCGAACAGATTTTTCATATGGTTTTCAGCAATAGATGGAGTGATTCATGGGGAAGGTTAAGGTGTGTAATTTATTAAGATTTTGTGTAAAATAGCTGGAATATGGCGATGATTGTTCAAGATGTCGAAAGAAGTCAATATATAGACTATCTGTCCGCATTTTTACGTGGGAGAGCCATGCTTCGGCACGTATGGGCCGGCTCGACTCCGCTCGATACCACGGCCTCACTGAAAACAGGCAGTGAAACAATGTTTGCATTGCTTTTCGCCGCGTGAATGAGGTTACCGGAGGCCCTAACCCTTCCCTCTCCCTTATTCCCGTCTTCCCGCTCTTCCCCCCTCTCCCCCTATTCCCACCTTAAAAAGCGGCATTGCACTTGAGACTCTTGAGTTACAGGTGCCCATGGGCGGCGGTAGTCATTTACTGTTTGCCCCCTATACCATAACAAAAAATCTACCCAAAATCTCAACGTATAACTCATTCAATATTTTCCGAACTAATAAAAGATTTGGCGGCCAAAGACCGCTGCAATATTCAGTTTCGCAGTTTGATAATTCCGAGTAAAACTGAGTACAAACCTACAAAACAATCTATATACCAATGAAACAAAACTAGTGCCTTTAAAGCACGCAATTTTGCGTGTCTGAACACGACCACACGAATTTTGATATTTTGATATTCGATATTCCAGTGATAGCAAAGCTATGTAATGCTATTATACTGTCAACAGTGTAAATTATCGAAAAAACCCAGTGACACAAGCCGTTTTATATAATAATAATAACTTTATTTACCAAATAAGAGGATTGCAGTACAAAGGCTTGCCTTATTCTCTAGTTAGTATACTAAATTAATCTACAATCTAATGAGTGAAGTGTTCTCTGTTCTCCTAGCTAGATTATAAAATAACTAGCTATACCCCGCGGTTTCACCCGCGTAAGTCCCGGTACCATGAGAATTTCGGGATAAAAAGTAGCCTATGTGTTAATCTAGGTCTCCAACTATCTACATATCAAGTTTCATCGCAATCTAATCAGTAGTTTTTGCGTGAAAAAGTAACAAACATCCATACATCCACACATCCATACATCCTCACAAACTTTCACGTTTATAATATTAGTAGGATCTGTATTCAGGAGTAACAGTCCCTTTCCCATCTATATTAAAGGTGAGTTGTCTAGTATACATTATGTATAATATTATACAAAGAGAAAAAAACAAACAAAATTTTGTTCTTTTGATAGTGTTAATCATTGAAGATTTTTGCCCGTCTTTTGCGGCAGATAAACTTTACTTTTAAACTTTCGTGTTCCATGATATAATTATGTATTTATTTGGAATAAACGAATCGTCAGGCAATTCAGAGGTATGTAATACCTTTTCGTGATCGCGTTAATTCCCGTTTATATACATAGTTATAGACAAACTTAACTTTGAAGTTCTAAAAATACGCTCCCATACGTCGATTTATGACAAAGCCAACTTCCCAACTGTAAAATATAAGTTTGTAATTGCAAGAACAATATTTTTTTATGTGTCACTCGAAACTTATGACTCCTAACACTCATAACTACAAATTAATGACTTCCAGATTTTATTTCCTTTACTTGTGCTATCAGACTTCGCTTTTTACCAAATTTCATGATTCTAGGTCAATAGAAAATACCCATAGGTTTTGATTCATTTGCAAAATGTTCAAATTTGTGAAAATCTAAAGGCTTAATGGCCATATCTTTTGATTGCGTTGACTTAGAAGCTTGATTTTTTTACAGCTTTAAGGGACCGCTAACATCGGCATTTAATGTTAATTTCAACTTGATGCCTCCACGAGTTTTTGAGGAAAAGGTCACACAGTCAACAGACACACAGACAGGTAAACAGATATAACAACAAATTAAGGACTTTCGGATTTTTCCCTTTATTTCTGCTGTGAGACCTTTCTGCTTGCCAAATTTCATGATTCTAGTTTAATGGGAAGTACTCTATAGGTTTTGGTTTACCTGCGAATTGAAATTTAGTCAAATCTAAGGCTTAAATGGCCGTATCTTTTGATTGCGTTGACTTAGAAGCTTGATATTTTTACAGCTTCAAGGGACCGCAGACATATGTATTCGGTTATATTTCAACTTGATGTATCAACGGGTTCCTGAGGAAAAGGGTCATGACAGACAGACAGACGGACAACAAAGTGCTCCTATAATCCTTTTTTTTCCTTTTGAGGAACGGAACCCTAAAAAATTATGATGATCGGTTGAGTAGTTATGACGTGAAAACGTTACAAACAAACTAACATTCGAATTTATTTATCGCTTAGCTTTTGAAGCAGCTTTATCCTTACAGTATCTTTTGTCTCTATTCTCTAGGCCACCTCGCCCTAATAGCATGCCACTAACCTTAAAGCCCTTATACACTACCTATTCGCGAAGTTGCTCGAAGTTATGCGAATACAAGAGTGTATACAGGCACTTTGCTTCGCTTCGTGCAACCTCGCCTCGTCTCGGGCGACTTCTGATCGTTGTCGGTTTTTGCGCCCGAGTCAAAGGACTCGAAGTGTCCCGAAGTTCCAACGACGGGCGACGACTGAGCTCCCCACGAGGTTGCACGAGTGTGTAGTGACGTACGTCGAGACTTTGGGCAATTTCGACAAGTACTTCGTTGAAACAACTTGGACTATAACGTAAGGAGGATGACTCACTAGCTCCACACTTTCGATAGACAAATATTCGATAGTACGTCTGGCGTAGTGAGCTGGAGCGTTCTCGTGGTGGAGAAGGATCTTGCTTCTTGGGCGCTGCTGTCTAACATTTTGTAAGACAACTGGCAGACAATGACTGACATACAAATCTACAGTACCAGTCCTTTTATCTTCTAGAATGATTGTTGCGAAATGACCTGTCCGTCCAAAGAATAAGGCAATCATCTTTTTACCTTGACTTCTGCCCTTCTTTGCTTTTGTCGGCAAATCTTCGAATGGAAACATCCATTGCGCAGATTGTCTTTTATTTTCAGGTTCGTAATAATATATCCAGCTTTCATCACCTGTGACAATGTCATATACAGCAATCGAGTCACCTCCGTCATACTTTTCACGCATTGAGCGGCCAATCCAAACGACGGCATTTTTGATCTTCCGTCAAATTATGAGGTATCCATCTAGTACAAAGCTCCATAACGCCTAAATGTTCATGTAAGACTTTTTGCACTTGACTCATACCAATGCCTAAAGCTGCCCCAAACTGTTGATATGTCACCCTTCTATCAGCTTCTATCATTAGCCGCACACCACTCACGTTACGTGCAGTAGTCGCCGTAGAAGGACGTCCTTCTCATGAATCATCCGTGAGTTTGCATTGACCACGTATAAACTTACGAGCAGCGCCCCGCGGTTTCATCCGCGTAAGTCCCGATCCCGTGGGAATATCGAGATAAAAAGTAGCCTATATGTTAATCCAGATCGTCAGCTATCTAGATACCAAGTTTCATTGCAATCGGTTCAGTAGTTTTTGCGTGAAAGAGTAACAAACATCCATACATACATCCATACATCCTCACGTTTATAATATTAGTAGGATTAAACCAGTTGTAAATAGTGGCACGAGATATGGCTTCGTAATGAAATGCGAATTGAAGTCTATCGTAACATTGTTGTTGAGTAAGAGTAAGAAGTTGAAAGTCGTAATAAATCATTAAGCGATACATTTCTCTAGTCAAATCCATTTCGATGCACGACATACACTTTTTAAATTGGCCGCCAATTTGGAAAAACAAATGACATATGAAATCATTAAACATCTACATATTCCGAAAGAGTTCCTATTTCGAAATTTAAATATTTTTTTTTCTTACTGGCCTATTCTAAAAACTTTCAGTGTGACCCACGTACATAAATTAAATTAATTTTACATATTCTAATATTTCTATTTGAATATAGATTAACAGAAAACCGACCATATAATTATTCACTAACTTATCACAGTTTATTTGCTGTATAAAAAACACCCTTACTAATATTATTAATGTGAATATCAGTTTGTTTGCTTATTTATTTGTCTATTTGCTTTACTCCTTAACTTCTCAACCGTTTACAAGCAAATACATACACGTTGTCTAAGGTATATTAAATGATATACTGTACTTTTCATCCAGTAAAACTACTGTTTCCGAGGGATAATTTCCTGAATTGATTGACAGAAAGTAACTAAACTTCAAAACTACTAGCAACGCCCCGCGGTTTCAACCGCTTAAGTCCCGAGCCCGTGAGAATATCGGGATAAAAGTAGCCTATATGTTAATCCAGGTCTCCAGTTATCTACATACCAAGTTTCATCGCAATCGGTTTAGTAGTCATGGGGTGAAAGAGTAAGCACATCAAACATCCATCCATCCAAACTTTCACGTTTTTAATATTAGTGGGATTATTTACTAGTCGCGCCCCACGGTTTCACCCGCGTAAGTCCTGATCCAAGGGTAATATCGGGATGAAAAGTAGCCATGTGTTAATCCGGGTCTCCAGCTATCTACATACCAAGTTTCATTGCAATCAGTTCAGTAGTTTTTTGCGTGAAAGAGTAACAAAAATTGTGTGTGTCAGCTCCGACGCACTACTGGAGTTTACAATTTACTGGAGTCTCTCTCTCTCTCTCCCTTCCTCCCTCGATCCCTCCCTAGCATTCCCTCCCTCCCAACCTCCCTCCCTCCCTCCCTCCCTCCCTATCCCTCCTTCCCTTCCTCCCTCTCCCTCACTCCCCCCTCACACACACATACACAATTACACATATCTACACATGTCGAGAATAAGGAGTAAACTCCAATAAAGCATAAAAAGCACAATAAAGCGTTACGCTGCCCTCCGATCACAAAATTTTACTCTTCATATTTTTTTCATACCGGGCGCCTTATATGCAAATCGATTCTTAAGAAGTTAACTCCAAAAAATTCATACATCCTCATAAACTTACACATTTATAATATTGGTAGGATATAAACTTACCAAAACCGATGTTAGTAAAGAGAAGTTATTTCGATGTTTATCAGACGTCTAGCGGTGGTCACTGACCTATATTGACTTGGATGTCACGATCCTTATCTGCATGGATATAAACATCTATGGGACATTTATTCTGACTCCTCTTTGCCCACTGGTCAACATTCGACGTTAATCTATTACTGTTAGGTGTCAAACATGGATATAAAGCGAAGAGGTCAGCAAAATGTTGTGAAGATTGTGTCATGTATGTGGTGACGGGTAAATGTGTAGAGTATGTCGAAAGAAAAGATGAATGGATTGCGTGAAAGAGGATATGGCTATAAAAGGGAGTAAGCAGGGAAACCACCGCCAACGCCGAATAAAAACACCGCCAAAATTGTGCCGACCCTATATAAATTGTGCTGATCCTAAATAAATTGTGCCGCCCCTAAATAAATTGTGCCGACCCTATATAAATTGTGCTGACCCTAAATAAATTGTGCCCACCCTAAATAAATTGTGCCCACCCTAAATAAATTGTGCCGACCCTAAATATTTGAGAAAAGGCCAAGAAATAGGTGATGAAAAAAATTTTTTTTAAAACATTTTAGCTCGTCAACAGCTAATAGATAAACAAAGAAAATCAGTTGACAGAGGAGAAAATGTACTGTTTGTCTTTGCCTATTTATATGTAACTAGCAATTCCCGCGCGGCTTCGCTCGCCTGTACAAATTTGTATATTTTGCGCGGAACCCTAATTCCTTTTCCAAAATAAAATTAGCCAAAGTTACTCCTTATAATACCAGCTATCTGCCAGAGATGCTTCCGGAGATTAGCTGGAACAAACAGACAGATAGACAGACGAACATTTTAAAAATTGATTTTTAGGCATATGTATTGTGTAAATAACTGTATTAGCTTAAACAAAAACTATTATTTTGACATTAGAAACAGACACTTCAATTTTATTTATTTATATTGATTATTTATACATGGTGTTGCTGAGTGAAGCTAATATTGTGTAAGAGATAGGGCTGACGCGAATAAAAGTATAGGTATTTAATACGTATAATACCGTACGGATAAATTAATAAAAAGAACAAAATCGGTGAAATTGACCTTGAACTTTTAATTCAATTTTTATATGCAGAATTTATTGTTTGTAATGTATATATTGAAAATCAATTACTTTTGGTTAAACATACCGCTCCTAAAATTTGACCACACCATTAAGTAACATCCTCTATTTATAGAAGATATTTCAATTTTTAAAGACTTGATGGTATGACACTCTCTCAAAAGTCCGAAGTAATATGTTGTTTGAATTGTTTGATCTGATGACTATTTTTGTACCTTAAGAGAAATAAACAAGCAAGCGAAAATATAAATAATAATAATAAATTATTTATTGACACTATAAATGCATCAATATTGTATGTAAACTGAAAAAAAAAGTAATTTTTAATGTATGGGACAACTATGAATGATAGAATTTGATAATAGCTGAGAGATTTATTATTGATTACAAATGCTAATGATATTTATTGATAACTAAAACTAATGCTTATTTGATATGATAATGATAACTGATTGCTATGAGTACGAGTACACGCGGCGCTCACCGATCGCGAACTGACTATAATTTCGCACGCGGTACACAAAATGCTTAGACAACGAAAAAGTTTATTGTACGGTTAGACCGTCCATTTAATTTCTTGTTAATTTTTTCTACTTCTGACTAACGATAATATTTTCTTTCTTTTTATTTATTGTATGTGTTTACAATAAATAAAAAAAAAACAGTCATTCGTAGGACTGAACGTCAGAAGTGAAAACATAACTTCACAAAGTATTTGTATATACATACACACATACACACACACACACACACACACACACACACACACATCTGTATATATATAATTAGGTTAAAAATAAAAAGTAGGTAATAACATATCTAAATGTATTTTTTTTAATATTAGAAACTCGGCTCCGTCTTACGAATTTTCGATCAGGGTCACGTGTCCTGACGCGAGTTTAACATTTTTTACCAATCCCAAAAAGTGCACAACGCCGCTAAAGAAGTTTTCACTTCAAAAATAAAAATATTGTTACTATATAAATTCAGCATATAAAAAATTGGGACAAATCTATGTTGAGTTTTATTTACTTATTGAAACCGATGGAAACCAGTAAACATAAACTATAGATTTGACCAAACGTCCTTTCCATTCTAATGCTATACTAACAATATATTGTATAAAGAAACGTTAGTAAAAAAAGTTTATATTCAAAGGTATTAAAAACCTTTCTCCCTTACTTTAAAACTCAACATTCACACCCACGTACCCATAAACTCACAGTTTAAACGAACCGTTTTAATTTAACATTTCGCAAAACAAAGGCTAACACAAACATTTCCTCAAAAAATCGTGTAAACCTGTACTAATGAATGAGGTAGAGATAACCATTGTATGTTACGTGAGCGAAAGCGAGATAGGAGTAGGTCTATTGAGTCTACTGCTATTAAAAGGTCAGTAGGTAAGTGTCGACGACCGCTCCCGCCAAAAATAACGCAACCATGACAGATCGCCATATTTTAAGAACAGATTAGAAAGATATTTATCTATGACCTGTTAATGTTGTTGTCCTCTTGGTGTTTAAAAATAAAATAATTGAGATTGACCTGAAAAAATATAATAATATACTTATGATATTGTTTAGAAATATGCCCTACACTAGAAAAAGCATTTTTCTATTGTAGTGCATATTTCAAAATAACAGTTTTTAACGGTTTTTAACCTTTTTTTCGACTTTATACACTGCATCTTTTTGTAATATGTGGTACCAGGTTGATATTATCCCAAAGGTTAATATTATAACTGGAACATTCAAGAGTAGAGTGAATAGTTTTCTTTTGGATAGGCGTGTACCATCTTCGTCTTCATCAACCATCAGGTGAAATGGTAGACAAACCCCTATTCCAAGTTAAGAAAAAAACTTAAAACAGAATAGCAATATTTTTTGTCCCTTATACTCATAGTTCAAGCGTAGTCCATCGCCTCCTGTATAAAATTCTACTAATATTATAAACGTGAAAGTTTGTGAGGATACATGGATGTTTGTTGCGCTTTCACGCAAAAACTACAGAACCGATTGCGATGAAACTTGGTATGTCGATAGCTGGACACATGTATTAACACATAGCCTATTTTTTATCCTAATATTCCCACGGCATCGGGACTTACGCGGGTAAAACCGCGGGGTGCAGCTAGAATAATATAAGACTATTATGTCTACTTTGCCACTCTTTCCGTTTAGATGAGCTAGGTCCGGTCGGATTACAAATTTATTTAATAAGTTTAGGTAATTATTATAAATTGGATCATGAAACCTTGCGGAGATTTTAATCGGATTTAATGCAGTACAGACGCAAATTCCTTATCCGAGTAACTTGGATTCACTACCAATGTGATGTGACTTCAATGTCAGAAGCCGCAGTTTCGTATGTAATTATGTATTTACAAAAAAAAATAGCTATAAGTATGTTTATGCATGTTCTAGAATCCATGAAACAAACTGTGCTTAGTTTGAGCCTAGATAGCGCCTTATATAACCCAGACAGAATATATTATTTATTTGAATGCTTATATTCAGTACAAGACAATGTCACACCAATTTGGTTCATAGCAGACTGAAAATAGAACGGTCCTGTTAAATCTAGCGCTGTCCCACTCAATCTATTTTGGTTTCACCAACTTAGGTCGGCCACACAATGCAGACGACGGAAGTACCTTTCAACGTCCCTCTTGTCTGACATGACTTGACGGCTCTGTGTCTAGTTTCTGCAGAATATAAATCTCTTTTTTAGACGGCTATTGCCCAATTAAGAACAGTTTTACACTAATTAGTTTATGTGCAACTAGATTTAGAAATTCGACCATAGCTGTTAATATATTATTGAAAACGATAAAGCCGTCGAAGACAAGGGAAAAAATCAATCGCTTTGTCGCCTTGCGAAATATATCGTGAGTACAATAAATTTGTTTACATAAAATAAAAAGTTTTTGAGTCGTTTAATTGCGATATCTCTGAACCTACGAAAAGCTGTGAATATTCAGCGCAGTAGCTAGTGACCTTCTGCTGGTCACTAGAGCCCTTGCGATAAAAACTTCCGTGTGCAGGGTTGATATTTATTTATATAGACTAGCTGCACATGGTATGCGTTGCAGTGTCATTTTTTTACATCGATTTTTTGACGCAGGATCCCTCGCGGGCATCCCTAGAACACCCTTCCAAAGTTTCATCACAATCTGATTAATGGTTTCGAAACGCATTGAGGACAAACAAACAAATATCTAGATATACAGTTTTACCCACATGTGTATTAACCTGCTGTGTCGGTGTTGAAATGTTCATAAAGCGAAAAGCGTTAAAATTGAATCCAATTTTAACCAAAAAAAAACGAAATAAAAACAAAATTTATATTATTATTTTGTTGCTCCCTCGGGCTCTTAATTCAAATTCAAATTCAAAATCTTTTATTCAATTAAGACACTAAGTGACATTTATGAACGTTAAATTGAAGCTAGAGTTAAAATCATAGATCGGCACAAACAGACGCCACAGCATGTACTGGATTGTCAAGGTAAATTAGGTGAAAAACACCAAAATCTACTGCCTGTTTGTGTCGATCTATAACTTCCAGTTTCCAAAATGCGTAGGGCCTTATGAGAAGAATACTGGCAAAGAAACTCATGGCCACTCTTTTTAAAAGTCAGATCTTCAGGTACAATAGTGTTAGTGTTACACGAGAGGTAAACAGGATGCAAGCTGATGCCACCTGAATTTCATTTTATTGAAATGCTCCAAAAGCTAACGTACTAAAAAATAAAAATCACTCAGTGATACCGTTGAAGGTTTGAACCTATTAAACATAGAAATCATTCAAGGTGCACATCTACCTTCATTCAGTTGCAAAATCTACTGTTAAAAATAATTCGTGACTGGATTAAGAGGCTAGAGTTGCAGTTGATCGAACCAAAATAATAGTATAGGCTAAAGCATCGCTGACTAGGCCGACCAGTCACCCCAAGCAGCACCCGTTCACGAGTATGACGCATGGACCAGCCATCATCTCCTTCGCCATATTAGAGGGAAAGAAATGGCCCGCCCCATGACGACGCCGCAAGCAATGACATTTTAGTGAGCATGACGAACCATAGTCGAGATACTGATAAAAATCACTAATAGTCAAATTACCATAATAATCGTCACGCATTACTTTCAACTGACAAGTAGTATACCATAGGACATAACGCTGTGAAAGTGGCTAAAATAAACTAGCCTAGCTGTGTCCGTATCAGTGAGCTGACGTACCTTCCATACTGCATAAGCTGCCGAACTAAGCCTACCTGCAAGGCAGTCTATCTGGGCCAATTGTATCCCCATTGTAAATTACTGTCTAATGTAATTCCTAAGAATACTGTTGAGTCTACAATACTTAACATTTCATTATTTAGAGTTAAATTATTTTTAAATTTAAAAAAAAAATTTTAATAATTTAAATTTAAATTAACTTATGAATGCCTGAACGTCTTCCCATGGTTTCGTTCGGACCCTTCTTCTGATAATGTCTCAGAGATGTTCTATCGGGTTCATGTCGGATGATCGAGCTGGCCTGTCGGTGGATAACAGAAACTTATACATTCAAAGGGCGCCTGACCGACAGGTGTGTGTAACCTTCTACGGTCATCATTACAGCTCTGACAACTGTAGATGCTGGTATACCATAAGCTATAACCACGTTACACAGCTTAAAACTCAATTCTTAATATCAGAAACCCTTTCAAGCAAAAATCGTCGACAAGCACTTAAAAGGGTATAAATAACGCTGAAACGCGTCAATATGCCATTCTATTTCCAACATCCAAAAAGATCTTGTCGATAATCACAATGTTTCTAAAAAAAGACAAATTTTTATGTTCCCTTATTTGTGCCGGTGTGTGTATCTCTGTTGTGTATTTTTTTTCTAAAATCACGTCAATCTTTACGTTAGAGAAATTTTACGGCTGTGAGAATATTGGAATCAAGCCTAAGATTGATTGATATAAGGTATTTTTTCATTGCCAATTATATAAAATTGTATAGATGCTTATAAGTTGAAATTATTTCCTGCCCTGGGAATTAGTTAATATTAGGTTTATTATGATATTTGACAAAACAAATTGTTATTGTATTGTTTCCATTATTACATTGGGTCTCATCTTCACGATCTTTCTTTTCTGATTCCGGATTCACGTCCGCCTCCGATATCCACTTCTTTTCAAACCCAAAATTGCCGACTGCTTACGGCAAAATAACCTCCATCACACCTCCTGGCATTCCAGTCAATTATACAGCCACTGCGTCAAATATATAGTCAAATAAATATCTACGTGGATGATGTTCTTATACGTTTAGCGACATTCTAAAGTCGCAAGTAAGGTTGTTCTATTTTTAGTCGGACACACACACCTTGCCCTTTTCTGCGACAAAAATCGACAGTGTGTCAAAAGCCTTACATATAACATTACATGTTTCTGTACTTTGACGTATAAGCCATAAGATGAAGCGATTTTCAGTATTTAATCACTACATATTATAAAACAAAGTCCCCCGCCGCGTCTGTCTGTCTGCCTGTTCGCGATAAACTGAAAAACTACTGAACGGATTTTCATGCGGTTTTCACTAAGAGGAAGAGTGATTCATGAGGAAGGTTTAGGTGTATAATTTATACCTGTGCGAAGCCGAATGTAGGGCTGCAGATTTTTTTGTTTAGTAGCTATTTTGAAGTTAATAAATGAAAACAATTACTAATAATTTTTTTTCCACCTTTGTCGGAGCTTTATTGATAAGTTAATTAATTCTCAATTCAATTTCGTTTAATTTCGACTTCTGGGCGATCACCAGTCTGAATATATTTTTATGTCATCAACAGTGTTTTTTTTTGTTTTAATTTAGGATTCTGTAGGATGTTAAAAGGTTTGGTCAGTATACAAAATTTAAAAGATTCATTTTCTTGCGAAATTCTGAGCTATGTACCTGTATATCTTGTTTTATTGTATATTAAAAAAAAACGTGTGCGTCTCGGGACGCCCGACAGAAGTGATAATTTAAACGCCAGACAGACTGGCGCCGTAACGCGTTACGTAACGAAGCGATTTACCCTCCCATAAGAAGTTATCCCTTCAAAAATATTTTTGGTGCAAATTAGAGCACAATAAGCGGTCTTATCCAAGGTCTTATCGCTTATGGCGATCTATACCAGAAAACATATAGATGGAGACAAAAACAGAAGTATTAAAAAAAATAAAGGTGTGCGTCTCAGGACGCCCGACAGAAGTGATAACTTAAACGCCAGACAGACTGGCACCGTAACGCGTTACGTAACGAAACCATTTAGATTGAGATAATAACAGAAGTATTTAATAAAAACATGGTTACGCCACGATACCCCATATGTGCCTAGGAGAGGATGCTCCATCGCTACTTTGCAGACACAGGATGTGTAGTAGTGGTTTCCATAACAACGTTTTATTCCTGTGTCAAGTAGGTAAGTATGCTCTTTTTTCATGGAACAAAAGAAGGATTGGTATCCTTTTTTTGTTCCATCAAAAAAATCTGTTCTCTGTAAAGTCGGTTTACTGACGATAGTTGAACGTGACAACGTCATAAGAAAATACTGATAGAATGGTTGCATTTTTCAAAAGAAAATTAAATGGAACGCCTCAGAGCGAGGTAGCGCCGCATGAGTCATGCTTTTTCGTGCGTGCAGCCGGCTCCATCGAATTATAAGACGTTGTCACGTCAAAAACTCTCAGTTAGGACACGATAGTTTACTGTCAAGTCAAATCAGTTTCCCGTTATTAAACATCAAAACGCTACGTTCTGTAGAACACTTATAGGAATAACAACTTGTGACGTCATAGATTGCTATCGTCATATCATTTACTTTCAGCTTTTGTATTCCATTTGGAAAATATTAACGAATCCAATTATTCAAAGTCTTATTTAACACACAATTTCATGAGGACTGTGTTATAAGTTTAGCGTGTGTATCTGAGTGTCTGTCTGTGCCATCATAGCTCTAAAACTGGTCTGCATTTTTCTCAATATTCTTAGCTATAATTCAAGAAAGTCTGCTCAGCCGTTCGAAGATCATCAGCTCTTTTATTAGCGTTGAAGGGATTTTTGAGTCTGGGGTGGTTTAAATTTTGAATTAATACTGGTGGCCATAAGCAACAACCCTATTAAACATGCCAAAACCTAAAAATGTGTAAATTTAATCGCCTATATCTTGGACCCTACGACATACTGGCTTCAAATGCGCTCTTTTGTTACCCTTATGTTACATAGATACGACACATACATATATACAAACATACAATAGGCCACTGTTTTCATTATACGCCGTATCGTCAAGTCTTTTCTGTGTTGGATACTGACAGAAATGTTGTATAAAAATGGATTAAAAATTACTTTTTGAGTTTATGACCAGGATTTGTTAAGGTGGCTTGGTGGTGGTGCATTGACTGTGATAGAGGTCACGGGATCGTTTCCAGTCCGTGCAAGTCTTTGTATGTACGAATATGTCTATTGCATTGTTTTTTTTTAATGATAGGGGAAAAACGAGCAGACGGGTCACCTGATGGTAAGTTACTACCGCCGCCCAGGACGAGTCACAAGTGCGTTGCCGGCCTTTAAGGTTGGAGTAGAGGAAGGGGGAGAAGAGGGAGAGTGCAGGGAGGGGGAGAAGAGGTGAAGAGAAGGAGAGGGAGGGGTTAGGGCTTTCAGTAACCTCACTCACTCGGCGAAAAGCAATGCAAGCATTGCTTCATTGCCGGTTTTCTGTAAGGCCGTGGTATCACCCCGGTCGAGCCGGCCCATATGCCGAAGCATGGCTCTCCCACAAATGGTCTGGGTGTTTCTGTCTATACTAAAAAAATAAAGCTGCAAAGTTCTTTTTTGTTGTTTGTTTGTTTAAACGCGCTAATCTCATGAATTAGCAGTCAGACTTGAAAAATTGTTGTAGTATACAATAGCCAGATTCATTAGGAATAAACTATATAAGCATTAGGCTACACCTCTCAGCTAGCCTTAAATTTTGTTTTCTGTTAAGCATGTTTACTTTTCTAATCGTTGAAAGTGTTTTTGAGACGAAATTTATTAAGTAAATTATTTTAACATATAACGTATCGTTTTAATTTCAGTCAATATGCAACAATAATACTTAGTAGTAGTTATTTATCTTATAACCATATTGTTAACGCAAGTAAAATTTCCACGGCACTTGGATCCGCCAAGGTCTTTGTTTTTAAAACAAGCACATCTATTTATAACTTTATTCTCATTCATTTGACTGGCCTGTTGGTCCAGTGGTTAGTGACCCTGACTGCTAAGCCAGAGGTCGTGGGTTCGATTCCCACCCAGGACAAATAATAATTGTGTGATGAGCATGATCATTTGTTCTGTGTCTGGGTGTAATTTATGTATTATATGTCTGTATTTAGAAATATATAAGTATGTTTATCAATAGTCTGGTTACCATAGTACAGGCTCTGCCTAGTTTGGGATCAGATGGCCGTGTGTGAGATGTGTGAAGTTATTATTATTATTCCCTGGCTACCGAAACGCGATGGACTTGCCACTGTTTCTCTCAAAGAAATTTGAGTTCCTGAAATATGCCACCATAGTTTGCATCTAATTATACAATTCTTTTGTTTGAAAACCAGTTTTTAACAATAACATTTCTAGTTCCTACTTTATAAACAACGTTTCTCAAATCAATAATTTTCCCTTGAATATTTTTCATGTCCAGCGGCCTGCGATCCAATTTGTATACCCAAACACTATTAGTACTTGACTGACTGCTGAGCCAGAGTTCGTGGGTTTTATTTTATAATAGTATCAGTTACAGGCCAGGCCAGTCTCTGTGGAAGATTAAAAAAAACTGGTTGTCTGTAAAGTCGGTTTCCGGACGATAATTTTACCTGATAACGTCCTAAGAAAACAGTGGAAAAGAGATAGATGCGTTACAAGCCGAACGCTAAGGCCGATCGTGCGTCTCTACCGCTTGTTCCGCGCTCTCGCTTGCACGCTCGGCTCAGGCGGAACGTGACAATGAGTCATGCTTTTTCGTGCGTGTAGCCAGCGTTCATCGATTTATAAGAAGTTATCACGTCAAAAGAATCGTTTGTTTGCAATAAGAAAGATAATATCCATTTCTCATTGTTTACAGGAATGTCCCGATGGAGTCGTGGTGGAGGAGTCATTCAAAGATATCTACGCCAAATTCTTTCCTCACGGCAGTAAGTAGATCAAATTTAATTCTCATTGTGTTTTGTTTATACTTCTACGAGTTGCTGATCTTGCTGATTTCAATATCCAACTGAGAATAAAACAGTGAAAAAGTTTTTTTCTGTAAATCGATATTTCCAGACTCTTTTACACGTCAATGTGTTCTGGTAAAAAATAAATACTTTTAAAAATGTTCACAAAACTCTAAGAAAGGGCGCTGAAAAGTGAAAAATAATAGGTTTTAAACTTAATTGAAAAGAGTACAATATATGTGAAACTTTTAAAATAATAGGTAACATTATAAAGGCACTAGGTACCTTTCGGTCTGTTTGAAGTCTGTGCCAAGCTAAATAGGTACTTCATAGATAGGCTAGGTCCACCAAGTAAGTTGATCGGTTGGTCTTTAATAATTAACAAAATATTCAGATATTACATCAGAATTATATTTTATATATATATAATTATATATATATATATATAATTATACATATATATATATATAATTATATTATAAATATAATTATATATAATTATATTTTTATAAATATATATAATATATAATTTTATAATTATAATTATTCTTAATTAAGCTTCTCATATGCTTAAGTTACTTATTGCGTCTCCAGCTTGGCACCAACCGACCGACCGAAGAAGAAAATTTAAGTTTCCCTCATTGAGATACTATCATCAGATCCAAACTTGGTGACAATGGAACCACCTTAAGAGCATACCCATTGAAACAAAAATAATGATTGAAATCGGTCCATAGATGATGGAAATATCAGTGAACATACTCATAAAATTAATACATACAGTCAAACATAGAACCTCCTCCTTTTTTTGAAGTTGGTTAAAACTAGATAGTGCCGACATTTCCTATGATTAGCCTGGAGAAGAAACGCCGAAAAAACTCAAGAATCCAAGTCAAGAGTGATCTTCATTTGAAAAAAACCAAATTTTGGTATTTTTAGTTTTAAGCTGACTAATCAGGACATCCCGTAGACTAGATAAGTCGGCAATCACGGAGCTGAACCACATTGTAGGGAGCTCCACGACTAGAACCAATCCTCCATCCTCCACCGCAAACAGACATTTGGGTAATTTAATGAAACACTCAAAACTGCCAGACTGTAAGTTATGAAGCTTACGCTTGAAATCACAAATGGGATTTTCATTCAAAATGACACAACTTTAATAGCTGGGCAAATTTTAAAACTTACAGAATGCTACTGGTGTTTTCTGCGATTTTGCTAAAGCTTTTGATTAGCTATAGCATAATACGGTTCCGGATTTCAAAATTTATGGATCAGCGCCCATGATAATATTCTTTGACATCTTACACCTCGCTATATAGACCAGCATGGCTTGTACTATGAGTTCTAAAATATGGGTATACATACTTGGATACATGTTTTTAATAGGTATGTACGTAAATACAAATAAGCAGACCAATGCAGATAGAGATATCCATGAATATAAATATTTGAGTTTAATTTTATGGTATAGAGGCAAACGAGCAGTCGGGTCACCTGATGGTAAATGACTAACGCCGCCCATACGTACCTGCAATTCAAGAGTCACAAGTGCGTTGCCGCTCTTTAAGGTGGGAGTAGGGGATGAGGGGAAGAGCGGCAAGAGGGGAGAGGGAAGAGTTAGGGCCTCCGGTAACCTCACTCACGCGGTGAAAAGCAATGCAAGCATTGCTTCACTGCCGGTTTTCTGTGAGGCCGTGGCATACATGCCGAAGCATGGCTCTACCACTTAAAAGTTCACTAAAGATCGCCTGGTGGTCGAATTTCAACCATAATTTGACCGGGGGCCCTAACTCTTCCCTTTCACTTCCTCTCCCCCTCTTCCCCCTTCCCCAACTCCCACCTTAAAAGCCAACGCTGGGACTTGTGACAACTTGTGACTCTTGAGTTGCTGTTGCTCATGAGCGGCGTTAATCATTTACCATCAGGGTACACATCTGCTCGTTTGACCCCTATACCATAAAAATCGTTATCATAAAATTTTATATCGTTGACAAGTATTACTTGAACTGTCCTTGTATAGATTTTTCGTACCATGACAAGCCAACATATACTGGACCCCTGTAGCATTTGTAGCCGTTTTCGCAAATTTTTAAATTTACAACACATATTGATAAAAAGTTGTTGGCTTAAAATGGATAAATACAAAGAATTCTCTTCATGTATCTATACTAATATTATAAAGCTGAAGAGTTTGTTTGGTTGAACTCGCTAATCTCAGGAACTACTGGTTCAAATTGAAAAATTATTTTAGTGTTGGATAGCCCATTTATCGAGGAAGGCTTTATAACATCACGCTACGACTAATAGAAGCAAAGCAGTGACAATAAACGCAGGTGAAACTGCGGGGACGGCTAGTTTACTAAACAGATTACTTGGTTATAATGTTGACCCCTGCAAATAGATCATCATAGTATAGACAGGGTTTGATTCTTAACCTTGTTCTGTGACAAAACATGTTAAATTTCTCAGGATGAGCACAAATTTAATTTGGGATCGGGCTTTAGAAATTTTAGATGTGCCTCCCTCGGCTCGCAAAACAAGGGAGGGGGAACAACTTAAGAAAATGTTCCCCCTTTGGGCCAAGTGTCTCACTGTGGTACAATTATCGTGATGCCATTTTTGAGCACCTTTCACATTAAATTAATAGCTTCTAGGGCGGGCATAAGACGATGCTTTTTATCTATGTATATTAAACGCGTATTACTTAATATCAGCCGGACAGATTTGGATGTTTTTTTCTATAAATGTTAGCAATGATGTAATAAGGTCTGGCAAACCTACCGGTTTTTTTTGTTATGAAATAGGCATACGAGCAGATGGTTTACCTGATGGTAAACGACTACCGCCTCCCATGGGCACCTGCAACTTAGGTAACCTCACTCACATGGCGAAATACAATACAAGTATTGCTTCACTTCCAATTTTCATGGCTCTCCCAATTGTTTTTGTTGACATTAAAACGACCTCAAAGTAATTTATTAAAATTTACATTACAAAACGTCTGTCTAGTCAGGTAATTCCTAATAATTATAACTTTATTAGTAGATATCTCCAACAATGTCTATTAAGTACCTATTTATATTAACATTCATCAAATTTTTGTTTCAGATTCCGCTCTCTACGCTCACTATGTTTTCAAAGCCTTTGACGTCAACTGCAGTGGTGCAATCAGCTTTAGAGTGAGTATCTTTCATTCACTCATTCAGTCGTTATATTAAAACCTACTTAGACTTAAGTCTATCAAAACTTGTTCAAAATTAACGAACAATGATTCTTATTAACACGCTTGTACAACAACAGACTTGATCACAATGGTCAAATGATGAAGCCATGAGGTGGATTAAACTCTTTTTTACAGTTTATTTCGGTTAGACATTAAAGCGTTATTTTAGTTTTAGCAGGCCAGGCCCATTCCGCAGTGTAGGTATAAAGCTACAAGTACACGGCGAGGTCGATTAATCGTGCCCAAATTCAGTGGGCTGCCGTCCGCCGGCCAAGCCGTGCGTTAGTTCGATACTCACTCACGCGCTGCATCGCGTCATCCGTTCGTCTAGACTATCGAGTTATTAGTACCTAGCCTAGGTTTAGATGTTCACAAATATAAATTAATAGGCACATAACTTACTGGTAATTAAATATTCAGATTAAATTAACTCCTTAAAAAAGACAACCCTAACGTCGCAGCGTCGTCAGAACAGGTAAGTGTTATGCGATAGAAAGAGAGGCAACTTCTAGGTGAATATAACTGTAGATAATTAGCGCTGTGCAAGTTGAATTGCGACTTTATTGTGTCGGAACAAGAGTCGCTATTTATTTAAATGATTTTGCGGAGTGAGACTTTTGTACCTGTAATTTTTTTTTTATTGTTTTACTAAACAATAATTATAAAACTTTCATGACTTGTATATAGGTACATATTAGATGTGTGAATCTTGACTTATCTCATTAATCACGGCAATATTAATAAGATACAATATCTTTTTGGTAAAAACAAAAAAAAACGATTAAAATCTTGTTTCATAAATATTGTTAAATAATTTATTTTTATCATAGACAACCCCCTATTTAAGTCAAAACAAACTTAATCTATTACACTTTGACCGAAATGAGATGTCATTCCAAGATCCTTGAAAACCTAAAATACTTTCTTAGCAAAAATTTGTTTTTACAGCCTATTTCTTAGCTTACGTAAGACCGAAAATTTTTACTTTTTCACGAAAAATGAAGAGGGGGTTACTAAACGTAACACCTTGTATAACCGAGGGAGGCGAACACGCTATATCTATGATCAAAACAAGAGCATTACAGCAAGTGGTGTATTGAACATGAAGGGGCTACTAAAACTGTGGCGTTAGAGAGATTTTTTTTATTTGAGATTTTGTTTAAATTCTTTATCTAAGCGCAATGGTAGTCTAAAGTAGGTACTGAAATCCAGCAAGGGTTGTTTTAGGGAGGCAAGCTAGGGAGTCCCACCGCCGGAGGGTTCCGGATGTCTTAATAAAAGCTATACCCGGTTCCCTTCTACTTAAGGCGCAGTATGGCACACCGTGTGGTTTTAGTCAGTTCGATTCCGACACACCGCCCCACCGAAAAACCCCGGTGGGGTGACGGCCCGAGGGGGTTTCCACACGCACAAAAACCAAAAAAAGGGAGTCCCACCGCCGGGGACTATAACGATTGTGACTCCCGTATATCCTGTAGGAACACTGGTGGTTTTAGCCGTCCAGCGCACCCCTCTGCCGCAGCCCAGGTTGAGGATAGTCCATGATGTAACACTAACACTATTGTACCTGAAGATCTGACTTTTAAAAAGAGTGGCCATGAGTTTCTTTGCCAGTATTCTTCTCATAAGGCCCTACGCATTTTGGAAACTGGAAGTTATAGATCGACACAAACAGGCAGTAGATTTTGGTGTTTTTCACCTAATTTACCTTGACAATCCAGTACATGCTGTGGGATCTGTTTGTGCCGATCTATGATTTTAACTCTAGCTTCAATTTAACGTTCATAAATGTCACTTAGTGTCTTAATTGAATAAATGATTTTGAATTTGAATTTGAATTTGAACATGATGGATTTCCCCAGTATAAAAAAAAGGGAGTCCGTTTCTACAAAGTACAGCAGTGGTTGGGATTAGGACTGTTCTAAACCTACTTCCTTTTGGTCCCAGTACTTTGCGGTGTAAATACTGTAGTAATTGAGGTATACACGCAATGTTCTGCGAGGTTAAACAGCCACCTCACGTCGTTGGTCCCCGGCGTTGTTGGTTGGCACAATGCGACGATCAGTTGGATCTGCCTGTGTGGTCAAAATCTGGGATTTAAAATTAATAAAACGATTTGACGGTTACGACAATATAGCGATAATGAGACAGTCAATTGATTTTATTGTACAGAGGCGGGGGTACGCCCTGACGTTACGCGTCATGTGAGCGGAATCGTTTAGAAGGGCGACGCTTACGTTTTGTGTCCGGACGGATATTAAGGCGCAATCTATTGGAAGCTATCAAGTAGTTCAAACCCTCCAAACGGGACCACAAGTTCACTCGGTCAGATAAAGTGATTGTGAGAAGTGTAGTTATGGTTTAAAATCTAAGCCGTGAACTCTCTACCAGATAACCCTACTGATGACCGCTATGGTCGCGATGGCCGCTAACTTTACTAACTTACTTACTAACATTTGCAGTTATATAAATACGAGTACAGTTGAATGAATAAATTAGCGTCTCTTTCAATGATTTCTTATACGATTATAAAGGGTCTTTCAACAAGGACGGGTTGATGTTAAAATTGAATAAAACAAGATGTGTGTTAGATATTAACGAAATTTATTTTTTTATTTGAAAGGTCGCGGCTTCGTATGGTGGCACAAATCCGAGAGGTCCAATTTTTAATGACTCTGCTGCATAGATCCGGCTGAATCTGAGCGATGGCCTGCGTTATGTTGGCTTTCAGGGCAACGGTTGATTGTGGCTTATTGGCATAGACCTGCGACTTCAGAAAACCCCACAAGAAAAAGTCTAGCATAGTCAAATCACACGATCTTGGTGGCCAATTCACGTCCCCTCTGCGAGAGATAACCCTACCCTCAAACCGTTCATGCAGAATGTCCATTGTGTCGTTCGCTGTATGGCAAGTAGCGCCATCTTGCTGGAACCACATGTCGTTCACGTCCATATTGTTCAATTCAAGCCAAAAGAAATAAAGAAATTGTTTATCATTGATCTGTAGCGCTCGCCGTTGACGGTGATGGCCTCGCCAACGTCGTTTTCGAAGTAGTACGGACCAATGACGCCGCCAGACCAAAATCCGCACCAAACAGTACCTTTTTGTGGATGCATTGTCACCTGGTGAACCTTATGTGGGTTGTGGTCATCCCACAACCCACATAAAGACAAAAATACGGCAATTTTGCTTATTAACAAAACCATTCATCCAAAAATGTGCCTTGTCGCTAAAGATTATTTTTCGGCCAAAATCGGGGTCCTCTTCCAAGCGTTCCGAAGCCCATTCAGCGAACACACGGCGTTGTCTATGGTCATTAAATTTGAGCAGGCCCAAGTCCCGACGCAAAATTCTCCAAGTTGAAGTCTGCGAAAGGCCGAGTTATTGTGCACGGCGAGAAATCGACTGCCTCGGAGTCTCCTGAACACTCACGTACAGCGGCGATGTTCTCGGCCGATCTGGCGTTCCTTTGACGTAAAGGTGTTGGTTGGTTGTTTACCGAACCGATCGTCTCAAATTTGGTCACCAATCGTTGGAGAGTAGACTTTGAAGGGCCACCGCGTCTGCCGTCAAATTGGCGCAATGCGCGCAACGTTTGCACTAACGAACACTCATTTTGATAATAAAGTTTTATCATTTGCACATGCTGCTCAACCGTGGAACTTGCCATGGTGATTTGGCAACAGTGACTGAATAAGAAAAAACAAATGACAGATGCCGCCAAAACAAAATGGCCGCCACAGATTATTAACATCGACCTGCTCTATTTGAAAGACCCTTTATAATACTAGCAGCGCTCCGCGGTTTCACCCGCGTAAGTCCCGATCCCGTTTGAATATCGGAATAAAAGTAGCCTATATGTTAATCCAGGTCTCCAGCTATCTACATACCAAGCTTCATCACAATCGGTTCAGTAGTTTTGGCGTGAAAGAGTAACAAACATCCAAACATCTTCAGAAACTTTCACGTTTATAATATTAGTAGGATATGTCGTCAGAGATGGCAGATTGCAGTTTAAGCTAAACCGTCACTAATGTTGCTGGACGCGAAAGCCGGTAGTCACTACACATTATAAAACAAAGTCCCCGCGCGTCTGTCTGTCTGTCTGTCTCTTCGCGATAAACTGAAAACCTACTGAACGGATTGTCATGCGGTTTTCACTAGTAAACTGAGCAATTCATGAGAAAGGTTTAGGTGTATAATTTGTTAAGATTTTGTGTAAATTGATTGAAATATGTTGATGATTGTTAAAGATGTCTCTGCTACCCGTGCGAAGCCAGGGCGGGTTGCTAGTTAAATGACAAATTACGCACGGTTATAATGTATTGAAATTAACAAACCTCAATAAATAGGTAGGTACACTTAATGTAACGTGGGACAGTTCTGAGCACTTATTGTCAGCTCGAAGCCTTAAAAGGAGCAGAACGTGTAAACACCCACGTAGTTCTCTCATTGACTAGAGCGAACGTCATGCCAGACTCGGTGAAATGCGCCAACTTCACACTTTCGCTTCGTTCAATTGACGCCCCGAGTATGTATTTCGAGTATTTTAATATGATCCCTAAAATACAATATAAAACCTTCCTTCTCATCGTATTTCCGGACATCTTTTTTTCTCTATATTTTTTTTTCTTTTTTTAATTAAACATTACTAGTAACCTGTGTCACACATTACTAGTACTACTACTACTACTACTACTACTTAACGCTTGTGTTAGGAGTGAGTTCACGACGGTAGTTCTTTACATTTATCTTCAGAAACAAGCTAAAATTTCGCGAGTTGATAGTTTTCGTAGTGTCACCTTGCGTTTGTTGGGAAACTTCGCAAAATCGATTTGCTCAAGTTGTTAAATCAACATACAGTGCCCACTACTTATACATAAGTTTATATGTTTGTCAGTTTTTAGTGCAGAAGTTCCAGCTGAATGTAAATAGGGTGAAGTAATTCAGATCACAAATTACCTTCTACAGATATTACGTAAGAAACTACTAATAACACGTTCATTGCCCAACCAAAACTGTAAGTTTTTGACGGGACATATATTTTTGAAGTGAAAACTTTTATGGCGGCGTTGTGCACTTTTTGGGGTGGGTAAAAAATGTTAAACTTGCGTCAGGACACGTGACCCTGATCGAAAATTCGTAAGACGGAGCTAAGTTTCTTATATTTAAAAAAATATAACATTCGAAATTCAAACATTTATGAGCGGCCAGGAGCGCAGAACTTCCAGTGTACCCTATGTATACATTTAGATATGTTTTTACCTACTTTATATTTTTAACCTAATTATATATATACAGATGTGTGTGTGTGTGTGTGTGTATGCAAATACATTTTGAAGTTATGTTTTCACTTCTGACGTGCAGTCCTACGAATGACTGTTTTTTTTTATTAATTAACTGGAACCTGGAAATAATAAATATTACACTTGAGGTACCATTTATTGTTTCCAAGTATGTTTATGCTTTTAGTATAAATATATGTGGCTGGCATAATATCAAAATATATCACGTGACGTCGCGTGATGGACCATGGTAACGCTAAAACAATTGCGTGGTATCACGCTCACTCACTACCCGATAGTTCAATCCTTACCCCAGAGGCCCTAAGAAACCACCGTTTACCCGTGGTCTCGGTGGGTCGACCCATTACCGGGTCCGGCAGTAATTTTAATTACCCGTGGTTCCATGGTGTTACCTTCGTAATGTAATATGAATGATGAAAAATAATCTAGTGAAAGATAAATTTATACAAATAAATAAAAGTGACCTGATTGTTTGTAATTTCAAATTAACACCTTTTTACTTAAAATTTTTTTTTAAAAGACAACTCCCTCATTATCAATGACTCCGGTGTCGCGGTGGGACTTTACAAACATACAAACGACGGACACAAAGAACACCCAGACTGGGGTGGGAATCGAACCCACGACAGGCAGTCAGGGTCACTAACCACTAGGCCAACAGGTTATACGGTATTTATACGGTACATATACCTAAAATCAATTTTTAATATTTTTGTCTGTCTCTCTGTCTATTTGTTTCGGCTTATCTCCGAAATGGGTGGACAAATTTCCACGGCAATATCACTGGCAGATAGCTGGTGTCATAAGGTACTCATTATGTTTACTTAGGCTACTTTTATTGGGCAGTTATTTGAGAAAAGAATTAGAGTTTTGCGGAAAAAAATATAAATATGTACACGCAAGCGAAGTCGCACGGGGCAAAGCTAATCTTAGCTTAAAACCACGCCATAAAATGATATTATTTTTACCTACCTGAACAAAATTTACATTGTAACAATTGTATACTATGATCGGACTTAAAGTTTTCTTGGCTCAAATTCACTACGGTTAAAACTTAGAAACAGCGCCATGTTGTAATTTAGTGGCTATGTTAGCCATGGTTTATGAAATATTCCGGATAATTTTTATTTATTTATTTAACTTCCTGCAAATACATATGCACAAGGCGGACTTAATGCCGTAGGCATTTTCTCCCAGTCAACCTTTGGGCGATGCAGAGATGTGTGTGGCAGGTGGGTATTTAAGAGTAATGAGATAAGAATCCTAAGAATTCGTTACGTAAATAAGCTTCTATAAAATTTACTACATATAATATACTACATATACATAAAGTTATAACTAATATAATTATATACATACATACAGAATAAAATAAAGACTTGTGGAGTATTATTCCAATGACTCCTCCAATAAACCACTGTAGAGCTTACGTACTTTAAACTTAAAAGAGAACCGGTTAGTGGACATCCTGATTTCTTGTGGTAGCGCATTCCAAAGGTTTACAGCCTGGACAGCAAAGGAAGAATGAACCATACTAGAATTGTGAGAAGGACAGAGAAGGAGAAGATTATCAGAAGAGCGGAGATTCTTGGCATGGTTAGAGCAGAGATATTGGAAGTAAGATGTTAGATAAGTAGGTGAGTTAGGTAAGTGGAGAAGGGAGAACAACATAGTCAGCGCCCTTAAACTGCGGCGTTGTCTTATAGGTAGCCATGACAATTGGGTACGATAATTAGATACATGGTCGTACTTACGCAAGTTGAATATGAATCGAATGCAATTGTTGAGAAGTCGATCTAGTTTGTTGAGCAGATCTGCATTCAAGTCGAGATAGCACACATCACCATAGTCGATGACTGGGAAAACCAAAGTTTGCACAAGCATTGTCTTTGTCTTGACTGGAAGAAAATTTTTTAGTCGATAAAGGCATCGCAATATATAAGTTACTCTCTGGCTAACGTGTGATACCTGAGTTTGCCAATTGAGGGTTGAGTCAATGTGCAGACCGAGATCCTTAACCGAGGGACTAATGGGCAAAACTAAGTCATTAAAAATGATATCAGTTATAGTATTATTATCGATTCTGCTTATCATCCTAGGGCTCCCTATAAAGATCGCTTGGCATTTAGATGGGTTTACTGTTAAACCGAATCTGATGGACCAGTTTTTTATAGTCTCCAAGTCGCGATTTATCCTACCTATAGCTTCATCTAAATTGTCTACTCTTGCATGTGAGTAGATTTGCAAATCGTCTGCATACAAGTGATACGCACACTGAAGTTCATGGGTTATGAAGTTTATAAATAACGATATGAGGAGAGGAGAAAGAATACCGCCTTGTGGAACGCCAGAGTCGAGATCACGCCACGTCGATGAAGACTCATCGGTTCGGACAGACTGCTGGCGTCCTCGAAGATAGGACGAGAACCATTCCAGTGCATCATCGGAGATCATGAGGTGGGAAAGTATTGTTAATAAAATGTCGTGACTCACGGTATTAAAGGCGTTTGAAAAGTCAATTAGGACTAGTACAGTTATTTTTTTTGACCTTCCTCGACAGCCGCCTTAATATCGAGAGTCACTTTTAGTAACGCAGATCCTGTACTATGTCCAGGTCGGAATCCTGACTGGTATTTTATGTTTTTTTTTTAAAGATAACTCCCGCATTAGGAATAATCCTGTGTCGCGGAGGGCTTCACAAACATTCAGATAACGGATACAAAGAACACCCAGACTCGGGACAACTATTTGTGGATCACACAATTTTTTTTCCCGTGTAGGATTCGAACCCACAACACTCGGCGCGGCGTAGTGGCGAGGTGACCACTTAAACCATTGCGCCATCCGTGCAGTCATGTATTTCGTTTTGCATAAGAACTTTCGAATTAAAAGTAATTATATAGATAAAATCTTATCGTGGGATAGCCATGCTTCGGCACGACGGCTTGACCGGAGTGAAAACACGGCTTCACAGAAATCCGGCAGTAAAGCAATGCTTACATTGCTTTTCGCCGAGTGAGTGAGGTTACCGGAGGCCCTAGCCCTTCCCTCCCCCCCCCCCCTCTCCGTCCATGGGCGGTGGTAGTCATTTACCATCAGGTGACCCGTCCGCTCGTTTGCTCCCTATATCATAAAAAAAAATATGTACCTAAAGACAAAACAGTTCAGTTCCTGTTTTTTACCTGTTTGGAAACCAATTTCTTCCATTTCCCCCCTTCAGTTACAATGTTATAGAGTAAGCAAATCTTGGAAGTAAATTTTAACCTACTTCTAATTGGCATATCGAATTAAATTTTGTATGTATACTAGCGGACCCGACAGACGTTGTCCTGCCGAAACGTAAAAAATGTTATTCCTGGAACCCTATCGCAGCACCATCTACCGGGTCCAATTGTAAATGTAAACCATTCTCGGATCCACCTGAAGACACACAAAAAATTTCATTAAAATCGGTTCAGCCGTTTAGGAGGAGTTCAGTGACATACACACGCATAGAAGAGTTAAATATATAAATATGTAGTTTCGATGACAATACTTTGGCATCTTGGAGCTGATCTGATGATGAATCTGGCGACTTTTTTATTTTCCTTTAGTAGTCATTAAATAATTTTTAGTTTAAAAGTACTATTATTTGTTTCTATTCGAAGCCATAAAATCTAGGCCCAATCTGAAATCCATGGTCACCACAACCTCACAAGTTGTTGCGGCAAAACATTTTTCAAGCTACCGCGATTATCATGATTTTGGAAGTATTCCAAAATTTCGTACTTCAAGGAGAATTTTGTTATGGTAAGTTTAACCCATGGAAAACAGTAATTTATTGCTACTGATGCGAATTTTAACTAAAGGTATTGTAGGGGTTTTACTTAGCAAGCAGATAGACAGTTCGGAAATAAGTTGTAAAGAATATCAAACTACAGTAGTATCGCGCAGAATCCACAGATGGCGTAAAAACATTTTTTTAAATATATGAAACTCGGACACATTTTCGATCAGGGTCACGTGTCCTGAAGCGGACACAGTTTCGATCAGGGTCATGTGTCCTGACGTGAGTTTAACATTTTTTACCCATCCCAAGAAGTGCACAACGCCGCTTAAGAAGTTTTCACTTCAAAAATGCACACAAGAAGAAGTAAGCCCAGAAGGAGAAATAGAAAACTATAGATACGGAGATTAAACTAATTATACAGAGAAACATAAGAAGTGCAAGCGGCGGCAGTTTCGCGTTAAGTGTGAAATCCGACTGGTGCGCGCATCTCGTTCGAATGATGAGTGCACTGAGCCACCGCCCAACCGGTTGCTGTGACATCATATCGGCCGTTACTATTAAATCAGAAACAGTGACAATATGAACAAATATTATCTACATATTTACGGGAATTAACGCGATCACGAAAAGGTATTACATACCTCTGAATTGACCACGGCCAGTGCAACCTGGTCGAAACGTCAGGCAATTCAGAGGTATGTAATACCTTTTACGTAGATAATATTATATCATGGAACGCGAAAGTTTAAAAATTAGTAAGATGAACAAATATAACGAGATAGGTACAGGTTATGCACATATAATTATATATAAATACTAGCTGACCCGGCACATGTTGTTTTGCCATATTAATTATTTCTAATGAATATTTTGGTAGTCAAATAAAAAATAACTAATTTATTGTCGGGATGGGGTCTATGACTGAAAGAAGAATGGAGCGCTGTGGAATATTGACAGCCTATAAAAATAACAAAACACCAACCATTAATTTTCTTAATTCAAGTTGATGGAGTACTTCCATTAACTTAACTGACGTATTTAAAGTTTAACAGTAGGAGAGCCATGCTTTGGCACGTATGGGCGGGCTCGACTCCGCTCGATACCACGGCCTCACAGAAAACCGGCAGTGAAATTTTTTTTTTATCCTGTAAACCTCATCTGGTAGGTCATCACCTCACTGGAGCGAACGGTGAAGTGGTATTTTTTATATTATAGGAGGTAAACGAGCAGACGGTTCACCTGATGGTAAGTGACTATCTTCGCCCATAGACCCCTGCAACTCAAGAGTCACAATTGCTTTGCCGGTATGTCGGAGTCGAACCTTCTAAAACCATACGGTATGTCGTCACAAGTGGGTCTATTGCAAGGGACTCGAGTATACCCTAAATAGGAAGTCTTCGAGAACCCCTACAGACCTTGGCCGCCTGACAGCAGGCAGTAAGTACGGGGACCTTATCCCCCTGCACATCAAAGGCGTGAGCGAAACATATCCCGTCACCGTTTCAGGCTTGCTTTTGCAAGGGTAACTATCAGTCCGACTCGCTACCCCCAGGCCAGCGCTCATGGTCATCATTCTGCGCTGTACTGCACCTGATGCGTCTTCTACTTGGGAGAGTGCTTGTCCTCTCCCGTTCCCGTTCTGCCGCCTGGAAGAGGATAGGGCATGATGTTATCTAATGCAACATCACCTATCCAGTCAACTTTGGAACTAAATAGTAATACGTGATGAGTAATCACATAAACACAGAACAGGGCTAGAATAAAACCCACGAAACTACTTCATCCTATTCGTCAATAGATGGCGGTGACCAGCTAGCTAGGCATAGTTAAAAGTTGGTAACAGCCAGTCCATTCATTCCCGAGCCGAAGTGAAACTTTAGCCAATTAAAAGTGCAGTAAGTACCACGGCGTACTTCCATTTCAGAACTTGTCTAACTTCAAGGCAATTTACGAAGCCATATTTCAACTTGAAACTACAGAGTGTCTATAGCATTTTACCAAAAAAAAATCATATGTCATCAATAACCTGACACATCTCACTGTCTGTTCCCAAACTAGGCGGAGCCTGTACTAAGGAAACCAGGCTGTTGATAAACATACTTATATAGTACAGACACAGAACATCTGATTATGCTCATCTCACAAAAATTTGTCCTGACTGGAATTATCCGAGAGGTCGAATACAAACA
Organism: Callimorpha dominula; assembly: GCA_949752705.1. Taxonomy (NCBI): domain Eukaryota; kingdom Metazoa; phylum Arthropoda; class Insecta; order Lepidoptera; family Erebidae; genus Callimorpha; species Callimorpha dominula. The sequence continues at coordinate 8,775,429 of OX457017.1, read as the reverse complement.
TTTGTCCTGACTCGAATCCGAGAGGTCCATTATGATAGGATCACTAACCACTAGACCAACTGCCTCGTCAAAATCAAAAGTAAAAAATATACAACTCTATGATGAATTTAAAGCTAGGTTTGTACCATAAATAAGAATAAGAAACAATAAAATGCCCAATTGAGATTATGGAACTCAAAATAACAACTTAAAAACTAAATAATACCAATCTTACTTCCTACTGTTGTCAGTGCAATTAATCCTTCTTTTCACTGCGGTAGCTTCAGTTCCCGCTATTACTAGGACCTCCAACCTTATTTTCTCACTCACAATTTTTAAAACTAAAACTTCAACAATTTGAGTATAGAAACGGCGCGAAACATCCAAACCCCAATCCCAAAATTGGCACTGGAACCATTATATTCGGATTTAAATGTCAGACAGTCCTAAACCAATACATAACTCAACCTGGCATAGAGCCAGGTTATCCGAGTTAGACCATAAAGTTATCCATTTTGTGGTTTTACTAGCGCTCTTTTGTTTATGACTACTTATAGATTAGGTACATTTATCGGATTTTTAATCATTAATAATAATAACGCTCGGGGACATAACATATTACGCAGCGTTGTCTAGACTCATTACGCGTAGGTCGCACTATGATTTAAATAATACAAGTATTTTTACTTAAAGGGAATTTCTCCGGCACACCCGTGAATGCAATACCGATGCAAGACATAGATCGTCAGTGATTTAGAATAATATATCAACTTCGAATAAAATGCCGCCAATATAGAGCAAGAGCCCGTGAACCCCAGACCTTCGTTATTTTATAAAAGCTGAAAGTTTGTCAGCGCATGCTCAAAACACAGGTAAGAACGATGGACCATTATGAAGTTTGGGTTGCCCTGGCTTTAGCAGGCAAACGGTACTAAAGGTGTGTAAAATACCGATCTAACTTCATCAAACAATAAAGTGCGATTTTTTGGTATTTTCTTCAGAATATTATTAAAAATCACATTATTCATTGCCAGACACTTAACATCCTGGCAACCCCTTGCCAGACACCCTTAATGTTCATGAAATTATAATTTTTTAACTTACGTTGTAGTATAAAAGCTGATTTTTATATTTAATACTTGAGTAATAAGTTAATGATGTTTCCTCATTAGCCAGACATTTTTAATACTTCCAACCCCTTGCCAGACAAGAATGTAGGGTAGCTGTAGGAGCGAGCGCGAGGCAGTCCCTCACTGGCACTCACTGCGAAGTTGTTATTTCTACTACGTATGTATTGTTTAGTACTCTGTACATGTTTCATCAGCTAAAATAATATTATATACTATCTTCAAGTATTATTAATTTAATATTCATTATTAATTAACAACATAAAATATTTCGAATGTATACAGACTATAAAGTAAATTCTATATTATTGGTGTATGATACGTAGATTATATGTTTACAATTTGTTTATATGACTTTTTAAATAAAAGTGATTGTGTATTAAAAAACAAGTCATGGGTAAATACATTAATTTGTGTTATTTGCAACAAAAGTAGTGGCAAAATAACATTGTTTTCTGACGAGACATTGAAAAAATGTGAATTAATTTCAAAATTGCGAAAAAAACATAACCTTAAATACAATGACATCATTCTTCCACGTGAATATACAGAGGGTGGCTATCACATTGAATGTTACAAATCATTTACAGAGCTAATGAAAAAATATTTTACCTCAGAACCAAAAAGTTCTGAAAAGACTACCCAAGTATTATATATAAAAACCAGCTATTATACTATAACGTAAGTAAAATTATAATTTCATGAACATCAAGGGTGTCTGGCAAGGGGTTGCCAGGATGTTAAGTGTCTGGCAATGAATAATGTGATTTTTAATAATATTCTGAAGATAATACCAAAAAATCGCACTTTATTATTTGATGAAGTTAGATCGGTATTTTACACACCTTTAGTACCGTTTACCTGCCAAAGCCAGGGCAACCCAAACTTCATAATGGTCCATCGTTCTTACCTGTGTTGGGAGCATGCGTTGACAAACTTTCAGCTTTTATAAAATAACGAAGGTCTGGGGTTCACGGGCTCTTAGACCAATATGCACAACACTGAAAGGCGATTCCTCATGGCATCAGATAGGAAGTACTCAGTAAATGGCTTTTGTATAATTTCCAATATTATCATTTCTGTTCCGTAAGTCATGTAAGTATGCTCTTACGGCCTAAGGATATAATCTCATTTACCTACGGAGCTTCTTTTTTAGAAAGTTGTGGGAACTCGCTTGTTCGCGTGCTCCATCTAAATTCCTCTCTAGGAATAACATTTTAACATAATGTGTTAATAAAATTTGAAATATATTATGGTTAAGACTTACGAAGCTCATAAATAGCTAATAAAATAAATGGTTACATTTAGACGAAGCCACGCTTCGGCACGTGTGTGCCGGCTCGACCGACCTCACAGAAATCCGGCAATAAAGCAATGTTGTGTTTCGCCGAGTGAGTTAGATTACCAGAAACCCTAACCCTTCCCTCTCCACCTCACTTGTGACCTTCGAGTTGCAGATCCCATGGCTAGTCACTTACCATCAGGTAAACCATCTGCTCGTTTGCCCATTATCCCATAAAAAAATGGGTCAATTTCATACGTATGAAGTTGAACCATTCATTTTCGAAGGACATAGCAAGCTTAACATGCAAAGCCTATTAAATATTACTCGCCATAACCATAACTATTCCTACAATCTATTAAAAATTACTTCATTTTTAACTTTATTATCTTCTATTTTTAAACAAATTCTTGGTATCCCTTTTATAACCAAATTTCGTACACAAAGGAATGTGAATTTTGATATAAGTACATAATATCGGCTAAAAATGGATTAACGAGGTGTAAGTGCTCTCCCAAGTATATATGAAAGTCACTGGTTTTTTGTACTAGAGATCTGAAATTCGACAGGGAGGTAGTTTATAGGAAGAACACGTCAGCTAAGCACGGATTTTACGACAGGGTCGGATTACAAGAGTCTAAGGCTTTTGCAACTTTTTGCGAAAGTTCTTGGTATTTATTATTAGAGACATAAGGTTGAGTTATCTCTCTTTATAATGTAAAATAAATAAATATTGGTATTGAGACAGTTTTCTAAGACACAGCTTAAGGTGATTAAAAGATAAAAGTCTTTGGGGTATTAGTTTGCTTCTTTTTAAAATCGAAAGTGATATTTCGCTAACACGGAGTTTATAGTTAGAAGAAGTCGACTATTATTATTGTTTTAAGTGGCTAGTGCTACCTCGACCATTTCTGGTCTTTTGTAGCGCACTTCTGCCTTACATTTTATTGCTCAGACTTATAGCTTCCAGAAACCTCCAGATCCTATCCTATATTTTTGTATTTCCTGCGGTTGCATGATGTGCAACCCTAGGTTAATACTTCGTTGCCGCATTAGTGGGCCACAAGAGCATAAAATATGCATTGCAGTCTCTTCTGTCTCTTGACAGAATCTGCATATTGTGTTCTCGCCCAATTTTAGGTTGAACATATATTATGTTTGTTCAGTTTGCAGTGTCCGGTGAGAACTCTTGTTACTGCACAGGTTTTGTATCTTTTGAAAAAGAAGTCGGCTAAGGATGATTTTTTGCACAGAACTGAAAACTGAAGGTGATATTAAGTTTTACGACAACCTGTGGGTTTAATATTAAGCATAATAATATTACATACCTAACTATCATATTTCCAATATTTCTTTGTCTGAATGTTTTGACATAGTGACTTCGCAACAAATCATAAAAAAACAACCGTCAGTCGCAGGGCTGCGCGTCAGAAGTAAAAATGTAACTTACATATATATATATACTAGCTGACCCGGCACACGTTGTCTTGCCTTATGAATTATTTCTAATGAATATTTTGGTAGTCAAAAAATAAGTAACTTATTGTTTGATGGGGTCTATGACTATAAAAATAACAAAACACCAACCATTCATTTTCTTAATTCAAAGTACTTCATTAACTAAACTGACATATTTAAAGTTTAACAGTGGGAGAGCAATGCTTCGGCACGTATGGGCCGGCTCGATCGGCATATCGATAAAGCAATGCTTACGTTGTATTTAGCCGAGCGAGTGACGTTATCGGTGGCCCTAACCCTTCCCTCTCTCCATCTTCCCCCCATCTCTCCATCTCCCCTCCTCTCCTACTCCCACCTTAAAGGCCGGCAAGGCACTTGTGACTCTCGAGTTGCAGGTGCCCATGGGCGGCGGTAGTCACTTAACATCAGGTGACCTGTCTGCTCGTTAACCCCCTATTCCATTAAAAAAAATCGATTATAACAATCGCACTTTCTATTTTCAATGGGTTAAATACTTAAAAAAATTGTACCAATGAAAGTAAAAATAATAATATCGCTATTAAAAAACAGGGGTTGATCGTAGAGAGTTGAAAATTCAGGGTTGTATGTATTTTCTAATGCTGTATCATAAAAAATAAAAAATAAATGTATTTAATAATTTAAAAAAAAAATTGGGGTGGACTACCCTTAACATTTAGGGGGATGAAAAATAGATAAGAACCGATTCTCAGACCTATCCAATATGCACACAAAATGTCATGAGAATCGGTCAAGCCGTTTCGGAGGAGTACGGTAACTAACATTGTGACACGAGAATTTTATATATAAGATAAATATAGGCGGTGAAATAACCTGGAACGTACAATATTGATTTGATTATCTACACGCGAAATAACGACATAAGTGTGAAAAGCACCGGGCTACTGGTGAGCCGAGGCGACTAAAACCGACGAAAACTACACGGTGTGCCTTACAGCACCTTTAATGAGTGGACTTTCGGTACTGCAAAGTTATGCCTCCAATGGTCCACTCTGGTTACGCGGGTGGTAAGCGGGCTCAATCTACAAACGGACAGACACACCCTCACCTCAAGGAAATAAACCCCGTCTCATCCACCGGCTCAACTCCACCACCTCCTTGCGCCCGTTCACCTCGCAGTACATCGCGGTTGTGATAGAACAACTGTGCCGACATAGCGCCTCCATTCGTCCGACTAAGATCAAAATGAAGAAAAATAATAAAAGATATTATCCAAGAACTTTCTTTCTCCTTTCCAGGAACTGCTAGTGACCTTGTCCACACTCCTCCGCGGTTCTGTCTACGAACGCCTGCGTTGGGCATTCCGTCTCTACGACGTGGATGGTGATGGAGCTATCACTAGACAAGAGCTAGCTGAGGTCGTGGTGGCAGTGCACGAGCTTTTAGGAAGGAGAGCTCCACCAGGGTCTCCGGCTGCTCGGCTGGATGACGCTAAGGCGAATGAACAGGTGGGCAGAGATGATGCAAGTATGGGAGTACTGCTTCGTCAATCTTGGTATCACGGTGCCATCTGGCAAATACTAACTGAACTACATGAGTTAAAAGATTTTTGAAGTGAAAACTTCTTTAGCAGGGTTGAGTGATTTTTGTTGTTGTTTTGTTTTTTGTTGGTACGTGCAAAACTTATGAGTTCACGTCACCGACTTATCAATCAAAGATATTAAGAAGATAATAAAAATCCGTTCAATACAAAAATAAAATTAATTGTGTTAGCTGCACACATCACGTTACACCAAAAAAAAACAGCTAAAAATTACCTTAATCCGTCAGGACCTGGATCAACAAATATAAGAGGGTCACATCAGGGGCTGATTAAGATATTTAGGGGGTTATATGAAGCTCTCTCAATTTTTGCTGAGTTAGCAAAGATGTGTGGGGTCTGGCGTTATCATGATGAAAGACCACTCCTTTTCAATTTGATTGGTCAATTCCGGCCGTTTTTTTTAATTTCTTGCTTAAGTCTCATTAGTTGTTGGCAGTACTGCATTAAGTCCATAAACGACACAAATTATTTTCGCGGTTTTTGTCGCATTTTTTCTTTTTTTCATTGAAAAATGGCGGGCAAGTGATTTTTACTTTTTATTTTTTTTTCTTAATGGCCTATATTTATGGATTGTAAAACCTGCCAGATACAACAGTACAACCAAAGAGATTTTTCTTAAATTTTATACATACAAAATGACTTTTCCCCGACCTATTATTGTGTTGATAACTAACTTCTTGAAGCAACCTAGCATAAGATCTACGTAATCACCTGAACTTCTAAAAACTCACACATATTATTTTTTTTCTCGTCTCTTTTCATCACTTACGTTCTAATACGTAATGCTTATTCTATATTCTTTAGGTTGACCGCGTATTCAGGAAGCTAGATCTGAACCAGGATGGCGTGATTACTATTGAAGAGTTCCTGGAGTCGTGTCTGAAGGATGACGTCATCACACGCTCGCTGCAGATGTTTGACACAGGGCTATGACGTCAAACCGACGCAGCGCAGCCGCGCACACCGACCCGGTAAATTATCATCAGCCATACGAAATCGTGATTCCGAGCGTTTTCTTAAAAAAATATATTAAAATTTGAAAATCCTCTACCATCCAAGGTATATCATTGCCATTTATTTGCCAAAAAAATCAGGTAACCCGTATAAAAATAATAAAATAATTTATCGTTATTGGTTAATTTGTTGGCATTGCGTTTGAATCCCCAAGTTAACCAGCAATTGTGGAATCCTCGTTATCGATTCTTGTGACGTTATAATTTCCTGGAAATAATTAATTTTATATTCAATCATTAGATTCAGCTTCTAAATTAGGTATACCTTGAAAGTTATTTACATGGTTTTCAGGACCGTAGCCAAGCGCATCCCACCCCCACCGCTCTGCCGTTGCGAGGACGGTTTACTCCGTTCAGCCGCCGCGTGGTTCAGAGCACGCCGGTACACCCAGTATCTGGCGATGGTCGACGACTTCTACTTACGCGTGGTCCGGCCCAGGTTAAGGAGCGTGCTGTTGCTGCATTTCTAGAAGGATCGAGAATTCAGTCAAGGAGCCTGTGTTTCGGTTAATTTTGAAGGATGGTGGGGACAAATTAATGGGTTTTGTAGGGGTTTTGGAGTTTATGGTGATACGGGAACCAGGTTCTGAAAGATTGAATTCATTGTGGATGTGAAATCTTTGGAATTTGTTGCTAATTCCATCATTAATCAGAGTCACAGTCAGCTGAATAATAACTGTCTGATGAAGTAAACTTATGGGTATCAAAGAGCCATGGATCTTAAATCTTTGTTCCATCCACTTGAATTCTTAATTTAAAGAGGCTGTTGGATTTTGTGTAACTATGAACTCCGAGCAGTAATAAGTGTCAAATGAAAGCTGCCTACCCCATAATTCTAAAAGACCTTTTACGGAATTTTAAAATCTTCTAGTTTTTTAAGAATCAGAAAACAATTTTAACGGATCCCATTTTAAGAACCCAAATTCGAAAAGTATCTCGTTGGCACTTCGAGGTTCCCATGACTAAAACCTTCGTGAGTTTAGGCGAAATTCGATAGCCATTTTGTTTTAACTAATTAGGATAAGGATGCAGCCTTCACAAGTTTCCTAGCAAATCAATTCTGATAATGGAAGCGAAAATTTCAGAGACCGAACTCGAAAACCTCGAAATTATCAACCATTTAAAAACAATGAAATTATAAAACAATGTGTTAAATAAAGTCTCTATTTAAGTTATTAGAGTGTTTTGTGAATATTGGAATCTCAATCTGTACTGCGTCAGTGAAAAGACAATTACAGATAATTAATGAACTTTACTTTACAAAAAGTTGAATAATATAGCTAGGATAGACTGGATTCGGAATACGAATAATACAATTTTGATGGGTTTATGTCCAGAAATGGACTGCGTTTGGTCATACTGATATCCACACACGACTAAAACATACTTTAGAGCCATCTAGCGAAGATCTGGCGAACTACGTAGTAATTCCTGATCGTGCATTACGCAATAAAAGTGCTCTCGCTAATATATATGCTGATCAGCTCCCAACATCAACCGTAGTGTTGCGGTCCGCCAGGCATGACCACCAAATAAATTGTCCACAAAAGAAATCCCTCAATATTTTATCCCCAAAAAACGGCATATCTGCATATATTATTTTCCCACTTCATTAACTGGCAACCCAATCCAAATTGGCAATACTGGTGTGGAGCAACCCATGACATACAGAGTTCATTATCATTGAATTGAAATTAAATTAAGAAATTAAATACATAGTTACACTACGGCAGCTATTTGCTATACACACGGCATTTTACTAGATGGGATTCAACATTTTCTATAAAAACATGGTTAGTTTAACTAACTTTAATAAATCTTTTTGCTAATGTTAGTAATTATGATTGAGATTCGATTAGAAATTTTAAAGTTACTATAGACAGTTTATTTGTTCCTTAGGAAACGAGACACACAAAACAATATGATTTATTAATTACCGAAAATGATGAATTAATATAGGAGTTACGTAGCGTCTTGAAGCATTGATCCCTAGATTATTAAAAAAGGAAAAATAAATTAGAAAAAAAAATTGAAAAATCATTTAGATTTTGCTGAAGTTTTGTTATTTTTTAGCTCCTCTTAAACAAAAATTTATTTAAATAAGTAATATTATCTATGGTTGTGTATTCGAACTTACTTTTTAAGTTTTAGTTCAAACTTTTTTTTAAAAAGCAACAGGGTATAAGCCGAATCCACGGTGACATCTGGACATAATTTTGACGTATGTATACAAAAAAAAAGAAATTTTGGATGTGCTTATCTAAGATGATATTTTTCGAAAACAAATCTTATTTCTTTCTAAGATTTATTTTGGCTTTTTTGGTCCAATTTTATCAATTTTTATAGCCATCTTTGAAAAGCTTTATAATCTTTTTGGGCAATCACTTTGCAACAAATAAGTTTTATGAAATTATTAGACAAACAGATTTGAGCTAACATTTCCATAACATCGGTGGTCGAGGTCAAAGAATTTTTTTTTTAACAGCAATGGACATAAATGTTTGTAATTTTTTTTATACTGTCAATAGATATATTATTCTTTTTTTAATATTTTTATGTGAGTACACAAGCATAAGGCCGCCCTATTGGTTACCGCAGCCTATAAATCTTGGAATATTACAATCTCAGAGGAATTAGATAACAATAGTAGGTAGTATAACATTGAGTTAATTTTAACACCCGACCCAAAATGTGTATCTATGTACTATGTATCTGGCTAAACGATTGGTCGATTTTAATTTAGTTTGTTTGAAAGCTGTTTTGATCTATCGTGTTCTTGGCTATAATTCAACAAAATCTGTCGAGTCGTTTGAAGATAATCAGCTCTTTTCTAATCGATAAAGAGATTTTTGAGGTATTTAAAATATTTAATTTATGCCTGTTTAATATGTGTTAAGATGACGATAGGTACAAGTTATTGGGAGAGACAGCACCATCTAACATATTGCTATTAACAGAGCACAATAGCACCAAAATCTTTATTTATGATTTTTTTTTTGTAAACTGGTATTGCTCTTGGCATTTATACCTTTTTTTTTATTCAAAACTGTTTGTCTAAGCAGTCGTTGCTGTCTTAAGAGTGTCCTTCTACCATATTTTTTTTCCACGCTACATTTTCTAAAATAAACCTAAGTATACATTTTAATCATATTGAACCTCTTAAATGGTTGAAGCATTAACCAAATGCCTAAAGTTAGCTCCTAGCATTCCTGAAAAAAAGTTCGCAAAAAAAGATATTTTTAAAAGGAATTGAAACCATCCTAAATAGAATAATAGCAACTATGTACCTATATGCAATAAATATTAAAAACATACTCGAAACATGTCTTGTAGGTGTAGTTCCAAAAACTAATTTAAGGTTCCGAAATATAGATGGCGCAACCAGTAGACGTCTTGACTATAAAAAAATAAACTGAATATATTTGACACTTGTCGGTCTGACAATTTTAAAACTACGTGTACTGTTACTACTTTCAGTAGTAGTACAGGGAAGTATTTCTCAAAATTGCCTATACATGCCTTAAAATGAAGAACGCCTACGTCAGGTTGTCAACTGTCATAACATCTGATAATATGACGTTCTTAAATGGGAGGATTGTGTTTCTGTGAAATGTGATTGTGTTTGATTGGTTTCTGGAGTGACCTGCTTTCAGAGTCGATCAGCGGCAACAAGCTATTGATTCTTGACTAAAATCTAACTTCAAGCAATTACTTATCATATCATATAAGTTTTATTCGTTTTAGTAGATTAGTTTTTAGTAAGTATTAGTTATTAAGTTTGCATTTATTTATTAAATTAAGGCATTTCTTAGTTAAAATATGTCTAAGACTAATTGAAATTGAGTAGGCAAGCTACGCGCTATGCAAAGCTATTTCTAATTGAAGAGATGTTATCAGAATACTTTACAGAACATAGAGAAAAAAAAATATTTTATCATTCTTCTGTTTTTAACGAGAGTCTGCCACTGCAACATAGCAACTTGATCTCTAAGTTAGTCTGTCCAAATTTCACAAATTCTATGTATCTAAACGTTCAAAAAACAACTTTGCCACCAAATCTAAATAACGCTTACCAGTTAATAAAAATCAATAAACATAATTAACATGGGCTCGCTATAAACAAGACTTAAGATCGCGCTCTATTCGGCATATATTATATAAACTAAATTTCAATCATAAACGAGAATCAAACTGAACAAACAAGGTTTTGGTTGCAAATTAATTAATAAGCATAAATATTTCCGATCCTCATAGTGGTGAATCTCCTATAATCTTCTTAAATCAACTAATACGAAATTAGTGTCATATTTGTTTAATGCTATTTAGGTTACTAAAGTTATTTTAGTCGAGTTTTCCATCGCTATAGAATTTTGAAAAGTAGGTACTGGATCAGAAAGAAGGTTAGAGAGCTTAGTGTATTCAATGGATTTCATCACTTAGCAAAGTTGCTGAACACACTAAGGCCTCGGACACGAAGTCAGCGGCAGCGGCGGTGGTGGCGGCGTCCGAGCGGTGCGTACCAATCTAGCGGTCTGCATTGACGTAGTGTCGAATTGTAGTATTCTTTTTTTTATTTATAACGACTGAAGTTTCAAAATGCCCGCCGACGTGTTGCAGCAAAATATTACAATGATTTTTGACACCAATATGGAACAGCAAAGACACAAGATACTAATTTCTCGTAACACAACACTACGCCGCTCTAGCGCCGTGCGGTCCGCCCGCTGGCATGTTGCCGCGTTGCCGCCCCTCTCCCGCTGACTTCATGTCCGAAGCCTAAAGTTCACTAAACATAGAATAAAACTATTTCATACCACACTTAGACTACAAACTAGAAGTATATTGTTGTAAAGATTACTAAAAACCATTTATATGCTCTGCTACTAGACGATGTTTTCAAGATGGTTTCAAAATAGGAAGAGTGCATGAAAGTCACTAAAACATAATTTCAATACAATAAAACACTAGTAAAACTTTGTGTTCATTATTTTTTACGAGTAACAGTAAAGGTAGACTCTAACCTAACAATGCAAATCTGACAAAGATCGTAGTAACGTAGTAGAAAACCGTTTATTTCTGTTCTTTTTGTCTTTATACGTAATCCTGGAATCTGTATTGTTACGCTTTTGTTTTAGATTAGTTAGTTTTAGTTTTACATATTTGTTTGAACTTTAGTATTAAAAGGATTTTAGCGAAATTACTACAAGAGTATCAGTCTATAGTAACCGATTTTCTTTTTATAGTGAAATTTATTGAAAATTTATAATTGAGAAAGGAAAACAACCCTGAAGACAACACGGAGTAATGCATGGTTAATCACTTCCTCAAAAACTGCATTTTTATCAATTGTTAAAATTTTATACTTGTGTGTTGCCATTGCTAGGGTTTACAAAATGGTAGGTTTCCGTAGTCAATTATAAATATTATTCATACAAGTAACACTGCTTTCTTGCAACACACATTTACTAATTGCATACACATTTCAACTTTTTTATGAAATTCTATTCATTCTTTTTTAGTTTAAAACGAGACACTTTCTCTATACTTACATCCAACTTATATAATAAATGGGCTAAATGATCGTTTGTTAATGTGTGAAATTATATCGTAGTTTATTCTAGAGGAAATATCTTATGAATCCTAGTGCATAATGTTATACTTATATACGGAAATTATTGGATTTGACTGATTTCTCCATACATTAGGACAGTTCTACGTAGATGTTTCTTTCTTAAACCTTATTGATGTTCTTTTGTGACTTCTTTGATGCAAGTTTATACTTAATAAATGTAGATCTATACAGTATGATTTAAAAGCTATCTGACGACAGTAGGTACCTACGCCAGAGCAGAGTTAATTGAAACGATGATCTGCGGTTCTTCATTCTTAACACTGACTGGAAGTAACACGCAAAAAAAGTACGCTTACTTTTTAGAAAATAGTCAAAGGTAATACTGAATGTAACCCAAAGGAAGTAGTGAAAATAACATCTGACCGCAGACTCGTTTGAAATCGTTGGCGCAGGTCAAAGAAGTTACGAAAATATAGAAAAGCGTTGTAGCACTATAATATGTATCATAGTTTTAAAACCTAGTCTAATAGTATTAATAATTTCATCAAAGTTATTAGTGTTGGCGTTTATTAAAACGTCAGTTTTGAATGTTTGTATATATTTTATGTAAAATGATACACGATCTAGGGTCTCCCTCATTTGGTAAGTTAAAAAGGTGAATTGAAAAAGAACTATTACAGATTACCTAATGTACCTACCTTAACGCCCAAAAAAATACCTATCTAGGCGATATATACAAATACTTATTGCAAAAAACACTGCCTTCTAATTACGAGAAAAAAGAAATGCTGTGTCTAATAATGGCACACTCACTTAAATCACTGAAAGAGCATGACTAGCGTGCAGTTATAATAAGAACTTTTGAAAGAAAACTATACGTTTAAAAGTTATGACCGTTTGAATTTCCAGATATTTTCACCTCCGCTTCTCATAAAAGCAGGTGGAATGTGAAAAATTAAAGACATTAAATGTAACATACTTTTAATGTTCAAATTATTAAATCTGATTTTAAGAAAATCCATAAAAACTAAGTTCAAAAGTTACGCATGTTTGTTTTTATGGATTTTCTCAATAACGAAGTAAAAGAATTACAAAAAAAAATATTTATAACTTTACACATGCCACCTGCTTTTATGAGAAACGGAGGTGAAAATACCTGGAAATTCAATTCAATTTCAATTCAATATGTTGTTATTACGTCAAAAACCAACGTTGATCGAGTCAGCACACCTTATCATATGATATGAGCTATATAGTACACTTTTTTCGCATGTCATAATAATGCACACAGAGAAACAAAAAATAATAAAATTTTCTTTTATCATGGATCGTAAATCTTTCAATCATTTTATATATTTAGTGTTTATAAGTTAATTAAAAGTATAATTGGAAACTTATGAGGGAGACAAAATTTAAGTAACATTTTCTATGAAATGCGTTTTTACCTAAAATACTAAAATTCCTGCTAGAATTAATGCAACAAGGATTTTTTATGTATACAACTAAAGAACACTGGTTGCTTAATCGAAATGTTTTAATGGAATTGACAAATATTATCATTTAATTTTACCTTATAATATAAAAACTGCAATCTGTGTCACTTTATTTTTACATTTGTACTGTATTTTACAATATTCTTGGAGAGTTTTTCGATGTTTTAGGATATATATAGCACTTAAAGCCTAAATGGATACCTCGCTGTATTTTTCTTTAAAATGGTATTGATTTTCAAACGAATGTATTATGTTTTCCCGCTCATTAATTTACTGATGACACTGCCATCTTTCTTTCAGAGCCAAAATGAGAGCCGCTACCAAAGTCTCAATAATTTATCTAATTTTATCTAATTCATATTTAAAATTAGAATTACCTTATAGATTTTTAGGCAATAATTAGGTTGACAGTTTATTTCCCGACACTTGTGATGTAATAAAATTATAGTTTTAGCCATGTCTTGTTTAAAGGTTGGTTTCATGAATTACCTACCTACTACCTATGTGTTTATTCGTAACTTGTATCTTGTATCTACCTACATTATCTAGTTACCTAACATAATAGCAAACATAACACGAAAATATAAATAGTTTGTTAAATAGTTTGTTAAATAAGTTATAAATAGTTTGTACCTTCTGGTAAAAAATTCGAAATAGTCAACTTATTTATGAAATTTATTTTGTATTTCAAATATTACGACCAAAAGTTTATTTATAGTGGGTATATTGTGGCGTTATACTTTTTCTTAAAAATTAAATTAATGCATATTCTGTCATAAAGCTTTTATAAGATTATTACAGCAGGCTAGGAAGAACAGGAGGCCGGAGTACCTCCGATACACAATCGTTTTGTAAAAAAATAACATAAAAATAAAATGTTTTATTTAAAGTCTTCACACGTTTACAATGATTGTAACACACCCTATCCGTACCCGTGATATGAGCTTTTCTATTTACTCATGTGCAATAGTGCAATACACGAATTTTTAAGTTGACCGGGCTGAAGTTAGCGCCGGGTGGCGTCGCAATAAACATTTTTGTGTTTAGGTTTAGTGGGCTGGTACTAATTCCGGAAAGTAAGCAACTATGGAGGGTACAGATACGAATCACCATCTTGTATGTATGGCTAATCGTAAAAGTGTCCAGCAAAAAGCACTTGAATATTTTATGGCAATTTCTTTAAAATTTATCCACTAGCTATAGTGGTGCCACCCTAATCGAACACCTTTCGACGGACACTTTTTATATAAGAGATGGTACTCCTTAACTCTACAAAACTGTCAAGTAAAATGTGTGTAATATGTAGGAACCCAATTTTCAAGAACTGCCGTCATTGCATTAATATTTATGATTCATCAGTCAATCACACTATAGCTAAAATATATTATAGTGATGAAATATAATCTATCTGCTGCCATACATATTACCTTTGCTGATTCCTTTAATTCGTTCTTATGACGATTGATTCCTCTTATTGCTAAATTATAATATGATTTGCATTTACACATAAAGCTTCCTCATACGTAAATTTTGTTTTTTTCTATTACTATGAACAACCTAAAATATGGTTAAGTTTTCGCCTCAATCATTATTTATAGCAATATTTCAATTCGATTTAATTAAATAAGTGAAAGTCCTAATTTTATACAAAATTATTCTGCAAAAATTTGTTGGCCATTTTGTTGATGCCACAATGCGTTAACAGAAACCATTTTACCACAATGCAATGTGATCTTTTGAGTTTAGAGAATAGTGTCGATTTTTTGTTTGTTGTTTGCGTTCACATATAATAATGTTAAAATACCCCTGTAATCATTACGGTGTGTTATTTATAAGGAAGAAAGTTGTGCGTGCAAGGCGTTTAGCGGTGTGTAATTATTATAAATTATGATGTAAATAATGTTTTGTCGCTGTGTCAATACGTCCACGTTAAATCTGATAGTAAAAAGTTCTTCATGTTGTTTATGCGTTTTATTTACAACTGCCCTACGGAGCCTGCTAGAATAAATAGGAAATGAAATAAAATAAATTGGTAATGTGTTTAACCCTTAAATCACTTTAAGGGTTTAACACATTACAAACTGTTGTCCTTCGTTGTAAAGGCAAAAGTACGATATACCTACCTTTTAATAAATGTAAATATAGTGGATTAAAGATTTACTTATAGCAACGTAGTTTTATTAAGGGTATGTTCCGTTTTATTAAGGGGACTCAACAAACAATTTAAAGTTAAGCTATTATTATACTATCTGAACAGTAACCAAAGAACAGAATTACCGCAATTGCATTTTTTTAATACTTTATCAGTAGCGCGGGAACATGTCCTTTAAATACAACGCCATCGCCATCTATCAAAGTTAAGTGTAATCTATCTAGATTTAGGACTAAAAAGATAATATTGATTTTCAAACTCCTTTATTTCATTTGTCAGCAAAGTTCTTTGTATGTGGATATAGCACTATTTCCCCTAGCTAGATGACTAAGTAACCTGTATCACTGGTACCATTATGACTGTATTCTGTGCCTGTATTTATAAAAAAAAAATCTTGATAGGCATCTTCTCTCATAGTCGTTGAGTGGGACGCGCGGACGTCAAAAAGAAATAAAGGTTTTTAAATATATTTAAGTAATATTTCCTGAGGTATGAGCTTCTAATGTCGGCACCTTGTAATTTTAAAATCACAACAATAACCCTCCCTGAATATAGTATTCATTTAAAAATTGTTTTGAGCATTGTATATTGTAAGAACATCTCTTCAAGATAGTAATATTTTTCGTCAACTTTTTTGTTGGCCTATCTTTTTTACATAGTAGGTAGACACTTGAAGTTTACGGAGATTATGTAGTACCATAGCTTCTTTTACGGTAGATGCTAAAATTGCTTTATCGATCTTCATACCTATATAAATATATTTGATATATACTTTATTGATAAGTGTTTGTTCGATGTTTTGGAATCATGTGATTTAGTCACGCTTCGGTAACTTATTATGATCATGCATGACTGCACTTATTTGACATTAACGCCATCTGTTGAAGTTACGTGAAAACTTGAAGTAATTTATACAGTATTTATATTTTTATGTGGGAACAATAAACATTTTGACGTGACAATGTCTTATAATTCGATGGAGCCGGCTGTACGCACGAAAAAACATGACTCATGCGGCGTTACTTCGCTCTGAGGCGTTCCTACGACGTTGTCACGTTCAACTATCGTCAGTAAACCGACTTTACAGACAACCGATTTTTTTAATTCAATAGTAGCCTATGAATAGTAATATGTAGCTGTAACAAACAGACACACAACTTTTGTTTTAAAGACGTGTTTTGGCTTTGGTATCGTACAAATAACCATATGAGATTAATAAAACACCTATGTTTCAAGATCACAGATAGACACATAAATTTTATATAAATGTGTAGGATGCTGATTTGAGGGAAAATTTTTGTGCTTAAAACTCCTAATTCAATTACTTTTTTTATGTTTTTTCTTTCGCTTGTTTGTGGTAAACAAGCGAAAGAAAAAACACCTCACTTATACTCATAGCATAAAAGTAATACCTACATACATATATGCTCACACCTTGTCCTCGTCGCCGAGCTACACAGAGACGATAGAATGCCATTTGCTACCATCCTGAGAATCCTGACATTCAAACAACAACAATTACAATGAACATGGTTTTTTAAATTTCAGTGTAATCTAATTATTATTACACTATATTTTTCTTCCTAAAATCGGCTCATTATGAATGTCAATTTTATTTTATTTGATTGTCAAAATAAGGTTTTTCTGCTAGTGTTGCCAAATTTACTCGTTTCTCAAATTTAATGCTAAATCAAGTGCAAATTTTCATAGAAGTAAAACCATTAAAAAAGTGTTTGAAAAAAACATTGTACCTAACAACCAAAATTTAGTATTAACTAGCAGCGCCCCGCGGTTTCACCCGCGTAAATCCCGATCCCGTGGGAATATCGGGATAAAAAGTAGCCTATATGTTAATCCAGGTCTCCAGCTATCTACATACCAAGTTTAATCGCAATCATCCATACATCCCCACAAACTTTCATGGCGCGTTTACACGCTGGCGTTCAAACCGACATTCAACGAGCACATTCAACGACGCAAGCGTGTGAACAGGCTGTTTGTGCATGCCTGCGTGAATGTGATCGCGCTTGGCGCCGATCGGGACGACTAACGCCTGCGTTCACACGCTCGCGTTCAAACCGACATTCAACGACGCAAGCATGTGAACAGGCTGTTTGTGCATGCTTGCGTGAATGTGCACGCGCTTGGCGCCGATCGGGACGACTGTCGGTTTTTTGACACACTTCAAAGGGTGAATGTGCTTGTGTGCCTGTTTACACACACACACACACACTTTCTCGGCCGCGTTAGTATAGTTTTCATCTTCGTGGCATACAGACGACGTAACGATCGAAATTAATTTTTGACGACACCAAATATATCGGAGTGGTCTGAACCTTTATCATGCATGAATCGAAAGCAAAAGAAGACTTCAGAAAGATGTTTCTGAACTATTCTTTTAGTAAAAATAAATATTGTTTATCAGGGCCCAAAAAAATATGAAACAAAATAGTGCCAATTCTTAGGATTAAAGTTAGTATTGATTGATTGACGATTAGAGAATTGTAACTAATCGCATATCAATGATGTGCAGTAAATAAAATAGATTTATGTATGCCTTAAAACAGTTACGAAACACATTTAATGAAGAAGCCGCCCCAAATGCTTATCATGGTTAATTATGTTCATGTTTATTAGAAATAATAAAAAATTATATTCAAAAGTTAGCGAGGATAGTAAATTCATTCAAAGAGATCCCACTAAAGTAAGAAACGAATTATGTAAAAGCACTCTTCGATGTAAAAATAGTTATAACGCATGTCAAATAAAAAAATCAAATTTAAAGTTTTGGCTACTTGAAAAGTGTTTTTACACCATAAATGATTTTTTAATTGTAAAACCTAATAGTTTTAAGTAAAATTTCGCATGCATAATTATGTCGGGCTGTTTTTTTTTTCAATAAAAATAGATCAAGGCCAAAGCAGTAGCTCCCACGAGATCTACGTCTACATCGTCTCCCATGTTTGCACTGACTACCATGTCCACAGAACACTAATACCCTACGGACCATGCCTGCAAGTGTGTGAAATAGGGCTGCCAGATTGTAAATTGGATACAAAATTGGTATAATATCGGTTATCTTTTGTATCCTGTTTGTATAGTAGATTGCATTGCATAATTGGATACAATGTCATTGCTGATGTTATAGCGTAAAAAGTACGTACATACACATAGAGATACTTAAAACAAATCATGTCTGTGATAAACTGTTAAATCCTTATACGTTAAAGTTAAAACACCTTTTACTAAAATCCCCAAAGAGTGAAGTTCTATAGTTGTACAACACTGATTTTGTATAATAGTACATGATTTTGTATAATTTCCGAGTCTTAGCGGTATAAAATAAGTTGTCTTTACTGGCAGCCCTGGTGTGAAAAGCTTGCGTGGCACGCTGCGTGGCAGGCTGCCCGCCGAGCTGCGTGCCATGCTGCTTGCCAGGCTGCACGGCGTGCGTGTAAACGTACCATCACGTTTAGTAGGATATATATATAATATATTATAGTAGGATTAGTAGGATACCAAAAGAAAATTGTATTTTTTGATTTTGACAATTTGATTATTGGAGATTTTTAAAAGATTTCTAGGGAAACAACAAGTTCCCTATATAGTATATTATCTATGAACAAGTTAATTAGAGTTGGCGCTAATTAGGCGTTACTGATTTTCCTATGTGACATATTATGTCACATGTCACATCGCACAATAGATTTGTAAATAAGATAGTTTCAAATATTTTTAAATTAATAAAAAGACTGGACTCCTTTGCAGAACATGTCTAAAAACGCTCACGTAGTTGATGGTGAAGCTTCGGAATCGGATTCAGAAATAGAAATCGGCAGATCTCCGGTTCGTGATCGTAAACAAGCAAACTTAAAAATGTATTTTTACCATTGACATTTTTTCAATTTTTACACTAATATAATACCAAAAGTATTTATAACGCCCTCCTAACGTCCTCCAATGTGTAAATTGTATTCTTTTTTTCGGTCCCAAAATGTTTAGCATCTTTTGAAACCTGTGTTTATGACAAGTTAACAACCTCATAATAGTAATTTAAAAAAAGTAAATAATAAATAATTTCAGTGTTTAAAAACAAATGAAATAAAAATTAACATTTTTACATTTCCATTTATTTGTAAAAATGTACAATAAGTTATGTTAAAAAACTAGTTAGAAGTCAACAAATCACATTTCCCACTATGTGTAATTAGAACCATTACCTACTTTCATAAGGTGCAGTCTGCCATCCTTCTGCATTAAATGTTCACTAATCACAACTTTATGATGCTGTAAGTGGTATTTTTCTTTGTTCTTACCATAGTCTTGATGATGATGATGTGTTAATCGTGTAACATATTTGGTAACTACCATTTAAAACTTTCAATGCACTTATGTACAAAAATTTAATTTTAAAAATCAATAATAATAATAATACCTTGAGACACCTGACATACGACCGTCTGATTCCGTAAGGCCATATTTTTTTGTTCTTCTACAAAGTTATTTAGCAATATATAAGTATGTTTATCAGCAGTCTGGTTACCATAGTACACATTGTCTAGTTTGGGAACAAACAGCCTTGTGTGAGATGTGTCAAGTTATTATTATTTTACTCCACCCCTAAAACTGAAGTCCCACAATACTTGATTTAATAGATTAACTGTTTATTTTCTAGGACTTGGAGATATCTACAAACTCTGAAGCTTTTGTCATAGCTGGCGAGGCTCCCGAGTCTGATGATGGTAATATAAATTGTTTTAATTAAATATTTCTAAATTCTGATGATCCTTGCAAAGGGTATATTTCAACACAGTTTGTAAATTCATTTTAAACTGTAAGGAATATTGAAGAAAAACTCCAGGAGGCCAACTCTTTATATGGAATCAGATTAGTCTTAGCTCTTAAGAACATGCTGGTTGATGTGTTGAATTCATTGCTGGGTGCAGTAAAAATTTGTGCTATCAGTTCAACTTACCACACCGCTCACATTGCAGTGAAATGCATGATGATGTTTTAAAATGACACATTACAAAATTAATCAGTTTTTACTTGTGTTCAAGGAAATGAAACTCAGTGTGTACCTTGTTGTTTTATGATGTCTAAAGATCTTCAACCGTATATTTGGACGCTATATTTGGCCGATGGTACATAAGTATAAATATATTTATTTGCATTAAAAAAATATATAATCTAACCATTCCTACCTCCAATCTAATCATTCAATTAATTCTAATAGAAATGATTATTTCCTTTTCAGAAACTAAACTAAACCTCTCCTTAACTCCAGAGGAGCAGGATGTTCCTCTGCATAGCGTCTTAATTCCTCAAGCACCCCCTACACAGGCTACTATATATAATTCACTTCTTCATCAAAAATTATGTGAGTATTTTTCTAGCTGATAACTATATTTCTGGTGTATACCACATCCATATCTTCGGGTATACATGGCATACAGAGAGCAATAAGCTGTTAAGTCGGAGTTGTATCAACTGAAAACGATGATGTTGTACTGAACCCAGGGCAGTTGTATATATCTAGCTTGTTGGTCTAGTGTTCGGTGATCTTGCCTGCTGAGCCAGAGGTCCATCCAGAATAAATTATTGTATGCTGAGCATGATCATTTGTTCTGTGTCTGGGTATAATTTATGAATATGTATGTATTTAGTAATATGCAGGATGTAAGTGAAACCATACTGAATCTTGAAATAGTGTATTCAGACCATCATTCTGAGTCGAAAATCATTGGAAATTTCTGCTGGAATGTTCATAATTATTTTTTCTTTTTTTGCTTAACAGTGATATCACAATGAGTAAACAGAACTATGTACCGAAAAAAAATCAGTAAATACCCCATACGGCGACAAAAACTTCAATGTAATCAAATCAACAACATTTATGCAATCACCGTACTGCACAGTACGGGTGTTGCGTTACATTGCGTAGCGTAAAGTCTAACTATTGACTGTAACTATTGACTGTAAATCCTAAATCTCGCATTTTTATGATGAACTGACTTTTGCGTTGTGATAAGTATTTGCGACAGTGATACTTACACGCTGCATAAGTATATTTATCAGCAGTCTGGTTACCATAGTAAAGACTTTGCCTAGTTTGGAATCAGATGGCTGTGTGTGAGATGTCTCAAATTGTTATTATTATTTGTTATCATATCTACTTACTGAAAATTCACTTAATTATTTTTATAGTTTTAAAACATTGTTTTAGGGGAATGCAATGTATCCTTCAGGGCAACTCTTGAGGGTCTCATTAAACACACCACAGATATATCAGTAGAAAAATTAACTAGAGCTGATAAAACTTTGCTCAGTGTACAGGTGAGTTTTATGTTATCGACATATCTATATAATTATGTATGTAGAAAGTGATAGACCTACAAGCTAAGAGTATATCCCAAGTAATCTTAGTAATATCATAATGGCGAAAGTTTGTGAGGAGGAATGGATGTTTGTTATACTTTTACGCAAATACCGCTGAACTGATTTGGATGAAATTTGTCACAGAGATAGATTATGGTCTAGAATAGCACATAGGCTTTTTTTAATCCAGGAAAACAGTAACGGTTTTGGTCCAGGATAAATTGCACCAAAATTCCCATGGATGCGAAAAAAGTTTGTTTGTTAGCTTTCACTCCTGAAAAACTCAACCGATCATAATTAAATTTTGCATATGTGTTGCCAGTTCAGAAAAAGACATAGGGTACATTTGAAATATAATAATCTATTTTCTTCTTCTTTCTAATATATAAAAATCTCGTGTCAAGGTGTTTGTGGTCGAACACCTCCGACACGGCTCGACCGATTTTAATGATTTCTTTTTTTAATATTTGGTGGGTATGAGAATAGGTCCTAAAGTATTTGCACCCTACTGCCGCCATCCTACATTTTTAAAAAAGAAAAAAGGCATTGCAACACATGCCAGCTAGTAAATAATATATAAATCATTTGATTAAGAAAGTCCACATTGAAAAAAGTGTTAGCGTAACTAGAAATGCCGACCGCTAGTTATTTTTACGCCATCTGTAGATACTGCACGAAACTACTTTAATATCTTGTATACTAATTATCCATATATTAAATTCGGGCAACGTTCACAGATAGCGCAATTTTAATAGCGAGTTTTTACAATGTTTACTATATTTTGATACAATTAATCAATCCATTAAATATATTTACATAAAATGAAAGGACCAGGAAAAACCGGAGTCCCAAACCTTTACCCATGTTATTGAAGTACCCATGACAATAATGTTTTCTTTTTGTAGGAGAGTATGAGAGCTACAAACGCCAACCTGACGCTAGCCAGAGCACGCCTAAAGCAGCTCCACGGTGAACTAGAGAAAGCTAATTGCAGTGCTGCCTTACCTAATATTAAGATAAAATAAATAAATATTAAATACTTACCTAATAATTTGATTTTTTACTCGAAATGATGTTAAAGTTACGGTGACTCCCCATTAGACAAATAATTCCAGCGCCATCTAGTGGAGATCAGCTGAACTACGTAGAACAAAGGAATCTACATCGCGCTGAGGAAGTTCACAATGTGCTATGCTATATATTTGTTATGCTATAATTATGGCGGGCCTGATGGTCTAGTGGTTAGTGATCCTGACTGCTGAGCCAGAGGTCATGGGTTCGCTTCCCACCCTGGAGAAATAATTATGTGATGAGCACAATCATTTGTTCTGTCTGGGTGTGATTTATCAATAATGTCTTCTTCTGCTGTGCCTTTTCCCATTTTATTTGGGGTCGGCCCTCCTCGTTCTAAGGCGCCAAGACATTCTGTCTTGGGTTGTCTGGTCGTTAATCTGAGCTCGTTCCAGATCTTTGGGAACGGTTGTCCACCACGTGGCTTGCGGACGTCCTCTGCCCTTTTTCTTTTCGGGGATAGCTAGGGCTTGCTTTACAACGTACTCTTCGTCTCGCCTCATCACACGTCCATACCAGCGCATACGGCTTTCGGCCATCTTGTCTACAATGGGCGCTATCTTAAAGGAGCCTCTGATGTACTCGTTTCGTACTTTATCAAGCCTTGTAACTCCTGCAGCCCATCGCAGCATTTTCATTTCATTTGTGTGCATCTTCTGTTCGTGTTGTTTTTTGATAGCCCAGCACTCTGCACCGTATATCATGACAGGTCTTACTGCGGTTTTGTAGACTTTCCCTTTCAGTTGTATCGACATTTTGGAGTCACATAGCACACCCGATAGAGTTCTCCATTTGAGCCATGCTGCATTTACCCTATGGGTCACGTCCGCATCCACATTCGCGTCTGCTGAGAGCATTGATCCAAGGTACTTAAATTTATTTACTATGGGCAATGGCTGGCCATCGATGGTTATGTCTGTGTTGGATGTTGGTTCACAGAAGCTGCATTTCATGTATTCGGTCTTAGTTTTACTTATGCGGAGGCCGTTGCTTTCAAGTGCTTGTCTCCATTTGTTGAGGGTATTCTGCATATCCTCTGGATCTTATGCATGCAATAGGCCCAAGCAATGTCCAAAGGTCTGCTGGTATGTTGTCAGGTCCTACTGCTTTGTGGTTCTTCATTTTCCGAAGCGACTTTCCAACTTCTTCGACACCTATACTATGGAATGGTCCAGCTATTTCTGGTAGGTCTTGTAGCGGCGGGCTCGGGAATTCTTCGTTAAGTAGCTGTTGGTAGTATTGACACCATCGGTCGTTAATTTCGTCATCTTTTGTTAGCAGATGACCGTTCTTGTCTTTGATATATTTATTGATCTTGATGTCCAAGCTAGTTTTATGCCGTTATTTTGCAATTTTGAATATCTCTCTGTCATTTGTAGCGTTCTCGAGCTTTGCGTAGAACCTTATTCGCGGGTCTGTTCTGTTCTGTGCCACTTTGCGTCTAGCTGCCTTTTTAGCTGTTTTGTATCGCATCCGGTCTTCATCAAGGCCTGAGCTCTGCCAGGCCTTGAAGCTCTCCTTTTTGTTCTTTAAAGATTCCTTAACCTCTTGGTTCCACCACGTGGGGTCTTTATTATCGTTCAGCCCACCCTTAGATATACCAAATGTCGATTCTGCTTCCCGGGTGCATATTTTCTCAAACCTAGATCACATGTCTTCAGCCGTGGTGGGTGTATTATTTTCCAAATCGTCTGTCATTATTTGTTGAAGTTTATTTATCAGGCGAGTTCCCTTATCAGTATTCAAAAGGTGCCACTTTATTCGTGTGATTTTACTTCTACTATGTTTTATGGGCCTAGGTAGTTTTATAACGCTAACTAAGATTCTATGCTGGGATGTCAGTGACTCTCCTGGTATTACTTTGCAGATTTTGATGCTTTTGAGCGCTTTTCTGTTAGTGAGTATAAAGTCAATCTGTGACTGATTGTTTCCGCTTTTATATGTAATTAGATGCTCTGTTTTCTTATTAAAGTATGTGTTCACTATTCCTAAATTATGTCTAATGCAAAATTCTAACATTTGTTCACCATCTTTATTAATTGTGCCATGTCCAAACTGTCCCATTATTTCTTTATAGGCCCGGTTGCATCCTCCTATGTGCCCATTCAAGTCACCACCGATGTATTTTAAATCATTTGGTGGGATCGCGTTTAGTAGCTCGTCCAAATCATCCCAGAAGGCCTGTTTTTCGGTGTGTCGGTGCATCCTGTTTGCGGTGCATACGCCGATATTATATTCAGGGGTCGTTGATTGTCCATGGCGAGTTTTACTGCCATAAGTCGGTCACTTCTTCTATCAATGTTGATTATACGTTGTTTCAGATTTGTGTCTAGTACGATATTAACTCCGTTGCAGGTGTTCGTAGTATCGTAGTATAGTAGCTGATATCCCATTCCTATATCCCTTGATTTTGCTCCTTTCCATTTAGTCTCTGGCAGACAGCAAATATTGATTTGCCGCGACTGCAAAACTTTCGCTAGTTCTTGGCTACGTCCAGTTAGAGTGCCCAGGTCCCACGTGGCTAAGCGTATTTGGTTCTGCATATTATTATGCGTATGCGATTTTGCATTTTTGTCATTTTCGTCGTCGTTTATGGAGGACGCCCTAGCATAATCTTCATTATTGGCATGTTTCGCATCTTTATGGCCTTAACGTCGCTTCCGGGGTACGCCCTGGTAGTGATCAACATCTTTCTTTTGCCTTTATTCATATTAAACGAGGAGGAGTTGTTTGACTGTAAGGTTTTACGGCCAGTTGTCACCTGACGCCAAGGCTGTATCTTATACTCTAAGGTGTGGGCGCTGCCGTTGATCCCATATGGATTCCTCCGCCACCATCCCTTCTGAGCACTCCAGCCTAAATGCTTAGCACTGCATAGACCTCGCCTTCTCTTGAAGAAGCCCTAGGCAGGGGTTTGTTGTCGAAGTATCCTTCTCCGGCCTGTTGGTCCGCGAGAGCTATTTTATTTTGCTCCTACCCTCCAGACGTCTTTTGCAAGGCGCCTAGCGAGCATTCCCCTATCCCCCACCCTGGGGACGCGCTCTCTAGAGGTGAGGCTCCTCCGATTTATCTATAATATGTATGTAGTAGTAATAGGTAAGTATGTTTATTAAGTATGCTTATTATGTGTCTGGTTACCATAGTGCAGGCTCTGCCTTGGTGAAACCGCGTTGCGCTGCTAGTATATATATATATATATTTTATTACTAGCTGCGCCACGCGGTTTCACCGGCGTAAGTCCCGATATCGTGGGAATATCTGGATAAAAAGTAGCCAATATGTCCTATCCAGGTCTCAAGCTATCTACATACCAAGTTTCATCGCAATCGGTTCAGTAGTTTTTGCGTGAAAGAGTAACAAACATCCATCCATCAAAACTTTCACATTTATAATTAATATTATAAATGTACCGTTAACCGTTTAATAATCCTACTAATCCCACTAATGTGGGATTAGGTCAAATCTAGTAATTGAAATTATACCCCCTTCCTGTCAACATTTATAGTTTTTTTTTAATTACCACTGTTTAAGTGGAAATATGCTTACGTACGGCCAGATTTAGAGCAATTATTTGTAAAACTCAAAAATTCTCGGGCGTTGAACCTACGAGACTCGGCTCAGCAACAGTTACCGAGGTGACGAGGATAACTTCCCTCCGTCATATCCCTAGGACCTCCTTGTCTAACTGACTATAAAAACAGAAATTCTAACCCAAAATAGCTAATGACAGGCTCAAGTGACATGTAGGTAGGTATGTTTTAGGCGCGCTGAAGTCAAATGCATTTTTTTTTTTTTCTTAACATATTTCACTCTTTTCTTGCAAACATAGCCTTAATGATGTTTGTATGCAACAACGTATAGGGGTACAAAACTTTATTCTCAATATAACTTTTAGTAAACAAGTTTTTCTCGAAATGACGTAATCAAGTGTCCGGTTTTAAGTGTGGACCGAAGTTGGTTAGATAAATCAGTCGACGTAACGATGCCATTGCGGGCACAAGTTTAAAAAGTAAAAAAAGTTTTTATCTGTTGTTACCACAGACATAAGTTTTTGTGTAGTTATTTTTTAATAAGGTAAGTTGATAAGTGTATTAAAATAGTTATTTTAGTGGATTTATAATAGTTTAAACGATAGTTTTAAAAAGATTTATTGTATTAGTATTTTGTTACTTCATAAAAAAGATTTTGTTTACTTCATTTTTAATAAGGTTGGTTTATAATGTTTTGGTTCTATATGTCTGAACAAAAGTGTTGTTAAATAATAAGTGGGTATCATTTTCCTTAAACCACTTTAATTTTTAAGCAGATATCGTTTGTATCAATATTTTGAGTATGTCAACAATGCGCTTTTTATATATTTTATAGTACCTACACACATTATGCAAATCGTTGGTGAGCGAAATTCGGAATCTATTTAAAAAATGAAACACACAATGTTGTATAAGATTTTCAAACCGATTGGGAGATTTAATACGATGATACAGAAAGGCTTTTAATAATTGATAAATGATAAATATTATAAACACACACATATCAGCATTCACGCACACTTACACAGACGCACACCTACACACACATACGCACACACAAACACACACATATACATACACACACACAAACTGACTGTATTTATTAATATATGGCAAATACATTCCACTTAAGTTTTCTATGTTATTTTATAATTTTATTTTGTTTTTCTATGTTTTAGTAATGTAATGTAAAATTTCTAAGGGCATAACAAAATGTAATGACGAATAAAGGGAGGACACTGGCTTCTGTAACACAGTTCTTACTAGTACAGGAGTCAGGGAAATCTACCTGTTTGTAACTATGTTTGTGTCCAACAAATAAATAAAAAAAAATTGCGAGATTTTGAGAAACAAACGTTTACAGTTTTATATATAAAGATACGTGAAGTTAATTTGTATCCATTCTTAAGCACATTTTGCGCACGAACGAATGTGGAATACTTAAAGCTTACATAGAGAAAGTTATGCTAAAACAGGTACATCAATCAAGCTACACATGTTCAGTTTATATGTTGACCTGCCATGATACGAAAAGTCTATAGAATGATAATTCAACTAAAGGATTGTCCATTAATCACGTGAGGCTCGAAAGAGGGGGGAGGGGGTTCGGAAAAAATCATCACGAAATATCACAAGGGGGGAGGGGGTATGAGATATCACGTGTATTTATTTTTTCTTAGAACCCGCGATTATAGCTGTATTTTAAGAAAATATTTTGTACATTTTAAATATATTTTTAATTAAAAAAATACACGAGATTTTGGCTAAGGGAGGGGGGTTAAAAAGTTGCTAAAAAACATTATGTAATTTATGGATGACCCCTAATACAAATTAGATTATGGTTTACTTTACGTTACAATGAAAAACAAAAAAAATTATAATTTCATCAATTTTGACTACCGGACGATCTTTAATTTAAATTAAATTACCATAAAATGAAATAAGCATTTACTGTTTTTATACGAACCACAAAATATGTTATAGTAGGTTCCTTAACTAAAGAAGGTAGCTGGGAGGGGCTGGATGCGGCAGGCGGAGGACCGGGTGTATGACGCACATTAGGAGAGCCTATGTCCAGCAGTGGATTACAACAGGGATGTTATGGAGCTCGGTAACCGAAACAATCGAATATCCGAAATAAAAATATATCCGAAACCATAACCGAATCGGATATAAGTTTCGAATAATTTCGGATATAGGTTGAGTCTATAGGCACGTTATGACAGGTTATTTATTATTTTTACATTACTAAGTTGGTTGTATAATTTCGTTTTTACATTTTTAAGTAAATAACATGTTGTCGCCACATCAAAAACTCTTATTTATGTTTATTAAAAATAGGGGCAAACTATAAAAGATGATAAAACAGTTCACTATTTAATAAAAATGAGTTAATAGACAATATTGAGTGGTTATGCCGGTGAAGTAATACTATTGGTCGGTTGATAAATTTTGATGAATAGTGGAGTTATAAAAGGGTAGGAATGTATTATAAGTTGGTAACAATCAGTTGACTGCTGAGTGAGGTACGAACAACATGGCAGTTACTGATTTTCATTTTGTTAATAGCACTGGTGGTGAGACTGTTTCTAACAAACACTTAAAAATGAATAGCCATAAAAATCACTAATAATGCCAAAGTTATTTTTTTGTGTTTTACTACCAAATGGTAATTTAGAAAGAAAGCCAAATCGTACTCTGTATTTTCGTTATACAATTTCTTTAAAATATTATATCCTTAACTGAAACTATCGCTAATCTGACATAATTTCATATACGCAACAGTATCCGAAACCGGTATAATATTATTTCCGTTCCGCAAAATAAAAATAAAAACCCCTTATAAGATCACTTTCTTGGACATCTGTCTGTCTGTCAAGACCATTTTTCTCAGGAACCCGTTGACGTATTAAG
Source organism: Callimorpha dominula (assembly GCA_949752705.1). Lineage (NCBI taxonomy): Eukaryota > Metazoa > Arthropoda > Insecta > Lepidoptera > Erebidae > Callimorpha > Callimorpha dominula. The sequence goes on along the minus strand of OX457017.1, from coordinate 8,745,879 downwards.
TTGAAATTAATACCAAATATGTATGTCTGCGGTCCCTTGAAGCTGTAAATAAATCAAGCTTCTAAATCAACGCACGCAATCAAAAGATACGAAATAACAAATTTCAATTCGTAGTTAAATCAAAACCTTACGGTATTTCCCATTGACCTAGAATCATGAAATGTGGTAAGAAGCAAAGTCTAGGAACAAGTAAAGGAAAAAAATCGTTAATTTGTTGTTTTATATGTCTGTGTGTCTGTCAAGACACTGTCCTCAGCAACTCGTGGAGGCATCAAGTTGAAATTAACATCAAATAACTATGTCAGCGGGCCCTTGAAGCTGTAAGAAAATCAGTCGTCTAAGTCAACGCAATCAAAATATATGGCCATTAAGCCTTAGATTTTAACAAATTTGAACATTTCACAGGTAAATCAAAACCTTTAAGGTATTTCCCATTGACATAGAATCATGAAATTTGGTAAGAATTAAGGTCTGCAAGCTCAAGTAAAGAAAACAATCCGAAAGTCGTTAATTAGATTTTATATCACATAAAAAAAGTAATGTTTGTAATTACAAACGTAAATTTTGCGGTTGGAAAGCTGACTTTGTCGTAAATCGATGTATGGAATAGTATTTTCAGAACTGCAAAGTGAAGTTTGTTTTTCGAAAAAGATGGGCAAAAATCTTCGAGAATTTATTACCGAGATGGACATACTATCTACATACAAGTCACACTCTACACTATATAATATAATTTAGTGTTTTTCTGATGACGTTCCAATCAATGTTCTACAAATAGATGGTTTTTTTCTGAGAATATTTGACTCCTAAACACAATAAGTATGATTGACTATCTAAGCTTAAAAATAAATATCTATGTTATTTATAGTGCGGGATCTTTCACCTTTTCATTGCTCGATTAAGTACGTGTACATATAATAATATTATTGTGAGTATCATCGACCGAAGTATAAATGATAACAAGATGTTTACGGTCGAACGATTTTATTGCTACTTAAAATAGATATGCTGAACTCATAAAGGCAATACTTTGCCTTTATGAGTACAAAAGCATCATGCACACAGTTCAGTAGAACTGTGTGCATGATACTTTTGGTTTTGTGTTATAATCTACGGATAACACTTCGGCCAGGGGCGCAACAACCCTCAAAAAGAAGGGGGTGTCCAAAAATGTTAAAGTATTGCAAAGCTTACTAAATAATTTGATATTATGATAAAAATAAAAACAACATTTTAATTACAATTTATTTTGATTCACATTTTTATTAAAAAAATCCGCAGACTCCTCGGCGCATCGTCTTCTGGGTTATGTGGGGATATTTGGACATCCTCGAAGGGGGTGTCCACAGGTTTTTAGGGGTTGTCCGGACACCCTGGACGCCCCCCGTTGTTGCATACGGCATACGGTGCCGGTGTCTCCAAGATCAGACCTGAAGAGTCATTTTCTATTCGGAATTGGAAATGTGCAAGGCCCGTAGCACTCCATGATGTGGCCGCCTGCCGATAAAAAGGTTCGGGGCGTCTTCCTTTTTAGGGTATACCTGGGTCCCTAACGAAAAGTCCAGTAGTGACGAAACACACTTACTGATTTTAGTCCGATGCCGATATATCACTTCACCGTTAGCCCCGGTGAGGATGCCTCCGATGATGTAAGGTCTCGCTTGGCAGAGAGGGTTTAGGGGATCGGGTGTTTCAGAGGAAATGGTGGAATTAAAAGAAGCTAGGAGAACGATTATTATTTGTATTAGCGACTGAACTAGTTACAATAAAATACATTAACTTTATAATAGCTTCAAAGATGTGGCACAGTAACTTGAGAGCTGTCCACCCTGACTGCACACTGAGCTGCTTCTCTCTTTTGTTCTATCAATTATACATTTTAAATTATCTACTTCGAATCCACTTCAGTGCGGGCTTCTCACACACCGGTACTAATAGGTACGTAATAGGGGCCAAGACTATTGCTGTCAATCTGGCATTTTTTGAGTTAAAAGTTTGGGAAAATTGACTGGGAAATGTAGGTAAGAATTGTCTTCCCGACGATGGAAGAAAAAGCATGTTGCTTATAAGGATTGATTTGAGGGAGTAAGCAGTAGGTCCAGCAGGTCAGGTTTACATACCTGTATCTCGAATTGGTTGTTGTCTTGTCAGGAACCTCTAACATTCTTCATAACTTTAAATCTGATCACATTTAAATGAGTAATTTATGTACACTTTTTTACTGCTATTAAGTGTTCATCGTGGGAGAGCCATGCTTCGGCACGTATGCTTAAAATCTTTTCTGTCTAAGTCTTAGTTCACAATAATATGCCTTTTTCCTGATCTCATTAATCGTAGTTAGTTAGTAATGAGCTAGCTCGACCGGAGTGATACCACGGCCTCACAGAATCCGGCATTGCATTGATTTTCGCCGAGTGAGTGAGGTTACCGGAGGCCCTAACCCTTCCCTCTTCCCCCTTCCCCTCTCCCCCTTCCCCTCTCTCTCCCTCAACCCCTCTCTATCTCTTCTCCTACTCCCACCTCAAAGACCGGCAACGCACCTGTGACTCTTGAGTTGCAGATGCCCATGGGCGGCGGTAGTCACTTACCATCAGGTGACCCGTCTGCTCGTTTGCCTCCCACACCCTAAAAAAAAAACGTGGGTTAGTGAAGGACCGAGGAAGTGTTTCGCAGTTGTGTGAAACTGTATCATTACATAAATTAGGTACTCGCCTATAAATCATTCATTAGACGTACAGCATAGCACGTCATTGCATGGCATTAGAGCCAGGGTACGAAGGAGCGACTATTTCGCAGTCGAGCTTATAGAGATCAGCTCAGATATCAGAGCTAAACCAGCCGTTCTGGCAATGTCACCTCCGTTTAAGGTCACTGCTCCAATCCATGGTGTTAAATGACCTATAACCTTTCTTAAGAATTGGTTTATCGAACGCAAAAATAATTTTTTGACTCCGACTGGTAGTGCCAGTGGTTTGAATAGAGAAAAACCGATATTTAGGTACGCATTACAGCGTTAATCCACGACCCCAACAGACCGAGATGGAGAGAACGAACTCTCCTCACATCTTGAGAAGCACGCCAGAGACACTGAACCAGTAATTGGTTAACGGGTTGCCCCTACTACTGCCGCCAGGGTATCTGTCTGATTTTCTTTTTTCATACAGCCGGTGAGCTATGGTTTCTGTCCTTTGCCGATAATTCAGTTCCGGTAGCCATTCGCCTAGGGTAGCAAAGTCTCTTTTAAAGACAAAAAACTGGACAAGTGCGTAGAGATGGGTAATCACCCGGGTTAAAACCCATGAATGGGTGATTATCCATCTCTTCAAGTGCGAGTCTAACTCGCGCAAACGAGGGTTCCGTAAGCAAACAAACTTGCATATAGATAGTACCTACGTCCATCTCGGGAATCAATCCTCGAAGATTTTTGCCAGTCTATTCCGAATGACAAACTTAACTCAACGGTCTCAAGTGTATGTAGGTATATTTACGGCAAGTAAATATACCTACATACACTTGAGACCGTCACAAGAAGCCCTGTCATTTGATATATCACAGGATAAATACAGTTTGCATTTATTAATATTTTTTTTCTAATTTGTCCCCCTAACATAGCCCCATATATTAAAAATTCATTTATTTTGTTGTACATCTGTGTTTAGGTCGCAAAAATTGATATGTGTACCAAATTTCAACTTAATCGGTTCAGTAGATTCGGAGCAAATTAGCCGTGACAGACGGACAGCCAAACGCGCGAGTAAACCTACAAGGGTTCTTCATTCAGACGTATGGAACCCTAATATGCGTTTACTGTAATATCAATTCACATGTTTTTAAAGACTTCTATATTTTCCTTCACAAACTAGTAACATCAAACGAAAGCTAGCTTCTAATTAAGTTTGTAGAAATTACAAAATTATAACGTTGTGTTTTAGCAAAAATATAATAATAAATAAAAATAATTAGCCTCTAAACTTCCTCAAGAATTGAGCTATCAAGAACTTTTCAAATCAGACTGTCAGTTCCAGGGATTAGCGTTAAAAAATAATGGAACAAACTAGTATGGATACTTAGCCAGTTTTCGACTATTTAAGCGTATTGGCTTGTAACAGACGGCATTCAACACAAGAAGGCTCACAAACGCGTTAAATATTTTCCGGTGTGACAGATTACACCCACCCTAAGGTTGACTGGTAGAGAATGCCCTAGGCATTAAGTCCGCCTTTGTACAAATGTGCATGAAGTTTTAAATAAATAAATAAATAAATAAATAAATTACAGAGTTTTGATATTTGTATTTCCTTAATTTAGAAATGTTATTTTAATCTGGTAAAAAATAATAATCTTGATAGAAGCGATTTAAATCCTTTTCGGACCCTGACCACAGAATACATAATAGTACCTGTATCCAATTGTCGGCCACTAATTTAGTTAGTTCTGGGCCATAGAAAAACAGATTTTTGTAGGTTATCAAATTGTACAGTCTTGAAATTATTTTTTATTTTTTTATTTACAATAACAATAAAATAAAGGAAATCAGAATCTAAAACACATCATTAACTGCACATTCGGTAATCTCCAGAGTCCAAATTAGCGAAAGTTATTGTATAATCTACCTTCCCCTTAGATTTTGTAATAGTTTATTTTAATTTTTCTTTTATCTAAAAGTAAAACACTTGTTAAACCTAAGTAGATTAGAGACATATTTACGAAATAAAATAATATTCAACCGTTTTATAACAATTGCCGCCAACTTTCGTGGGAGAGCCATGCTTCGGCACGTATGGGGCCCGGCTCGACCGGAGTGATACCACGGTCTCACAGAAAACCGGCAGTGAAGCAATGCTTCATTGCTTTTCTTTTCGGCGAGTGAGTGAGGTTACCGGAGGCCCTAACCCTTCCCTCTTCCGCTCTCCCCTCCTCTACCCCTCTTTCCCAACTCCCACCTTAAAGGCTGGGAACGCACGTGTGACTCTTGAGTTGCAGGTGCCCATGGGTGGCGGTAGTCATTTACCATCAGGTGACCCCATCTGCTCGTTTGTAGTGAGTGCCAACGTATCTGTGTTCGACTGTTATTCAATTTTAACAATAAAAGAGTGTTCTGGAAGTGAATTTATATCGGTCTATGTCATCTGATTAACTGATGAAGTGATGACCTATTTCATTTTCATTATTTTACTGGCCGAATAGAAGCTATTAAAACTCCTTATGTGGGCCATTCAATAAAAACAATTAAAAATAGCTTCCTTGCAAAATAGTGTTTTTATAAAAAAGCATTTTATTTGGCATTCAATATTTTGGATTAAAGCATAAACTTATTACGTTAGTATATTAAGTTTATGGATTAAAGTCAATGCACTATCTTTTGGTTTCGACATACCTGTCGAGAACCAGATGCCTGTCTAAAATTCTATCTCATTATCCAGCTAGCACATTTATTTATATACATAATTTGATCAAAATAAAACTAATTTAAGTCGTCTCAGTACTAAGTTACAACAACACATCTCAGTTATTAAAAGGCTTTAACTACATATTGGCCTAAAACTAAACGTGACTGTTACTGTGTACACAAACTCATGGACTTACATATAATAATACTTACATAGAAATAAGGTACATATGTACATATTGTACATGCGTTTTTACTCAATATGTTTAACCATCTCCACGGCTCATCGATGTGATCATTTAGTATGTTAAAAAAACAGTTGCAGCTGAATTAAAAAAATAACCCATGAACCTCCATGAACATTAACTAATTTGGATAAATATATAGCAAACGGGCGACCGAGCTTCGTTAAGCGTTGTTTATTTTTGGAAATTCCCGTTATAACAATAAACTACTAACGCGTGGTGGTCGAATTTTGACCATGGTTTATTTCATTGGCCAAAATTACTTGACTTGTCATTGTTTAGACTTTTGAACCATGACAGGTCAAAATATATACATGACACTTGCATTTTTTTTTTAACTTTATAGCACATATTACATAAAATTTTTATCTTTCTTCAGTTGTTCTATATATAATCCGTAAATATTCCAAAATTCACGTTACTACGTTTGCAAAATTTTCTTAAAAAGGGGTACACAGGGGTCTCTCCACATAATGATGACTTTAAACGAGCAATTCTTGTAAATGGTCAGGGTGTATTTGAAAAAGGAACACTTTCTTAAATCACTGAAAAGTCTATGGCGTGCAGTTACAACAAGAATAAAAAAAAACTCCTTTTACAAGTTATGACCGTTTGTTTGTTGTGGAATGTGTAAAGATAAAGAATTTAAATCGCGTATATGCACATAAATATCTGTTTCGTGTATCTCGAAAACGGCTCTAACGATTTGGATAAAATGTAGTATTTAGATAACGAACGGTTTTAATTTTTAAGTTATACACCCATAAGTTTTTTTAAATTTTTTAGTATTTTCTTTAAAAACATAATTATATAAGACTAGTTACGTAAAAATCAAAACCGTTCGTTATCTATGTACTGATTCAGTATTCTCATTAAAGAATTTTGCTGTCAGAATCATGAAGCTCTTCCTCATCAGTCTTCTTGTAGCATTCGCCAGCTCGCAGACGACGATAGATCCTGCAATCCTAAACGCTATCTTTAACGGAGACTTTTCGCCTAACCCTGAGTTTGAATCTACTACAAAAAAACAGGTAGGTAAATAAAATACATACATACATCTGTATCTTCAAAGGGGAAGACAGAGGCGTATAACACCTACATTTTGCCAACTGTACGTTGGTCTTACTCACGTTATAGGAGCAAGCCTATTCTGTTAACTATCTTTGGTAGCTAACAAGGAAAGGCAATGGAAGGCATAATACGAGTATACTGCTTATAGTGATGGATTGGATAGTTAAAGCAATAGCTACTCGTAGAGCAGGTTAGATTCGCATACCTCGCTGGCCGTTTTCGGGAAGTTCGGGCCCTCTAATAGTAGAAAAATAAGGTGATAAAAACACCACTAAATCTAATATATAAAATTCTCGTGTTCATACTCCTCCGAAACGGCTTGACCGATTTTGATGAAATTTTTTGTGCTTATCCGGTATCTATGAGAATCGGCCAACATCTATTTTTCATCGGCCTAAATGTTAGGGGTAGTCCACCCCTAAATTTTATTTTTTATTTTTTAGACGAAATTTTTAATTTCTATTTTTTTATGATACAGCATTAGAAAATACATACAACCCTGAATTTTCAACTCTCTACCATCAACCCCTGTTTTTAAATAGCGATATTAGTATTTTTACTTTCATTGGTACAATTTTTTTAAGTATTTAACCCATTGAAAATAGAAAGTGCGATTGTTATAATCGATTTTTTTTTATGGAATAGGGGGTTAACGAGCAGACGGGTCACCTGATGGTAAGTGACCGCCGCCCATGGGCACCTGCAACTCGAGAGTCACAAGTGCCTTGCCGGCCTTTAAGGTGGGAGTAGGAGAGGAGGGGAGATGGAGAGGTGGGGGGGAAGATGGAGAGAGGGAAGGGTTAGGGCCACCGATAACCTCACTCGCTCGGCGAAACACAACGTAAGCATTGCTTTATCGATATGCCGATCGAGCCGGCCCATACGTGCCGAAGCATTGCTCTCCCACTGTTAAACTTTAAATATGTCAGTTTAGTTAATGAAGTACTTTGAGTTAAGAAAATGAATGGTTGGTGTTTTGTTATTTTTATAGTCATAGACCCCATCCCACAATTAGTTAGTTTTTGACTACCAAAATATTCATTAGAAATAATTAAAATGGCAAAACAACGTGTGCCGGGTCAGCTAGTATACATATAAAAGTATTACAATCTGAGACATAGCATAGCTTGTACGGTAGGATCCAGAACGCTGATAATCAATCTATCATATCGACAATCAAATCAACTGAAACTTCTATAATTACGTTAATCTATACATCTCTTTCAGAACATCATAAGCGGCACAGATGGCGCCACCGCGGTAGGTGACAAAGAAGGTCAGAACTGTCAGTGTGTTCCTTACTACTTGTGCGATGATAACAAGATAGGAGTGAACGTTGATAACGCCAGTATCACTGGATATGGAGAACTGGATGTCAGGTGAGGAGTCCCCATTCAAAAACTTACAAAGCTACTAGCTTTGGCCAGCGTTTATGCAGATTTTGTCAATCAATTCAGGTGTTCCTCGGGCACAGTTACCTAAAGGCGTGAAAGCAACAGCTATTTATTTAATAAGCACGAAACATAAAACCCATGATTAACCTTTTACCTTATCCTTTAGTAATATTTAAAGTAAGTCTCCTTGTTTATTGGAACTATCCAGATAGAAGTTTTTGCAATAACCGTAAACAATAAGATGTTAGTATAATAAAGCACAATCTTATCAGACATCTTGAACTAAACATTTCATAACATGAGAGAGCCATGTTACTGGAACAACATTTAACGTGGGAGAGCCATGCTTCGGCACGTATGGGCCGGTTTGACTCCGCTCGATACCACGGCCTCACAGAAAACCGGCAGTGAAACAATGGTTGCATTGCTTTTCGCCGCGTGAGTGAGGTTACCGGAGTCCCTAACCCTTCCCTCTCCCCTATTTCCGTCCTTTCCCTCTCCTCCCATCTAATACCCCTTTCCCGTCTTCCCGCTCTTCCCCTATTCCCCTACTTAAAGGGCAGCAACGCACTTGTGACTCTTGAGTTACAGGTGCCTATGAGCGGCGGTATTCATTTACCATCAGGTGACATGCCCCCATACCTAAAAAAACAAATCAAAAAAAACCTTATACAAACTTAATCATACAATTGGCCTGTAACCAATTGTATGATAAGGTTTCAAAATTAAAAAAGAACATTGATTAGTTAAATTGTCTACTCCAGACAGAATATGTACATTAACTATGTTAAAAAGGATTTGGCAAATTTAACATGTTAAAAATATTATTTCTCGATTAGGCCAAGCCATTTTACACCGAGTCCGTCCCTCCATCCCACGCGCTAACTATAAAATATACTAAATAAAAGCTGTTTACAGATTATACACACGACAAACCGATAAGACCGTAAGTCATGACCAATGTGTCATAACAGAAAATGTGTTCGGTATGGATCTTGAAACCAACCTTTTTGGAATACCACAAGGCAATGGCCTGGGGCCTACCTTGTTTCTGTTATACATTAATAATGTCTGTAACTCAAATTTAATCACTGTTAAAATATCTCGTATACAGAGGACATTCCGATTATTCTGTGTTGGTGTTAGCGGAACAAATTAGCGCAATTTACCTCCGCTAGCACCAAAACGGAAGTAAATAATTTCCTATATACATACATATAATTGGTTTAACCAAGAGATATTGTACCTTTTAAATATTATCGCGATTAAGTCCCGAATTACACATCTAATAAGCAGTGTTTTTTTTAATTTTAAAAATTAGTAACGTGTTTACATTATTACTTTTTGTTTGATTTAAAATTTTGTTTGTTTGTTAACCTTCACTCTTTAACTACTCTACTGATCATCGTGAAATTTTGCATTTAAGTTGTTAGGGGCACAGGAAAAAACTACTGTTCCCGATATCCATCGGTAAAAGTATTGTCAAAATCTACATTAACAGGAAAAAGCTATTCGTAAAGATATGTTTTTCTATCTGAACGAACAGGAATATATAGTATATATAGTATTTATAATAGAAGTGAATATTCCTTCGAAGAAACTTCGCAATTTTTTACATAAAAAAAAAGAAAAGCTGTATTCATTACTCTATCCGGTACAATATACCCCTCTCGCCTTTTTCTGGTAGGTTCGGTGAAGAAGATGAAAAACAATGCCAGGAGTCCGTGGAGTACTGCTGCACAATACCCACAGACCCTGCAAAACCTACGCCACAACCAGACTCTTCCAAGATCAAGGGCTGTGGATACAGGAACTCAAAGGGACTAGGCGTTACTTTCACTGTGAGTATACTTCATTTATCATTTTCTGTTAACTTCTGGTCGTCCAGATGTCAAAAACTGACCGTAGTTCATTTAATTATCGAAAACAATAAAACTCTTTGTTTTATTGATAACTAAAGCTCGTCCAAAACCAATAACAAAGAATATCGAGTGAAATATAGAAAAGAAAATAATACTGGTCTGTTTTGTCTTCACTTGTTTAATGACGTTACTGTGAATGTCCGAAGCGCGGTGTTTATATTTTTTTTTACTTACACGTGTTTTGAGAAAGCCGGACTGACTCCTTTATCAAGGAGCGAATTAACTAGTTCCATGCCCACCTTCCCTTTGACGTTGGGAGTGCGCGGATGAAGATGTTTGCGTTTCTGTTGTTAATATTAAAACTATTAACATAAAAATGTTCTCATTGGGTGTCAATGAAATACGCTACCTTCAAAGTTGCAATGGAATGTCAAATGCTCTACCCCCGTGCCATATATAGTTTTTTTTTTATTAATATCTTGTCTGGAATACAGGCTTTTGATATTTTATATTAAGTATATTAGGAGGTAATGGTGCCGATTCTATTGTACACTCGACTAAACTAAAACCTGACTTAATTTCTTCATATGAAATCAACCTTGTGTTCTTCGTAATAAGGTCTATTTGTTACTTGCATCTTTTTCTCCAGCGCCACTAAATTTCACTAAAACCTGTCAACGTATACTCAACTTTATTTCCACGCAGCGAGAGTCTCCATTTATTCAAATGCTGTATAATTGCCGTATAAAAACTTGTTCAAAACGAACTAAGATGAGGTTATTTTAATCGACACCTACGCAGACGCTTACTAAAAACACAGAGCAAAAGAGATGGCATTCAACGGATAGCGGCTCTCGCTACGTGGTATTAAAGCTTATTTAAGCGTATCAGACTTTAGTCGACAAATAAATAGCTTGTTTCGATAGCGACATATGTTACCTACTGGCTTGAATTTGAATAAGACCTTGTTTTGAAGTGTACAAGATTTACATCTTATATGAAGAAAATTTGGTGAATTTTTATTTAGCGAGTGAAGTAACAGAATTGGGACCATTAGCTTACAATTTGTTTTTATACGTCGGCAATCTCCATTAAGAGGATGTAGAGGTGGTCATTTGCAACTAAATGACCCCATAAGACCCCTATACAAATGTCAACCATTTTCTAGTAATTTACAATTTTATATTTTTCGAAGTTATTGTGGTATACAATTACTTTGAAAATTAAGTTAAAAAAAAGAATAATTTGTTTCATTACTTTTAATTGTTTAAAGTAATTTTAAAATAATCTGCAAAATATTTTAAACAAGAGGTACAAATCTACAATTTTCATATTTTTAAACTGGTTTATTGACTTGCAAAAAAATAATTAAGAACTTTATCGACAGAACATTTATGAAATCTCTACATCTTTTCAGCCATCCAACGACATACAACAAAATACCCAAGTTATTCATTCATTAAGGAGATGAAGGATAGGTCATTTGATTGCAAATGATCTTGCATCCTCTATAGATTTCAGACATATTTTCAGTAAACTTTTATATACACGTTTCATTCAAATTCAATTCAAATTCAAAAAAATCTTTATTTCATAAAATTGACCATCAATTATTAGAAATCGTCGATTTAATAAATAATTATTATAATTAAAAATTATAGATCAACACACACAGAGTCATCGCAACAATAGTTTGCTTCGTCAAATGTAAAATGATTAAAGAAAACAAAATGGATAACATAATATCACATCTGCCTGTTTCGATCTATAACCGCCCATTAGTTTGTTTTGTTATGTAGGATAATTTCGATTGTTTGCGAGAATATCGACATAATTCAAAATTCAGTCGAATTGAACTAAGTATGCCAAACGATCATAAATCTTTGATATTTTATGGTGAACAAAGATGCAACGCCGACTTCGTGCTTACGTTCGTTAGAAAGCGACAAGTTTATTATATATTTAGAACAAAATACTCTAGCGGCAATAACAAAACATTGCCATTCTCTAAAATCAATAGATTTTAGTTATGTCCCTATTGTCGCAAACGAGCGATTTGTATTTGTAAACTATATATAACTTATACTAATTCATATACTAGCAGAAGGTGTGTACTTTAATGCTAATGCTAAAAGAATTTAAAAATACCTCCATTTTCTAATAAAACGTACTCTGAATATTCTTATATCATAGTTGTTAGACGGTCCCTAGACGATCATGCGGCATGACATGCTGAATCATCATGCTGCATGAAGGATCTATTGAGAGTCTATCATGCAGCATGATGATTCGCTTGATATAATCATTTTATTCAATCGATATAGATAGTACAGTGAAGAGGTCTTCTGCACTGGTTTAGAAAGGGCAGATTTATAAATAAATAAATTTATAAATATAAAAATAAAAGGAATTGTCAATCAACTGCCAGCACGTAGTTTGCATGTCCTGCACATTTATTCGCATCAATCAATACAATTAAACGGTCATGCATGCATGACAGCATGTAACCCATGTCATGATGCCGCATGATCGTTTTGGGACCGCTTTAAAGAGGTTGTAAGGATGGTGATAAGTGGTTCGACCAAGCCCAACTAGTGTCGTTCAATCAAGAAGCGAAGCGACCTGTTGCGTCAGTGTAGACCACACGTACACACACGTCAGTCAGTACAACCATATTTCATACATTTTATAGGTTACAATTATGATTTATAGTAAAATTTCAGTATGCAAACACTCAATTCGGTGAATTTCCATGGGTGGTCGCTTTGTTGGACTCCAGGAACTTCACCTACGTTGGGGTTGGAGTGTTGATCAGTCCTGAAGTTGTGATGACGGGCGCTCATGTAGCTTTTAAGTGAGTATAATTAATTAATTATTTATTTACAAGACGTTTTCCGCAGTTGCACACGCGTTTATGTACTTACATTACTACGAGGTTTACAAAAAAATATATTAATTTACCTTGTGCCTATCGCAATAGAAGGGTTTTGGTTTCCCCCCGGCCACCTTGTTTAGATGATTACTTATGAAGATTATCAATACATCATCTATACATCAATACAAATAAATAAAATTGAAGTGTCCGTTTGTAATGTCTGTGTGTAAGTAATACAGTTATTTTCACGATACCTATACCTAAAAATCAATTTTTAAATTTTGTGTCTGTCTGTCTGTCTGTTTGTTCCGGCTAATCTCCGGAACGGGTGGGCCGATTTCCACGGGACTTTCACTAGCAGATAGCTGGTGTTATAAGGAGTAACTTAGGCTACTTTTATTTTGAAAAAACAACTAGGGTTCCGCGCAAAATGTATAAATATGTAGACGCGAGCGTAGCCGCGCGGGAACTGCTAGTAACACATATAATCATATATATAGCGAAACTTATATAAAGGCACTATATTTAAAATAATTTAATTTTGATTTTCTTCCATTTTTCTCTTATTCCAACAGATACACGCCTGAGACGCTCAAGATCCGAGCTGGAGAATGGGACACTAAAACTGAAAGAGAGATCTACAAGCACGAGGAGAGACAAGTGAAGGAGATCTACATTCATGACAGTGAGTGACTCTCTTACTAATTAGTTTTGATTCTTATTGATTTAAGTTTTTTCAGCCACGTGATCAAAATCTATCTAGAAAATGAAATAAACTAGTTATTTAAAATACAAAATAAAATCTCGTTAATAAAATATTACATTTAAAATAAATTGTAATATGGTAGTTAACCGTAGTTAATCTAATCAGGTTTTCTAAATGACGTTAAGTCATAGCGGTACATTTTGTAGAACACTCGTATGAAATAACAACTTTGGACGTCACACTTTATTTTCATCAAATAATTTACTTTAAATGTTTGTTTCGATAATTAAAAATAAAACAAACTAGAAAATATTAACGAATTTAATTTTTCACCGTCTTATATAACGCTTAATTTCATGAGGATTGTCCTTGACCCTGACTGCTGAGCTAGAGGTGGTGGGTTCGATTCCCACCCAGGACAAATAACTGTGTGATGAGCACGATAATTGGTTATGTGTTTGTTCGTGGGAGAGCCATGCTTCGGCACGTTAGGGCCGGCTCGACCGAAGTTATACCACGGCCTCACAGAAAACCGGCAGTGAAGCAATGCTTGCATTGCTTTTCGCCGAGTGACTGAGGTTACCCTCTCTCCCCTCCTCGCCCCCTATTTCCCCCTTCCCCTACTCCCACTTTAAAGACCGGCAACGCACTTGTAACGCACTGCAATGCACCCAAGTTGAGTTGAAAAATTAAAAAAAACATGCTATAATGGTGACCCGACTTCAAATGTAAACAAAAAGAGTGCCACTATTTCCACCATAAAAACATCATTAGATCATCGTCACCAAGCCCAATCTGTTGAACTGGTTTAAACAAATCATATGAGCCTAAACCCGGGGGGTTTCCTAATAGCCACTAAAGAGTTCCACTATCCACTTCCTGATGCCAAGTTGTAGTATTGTCATTGGAACTACATAATCAATAAATTGTATTTATTTCTCTCATCACAAAGGTAGGTACAACTTAGGAAATACAAATACAGATCAGTCAAACTATTATTCCTTTGTGAGAGACTGGTGTGAGATGTCGATATGACAATTAAAAGAAGGAATTGACATCCAAAAATTGGTATTGAGTTTGAATTTGGTGGTGAAACAAACAAAAATTTATGAGTATACCATGATCGTTTAGACGTCCTGCCGATGGTGGCGTACGTGTCAGGTCGTTCGGCTCCCTTTGATATCAATTGATATCATATGGTTGAAGTGGACGATGGCTGGCGCGTGCGTCATGCTCGTGAACGAGAGCCGTTGATTGGGGCTGGTCATTTCCGAACTGCTGTTACTTACATATAGTAGTAGTTAATAGTTTAGAACAATACGTTACATTATCCTCACATTTAACTTGCGCATATAAGCAATGTAACCAGAGATTTGTAAAATACATGTTGAAAAAGAGTGTCCTTGGAGTTTCTTGCCTGTTCTTCTCCACTGGATCTACGAATTGGAACAGGCAACTAGCTTCACGACTGACTTTTGGTTACGTTGTTATTTAGTTACAAGGGAAGGTAATAAAAGAGTATTCAAAACGAAATATTCAATCAAACGTTAACAAAACTCATCTGTTGCAGATTTCCAAAGGAAAAACCTAAAATTCGATATAGCACTCCTGCGCTTGGAGCAGCCTCTGGAACTAACGGAACACATCAACGTTATCTGCATGCCGGAACAGGATGAGGTCTTCGATAGCCATAAGAACTGTATAGCCAACGGATGGGGAAAGAATGTGTTTGGTGAGTCTTGATTTTAGTCCAAATCCACCTACTACCACAAGGTCTGCTTACACTAGCCATAGAAATTGTCTCGCTGATGGATGGGGCAAGAATGTGTACGGTAAACCGTGGTTTTAGTCCAAGTCTACCTGCTACCGCAGGTTTGCTTACATTGGCTATAAGAACTGTCTCGCTAATAGATGGGCAAGAATGTGTTCAGTAAGTCTTGATTTCTGTCAAAATCGATCTACAACCAAAGTCGCCAAGGATTTATTCCCATTAGGATCTATTGCTTCGGGTCACCAGAATATGAAAAATGATGATGATATACTGTCTTGATAACCTTGTTTCAGGATTCAAATAGACCAGAGTTTTTTAAATCCAAAATAAACTGTTTAGTTTTATTATATTAGTACATTATAACATTATAAGTATCACGGATCATTGAATTATCTGCTGTTTTCTCCCAGGATCACAAGGATATTTCTCCGTGATTCTCAAAAAAGTGGAAGTAAACATGGTTCCTTATAACCGCTGCAGTACTTTGCTGAAGAGGACCAGGCTTGGATCAAACTTCAAGCTCCATAACAGCTTTGTGTGTGCTGGTGGTGAAGAAGGCGAGGATACCTGCCAGGTAAGACTTTTTCATATTATTTGAACCAGCGTATCTTTAAACGAGTTAAATTTAAGGGTTAGTTATGATTAAAATAATTATTTATTTAAGGATTGCTTACAGTTAACGTAACATTATTACTTAATCTAAAAAAAAAACATAAAAATCTTAGGCTAATGCACAACAACGTTGAAGCAAACACAACTTGCATATCCAACTAATATCCTACTAATATTATAAACGTGAAAGTTTGTGAGGATGTATGGATGGATGTTTGTTACTCTTTCACGCCAAAACTACTGAACTGATTGCAATGAAACTTGGTATGTAGATAGCTGGAGATCTGGATTAACATATAGGCTACTTTTTATTCCGATATTCTCACGGGATCGGGACTTACGCGGGTGAAACCGCGGGGCGCTGCAATATATATTTGTTTTACACTACACAAAAACTAAACTAAAAGAGAACTTACTTAGTTTTTTAATGTAAACTAAAGACTAAATAAGCAATATTATATGAGTTATTATTATTTAATCAAGTTATATCAGTTATTAACTACATTCTTGAGAATTCGGCGCAAGCGTAACACAGAATCATTAAATATATCCAACGAGCTGCTGTACACTCATTTCTTTTATGGTCTCTCAGTGTAATTCCTACCAGATATCTCTTTCAATATACTTACTCCGAATTTTCTTCAATTCCCAAAGTACCCAGTTGTTGGACTACAGGCATTAGTGTATGTACGTGTGTAATACGATGTAATGTAAAACTTTGGTGAGTTACTCATGAAAACGAATCTAATGTTTTCGAGGTATTTTACCTCAATTAAGTATGTAATTAGTTTTAACTTTGGGAAATTACACTGTGCAAGTATTTTTGTGTTTACAAATATGTCCCGGGGATAATCCGCATTCTCACAGTATATATAAAGAAAAATTGGAAAATACAAAAGAATATATTATCTGCAGTATTTTCTAATTTCTTTAATATTTAAATATAGGTACCTACTGTCAAAAAATAAATAACATTTTTTTATGGTAGATATAAGGGGCAAACGAGCAGACGGGTCACCTGATGGTAAATGACAACCGCCGCCCATGGGCACCTGCAACTCAAAAGTCACAAGTGCGTTACCGGCCTTTAAGGTGGGAGTAGGGGAAGATTGGGGAAGAGGGGGAGAGGGTCGGGGAGGAGGGAGAGGGAAAGGTTAGGGCCCCCCTTTAACCTCACTCACTCTTCACTGCCGGTCTTCTGTGAGGCCGTGGTAACACTCCGGTCGAGCCGGCCCATACGTGCCGAAGCATGACTCTCTCACTGTTAATGAATGTTATTTATTTACAGGGTGATGGTGGCGCTCCCTTGGTCTGCCCTATGGGTAACGACCGGTACAAGCTGACAGGACTCGTCGCGTGGGGTATCGGTTGTGGACAGAAAGACGTTCCAGCAGTTTACACCAATGTACCCAAGTTTAGAACATGGGTAGACAAGAAGATGGAAGACTGGGGTTTATTGGGCACATCATATATGATTAATGATAGTAATTAAAGATTTTATTTAATTGTATTTTCTTTTATTCATTGTCTGCGATTTCGCACTGGTTAAAGTTATTTTGCTTACTCTCAGCTCTCACTTACTTTGTTTCGATAAAAAGTATGACCCTATGAGGTTTTCTGTACGGTTAAGTAGTTAAGGCTTGAAAACTTAACAAACAGACAGACTGACTGAGTTAATTTCGCATTTATAATATTAGTATTATAGATTAGTATTATTATATTACTAACAAGCCTGTTGGTCAAGTGGTTAGTGATCGTAACTGTTGAGCCAAAGGTCGTGCGTTCGGTTTCTATTTCCTACCCAAGACAAATACAAATGAATACGATCATTTGTTCTGTGTCTGAGTGTAAATTATCTGTAATATGTATGTATTTTGTAATATATAAGTATTATTATCAGCAGTCTGGTTACCATAGTACAGGCTCTGCCGAGTTTTGGATCAGACGGCCGTGTGTGAGGTGTCTCGAGTTCATCTACGTACATTTTAATTGACATCAAATTCTATTTCAACCCAAAGTTCTATTTTCGTGCCAAAAATGACCATGTCCTCCAAGTTCCCGTATGTCACTCGCTGGAGAAACAGAAGCATTTTTCGTTGCAGTATTCCCTGTGAAACCCTTGTGAATTTTAAGTGGGGGCATTGACGCGCGTCAACGAAAACACGCATTTTGTAAAAATCGTTCACATGCGCGTTTTGATCCCACGCGACGACACATTGGTTTTAATAAAAGATTTCAGCCATTTAAATAAAAGTCTATATGCCATTTTTTACCAGTTTACTTTTATACCAGTTACGATTAAATACCATAACCCAGTTTTAGCTTTCAGTTTTAATGCCTATTTTCAATATACAGAACTCGAACTGTCGCCCGAGTAACGCTCGCCATGGAACACTCAACACACAACGCACGTCATCAGAATACAATCTTATGAATATCAAACAACTTTATCTGGACAACACTTGTATATTAATTAGAAAAATTATAGATAAAACCATCTACACAAATGTGACATTCATTAAGAAATCGCTGATAGTAAACTGAGTCTTCGTCGACCTAGTTTAGGTACTTGTTTTGCCAAAAATACGTACGTACGAATTAGGCTAAAAATAATATTACATACGAAGGAACATAAATACATAATAAACTTCCGTATGAAATAAAAAAGGTAAACTCATTTCGCGCTTTTTTATCTCAATTGTCAAAATACATTATTGGCCACACTAAAGTTAATAACAACATATTTATTGACAATCAAACCGATAAATGCGTACCCATCTTTGAAATTTCGATGCGCATGATTTTATTTATATATTTTCATGAAGTGGCTTTTATATCTTTATTGAGAATAAATTCTTTAAATATAAACCTAATGATGAATGCACTCCGCAAGAGGCGTTACCCTGGCGTTGCTAGGGTGACGCGGTGACCGGTAATCCTGTCCATTGCTCGGTTATGTTTTTGCAATCTCCGGCGCCTGGTACGTCTTCTGCGAGACAGGAGAGTACTCATCCTCTCCCGGTCTCTATCCGCCGCCTCTTTGGCATATATCACCTCGCAAATGAAGGGAAAGCTTCTAACTAAGGACAAATCCGAGAAACTTCCCGCACTGATAACAGTCACGAGGGCGAAGTGCTGCACCCTCGCGCAGAGCACTCCACTAAATGTGGTGTACATGCTACCTGCTTGCCAAAAAGCACGAATATGATAACTTTTTGAAGTGAAAACTTGTTTATGCACGTTGTGCACTTTTGCTATGTGGAAAAAGCACTGAATTCGCACCGTCACGCTAATAATACATATATAGATCCAATAGAGGGCGCTAATCTAAACATTGAGTTCTGTAAGCTCCTTATGAATTAATCTTTAAAAATACAATTCGTTTAATAAAGTACTTATTGTGTGCGCAATAGATATGGTAAAATAAACAGAAACATAATTGTAATTAAGGTGAAAATTTATTACGCTTATAGTGCTCAATAGCGAAAACCTTTATTCAAAATTTCGTCCGAACGTACGTCAGTTTGATGGATGTCACTAGTAGATGGCATCACTTTCTTCAAAAATGAACACTTCTGATCGGCAACTCACAATTACTTATATTATTACAATTTTTGAAGTGAAAACTTCTTTAGGCACGTTGGGCACTTTTGGTATGGGGAAAAAGCACTGAACTCGCGTCACGCTCAGATGACAGATGCGTCAGTTACGTTTTCACTTCTGACGTGCAGTCCTACATCTGACAGTCTTTTTTATATACCTAAACTTGACAAACGATTGATCTCCCATACAAAATTTTATCCCCTATTTTGCCAACTTCAAGCTTTATTTTCACCTCAGCCTATGTCCTTTTCTGAGATCTTTTTTATCTCTTTAACAAAATTTATGAAAATAAACTTGACAAATTATTGGTTTCCCACACAAACTTTGATACCCTATTTTGCCAACTTCAAGGTTTATTTTCGCTACAAATAGTAGAATATGTCCTTTTCTAAGGTCTTGTTAATCTCTATACCAAAATTCATCAAAATTAGTTAAGCGGTTTCGGCGTAAAACCGTTTAGTAACAGACAGAGTTAGTTACTTTCGCATTTAAAATATTGATAGCTTTGACGGCTTGACACGCTTTTGTCAATAATTTCAGGGATTTGAAACTGAAGGGAACAGAATTTGAAACTGACACGTTAATGCAAAATTTCAAGGCGTGAAAGCGTAACTAATAAACAAATTCATAGAAGTTCTTATTCGAAGTGAAAAACAAAAAAAACTATACAACACCATCTATCGGCCACATTGCTGAACCTATTGTGGAAGGTAAGAAACTTGGTTTTTATCCAAGTCTATGATGACTATGTGAAAATTAAAGATTTACAAAACGTATCCTCATTTTTAATATTTTTATTACGTTTCTAGAGCATTATATTAAACCGGTTTATTGTCATAAACCACACATGATCAATATTAAAAGTAACTCGTTCTGGGGTAAAAAACTTTTTCATACCTATTATCGTTTTGTATACAAGTTTTCCTCAAAATGACGTAATCAAACTGTGTCCGGTTTTATTAAAGAACTAGTATAATATTTTAATGATCACAGTAACTTTTAACATGTCAGTCGTGCAAGGACGCCATTGTGGCTGGATTATAAAGTAAAAAAAACTTTTTAAATTGTCTGTGTTTTGTTGCCGATGTTAGTTTGTTGAAGTTTCGAAGGAGTGAAATAAGTTTTTGTACAATTTATTCATTATTAAGGTGAGTATTTACATATACACATACATATAAGTATTGTTATATATTAATTGGAGATGACGTTTAGAGCAGCAGAAGTTTTTATGTATTTAATATGCATAGTACCATAAATAATATCAGTATATAAATAAACTTCACATCATAAAGTTGAACTTAAAATCTTGATTTGTAAGTTATGTTATAAATGAATATGTAGTATGCCGTTAACTTCATTAATAATCTCAATAATGCACAACCTACTTTTTATTCGTGCTGTGCCGATATTTTGCATTTATTACTGTGTGGGTGTGTATTAATTAACAATGTGCAAACCATTGTATTGAATGTAATAATCTCTTAACCCTTAACCTGAGTAAAACCACTTACCTCACATTCTCGAAGACTACAATAACCCAACCATCTGTTGAAACCTACAATCTTAGGGCTCATAACTGTGCAATATACCCCTCAACAGAATCCTGTGGTTGTCCTGTATTAAATAGGTCTGCCCATATAAAATATCTCGGAGTTTAGATCGATAATCTTATGTCATGGGAGTACCAAATATCTAACATTACAGCTCGATTGCGCAAAATGATATTAATATTTAAAAAACTTCGCCACTCTGCTGACTTTAACACATTAAAATTGGTATACATGGCACTAGGTCAATCTGTAATTACTTACTGTTTAACTGTTTGGGGTGGAGCTGCTAAAACATGCCTTCTGCCACTAGAAAGAGCACAACGGGCAATCCTCAAAGTAATGACTTTTAAGCCATATAGATTTCCAACGCACCAACTATATGAGGAGTGCCAACTTCTTACTGTCAGTTATTTTTGCTTGAAACTGTATGCAGAAAGCATGCTTGTCTTGCGTTTGATGTAGATCTGACAAAAAAACGGCGCGGTCACAGAGTCAGTCAAACCCAGCCATTTAGGAGCGCACTCGCAGCACGACACCATAATGTAATCGGATCTCGATTGTACAACATCGCAAATGAAAAATGTAATATCTATCCGCTTTCTAGATCCGTTTGCAAAAAAAAAGTTACTGCTTGGCTTATGGCCAAATCCTATGATGAAACTGAGAGTTTGATTAAACTAAGTATCTTGTAACACGCACACACACACACACACACACACACACACACACACACACACACACACACACACACACACATACACTTACACATACACACACACACACACATACACTTACACATACACACACACACAGCACAATCTTACTGGGTTGCATGTTTTATATTACTCATAGCTATGAATATTGCTGTGAGGTAGAATTAGAATTAGGTTAAAGTAATTGTCGTCGAAACAAAATCTGGGAGCCCTGGTACCCATAACACAAGTTTAATCTTACTTTGGGTACCAGTGTTAAACAAGTTGTACAAATAACCGTAATTTATTTGTAAGTTTTACCAGGATGTATCTTTTGTGGCAATAAACAATTGTTATTATTAATTATTATTATTGTATATTTTTGGAGCCGTAGATTATGCACATTTTAAACATTTTGAATGTTTGACAAACCTGAATAATTAACATAAGTTTTGTATTAAACAAAAAACATATTTTAGAAATGCATAGTTGATACTGTTGACGGTGCTAATTTCAGCATTATTACTAGTCTGGCCATAGATAATTCTACAATTTAAAAAGATGTTGTTTACTTTTTTAAGTAGGTATTCAAACAGTGGCGTAGCTAGGTAACCAAAGGCCCTCGAGCAAAAAATAAACTAGGGCCCAACTAAACTATTTAAAATCGTTTGTTCCGTATTCGTAGTGTTCCGAATTCGACGTACCTACTCCAGATTTGTCGTACTCCATATTCAAATAAATTAAGTACGCAATTTAATATAAATAGTGGTTTAGTCACAACTCTAGGACAAACCTGATAACTTCTGGTTCTAAAAACTCTGGTTTATTTATATTCCGAATGTGGGAAAATTTTTCACTAGTTTAATTTATAGTTTGTAAGTCAGAGTAAGAGGGGCCCCCTGAGCTCGGGGGCCCAGGGGCACTGCCCCGTCTAGCCCTCCGGTAGCTACGCCACTGTATTCAAAATTGGAATGGCTTAACCTTATAAAACGGTGTTTTCACCACGGAATTATTAAATAAGATTACGGAATGTAGTGTTAAGGTAAATATAATTACGGTGATTACTTTGCACTGTGACTTATTGTCGCCACATAAAAAAATCGTGTTTATTTTATTAAAAATAGGGGCAAACTATAATAGATGATGAAACAGTTTACTATTTAATATAAAAGAGATAATAGACATTATTATGACTAGTTATACTGGTAGCGTATATTACGCCATTGGTCGGCCTGATAATGGTGGGGTGATAAAAGGCTAAGCATGCTTTATAAGTTGATAACGATCGCTTCAGTGCTTATCGTAAGCGGGCTCGTACTGTGAGCACAAGACTATAATCTTTGTCAAATTCAAACTTGCTTAACCTGCCCCATCTTTAACTTTTCACGATTTATAAGCAAGGCCTGAAATTAGGCGCTTACTGCCAATACAAAGACATGTCTTAAATCAGTCCTTCCGGGTTATAAAAGTGCTCTTGTTTATAAAAAAAAACCAACGACTAAATACCACTCCAACAAAATGCCAATGTAAACAGTCATAGCACAGCATTTTGATGTTTTTATTTGCCACAAGGTGTAACTAACCAAATTTGATTTCATAAAATTTAGCCCTCGTCCAGGAGAGATCTGAAATCTGTAGACTACATTACATTCATACATACTATTGATCAGTACCAGAGGTCACGACTTGCCCAAACGCCACCATTTTTAGAGCGAGCATTGGCTGGTTGAAATATTCCTTGTAATTTTTTTTATTTGAAGCAATGCGAACGCAACGTCAGACATCTTTACTCCTTCCACCCATATTTCTTATGTTATGACTGTTGTAAATAAGCAATACTATTCAACAATATTCAGTGAAAAAAAAACAGTACTCGGTGCGTCCCAAGAACGTTAAAATGTCTTCGAACCTCTAAAAAATTTGAATACAATTCGATACAAAGCTGATAAATATCAAAACTCGCTAAGTGTGTTTGTTACAAGGTACAATATATAATACTGTGCAATACAAAAGTCGTGTGCGCATTTCGAGCGTGTATACTTGTTGCCATTATTAAGATCGAGCAAAAAAAGCCGAAGCAAAAACAGGTTTCTAGTAGGGGAGCCCCCTTTAACTTTTAATTTATTTCTATTATTTGTTGTTATAGCGGCAACAGAAATACATATTCTGTGAACTTTAAAAAATGTCAACTGTCTACCTATTACGGATCATAAGATACAGCCCGCTGACAGACAGACGGACGGACAGCGGAGGCTTAGTAATAGGGTTCCGTTGGTTACCCTTCGGGTACGTAACCCTGAAAACTGTCTACAAAAATGAGCAAAAACCCATTACGGACAGTTCCCATTCACATTAAGGAGTCAAATTTTATACTACACCGAATTAATCTCGAGTATCTCGACATTTTTGTGTTATTTTATTTTTATTTTTTTAATCTTAGGTGTAGGTACACAATTTTAATGATAACGTCTATTTTTCAATACACTTTCGATTCGATACTTTTACGGCCTGTTTCAATATATCTTGGACCATGTGAAATGAAAAAAACCATTTCCATTTTGAAATGGACCTTTCATCTGCTGGTTCCTCTTCAAATTTACTGTCAAGGGAGTCTCAATGAGCTATATCACTCCCTCTACTCTCCTCTAACCCCCCCTCTCCCGCCTTCCCGCTCTTTCCCCTCTCCCCCTCTTCCCCTATTCCCACCTTAAAGGGCGGCAACGCACTTTTGACTCTTGAGTTACAGGTGCCCATGGGCGGCGGTAGTTATTTACCATCAGGTGACCCGTCTGCTCTTCAAATTTACTGTCAGGTGACCCGTCTGCTCGTTTAAAAA
Organism: Callimorpha dominula; assembly: GCA_949752705.1. NCBI lineage: Eukaryota > Metazoa > Arthropoda > Insecta > Lepidoptera > Erebidae > Callimorpha > Callimorpha dominula. The sequence goes on along the minus strand of OX457017.1, from coordinate 8,721,273 downwards.
AAAAGATAGCTGCATAAGTAAAATGTAAGTATATATATAGGCATTTGCATCTTAAATAGATGATTCAGTAGCATCCTTGTGGCAGGCTTTTAATTGACTGTATAGTCCATTACGGGAGCGACAGTAGAACATGATTGGCATCTTAACTGAGGTCATGTTATATCTGAGTTGGTGTAGCGACCATCGTACTCATGTGTCTCTTTTGGCGATTGTCGGCTAAAGTCTGGAACCATTACCGATCATGGGTTTTGCCTCCATCAGCCGGAGACTTTCTCTACTTGTTTCGTTCGTCGACTACGTCTTCCCATGCGTTGGGTACGATCCCAAAAACCATGTCGCGTTTTGTGCAGGCTTTGAAACGTAACATGGGTTTGCAACTTCGCTTCATAGAGCATGTTTCTGTAAACGAGTGGCATCCATTCGATGTAAAATGACAAAAATAAATATTATAACCCAATTTTGCTAGTATTCCTTATCATCATCATCATTTCCGGTGTAGGACGTCCACTGCAGGATAAGGGGCTCCCTCAATAACTTCCAAGAAGACTGTTTGCAAACGGTCTGCATCCACCGTTGACGCGCGAACTTTATAAGGCAATTTGTCCATCTTGTAGGTAGACGTCCTACGCTACGCATTAATTTACAATGCGTGTTAAAAATATAGATTTTTTTTTATTATGCTGTAATAAATATCTAGGTGTTTTTAATGGTTTTAAAAGAATTGTAGTATAATATATTATGTTTAAATATGTACCGTACCCAGTGAAGTTACGAGAGAGTAGCCGGCAATTGCCCCCTTGCTTATCTGTTTTTATACTCGTATTATATATTATGTGCGTGTGCGTGCGTGTGTTTATGAGTAGGCACATGTCTGCAACTGTTGTGGTATACATGAGTATAATCTTAGTAGTATGCTTGTTAACCCTTCCAGTTAAGCTAAATGCTTGTGTTAGGAGTGCGTTCACATCGAAAGTGGATAGAGTTCGAACCCGCAACCACTTTATCGCAAGTACGTATAGTAGAAGGAGTAACATACATACACCTGACATTAGTAATTTTAGCGATTTTGATCAGACCGTCTCAATATTTGCTGCCTGCCTTAGTAGTAAAAAAAAAAACATTTTTGGAAACCGGCGTGTTTTAACCTTCATTTTTCTAAAAGGTCTTAGAATTTTACGGCGCTGTTAAGAACTCGTTTCGAAGTATCTTGATCTTTTGTTTTTTTTTTTGGATTATTAAAAATCGAACGCCATATGGAACGAAAAAGTAATAATTATTTGACTTAGGTACGCATCGTCTATACTTATATGTTTTTTATCTAACGCACTGAAAAATGTCTCACGATTTTCCGGGTATGAATGATTGGTCTTTAAAATTTTAAATCATTACAATGGCTCGAGTATGATAAATGACGTCTATTGGGAGTTCCTTTTTAGCAGTGAAATGGCTATAACCAAAGAGTATACAAACACTACGCTATAACCTGGCTTTTATTTCATAAAAACAAAATGACAGGTGCCAAATCCAAAATGGCGGTAAAAACGGACCACATTTGAGTGGCGTACAGATTCCTAAAAGGCTATGTTCAGATATAGCAAACTAAGCTTACTTTAAGAACTAAACAATCTGAAAATTTATAGACACTAAAAAGTTATTAATGATAATAGTTTGAAAACTTACCCATACTGGAAATTAATTGTTTGATTTATATTAGAAATAGGTTTAAAACTCACTAGGCGATCTCTATTGACCTTATTGGTATTATTTTCAATAAAATTATATAAGGGTTAGGTATATAATTTCATAGAGTTATATCGGCAGCCCTGTTGTTTTTTTTCTTGACAAACAGGGCAAATAGTCTCCCAAGGTATAGCCACTGGTGGGCTGCCATAATCACATCCGCGTACCATACTGTCTTGCTAGCCATGTCGTTCGTTGTTTGTTATCGTTAAAGTTTCCGTATTCAGCTGTCGGTTTCACCAATGTTGGGTACGGTGCAATGATATGCGGACTTCTTGATGTCAAATATATATTTTGCATACACACATGTTGGTACCACGTATAAATTATTAGACGACCTAATTCAAAACTTGGGAAGAGACGACTGCTGCGCCGGGTGAATGCTAGTGCCTTGTCTTTACTAGTAGCATTGTCCCTACACATAATTTACAATAAAATACCTAGGATCCCCCATCTTGCTAACAGTGATAGCAGATAGTGATTGGATAATACTGATTCTTCTTCTCCTTCATCCACAAAGGTGTGGTTGCGTTGATGGGGGGTTCGTCTCATATCATATAAAGTTATATGGTATATTTTTTGATTTCAATAACGTTCACAAGATATAATAAACATGAGATATACCAACTGTTGATATAATTTCTTTACATATAGCATTTATACACTCTAAAACTTATTTATTATAACGTTGTTGGATATAACGTTTATTTCAACGAAAATCATTAGGTCTATCGTTTAAAATATGATACCAATATTATTATAATTGATACCATCATTATGGTTAACTCCAATGATATGCATAGCAAGCCGACTTGGATAGGTTAGGTTAGAAGTCTTCGTGGTAATTTTTTTTATAATCACCCAGAAATAGGCTCCGTCGAGCTATTTTGGCAGGTCGTTACTAATTATATTAAACTAAATTGGTTCTGTCTTTTGAGTGGCATATCAAACGATCGGTGCAATTCGATCGAAACGTCGGGTAACCAAGAGGTATTGTACAACAATACAAAGTTTAAAAACAATTAAAGTTAAAATGGTCGTTAAGTTTTCTGAAATTTTCTAATTTTCCGCGCAAATTTCTTAATTTCTACTTCCACAAGAACTTTCTACTGACAATAACAAACACAAAAAAAAAAGACTTAGCGCAATCGGTCCAGCCGTTCGCGCGTGATGCCATGACCAAAGCAAATAGGGATTCATTTTAATATATATATAGATGTATGTTATGCTTATAAAAATTAGTTATTTGGAAATTATATCAATCGTTTATTATATTAACTGATCGTTATATCAAATAAAATTATAGATTCAGTTGTTATATCTTCTAAATCTAAACTAATCTTATACAGAGGAAACATTTGTGTGTATGTTTTGTAATGTTTTCACACAAAAACTACTGGATGGATTGCGATGAAACTTGGTATGTAGATAGCTGGAGACCTCGATTAACGCATAGGCTACTTTTTATCCCGACATTCCCACGGGATCTGACCCGCACTCTAACGTGCCCTACTTTCTTCTGAAATCTTTTTTAGATGTTCTTTCTTCTCATAACTATATAAAGGTCTATTACAATAAAAAACAATCGTTAATGGTAGTCATATTTATTATATTCATATTTGATAAAAACATAAAGGTCTCACATTACTTACGAATTTTCTTTCAGGATCATGAAGCTCTTCTTCTTCACTCTTATTTTGGCGCTTGCCGGCTCTGAGGATGAGCTAGACATTGCAGTTCTCAACAAAATCTTCCCACCGCTTACCCCTACTCCTGAGATTGGAACTACGACTATAGAGCCGGTTAGTTCACATAGACAACAGAGTTTTTTTTACCTATTGTTACAGAATACAGGTACACACGGTACAATCGTCTCACTCCGCAAAATAATTTAAATAAATAGCGACTTTTCCTACTACATAATAAAATCGCAATTCAAGTAGCACAGCGCTAATAACCTACAGTTTTATTAACATAGAAGTTACCTCTTCTTTCTTCTTATCTGTTCTGACGAAGCCGCGACGTTAAAGTTGTCTTGTTTTAACGTATTAATTAATCTGAATGATTAATTACCAGTACGTTAGTTAGGTGCGCGTCGCAGCGCGTGTGTGAGTGATATGACACTCTAACATGCTCACCTGTCGGCGCGTGGCAGTGTACTTAATTTCTGGCACGATTAGTTGAGCCCCCAGGGTAGTTTTAGCTTTATACCTAAAATGTGGAGTGGACCTGGCCTGCTATTGGTCGATGGTGAATGAATGGAATAGCTTGTGATGTAAATATTATTTTATTTACATATTTGGACATTTAAGGACAAATCCGGATAATTCCATCAACATCCAGCTCAGATCTCTCTCTCTCTCTCTTTGTTCTGGATGAAATGTACCCTATATTCTTCTCTGTATCCCTGAAAGAGAAAAAAAATATAAACTTTACATTCGCATTTGGTTTATTAGCTATATTATTAATAATATCTTAACACATATTTCTTTCAGGTCATGGTAGGCTCCACTGGTAGCACCCCCATCTTAGTTGACGAGAATGGTCGAAGTTGCCAATGCGTTCCTTACTATTTGTGCGGTGACAACAACGTCGGAACCGACGACAACACTGATGAAGGAGAATACAAAGAAGTAGATGTAAGGTGAGGAATCAGGAGTTGAAGGATAGATAGGTGGATAGAGGCATGAATAGATGGGTAGATACACGGATGGATAGATTAATTGCTAACTGGTTAAATAGATGGATGGATACACGAATGGATAGATGAATTGCTAAATAGATTAATAGATGGATGGATGGATGGATAAAGGATAAAACATGAAATGTAAAGCTTCGATTATGTACAAAGAGCGACTTTATCACTTAAAGCAATTTCTTTCAGGCAACCAGAACTAGAATTATTTTAATAAACTGTTGGTAATCTATTACAACATATCTACGTACAAATTTAATTTACAGTTAATATTATTATTTCACGTTGGTCCATTTCTTTAAATTTTTCAAAAGATGTGGTATTTGGATTATCAAAATTTTTAAAGGCTCGTAATTGTATCTACCTATTTAAGCGACGCTTTGTGTGTTAATCCTAGTGTTATATCGACCCTGGATCAGGACTGTACTTTCTTTGTTTGTAGGTGAAGTAGCTATTTGTTTAATTATACCTAGAAAGTCATATGTTACACTGTTAATTAATATATGGTAGCAGTCTTTGCAGACCGACTTTTCATATGACATGATACTCAAGTTAGAGTAGATAAGTATGCATGCAAGTATTATACTCTGCACTACACCCTGGATCCGTGGGCTGGGAATACCCTGGACTGCTCCTTCTGGCCGAGCTATACCCTGGACTCTGGTTCTTTAACTCTTCGTCTTCTGGGACAGGAACTCTTCGTTGAGTAATGTTACAGGAATAATGTGAAACTGGTCTGGCTCTGGGTCGCCATGTATTGAAAGGTTGTTTGTTCGGCAGAGTGCTTGCAGAAATATGTATATTTACGTTGTTTCCATCGTTATACTTAGTATAATTTAAAGAGAGCTAATACAATAATATAAATACAATATATTTTATATCGACCCAATTCCGTGCGTCAACATTATTCGTGAATGCTACTGATAGATAAATAACGCAATATGCCACACTCAACTCATATCGATACTACAATTACAGGTTCGGCGAAGAAGATGAGAGGCTGTGTAAGTATTCCGTGGAGGTCTGCTGCACAGTATCCCCGGTGCCTGAGAAACCTAAACCTAAAGAAGAGGTGGTTAAGAAACCGAAGGGATGCGGCTATAGGAACCGGAATGGAGTTGGGATAACTTTTACGGTACGTACTTTTTTAACTTATAAAAATGATAATATCAAGACACAAAACGTGCAAATATGAGGCATACTAGCTGTGCTGTGCTGTAATGTTTCAGCCGCGTAAGTCCCGATGCCGTGGGACTATCAGGATAAAAAGTAGCCTATGTGTTAATCCAGATCTCCAGCTATCTACATATTTATTTATTTACGTTTCACATCTGTGTTTGGGTCACACGAATTGATATGTGTACCAAAATTCAACTTAATCGTTCCAGTAGATTCAGACCAAAAATTGGTTGTGAGAGACCGTTTTTATTCAGTGTGTACGAAATCCTGAAAATGAAATAAGATTATAAATTTTTAAGTTTTCTATAAAATATGTTAAGACTGCATAAATTTATTATCGTCATTCTTAACCATTCCAGAATGCAGACACTCAATTCGGTGAGTTCCCCTGGGTAGTGGCTGTGTTGGACTCCAAAAACTTTAGCTACATCGGTGTTGGAGTGTTAATCAATCCAGAAGTTGTGATGACCGCGGCTCATATAATTTCTGAGTGAGTAGAATTACATACATACATACACTCACGTTTGTATCCTCAAAGGGGTAGGCACAGGCCTATTAAACATTCACATTTTGACAAAGAATTTAATGCAGTGGTATAGTATGCGCGCGAGTGCTAGTCACCTCCTGAGGTATGTGAGCGGCAGGACGGGGACAGGTAGACAAACGTCAAGCTAACTCAGTCTGCCGTCGACTGCCGCGACGGTTATACGACTTAGTTGTTCGCACCAGTTTGTTCCAAACACACATGAGATAAATATCCTAAGATGGGACAAGTGAAAAATGATTTTTACAATGTACACAGTTTTCTTTCTCAGATGAAAGGGCTCTTTCATCTGATAAATAGAACTCAGTCCGAAAAAATTTACACCATTGATGAAATGCTAAAGGCTGCAGGTCATATTGTTCTTCGCCTTCCGCCGTATCATCCCGATCTCAACCCCATTGAGCTTGTGTAGACCGATATAAAGAACAATTTAGCTTCAAATGATATAAATTCTTCATTCAAAATACCAATCATCACAAGATTGTTTCTGAATTCACTCCGGAGAGATGGCAAAAGCGTGACGACCTGATCGAAAATTGAGAACCAATATTGGGACCACCAGATGAGGTTTGACAATGTGATAAACGAGTTGATCATAAACCAGAGAAATGATTCTGATCTGAGGAGGATATGAAAATTAAAGACAATATGTCCAGTAATTAAGAATAAGAAGATATGGATTAATTTTGTACTATAACGGTGAAAATGAAAATAATATTTTAATTTACTAATTGAGAAATTTTAATTTGTTTATAAAACTGTTTTGTATCATAAATAATAAAATGTAATTAACACTTAAAAATGTGTTCATTTTTGTTGAGACCGGTAATAGAAAAACATAAGATAATAATTTACCCATTACATTAATTAAGACAGTTTCTAACATGGTTATCCGGAGATTTATCTGTCCTCAAATATCTCGTGTGCGTCTTGTCAATTGCACCCTCCCCCGTCTCACCGCCGGCATACCTCAGGCGGTGTCTAGCACTTCCGCGCAGACTATAGGAAAAGGATAATGCTTAATGGCGTCCACACGAAACGATTTCACGAGTGCGGTTCGAACTGCAATTCCGTGATTGCAAATCTCAATCCTTGTCCATAACGCTCATGTGTTTTTTTTATTAAAATTAATTAATTAATGTTTTTATAATTATATCATTGTTTTTGTCCGACAGATACGGTCCATTAACACTAAATATAAGAGCTGGAGAATGGGATACTCAGACTGAACTGGAAATGTACGAATTCCAAGAACGACTGGTCAAAGAGATACACATACATAATAGTGAGTACCTTAGAGTAACTTAGATGAACTTATGGTGATAGGACCAGGGTGTGTTATCTCCACTACTTTGGATACCAGGTTGGTCTACAGCCCGCTGTAGACCATCTCCTTGTACTCCTTGAGGAAATGACTAGCCTCGACTGTGACATACAAGGTTACATAGACGACCTGGTGGTCATAGTCAGTGGACCATGCCTCCTCACCATCTTCTCGTTATTACAAGGGGCTCTCAACACCATCACACCTGGTGCAGAGATAGCTAAATTGTCAATCAATGCACACAAAACTGTCATAGTTCCATTCACGATGAAAAGGAAGCTGGAAAGATTATCGAATCCAAAATTCTTTCTTTCTCTACTTTACGTACCCAGGGGTCTCTATGGGCCAAAAGTTAACCCGGAATCCTCATCAGTGAAGCTGTAGCATGGCTGGCGTCAGATGGGGATTCAAATCTAAGATTTCCTTACAGCTGTACATGGCGATGGCGATTGCAAGGCCAATTGTAACGTCCGGAGCAGCGATGTGGTGCAATAAAGCCAGGCAAACAACTACCTCAAATAAATTAAACAACTTATTTAACAAATTAAGCAGCTTATTTCATAGCACTAACAGCTACTGCAATGCATATTATAACCTCTTGTGACTGGCCTGTTGGTCTAGTGGATAGTGACCCTGACTGCTAAGCCAGAGGTCGTGAGTTTGATTCCCACCCAGGACAAATTATTGTGTGATGAGCATGATCATTTGTTCTGTGTCTGGGTTTAATTTATCTATAATATGTATGTATATAAGTAAGTTTATCAGCAGTCTGGTTACCATAGTACAGGGTCTGCCTAGTTTGGGATCGGACGGCCGTGTGTGAGATGTGTGATGTTATTATTATTATTATTACTAATGCGATACCGATAATGCACATCATGCTACCACAGGAACTACAAACAATCACTGCTGATAAGATCCAGGTTTTTTGAAGCCTTTAGTCTGAGTGGAGAACAATAAAAGTAGAGTTCGCTACAAAAGACTAAAAATAGTCGAAGTAGATGAAAGCTATACACTAATACCAATAATAAAACTATAGGAAGTGTAGGCTGTAACCCGAAGATCTTTCATCTATCCAATTAGTGACCGATCGAAGGTTCAGTTATGGCCAGTTTCAGCCAAAAAAATCATGTTTTGACTGTAGTTTTTGTAAAAGTATTATGTACTTTAAGAGAGAAAACCGATATGATATAATCACTAAAACAGTTATACATTACGTATTATATTTGAGTACTAACTATATTGGAACTACGACAGCACGCAATGAACTACATTGTTAACATGAATAATGCTATACATTTTGCACGAAAATATTTGGTAAATGTTGAGGTGCACACTCGTTACCTCGTGACAGCTGGCAAGTGTGTATTCGAAACGCTACCTTATACTGATCAGTGGAAGGATGTGTTTAGTATAATTAGAAATGGCGTTTAGGATTCATATGTAATAAATCCTCTGACGAATTAGCTTAGAGTTATGTATGTGTGTAAAATAATGTTTATCGTCTAAGCGTGTTCAACTGGCGATACATGATTTAGAATGGAACACAGCTGATGGCATCTCTAAACACATAGGTATTCTAAGTTCTGTGCTGATGACCTCTCCGATATATAAATAGATAAATAATTCTGTTATTTATTAGCAAAGTACTAGTTTTTGACCAGATAAATTTTTCTTAGAATATTCCCAAAATTCAGCCCAAAGGAAATATATAATTCCTCTTTCAGAATTCAATAAAAGATTTCTATTAAACGATATTGCTCTATTGCGCCTGGAGAAGCCGCTGGAGCTATCAAAACACATCAACGTCATCTGCATGCCGCGCCAAGATGAAGTCTTCGACAATCATAAGGACTGCATCGCCAATGGATGGGGCAAGGATATGTTTGGTAAGTATTAATTTTCTGCAGTAGTAAGAGTATTAAACACAGATAAAATAACATACAGTTACAGAACCCTAAATGGAACAGCGGGCGCCATCTATTGACGAATAACGGAACTAATAAATAGTCTATGTCAATAAGAATATTCTTCACGAAATTCACGAACTTTCTATGTGATGTTTTATAACTATGTCAAGACTCTACAGTTCTAGTTGAGCGATACCACGAGTTAACAAGTGAGAAGTATAGCGAATAGTATAATTGAATAAAAGTGAAAATAGTAACTGACTTGTAATTGTGTTAATTGCTAATTATTTAAATAAATTGTCTATTTTACAACACCTAACCAATATAAATAGACACATATTTGTACTACTACTGCTACGGTTCTCACAAAAGGTCTTTTTTGTTTTTTTTTTATGGGATAGGGAGCAAACGAGCAATTGCGTTACCTGGTGGTAAGTGACTACCGCTACCCATGGACACCTGCAACTCAAGAGTCACAAGTGCTTTGCCGGCCTTTAAGTGGGAGTACGTGAAGGGAGCGAGGGGGCTTTAGGGCTTCCGGTAATCTCACTCGCGAAATATAACACAGCAAAATTGCTTCACGCCAGTTTTCTGTGAGGCCGTGGTATCACTCCGGTCGAGCCAGTCCATAAGTGCCGAAGCATGGCTCTCTCACGATACAAAATAATATCTTTGGTAAGTCTTACTGTCGTGGATCGCTAAAAGATGATTAATGATCTTTAGTACGGTGTTTGATAAGTCTAGTTCCTGACTGACCACAGGACAGGGCAGATATATTTTCAGTAATTCTTTAATTCCTGCATCGGCAATGAGGGATGAAAATGACTGGCCTGTTGGTCTAGTGGTTAGTAACCCTGACTGCTAAGCCAGAGGTCGTGGTTTCGATTCCCAGATAGGATAAATAATTGTGTGATGAGCAGATTTGTTCTGTGTCTGGGTGTAATTTATCTATAATATGTATGTATTTAGAAATATATAAGTATGTTTATCAGCAGTCTGGTTACCATAGTACAGGCTCTGCCAAGTTTGGGATCAGACGGCTGTGTGTGTGATGTGTGAAGTTATAAAACAAAAAAAAAATTGAATTTTCAGTTTTTGAAGTGAATCTTCTTTAGAATCATTGTCATTCGAAATTCTATGAAACGAAAAACTAACACTAACAAGAGACAAACATTCATAAATAGGATTTAGTCTGCGAGAGAATGAGATAGAATAGAAGTAATTGTTTTTAAACTTTCGCGACTTTGATACATATTAGATGTGTAATTCGGGACTTAATCGCGATAATATTTAAAAGGTACAATACCTCTTGGTTACCCGACGTTTTGATCGGGTCCACTCGTGACCACGATCGGTGCAATTCGATCGAAACGATAGAGGTTTATACCTCATTACATCAACATTAACGAAGAAGTTAAGTAAAGTTATGATACCACAGACATACACACCGATACACAGATACGTATGTTAAACTTTTAACAATCCTCCTTTTTGCGACGAGGTTAAAAAGAAAGGAATTTCATCTCCATTTAAAACCATTACACTAAGTCCTGACTTCTACTCTTAGGTGTAAAAGGCCGTTTCGCGGTGATCCTCAAGAAAGTAGAAGTCGACATGGTCCCATACAACCGCTGCAGAACTCTGCTGAGGAGGACCAGGCTTGGTTCCAACTTCAAGCTGCCTATCAGCATTCTCTGTGCCGGTGGGGAAGAAGGCAAAGACACCTGCCAGGTAAGACATCACAATTTGGAAATTAATGATGATGGGAGGAGTATCACACCAAATAAAGAGATAGAGCTATTATAAGATTTGGTCCAAAGGGGATAACGGGTATTATTTAGCTAGCGTTTAAATTATTTTCCCATTCCTCGGGAATAATACCTCTTTCTGGATTCTTCTTTCTTTTCGATACCCCTCTCATCACCCACCTCCACCACCTCACCTCACACATGATGACGTGTATGTAAATTTCATCGTGTGTGTAACAAACAAATTTACTTTTGCAATGATAATATTACCTAGTTAGGATTTATTTTAAAATGATAATAAAAATATAACTATTCCTTCTATTAGACGATAAATTTATTAATGACTTACCAAGTCCCATTAATATTGAGCGAGTGAAGTTTATGACTTTAAAGCTTGGCAATTATAAAAGTATATAACATAATTATTTAATTTAAAAAAACTCTCACCAAAGCCTGGGTCGGTACGGCAACGCGGCTTGAGAAGGTTTTTTTTATAGGTACTATGGCGGTGGCAAACAAGCATATAGCCCGGCTGATGGTAAGCGGTTACAGTCGCCTAAGAACGCTTGCAATTCCAGAGGATCGGCATGAGCGTTGCCGACCCCTTAAAAACCTGTACACTCCTTTCTTGAAGAACCCCATACTGTAGTCCTTCGGGAAAAACTCGGCAGGGAGCTCATTCCACATCCGAAGCGTTTGCGGGACCATTTAGGTAACGCAGGTTGTAATTTACTATTTAATATAAAAGATGTCACACCTCGTCGAAGTCCTGCCCTGCCCGCTATCCGCCCTTACCAACAAGAAATATAAAACCTACACGCGCTGACACACATATAGACACTTTTTTAGCGTTACATCCCTTCTTCATAATAATAATACTAGCTGCGCTCCGCGGTTTCATCCGCGTAAGTCCCTCGTTAAGTTTTCTTAATTTTTTCTTCCATAAGAACCTTCTCCTGATAATAACACAAAAAAAAAGAATTAGTGAAATCAGTCCAGCCGTTCACGCGTGTTGCCGCGACCAAGGAGGATAGGGATTCCAGAAACAACATTCATTTTTTTTTATTAAAACTTGGTAAACAGTTTTTGGGAGGCCGACACAAGACTACATGATTTAGCTACACCAAAGGGGGCAACTTGAAAAGTAAACAATATACTAGTAATAGAGTAGATGACTTAATAGCAGGAGAGTGAACGAAATCAGAAATTGTGAGGTTATTCTTTTTTTAATTTAAACCGTATTACCTTTTCGTTTACAGGGTGATGGTGGCGCCCCCTTGGTGTGTCCCATAGGCGACAACCAATACAAGCTGACCGGTCTCGTAGCTGGAGGAATTGGCTGCGGAGAGAAAGATGTGCCAGCGCTATATGTCAACGTGCCTATGTTTAGAGAATGGGTTGATAAAAAGATGGAAGAGTGGGGGTTGCTTCTCTCGACAAATACCTAGACAATATAAAACATTACTTACGTATTTTTTCTCAGAACAAATGGAATAAAAGATAGAGCGAATTAATTAATTAATGACAGAATGATTTTCGAATAAATGAACTAATGAATGATTGAACGAGTGAATCAATGAATAAAAGAATGTATAAGCGAATGCATGAATGAATGAGAAATTGAACGAATGAATCAAGAAATGACTGAACGTATAAACTTGTTTTTTTTGCGTTTATCATTTATATGACGTTAAAAATATAAACAATAATAGGAATTATAATATCAGACCTATTATTAATTGTCCCAGTGTTAAGAATAGTGTCCTCTTATTTTAAGAGTAGTCAGGAAAAAGCTCACGACACTAGTGCATTTCGACCGAACGAAAATTATGGAGGGCTGTACAATGTTTACCTACAGCCATTTTGTAAACTAATTAATAATACACAGTTGAATTTTAATAAGTCAGTGAATGTGACTAGGAATCGAAATCCAGGCTTAATGAATATAAAAAGTGGTCGATAGTTCGATCCTCATGGAGGACAATATAACTGTAATTCCAAGTTGTTCCGAGTCCAGGTATACTTTGTATCCCAAGGATTAAAGGTTTCCTCTAAAGCGAGTGTTGTCGCTTTTTTATAGGATCAATAAATATTTGTAAGTATTTATTGTTGTTGTTTGATTTGTGTGTTTAAAGAAATATTAAAATGGATGAGCATATTCCTTTAACACTCTCAACATGGACTATTATTAGACCTGCTTAGTCAGCTGGGGTTCCTATCGTAGTGGCCTTTCCAGTCACAGTAAATATAGGTCATTCGGGTACGCGACTGGCCGGGCCTCTGCGAGCTATTGCAGTTTTAATCCTGTTCCCCATCCGAGACTTGCGGTATTTCTTACACTAGGTTCCTCTCCCTACAGATTTACCTTCTACCTTCTTTCCCGCCTTTAAACGACTACATTCAAGGAGGGTTGGCGTCGGCCATGGGAGAACCATTACGCCGACCCTAACGAAAAATGGGAGAAGGCAGATGATAAAGTATTTTATATTATATTTTATAGTATAGACCTATTAATATTATAAATGCGAAAGTAACTCTGTCTGTTACGAATTAACGGGAACTTGGTGGGTCGGTTTGAATATAAAACTTACTTTAAGAGGAGGTAAAATAGAAGATAAAAAGGTTTTTACAGGAGATATTTGACGCAGACGAAGACGCGGGTACCAACTAGTTAATTATAAAGAACAATCACGAAGCGAAGAAGTTAAAATAATGTTACTACAAAGGAAATAAGCAGATTTAGATTAGAGTATTTATTTATTTGCAGCGAAAGTAGGTAGCAGGACAAAGAAAGTGGTCTAACAGTTTTGACAAAAGTTTCTATGTAATCAGAATAGGAGGGTGGTAAACGAGTTATTTGACCTACATGTAATCAAGAAAGTTTTTGGTCTACCATTAATTTAGGCATGGAACCATTGTGATGTCAAAGAAAATAAGTCAAAATCTAATTTCGAATGTTATATTTTTTTTAAATATAAGCAACTCAATCATTGATTAAAAACGATTGGCGGGAAATCGCGTGTCCATTTTGTTTTTTATCACAAGTTGAAGTTTGTCGTCCGTAGCAACAATGGAATTAACGAACGATTTTTTATGATTTTAAAAGTTCACTGACTCTGCAAGACTGCACTGCTCGTCATTAAAATGCTTTTGGGAGGGAAGCACCTCATTTGAGCACCGTAAATTGTTGGTACGCAGAATTTAATCGTGGCCGTGTTTCTTTCTCTCCATTATGAAATTCGTGAAGGTCGGCACTCAACTGCGATCACTGAGGAAAATGATGCTACTGTCAAGCAACTAATTGAAAAAGACCGGCGTATCACCTATGAGGAGATTCGAGGACATTTGTTGATTGGTATGAGCCAAATTAAAAAAAACCTTACATTAACATTTAAGAGTTTGTTTTAAAACTTTGCTGCCGCTGGATATCTCATGAACTTACCCCAGAACAAAAACGGACTTGTGTTGATTGGTGTAAAAAAATATTATTAAAGTACGATCACGGAAGTTCAAATGTTGTGTATGACATTGTGACAGGAGATGAAACATGGATATATTGTTATATGCCGGAAAGAAAGCAACAGACTTCTGTATGGGTATTCGAAGGTGACATGCGAAGCAAACTTACAAAATTAAGGCACGTGAGAAACGTAAGCAAAAATTGATTGCGTTTTTGACGTGACAACGCACGAAAAAACATGACTCTCATGCGGCATTACCTCGCTCTGAGGCGTTCCTATGACGTTGTCACGTTCAACTATCGTCAGTAAACAGACTTTATAAAAAAAAAAAAAAAAACAGACTTTATAGACAACCGTTTTTTTTTTCTCCCGGACGGGTCCTGTCTACACGATCCCACTTGAAGAACAAAAGACAGTTAATGCTGAGTGGTACACCACCATTTGTTAGCCCAGTGTCTTTTAAAAAGTTAGGGAAAAACGACTAGGAAGTCGCATCCTACTGCACCATGACAATGCTTCAACGGACACCGCAAACTAGACAAAGTCATTTTTGGCTTCTGAAAAGGTACCTAGAGCTAGTGACCCATCCCACACATAGTTCAGACCTGGCACCATGCGATTTCTTTATTTTCCCAAAAATTTCAGATTTGATTAAAGGTATGACATTTACGGGGTTGGATGAGGCCGTGATAGCTTTCAACCAGCACGTGAAAAACATGCCCTAAGACCAATGTTTTCAAAAATGGTTTGACCGAATGAAAAAGTGTTTAAAATGTAATGGAGAATGTTTCGAAAAGCAGTAAATATATTACTTTACATGTAAATTGTCTTCAAGAAGTTAAACAAAACGTTTAGTACTTCGAGTGTTATTAGCTACCAATACAAATATGTATGAATCAATAAAAAGAGAAATTAATGAAGTAAAAATTTTAAAGTTATTATATAAGAATAACTGAACACATAAAATATTAGAATAATGTCAGAATGTCCAGATTTATATGGAGCATGGGATGCGTCCTTGTACAGTGCACAAAAAAAATATAAAGATAAACCACTTTTGATTATTCAAATCCTCGATTTCATTCTCATTTTTTTTTTGTACAAAAATATTTTCTAACTAGGTGAAAACATGTGACTCAACTCATAATACACAATCTTTTACAAAATGTAGGTAGATATACGTGTGAACCGGCCTTAACTGAAGATGGCATCGGAGTGGCCAATATGGCGACTGCCATTTGCAGCATTAGAATTTAACAAAATACTCGACAATCCGAATTTTGCGGATATATGTTGTCAACTCGAAATCATTATTTTTTTATGTTTTATTATTTAGGTAAGGTTTCAATCGAGTCTACCGCACCCCTTGACCGAATTATTAATATAGATAACAGAAACATTATATTATGTACATCGTTTGCTAATTTATGGCTTGCACGTCATTATTGACGTTCTTTCTGTCAAACTGTCAACTACTCAACAATACTAATAATTAACAGAAACTACTCGGCTAAAAGGGCGCCATCAGACGGGCGCAACTTAATTATAATAAAAAAGCTAAAGTATTTTATTTTCACAATATTTTTCTGCGTTTTTTGATATACTGTACAATAGTCATGCCAAAACGAACCATCTCCTTTGTCATTTAAATCGCCATGTCTTGTTAGTAGTAAAGTAATTAATACAATGTGTTACAAAAAGTTATCGTATTTATAGATAGTTATCGTAGTTATGTGTTGCGTGTGGAAATACCCGAGTTAGCATGAAGTAATTAGGATTTTTGTGTAGATAGATGATATTTCTAAACAGTATTAATTGTCAATCAAAAAAATGTTCGGACTAGTTCGGTTAATTTATAAACATCCTAACACGTTGAAGACGAGTATCCTTGGAGTTTCTTGCCTGTTCTTCTCCACAGGATCTACGTATTGGACCAGGCAACCCCTGACAATTCAAAAATACCTATTGCTTTAATAGAAATAAATGATTAGGTATTATTAATTTTATCATTAAATTCACTAGTCCAGATTATTCGTTTAAATATTAAATATATTTATCGCGGGGGAGCCACGCTTTGGCACGTATGGGCCGGCTCGACCGGAGTGATACCACGGCCTCACAGAAAACCGGCAGTGAAGCAATATTTGCGCTGTGTTTCGCTGAGTGAGGTTTACCAGAGGCCCTAACCCTTCACTCTCCCCCTCTGCCCCCCTCTTCCCCCATCTCCCCTCTCTTTACCCCCTTTTCCCTCTTTCCCCTACTCCCATCTTAAAGGCCGGCAACGCACTTGTGACTCTTGAGTTGAAGGTGCCCATGTGCGGCGGTAGTCATTTACCATCAGGTGACCCGTATATTCGTTTGCCCCCTATCCCATAAATTATATATACAGGGTGTATTTAATAGAACACTTAAATCTTTGAAAGGGTATGACTCTAGCAAGCAGATACAAAAAAAAATTGAAAAAAACTATCTGTTTACAAGTTGTAACCGTTTCAATTTCTAGGTATTTTTACCGCAGTTTCCCATTAAGGCAGGTGAACATGTAAAGTTAAATATTTTAAATCGTATGTATTTTTTTATTTTGGAACTATTCACTCAGTTTTTGGGAAAATCCATAAAAACTTCGAGCGTTTTTCAAGTTACTTTTGATGGATAAGGTATGCCGTAAGTCTCGGATGGGGAAGGGACGGAGACTGCAGTAGCTCGCAGGGTTGCTTACCCGCATGTCCTGTATTTCTTGTGACTGCAGAGGCTCCTAGGACAGGAACACCAGCTGGCCAAGTATTATTAATTCAAATTATTACATACCTAACATTGCAAAATATGCTAATTTATATAAACCTTTGCGTTATCAGCTATGGTTTTTCCTCGTAATGATATCACCATGTATATATTACCTGGTTTTCTCGACATGAAAAGTTCAAGGCAGTTAGCAATATAGATAGACACATTCATGGGCATACCGAGGGGGAGGGGGAGGGGAGGGCAGCCCCCGCCCTTGCTTTACGTAGTGTTAACTAGTAGTCAGTAAACTTTTTTTATTTACCCCCCTGGACCGACAAAATTAAATTCCCCCTCCCCTTGGGTTTACAATAACAAATTTTGCCCCCTCCCTGGACTAAAAGCTGGGTACGCCCATGGACACATTGGAATCGAAATCGTGAGCTTGCAGTCGCATGCTCCATCGCCGCGTCAACAATAAAGGTTATTGATAATCATAGACGTTAGCGTCGTTAGCTTTATAAATAAAATTGTGTGTTGTTAGATGATGATGTTCAATCATTGTCATAGGATAAAAAAAAAATCGATATCCACCTCCTATCTCCATCATCAGATCAGCTCCAAGATGCCAAATTATAGTGTTGTCATCGACAAAGAAGAATTCCAAGATTTGTTTACATAGTTTTTTTTTTATGGTATAGGAGGCAAACGAGCAGACGAGCCATCTGATGGTAAATGACTACCACCGCCCATGGGCAGCACTCAAGAGTCACAAGTGCGTTGCCGCCTTTTAAGGTGGGAGAAGAGGGGGCGGGGGGAGGTTAAGGATGGGAATATAGGAGAGGGAAGGGTTAGGGCCTCCGGTAACCTCACTCACGCGGCGAGAAGCAATGCAACCATTGCTTCACTGCCGGTTTTCTGAAGCCGTGGTATGGAGCGGAGTCGAGCCGGCCCATACGTGACGAAGTATGGCTCTCCCACGTAAAGTAAAATCGTTACAGAGGAACTAATGCTTACTATATATTGTTACTATATCTTAACTAAATGAAACAATGTGACGTATTTTGTCAGCCCATGCAAACTTTGTCAGGTTTTCATAATCGATTGCTTCTACAAATGTATATGGAAACCAGCTGGTACCAAGCCCAATCGTCTTAACTCGTCAAACTGAAGCATATGAGCACAAATTCAAGTGGTTTACTAGGCAGCCAGTGAGGAGTTCCACTATCCATGTAGGAGCAAGGTCGGCTACACTTGATGGGAGTATATATTACACTGAATATAAATGTTACAATAAAAGGCATGACGTAAAAAGCGATGTCAGCAAACCCTTTTTAAATGTACAGCTTGTTTGCACATGCTGTCGATTTAAAATGAAGAGCAATTGAAAAATCGAATATGTACGAGTCTGACTCGCGCACCGAGGGCTGGGTAGGCGAACAAACTTGTATGTACATTGTTTATCCATATCGGGAATCTATCACTCACTTGCACTTCCAAATATACTATTCCATATATTAATTTACGTCACACATAGATGTACATCACACATCGATGTCGATTGTCGATTTTCAAATTCACACACACACACACACACACACACACACACACACACACACACACACACACACACACACACACACACACACACACACGTATATATCATTATTATCGATGATGGCTGGTCCATGCGTCATACTCGTGAACGGGTGCCGCTTGGGGTGATTGGTCGGCCTAGTCAGCGATGCTTTAGCCTATACTATTATTTTGGTTCGATCAACTGCAACTCGAGCCTCTTAATCCAGTCACGAATTGTTTTTAACAGTAGATTTTGCAACTGAATGAAGGTAGATGTGCACCTTGAATGATTTCTATGTTTAATAGGTTCAAACCTTCAACGGTATCACTGAGTGATTTTTATTTTTAAGTACGTTAGCTTTTGGAGCATTTCAATAAAATGAAATTCAGGTGGCATCAGCTTGCATCCTGTTTACCTCTCGTGTAACACTAACACTATTGTACCTGAAGATCTGACTTTTAAAAAGAGTGGCCATGAATTTCTTTGCCAGTATTCTTCTCATAAGGCCCTACGCATTTTGGAAACTGGAAGTTATAGATCGACACAAACAGGCAGTAGATTTTGGTGTTTTTCACCTAATTTACCTTGACAATCCAGTACATGCTGTGGCGTCTGGTTGTGCCGATCTATGATTTTAACTCTAGCTTCAATTTAACGTTCATAAATGTCACTTAGTGTCTTAATTGAATAAATGATTTTGAATTTGAATTTGAATACTATGAAACTTGTTATCGTTTACTCATTCACACACACTCATGTACGCTTCTGTCATGTTGACAGTTTACACAATGTTATGAAATGGGGGGCCTGGAGATCTATAGTACAGGCCTCGGCTTAGTTAAGACTCCAGATCTTCCACAAATTATGAATTCGGAATCGAAAATATTGCCAACTGAATCCTGTAAACATGATGTAATTTGTGAAGATGAAATAAACATTATTATTATTATTAATCTTCAAAGATTTTGGCAGAAGAACTCGAAGACTGAACTTTGCACTTCCAAATATACTATTCCATATATTAATTTACGTCACACATCGATGTCGATTGTCGATTTTCAACCGCAAAATGTAAATTTTCGGGTTTATCCCTTTACCTGTGCTGCTTGCTTATGATTCTATGCCAAATTTTATGATTTTAGGTCAATGATAAGTACCCTACAGACAATACATATTTTAAATAAATTACACCCAGACACAGAAGAAATGATCATGCTCATCACACAATTATTTGTCCTGTGTGGGAATCGAACCCACGACCTCAGGTTTAGCAGTCAGGGTCACTAACCACTAGACAAACAGGCCAGTCGACACCTTAGGGCTGTCTGTACTTTGATCGACTCTATGACCTTTTGCATAAGTCGTGATAATAATAATGCTCCGCAAACTTCGAGCCTAGGCAGGGATGTAGGTTTCTTAAGGCGAGCTTAGTTTTTTCTACCACTTAGTCTATAGTCACTTGTCCACGTTGAATGATTGATTTACATTTACGAACGCATATTATATGTCTCTTCGGAGACGTCATAGAACCCATGAAACTCAATAAATTGCTTTTTATCTCTCAGCCAACGCTTTTTAGTAATGAATCGAATATTTTGTCGGTCTTGTTCGTATCTTTGCCATTTTTAGTGTGGCGGTGACGGTGTCATCCCACTTTACTCCTGAGGCCCACGCTTATTGCACTCTGAGCTTGCCTTGTTATTAAAGAAGATAGCTAGCCAAGCTGTTCAGCCAACGTAAAATATTAGTGGGAATAATAGAAGAGCCAGAGCCAAGCATAAGATGTGGGAAAGCCATGCTTCGGCACGTATGGGCCACCACGGCCTCACAGAAAACCGGCAGTCAAGCAATATTACATTGCTTTTTGCCGAGTGAGTTAGGTTACCGGAAGCCCTAACGCCTCCCTCTCGTCCTCTTCCCCTCTTCTCCGCCTCCCTGCACTCTCCCTCTTCCCCTCCTCTACTCTCACCTTAAAGGCTGGCAACTCACTTGTGACTGTAGGTGTCCATGGCCAGCGGTAGTCACTTACCATCAGGTGACCCGTCTGCTCGTTTGCCTCCATCACATAAAAATAAAAGATCATTCGGACTATACTTTACCTTCATCTTCCAAAAGCTATTGATTTCTGGTATTCTATGTACAGCTTGTTTGTACAATCCACCTCCTGGAGCCATCACCAGATCAGCTTTAAGATGCCAAATTATAGTATTGTCAGACACAAGAAGAGTTTAATAAAGAGCATGAGAGCACGGAGACACTTTATATTAGGTGGGTCTCTATCTCTCTACAGTAGAACTCGCGCAGTTCAGAGCTAAGGAAAATATATACACTGACGGCATGAGGTGAGGTTTGCGGGCGACGGGGAGAGATGCTAACGTCCTTCACCTCAGAACCCGACTGTATCTGATCTATATGTAAAGGTACCTTTCAACGTAGTTTTAACCAACTTTAAGACGTCTGATTAACTTGAAAATTCGTACACGAATCAAGGAGTGATGAAAATACAAGACTAAATAATAAGAATAATTTATTTTCTCATACATATGTTTTCAATCTAATGTATAACTTGATGCTATTCTGCTAAAATGATCTCTGTTTATCCTGAGATATCTTGTTGGGATAAACCATGTTTTCCTTGGGGTAATACAAACTACATTCTCACCTTAATGAAGACAGGTTTTCCTTATACTGACGTCAGAGTATATGGTTGGTCTTGTTGACCCGCAGAGCTGGTTTCACGACAGTCTATTTATATGTGTCACTGCGATCACATACAACAGATAATTAATTTAATGTGTTAATAATGTGTTAAATCTTTAAAAAAACAAAAATATTGATTGTGCGAATTTTGTTTTTCACACAGGTGAGTTTATTGACTATTTTGTTTTAATATCAATTATATACAAGTCAAGATACGCTTCATAATTTTATTTTTTTGTTATTTTATGTTCATTTTATCTTTCTGCACGAGTGTATGTCACTGAAATCCTCATAAAGAGTTGGACGATGAAATTTGTTTGTGTTTGAGTGTGTCCCTGGATGGTCTAGATTAGTTTAGATTCACAATGGGACCCGAAAAGTGGTGTTGCAATAGGGCTCCAAAAATATTCTTTTGTCGGGCAGGACAACGTCTGCCCGGTCCACTAGTGCCTATCATATATGTTTTTCTTTATATTTATTTATTTAAATAAGGTTCACCAACAGTTGTTACAGATATTAAACAGATAGGAACATACAAGTATTTGTGTCTTAAATCTAACTGCACAACCAATTATGTATATATTATGTATTTATACCTAATATTATTTTTATACTCTACGAGTACCTATATAACATTTTGATGTACAAAAACAAAAGGTAACAGATGTTTTTAGACGCTATTTTTACATTATAAAAAGTAAAAAATTTTGAAAATGGTTTTGAAATGTAACCTTGTGTCAACTAGTTAATTAAAGTATTTTTCGTCCATTATCAAAGAATTTTTTAATATCAAAAATAGATGTTTGAGAAATTTGCATTGAAAACAAAATACTTTCACAATTTCATTTTTTTTTATTTTATAAAATAGAGATTGTGTGTGCATAAAGAAATAAAACTAACCTTTATCTACTCGTGTTTAAGCGCTCTGAAATTCAGTAAAACTGTCATGATTTTGATAAGTTTAAAAATATATTTTAAAAAAAAATCGGTGTGAATCTAACGAGACTATCTGAAGTGTATCAATACAAGAAAAATAAAGTAACGTTAATCTTCTTCTTCCTCGCTCATTCACACTTTATGTGGCTCTCCTAATTTTTCTCCTGGTCGGACAATTATTTCTCTCTCTCTTCCTCTGATGGTAAATGACTACTGCCGCCCATGGGTACCTGAAACTCAAAGAGTCACAAGTGCGTTGCGCCCTTAAAGGTGGTAATAGAGGCAGAGGGGCAAAGGGGGGTAGAGCGGGAAGACGGGAGAGGGGGATTAGAGGGGAGGAGAGGGGGTGAGGGGAAGGACGGGAATAGGGGAGAGGGAAGGGTTAGGGCCACCGGTAACGTCACTCACGCGGCGAAAAGCAATGCAAGCATTGTTTCACTGCCGGTGTTCTGTGAGGCCGTGGTATGGACCGGACTCGAGCCGGCCCATACATGCCGAAGCATGGCTCTCCCACGTAAAATTTTACAATGTTTGAGACAATGTACGGAATCCATTAAATAGAGCGTCTCAAAGACACCTCAGGCGTTTTTTATTTATTTCATTGAAAGAACGTGGTTACTGAGTGGTTGTAAGTTTTAAGTAAGTAGTAGAATTTATATTCTACCACAATGGTACGAAAACAATTGAGAACGTAACCCCGTAACTTTTACATAAGCAGTCCCTAGACGATCATACGGCATGACATGCGTTACGTGCTGTCAAGCATGCATGACCGTTTAATTGTATTGATTGATGCGTATGACATGCAAACTATGTGCATGACACGCAAACTACGTGCTGGCAGTTGATTGACAATTCCTTTTATTTTTATATTTATAAATTTATTTATTTATAAATCTGCCTTTGACAAAGACATTAACATACCAGCACAGAAGACCTCTTCACTGTACTATCTATATCGACTGAATAAAATTATTATACCAAGCGAATTATCATGCTGCATGATATGCTCTCAATAGGTCATTCATGCAGCATGATGATTCAGCATGTCATGCCGCATGATTGTGTAGGGACCGCTTTACAATGTAACTAGTCACTGGAACTATTAACTAAATATTGATAAATAGATAAATAAATATGATTACATTAATAAATTCCAAAAACCAACTATTGAATAACGCTAATTCTTACCAAACTAATTTCGGCCTTCTGGTATAGATACTAAAGATAAATAAATATCATTTTACTTTTTACAGAATCATGGAACTTTTTCTTCTAATTCTTCTGGTAGCTCTTACCAGATCGAACAGTATGGTAGTTGATCTGAATGACTTCATAATCATGGATACTTTTACTCCTCCGGCAACTGCTTCTTCAGAGGTGAGTAACAGACAAACACACACAGAAGCATACCAGCTTTTAGTCCAGGATTGAAGTGAGGGGGAGTATTTTTTTATGGCGGATCTCTCTTTTTTCGTAGCCCAGGGGTGGGCAAATCCAAGAGAAAGAATTAATAATTACTAAGCGGGATCCCAGAGCTTGTTTTAAGCAAAAAAAATGTCTTAGGCTCCGACCGTATTTACCATTTAACACAGCACGAAATATTAAGTTTACGTTTGACTGGTCTGTTGGACTAGTGGTTAGTGATCCTGATAGCTAAACCAGAGGACGGTGGGTTCGATTCCCACCCATAACAAATAATTGTGTGATGAGCACGATCATTTGTTTTGTGTGTGGGTGTAATTTATTTTTAATGTATTTAGTAATATATAAGTATGTTTATCAGCAGTCTGGTTACCATAGTACAGGCTCTGCCTAGTTTGGGATTAGACGGCCGTGTGTGAGGTGTCTCAAGTTATTTTATGATGATGTTCAATAGCTAGGTAAGTAGGAAGGTACTTAGACATATACAAATAGGAGAAAGGCAGTTGTTGTCCCATGCCCCTTGGGTACGCCCACACCAAGAAAAGGTATCTCTTACAACTTAAGAGGAACCTTGAGCTCTTGTAAACGCAGTAAAGAACTTATCCGGATTACAAACCACTAAGAGAGCGCTCCTATAAGGTAGTTCCTTTAGTTAAGAAACGATTTGATGACAGTAAAGTATGTCACAACTTGTTATAACCAGAAGTGTTCTATAGAATGTATTTTTTCGACATTAAATAAACTTGAAAGTCTAAAGTCTCTAGTAAAGTATTCAAGCAGAGGTGTTTTTCAGGTTATGCCTACTTCTACCAAAATTCCAACTACTCTTCTTGAGAAGATAGGTGAGGCTTGTCGATGTGTTCCATACTATATGTGCAAGTCCAAGGATGAGTATCACGAATTCTATGAGAGTTTACGTGAACTGGGCTATAGGTGAGATAAATACATGTGTTTAACATAAAATAATTAAAAAAAAATCCGGACAAGTGCGTGTCTGACTCGTGCACCGAGGGTTCCGTAAGCAAACAAACTTGTAAGTAAATAGTACGCCCATCTCAGGAATCAATTCCCAAACATCTTTGCCCGACTATTCCGAAAGACAAACTTAACTTTGAAGTTCTAGAAATACTCCCTAAAATCGATTTGTCACAAGGTCAACTTTCCAACCGCAAATATAAATTTGTAATCACTTTTTTTTATATAATATAACAACAAATTAACGATTTTGCGATTTTTTTCATATTACTTGTGCTGCAAGACCTTGCTACTTACCAAATTTCATGATCTAGGTCAATGGGAAGTAGATCTAGTTCCAATTTGCTCAAATCTAAGGCTTAAAAGATCGTATATTTTGACTGCGTTGACTCAAAAGCTTGTTTTTTTATAGCTTTAAGTAACCGCAGACATAACTATTTGATGTTAATTTCAACTTGATGCCTCCACGGGCTACTGAGAAAAAAGATCTTGACAGACAGACAGACGGACAAAAAAGTGATCCTATAAGAGTCAATGTTTTTCTTTTGAGGAACGGAACCCTAAAAAAGAAAAATTAAATTCTATGAGAGACAATAAAATTCACGTGTATCATTATTATTTTTGTGCATTTGCGTATTTAAAACTCGTTGGTTAATTAATTTAGAAGTTTCACTTCTGCAGTGTGTAGCTAAAAAGTGTATGTCTGTGCACACACACACACATTTTATTTATTTATCTCCTCCTAAGAAGTAAGTTTGTAGTTCTTTTCATTTCTCATACGTATAATACGTACTTAAAAAAATAACCTCAAAACTAATTAATCGTTTATGTTAGCCAAGTATATGTATAACCACCTTTTTGTGGTGAGGTAACCCCTATGAGTTATCTGTCACCTGTACTACAGATAAGATAATACTCACTTCGTTCCTATACTCTCTGTATTTGACGTCGGCGGTCGAAGGTTCGATGCCCGGTCAGTCCAAATATCTGTATGCATGAATACGTCTTATTCGAGTGTCGAGGTGTTTCTATTTATAATATACATGGTGTATGTCTACAACAATGTAAAACTTACTTAAATTACTGAAAGGGCACGACTCTACGCATTTTGGAAAATGGAAGTTATAGATCGACACAAGAGTAGATTTTGGTGTTTTCACCTAATTTACCTCGACAATCCAGTACATGCTGTGGCGTCTGTTTGCGCCGATCTATGATTTTAGCTCTAGCGTCAATTTAACGTTCATAAATGTCACTTAGTGTCTTAATTGAATAAATGATTTTGAATTTGAATTTGAACATTTCAGTAATTTAAGTAAGTTTTCCATTACCACATGCATTCAGCATGTGTATTTACAAAAAAAAACCATATATATCTACAGTACAAGCCAAGCTTAATTTAGGTCTAGATGGCGATGTGTAATAGGTCTCAGATTATTATTATACTATTACAGGGGCCCTGAAAACCCTTGCTCACATTACCTGGAAACCTGTTGCACAACACACGAGATACAGGAGCTGAATCCGGTACCAGACCCGAACAAGGTTAAAGGGTGCGGTTACAGAAACCTTGAAGGCTTCGGACGCACCTTCGCAGTGAGTATACAAATTCTTTTAAAGACGTTTGCAAAGGAAGTCAAGATGGTTTAAGCGGCAGTAGCGTAGCCCAAGGTGTAGTGGGTGAGGGTTCAATCCCTGGGTGGGGTTCGTACAATTTTGATGTAAAACCACTCCTAGCACAAGCTGCCTCTTAATTCGATGGGTTTAAAAAAGAAATACTAGGACTATTTGTGTTGCTAATAACTGAAACCTTAAGAAAAAAATGATGTGTGTCAGCTCCGACACAAGACTGGAGGTTACAATTTATTGGAGGCTCTCTCTCTCTCTCTCTCTCTCTCTCTCTACATCTCTCTCTTCCTCTCCCTCTCTCTACATCTCTCTCTCCATCTCTCTCTCCCTCTCTCTACATATCTCTCTCTCTCTTTTTCTCTCTACATCTCTCTCTTTCTCCCTCTCTCTACGTCTCTATCTCTCTCTCTTTCTCTCTATCTCTCTCATCATATCCACATATCTACTTACATGCGTCGAGGATAAGGAGTAAACTACAATAAAGGACAACAAAGCGTTTAAGCGTTATGCTGCCCTCCGATCACTAAATTTTACTCTTCATATTTTTTTCATACCGGGCCCCTTAAATGAAAATCGATTCTTAAGGAGTAAACTCCAAAAATCATTGGATGTCCACAACTCTTTATTTTTTCACTAACTAAACTAGAATGTAAGAGAGCTTGAAGTTCCCGGCAACAGCCAGGTTAAATTAAAGGTATGTGACCCTGAACTACTCGAGCTTTTTGAACTCCTCAATCCATCTGAATAATCAATAACCCTCACCTTCCATTACACCACTCACCTTCCCCTCTTCTTCTACTATATACTTACACTTCAAATTTTTCAGTATTCTGTTCCCAAAATGCTCAGATGATGGCAATAAGTTTGCCCTCTTACGTGAAAGCGACCGAATTTCACTTCTCAAATTGTGGGGCCCTAATACTCCTCGGTCTACCTCTTCAGGATTACAATCGTGAGTCTCATTATTCTGCGATGTAGACCCATCTTGCTATGACAACCCAGGGCCTAGACATCCAGCTGTGGGTACTCACCAACAGAAACCCTTCCTTCTCATTACTGTCATGTTCCCACATCCGATGACCTAGCGGTTTTCCGCAATTTCAACCACATTTATGGTTATGGGTACTAAGGGTGGCGTGGTCTTAAATAACCATCTTGAAGTACTGGGCTATCAAAAATATTCACCATCAATGCGACAGACAGCCCTTTATGCCGAGGATGTCTCAACGCGGAGGCAACGGCCCCCTACGTTTCCCTGGAGTGCGAGGGAGTGGCCACACAACGGGCAAGTATCCTCGCAGGTGCGAGGTCGCTCCTAGAACACTGCGAACGCAGGAGGCTTCTGTGCTTCTTGAAGGAGTTAGGCTGGCTCAAATAGTCAGCCTTATCTGAACGCATAATGAACCGCCAATGAGTTTTAATGCGGAAACAGAGCCTTATATTGATATAAGGCTCTGTTTCTCTGTCTGTTTATACATAGATATACTTACGTCTATCTCCATTCACGGTGGAGAGAGACAACAGCCCGCCATTTGCTTTTATCCTCATACCTCACGTGCTTCTTCTGCTGTCATTAAACCTGTCACATAAGCTTCCGATTTCAAATAGTTCTGACCTACCCTTTCTACAAAACCAATTTGATCAGAGTGTTCTGCGTGGTCAACCCCAACCGGCTGTCCAACTAATGTTCGCCTTATATCTGACGTCTGTGCAATAATTTTCACTTCTTCCATCGGCCTTACTTTTCTGGGCAGGGGGAATACGTGTAGATGTGCAGTTTATTTAAAGTGGACACAACGTACGTACGACGTAACAAAGAAATCACTGTGTTAAGTAGTTATTGAGGCAACTACTTAAGACAGTTTCTATGATGACTGTTCTATTTGGGCGACAGTAACAAAAGTTTAATAGCAAAGTATTCGTTTTATCTACTAATTATTGCCGATTCTGAAATATATGATATATGTATACTAAAGTCCCTTTATTCTTCCAGGGAGCAGAGACAAAATTCGGCGAGTTCCCGTGGGTAGTTGCTCTACTGGACTCCAAGAACTCTTCATACGCAGGTGCTGGAGTAATCATCAGCGATGAAGTGGTGATGACTGTTGCTCATGTAGCTAAAAAGTAAGAATTATTCTCAATTTTATTATACAGGGTGCATATGACAATGGATTATTTATTATTTATTATTTAGCTGAACTTATCTGAAAGGGCATGACTCTAGCATGTAGTTACATATTTTTTATTAATTTTATAAATAGTGCTGCTGGGCTTTTCTTCTCTTACTTTATCTACATTTGCATACTGCACATAAACAACAATATCAATTTTTACTGTAAAGTTTACAGTATTTAAAGAATATGTCAATACGAACCCGAATGACGTTTTTTGTACTTTAAAAATTATTGAATTAGGGAGAGAGAGAGAGACTCACACATACACACACACTCACTCACTCACACACACACACAAGCGCACACATACCCACAAACTAACATAAAATAATGTTAATATAGCGATGCAGTTGTTGGCAATCCATTGCGCATGACTGCGTATACGGTCCGCCTACGGTCCAGCGGCATTTAGGTATTTAGCGCAAGTATATCGAGTGACATTGGCCTGCTGGTAGGTTGCTTACGAGAATTCTAGTGCAGGCATTGTGCATAAAAAATTTATTCACAGAAAAACCTTGCCTACAACTGACCTTAAATTATCTAACGGATATTGTGCAACGGAGGTTTACAACTAAACTAAACACTTATTTCCCGCACACAGATTTGCTCCTGGTACCCTCAAGATCCGAGCAGGAGAATGGGACACACAAACCCTGAATGAGATCTATGAACACCAAGAAAGAGAAGTGAAAGAGATATACATTCATGAAGGTTAGTCTTGTCTAATATCTCAGTCTTGTTAGTATTACAGGTTTGATTGTTGGGATGTGTGATTCTTGTTGACGAGAAAGGTTACAATGTCTTCTTATAATCATAAATTTAAAATACCCTGACTCGAAATTCCCTTCAACGATTAAAAAAGATCTGATGATCTTCGAACGGCTAAACAGATTTTCCTGAATTATATCTAAGAACACTCTCGATCAAGACACCTTTCAAACAAATAAAAACGCACTTAAATTCATTGGTCCATTCGTTTGGGAGTTACGATGGGCACAGACAGACACACAGACACGCAGATACACAGACACAGAAACACATCAAACCTATTACACCCCTCTTTTTTAATCGGGGGTTAAAAAGAGAGAGAGAGAGAGAGAGACAAATGCACTTATTATATTAACATAAGCGGAAATTTATACTAATATAATTTCTTGGTTAACTAAGAATACAATAAGTTAATGTAAAAAGGTAATCAATATATTTTACTGTGTGGGTATGTGTGTGTGTATTATATTTTTTAAACTACATAAGTATATTGCGGCGCGGCGGTAACGTTAGGTAAACTTTGTAAAAAACGAAAAATTAGTAATCAATTAGGAACTTTACGCTCCTTAGCAAAAAATATTGACCATCTCTGTATATGAAAAAGTGTCCATGATGAAAGGATGAAAAAAACAAGGAGAATCTTCTACTTTGTAATGGCGCACTTATCAAAATAAACTTTAAATGGGAAAAACACGATTACATTCTGATCGGTTCTTGAACTATTATTTACTGCTTCTATATGAATACTTTTTCGGTTTGGTCCTCCCCATTCAAGATGGTACACTTTAAATCTACCCTCAATATTGTAAATGCTATTTTCCTTTTACAGAATATAAACCAAAAACATTAAAATATGACATTGCTCTACTGCACCTAGACCAGCCTTTCAAACTGACTGCACACATCAACGCCATCTGTCTGCCAGACCAGGACGAAGTTTTTGACGGTTACAAAAGTTGTGTCTCAAACGGATGGGGCAAAAATGATTTCGGTATGTGGTTGATGATGATGATAAATTTCGTTTTTTTTTTTCTATAAGTCATGTTTGTAAGATCAGAAGTCTTTGCTGGACGCAGTCAGCTTCCATCCAGTCTTCCTGAAAGTCATTGAGGAAGGCCTATGTCCAGCAGTGGACAGCATTTAGCATTATGGCTGAAATGATAATGATGAAGATTTTGACACTGACAAGTTAAAATTTGATTGACAATACTTAATATTTCGTTGACTTCCAACATTTTTTTACATAGATTTTTTTTTTTTTCACCAGGTCGTGAAGGCAAGTACTCCGTGACGCTGAGGAAAGTAGAACAGGATATTGTTCCTCATGATGAATGCGAGGGTTTGCTGCAGAAGACCAGACTTGGCACTAGGTTCAGCCTGCATGAGAGCTTCGTTTGTGCCAGTGAAGATGGCAAGGATAACTGCAAAGTAGGTTATTTTTTATTTATGACATTTTGGTACGAATGTCTTGACATTCGATTGCAACGTCGGCTATCAGGGGTTCGATTCCCGCTTCGAACGTTTTTTATGCATGTATATGTCTATTTGCATTGGTCTGGATGTTCTATGTTATTAATAAATAAAATATATAATAGATAGATAGATAGATAACACTTTATTTGTACACCAGTCTTACAGTAGAAGTATCATACATATTTGTCATACAGATAATATACACAGGGCGGCCTTATTGCAAAATGCAATGTCTTCCAAGCAACCTTAGGACGGATCAATGTGTTTTGGAGAGACAGTTGTAGTTGGAGGTGCATTTCAAATTTATTATGAAAAACTATAAATATATAGTTATCTCCTGTATATTTAGTCTACTTATGCATACTAATACAAAACATACTTAAACATATAATATATAGTTAAGTCTATCATATAACATACATGCATATTTTCATTTATATACATATAATGTAGGTATATCCTTATTTTCGTACTCATAGTACAAGGTATGCTTAGTTTGCACGTTTGGGCTCTAGACAGAGTTGTGTAATATGACTATGTAACAGAATATTATATTGTTTTAAATATCGCCTAGTCTTATCATTACATTCAATTATGTAATTTTGTCTTAAATATTTAAGTCGGCACTTGCCAAAAGAGCCCGTAAAATGTAAATATATACCAGTTGCTTAAATAATCTCAAATCCCTTTTATCGACGCCATTTTCATACGTGCATAAAATCCGATCGTGTGCCAACACACATAGTACCTACATCAATTACTAGATTATAAAAACGTTATTCTTTGCACAATTTTGTGTTGAGTACATGATAAACGGCATCAACGAAGTTCGAGTCTTATTCAAAATCCAATCACTCCGTCTAAGATCCTGAGACCTTTGGTATCTACTTATGACTTGAAAATCCTATCCTTCCTTAAAACCCGGCAACCCTGTTCACCACTGCAATAGTAAAACTGTGGTTGAAACGAAGTTCCTTTATTTAATGGGTTGAATAAATTGTATTAAAATATAGGAAATATTGTAAGAACTCGAAATTAAAGTTGCGGTATCTTTGGAAGTTGCCCCAACTAATAAACGGATAGTCAGTATACAAGACAGTAGTATCGCGCAGAATCCACAGATGGCGTAAAAATAAAATATGATATATATATCTTGACTCGTGGTCTGCATTTTTAGTTGCGCTAACACGTTATTCCGGGTAGCCGGCCGGCCGCCGAGCCTGAGGTGTAATGTGCGATAAGGTATTTCGATCTAATAAAATGAATTACATAGCTATATTTAATTTTGACGTGTGTATCGGGACTTAATTGCGATAATATTTATAAGGTACCACACTTTTTAGTATACACGTACGTTTGCTCGTATCGATCGAAATGCAGCAAAATTAAATGCACGTATACAAGTCGCGAAAGTTTAAAATCAATTATGTGTATGTTTCCGCAGGCCGATGGTGGTGCAGCCCTAGCGTGTCCGATAGACAACAATCGCTACAAGCTGACAGGACTCATCGCTTGGGGTATCGGCTGTGGACAGAAAGACGTTCCAGCAGTTTACACAAACGTGCCCAAGTTTAGGAGATGGGTGGACGAGAAAATGATAGCCTGGGGATTGCAGATTGTGAAGAATTAATGATTAATAAATATATATTTAATTAAGTATCTGTTTGTTTTTACTGTGTGATATACTTAGATTAGTTAAATTACATCATGATCACAGTAAATGGCTCTCCTAAGTACATAAACAACATTTTCAATTCAGTTTTTGTTAACACGCTTTTATCAACTTTACAAGAAGCTTTTATTAGGGTTCCATTTTTTTTAAGGAATCCGGAATTTTTTGGGAAATATAATTGGAATCCCGGGATCCCGATAGATCGTATGGAAACTTCCCCTCTCCACCCCTCTCCTCTCTTCCCGCTTTTCCCCCCTACCAACTCTTCCCCTACTCGCACCTTAAAGCAACGCACTTGTGACTCTTGAGTTACAGGTGCCCATGGGTGGCGGTAGTCATTTACCCGGTGTCATTTATCAGGTGACTCCTCCTTTTTAACCGACGAAAAAAAAGGAGGAGGTTCTCAATTCGACCGTATATATATATTTTTTTTTATGTATGTGCAGCCCTCACTCCGTTATATATGAACCAATTTTGATAATTTTTTTTTGTTAGACAGAGTACCTCAAGGGATCGTGACATCCTTGACATGAGTGGTCCCATGTCAAGGATGTCACGATCCTGCTAAAATTGAGAATAACCCTCGAAAGTTATGAGCACGAATAGTGTTTCTGTTTACTTTTAATAATTTAATTAGGTATTTGCGTTTAGGAATCATCACATAATGATGCTGATGTTTGAAACCATACCTTTCCTAAACAATTAGAAGCTAGATACAAAATGTGGTTTTAGTGACAGAAACCACTAAATATACGTTGAAGTTAGATAATATACCCATGTTTATAGCGTTTTTAAGTATTTAGTTTTAAATGTATTAAAAGAAAGTAGTTGTCAGAATATTAAAAGATGACGCGAGCCACAAAAAATCATATAAAAAAATCTTTTTAACAAAAAATTAAACCGATGAAAAAGAACGGAGTAGGCACCAATTAATAAAATGATTGATTGCCTACGTAGACCCTTCTCCATTTCTACTTACCTACATATAAAGTTTAGAAAATTATTCAGATTGTTGTTTGGCGCTTATTTTTTTTTTTTACGTGTACCACCTCGCCGTACCAACCCCTCGGGTACCACCTCGCCGAGCACTCGGCGAAGTGGCTGTGTCGGAATCGAACCGACTAAAACCACACGGTGTTCCGTCACGGGTGTCTATGGCCGGGGGCTCAGGTATAACCTAGGAAGGAACTCTCTGATCCCCCGACAGACTTGACCACCTGTCCACAAAGCGGTAGTCTCGCAGTCGTGAGTAGGAGCTGTGTCCCCCTTCTGAATTGTTTGGCGCTAGCTCAAAATTAGTTTAGATAAAATTTTATAGTTTATGTAAATAGGCTCAATACTCAAGACTTAAAAGGTTTATTTATTTTTTGCTTTTTAGTTCTTTATCGTCGTCGGTTTAATTTATTTTTAAAAAATTCTTAATTTTTTTTTATTTCATAGTTCTTGGCTTAGACAATTCTTGTTTATATTTTGTTCAGAATAAAAGAAAGAAATGTATTTAATTTGTATTTTTATGAAATATGAGTGAACAGAATACTGTTTAAACATTAAAACTAAAATTACATTATGACTGTACGATTCTATAATGTGACTTAAAACTAACAAGAGACAAAAATGGTTCTTAGCTCAGCATTGGGTCACTTCTTAGTTAAGAGGTGGCGCTGATATTCTGCTAAGACCGGATGTAATGACGCTCACGGACAACAGATGGCGACCGAAAATTTATCTATGGTATGGTAAGAAAACATATAATTAAAAAAGTAAATAAATTAATAACACACTGAACTGAAACGCGGTTTGTTTATTGTAAACATACCTATACAAAAACCAAAGACATCCAAAACAGGTATAACTAAATAAAAAATACAAAGCACTTGCAAAACTTGATTACAGATGTCTCTAGTGGGCTCGTCGCCACGCTAACAAGATATTATTTTTATAGCCACTTTAGGATCAATTTTAGGTTTAAATGAAACAAAATGAAAGATGTAATATCATCGTTTGTCATCGTTCATATAAAAATGCTTACAAAATATTTAATTATTTTCACTAATTATGTATGACGTCACAAGTAGTCCCCAGTCCTCCAGTTTCCTGTCCACCCATTCTCTAAACATTGCTACGTTGGTGTATGCTGCTGGAACATTCTTCTCCCCACATCCGATACCCCAAGCCACCAGTCCGGTCAGCTTGTAGCGGTCGTTACCTATTGGACATGCCAAGGGGGCGCCACCGTCACCCTGTCAAAAAGAAAGTGTATAATTGAATGTTTTGGTCCATGAATCTCTTCTCTTTTGAGTTCTACCTTGAAATTCTTAACATGATTTTAGACTGTCATTTCAAATTAGTTTTTTTTATTAAGTGTCAAAACGATACGTTCATTGTCTGGAAAATAACAGTTTGTGACGTCATAAACAACGTTATAAATAACAGTTTAATCGTGGAAGAGCCATGCATGCACGCATGGGCCGGCACAACAGGAGTGATACCAAAGCCTCACAGAAAACTGGCAGTGAAGCAATGATTGTATTGCTTTTCGCCGAGTGAGTGAGGTTACCGGAGTTTCTAATCCTTCCCTCTCCCTCTCTCCCCTCCTCGCCTCTTATTTCCCCATTCCCCTACTCCCACCTTAAAGGCCGGCAACGCACTTGTGACTCTTGAGTTGCAGGTGCCCAGGGGCGGCGGTAGTCACTTACTATCAGGTGACCTGTCCATTCGTTTTGCCCCCTATACCATAAAAAAAAAACAATGCTTAACAATCTATATTAATAGTTCGGTCAAGGGGTACGGTAGACTCGATTGAAACCTTACCCGAATAATAACATAAGAAAAATAATGATTTCGAGTCGACAACATATATCCCGCAAAATTCGGATTGTCTAGTATTTTGTTAAATTCTTATGATGCAAATGGCAGTCGCCATATTGGCCGAGTGGCCAATATGGCGACTGCCATTTGGATGCCATCTTGAGTTCGTTAAGGCCGATTCACACGTATATCTTGAGTTCGTTAAGGCCGATTCACACGTATATCTTGAGTTCGTTAAGGCCGATTCACACGTATATCTTGAGTTCGTTAAGGCCGATTCACACGTATACCTTGAGTTCCTTAAAGCCGATTCACACGTATATCTACCTACTTACATTTTGTAAAAGATTGTGTATTATGAGTCACATTTCACCCGAGCGATGCCGGATTTTCATCTAGTGGAAAAATAATAGCAAACTAAAAACTTATTATACTAGTGGCTTACTTGGCAGGTATCCTTGCCTTCTTCACCACCAGCACACACAAAGCTGTTATGGAGCTTGAAGTTAGATCCTAGCCTGGTCTTCTTCATCAGCGTTGAACAACGGTTGTAGGGCACCATGTCTACCTCAACTTTCTTGAGGATCACGGCGTAGCGTCCTGTCAAACCTAGGACCACATAAAACACAGCTTATAGTCTGTATATACAGCGTGTAAGTATCACCGTCGCGAATAACTATCAAAAACGTCTTTCTTTGGATAATTATCACAATGCAAAATCAGTTCATCATAAAAATGCGGCATTAAGGATTTACAGTCAATAGTTGATTTTCTGCTACGCAATGTAACGCAACACCCGTACTGTGTGGTACGGTGAATGACCTTCGGCACCCGGCGCCATTGATGCAGCTGATTAAATAAATGTTGTTGATTACATTATATTGCAGTTTTTGGCCGTATGGGGTATTTACTGATTTTTTTTTCGGTAAAATGTAATGTTTACGGATTGTGATATGGCAGAAATTTCCAATGATTTTCCACTCAGAATGATGGTCTGAATACACTATTTCAGGTTTCGGTACGGTGTCACTTACACCCTGTATTTATGTTCAAACTGATGACCGTTGGATGTCGTGGGTTTGATCCTAAATATTGATCCACCATGGGTTCCACATACATGGCATGGTCTGGGTGTACTTCGTGTCCATAAATTGTGTGTTTGTGAGGTTCCCCTGACAGCGGGGTATTTAATTATTGTGCAAGTTGACATGATCACAACACTAAGAGATAAGTGACGCTTTTTAAGAATATTGAGGAGCTCACACTGAGTTCGAGCATAATTATAATTAAGTACGGAGAAGAAGAAATAAAAAAAATATATACATTGTTACAAATAGATTACATAATATAACATAAAACAATTATTGTTTGTCAATGATACAGGCTGTTTACAGGAAGATGGGGTCAAATTTTAAAAACTTGATTTATCTTGAAATTTTTTTTACATACACACTATGGTATTTCATCTCAATTGCAATTATTTTATATTAGATATATGTATCTACTATACGACCCTAAAATATGACGATACCTTTCTGTAACACCTGTTTAATGATCTTCCTTTTTTTAGTACACTAACATACCTACTCATTGATAAAAAACTTCAATTACGTTCCAAGTAAAAAAAAAATAATGACGGTCGAATTTCGACACTCGGGCAAACATTAGATCTTATAATTTGACCATAGCCTTCATTATATTATTATTACTGTCAATTATGTATCTCTGGGCATCTTCATGTATACATATTCATGGACACTTACACATATGCACACACACACACATACACTTACACACAAACACACACATGCACGCTTGGAATTATAATATACTAACTGCCCCCCGCGGTTTCCCCGTATGCCGTGAGAATATCTGGATAAAAAGTAGCCTATGTGTTAATCCAGGTCTCCAGCTATATACATACCAAGTTTTATTAAAATCCATATTATAGTACTTTTTGTGTGAAACAGTAACAAGCATCCATACATCCTCACAAAGTTGAATTCACGATTAAGATAAAAATTAATCCATATCATTATAAAGATACTTTGTTCATCAACTGTACGGCATGATAGTCACCTAAATTAAAGAAATAGTGGTATACTCTCATTTCTGAACTATAGAACATATTGCACTGTGTCGTAGTGGAAACCTGGTGACTAGCATTACAGGTAATTTACTACCCACATATTATTTGTTATTAATGTTTATGGTTGTTGGTGAGAAATTTAAAAAATTAAGTTATTACTGACTCCTTTACTTACACCTTGATTGTACCCGCACTCGGCAGTGACCTACGAAAATTACATAATTAAATAGTCTGGCACCCGGCAAACGGGTTCGATCAGTTTTATAGTTAAGGAGTGAAATGTGAAAATGTGAAACTAAATCGTCTGTGGAACCTAGAGATGCAACGAATAGCTGTGTCACCGGATACCGGATATCCGGCCAACCTTGAAATCGGATAGCTTGATATCTAGCCGAACATTGGTGGTTGCCTGTCTTTCGTGTAGGAATTAATGCCGCACACTGTGCCGTATAACCCGAATAGTTCCCGGATACTGTGTGTGTGATGTACTTCATTTCTAGTGGAAACCGTCCAACAAACCCTGCAGAGAGTCTACACCAACTTCTAACTAAGACTTACCAAATACATTCTTGCCCCATCCATTAGCGACGCAGTTCTTGTGGCTATCGAAGACCTCGTTCTGCTCCGGCATGCAGATGACGTTGATGTGTTCCGTCAGTTCTACAGGCCTCTCCAAGCGTAGGAGAGCAATATCATTATGTAAATTTTTGTTATTGAAATCTGTGAAAGAAGATTAGGAAATATTGAATATTAATCAACTGGTTAACATATATACTTCTTTTTTTCGTCAGTTATCGTTATGAATAATTCATTTAATACAGAAACCATAATTCAACGACAAAACACACGTATATAGGTAAAGCTTATGAGTTTTTACATCATTGATATAAGATGACTAGTTACAAAAATCAAAATCAAAGGTTCTGCTTTCGATCTGTATGTACATACGGACATCCGCGATTATCTTAAAAAGTGATGGGCCAATATTCATGATTGTTTCACTAATGTAATCGTATTCTACAAATATTCAGAAAAGTTTTAGTATATAATAAAGTATTTAATAACTTTTTTTTCACAATTAATTCGTTGAAGTCGTTTTATTTTTGGTTAAAAAATTTAAGAGCATATAGTAGATCCCAACTTTAGTCGGTGCGTAAGGTTGTTTGTAAAGCGCTAACAATTTTAGGGAAAATTGCCAATTTAATACAGACACCTTGAGTTTGAGTGAGAGCTGACATGAATTATACTATAAGTAATTAATACCAATGATGTTGATGAACTGTCCGGACATTTCCGGATATGTCCGTATAAAAAAAATATATAAACAAAGTCATTTTAATCAACATGTACACGAGGATTATTTTTTAACATCCTTACTAATATAATAATTCCGGAAGGGAGTTGGTTTGTTTGTTACGCTGGGGGAGAGGGGGTTCGGAAAAAATAATCACGAAATATCACAAGGAGGAGGGGGGATGTAGTGAGTTATCACGTGTATTTATGTGCATATAAATTTACGTGTATATAAATGCGCTATTATATCTGTATTTAACGATAATATTCTAAATTTTTTTAATATATTTGGAAATAAAAAAATTCACGATTTTGGCTAGGGGAGTGGGGTTAGTCTAAAACCTCACTACGTATCACCAGGGGAGAGGGGGGGTTAAAAAGTTTCAAGAAAACATCACATGATTAATGGACGGCCCCTTAAAGACTCAACCGACCGTCACACGTTGTCAGAACAATTATCACTGTCGGATAACTTATTGCAAGGCTCAATACTCTGACAAAGTTTCTTAATTAAATGTAAGAGTTTCTCACTACTATGAATATAGATTTCTTTCACTTCTCTCTCCTGATAACCGAAGATCTCCTTCTCAGTCTGAGTGTCCCACTCCCCGGCTCTAATTTTGAGTGTGCCAGGAGCGTATCTATTAAAAAGAAACAGTAAAATTACAATTAGTTACCAGGAAATATATTGAATGTGTGGTTTTCAGTTTGCGTGTCTGTGTGCGTGTGTGTATGTCCATGTGTTCTTGTGTGCGTGCATGTGTCCATGCTTAAGAAGTTCAGGTGAGTTGACGGTAAAGTATACGACATAATAATTATATTTTACAGCGAGTTTTTCATGTAAGTAATAGCATAGAAGTTCCACTGAGTAAATTCAATTAAATAAATAGCGACTCTTGCTCGGACAGAATAAACTGCAATTCAAGTTGCAGAGCGCTAATCACGTGCAGTTATATTTATCTAGAAGTTGGCTCTCTTTCTATAGCGTAATTCTTATCTCTTCTGACGACGTTATGGTTGCATTTCTTAAACTTCTGATGTCCTTTTAAAGTGTGAAAAATGTGAGGGTCGGATCCTTGTTATTATTTCAGCAGACTAATACGATGCCATATGCTTTTGCCTACATTATTATTACATCATATCTATCGGACAACGGCTCGCAACGCGTGATTGAGTATCAAACTCGCTCGCATACGTGTTCGCCAGTCAGCGCATGACAGCCCACTGAGTTAGTCCGACACGTCGACGAAGCCACGTACTGCTAATAGTCACAACCCTAAGCTACTTACTTGTAAATAACATGGGCTCCAGTCATCACCACTTCTGGGTTGATCAATACTCCAACACCAACATAAGAGAGATTCTTGGAGTCCAGTAGGGCGACCACCCATGGAAATTCACCGAATTGAGTGTGAGCTCCCTGGAATTTTTTAAAACCCGAATTTTCAGCTTTACTTAAATACACCGTGTTTGGGCTCATATGATTAACGATAACGATGGTCTGATAATGGAGCCAGGAGGTTGGCTATTAAAGTGTGTTTATTTAGTTTCCTAATCTATAATTTCATGTAGTTTATTATTGTATAAAATATAAAAGGAAGAAATAGAAAAAAAAAGTGTGTGTGTGTGTGCCATTACACACGGCAGAAGTGACACTTCAGAAAAACAGATCAAAATATACAAAGAATGGTCTTAATAATAAACAGTAACCAAACCTGAAGTCCAGTTACAGCTGTACACAACTTTCAAACAAACAATACTTCGTTTTCAATATAAGTTAAGGTTGGGTTTACATGTAAATTTGCAAAGAATCAATTAAGTATAAGTGACATATGGAGAAAAAATGCACAAAAATTACACCATGTTGACATGGACATATAGTACGCAGGCGCAAAGACAAAGATTGGTAGTACGGAGGCGCAAAGACAAAGGTTATAGGAACTTTATCGTACTGCTTATGTTTCATCGAATTTAAAATCACAACGATTCTTAAGAAGTTTCACTTCGATAACGAAATAAACTTTAATTTTCAGTTTTTACGCTTAATTTCAACAAATACAGAATTTGCCCAAGAAAAGCTCGCTGTACAAAAACCCAACGCGCATTCGACAAGCGGCCAACGCCCGTCATTTGAACATAATCTTAGATCAGTGACCTAAACCCGGATAACATGTAAACTGCGGGGAAATACTATATACTATACTTTGTACTAGCATATGAAAATATACTTACGTTAAAAGTGACACCCAATCCGTTTGGATTCCTGTAGCCACATCCCTTGAGTTTCTTTGGATCAGGTTTAGGCTTAGGCTTGGCAGGGTCCGCGGGTATTGTGCAGCAGATCTCAACAGATTCCTGGCATGTTATTTTATCGTCTTCGCCGAACCTGTAAATTAAAATGTTGGATTAACTTGGTGTAACAAGTACGAGGAACCGTGAGCTAGATTCTTCGATTTCTTTTAAAATACACTTTAAAAGCACACCGAATTAAAAATTAACAAAGAGTTCTACCAAACCCAATCTGCTGGAGTCATCGAAACGAATCATGTCAGCCCAAACTCGATGTGTTTACCAGACCACCAAAGAGTTTCACTAATTACCTCGTAGCTCCATCATCAGATCAGCTCCAAGATGCCAAATTATAGCATTGTGATCCAAACTTAGGGCTGCCAACCGTCTGGGTTTCCCCGGATTTGTCCTAGTTTAGAGGGCATCCAGAGAGCGTGCAGGTGGGGTTTTAAAAAAGTGTCCTTGGAAAACCCAGACACTCTGTGCCAGGGGACAATTATAATTGTTAGATGAATCGTTAACAAGGTAAAAATTCAAATGGAATGGGCGTTTTTTTAAGGTGTCTTTTTTGTGAATGTTACTCGACATCTTTGCCATTAATGTGAACAGATTTCAGTAATTCTTTTTTTAATTGTATTGAAATCGGTCACACTTTTTTAAACGTATTTTTTTATTAAAGAATACTAAAGAATACGGTAGTGACGTGAGTAGAGATGACCGAATCACCCGGGTTTTTACCCAATCGTGGGTTTTAACCCGGGTGATTACCCATCTTTAAACGTGGGTAACACATTACTAGTATTCTTGCCAACCCCTCCAGCTAAGCTAATACTTGTGTTAGGAGTGGGTTCACGCCGGTAGTGCACTGGGTAGGGTTCGAACCCGCAACCACTTTATCGCAAGTCCGACGCATTAGCCATTACGCTACCGTCGCTTATAACTTTACACATTCAGAAGTGTTTTACTGTTTACAATCTTTTCGCCCGCGTTTTTGCTCGCGCTAATGTTATTTTTCTACCCCTATGAAAAAGATTTTTTCTGGGTAAAGGTATGTCTTTGGTAACGCGTCTGCAGAATTCCATGATGATCGTTTTAGTAATTAGAGCGTTGAACTGAAATAGCATACAGAGGGTTGGGTGGAACTGAAATAGCATACAGAGGTGAGTCCGACTCATCCACTTACGTGACTGAAAACACTTCATAACTCCGTAACTCCTCACCTGAAATCCAGTACTCCGTAGCCAGTGACACTGGCATTGTTCACATCAACTCCTACATTGTTGGCATCACACAGGTAGTAAGGAACACACTGACAGCTTTGACCTTCCTTGTCAACGAAGGTCGCGGTGCCTTCTGTGGAGCTCACGATGATCTGAAAGAGATAGAAGTGATCCAGTGATCGAACTAAGGTAGTAAGTTGAACGTCAAAACTGTTCTGTAGAACACTTGCATGAAATACCAACTTGTGACGTCATACGTTGCTATCGTCAAATGATTTACTTTTTATAATGTTTGGTTTTATAATTAACTAGCAGTTAGCGCGGCTTCGCTCGTGTGTACATATTTATATATTTTGCTCGAAACCCTAACTTTTTTTCCAAAATAAAAGTAGCCTTAGGTACTCCTTATAACATTAGCTATCTGTTACTGAATGTCCCGTGGAAATCGGTCCACCCGTTCCGGAGATTAGCCGGAACAAACAGAGAGACAGACAAAATTTTTTTTTTTGTATATTTTTTTATTTTCATTTTTTATTGTGTATGTGATGTGATGTAATAGTGACATTACAAACAAACATTTTAATTTTATTTATTTGTATAGATAAGAAATAACCAACTTGAAAATAGGAACGAATCTAATTGACTGCACGCATGGCACAATGGTTAAAGGGATCGGCTCGCCACTAAGCTGCGCCGAGTGTTGCGGAGTCGATTCCCACACGGGACATAAAATTTGTGTTACTCACAAATGGTTGTCGCAAGTCTGGGGTGTGCTTTATGACTGTTGTTGGGTGTTGTTTATGAATTATTTCTAATGCATAAAAAGAAAAAAAATAATTTTCAAAAATACTTAATTTCATTAGATATTGTGATCGTAAGGCATAGTGCCTTTGCCTACTGAAACTATTAAAAATATTGACACTTCTGCCTACTCCTTAAACAAACTTATCTCAAGTGTAAGAGAATTACTTACATCCTCCAGTCCTTTCGTCGTGGGTCCGACCACCGGAGTAGGCGTAGGGGGTGTACCGAAGATATTATTAAGAAGTGAAGGGTCTATCGTGGTACTCTGCGAACTGGTGAACGCCACCAAAACGGTTCCAACTACCAAGAAGAAGAAGAGCTTCATGATTCTGGAAGAATTGAGGATACTGTTGTAGGTATTTTGTTCCATATACTATATATATATAATTACTTATAGATATTTAATACTTTGATTATTATATTTTGATACGTTATTCAGAACGGTAAGGCTCGAAGGACCATGTAAACTAGAGTTAATTTGTTCTACATTGACTAACATATATTGGTACATATATACACTGGAGTGCAATGAATCCTGGTCACATAAATATAGGATCCGAGATACCTGAAAATCTTGGAGAATGGGAATGCTAGCTTAGTAAAATAAATTGTGTTTGAATGCTTCTTAACCTCTAGTCTGTGGTGAGCTGTCATATATTATGCCACAATGCCACATCTGTGAAACCGTCTCCCGATATAGCGACAGAGCTAAGTTTAAAAAAAGTAGGCCCACAGACGTAGATTTCGTGTTTTTTTTATTTTTTTGAAAATGTGACCCCCAGTCCTCCCTTTGGGGGAATATCCCCCATACACGACCTTAACCTTCATTTTTGCCCTGTCGATTTGTCGTCCACGTTTGAAAGCAATCGGTGCATAATTGCAACCTCTATCGTGCCGGTAAAATGGAGGTACATACATATATATATATATATATATATAAACTTTTTAACTGGCGGTTGTTTTGGGCTCTAGGGATCATAACTAGACCTCCTGTGAAGACATTTTTGGAAAACTCGACAACTGGTACAAAACCAATAGGTAGACTTTTCTTCGAAATCTACTTAGAAGGAATGGGAGCACTCCAAAAGCCTTGTCTTTGGCTAGAACTAAATCTTTTATTCCAATTTTAATATCTCTGATTCTAATTATAATCGCGGTTATTTATTAGTAAAATATGAATGTGAATAAACGATTTTACATACGGTTGCAATTGAATTGCAGTTAAAAACGGCACTTATTTTCCTTATTTCCTTTGAATTTAGAGTGTGAGAGTGCAAAAATATCCATATCTACGAAGTGTGTGCTAAAT
This sequence comes from Callimorpha dominula, assembly GCA_949752705.1. Classification (NCBI taxonomy): domain Eukaryota; kingdom Metazoa; phylum Arthropoda; class Insecta; order Lepidoptera; family Erebidae; genus Callimorpha; species Callimorpha dominula. The sequence goes on along the minus strand of OX457017.1, from coordinate 8,676,808 downwards.
GTTTCTATAAGACAGCGGAGAGGTGCCCGTGCACCGGCATTTCTTCTACACCTTCCAGTGTAGAACAGCTGAGGCACACGCACCTCTCGCTGTAATACAGTTCTAGAAACCACGTGACATAGCTGATGCGTAAAACCGATACAGTCAAATCTGTTGTTACCATAGTTGTTACATATGCCATGCAACGTCATGGAGTAGTTTACGTTTGGATTCCAAGCTCAATAAATTATACTCTTTAAGCAAGGGTTGGTATGGATGTTTAGAGTGATTAAACTTGTAATGTATAGTTCTTAAAAACTTATTTTGGACCATTTCGATTCTTTTTACAGACTTGTCATAAAAAGGATTCCAAATCGGGACTGCGAATTTTAACTGAGATCTAAAGAGGGTTTTATATAAGAGTAACAAAGTGGACGGAGGTTTGAAGTCTTTAGACGATCTCTAGAGAACCATAGGCCTTATTTACAATAGTATCAATATGCAGGTCGAGATGTAATTTTGAGTCTAGTGTGACACCTAGATTGCGGATGTAACTAACCTTTTGTACAATGATATTTATATAATCATATTTTATAATTTTCTTGTTTTTTGTGTAACTTATTACATTACATTTAGGTCTGCTGAGCTGGAGTTTAGTGAAGGTATTGGGAAAGCCTGTTTAGGTCGTCCTATAGAAGTAAACAATCTTGTTGACTAAAACAAGCTTCATAAATATTGATGTCATCAGCATACATCAAGAACTGGGAATTAACAAAGCAATGCTTTATGTCATTGAAGAACAGATTGAAAAGTAGAGTGCCTAAAATTGTCCCCTGAGGTACTCCGGAAGTAACGATAGTGGATTCAGATTCAAAGCCATTGATGACTAATTTTTGAGTATTATTAAAAATATCCTTCTAATATTATAAACGTGAAAGTTTGTGAGTATGGATGTATGGATGTTTGTTACTCTTTCACGCCAAAACTACTGAACAAATTGGGATAAAACTTCGTATGTAGGTAGCTGGAGGTTTGGATTAACATATGGGCTATAACTTTTTATCACGATATTCCCTCGGGATCGGGACTTACGCGGGTGAAACCGCGAGGCGCTGCTAGTAGGACATAAACATTCGCAGTAAGTTGCCACGGATACCGTTGTAGGTAATTTTGTCTAACAATTTTGTTTAATGTGAGCTGGCACTTGTTTTTATACAAAATATAAAAATCCGCCAATCTTTTTGCCATCATAACTGGCCATCATTATTCATTATGCTTTAAAACGACTCTTAGGATTAGGGTCGAGCATTTTATGACAGCAAGGTAAGCTTATCAGCCACAAATAACAAAGGCAACACAGTTGTATGTCAAATATAACTTGAGTAGGAGGTAAATAAATATGGTAATTAAACATACATACCTCTCCATATTTTCTTCTTTCAAACACAGTAAAATAATAATCTGGTTTTAAACTCGATTAAAACAGGACAACACCGACCGACCACAGATTACGGACAATTGTCAATGTCGGGAGCCAGTATAGCTTACAGATGAGAGGATAAATGAAAGTAATAAAATTTATTTGCCACAATGTATTAAATTCATAAAAATTTACATAAAGAAAAAATAACCAATCTCATCTTAAAACAACAATATTATATTTTTCTGCAACTTTACAATTCAACTATATAAAATTTTAGTACTCCGTGTAATGGCAGCACATGGAGGTACCATGTGCTGCCATTACTGCGATTATGCGGTTTGGCATGCTCTACACCAAGTGTCATTAGCGAATACGACGCGTGGGAATATTCTGCAATTCCTCTATAAGAGCAGTCATAACGTTACAACAACCAAGAAGATTTATTAATTTCATTTAAGGAGTGTTTAATTGTTTTAAACATAATTTGTTTCGCTGCTAGCTGCATTGTTGGTTTCCCGGATTTGCGAGTGTCTTTAATTGATACGTAGTCTTAGCTTTTTTGTTTATTGAACGCTTTAATCTCTGGAACTAGCTATCAGATTCAAAAATATCTCTTTGCATGTGATAGCCCCATTTTTAAACAAAGTTTTGAGCTATTAAACATCACGCTAAGATTCTTAGGAGCGGAGCAGTTACCATTAACGCGAAGAAAAAAACTATCAGTCGCAGGACTGCACGTCAGAAGTGAAAACACATACACACACATATATATATATATATATATATAACAAGGGGCTGACAAAACTCAATGTTTAGATTAGCGCCCTCTAGTGGATGTATATATGTATTATTAGCTATTAGCAAAACTCTAAAACTAGTCGGTACAAACATGTATCCGTTCACACGCAAATATGATTACAATAGCTTCAAAAGATGTATAGTAAAAAAGACAATAATTGGCGGCTGAGATTGACCTCAACTTTACCGGTTCTTCGTTGGAGGTCGTGTGAAGAACGTAATTTGTGATGTTGAAAACTAAAATCTTTTGGAATGGGTTTACATCTACATGAAGTTTGGTTTAGTATTACTGTTTTATTAATTTTGATTTTAAATTGTCAATTTTTTTAAGTGAAAATTTCTTTAGACACGTTTGTGTACTTTTGCTATAGGGACAAACCACTAAACTCGTTACCCTCACGCTAATAATACATATATAGATCCACTAGAGGGCGCTAATCTAAACATTGAGTTTTGCCAGCTCCTTATTAATTATTAATCTTTAAAAATATAATTAGTTTAATAAAAGTGAAATCAATATACTAATTTGTCTGGAAGTGTTATCTTACTTTAATAAACTTGTGAACTAAATACGTGTCAAAATTAACGACACGAAATATCCAGGGATACCGGAATCTGTATGTACTTATGATGATGTCACTAGTAGACGGCATCACTTTTTGAAGTGGAAACTTCTTTAGGCACGTTAGGCACTTTTGGTATTTGGAAAAAACACCGAACTCGCGTGACCGTCACGCTCAGATGACATATATTGTCATGATGACATATAGATGTGTCTGTATATCCTGCGACTGAAAGTTTTTTCTTTGGGTCGGCGTAATGTGTATAATAATGTCGGGCTTAATGATTACACACGTCCAGTATTTGTGATTACCTGTCATGGTAAGTAACTTCACACAATGACAGCTCAAGTTATACTGGCCAATGAAAAAACCATGGTCGAAATTCGATCACGTGAAGAGAATTCTTTGTACCCCTTTTTAAGAAAATTTCGCAAAAGTAGTAACGTGAATTTTGGAATATTTACAGATTATATATAGATGAAGTGCAGAAAGCTAACATTTTTGAACAATATTTGCTATAAAGTTAAAAAAATTGCAAAAACCGGTTCATAAAGCTATTTCGGCCTATCATGGTACAAAAGTCTATACAAAGACAGCTCAAGTTATACTGTCCAATAAACAAACCATGGTCGAAATTCGACTACCAACGCTCTAGTAATTACAAATAGTTTAAATATGGCTATTTATAAAAGTAGAATTATTGTAAAAATATAGTAAACCACGCTTTTTTAACAATATAAATATATTTTCTACTTTTTAGTGCCGTTTGGTATTAAAGCTTTTTTGTTTTTTTTTGGAACGTCACCCTTATCGCACGTTGCACTTTAGACGCTCGGCAGACCAGAGGCTAGACGGAAAAAAGTGTTAGCGCGACGAAAAGTGCTGACTGCAAGTTCATTTTTTTATTTACATCATCTGTGGATTCTGCGCGATACCTACTAATGAAATTTGATGTTATTTGTATACTTGTTATCTTTATACTACTTCAAGCAACGTTCACAGATGGTGCAATTTTAATTCCGAGTGTTTGCAATATATATTATATTTTGATAATTACAATTTATTCAATCGATGCAATATACCACATTACACGTTTTTACATTTATTGCACGTTGCACTTCAGACGCTCGGCGGATCGGAGGTTAGACGGAAAAATGTGTTAGTACGACGAAAAATGCTGACCGCGAGTTGATTTTTTTTCTATCTCTCGGAAACAGTACTTTTTTTTACAAACAAACAAACTCACTTTATCATTATTACATATTATATAATATTAGTTATGATTACACATGTATGTCTAAGTAGATTACATGTATGTAAGGCACAGTAATGGTCAATTAATATTACATTAGCTATGGATTTTAAGTATAATCTGTGTAATATAAAAGTAAATAATTGGATTATTATGAAAATTTCGATTTTCCAGCAATTTTCCGCAAATCAGTGGAAATGAGTTTATTGGAATATCGTTATATTAATACGTCAGGAGAATTCTTTGTACGCGTTTTTGGAATGTGGAATTTTGGATAAAAACCTCATCTACACTACTCGCGAAGTTATGCGAATACGGGAGTGTAGACAGGCACTTTGCTTCGCTTCGTGCAACCTCGCCTCGGGCGATTTCCGATCGTCGTCGGTTTTTGCGCCCGAGTCAAAAGTGTCCCGAAGTTCGCGACGGCGACGACTGACTCCCCACGAGGTTGCACGAGTGTGTAGTGACATACTTCGGTCAACTTCGACAAGTACTTCGTCGAAGCAACTTCGCGAGTAGTATAGAATTTTTATGTAGAAGAAGTACAGAAAGCTAAAATCTGCTATTAAGTTAAAAGTTACACGTTAAAGTTACCCCTACATAAAGCTACAGGGGTCCAATGTACTAACTCGTTTTTTTTAGAGCGCTGTCAGGTTAAATAAAAAAGATTTTTGTGACAATGGATGAAACATGGATTCACCATTTCACTCCGGAATCCAATCTGCAGTCAGCAGGCTGCATAAACGCAGCAACGGAAGCTTATTTTAAAGCCAAAGATAAATCGTTCTACACACATGAAACAGAAAAAATAGAAAAACGTTGGAGGGACTGTACCGCAGTTGGTGAATAAAAAATAATTTTATAAAAAAAACATAGCTTTAATATTTAGTATCGGACCACGTGTTATATTTTGACCTATCATGTTACAACAGTCAATGACACATCAAGTTATACTGGCTAATGAAACAAAACAAGACATTTAAAACAATCGCAATTCTACCGCCCGGCGATTTTTAGTATTTATAAATAGACCGCGTTCTTTTGTCTACATGTATAACTACTAAAATACAAAAAAAAACCGTGTGAGGTGTCTTACGGACACATCAATATTGTAAAAACTCGAAATTAAAATTGCGCCATATGTGAACGTTGCCCGAACTAATATATGGATAATTAGTGTACAACAGTAGTATCGCGTAGAATCCACAGTACTGTGAGCATTTTTCGATGAGCTATTTTACTTTTTCCGTCCACCCCCTATTTGCGCAGTATCTGAAGTGTAACATGCGATGAATATCATAGCACAGACGTTTATTATAGGTATTCTAAATAGTAGGTAATAAAAAATATAGTAAAGAAAAACAAAAAAAAACCCTTTAACCACTATCTACTTCTTGGCTCTATTGTTAGACCATCGTTACCCAGCACAATATATTGAGCTCGGCAAAATGAATCATTATAAAACTCATACGCGAAGGATTTACTATTAACACAATATTACAAATGCAATAAGATTCATTTGGATACAACAATTATAAGTAGGTTATAAATTTTACTTCAAAGAATTGAACCTATACATTGTTATTTACTTACAAATAAAAAATACTTATATCAATGTTTACGTGAATATTACATGTAAAAAGAAACACAGACGGGGAAAAACGTACTGCACGAGACCATAATTATGATCAAGCAAAAATAAAACTGGTTTTTTGGATTATTATATACAAATTATTTAAATCAATGATGATTATATTTCTACGTATTTCTGACGTCAGTGATGCGACTGGTAGGTTTTCCATACGAGTGGACTTATTTACTAGTTATGTTAATCATATACAATGTTGGAACCGAATAGCGGCTAAGGTTTAATTTACTTAATTACCTACACTACCAATATGAGCCCATTTTGTACGTATAGAAAGTCCCACGGATAGTCACCGAAATTTCGGTGAAACCGGTTTAGACAAAAACCACATGGTGTGCCATACTGTTCCCATGACAAGATGTCCCATACCCAGAACGATGGATCAAGGAGCATTCAGGCTCACTCGAGAACGATGTCACCGATGAGCTGGCAAGGAGGGGCATCTGCAATGTCAGTAGCAGGTCCAACTACACTGTTGCCACTTCCCTTTAGTCAACTTCGCTCATTGGTAAGACAACGGACTCGGGAAACACACAACAACCGCTGGGCCGACACACCTGGCTGTAGACAATCCAAACTGGTGCTGACGAAGGTCTCACCGCGTTTGACTTGCAGATTGCTTAGCCTCAACCGACTTGACTTCAGAATAGTGGTAGGAACTATTACGGGTCATCGGGCCCTAAATCGACATCTATTCACCATCATTGTGTCACGCGTGGAGTACTTCTTCTAAATCAACTGCGGCGTACTGCACCACGTATAAAGCTTGGGGCTTTATGGTAACCGGGTTCGATAGGTTCTATCTAGAGGAGGAAAATTAAAAGAGCAGGCAAACGCACTATGCGATATAATCAGGATCAGATTATTCGTGTAACAATTATAACTTCAAACAAATTAATTATAAATAATACTTCTTGAATTATTCTGTGCACATTGCACGTCAGTCGTCCCGACAGTCTTCTGTCCGCGGGGCGACTATCCTTTCTTCTATCCTTAATCTTCATAAAATATTTCGAACATGTTCTAAATTCGAGTTTGGGGCCACCAGTCCATGCCTCTCGCGTAGTAAAGAGTTATTCTTCCAATCGCAGCAGTATGCAAGCTGTGCGAGAGGTCTCATCACTACAATTGTCACAAACAATCCTCTATGCAGAGGCTGTTTCAACGTGGAGGAAACGGCCGCCCACGTTGTCCTGGAGTGTGAGGGAGTGGCCACACAACGGGCAAGTATCCTCGCGGAAGCGAGGTCGCTCCTAGAAGCCTGTGAATACCCCAGGAGGCTTCTGCGCTTCTGGAAGGAGCTAGGCTGGCTCAACTAGTCAGCCTACCTGTACGCATAATGGACCGCTTATGAGTCTAAATGCGGAAACAGAGCCCTATACCAATACCAATACCCAGGACGATTATTAGCACATTAGCAGTCTAGCGTTTACCTGAAAACGCAGGCTCTGTCTTTTATTAACTCTCTTAATAGGTAACATCCAGACGCGGTCACACTCATGGCAGCATGAGAAGTGGACCCGGAGAGATCATCCTCAAAGATCCGCTCCGCCACCTCGTTCTGCGAGATGATGTCCTCGCAAAAGAATGCGACCGCGGTAACATCTGTAGCTACGCGACCATGGAGTGGAGCGTATGACAGCCGGTAGTGAGAGATTCTCTCCGAAGACCGCAATGCGTGCCCGGCACAGCGCCACCGAAGCGGGGTAAATTGCAAGAGTAATTATAGATGACAGGTGGGACTCAATTCCCTCCTAGCGACCGAATGCAGGTACTTCTCGAAGCAGCCGTACCCGCAAACCGCTGGTGTTTCAGTTTCAGTCCCAAGGTAAGAGTCCGCTGGAGGAAAATGCTATTACCCTGGCCACTCGACGATGGACGGCTGGAGCGCTTCGTCGGCGGCTAAAGCTAGCATGTGGAGCCTCAATTGTGTTCGTCGGTTTCGACTGCCACCACCCACCCGGACCTCTGTCATCCGCTGCTAAACTTCGGAGAGCACTCCCGCCTCCAAATCCCACGGGGGGTTCGGGCCAATGCGCACGATGCCTCCAATAATAATAATATGGTGCGGTACCCGCGGCACTGGCTCTCATTACCCTCCATGGGCCGGTATTTAACTTTACATTGACTCCAGTGCCATCGACAGTACCCTCTCCGTATACAACCTTTGCATAGCGACACTGAGTCCACCCAAATCGGTGCTATAGTTCATTGACCTCGCGGTGGTTATTGATGCAGGAAGTTATTGCTGGAGATAGTAATTCTGTCCATCGTCCGAGAGTGTCTGGGATTCCGCTGCATTTGCGATAAGTTAATGTTAGCTAAAGAAGTACTAGAAGTAGTATGACAGGTAAATATTTGCTTGAAGGGGATCGCTACGCCCAGGAAAGCACAGAAAAATTATTTAAATTAGAACAAAAGTATAGAGTTCTATCTATATGCTGATATTTCATATGGGAGAGGCATGGGCGTACTGAGGGGGGGGGGGCAGGAGAGGGCAGCTGGCAGCTTTAAACAACAGCAACCGGTTACCACATCTTAGATGCATAAAAAGCTGACAGCATTGTTACAAAACAATCCAAAAAAATACTAGTTTTGCTAACTTTGTTTCCAATTTTACCCACGAAAGATATTAACATAACCAGTCGCTTGCCGAAAACACAAAAACTTAATGTTTTACAAAATTTTGCACCACAAACACACGCGCAAACCCACACACGGCGCAAGCATACACACACACACAAATAATATTCATACATTAGGTAGGTAAACATTCTTGACATTACAAAAAAAAAGATGACAGCGTATATTATTTTTATTGCATATGAGAACGATTAGCTTTGTCAATTATAAAACAGATTGAAACATGTTGTTTTAACAAACTTGTTTGTAATAATAATAATACATAATAATTTATATGTGTATAAATAAACTCACCTTAATTATAAACAAACTAAACCAAAACTTATTGCACTACTTGAAAAATATACAAACAAAAACCATTGGGAACAAAACACAGATTAAAAAACTATTAACTTTTTAAACTAGTGCCTGCACTGGCATTTTTACATCGACTGACATATCAAACCTACTTCGGTCAATAAAACCACACACTTAGCTTACGTCATTTTGAGGAAAACGCGTTGCTAACAAGGTTGACTTAATACGTTTTAATTGCTATTAAAACATTGATTTTTGATAAAAAATACATGACGTTGGATTTGAAGTAAATTTTTTACATGTTTTATCCTCTCATCTGTAAGCTATACTGGTTTGCTAGAGAACAGATTTTTGGCTACTTTCAACCGGATTACGTCCACCGTTCAAATAAACTTTAGTTTGAAAACTAACAAGAAGTTGTCGTGTTTTAATTGAGTTTAAAACGATTGTTATTTTACTGTGTTTAGAAGAGGAAAATATGGAGAGGTATGTAAGTTTTATTACCATATTTATTTACCTCCTACTCAAGTTATATTTAACATACAACTGTGTTGCGTTTGTTATTAATAGCTGACTAGCTTAACTTGCTGTCATAAAATGTTCGACCCTAATCCCAAGAATCGTTTTAAAGCATAATTAATAATGATGGCCAGTTATGATGGCAAAACATCACATTAAGTGCGGTTTATAACTGCAATTTAATTGCATGGATTTGTAAAATCGTTTATTCAGATTTATATTTTACTAACAAATAACCACGATTATTTTAGGATATTATATTAGGATCAGAGATATCAATTGAATTAAAGATTTAGTTATAGCCAAAGACAAGGTCTTTCGAGTGCTCCGATTCTGTCCATCGTCCAAGAGTGTTTGGGATTCCACTGTGGCATATATGTATTTGTGTATGTGTATACGTGTGTAGTTGTATGTATATATCTTTGTGTAAATATGTATGTGAGCATATACTAGTAGTAGGTACATATTAGTACATATTATATATTTGACACCGTAACCGCCAAAACTAAATCATTACAGTCCTGTCCATCCAAAGCTTGATAGGAAGATATTGCTTGTTGTGATAAGGCGGCCCATTGTGCATTTAATGTTTAAGTTCTTGGTCAATCCTACACTATCATTAAAAATATGGTAAGATAAATCTACTACTGAAAAACAAACTGAAAGGTACTTGGTGAACCCTTCAAACTTTAAACAACGCGACGACTAAATTACACTATCAATGAATATGTGGTAAGATAAATATAATATTGAAAAACAAACGGATAGTTCCAGGAAGTAAACCATTGTATAACTATCAAATGTCAGTCTATTTATAGATTTAGAGAGGAATTTTTCGAAGTGGTTTACTTTTGTAATAAAATCAGTTCCTCTCTGTCTGAAAGTACATTAAACGCTCTTTGTTTTTTTACGAGCCCATTATAACAGTGACAAAAAAGATCTCATAAATAATTGTAAATTTTATTTATATTTGAGTTTGTACCAGTTATTAATAAAGTATTTTAGTGAAATAACTGGCAATGGTCCTAATTCTGTTACTTAACTCGCTAAATTAAAATTCACTAAATTTTCTTCATATAAGATGTAAACCTTGTACACTTCAAAACAAGGTCTTATTTCAAATTGAAACAAGTAGGTAACATATGTCGCTATCGACATAAGCAATTTATTTGTCGACTAAAGTCTGATACGCTTAAATAAACTTTAATACCACGTAGCGAGAGCCGCTATCCGTTGAATGCCATCTCTTTTGCTCTGTGTTTTTAGTAAGCGTCTTCGTAGGTGTAGATTTAAAAACACGTTATCCTTGTTCGTTTTGAACAAGTTTTTATACGGCAATTATACAGCGTTTGAATAAATGGAGACTCTCGCTGAGTGGAAATAAAGTTGAGTATACGTTGACAGGTTTTAGTGAAATTTAACGGCGCTGAGAAATAGATGCTAGTAACAAATAGACCTTAGTACGAAGAACACTAGGTTGATTTCATATGAAGAAATTAAGTCAGGTTTTAGTTTAGTCGAGTGTACAATAGAATCGGCACCATTGACTGCCCAAATGCCTAGGCCATGAGTATAAAACCTATTTTTGATATAGTCTCGAAAGGCTAGTTTTTCCCAGAAATTTCATTTTTCTTCGAGCCGAAGGTCGAGACTTCTTCGAGTCCCTTTTTTTTCCGGGACTCATTATAACGAGACTGAAAGCCTTAATGGCTATGACTTGCTGTTTTTTCAACCTCTCTTGGTAATAGGTCTGATCTGTGTAAATTAATATAAAATTTCAATAAATCTACAAGTATTTCCCAAACAAAACTTTTATTTACATCAAGGGTAAACAGATACATTATGGTTTTAATTGGTTCGACTTCGACATAACAGCTTTGTGGTTTCATAGCGGAAAAAACCTTCAAAAATAATTTGACAAGTGACGACAGGTACCATAACGTAAGTTAATTATAACCTACGACGTTTACAAATAATTTGACAACTGACGACAGGTACCATAACGTAAGCTAACTATGTTCGATAATTGCCTCATAAGACAAACAAAGAGGTTAAAAATTACTCGTTTTCCTCATAAACACGTTATGACATTCAGACGTTATATTGAATGACCAATATGTTATACCTATTAGTGCAAGTAAGATGAATAACCTCAATCTCGCATACCCAATTTTAGATATCAATTTATTGGGGATTTACGCTTATTATAAATACCTAATGACACGTAATTTGAAACCATTTTAGGTTGTTTCGAAATAGACTAAGGTCAGATTTGATAATTTATCATTTTATGCCTATAATTGGTGTGTTAAAAACCTTTATTAGGGGCTAAAACCTTCAAGGTTGGGTGAGACAGCAGATGGGGCGGGACGGCGGCGCGGCGTGAGTTGTAATGACCTAGCTAGGCTGCTAGTCGAGCGCCTAGCACGGCGCGACATCCTAACTAATATTATTAATGCAAAAATTAGTTTGTTTTTTTATTTGTTATAGACCGGCCGCTCGCGACAGATTTTATCGATCAATCAATTCAAATTGTTGATTAATTATAGTAGGTTTAACTAAAAAATGGATCTAAGCGAGATCGTGAGAGCGGGACATGTAGCGTGCGTGCAATGTCATGTGAAATCGCAAAAAAAAATGTAATTTTTAATCAATCAAATCACGTATGCCATTCATGCCTTGATGAAATTTATGAAAAATAAATCCAGCGGACAAATATTGTATTATAATTTATACCAAGTGATTTAAAAGAGTGTACCTACGTGAGTTTGTTTGCCCGATTTCTTCTCACAAGGCTCAACTAAGTACTTGGTAATGGGCGGTTAAATATTTGCAATACAATTTTATTTGTTATTTATTGTTTTACAAAGCAAGCTTTTGTTGCAGTGACATTGTGTTGACCTATATTTTATACTTCATTCGTAGCTTAAAACAAAGAAAAAAAACTTTGGTTAACAACTTTTTTTGTGTGATACAGGTTTAGTAGCTATGAAATAGTTTGGCTGATTTGCAAGATGGCGTTGAATTATCGTTGACAAATAACAGAAATAGTTACAACACTAACGTTATGTTCTAGAAGGTAATGAACAGTAGAGTTGGTGCCGTTTTATTGAACTGTATTTTGTCTTTTATTGACTGGCGCAGTTTTGTTTTTCTGCTCATAAAAGTTAAGGTCAATTGCACTGCGCTTCTTACCGCTTATAATATGCCATTGATCTCGTCAAGGTTATTGAAACGCGATAGTCCAATACACACGTAGGCACTATGCTTAAATACACGTAGGTACATATTGAAACTAAGTTATTGAAGTTGCGTTTGTTTATTTCCAATCAATCATATCACCTCCAATTAATAACCTACTCCCGATTTTTTTATCGAGTGGAAACTACTACGATTGGCTAATCGTGAATTGGCATGTCGGAATCGAATCGATTAAACCACACGATGTTCCGTCACAAACGGATCGGAACTTATATTGCAAGGGATCCAGATGTACCCCCAGAAAAAAGCCTCCGGGTACCCCCTCCCCTTCGCAATATCTCAAACACCAGTCACTCATCGCCTACCTGCAGAAGAATATTTTTTGTTGAGTAATGAGCAACAGAAAGAACTTCTACCTAATTTGTATGTGGAAAAAAAGCCGGGGAGTTTAAGATAGATACTAATATAATAAAGCTGACGTCAAATTAAAAATTTGATGGCCCAGAAAACAGGTTTTTCTACTTTAACAAACTTAATACCTACGTAAACAGGGAGGGGACGCTTTCCCTACCCTGCCCCTCCTACTCTGGGTACACCCAGAATGTATTTAAGTAATGTACCTGTAATCGATTTATTATGTTATTTATCCCACTAATATTATAAATGTGAAAGTTTGGATGGATGGATGGATGGATGTTTGTTATTCTTTCACGCCAAAACTACTGAACCGATTGCGATGAAACTTGGTATATAGTTAGCTGGAAACCTGGATTAACATATAGGCTACTTTCTATCCCGATATTTCCACGGGATCGGGACTTACGTGGGTGAATCCGCGGGACGCTGCTAGTACTAAAATAATTTATTGAAGCTCAAAAGTTTGTTATTTGGTCAAACTCGATAATCTCAAAAACTGAAAGTCGGATTTAAAAAAATCTTTTTGCATCTGATAGCCCAATTCTTAAAGAAAAATATAAGCTATTTAACATTACGCTATGATGCTTAGGAGAGAAGCAGTGACGACAAGTCCTGACAAAACTGTGCGGAACGGCAAGTCTTGTAAAAGTAAGCCGCATGTCTCCTAAAGTTACAAATACATACATACACTCACGGCTATATCCCCGAACGGGTAAGCAGAACTGTATTCTGTATTATACACCCACAATTTGGTCCCACTTCCCACAATCACACTAGGGTTGCCCCCTAGTAGAGGGTTCGAAAAACATCACGATATATCACAAGGGGGAAGGGGGGGGTTTAGTGACATATCACGTGTATTTATATTGTTGTTGAACGCGCGATTTCTAAACTAAAAAGCGGCGCCTGACCGTGACTCGAAGTTGCCAGGTAATGATTTCCCCGTCCGCCGTTAAGTTGCCAGTAAGTCTGTGATTTTCACCTGATTACACCCTTTCTTTATTATTTTTATGCCAGTCTGAAACAATCTTCAACCGTAATGTCTGTCTGGACATTGTTATCACGGTGCTTAATTTTCCAGCATTAGATTATATCTTTATTTAAAGATAATATTCTCAATATTTTTACGATGCATTGTACTAAAAAAATACACGTGATTTTTTTGTTAGTCTAAAACCTCACCACGTATCATCAGGAGGGAGAGGGGGTCCAAAAAGATGCTAAAACATCACGTGATTAATGGACGACGCCTTAGACACATGAGTCTGGAGATGGGAAAATTGGAGGTAGATATTGAAATGCGAAGGTAGGTAAGAAGGGCAGGCAAGGGGAAGGAATATTGCTTATATGAAGGGATTGGGGAGTTTAAGGAATAAGGCCGCGTTTAACATAAGTAAGTCTCTTTTCAGTTGTAAGAGACTTCTAACTTATGTCAACTCGTGCACAGGCTATTCTATAAACATATTCAAAACTAGCTGTGCCTGCGACTTCGTCCGCGTGGAATAGTCTCTTTGGGTAGATTTTTAATTATTTAGGCTAATTGACAATACTTCCATACAACTTTTCATCCCCACCTTTCAACCCCTTACACCCCTTTTCGCGTTAAAAAGTAGCCTATGTCCTTTCTCAGGTTATAGACTATATGTGTACCAAATTTCATTTAAACAGACAGACGGACAGACAGACAGAATTACTTTCGCATTTATAATATTATAAGTAATGATAAACAGTCATCCCAAAGAGGTTATAAATTATCAGAAGCACTGACCTGTTGCACCAAGATCACTCGGCAAAGAAATATAGATAAGAAAATTTATTGGAAGGAATTATTTGTTGACAATTCAGTCTGTAAAGCGTAAAACCCAAAGCATATAAATAATGGTTACTTCGTAACAGATACATCACTCCCATATAACAGCGAAAATACATACCCTGTAATAGGCTGGCGTTAGTTGCAGCCAAAAATAATCGAAAGATGCTTTGCCCATGGCGCGACGCTCTAGGGTTGTACAAAGATGATTATTGCATAAGGAAAGAAAGAAAAAAGATTTTTTTTTTTTTCTGTTATTGGGGTCAAACGAGCAGACGGGTCACTTGATGGTAAATGACTACCGCCGCCCAGTGGCACCTGTAACTCAAGAATCACAAGTGCGTTACCACCCTTTAAGGTGCGAGAAGAGGGGGAGGTGGCAAAGAGTGGGAAGAGGCGAGAGGGGCAAAGGTTAGAGCCTCCGGTAACCTCACTCACGCGGCGAAAAGCAATGCATTGCTTCACTGACGATTTTCTGTATTTTCTGTGTATTTGATAATAAAATATATGAGTGTTGAGTTTTATCATATAATAAATAGCTTTCCCTCTCTGAAATTTATATTTTTGATTTTTTGAGTTAGTAGAGTTGGCAATGGTTTTAACGCCTTTATCCGCTCTCCTACTCTGTAGGCGTCTTCCCGAACTCATGGGCGACAACTTAAGTGCACCCGTTTCCTAAATAAGGGTATCCGCTCGGAACCATCCAACTATAGACCTATAGCCATAACCTCCTTGTTGTTCAAGATAGTGCAATCCGTTAACAACTGCCAGCTCTCTTTTTCGGTACTTAGATGACCACCGGCTACTCAATGATCGCCAATACGGTTTCTGTTAGAGTCGCTCAGCTAGTGATACTCTCCTTTACCTGACTTACCGATGAGCACAGAGAATCGAAACCAAGGGCCTCCCCTTGGTTCATATTTCTTAAGACCACCACTCATTTACAGTGTGGCTGTGGAGCAGGACCAGCATTTAGCCAAGCATTTTTATCAGCTAAATAATCGTCTAGTTTATAATATGCTTGTTTACATAGTGTGCGTTTAATGCAAGTTTTAAATTTCTTCTAAATGATTCACTCAAATACCTCCTAATATTCTTCAACTAAATGAGTTGAAGAATATTAGGAGGTATTTTATTATAGAATTTAATACAGTACTCCATGAAAGATGTTTGCACTTTTGTTAGTCTAAATTTTGGTTGTACTAATTTATTTCGTTCTCTAGTAATGTAATTATGTCTTTCACATCGTTGAGTAAATAGGTGCAATTTTTTTCTGACATACATAATGTTTTTATAAATATACTGACAAGGCACTACGTAGAGTATAAATGGCTCTGATAGCTCTTTTCAGTCAGTTTGAACATAGCGGAGGCCTTCGATCGGGCCTGGCACAAAGCGCTTCTCTCGAAGCTTAATTCCTATGGGCTTCCCGAGAAACTGTGCAACTGGATCACCATTTTTTTTTTTCAGATAGAAGCATCAAGGTCGCTGTCGACGGTGCATGCTCCGTCTCCAAGTCTGTTAATGCTGGTGTCCCACAAGGCTGTGTGCTATTACCGACGCTGTTCCTTGTGCATATCAATAATATGCTGCAAACCAGCAGCATTCATTGCTATGCCGATGATAGCAGTGATAGTGATGCCTTTTATACCGCCTGCGCCAACATTTCTCAGGTAACTGTCACCGAGAGCCGCTCTTGTGTCTGAAATCGAAGCTTTCTTAGAAGGAGTTTCAGATTCGGGTCGACCCAACAACGATACAGGTTTGTCATATCACCTCGCTTTGAGAGCACTTCCCTAATTGCCACGACCAGAATCAGAATCCTTGGCGTCGATATATCCAGCCAAGTCCAGTTTCGCTGTTACTTGGAGGATAAGGCCAAATTTGCCTCGAAGAAGCTTAGTGTGCTGAACAGATCGAGACGCATTTTACTCCGGCCCTGCCGTCTACAACTCTATAAGGCGCAGGTTCGATCGCAAATGTAATAAAGTCCAGGGCCACGCCAGTACCAGCTTCTCCCTCTGGATAGCATTCAACGGAAAGCGATTCGAATGTCGATTGCCAAGATATTTCAGATCGGCTTTACCCCTTGGCGTTGCATAGAAATGAAGCTTCACTCTGCATTCTCTATCGCTTGTACTAAGGGGATTGCTCCGAGGCATTGTTCAGACACATACCAGCCGCAGCGATCCGCCATTGCTCAACACGACAGAGCTTTCATCCCCAGCACTAAGATGATTTTCACTCCAGGAACTTTTTGCCTCGCACAACCAATCTGTTTAACACATTGTCGTCTGCGGTATTTCCGGACCTATACGACCTTCAAGAAAAGCGCGTAATGCGTGCGGCAACGCACTGGTGACTTTGGTGTTGCAGTTGTCCATAAGCGACGGTAGTCACTTACCATCAGGTGAACCGTCTGCTGGTTTGCCCCCTACACAATAAAAAAAACACCACACTAACTTTTATCTAAGTTTTATACAAATAAATAAAATTGAAGCGTCTGTTTGTAATGTCATAAGCACAATTGTTTACTAAATACCAAACAAAGTAATAACTAAATTAATTAAAAAAACAAACTATCTGCAACACATATTGTTTAAAAATTTTACTTTCTGCACTTCTTCTACGTATACATAAACTTTAAGTATCCCAGATGTCACGCTCCAGCCTTCGAGAAATTCCTAAAATATCAAGAATTCGCTTCATTTATTAAATTCGAGTATCTATGGTTAATATTTAGATAGTAGATAAATGAACTTTGTTCTTAGCTTTGCAACATTATGATTGTCTTTTAAACTTCTCATTTTGGCCGCATAGCAGTACCTACTTTATTTAGTAATCCTTTAATGTAAAAAAATATGTAAACGTAATGTTTTGACCTTCTGGTATTTGAATAATCTTTAGAATTCAAAAATGTTTAGTGGCTACGCTAAACATTTTTTTTTAATATTCACAAATTTTGCCCATAATTGCTTATACAATAGTTTGGTTTACAAGTTAATAAGGAGAAGAAGAAGTGATCGCAGGCTGTGTGATTGCCTATAAGTTCCAAAGTTTATCTTAAAGTTGTTGAGGCATATCAGAGGTCGATTGCCTCATAATAAGTGGAGGTCATACTGCAAGCGGACAAAGGATTAATAGTTTTTTTTGTGTGCATTTCAGTAATGTTTACCGAGTACATTATTTTGCTATTTTTAAGAAGCTCCTTATTATATTTATTACAGAAAGGTGTACCTACCTAGTCATATTTAGACTGTGTGCAGGTGATGGGCCGCGGTCAAATCAGAAAATTACGTGAACTCACCTTTATTTTGTACAATAGAAGCATTTCAAGTAGTTTGAAGTTAAAGGATCTTAGTATACATTGTACCGTGCTTTAGAGGCTTTTATTTGATACGAGGAAGGGAACGTTGCCCTTCCTTAGTAGCCTTCACAGTCTAGCGAGAAAACATTTACAAAGCTGTATAAAAAAAACTTTAACGTTGATTTTATGCAGCATGGTGTTGGGATTGGAGGATTGGGTACCAGTTGACGCAGGTGCTAACCGTCCCCTTTGCAGAGAAACTGCGGGGAATATTCGCAGCAACGGATGGTGTGAAAATTGCCAGGCCCACCAAGTGCGCGGAGCTGCGAATTTCGGGCCTGGACGAGTCGGTCACGGTCGAGGATGTTCGCGTTGCTGTTCAGGAGAAGACGGGATGCAACGTGGATAGCATCAGAGTTGGCACCATCCGCCCCGGTCCAGGAGGCCTTGGCGCGGTGTGGGTCAGCTGTCCCGTAGCGTCGGCCAAAATTTTGGGCGATGCCGGCAAGATCCTCATCGGTTTCGTGAACGCGAGAGTCACAGTCCTGGTGGCGAGACCGACTTCTTAACTCACTTACACTTAAGTCGCTGTTAATTCACTTGACACTCACTTGAAACTAAACTCACTTGACACTCACAGACGGCGGAAGCGACTTTGTTTTATACCATGTAGAGACGTGACATTGCCGCACAAAATAATATTTTATGATTTTGTACGTTAATGTCACGTCGTTTGTGATTATAATCACAAATTAATTAATAGTGTAACGGATGGATTGATTGACACCAAAATTTAAATAAAAAGCAATTCTAACAACTAAGGTATAAAATTCAAATTTGATTGGCGAGCTAATCAACGCACGTGTCGCTTATCTGTAGATAATCATTACGCACGAGTTCTTAGAATGATTGCCATCAATAGTTAGTTCTCCCCAGGTTCTATGGCTGTCTATAATTCGATTATATTGTACAATCAGTGTATGTCACACTGTCCACCCGCGTGTAACCTTAAAAAGTTAACAGCCGTACGTTGTACGTATAATTCTGCACAACATCCTGAGCCATTTTAGCTAAGTTGGATTTGCTATAAACTCCATGTCGATTGAACATCTGCATTTAACTCTCAATTCTACCAAAACTTTATTGTTAGGTAAATTATCAATATCCTTAAGCGGTCGGCAAGACGATCATGCGGCATTCGTGCTGTCATGCATGCATGATCGTTTAATTGTATTGATTGATGCGAATGACATGCAAACTACGTGCATGACATGCAAACTACGATTTGGCAGTTGATTGACAATTCCTTTTATTTTTATATTTATAAATTTATTTATTTAGAATTATATCATGCTGCACGATAGACTCTCAATAGGTTCTTCATGCAGCATGATGATTCAGCATGTCATGCCGCATGATCGTCTAGGGACCGCTTTAGAAGTCAGTAATTTTTTACTGCACCGTATTCATCAAATCTTTTTTATCATATTTTTTGTCTCTGTTTTGAGTTGCTAGGGATCTCCCCTAGCAATTCAAAATAAGGTGATGGGTAAATTAAATCGAAACAGAGCCCCCGCCAAGTCCAAAAAACAACAACGGTCCTTAACATCCTTTTCTCGACGCCATTCAGGACATTTTCAACCCCTCTTCCAAACTTCGTTATGGATAGAGCCCACTAATATTATAAATGTAAAAGTTTGGATGGATGGATGGATGAATGTTTGTTACTCTTTCACGCCAAAACTACGGAACCGATTGCGATGAAAGTTAGTATGTAGATAGCTGGAGAACTGGATTAATATATAGGCTACTTTTTATCCCAATATTCGAACGAGATTTGTGACCCCGCGGGGCGGTGCTAATGTAACTAATATATTCCCAAATTACATTCAATTTAAATCTGTAACTGTAGTTTATGAACAAGCCGAAGTTCCTTAACTTTTCACTGACTGACTCACCGATCATCAAAATTCCAAGCTGCATCTAGCAGACACACAAGCTTTTCTTGAACACAATTAATGTTTAGCCTATAAAGCAAAGCAAAAACTACAACGTACTGTGATTTCAGTCCCGTTTTCTGAATATACAATTGCATAAGTCACTTTGTAATTCTATAAATTACTTTTGCAGTTCATACAATCACGTCAAATACAGTACCTAAAGAGATGATATGTTGATATAGGTATGTTTCCTTAAATATACCTACATACGAAAAGAAATTAATTCCCATCAAAAACATAATATCGTTATGTATTTACGGGAATTAAAGCGATCACGAAAAGGTATTATATACCTCTGAATTGCCTGACGGTTCGACCAGGTTGCACGGGCCCTGGTCACAGGCGGGAGTCAGCCTGTGATTGGAGTGATAAATACATAATTGTATTATGGAACGCAAAGGTTTAACAGTTAGGAACATAATCCCACTAATATTATAAACGTGAAAGTTTGTATGGATGGATGGATGTTTGTTACTCTTTCACGCAAAAACTACAGAACCGATTGCTATGAAACTTGTTATGTAGATAGCTGGAAACCTGGATTAACGCATAGGCTCCTTTTTATCCCGATATTCCCACGGAATCGGGACTTACGAGGGTGGAACCCCGAGGCGCTGGTAGTATCATATATAAAAAACCAAAGTTTCGAAAATGGCAAAGGCCGTCTACAGCAAAAGTTGTTAGATATAATTGGTTAACTAATTTCTTGTATAAATATAATGACTAAGATTATACTAAAATACCATGTTCTTTGAAATTCGCTCTTAATATGGAAGTTCGAAATGTTAACCTTGAGTAATTTTGTAATTACGTCAGATAAAACAGTCTGGTTGTATCCAATGAAATTTGTTGTCATAACTTAGTAGACTTTAAGATGTCTTAGCGAAGACAAGTTTAGAAAGCTACACGTAAAACTTTTTGTGCCATATTTCAAAGTACTTAGTGATTAAGTGTTTGTGTTTTTTTATGTTGTATATTAAGTTTAAGTACATTTAGGTAAGTTTATTCTGCAAATAATTGGCTTTCACGTTTTGGTTTTTACGTATAGGTAATAGTGACGTGCACAGAACACATAATACATGTACCTTTTACCGAGAGGGTGACGTGTAGAAGGCGGTATGTCACTTGACGTGTACATAGGGTTACCAATTGCTATAATTTTTTTGAATCATATAAATATTTCTGCTGCAGATTTGGAATGGCTGTGACCGATTTTAAGTGAGATTGAATCGCTGTGACTATGTGATAAAAATGTTACCGGCGTAAGGAAATAATAGTTTTTCTCCTTCATCTGCAAACTTTATTTGAACTCTTACAAACATAAACACAGAAGCACTTAATTTTTATCTATTTAGACATCTTAATTTTTTCCAAGTTATGTTTACTTACAGATTTGTTTGTATTGAATAGCACTACTATATCCAAAACTTAACTATTTTTACAAATAACATTATCAGTAACTTCTAAATTTACTAACTGTTAATGAATACTGTACATACAAACCTTATAATTAAGTATATTAAAACTAATTAAATATATATATACGGACTATGTATATGCATGCGTCATAAAATTAATTTAATATTTTACCCTAAAGGAAGAAATTTTAACACAAAAATTACCTACCAAACACAATAATTGTTCATTTTAACAATCGCTCGCTTTCCTCGATGATAATAACAATACTAAATATGTCTATTACAATTACAATGCAGAACATAGGTATCGTGCATTTTATGTTTATAGGGTACATACGAGTATATTATATTACATTATTTACATATTGTTTTTTTACATATAGGAAACGCTGCAGCAAGTAAAATAAAATTGATTTCCCATTTTTATTTAAACACTACCTTCCTCTTGCGAGTTTCGCGTGATGATTTGATGGATGGATTTTATCACCCAGTTTCGGAAAGGCTGATCAAAATATTCTTCAACTAACAGAGCTTTAGTTAACAAGTTAACAGTGGTGTCAAATCATTCGAGTTACTGAAATGTTGAGCAAAGACCAAATTTTATTAATCTTCGAATGGCATTTGACATAAGATATTACAGTAAAATTTGATATTTGACTAAAGCTTGGTTAACTAATCCGATGATCAAATTAAAGTGCCTAATCAATAATCATACTTCCAGCAACTTATTATATATTTGACATACGATTAGCTAATTTTATCGTTTGTCAGTCCTTCAGTAACCGGGTGATAGAATACTCGTTGCACATGCAGTGTTAATCATATTTAAGTGTTACGTGAGGCAACCCTGGGATCTGTCTCTCCAGTTATCTGTACACAATCGCGTCAATATTATAAATAAGGCTGTTTGTTTGTCGGTTCGTCTTATACATTGCAACGGGACAAAGTATTGTGAACATGATGTGGATACGGAAATTCACAAGGTACGTTATGTACTTGATAGGAACATAGGCAAATTTTTTTTTGACGTGACAACGTCTTATAATTCGATGGAGCCGGCTGCACGCACGAAAAAACATGACTCATGCGGCGTTACCTCGCTCTTAGGCGTTCCATTCTTATGACGTTGTCACGTTCAACTATAGTCAGTAAACCGACTTTACAGACAACCGATTTTTTTACAGGATTTTAAGAATGAGTTTTCGACAATTGAGAACAGATTTTCATAGTTATTGGCATGATAACGTCTTATAAAGCGATGAACGCCAGCTGCACGCACGTAAAAGCATGACTCATTGTCACGTTCCGCCTAAGCCGAGCGTGGATGCGAGAGCGTGAAACAAGCGATAGAGAGGCACACAACCTACACGTAATTCAATTCAATTCATAAAAGTATGCAATTTTTCATCAATGTTTTCTTATGATGTTCTCACGTAAAATTATCGTCCGTAAACATTACATCACATGAAACTAATACTACGAGAATTAAAATAATGAAGTTATGTGTTTTTAAAGGATAATCTCCAGAAACATTGCACCTGTTTGAAAAAATCTCTCAATATTTTAAGGGTATTCAAGGATTCGGGGACGTCCTTCCTAGGGTATACCCGAGTCCCTTGCGATAGACTCACTTGTGACGTAACACCGTGTGGTTTTAGTCGGTTCGAGTCCGACATACCACTTCACCCTCGGTGAGGTGATGACCCGTGGTCTCCACACCGTAAAAAAAGGTATATTATTCAAATTTTTTTTTTTTA
This sequence comes from Callimorpha dominula, assembly GCA_949752705.1. Taxonomy (NCBI): domain Eukaryota; kingdom Metazoa; phylum Arthropoda; class Insecta; order Lepidoptera; family Erebidae; genus Callimorpha; species Callimorpha dominula. Next base: position 8,653,776 of record OX457017.1, on the reverse strand, counting down.
AGTTTCTATATGAAGTTACCATGATATATTGCTGTTTGTTGTTTGTTTTAAAGAGATTCTCTACCTCACGTACTAAAGAGCGATTCTTATAAGTTAAAAGTCAGGGTTGGTCTTGCGGAGTTCTCTGTGCCACGCCGTGTCTACTGCCGTTTTAAGAATCCAGAGACACAAAACCCACTCAGTGCGTTTTTTGAGGTTTTCTACTTTGCAGCCTTAAGGAACCTCAGTTTACGGTCAGGTTAACGGTTTGGGTTTACGTGGGAGAGCCATGCTTCGGCACGTATGGGCCGGCTCCACTCCACTCGATCACTCACAGACAGACCACACACAGACACCCCACTCACAGAAAACCGGCAGTGAAACAATGATTGCATTGCTTTTACCGCGTGAGTGTAGGTTACCGGAAGCCCTTACCCTTCCCTCCCCCTCTCCTCTCCTCTAATCCCCCTCTACCGTCTTCCCGCTTTTCCCTCCTCTTCATCTATTCCCACCTTAAATATGTCAACGGCTCAAAAAGAATGTATCGATGGCGATTTGGTCCGTCTCCATTTTTTTACAATATATTTAAGGCTAATGTACCAGTTAATCTTAAGCTGATGAAGAAAAGGAATAAATTACGTCTATACGCCACGATTGCCACTAAACCAGGGGGATGACAGTACCTACAAAGTGACGTTTTAGAAAGATAGAGGCGCTATCTATGCGTTGGCTCTACGAAAAGTCTTCCTAGTTAGTATTCAGTTTCTACATAGATGACGCTATGAGTGCTGATTTACCGACCGTTTGACATTTGACAACAAAATATCAAAAACTATCATGTTACAAAATGGTGGCTACTTTTTGCGAGTACGCATGTTTGTAGATTTATACGAATGGATCAGATACAAGAGGATGGTGATCGGGTATACGATATTTTAATAATTTATTTGAACTAGAGTTTACCATAAAAATACCGTATACCCGATCGCCATCCACTTGTATCTGAATATGATGTAAAAGCTAAAACGTATATATACGTACCTAGTACTACCATAACTATATATAGTATGATTAGTTCCGGAGCCAACCGCTAGTGGTCCAATTGGTAAGCTTTGAAATGTGACGTCATACTTTGCTATCGTCAAATCATTGTCTTTAATGTACATATTAGGGACATGGGAAATTAACTTGACAATTAATAACAACAAACTAGTCAATAGTAAGGAATAAAATATTTAAAAGACATAAATAACATTTAATTTCATAAAGACTTTTAAATAACTTATTTTAATCGTAGGAAACTACGATATTATGCCGTCGCGGGGCAAGGCCAAGAATTATTTCCTTATCCGTCCCAGTACTGGCACCAAGACGACGTGTTGTCTTTAGTAATATTCTTAGTAATACATGACTTTAGTAATATTCTTAGTAATACATGTACGCAAAGGGTTTCAGAAAAATTCGCTGTCTCGCTTCACACACGCACACAACAAGAAAGAGACAGGTACAATACTTTTTTATTTCGCTTTACATCATAGACTTAAATCCCACTAATATTATAAATGTGAAATTTTGGATGGATGGATGGATGTTTGTTACTCTTTCACGCAAAAACCACTGAACCGATTGCGATGAAACTTGGTATGTAGATAGCTGAAGACCTGAATTAACGCATAGGCTACTTTTTATCCCGCTATCAGGTGAAACCGCGTGGCGCTGCTAGTACTCTATAAATTACCTTAGACTATTATTAGGAGCGCCAAATTAGTATCAATGTTTCAGAAAGAGAGGGTGCCAGAGTCTAAACGAGACGACAATAACATTACTAACAGCCAAAGGGCGTTGTCAGTTTACGGGTTAGTGACTTATGTCAACTAGCTTCTGACCCACGGCTTCCCTCGCGTAAATATAGATTTTGTCAATCAAGACACGAATACCAGAGATCTTTAGCCCAGTCATTGGATAGGTTCTGACTTACAAAGCTTAAGGCTCCTAGGCTTCTAACTTGGCAGTGTTATATTTTGTTGTCCTAATTAATATTCCAAATTTGCGACCTTGAGCGACAGCCACTCGTTACTATTACAAAAATTGTACCAAAAACCACTTTTTCGAGAATATATTATCTCCAGCGTCATCTCGGTTATAAATGGTCATCACAAAAGTTATAGAACATGAAATTTCCTGCAACTTTTGTAGGAAACATTGCTTGATCAGATCAGTCTACGAGTTACAGCGAAGTTAAGCTCAGCTAATTTTTACAATTCGCAAAATCACTAAAATTTTTCTCGAATTTTCGATCGATCCGATTACTTAATCCATACTTCCTTTTTTTTATTTATTTCCTCCACTTCATGAGGTATGATGTGGAGGAAATGAGTAAAAATGATGATGCCCCCCCGGTAGGTCTAATTCACGATTCGTTATTTATTAACGGGTTTACTTCCGTTTCGATGCCCTAGATACTCCAGATTCACTTAATTGATATTTTCTTCTAATTATTTTCCTCTTCTCCGGAGTTTTCATCTTCGTAGTCTTCTCCGATCTCGTGTGCCAATAATTTCACGACCGTCTGGTCTTCATTGTCGTCGTCATCGTCTTCCTCTTCTCCAGAGCCCGCACAAAATCTCTTTTAACACGCGTCTCCAGCAGCATGTGCAAATAACAGAGCATTTTAAGCCTGTATTTTTTTTTTTTTTTTTTATTATATAGACAACTCCCGCATTAGGAAATAGTCCTGTTTCGCGGGGGACTTTACAAACATATAAACAACGGACACAAAGAACACCCAGGCTAGGGTGGGAATCGAACCCACGACCTCTGGCTCAGCAGTCAGGGTCACTAACCACTAGACCAACACGCCAGTCAAATTCCTACGTTATTCCTACGTTCACAGGCTCGACGACACCCCTTCTTGCACTTGCACGAAATTAATATAAGAAGTACTTTGGGTGATGGATCTTTTGTCGTTTCCACTGAAGTAAGCCTAAACATACTCCTTTCCCAACCTCATTGCTCTGGACTCTAGTCAATTCCATACTAAGTCTGAACTTGGTGGTAGGTCCAAAGGGAATATTGCTGTGCTGCTTCTTTTATAGGGGGTAATGCAGCAAGGTTCGTCACGGATCTTGTGATTTTTTTTTACCGTAGGGATCCCAAAATAACTGTGATAAAGAGGGGATAGCAGACCCGCTTTTGTATTGGTCCCACCCTACAGAATTTTGACCTGCTTTGATCTGAAGTTCTCTTCGCTAAAATTAGTTTAGTCTTATGAGAAAGTCGTAGCATGTAATATAAAAGTTCTGTAAATACTGTCAAATTCTTGTGCGGGAATGTGTAAGAATCGGTACGGATAAGTAATCGGTATAATATATACTGAACATTCGAGAAAAATGCACCGATTTTGTGAATTTAAAAAATTAGCTAAGCTGACTTTGATGTAACTCGTAGCCTATTATCTGATCAAAAAATATATTTTCCATAAGTTGCAGGAAATATTATGCTCTATAATATTTGTGATGACCATATTTAACCTAAATGACGCTGGAGAGACGATATTCTCGATAAACTGGTTTTTGGTAGATACCAATTTTTTAAAGTGACGGTGTGACCGGCAGTCGCTCAAGGTCGCAAATTCGGAATATTAATTAGAGCAACAAACTGTAACACTGCCAAATTAGAATTAGAATTATTAAAAATTTGAATCCTTGACCTTGTGTAGCGAAACACCCTTTTTATGTCTTCAACGACGAATCTATTTCCTTCTTCTGTAGATAGTTACTCCAGGCATTATGTTGCATTTTATTTCATATCAGTAGGCTGTGTTGTTACACCGGATGACTGTCTAAAAGATATTTTTCTATCCCTCGTGAACAGTACTTTTAAAAACATGGATGCAAAATTTCCTGACGATCGGTCGAATAGATAAGGCGTAACACACAAACAAACTAAGTACTACTTACCTACTAACATCTATATAAATAAAAATGAATCGCCAAATATGTTGCTAAGCGCAAAACTCGAGAAAGGCTTGACCAATTCGGCTAATTTCTTTTTTCATATTTTCGTTAAGGCACAGGGATGGTTCTTATGGAGAGAAAAAACGTAAAAATTTCGAGGAAAATAGTAAAAACAACACTTTTCTTTTCCTATACAAACCACAGAGTAAATAATAATTAAAACACAGGTCCCCAGCTGTCAAACACACTTTGACGTCGTTAACTTTTGACTGAACGAAGTCTGTATTGGACAATGTAATAGGCGTTTGTCTTCCAACCCACCTGATGGAAAGTGAAGACGAAGATGGTACACGCCTATTCAAGAGAAACCTTTTCACTGTCCTCTTGAACGTTCCAGGATTATAATTGTCTGGAAAAATATACGCAGGCAGCTCATTCTAGCCTTTGGCCACTCGAATATTAGTTAGGATTTAGTTTATTGTAATAACTTTTAAACTTTTGCATTTCAATATCTACGATTATGTTACAATGAATTACCGACATGGTTTGGGTCTGTTATGTACATACCACGAACAGTGTAAATCATACACAATCATACACATCATACACAATCATAGAGTCGCGGCCCGCCAGGCCGCGACCTTATAATTGATACAGAATAGTTGTAATTTACTAATCAGCTCGAAAACTTTTATTATACGATGTAGAATTAGTAGTATGTGGATCACCACAGAACATAATGTAATTCACCAAGGAATAAGAAGCAAGGTGGACCCTAGCGACAGCAGAAAAAGTAAAGTGATTGAAATAATTCTAACCAGCACGATTGCTTCAATGTGTTCAGAATAATTTAGAAATGGTTGTTCAGGTAAAATGGCTGGGCATTGCCTCTTGTAAGTCTTGTATACCCTGCTTTAATGACCTGAATTCCGTCGTTAGTGAATCATCTTGAATTGTGGAAATATCCAGTGAGTCATAATAACATAGTTTATTATTACAGCTTGGGCCTTATCTAAAATATCAGTTGAATGATTGAGAAAAGAAATATATATACTACTAGCAACCGGCCCCAGCTTCGCACGGGTAGCAGAGACATCTTCAACAATCATCAACATATTTCACTTAATTTACACAAAACCTTAACAAATTATATACCTAAACCTTCCTCTTGAGTCGCTCTATCTATTGGTGAAAACCGCATGAAAATCCGTTCAGTAGTTTTTCAGTTCATCGCGAAGAAACAGACAGACAGACGCGGCGGGGGTCTTTGTTTTATAATGTGTAGTGATATATATATCTATGAGTGCATAAAATATAACTGTCATGGCATGTTTAGTAGTGACGCGTAGGTCAAATGACTATATCTTTAGAAAAACACTGCAACGAAGAAGATGCTGGTAGCAGTCGAGGAAGCGACTGCTATCTTACCGGATATTACAAGATGAATTAAAAAGGGTAACTAAAAAAAGTTTCGAACAAAACCGAAAATTCAACATCTCCAATAAAAGGATTATGATCAAAATTATTTTACAAACGGTGAGGCTATCCTGTAACATTTTCACATACAGAAAAAAAACTGTAGAATATTGTATGTAGACGATAAATTGAACTACAGAAACAGTCAAGGGTAGGCAGATTATAGGTTGACCCCTGGAATCTTACCTGGCACTGATAGCTTTCAGGTTAAGACATTAATGTGCTTACTAACTTACTAACAGCCAACTCTGGCATTCCACAATCATTAGGCGAGTCCCAGAGAAAGTAAAACTGCCGTCAAACCCGCAACGAATTACATCAAGTAATAAATGGGAGAAATTAGAAAAACCGGGAAACAATAGAGCTAAAATAACTAAAACATACGACCTAGAGTTCGATTCCGCAAAAAGCATGTAGATCAGGGGTCATTAAATGGCGGACCGCGGTCCAGCTCCGGACTGCCTACTTATTTCGTGCGGACCTTTGGTAAACAGTACAGTATATAACAGAAACTGAATCTTCGCTGATTAAGTTTCTATTTTAAATTAACTTGTATTACTTGAGTATGTAAATACGAAATTACGTAAGTTTCTTGACATGAGCTTTGGATATTGTGTGTGGTCCAACTGTGAGCATAAACTTCAAACAGATCAAGGCAAGGAATGTCATTTATAAGTTATAAATTATAACCGACGAAAATACGAAGGAGGTTCTCAAGTCGACCCGTATATATTTTTTTTAAGTGAAAACTTCTTTAGCGGCGTTGTGCACTTTTTGGGATGGGTAAAAAATATTAAACTCGCGTCAGGACACGTGACCCTGATCGAAAATTTGTAAGACGGAGCAGAGTTTCTTATATTTAAAAAAATATAACATTCGAAATCCAAACATTTATGAGCGGCCAGGAGCGCAGAACTTCCAGTGTACCCTATGTATACATTTAGATATGTTATTACCTACTTTTTATTTTTAACCTAATTATATGTATATACAGATGTGTGTGTGTCTGTGTGTGTATACAAATACTTTGTGAAGTTGTTTTCACTTCTGACGTGCAGTCCTACGACTGACTCTTTATTTTTTAAGTATGACCACGCATAATTTTTTACAGGGTAATCCGATTTGACGATCCACCAATTATTTATATTGCACATTTTGTAAGAAAGCAAGAAATTTCGTTTCGGTATCAAAATGCTTCGGTCACACACACTTGCACTTACAATTTTATTATTTTCTAAGATAATGTTCCCCATTCACTTCTCCCACGCTTAACTAACGCTTACAACATAACATTACTGTTCAACACACATATTACACAACAGCACAATACTAGTACCTAAATAAATAAATAATACGCAAACTGAAAAACCTTACACGCATAAGGGCTGCACGGATCTGCATTATAATCTGGAATAGCACATAGACATATTATGTATTCTGTGACATATGCTACTTTTATCCAGGAACAATTTACGGTTCCTGTGGGATACTAGAGATCGCGTGGTGGTCGAATTTCGACAACGGTTTATTTCATTGGCCAATTTTCCTTGAGCTGTCATTATAAAGACTTTTGTACCATGACAGGCCAAAATGTATACTGGACACTTTTAGCTTTGTGAACCCGTTTTTGTAATTTTTTTAACTTTATAGCAAATATTGTTTAAAAATTTTTAGCTTTCTGCACTTCTTACTAGAGATCGCGTGGTGGTCGAATTTCCACGATGGTTTTTTCATTGGCCAGTAGGTATAACTTGAGCTGTCATTGTATAGACTTACCATGACAGGTAATCGCATATACTAGACACGTGTAAGTAATTTCATTTAGTCGTTTTCACGTAATTTTGAAAGTTGGAAGACATCTTGTTTGAAAATTTTAGCTTCCTGCACTTCTTCTATATATAAACTGTAAATATTCTAAAATTCACGTTACTACGTTCGCGAAGTTTTCTTAAAAAGTGGTACAAAGAATTCTCTTTACGTAATGAACTGAATAATTATATTAATAAGCTTAGGAATTTTGAAAATGTTGAGTTTACATCACAAATCTCAACCAATCACGTTTTTCAAATGCTTACTTCACCAAAGATATAGATACTATAATTTTGAAATGCCAAATCGATTATCTAGGCAATAACAATAAATTCAATTGCATAATTGTAAGGTAACGCAGCTAATTCCGCTGTGTTTTCATCATAACTTAAAAGGACATTCAATAAAGCAATTGTCTTTCTGTAGAAGGGGATATTTTTGTCTGATATGGTTTTTATTTTACTCTTAAAATATACTCAAAGTTTAACAGTTAAAAAAATATTTAAAATGTTATGTAAAAATTATAAATTATGAAAAACTCCGAGGTACCTTATTCTTATGTAAAAATCCTAATTCCGATGCATCGGAATTAGGATTTTGTTTATTCTGTTGTTCCTAATTCCGAGTCTACAAAATACAAAAGAAAGGGAGTGGAGAGAATGATAAATGGTGTTCAAAACTCAACTCTGTTTATTGACTTTGGTTTTTTAATCAGTCTTGGTTCCTGTCTAACATGATTAATAAAATTGCACCAATATATGCAATTTAGACAGTAAATACATTATTTTAAGTTAAGATAAAAAATAATATATAGTTAGTTAATCTCGCTTACGGTTATTTTCCTTTTTCTAGGGTTCCGTTCCTCAAAAGGAAAAAGGAAGCCTTATAGAGTCACTTTGTTGTCCGTCTGTCTGTCAAGACACTTTTTGTTTTTGTTGTTATATCACATAAAAACAATAGTTTTGTTATTACTTATTTTAACTTATTATATTTTGCTGTGAGAAAGTTGACTTTGTCGTAAATATATGTATGGGAGAGTATTTACTTTTAGAAGAGACGGGCAAAAACCTTCGAGAATTGATTCCGGAGATGGACGTACTATCTACCCTTGGTGTGCGTCCTGAGTGACAATCACAACTTAAAAAACAATATATCATATAAAATTAAACCAACACTCCCACTCTCTCTTACAGAATAATGCAGCTCTATATCCTTGCGGTTCTCGTGGTGGTCGCCAAATCGCAGTTCACAGTAGATCCTGGAGTCCTGGACAAAATCTTTAATATACCCCTTGGCTACCCTAAAGTCGTGAGTCGTGAGTTACTACATATTATATACTTTAAAACTGAATTTTCATTTAAGCCATTACTCCCGTAGGTTATTAAAGGGCCCCCTTTAAACACATCTAAATCCAATCGGTTTTTTTTTGTTTTTAAAAAGACAACTCTTGCAATAGGAATGACTCCTGTGTCGCGGAGGACTTTACAAACATACGAACAACGGAGACAAAAAACATCCAGACTCGGGTGGAAATCGAACCCACGACCTATGGCGTAGCAGTCAGGGTCACCAACCACTAGATCTTGCAATCCTATTTACCATAGTTGTTTGATATTTTTGCATTTAGGATATCGACCTGGATACAAGTTGCGTAGATAGACCTGGCACCTACCATCACCTAAATGATAAGGAGGTCTTGGAGCCTTAAAAGAGCCCTTTTTGAAGATTACTGGTCAACTTTTATTTATGGTATAGGGGGCAAACGAGCAGACGGGTCACCTGATGGTAAAAGACTACCGCCGCCCATGAGCACCTGCAACTCAAAAGTCACAAATGCGTTGCCGGCCTTTAAAATGGGAGTAGGGGAAGGGCGGAATAAGGGGCGAGGAAGGAAGAGAGGAAGAGGGTTAGGGCCTCAGGTAACCTCACTCACTCGGCGAAAAGCAGTGTAATTACTCCACTTTTCTGTGACGCGGTGGTATCACCCGGGGTAGCAGGCCCACACGTGCCGAAGCATGGCTCTCCCACTGTGAGAGCTTGCGTTCAAGTTCAGTTCAGTAATTGACTTTACTTTCAAATAACTGTACCTACCTGATCGTTGCCAGTTAGGGTTGCGGTAATCCTTCACCGGTGAATAAATTTAGCAAAATATTAGCCTCTTTTTCCTGCTAAATCTAATTCTATTTATTACTAGGAATTTTACAGTTTGGTCCTCACGAAGTGTGTGTAGACATACAGAGATAAAAATCACCATAAACGTCTGCTATAAAGCAACAAAAAATCCAAAATCTATTGTTTATCCGCTGTTTTTAAACTCACAATGTTTTTTTACCAGAAGCAACATATTTGCCAGAAGCCTTCATCAAGGAAAAAGGAGAGGAGTTGCTATTATTGATAAGTGCACCGCGACGAGGGTTTTCAGCTAAGCCCATCTGCTGCACCATTCGTTTTGATTCGCATACAGTAAATAAAGTCACCCAGGGTCCTTCCTAAATGAAGTTTGTCATTTCCAGATCACCGTCAAGTTAAAAGAAGGCGTCACTTCATATGTGGACAATGAGGGTCAAAAATACGTTTGTATCCCACAGTACCCTTACGACCCCAACATAAGGGCGAGTGAAATGGGAAATGCTAGCGTCACGGGCTGTGGAGTACTGCAAGTCAGGTGAGTTCAGTGACTTATGTTAAAGAATATTATTGAGGAGATATGACACATTCTTTAAAGCCTAAAGTTTTCCGATCTCGGATCGCTTCACGGAATAGCGTGCTTGGTCAAAATGTGTAAGTTAATCTACACTTTGTTTTTTTTTTATATATTATAGGGGGCAAACGAGCAGACGGATCACCTGATGGTAAGTGACTACCGTCGCCCATGGACACCTGCAACTCAAGAGTCACAAGTGCGTTGCCGGCCTTTGAGATAGGACTACGCTCTTTTCTTGGAGGTTTGAAGGTGGTATCGGTCCGGTTCTGTGTACCACGAACGATAGTAATACCAAAACTGGTGTTCTTGTCCTAGTTGCTTCTCCAGTTGCAGGCAATACAGGCCAATCGGGTACGCGACCGCAGCTTCTGCGAGCTACTGCTCTCCCTACTCATTTTTCCTTATACAAATTTAGCTTCTTCCTTCTTTCCCGTCTTATGTCTACTCTACATTCCCAAGGAAGGTTGGCGTGAGGCAGGCGGCCGGTCATAAAAAAAAACAGCCTGTGCCAAAATTGGAAAAAGGGCTTAAAGATGATGTAGTCGATGAATTATTGTATTTAACAAAATCATTGGACTGGACATGAATATTGATAAACATATGCTTACGTAAGACATGAGTGTCTACATGAGCGAAAATATTTTCTCAGGAAAGTTCAATTTTGTTTCAAAGTCAATGTCAAATATGTTTAGGGGCCATCCATAAATTACGTCACTCTTTAAGGGGGGAGAAGGTCAACGAAGAGTGACTTTGTATGTCATAAAGTTTGTGACGTCACATATCAGAATTTAAAATATTAAACACAAAACATTACCTGTAAACGAAAGACTACATACGCTACTACACTTTTAATAATTAAATAATAATTTTAGAATAATAGCTCTTTTCAGTTATGGGTCTAAAATTGCAAAATATATGACGTCACACCAGGGAGGGGGAGGGGGTTCCACAAATGTCACCACCTGTGACAAGGACGGACGGGGCTCCAAAACTCATGAAATTCGTGTGACGTAATATATGGACGGCCCCTTTCATAAAATGCCTAGTACTCAACAGTGGATTTTATGAAAGACTAGCAACGCCCCGCGGTTTCTCCCGCGTAAATCCTGATCCCGTGGGAATATCGGGAAAAAAAGCCTATATGTTAATCCAGGTCTCCAGCTATCTACATAGAAAGTTTCATCGCAATCGGTTCAGTAGTTTTGGCGTGAAAGAGTAACAAACATCCATACATCCTCACAAACTTTCACGTTTATAATATTAATAGGATTAGTAGGACGGTAATATTAACTGTTGTAACGGACACCTTCAAACTAATTAATGACTGTTTTTGACCTACTTACCAGGAGTGGCGATGACGAAAACCCCTTATGCGAGCAATTTGTGGAATCAGTCTGTACAATGCTGATGGAGTCAATGAAACCAATACCACCACCGACCAAGATAAAGGGATGCGGCTATAGAAACTCAAAAAGTTTGGGAGTTCCATCCAATGTAAGTAGCTTTTAGCACAGAATAATAAGAAAAACTGCCTGATTTGTATATGAACCACTCCCACTCTCCAAGAGAATGTCAAAATTGCACTAAGTACTACACTCAAGAGCAATGAATTCGGGTCACATAAACATACCTACCTGAAAATCCCAATTACGATTGATGAAAACTAATCATGGTAGCTTAGTGAAATAAATTGTGTTTCATATACAAATAAATACTAATTAAATGTAAAATAAACTTTGTAATTTATTAAGAATTAAGAAAAAAATAACCAATATCATCATAAAACAAAAATGATTTTTTTTTGTACTTTTCGTTACTTCCACATGCCGCCATTACTGTGGTTATACTGTTTGTTGGGGAATATTCTCCAATTCTTCTATTTTGATGGCACAACTTTACAACAACTACCTAAGAAGTTTTATTACTTTCATTTATGGACTATCAGACCATTTATTTTACTAAACTAGTATTATTCGTTTCCGGTACCTTTATGTGACCCGGATTCATTGCTCTCGATTGTAGTATAGTCTTATGTACGCAGGAAATGGGATTGCCAGGGCCGTTATTACCAGCTGATACACCTGCTTTTATCGTGTTCACTAAGTACAGGTTATCGCCTAAGTAAAACTGCCATAGGTACTCATTTGCCACTCAAGAGGAGCAGGGTCACTATCAAAAGAAACTAAAATAAATAGTATCTCTATGCGTTAAGTAATAAAGATAAAATTAACTTACATAAACTTTGGCTGGAATCATCCATCGGGTGCAAATTCCCTGATCTGAATACCCTTCATTTTTAACGTGTGGCAACCCTCACGGGTCGTCAACTCACAGGAGCTAGCAGTGATGTGGTATGTATCGAACCGACTAAAACCACACGGTATTTCCTCTCGAGCACGGAAATCGGGTGGGTAAGGTATACCCTAAGAATTAAGCCTCTGAGAACCCCTCGAAGAAGCAGACGAGCTGACTGTGCTTTTATTTAAGGAGTTGACATGGGCGTACCGAGGGAAGGGGGCGGCTTTAACAATCTTACGTAGTACTAAGGTAATTTTGTGTCAAATATTTTATTTCCCCTTCCCCCCCTGGACAAAATCTATTTTTGCACCCCCTGAGATGACTAAACAAATTTTTCCCTCCCTTTGGCTAAAAGCTGGACATGCTCATGGCAGTTGATGTTATTTTCCCTGAATCTCTAAAATAATATGTAGATAATTTTTTAAATTTCAGACTACACGAACACAGTTTGGTGAGTTCCCCTGGGTGATTGCTTTGCTGAACCCCACGGACCAAAGATACGTTGGTGTCGGAGCTCTCATCAGTCCCGAGGTTGTTATCACAACAGCTCATATTGCATGCAGGTGAGGAAATTTCTCTTAAATTTTTTGATTTTAAAATAGCTTTAAAATGCCTTTTTTTTTGTGGGCGTGGAAGCCCCTTCGGGTTGTCACCCCACCGGGTTTTTCGGTGTAAGAATCGAACTGACTAAAACCACACGAATTGCTCCTGAAATAAGATCTAAAACGCCTGCCCCAATTAAATAAATGTGTATTTACTCAATGTATGGTTTAGTAACATAAAAAAACACGCTTTTATAACGAATTAAATTTAAAAATTAGAACAGATTTCTACTATTTATTTCCTAGCTTAATCATCAGATCATCGTGCATCATTACCACGCGTTAACCTGTTAGACTCGTCAAAACGAATCATATGAAATCAAACTCCTAGTTGCAACTGAAGATTTCAACTGACATCCTTCTGACAAGAGGTCAGGTCCAAGATGGCAAATTATACTATTGTCATCCGAACGTGCTAACAATTTTAGGAAAATTTATGACTTTAACACAGAAACTTATTTTGTAACTATAAAAATAACTTGAAAATTGACATATAAAGCTAATATTTCGTATGAGAGAGCTGACATGAATGAAACTATAGGTATTTAGATAGATAGATAGATGTACTCTTTATTGTACACAGAGCAGATTACAATATTTTCTTATAACTAAATACTTACTAGCTAATACTATGTACAATTGGCGACCTTATCGCAGTTTGCGATCTCTTCCAGGCAACCATTGGATGGAAAGAATAATAAACATGAAAAGAGGGCTGCAGTGTACATGGAGCCTATGTAGCAATTTATAAATAATATATAAGTACTAATTACATATACTACTAACTATAAATATTAATGGTTTGTAGATGGGTATGATGATTGGTACACAAATATATACATACACACACATATATACATATATGCTTAGACATATCATAAACACACATGAACAATGTATAACAAATACGTACATAATAATTACATAATAGTACCAAGTATGTCACAATTCATAGAGAGATATAGTGATCTTTCACTTGTTTTTTAAAATTTGTTAATGTTTGTGCACGTCTGATGGCTAGTGGCAGTTCATTCCACAGACGGACAGCCTTTACTGTGAAAGATTTGTCCATAAACTTTGTGGTATGTGTCGGCATTTTTAACCTAAGATTCTCAGACGACCTCAGAAACCTTGAATGCGTATTATGCAAAAATTCGAAACGTTTTTTGAGATAGTGAGGAGCGCTAGGATTGAACAGAATATTGTACAGTAGTGAAAGGATATGAGTATTCCGGCGAAGGCGTATGGGTAACCACTTGAGCTTAATCCGATATTCAGAGACGTGGTCATATTTGTATTTAATACCAAGGATGGATACCATGTTGATAGAATGTCCGGATTTTTCTGAAAAAGTCTGCTTAAAAATAAATAATAAAATCATTGAAATCAACTAAGTATTTATCGGCTACACATAACGCTCCTAAAATTTTACCACACCTTTTTGTGACAGCCTATATGTACTAGAAAGTTCGATTTGGGTACGGCAATCAGAAGTGGGATAAATTAACTTCTTAGATTTGTTTATGTACATTGTTAGTTAATTACAAGTGATCTGGTAGAGATCGCTATTAGCGATAAGACCGCCCATTGTACTCTATTTTTTAAGCTATGATCTGTTTCAATTAATGGTGTACAATAAAAAATAATTTATCTAGGTATCTATCTAATAATAAAAATGCGTGTTAGAAATAAGAAAAGACTAAAGGTAGATAATTCATCATCAAGACCGAGTTATTCTGTCTAACTCCTACTCCTGACAATTCAAAAATAGCTTAAATTGAAATAATTGATCTTCGATCTCCTACAAAAATCGCGTCAAATAGTTCCATAATTATGACTTTACATGCATGCATTTGTGAATGTTTCTGTGAATATATGTTGTAATAGGTAGATAAAACTGCAATGTAAAACGTCTATAGTTTATCACTTACCATAACGAAGCCTGCTATTCCACACGCACGCTCGCGAGAGTGAAAACGATAGGTATGCTGCAAGCTACGTATTTCAAAAATAACTTTCTTTCTTTTAAATCATCGTTTGTTACAGTGCCATACTTTCATACTATGATAAAAATACTATTCTTACCGAAAGTACGATTTCATGCCTTCTTTGCATTATTCGGCTACATCACTACATATGAAACGTCACACCGCCAGCGCGGCCGCAAAGCGTCTGACTCTGAACTGCATTTAAGCACAGTTTAGTTTGTGCAATTTTTTGAGAGCCGCGCCGAACAAACATCTATGGTGTATATATGACCGAAAAAATGCTATATTTCAAACAATTTGGATATTTGAAACTGTTTGAACACGACATCATCGTGTTTTGAAGTCGTTTAAAGGGTTTTTAAATAATCGCTATATGCATTACTTCTTCCAAGTGGTTCCTTCCTCGCATCATCTGATAAGCACTTTAGTGTAGGTACATTGGTCAAGGAGAGACTTCAAGGGAGAAATTCATTTCATGAGAAGGCTTCACGATTCATAGTTTATTTTTCCTCTATCAGGTTTTATCCACATTCGCCCAAGATTCGAGCTGGAGAATGGGATATGAGTAGTTCAACGGAGATCTATGGTCACCAGGAAAGGAATGTGAAAGAAATCTATATTCTGAATGGTAAATATTTTAGATATTTGATCCCTAAGTACTGCCCAGAGAGTCGGAACATAGATGGGAGTCCGTACACAGATATATGAAACTAATTTTTTTTTTTTTTTTAAATAAACCCATGATTCACAAAACATTAATCATTCATTCTTCATGGGAGAGCCATGCTTCAGCACGTATGGGCCGGCTCGACCGGAGTGATACCACGGGCTCACAGAAAAACGGCAGTGAAACAATGCTTTAATTGCTTTTCGCCGTGTGAGTGAGGTTACCGAGGCCCTAACCCTTCCCTCTCCCTCCACTTCCCTACTCCCACCTTAAACCGTTTTGTAGTTCATTAACGAGTCCGCAGTAATAGGTCGCGGTGCTCGTTCGCCTAAGTTTCCTTAAGACATATTTCTTTATAAAAAAACTAGCAGCGCCCCGCGGTTTCACCCGCGTAAGTCCCGATCCCGTGGGAACATAGGGATAAAAAGTAGTCTATATGTTAATCCAGGTCTCCAGCTATTTACATACCAAGTTATATCGCAATCGGTTCAGTAGTTTTGGCGTGAAAGAGTAACAAACATCCATCCATCCATCCATCCATCCATCAACCCATCTATCCATCTAAACTTTCACATTTATAATATTAGTGGGATCCTTTGACTGGCCTGTTGGTCTAGTGGTTAGCCCACGGAGCAGATCTGCTCCGTGGGTTAGCCTGACTGCTGAGCCTGGTCGTGGGTTCGATTCCCGCCTAGGACATATAATTTCGTGGAGAGTCATCTAATTTGAAGTCCTATAGTCAATACCAATATCGTCAGGTTGAATAGGATTGTGAGGAGTAAGCAGTGTCCAACTGTACTCGTAACGATCAAAATTCGCTTCAATGATTTAATTATACTTAGTTATAGTGTTCTTGATTTATTTTTGTTATTTATTGTTCATTCATCATTTCTATTATGCGATGCCTAGTTATAGATTAAGATCTATCAGTGTTCTACAGTATACAATAACAAAACGGTACCTATACTTTGTTTATTTATAATTGTATGCTATTTTAATATTAGAGGTGGGGTGGTTTGAACACACTGGCGTAGCTACCGGAGGGCTAGACGGGGCAGTGCCCCGGGGCCTAGCTCAAGGGGCCCCTCGGACTCTGATTTACAAACTATAAATTGAACTAGTGAAAATTTCTCCCACATTCAGACAAATCTAGAGAACGTCAAATGCCGAACACGACGAATACGGAACAACCGATTTTAAATAGTTTAGTTGGGGCCCTAGTTTATTTTTTGCCCCAGAGCCCTTGGTTACCTAGCTACGCCACTGTTTAAACAGCTATTTTAGTGCTATAAGATTCTTTTACTCGCAGAGTTTAATAGAACTAATCCAAGACACAACATTGCTCTTCTACTTCTGGAGCAAGCGCTGGAACTGACTGAACACATCAACGTCATCTGTCTGCCGGAGCAGGACGAGGTCTTCGATAGATCGAAGAACTGCATCGCCAACGGATGGGATAATAATCTTTTAGGTAAGTAATAACTTAAGCACTCGTTGATGACACATGAAATATTGATTAGTAAATTGTTATTTTGTTATAATTTCGTCAAAAGCTTGAGTGGTTACCCATGCGCCTTCGCCGAAATGCTCATATCCTTTCTTTATAATATTATATATTGTTTAACCCTTCCACACCTTCCTATCTTAAGGGACGCTTTGAGTTCCTTCATGACACACATTCGAGATTCTTAAGATCATCAGAAAACTTAGAGATAAAAATGCCTTTGCATTCCACATCGTTCTTCGACAAATCTTTTACCGTTGTTGCAACAAGGTTGTGGAATGCATTACCTAAAGAAATAAGAAAGGCAACTGTAAACGCCTTCAAAGCAATGGTGAAAAGTCACTACCTAACCTTATAGCTCCATCAAGAGGTATACTGAAATCATGTGACACTTTTATCGTTATAATGTTTATTTGCAGAATATTGGTATGAATTCTCTCAGTATTTAATTGTTCATGTTATTGCTTCGGTATATTTAAAAATATATGTATATATAGATATATATTTATATATGTATATTGTATGCTTATAATTAAGACTAGGTATATGTATGTGTATATATGTAGTACACCGATAACTACCACTAAATCCATCCTAAGGTTGTCTGGTAGAGATCGCTCTTAGCGATAAGATCGCCCATTGTACATAACATTAATATTAAGATCAATCATTGTAGTTTAATGTATTATGGTGTACAATAAAGAAACTTCTATTATATTCTATTGTTACAAAATAAAAACCGGACAAGTGCGAGTCTGACTAACACACCGAGGGTTTCGTACTGACTTGTATGTACATAGCCCGTCCATCTCGGAGGTATTCTCGAAGATTTTGGGCGCTTTTTCCGAGTGAAAAACTTAACTTTCATTAGTTATTTAGAGTATTTCTAAAAATACTCTTCTATACATCGATATACCTACGTCATAGTACATTTTGCAAGCGCAAAAGATAAGTGTGTAACTACAAAAATAATTGTTGTATGTGATAGAACAACAAATTAACGACTTTCGGATTTTTTTCTATACTTGTGCTGAGACCTTGTTTATCGGCTCATTTCATGATTTTAGGTAACTTTTTTTAGATTTTAGAGTAGTACCATTTATACTTCATTTAGGTGTTGATTTGCCTGAGAAATTTTACAATGTTAGGTTTAAAATGCCGTATCTTTTGATTGCGTTGACTTTGGACTGCATAAGTTAGATAATTTTGATGTTAATTTTAACTTGATACTTTACACGCGTTCCTGAAAATAAGGGTCTTGACAGACAGACAGATAGATAGACGGACAACGAAGAGATCCTTTAAGGGTTCCTCTTGAGGTACGGAACCCTAAAATTAAGTACAGATGCTTCTCCTCTCCAAACTCTAGAAGGCCACGATTGTGCTTCGGCTGGTGATTAAACTACCGTACCGTTGCCAATGTAGGTGTGGCATGCTGCAGACATATGTATTTGTAAAACAGCCATTGATAGAGATGAAGTTGTTGTCGCCACGTTAAAGAGGTCTTCCTGGAAGTGACTAGGATAAGGGGTTAATTTTTGTCTTCTTATTACTTAGATGATTGCGGAAAAGGGAAAGAGAGAGACAAGTAGCACAACTTACTGTAGTTCAATACTACGCGAATAGTGTAAAATGTCTTCTTCTACAATTCGACCAGCTCTATCTTCTGCTAAATATGTATTCTTATATCATTGAAAAAGTAAAGAAACTGATGAGATTAAAATCAACTATAGATCATCTGGTCGTAGGACCAAAAATCCAGTACCCTTTTATAGATGTTTCTTTGCTCGTAGGACCAAAAACTGAGTACCCTTCTATTCTCAAGAAAGTGCAGATCGACATCGTTCCTTACACCCGCTGCTCTACATTGCTGAAGAGGACCAGACTCGGATCTAACTTCATGTTGCATTCCAGCTTCATTTGTGGTGGTGGGGTAGAAAGCAAGAAGACCTGCCAGGTGAGAATTATAACAATAATATTCTAAGACATCTTGTTTTTAGCTCTTAGAAGGTTTAGACTTCTCGGCTTTTGCCAGTTCGAGTTACAGGTATACGTCCTGACCAGAGGCGCAACAACCCTAAAAAGTAGGGGTGTCCCAATTATTTTTTGAGGACAAAAAAAAAGGTCATCAGAACACTTTATTGACATATTTCAAAATATTGTAAGGCTTAATAAATAATTTGGTATTACGATTAACATTATTTTTACGGCAAACAACATTTTAATTACAATTTATTTTGATTCACATTTTTACTTTGGGTTATATGGCGATATTTGGACACCCTCGAAGAGGGATATTTGGACCCCCTCGAAGGGGGGTATTTGGACACCCTCGAAGGGGGATATTTGGACACCCTCAAAGAGGGATATTTGGACACCCTCGAAGGGCGATATTTGGACCCCCTCGAAGGAGGATTTTTGGACACCCTCGAAGGGTGATATTTGGACACACTCGAAGGGGGATATTTGGACACCCTCGAAGGGGGATATTTGGATACCCTCAAAGGGGGATATTTGGACACCCTTGAAGGGGGTGTCCACAGGTTTTTATAGGGTGTCCGGACACCCTGGACACCCCCCTGGTCCTAACCTTCTCGAGCTATTGCTAACACTCCCCAATCTATCCCTAGATATTAACAACATCCCTTCTTACCAAAATTTCCCTTTCAATATACTTCCTATTTCCCCATCTTTAAATCCCAAAATGCCCGGTTGACGGCAATAGCCTTACCCCCTACGTTAGTTTGACCTAATTATGCTGAATGTGGGAGTCAATAAACCCCTCTACCTACCCCTTAGGGGACATAGGCATGAGTGTATGCATGTATGTGTAATTTATTTTTTACAGGGCGATGGTGGCGCCCCACTAGCCTGTCCCATAGGCAACGACAGGTACAAACTGACAGGTCTCGTCTCCTGGGGCATCGGTTGTGGTCAAAAGGATATCCCAGCATTGTACACCAATGTGCCAAAGTACAGGCAATGGGTGGACAGGAAAATGGAAGACTGGGGGTTGGATACATCGTGGTATAGGATTGATAAGAAATAAAAGATTTAAAAAAATATATTAATCTTTTTCTTCGTTTTGTATACTTCATGCAATCGCCACAATTAGGGCCTGCCGCCCTAATTGGATAGGAACGATCATGGAGATTCCGTCTGCTCCACCATTACGGCTACCGTACATGGAGCGTAAGAGGGCTGGATCTATGAATTGTTCCGGATCTATGAATTAGACCGAATACTGGGGTCGGATCTATGCATGGGTCCGGACTTATCAATTGGTCCGGATCTATGCATGGGTCCGGACTTATGAATTGGTCCGGTAATATCGCAGGTCTGATTTACTCTCAATGCAAATATTTTATGCATACTTGCATTGGACTGCGTGTTTCTTTGTATAAGACTTAAGCATTAACAAAAAAATATCTAAGTAAGTATTTATTAATTATAGTGGTTTAGAATTCACAGCTATGCTTAGTTTGAGTCTAGTTTAATATTTCCTTAATATTACTCTTTTATCACAAAATAAAACGCATAAAGATTTTAAAAACATATATTTTTTTATTAATTTTAAAAAATATTTACATTTCGTAATAATAAGTAATGGGCTAATATAATTATTACTAAAAAAATTATTACTAGAGGCTCGACTAAACCGCGAGAATCCTCGACGTAAGTCTCTATACATCTCTTTCTCTCTTTTGGAGGTAGAAAGAGATAGCTCAAACGTCGAGACACAGTACTCATGAGATTGAGCCTAGTCACTCCTGTGCCATCTCCAGCATATATAGATGTATCATTCAAGCATAAACTCTTTATAATTCTTCAGGGTGAGTTCTCTCCCCTGGTGGTATATCTAGCAGAATATTATCATCGCACTGTCTTCCTAAAGACCATGAAGTACATAATTTTCACTTACATTCACGCCGTAGCTCTTAAGATCAGGTGAAATCGCATGAATTTTGAAAAGATAATCAATATAACTATTACATCTTTAGCCCCTTAGAAGTAAGGCCATAGTCTCTCAGAAGGAAAAGCATAGTCCAAGTCAAAGTTCTAGTCCCTTTACACAAGTAAAATTTTAGTCCCTTGATGGCAAAACCACAATCTACAATGGACTAAAACCACACTAAACAGACATGATTGACATGCTAGAGAGCATCTTAATTTGAGTGTAGTTGTTGAAAATGAATTTCATTGACTTATGTAAGGGTCTGTTTAACTTTTATTGTTCCTTGGACTTGGCATATTTGTCACCTACAGAACAGTCTTGTATATGATTCAAGCTTTTATATTAAGATTCATACGACTTCTTGATTTTAAATCGAACATTATCATAACTAGCCCAGTTATTGCGTATGTACAAAAACAAAACATAATTATTGCATAAGCTAACTTTAATATACATTGAACGTAATGTATGTTTCATTTAGAATGTTCTAGAGCAAAAAACTTATTTTTAAGAGTAACTCCTTGTGTGCCAAGAGTGGAAAAAAAAAAGATTAGAGGAGACTCGGTTGCTTTACTGACAACACAAAAGAGTAGTCTCTTTCCACAGGAGTTAAGTCATACATATTATTGTATTTACATACAGGAGTCTGAAAACATTCAGGTACTCTAAAAAGAAATTACAGTAAAATTCCCTCACAATCTTACATAGTCCCAACAAAGTAAAATTTTAGTCCATTGACAGAAAAATCTTTGACGTTAAAACACGGTGCTCTTTATTTATTTAGTCAATATGAAACTATTGTATGGATGTAACAGACTTACGTGATATGGGACTAACAATAAGTAGACTAAACGTAGTTAAGTGACCTTAGGGTAACAATACGTAGACTAAACATCTTTTTTTTAAAACAGGCGTAGATCACAGGACACAAGTTTGTCGCTCGAAAACATCCCTTAATTAAATGAAACATATCGCTTTATGTGATAAGGGTGGCCGTTCCCATGTTTATTTCATGGGGTTCTATATTATACCAAATGACATTTTGAGATCATGTCTGGCAGTCAAAACGGTAATACTTGTATATAATATTCTAATGTCATTGATATAAATGTGTATATTCATTATAAAACATTGATACTCTTTATAAGTAGACGTGACTATAGTGGCAAACAAGCATACCCGCCTTCTGATGGTAAGCGATCACCGGTAGACATTTACTACACAAGACTCGGAAGAACGCCCTTCTCATTAAGCATAGACAGCACAGCCCAGTCGAAAGCACCTTTACTCCACAGAAGACCATAATTAACAAAAGCCTATAGCATAGTATTTTACTAGTGAATAAGGACATAGGTCACATATGAACCCCCTTAACCCTCCCCCCCCCATTTCCTAGCTTTCGCTTCTTTTAGATGGCTCAAACGCCCTTTCACATTTATAATATTAAATAAGACGCAGGCAGTTCCTCTATAGAAGAAACTAGCGTAGTGCTGTCCATTTCTACTTGTCAGTAGCCACCAAAACTTCTTATGTAGGTTAACAAGCAAGTGACGTCACTGCCGCGTTCATAAGTATCGGTAATAACTAACCACCATTAAGGTCGACTTGTTTGTCTTGCCTTCCCTCAGTTCAGTATATACATACCCCCAATGACAATAACCATTGGAATAACCACTACTTCGTATTTTCCACCCCTGTGTTTCGATCACATACTGTGCGGTATTTCATTCCGCGTGTATATATATACATTGTATTAATGTATTTCTACAGGTTTTCATGTAAGAAATGAAGTAATGTCGCCTCGTAATGTTTGGCTGCGTGCATCGCCCGGAGCGAGTGCCTCTCTCCGGGATAAACCTTAAAAAAAAAATGTTGAACTTGTGGCGCTGCGGTAAAGCATTCGAATGCAATATCAGAGGTCGCAGGTTTGATTCCTGCTCGGTGAATTTTTTTTTTTTTTTAAAACGATTCCCGCATTTGGAATATTCTAGTGTCGCAGGGGGCTTCACAAACATTTAAACAACGGAAACAAAGGACACCCAGAATCGGGACTATTGATGGATCACACAAATGTTTGTGCCGAGTGTGATTTGAACCCACAGCACTCGACACAGCGTAGTGTTCTACACAGTACAAGCTCTGTTCAATTTGGGACTAGATAGCAGTGTGTTATATTATTACGTCACAGACTATTATTATATTTCGGTTCCCGATTAGTGCAAATATTTATATTGTAATAATAACTTGACACATCACACACACGGCCGTCTGATCCCAAACTAGACAGAGCCTGTAATATGGTAACCAGACTGCTGATAAACATACTTACAGGGTTGTTACAGAAAGGCGTGGTCAAATTTTTTAAGCATTATATTTAGCTGACAAATATTTGATTTAGTTTGAAAAAAAATATTTTGAAAAATTTTTTTTTTAATTTTCCTGAAAACCTTTTTCTAGTAAAAGTGCACATTTCTCAACAACACATTATGAATTTTTATATCAATTTCAATGATTTTGTTTTTTTATTTTTCTATGCAGACATTTTCCGAAAAATCTAGACGTTCCATCCTCCATCCATCCATCAACAAAAAAAACAAACAAATATATATCATTGGTTTTAAATACCTATAATAGTTGCATTCATGTCACCCCATGTATGAGAGACATATTAAATATTAGCTTTATCGGTCAATTTTCTAGTGTAATTTTTCAGGTTTAAAATAACATTTTTGGACAAAAAATCACGAATTTTTAGAAAATTGTTAGCGCTTTACGTTATTCAGGGGGTCGACTGTACGACCCTAAAATATGACCACACCTTTCTGTAACGTCCTGAATATTAGGCCTGTCAAAGAATGATTACGTATTGAGAGAGATTTCGTAACACTTGAATTGTATAAATATCTCTTAGTAATAGTGTTCCTCAGTGACTAAAGAAAGATGGTCTCCAAAATACGTCTTACGTTGATGCATGTATAGGTCTATTAGCATTGGTCAGGATTTCTCTGCATATAAAAATTGATGTTTTAGATTATTACTATTAAGTATACCTGCACTCTATGGGGTTTCCCGAGCCTGACCAGCTCAGCAGTGAGCGCGGCAGTGTGGCAGAAGTGAACGTTCTCGTCAGCCAGGCCGTGGATGATAAGCAACCTGCCTTCCCTGCGAATTGTAATTTTACCCACTGATTTAGACAAGGGGAAGTGTCAGTATCAGGGTAATAAAAATGTGCGTCTCGAGACGCCCGACGGAAGTGATAACTTAAACGCCAGACAGACTGGCGCCGTAACGCGTTACGCAACGAAGCGGTTTACCCTCCCATAAGAAGCTATCACTTCAAAAATCACGCAAGTTGGACCAAACTGCAAACTATGGAAAATCTATAGATAAACAGAAAATCTAACGAGTTAATTTAGAAATTTGAAAATTTTAAATTAAATTTTATAATTCATTACAAAATTTTCAGGTTTTGAAGTGAAAACTTCTTTAGGCACGTTGGGCATTTTTGGTATGGGGAAAAAACACTAAACTCGCATGATCGTCACGCTCAGATGCGTATATACACATCTGTGTGTTTTCACTTCTGACGAGCAGTCCCACGACTGACTTTTTTTTTTATCTCTTCTACAAATATGCGAAACGCAAGTCACCCTGGCATTTATCACGTTAGTAAAAAACGAAGTAAATGGTGATTTTCAAATATTTTATTAATATTCATATATTTCATATTCAATATGAGTATTCATGTGACCATGGATAACGGTTTTCATAAAGGCAGAAAGAAAACAATTATCCCGAACACTCCCGAACACTTAATGACAGAACTTTTTTGCCATAAACCTCAATTTTTTTTTCAGCCAAATTACGGAATGTTGAAACCTCGTTCCTCACCAAACATAAGGACCTAATTCATTTTTGAATGCCGAAATGACGTCATGGCGAATGAGCAACATGGCGTCTAGCATTTTCGTCAATTAATGCGCGAAAATATAAAATATTAAATTAATGGGACATTGCTTATACACCCTCGAAACTTACACCCCATAAGCAACAGGGAAGTCCGAGGCCTGCCTGGGTCGGTAGGTGTAGGTACTCACTGGTCGGGGAAGAACGGCGCATGTGCTAAGACGCTGGCTCGCATGTAGGCGTGCGGCGCGCCCATGTAGAGCTCCGTGTAGGCCGTGTCGTAGAACAGGGTCGGTAGGTGTAGGTACTCACTGGTCGGGGAAGAACGGCGCATGTGCTAAGACGCTGGCTCGCGTGTAGGCGTGCGGCGCGCCCATGTAGCGCTCCGTGTAGGCCGTGTCGTAAAACAGGGTCGGTAGGTGTAGGTACTCACTGGTCGGGGAAAAACGGCGCATGTGCTAAGACGCTGGCGCGCGTGTAGGCGTGCGGCGCGCGCGCCGGCGCGCCCATGTAGCGCTCCGTGTAGGCCGTGTCGTAGAGGCGCCAGCACGTCACCGGCGCGCCCGCCACGCACACGCGGAAGATGTTCGGGCGCGTCGCCAGCCCCAGCAGAGACAGGTAACCGCCTGGACACAAATAACACGCTTGAGCGCCATCTAACGAAGATTAGCCGAACTGCGAAGTAAATTCTTATCCTGAATCGCGCAATGAAAGTTCTTGAGTTGATTCGTTTACGTGCAACTATCCAAACGTCAACTTTTGTTTCGCGGCCCCGCAGATATCATCACTTAGTATTGTAAGAGTATCAGAGGTTAATTTTAAATATTATAACGTAATATTTGCTGAGATTCGGATCGACCCTCTCCCCCTATAAATGCTTCACGTAATTAAAGGACGGGTCATTATATAATACGCACTAAACACTTTTCCGTTTGTGAAAGAAACCATAGACAACCAACTGCTTTTTAGAAAAAGGTTGAATAGAATTAGCGTTCGCTAAATCAAAGTACATAGTAGGGGAGGCCATTAAGGGATATTTTGGATTTACTCCTGTGCGGCAGATTATTATTAGGGGGGTTAATTACATGCTGACAAGTGTACATTTTGATAATCTGACGATTTGAGCGTGACGCAAGGCAGTGGGTGGGTTACAAACTTGCAAAAAAATTTCGATCATTAGACATTGTCGAGCGCGTCAGATTAGGATACGGTGGGTTAATTACATGCTGACAATTGTACATTTTGATAATCTGACGATTTGAGCGTGACGCAAGGAAGTGGGTGGGTTACTTGCAAAAAAAAATCGTCGATTTTTTTTTATTTTGAAGGAAATAATTCAAGGATAACAGAAAACATATAATCTGCCTATTTCCACAAGCCGAAGTTACAAAAATCGTAAAGAAAGTTTGGCGCATGCAGCTGCAGTGAAGCATGTATTTCTCACTCCACGCCTCTCTTTCCTTTTTACATTCTCTCTATCTCTCACTCTCCCATACCATCCCCACACTATACTCTGTCCATTTGTTTATGTTCTTTTTGAAAGTTGCTGGAGAACGTAAGGACGCTTGCGTGCAAACCGATTTCGATTATTTACTTACCTCATCTTGTTAAGAGCAACTACGAGATAGTGTTGTTAGTGGAAGATAATTTACTCTTATTTAGACTAAAACGTATGAGCACAAACTTTGAAGACGTAAATGATGCTATTTCAATAGTGGTTTGTTGGTTTCACGTTAACAACTTACTTTTTAATGGAGAAAAGACTAAATGTATCCAATTCACTACTCCAAACGTTAAACAGGTGGAAAACACTATAATTATTAAATAAGACGAATGCTGCGAGCGTGCGTCACTTCCGAATCGTCAGATTATTGAATAGGGGTTTCTTTCGGGTGTACTTAATATCCCCTCTTAATATCTGACGCGCTCGAATAAATTAATTCTTTCCCATTTTCTACCTTTCCATTCGGCCACCCCCACCATGCAAATGGGCAGATTAACCTACCTCCATTATCAGAGACATGTGGGGTATATACACTATTAATATCTGACACGCTAGAGTAAGTCCGTTTGACTATTTTTTTTTTTACATCTTAGAAACCCTGTAAAAGCTTCCCCTAAAAATGAAACGGATACATCGCATGAGCTTTTTTCTTTCTACCATCTAATCTTCAAAACCCAATAGGTCCCAACGACGCTGGAGTAAATACACATTTAGCATCGTGGTCTCCCCTTCTAACACTTGTCTTTTTAGAAATGGAAACGCTAAAAAACGTTTGGCACTTGTCTTGTCTAAGCCTATATGCAAATCAGAAATAAAAGTGATTCTGACATTAATAATGTGGAGAGACATTGGCATACAGCAAAACATACTTCAACGCCATCTAGTGAAGGGAAGCCAAACTATATAGTAAAAACTGATACTAAATCACGCATTACAAGTTCTCGCACCAATTAGAATCCGTTCAACTACCTTCCTTCTGCCTACCTATGCTCCCTTTTTGTTGCAGGTACGTAACAAACATTACCCCCTACCCAATAATATTAAATACAATAATTTATTGTTAACTCACCGTAACTCCACCCATGTATCGCCACCCTCTCCATGTCTATGCAGCCAGTCTCTTTCGCCAACCATTGCAAAACTTCCACCTATAATAATAAATATCATGTTATCACATTATTAACACCACATAGTCTTAAATTTTCTTGCAAAAACACACACATTACATTTTAAAAACATATACATAAAACCCTTACAATAATATTGTGGAAGACTGGTGCCTAGGTTCAGGACACCAGTTCTCCACCGCCTTTACATTTACATTTTCAATTAACTATGAAAAATGGGCACTACAAAATGTTGTGACTACGAAATGTGTACAAAATTAAATCTTATTCTATATTAAATACTTATTTCTAGTAGCATAGTATATTTAGATACATATATTGTTATTGCGTGTCTGTGTAAGCATGAATGTGTGTATGCGTGTGCGTTAATCTGTGTATGCGTGGGCGTGAACGTATGTATGCGTGTGCGTGTACGTGTGTATGTGGATGCGTGAATGCGTAATAGAATTCGTACCCCTTTTTAAGAAAATTTCGCAAATTTTTGGAATATTTACAGATTATATATGGAAGTGCAGAAAGCCACAATTTTTAAACAATATTTGTTATATAGTAAAAAAAAATAACTAAAAACGGGTACATAAAGCTATAAGTGTCCAGTATATTTTTGGCCTGTCAGGGTACAAAAGTCGATACAAAGACAGCTCAAATAATATTGGCCAATGAAATAAACCATGGTAGAAATTCGACCACCACGCGATCTCTATTATACATAATTATACCTACATTAAGTAGTACATATTAACATTAATAAAAAAATACAAATATTTTGTCAGGAATCAGAAGTGGCATGGATAAAAAATATAACACCTCACACGAGGTGATTCATAGACTTATTTATTCTAACAAAACACTTTCAACTTATAACAATAATTTAATAAGTACAAGAAACAAAACCAAATCCAATAGATTGCTTACGACTCATCAACAATAATTGCACAATTACAACAAGTGAAATAAACAAAGAGAAATACGAACCCTTTTTCTTGAGCGATGTTGCCACCTCGAAGAACGCCGATCAAATGAGAGCTATAACGGCGCACGCTATCTTTTTATACCAACCCGGAAATATTCATAATCTTCCAATTTTTTTTTAAAGTGATCAGTTTGAAACTTTAAAACGCTCTCTCCTGTAAACCATTACTTTTGACACTTTGTACGTACGTCGGGTATCCTCGGAAACGCTCGTGGCTATGGATGAACGGGAGGGGTTAACTCTCTATCCGCCGTACGACCAAACACCGCTCACTATAGGCGATGTATGGTCATACGGCGGGCAGCGAGTAAGATCAATCTCTCGCTCCGGCTGAGTTCGAAATAACCACAGCATCAGTGTTGCGGGCGCAACTTGTCATCGATAAGGTTTTGCTTTTTGAGTTTATCTACATAGGTGGTGTTAGGAAAAAAGATATTTACCATCAAAAAAAATTATCACTCAGGCACTCTCTTATCAAACTCACCTGATCATCCAACTCGATCTGTCCGAGTTTGCCTTTAATGGCTGCCTCCCACGCCCTGCCTCTGTGCTTAGACCCTCTAGAGTCTACCGCCACTACGTTGAACCCTCGTGCTGCCAGCATATGCATGCGGAGCTGACGGATACCCTGGAAAAATAAGAAATAATTCCTTAAAAAAGAACTAGTTAGTTACACAGCGTATAAGTATCGTCGCAAATAACTTACAAAAACGTCTTTCTTTGGATACTTAGCACAATTCAAAGGTCAGTTCATCATAAAAATGCGGGATTAAGAATTTACAGTCAATAGTTTGATTTTCCGCTACGCAATGTAACGCAACACGCGAACTGTGCGGTACGGTGAAATGACCTTCAGCTTCCATTAATGTTGTTTAGTTGATTGCATTGCTGTTTATTGCTGTATTTACGGTAAACTGTTCTGTGCACTCATTGTGATATCACTTTTAGGCAAAAAAATTAGTACGGCGAATGACCTTCAGCTTGCATTAATGTTGTTTAATTATGTAAAGTTTCGGACCCAACGAGGGCCCTTAATCAATGGGCGAAGCGACATGGCGCGTCGGTGCCACCTCTTCATCCCTTGACACAGGACCCCTGCCGAACGAGAATAAAATGAATATAAGTTGGCAGTAAGTTATCTTACCTTGTAGCTGTTGGTGACGGTCTGCACCTCGGGCCCCCCGTACACGTGCAGCACGGTAGGGCTCCGCCCCGAGCGGGCACAGCGCCACAGCGTGCAGTAGGCCGTGGCGCCACACGACAGACGAGTCGAGTAGATCTGAGGCGGGGGGATCTTTGATATGCTAAGAGACCTTTCTGCAAATCATAGTTATTACGTTTTTATCCATCCATATTGATCCAAAGATTATAATAGATACATACATATCTCACGCCCATTCCTGTCTAGAGGAGCAGTCAGTGTCTCAGTCACACAGCTCACAGATTGTGTCTCTACCACATTCATCAGACCTTCCATACACGTTCATCAGTTCTTTGGTGTACTGCCGATTTGGAGAGTCTTTCGGGGATTCACCCACTCACAGGAGCCTTAAAAATCTCTTTAGATAATCCAAACGATCACATAATTTCTTTCTTTCACTTTCAATTCAATTCAAAACACAATTCTTGTATCTACATCTTTTTTGAACCCAAATTATAAAACAGAACATAATTATATATGTATATATATTTTTATTATTATAGGGGGCAAACGAGCAGACGGGTCACCTGATGGTAAATGACTACCGCCGCCCATGGGCACCTGTAACTCAAGAGTCACCAGTGCGTTGCCGGCTTTTTAGGTAGGAGTAGGGGAAAGGTGGAAGGGGGAGGGGGAGATAAGGGTTAACTCCGGTAACCTCACTCACTCGGCGAAAAGCAAGGTTTTCTGTGAGGCCGTGGTATCACTCCGGTCAAGTCGACCCCATACGTGCCGAGGCATGGCTCTCCCACGATGAAGATATAAACTTACCTCTGACTAGCGCTCCAGTTTCACTGTCCGTGTCATCGCTGTCATCACATCTGCTCTCCCAGGAGCCGTTGTACCTCGCCTCTATGGAGTCAGCTGATGAAACAATACACAATATTAGATTTTTAATTAAGGCGTAGGACTTGCGATCAAGTTACCCACGACTCAAAAAACCCCTGGGTTTTCGGTGAGGCGATGTGTTAGAATTGAATCGACCAAAACCACACTGTGCCATACTGCGCCTAAATAGGAGAGGTCTGAGAACCGCTCAATACTAGTAGCCTAAGTTAATAATATAATCTTGGGGCATATTGCACAGAACTATCTAAACCCAAACTAAGCATAGTTTGTTCTGTGGTTTGTAAAACACGGATTAACATACTTAATTTTTTTTTTGTTGTCAAAAAGACCCACACCAACATATTAGATTTTTATACATATAATAGATTTATATATTCACAAATATTTTACAACCGACGTGTCAATGCACTACTGCCACGCCACATAGTCTTTTTTTTTATTGTATAGGGGCAAACGGGTCCCCTGATGGTAAATGACTACCGCCGCCCATGGGCACCTGCAACCCGAGAGTCACAAATGCGTTGCCGGCCTTTGAGGTGGCAGTAAGAGAAGATAGGAAGAGGAGGGAAGGGGGGAAGAGGGTTAGGGCCTGCAATAACATCACTCACTCGGCGAAAAGGCATTGCTTCACTGCCGGTTTTCTGTGAGGCCGCGGTATCACTCCGGTCGAGCCGAGCGAGCTACAACAGATGGCTTAAAGTTACAGTTTCTAAAACACGCCGCTACAAACGAGAATGTTGGACAAATTTTTAACATTTATGGACAAATCCGGATATTACATCAACATCCTTGATAGTTGTTGCCGATGAAGTTCATAATATTGCCAAGCAAACAATGTTGGGTTCAATTCGCACATTATTAGGCGTAAACATACTTTTATGCCTTTGTGTATGATTGTGACATAAATTAAAAAGCGGATGGCGATTTTATTTTGAATAACATTTTGCCCGACTGAGACTAAATAATTTATTTTGAGCATAGAAATGTAATAAACTCCCTCTTAAAAATATTGAAAAAATATAAGTTCGCATTAGGGTTGGTCTTGCGATCCGGATGTCTTAATAAATGCTGTTCCCGGACCCCTCCTATTTTTAGCCGTAGTACGGCACACCGTGTGGTTTTAGTCGGTTCGATTCCGACGTAAGACCCCACCGAAAACCCCGGTGGGGTGACGGCCCGAGGGGGTTTCAACACGTACAAAAAGAAAGGGTTGGTCTTGCGATCAAGTGGCTTCGGATTCGAACCCCACCCAGTAGCCCATTGGCCTGACCCCACTAGTAACACAAGCATTTAGCTTAACTGGAGGGTTAACAAGCATACTGGTAATATGTGAAAAAAAAAAAAAATTCAATGAGCTTACTGGAAGGAGGCCGATCAGTGATGGTCCCTAGAGGGTACAATCTTGGTGATGGTGAAGTGCTGATCCTGTACACCCTCGTGACGGGGACGCTGCTTATATTTGAAGATGTGATCACCGCCATCGAGCATTCCTGTAACAACATTTTTTATTTGAATTAAGACCTTGAGTTTGAGAGGTATCATACTCACCGTGAGTGGGCGAGTCTGTTTGGGACCCGAAAGACGTATGTATAATGTCCAGATCGATAACTCGATCGATCAGATAACTGTGAAGGTTTTTGAAGTGAAAACATCTGTAAGCATGTTTGTGCACTTTTGCTATGGGGAAAAAGCACTGAACTCATGACCGTCACGCTAATAATACACCACTAGAGGGCGCTAATCTAAACATTGAGTTCTGTCAGCTCTTTAATGTCACCAACCTGCTAATGTGACATTATAAGTTAGCCGTTTCGTTGAAGTTTTCACTTCTGTCGGCAGTCTCATGACTGCCTAGTTTTTTTTTATGGGGGGGTAGGCAAACGAGCAGACGGGTCACCTGATGGTAAGTGACTGCCGTCACCCATGGACACCTGCAACGCAAGAGTGAAAAGTGCGTTGCCGGCCTTTAAGGTGGGAGCAAGCATTATCCCTGCCGCTTTTCTGTGAACCCGTGGTATCACTCCAGTCGAGCCGGCCACTATGCCATACACAGTTGACAAGTGACACCGATGCCATTGCAAATGTGTCAAGACAAGAACCTATATGCTTATTTGCCACTATAATAGCATAACAAAATGTAAGCCACTCACCTCGTCAATATCCACAGTGCGAGAGTGGCCAACAGTGGTCAAGAGCTGGACGGTGTGTGGTCGGGGGGGGGACAGCAGCGCCACGTACAAGTGTCGCTCCAGGGGAGTCTCGCGGAGACCCACGAAGTAGACCAACTGGTTGGCTGTGTCTACCTGAAAACAAATACAGATTAAGTGATTTTGTTTCTTTTTTGTTATAAAGGACAATCAAGCAAACGGGTCACCTGATGGTAAGTGACTACCGCCGCTCATGGGCACCCGCAACTCAAGAGTCACAATTGCGTTGCCGCCCTTTAAGGGAGGTGTTAAAATATGTGGTGATCAAGTAGTGTGGTGATGAACTTACCCATATCTTCCTGGCCATCACCTCCCATTCGCCGGCTGTGATCGCCTCCTTGCTTATCACGTTAGGTCCTACTGCGTTGCTTTCGTCTTCCGCAATCATTTCTATCACAGCTGTTGATAATAATAATAATTACAAACAATAATAATAACTTGACATTGATCCTAAACTAGGCAGAGCCTGTACTATGGTAACCAGACTGCTGATAAACATACTTATATATTACTAAATACATACATATTATAAATAAATTACACCCAGACACAGAACAAATGGTCATGCTCATCACACACTTAATTGTTCTGGGTGGGAATCGAACCCACGAGCTCTGGCTCGGCAGTCAGGATCACTAATCACTAGAACAGCAGGGCAATTAATTTAAATAATTAGCAATTAATAAAAGTA
Source organism: Callimorpha dominula (assembly GCA_949752705.1). Taxonomy (NCBI): domain Eukaryota; kingdom Metazoa; phylum Arthropoda; class Insecta; order Lepidoptera; family Erebidae; genus Callimorpha; species Callimorpha dominula. The sequence goes on along the minus strand of OX457017.1, from coordinate 8,620,380 downwards.
CAATTAATTCTCACTATTTCCACTCACTATTCACTCGTATTATTCGCTATACTTCGCACTTGTGAAACGCAATATCGCTCCACTAGAACTGGATGTCCATCTCGTATTGCAACGTCTTTATATATTTATAAAAACATCTCACAGATTCTCTGAGATCTCATAAATTGGCTGCGTTAATGTAGATTTCATCAATTAATATTTATGTCTTTTTCGGTCATCGGTTGAGTAGTTAAAACGTAAACGCGTAACAGACAAACAACACACACATTCTTATTTATAATATTAGTTAAGAGTATTATATGCCTCCTTCAATGAGTACTCACATCGGATCCTCTCGCTGGCTGCAGGCAGTAGAGCACAAGTGACTAGATAGAGATGCAGATGTCCAGTCTCCTCACTCGCCCAGATGAACGACACCTGGTTCTGAGGAGCCGACAGGAAGTGGAGTATGTCGTGGACGTTAATCCACGCGTCAGGAGCTGACTCTGATATTAGGACTTGGATTTCTTGGATCGGCTGAGAAAAGACAACAAGTATTGTTTAGTATTGAATTTACTAGTGTTCGCTTACTTGTCAAAATTCGAAGACAACCAGGCCAGGCCAGCCTTTGTTTTTTTGTTTGTTTTGTATCTAGACTATCGAGTTATTTCTCCCTTTTTTTTTTTGTGCGTGTGGAAACCCCCTCGGGAGTTATTTCTACCTATACTCTATTCAACTTCCTCTGAGACAAAAGGTAAACAAAGAAATAAATCTTTCTCAACGAGTTGATCGATAGTAAAGATGGCCGGTGTAACCAAACTAATTACAAAATTTCATATTTCTACGTAAATTATTTACCTTATCACTACTCCTCAATTTAGTAGTGTTATTATACGTTCAATGTTTGAGAACAGCTACAGTTTTAGGTGTTTTTAATGTCACTTTTTTTTTATTGATTCTAGATGCATATAAAATGTGACCTATTAAAAAACCTTTTTCTGGTTTGTTTACCTTTTGTCTCAGAGGAAGTTGAATAGACTATAGCCTAAGTTAATTTGTTCACAAAAATAGAGTTATAGGCACATAACTAACTGGTAATTAAATATTCAGCTTAATTAGTTCTTTAAAAAACGACAACCCTAACATCGCAGCGTCGTCAGAACAGATAAGAGTTAGGCGATAGAAAGAGAGGCAAATTCTAAGTGAATATAACTGCAGGTATATAGCGATGTGCGACCTTAATTACGACTTTATTGCGTTGGACCAAGAGTCGCTATTTATTAAAATGATTGTGCGGAGTGAGACTTCTATACCTGCACTATTATGTATTCTGTGCCATAACCATTATAATTATTTTAAATAAAACTTTTTTATTGATTACCAAAAAAAATAACTGAGTCAACATACGGTATTGAATGTCTTGGTCTTTATCTATAAATACTTGCGAAAGTGTTAGATTTTAATAAAAAAATTATTACAGTAATGTAGTACACCTTTTTATATTTAAAAGTGAAGGAATACCTATTTTTTTTACTAATTTTGTTATAGACAGGAAAATGTTTCTTGGCAAGATGAATCTAACAAAGTATAATTCACCAAAATCGGTTCAGCAGTTTAGTAATTAAGAATGCGCGTAAGTTAAAACATGTCTACGGTAAAAACGTAAGCCTCCTTTTGGGGTCACTGTAGTCATATAAAGAGTCGACATATCCTCACCTGATCGCACCCTCCGTGATGATGGTGGGTGTTCCTGGCTTGCAGGACATCCGGAGCATGTTCGTAACTTGTCGAAGATGAGAACTGCTCCAACGGGATCAGGGCGAGTTCCAATCGTTGCTGTTTCCGGTCCAGAAGTTGGACCCACACACTTGGAGAATAGATTAAAAGTAGAATTAAAAATGCAGATACAAGGCTTGACAGAAAGACGTGCTCATATGAAAATTAATTACATAAAGCGCTTACGATTTTAGAAGGGAGAATTCTTACGTGGGAGAGCCATGCTTCGGCACGTATGGGCCGGCTCGACTCCGATCGTCACGATCGTCACGGTCGTGTCGTGTTGATAACACGGCTTCAAAGAAAACTGGCTGTGAAACAATGCTTGCATTGCTTTTCGCCGCGTGAGTGAGGTTATAGGGAGGCCCTAACCCTTCCCTCTCCCCTATTCCCGTCCTTCCCCTCTCTCCCTCTCCTCCCCTCTAATCCCCCTCTCCCGTTTTCCCTCTCTTCCTCCCTCTCCCCCTCTTCCCCACCTTAAAGGCCGGCAACGCACTTGTGACTCTAGATTTACAGGTGCCCGTGGGCGGTGGTTGTCATTTACCATCAGGTGACCCGTCTGCTCGTTTGCCCCCTATACCATAAAAAAAAAATAGAATAATTTGTGATTTTCAAGACTGACGATTAACTTGATAATTTATCGTTTATCGATAAAGTTAAAATCGTCATTCGATAGGTTTTTTTATTGTCTACAATTTTGTAATTTAACTTTTTTTTGGTAGATTGCTTTTATTTAACTTCACGTGTATGTACGTTCTGGAATTTTGCAATCAATATTTCACCCACTTCCACTGAAGCTATCGTGCTAAACCGTTTTTTTTTTTTTGACATTTTCGATTTTTTTCGAAGTTATGTTCTGCACCATCTGGAAAGAGGCAATAAACGCTATCTTTCTTAGAACATTTTCTTTTACCCGACCAAATGTTTTGCTTCTCAATAGCTTGGATTATGGTTTTTTTTTGCTGACTGTTGCCAAGCAATCCGAGCACTCTAACACCAAGAGTTATCAAGGGTTTAAACTTACTAACGTCCATCTGGCGTCCACCCAACCCTGGCCAGGTACTCGAACCAAGGAAACGTGTCTTTCAAAGGCTGCCTTAACTCGTACCACCGGATATCCGTTACCTCCATGGCTCCGTTAGTCACGTCCGCAGCTGAAAATAATAATATCTTGACATATACATACTAGCTACTCGCCATGCGGTGCTGTGGCTAAGTTATCAATACAAGTAAATAAAATTGAAGTGTCTGTTTGTAATGTCAAAATAATAGTTTTTTTTAAGCTCATACAGTTATAGCACGATACCTATGCCTAAAAATTAGATTTTAATTTTTTTTCTGTCTGTTTGTTCCGGCTAATCTCCGGAACGGGTGGTCCGATTTCCACGGGACTTTCACTGGCAGATAGCTGGTATTATAAAGAGTAACTCAGGCTACACGCGAGCAAAGTCGCGCGGAGATTTTAAATTAGATTTTAAATTACTTTTTTTAGTGGTTACTACTTAACTGCTTTTTTTGAGAAATAAATAGAACTCCATGAGAATAGTACTACATGATTCAATATTTGGTGATTTATTAAGATTATTAAACTTACAGTGTTCCGCAGCCTCCTGATAATAATCCAGGACTGTGGTTGGCGATGCCTTTTGTAGCCTAAATGTAACCATCTTTAGAGAGGACTTGGCGTTCGGAGTGCCGGCCCTGGGAAACCTGAAACATATGTATAAATATTAAAGAACTGATGTAACTATGAGAAAAAAAGAAGAAATGAGATGTAGGTATTTGCTAATGTGTCACAATTAAGCGGAAAACCGCAACATTTACTGTATCGCGATTAGGTACTTATCTCGAAATCCCACCTTCTAGTGTTTTAGTGTAATGTAATGATGAAACATTTACATGAATTGTGTGAATGAGCCATACATTTAACGAATTTTTAAACAAATATCTTTTTGTTGTGGGAGAGTCTTGCTTCGGCACGTAAGGGCTGGCTCAACCGGAGTCATACCACGGCCTCACAGAAAACCGGCAGTGAAGCAATGATTGCATGGCTTTTCGCCGACTGAGTGAGGTTACAGGAGGTCCTAACCCTCCCCTCTTCCCCTACTCAAACCATGAAGGCTGGCAAGGCACTTGTGACTCTTGTGCCCATGGACGGCGGTAGTCATTTACTATCAGGTGAACCTTCTGCTGGGGTTGCCCCCTATACAATAAAAAAAAATGTTTTTGTTTTTTCAAAAAATATTTTTCGTAAGTTTAGTTTAAGTAAGTCTACCATTATCAGGATCAGTTCTTTCATTAAGGTACCTCTATGTAGATGAAGTATGTGGTAGCTATACAACTATTCTTACCTGAATTCTTCTACCTCCCCACTACTGCTCTGTGACGATGGGAAGCTGAAGATCTTCACTTCGCTCTCGTCCACTTCTTCGTATACTATCCGGTACACGTCATCTGAAATAACAAAGTTATACGTCACACTTATTACGTCATGAACCTACTACCAAATTTATATTTTACACAATGCGACATGTCGCTTCACTCCTTGATAAAGGGCCAATGTCGGGAGCTAAACAAGTCGGCTATTCCTAAAATATACACGTGAGTACAACAGTAAATATGTACTTAGTTATACAATTATGTCTATTCAATACAGCGTGTAACTTACAAAAAGCGTCTTCCTGTGGATACTTACTACAATGCAATCATAAAAATGCAAGACTATTTAGTTTCATTTTGCACTACGCAATGTAAACGTAACAAACGTAGGGATAGTTTTTGTGCGGTACGTTGAATGACTTTAAACGTTCTGCGCCGTCGAAACAGCTGATTGCAAAAATGTTGTTTAATTGATTACATTGCAATTTTTCATAATATGGGGTACTTCTTTTTACTCATTGTGATATCATTTTTAACCAAAATTTAAATTAAATAAAAACAAAACTATTCCGGCAGAAAATTCCAAATGATTTTCGAACAATTTCCGATGATCTGAATGTACTATTTCAAGATTCGGCAGGCCATTTCTTACACCCGTTATACTAATAATAGTTTTTTTTTTGGTGAACGCAAAATCTCGAGAAATATCAGTTGGATTAAATTCGGATTAAATTCTTTTTGCATTTGATAGGCTAATTCTTGAGAAAGGTTATCTAATAATAACAACTTGAGACACCTTATACACGGCCGTCTGATCCCAAACTAGGCAGAGCCTGTAGTATGATAATCAGACTGCTGATAAACATACTTATATATTCCTAAATACATACATATTATAGATAAATTACACCCAGACACAGAACAAATGACCGTGCTCATCCCACAATTATTTGTCCTGTGTGAGAATTGAACCCACGACCTCCGGCTCAGCAGGCAGGATCACTAGCCACTAGACAAGCAGGCCCGTTATATGCTATTTAACGTCTATGACCATTAGGAGACAAGCTGATCATGAACGTAAACGAAACTGACATTCTCAGAAGTGTTTATTCTAACACAACCCGCCCCGGCTTCGCACGGGTACAAATTATACACCAAAACCTTCCTCATGAACCACTCTGTCTATTAGTGCAAATCGCATGAAAATCCGTTCAGTAGTTTTTCAATTTATCGCGAACAGACAGACAGATATTCAGGAGGACGCGGCGGGTGACTTTGTTTTATAATATGTAGTGATAACATCAAGCAGTAATAATAGTTAAGTTAAATGCTATTTGGGATTCGAACCAACCACCAATCAATCTTCTCAAATCCGAGTCTCACCCGTTACACTACTTCCTACGTTTACTCACTCAGGAAGTTATAACAGCAATTAACAATATGGAATGCATTCTACAACGTTTCAGCAATAATTAGGTATGTTTGTACCATAAAACTAACCGAGCAATGTACAGCAATCTCTACTGTAATATTAATAATGAGCAATGTACAGTAAATTACTCACCGTCAGCTTGAGGCTGCCACCAGAATCCTGTGTACCTGGAGAACTCCTCCTGTGTGACGTAGCAGGGCACTCCCGCTTGACAAGGGTCGTCTGCTAACCTGAAAATTTATGACTATTATTATCAGGAAATGTGCAGAAAAAGTTGGACCATTCTTTATAGATCTAAATGTTGGTGGTCAACAAAAAAGTTCGATAAAGATCGGTCGATGGCCTACGTTGGAAGAGTTCCTACAACCACAGAATACATAATAATACAGGTACAGAAGTCTCACTCCACCAAAGCGCATGAGTAAGCATCGAACTAACGTGCAGCCCGGCCGGTGCGTGACAACCCACTGAATTTTGGCACGATTAGTCAACCCCGCCGTGTACTCGTAGCTTTATACCTACACTGAGGAGAGGCCCTGTCCTGCTAAAACACAGTTTGTTAGGAAGAAATAAGAAAACACATTTAGTTTGTTCTATATGATTGAAAGCGCACTTGTCATAGACAATGGTGCCGATTCTGTAAAATTCTCACTCTAAACTATAATCTGACTAAATTTTCTTCATATAAAATGTAAACCTTGTACACTTTGAAACAAGGTCTTACCTTATTTCAAATTTAAAGAAGTAGGTAACATATGTCGCTATCGAAATAAGCAATTTATTTGTCCAGTATAGTCCGACACGCTTAAATAAACGTTAATAATTGACAGGTTTTAGTGAAATTTAGTTGCATTGAGAAATAGATGCCAGTAACAAATAGACCTTGTTACGAAAAAGACAAGGTTGATTTCATATGAAGAAATTAAGTCAGATTATAGTTTAGTGAGTGTGTCATAGAATCGGCACCAATAAGTCAGTTTTTTAGTTTAAGAACCCGTGGTCGACAGCCCTTCGTCATTTTATAAAAGTTGAAACTTAATAATAAGATACGAACGAACATAATACAAACCTTTCGGGCTCATGCCCTCTACACGCGTATGTTAATCTGGTAGGCCTCCGGAGATGACCCCCAGCGAGCCAAATATCCCCTCTAGCGGCATGCGCGATCAGCTCTGGAGATCGAGGGCACATCGCAGGCGTTAGGGGCGCGCCACCTCCCGTGTTCAACGAACGGGGCACTAGGGGCGGAGACTGAAACAAGAAAACAAGACAATAAACTTTATTAGTAGGAACAGAGTTAAAAAAGGTCATTAAGTAAAGTACATGTTTCGCCTTGGTTGAGGCATGCAGATATTGGTCCGGATATCTTAATAAAAGCTGTTCCCGGATCCCTCCTATTTTAGGCGCAGTATGGCACACCGTGTGGTTTTAGTCGCCACTCGCCATCCGGTTGCCTCTCTGATCAGAATTTGACGTGCCAGCCTTGAATATAACTTTTGACTCAACAGTCAAATACTATATTATGGAAAATTAGCAATACTATAGTAAATTTATTTAATTATATATTCATATGGGAAGTAATTTTAAATTATATCATGGAACGCGAAAGTTTAAAAGTTAATATAGCAAACCGTTACAGGTTAAAAATTGTAAAATTATTTACTCGCTGCAGTCTCGGTCATAAATCATCGAAGCGGGATAACAATATTGCGCTCCCTATCTCACGTGTTTAGTCTCAGGTTATGGGCCCTTCTTCTCAGCACCGGGATAAGAATTATTATACAGGGTGTTAGATAAATGCTCCCGAAAATGAAGACAGACGATAGTACTAATGATACCTTTAATATCGAGTCGGAAAAAAAATCGATAACGATAAAAAAATATCATTTTTTTACAATGTTATTTTAGCATTATTTACGCTCCACCATGTTAGTATTGCTAAGTGAAAAGATAATTTCATAAAAAAATCAAAAAACGAGCGCTGAAGGCCGCGCGTGTTCGGCGCCCGCGCGTCCTTTGACCCTAGCGTCAGCTGTTTTATTTTTAATGAAATTATTGCTTCATTTAGCTTATGGAGCATGATGGAGCGTGAATAATGCTCCTATAACATTGTAAAAAAATTTTTTTTTTTTAATCAGGATCGATTTTTTTGACCTATCAGCAAAGGTATCATTAGTACTATCACCGGTCTTCGTTTTCGGGAGCGTTTCTCTAACACCCTGTATAGACAATACGTGGAGCCCAAACTAAAAAATATTCATTATGAGATACTCTAATATTACTAATAAGACCTGACTCTGCTTTATGGTATTGTTTATACAGCTTTAAACTCTAGGAGTACAACATATTTACCTGACTAGCACCTTCATCAGCTACAAATAACGAAGAGGCACAAGGGAACATGATCCTGCCTGTGGAAGGGTGGAGCTCATAGGATGCTATGCCCCATGCAGCAACCCTCTGGCGTTCCCAGAGAAGTTGCTCCTCCCTGGACCATTTCCCAGAAGTCACTCCGAGAGCTACATTGGATTCTATTAGAGGTTTCCAGTCTAATCTGCAAAGAAACATATTAGATAGAGATACATACAATGTTAAGAAGCAATACAATGGACGAAAAACGATGGACTATACTGTATAGTAATATGTACCTTGTGGTGGAATATATTAGATCTATATTAGAATAATAACATAGCAAAAGGATAAGTCTATAAGATGATCATCAGACCTGCCGTTTTGTCCGAATCTGAAAGTTGTTCACAAAGAGAACGGATAAGAGACCTGCACGTAGCTGAAATGCGAATGTTGGATGGATGTGTGGTGTGACTAGGATGGACAATGGATAGATGAATAGATGAAGACTAGTTCCCCGCAGTTTCACACTTGGTTATGATCACTGCTTCGCCCCTAATGGTCGTATTCAAATTCAAAATTATCCCACCGGAACTGTACATTTGTCCAGGATATAAAGTAGCCTATGTCCTTCCCCAGGGTATAATCTATCTTCTAGCCAAATTTCATTACGATCCGTTCAACCGTTTAGTCGTAAAAAGGTTACAAACAAACAGTTACTTTCTCATTTATAATATTAGCAGCGCCTCGCGGTTTCACCCACTTAAGTCCCGATCCCGTGAGAATATCGGGATAAAAAGTATTATATATGTTAATCCAGGTCTCCAGCTATCTACATACCAAGTTTCATCGCAATCGGTTCAGTAGTTTTGGCGTGAAAGGGTAACAAACATCCATCCATCCATCAAAACTTTCACATTTATAATATTAGTTCGATTAGTATGGAAGTATGGATTGATATCAATACCACGTGACATGGTTCACACCTTACTGGTACCTTTCTTGTAAAGTCTTTCAACTTAGCTAAGTGGAGGAGTTCAGGAGTTAGATCAGGTTGGTAGTGTACTGGGTGGGACTGGAACCCGCAACCTCTTGATCGCGAGTTCGACCCCTTAACCATTACTAATTATTAGAGTTGTAACGGAGCTCTCCTTAGCGAAAGTGGAGGCGTATGCGGAGGCGGAGGCAAATGGAGGCGGAAGTAGAACAATTTTATATTTAATGTTATAATTTCACCACAATACCTAAATGATATTCGTGTAGTTGGTATCCTTTATTATATTAATTAACTAGCTGCACCACATTTATTGTGCCAGGAACCCTCGCGGGTGTCCCCAGAACACCCTACCAAAGTTCCATCACAATCTGATCAATGGTTTCGGAACGAACGAAAGGACAAATAAACATACATTGATGTTTATTTGTCCTTTATGCGTTCGGACAAACAACATAATACAGATTTCTGATTTAACTATCATGAGCATGACACTTTATGTTGGTAGTATAATCCAACCTAAAGCTTGTTGACTGGCTCAATCACAATTATGGCGCAATTACACTTGATCGTTAGCTCATATTCGATTGCCTATAGAATTCGGACAAATGACTAAGTGTAAATGAACGGAGTCTAGCACGCCCGTCTTCGTACAATCTAGTCCAGCTTTCGTTTTGGTTACCCGAATCAGAATACCCGACGCCGTTTTCCTTTGACTTGTCACACAGTGCTTTGCCGGAGGTCACAATGAGTAGTGTTGCTCTTCGAAGAAGCATTCATATTGTTTGTGATATTTTATTGATAGAATTCGCTCGCAGAATAAAAAAGAAACGAAAAGTGTGGGTTCGAGATTTATTCAAACAGAGAGATAACTTCGTCGTTTGCCCGTGTTCCAGTGACCGAATTCGAGTAAAACAATAAAACAATGTAACTCTAACGTCTTTCGTGCACCCGAATACGAGCTAACGACCAAGTGTAATTGCGCCATTACGTGCGACGTAGCAAGTTTGTTCAACGAATCGATTCTTGATCATAGGAACCGGGCATGTATGATTCATAATATATGTCATTTTACGTACGCCCTCACCCCTACCCGCTGCCCGCGTTATCACCGTTAATCCTGAGCCAGACTTAAACTTAATAGTCAGGATTCCTGACCATTTCGTTCCCAAGACTCTGTGATCCTCAAGCGTTGTTTGTCAATGTAAATAAATCTACGTTAAAACTCCGCAAAAATTTAACGGAGGCGGAGGCGGGGTTTATTTACGATCCTACCAATTAATTCTGTGATGATCATGATGATTTGTTCTGTGTCTGGGTGTAAATTATCTATAATATCTATGTATTTAGTAATATACAAGTATGTTTATTAGCAGTCCGGTTACCATAGTACACGCTCTGCCTAGCTTGGGATCAGACGCCCGTGTGTGAGATGTGTCAAGTAATTATTATTATTATTAATAATTATTTACCAAATATGTAAGTAGAGCTAAGATGGCGAATATATTAGCCGCTCCCAGTGATGAGTTCAACTCGTCAACCAACACTCTTAACATTAGATTATAATTTTTGAGACAATCATTAACATCACAAAAAAAAATTGTCTTTCTCTGTCTCCGTGTCATATCCGTCCATTTCGTTTAGGTAATTGTATCCACTAGGTAAATAAAAATCTCTTAGGAAAATAACATCTTTAATAATTCGTAATTCTAATATGCAATGCTAATTTGTCAATGACAATGACTATTTTGTTTAGAGCATTCATCAAATTGCACACAATGTTAAGTGTCACAGTGAAGTGGTGCTAGAGTTTTCTAAATCTGATTCTATTTTGTCTTGTATGAGCTCTCTACGACTAAAATTGTCGTTTTTATGTACACTCAGTTTCAATAGTGACAATACCACAATAATAATTACTTGAGACACTTCACACACCGCCGTCTGATCCCGAAATAGGCAGAGCCTGTACTATGGTAACCCGACTGCTGATAAACATATATACATTTCTAAATACATACATATTATAGATAAATTACACCCATACACAGAACAAATGATGTTGCTCATCACACAATTATTTCCCTTCTTCCTCGTAGTCAAACTTTTTGGTCAAACTGGTTTGACTATGAGGAATTACGTTTGAGGAACGTTTTTTGGGCTTGCAGTCAGTTGAGAAAACAAAAGTGCCCTGGTTGCTGTTTTCTAATGAAACATCGTTTAAATAAAAGTTAATCGCCATATGTATTGCTAAGCGCAAAACTTCTTTCTTCTTTATTCCCATTGCTAATATACAATTTTAATTTTACTTAGAATAACAACATAGTAAAACAGAAGAATCATACCTGTGAAGCTGATCATAGAAAAAATGAGATTGATATAGTTCTTGATGAGCTAAGACATGAGGTGGTTAATAGTGACATCCCTATTCCGGTTGCATATAAAGAAAAAAAAGAGTCTATTGATAATAAAAGTACATTACCTTCATTTGTCAGCGTCAAAACGGTTTTATATAATAAAAGAAGAGAGACATGCTTCACTAACTTTCAAGAGGTAACAGTTCCCGATCATTTACAATCGTTTCTCTTAGCTGATTATGTTACGGAAACACGACGTTTGTTGTGTGGGGCACACTAAAAGTTTTGCACTTCTAGCTAATCGCATATCGCATAAAAAATATTATTATACACTTTATTGATTGACTGTACCCATTTTTAACTAAACAGCTATACAGGGAGGGTCGTTAAACAAGTTTGACCACGAGGAAACGTAATTCTTCATAGTCGAACCAGTTTGACCAAACAGTTTGACTACGAGGAAGAAGGGAATTATTTGTCCTGGGTGAGAATCGTCCCACGACCCGTGGGTCAGAAGTCAGGATCACTAACCACTAGACCAACAGGCCCGTTAAAGAAAGAAATAGATAATAATGCATTGAAAAAAGATACAATGGAACTAGACAGCATAGTTCATTGATTTTTTTTTAATAATTCAAAAGTATGTTGGCTTAAATGTCAGTCTCAGAGCTCGGACTGCTTGGCAACAACCAGTTCCAGTTACAGGTATAAGACCCTGACCTGCCGGAGCTATTATTTACACTCCTCGAACACCTGATGGTAAATGACTACCGCCGCCCATGGACACATGCAACTCAACACTCACAAGTGCGTTGCCGGCCTTTAAGGTGGGAGTACTGGAAGGGTGGAAAAGGGGGAGGAGGGTAGGGACGGGTTAGGGCCTCCGGTAACCTCACTCACTCGGCAAAAAGCAATGCAAGCATTGCTTCACTGCTGGTTTTCTGTGAGGCCGTGGTATCATTCCGGTCGAGCCGGCCCATACGTGCCGAAGAATGGCTCTCCCACGACCATATTTGCACGATACCTATACCTAAAACTCAGTTTTTTTTTTATTTTTTGTCTGTCTGTCTGTCTATCGGTCTGTCTGCCTGTCTATCGGTCCGTCTGTTTGTTCCGGCTAATCTCCGGAACGGGTGGACCGATTTTCATGGGACTGTCACTGGCCGATAGCAGGTGTTATAAGGAGTAACTTATGCTACTTTTATTTCGAAAGCTATTTGCCAGTGAAAGTCCCGTGGTATTTGTTCCAAGCGTTCCGGAGATACATCGATCGAAAAGAAACTCCTTTTTTGCAGTCAGTTAAAAATTAATATACGATTAATATATTTAGAAAAATAAACAACCCACGGTTTCAATATGAACATAAAGTTTTATACAATGTGCCATTAAAATGTAGTTGTGTGCAAAAACGATTGTAGGAAAACCTCCCCACCGTAGTTTTCTAGAAAAAAAAAAGGCCAAGTGCGAGTCGGACTCGCGCACCGAGGGTTCCGTAAAATATTTTTATTATATGATGTAACTAAAAATTTACGGTTTTCGCAATTTTTCCTTTATCCGTGCTATAAGACGTTGCTTCGTACCAAATTTCAAGATTCTGAGTTCACGGAAAGTACCCTGTAGGTTTTGATTCCTTTATATGTGCTATAAAATATTGCTTCATGCCAAATTTCAAGATTCTAGGTCGACTCTTTAGGTTTTGATTCCTTTGCAAGTAGCTGCCAGTTTGAAAATATGCGGCTTAAATTGCTGTTTTTTTTATTGCGTTGACATAGAAGTTTGATTTTGTTACAGCTTAAAGGTATTATAGACCTGAGTATTTGATATAAATTTCAATTTAATACCTCTACGCGTTCATGAGGAAAGGGGTAGTAAGTTTAAAATTAATAAAAATATTTTTATTATATGATGTAACTAAAAATTTACGGTTTTCGCAATATTCCAAATTTCAAGATTCTGAGTTCACGCGAAGTACAATGTAGGTTTTGGTTCCCTTGCGAGTGTCGAAAATTTATTTATTTAAACTGAATGCACAATTTGCACAAAGGCGGACTTAATGCCCAGGGCATTCTCTGCGAGTCAACCTTGGGGTGATGTAGAAATATTAAATGGTAGTTGCACAAATAGAATTTAACATTTATTATAACACTTAGATAGTCATAACAAAGTAGATACACATATTACATGAAATAAATACTATTACTTACATAAATAGCTTGCTATACGTCATTACAATATAAAAATATATAATACATACAGAACCTATTAAAGAAGTATACACATACACAATATACATACACACAAAATTTGCGGCATAAACGGATGTACCTTTTGATTTCGTTGGCTTAGAAGTTTGATTTTTTCACAGCTCTAAGGGACAGTAGACTTGAGTATTTGATATAAATTTCAGCTTGATACCTCTACGCGTTCCTGAGAAAAAGGGTCTTGACAGACAGACAGACCTTCGGACGGATGGACAACAAAGTGATCCTATAAGGGTTCCGTTTTTTCCTTTCGAGGTACAGAACCCTAAAAAATTGTTAAATGATAAACTATCAGTGCACATCAACAGTGATTGTAACAAGAAATCTTAGTTATCAAGATGCACAATTGTCTGTATCAACAAAAATTAATTACAATATGTTCTCATGTCCTCCAAAAAGTTTTAATTATAATCTCTTTGCATTACTGACACACCTAGAGGTATATTATATAATAAATATGCAAAGTATGTGCTTGTGAATGTATTATACTGACTTCGAAGAATATATTATCAAACCAGTAAATCTATATGTTATGGGTTATAAATAGGTAGGTATATCCAAAAAATTAACAAGTCATTTCGAGGTTAATGTGTGCACAAATGCCAAGACCACACTCAAACGATAATAACTATGCCTTAAGTTCTATTACTCAAAAGTTGTATGGAAGATAAAAACACTTGGGCTTAAATTGTTTTAGAAAAAAAATTTTGCTTAAAATACTGAACTTGTTTAATAAATTAAATTACCCAGGTTTAATCCCACTAATATTATAAATGTGAAAGTTTGGCTGGATGGATGGATGAATGTTTGTTACTCTTTCATGCAAAAACCACAGAACCGATTGCGATGAAATTTGGTATGTACATAGCTGGAGACCTGGATTAACGCATAGGCTACTTTTTATCCCGATATTCCCACGGGATCGGGACTTACGCCGGTGAAAGCACAAGGCGCTGCTAATATATTATACATAAGAATTGATTATTAACATCACAAAGGATTCAAGTGATAAATCTAGTGTTTCATCTTTCATTTGTTCATTAGTCTTAAGTCAGTGTTCATAACTATAGACGAAAGGCTTTTTTGTGCTGTCAGACCTTGTTTCTTACCACATTTCATGATTCTAATTCAATGGAAAGTACCCTATAGGTTTTGATTTCCCTGCGAAATGTTCAAATTTGTTAAAATCAAAGGCTTAATAGCCGTATCTTTTGATTGCGTTGACTTAGAAGCTTGAGCTTTTTACAGTTCCAAGGGACTTATTTATCTACTTGGTATTCATTTTAACTTGATGCATCCATGGGTCCACGTCCCCTATAGCAAGGATCACCAATTAGTTTGATTTGGGGTTCATTTTTTAAATAATATCACCATTGCAGTCAAATCCTATGTTTTTACAAATGAGTTCTAAAATTAGTATTTTACAACCGGGTGATCGCTAGTAATAGAGGTGGCAGTAGAATGAACATCTTCACCTGTGAGGACATATACAACTGCAAATTTCAAAGGGGTATACAAGGGCTTTTGTAAATTTAGTCAATCAATTCAATTGTTCAACGCAACAAACTATCATCCCCATCACCTGGATAATTTTCAATCCACCATGTGCAGTTCTCCAGAAATGTTTTTTGTGACTCTTGAGTTGCAGGTGTCCATGAACGACAGTAGTCACTTACCATCAGGTGACCAGTCTGCATGTTTGCCCCCTTTATCATAAAAAAAAAACAACACCCCTAGTATCCCTCAGGAACATTGCTTTTTTCTGGATGAAGGGTACCCTATCTCCTTTACTATACTCCTGACAATATGTATATAAAATTCTATGATGATTAGTTACATAAAAAGGCATAAAAGTATAGAATATCTACTAAAAGTTACATAAACATTATAGTAAAGATTCAAGTGTCATGGATGTCATAAATATTCAACACTACTTCTATACTCTTTGTACAAAGCAAATTGGATCTTTCATGCATTTTTTTTTAATATTATAGTGGGCAAACGAGCAGACGGGTCAGGGGATCAAATTGATTACTAGATTATAGCTATGTAATTAACTCAAATTCACATAGAAAGTTGATAGGATTTTTTCTAATTAACAGGGTCCAATTCAGTCTAATGTGGTTGCTTCATATCATTGCATAATTTGCATGCTAGGTACCCATCATAAGTGTAAATGGAATATATTTTATGTAGGTACTTTTTAGAGGGTATCATAGAGAATATAGTTGCTATGAGAATTTAAAAATAGAACAGCTTGTTTGTATACACATTTTGATAGTGCACTTAACCCCACAAGTTAATACGCAAATCTGTCATAAACAAAATTATCTAACAGTGAAAAATTAATAACAATGAGATAAACCAAGCATTGTCATATGAATACAGAAATAATTTTATGAACATGAATCTTACTATAATTAAAACTGTAGATTCTTGGACAGATTCCAACCTATTTCTTGGCTGAGTATGAACAACCTTTACATTTATAAAAAAAACTTACCTGGAGGTATTTGGCTGTTGTGTTGCTGTCACATCAGTATATAAAAGTGTTATTTCCCATCCATTTTGAGGGTTCCTTAAGAAATATATCCTCGTCTTCCCGTTGCTAAGTTTTCGAAAGCTTATAGCTAGGGGCACCATCGTAGAGAGACATGATAATTCTTTTCGTAAATCGTGAACTGCTTGTCTAACTTCCGCCCAGGAATACCGTTTTGTAGGAGGTCGGATGTATTCTCCGGACGCAGCCCCATCTCCCGCCCCTCTAATCTCCATAATATCGGTTTCCATTAATCTTTCCTTAACTTAAATCAATTTTTTTCCTTTCGTAAATTTTTATTCATGATGTAACAAAGAAAGGTGTCTGTGTCCACTCTGAC
The DNA here is from genome assembly GCA_949752705.1 of Callimorpha dominula. Taxonomy (NCBI): domain Eukaryota; kingdom Metazoa; phylum Arthropoda; class Insecta; order Lepidoptera; family Erebidae; genus Callimorpha; species Callimorpha dominula. The sequence continues at coordinate 8,603,977 of OX457017.1, read as the reverse complement.
GCGTAATTCTACTAGTTCACTTACTATTTAAACGAAGATCTCATTATAATAATGAAATAATATTGATTTGATTTTTGTTTTACTAAAAATAGGGCCAACACACTCGTTTTTTGACTCAGTTGTCTTGCCAAATGGTCGCTGACCGATCGCTGTTTTACTATGGGTACCATAATGTCTAAAATCCAATTCGCTTGCCTTGTGTTCCGGAGTAAAACAGGAATATCGTTTTCCGCCTCACTCATATAACATTTACTAGAAAGAGAAGACACGCTATATTGATATCACCTGTTTATGACTGACACCTATCAATTCTCTGGTGAAAGCGAGAATCTAGTGAGTTCCGTGTGGCATGTGTTCGGATACTACAATGTATTTACTGTAATAATATATGAAGTAATTATTTGAGTGGAGGAGAATTGGAGGAGTTAGATTAGAATTTTATATATTATATAAATCTATATTTAAAATGCAGATATGGCTTTTTAATTAAATAATGTTTACTGCACAGAATAGCTTAACATAAATATTTTTTAAATTTTAAGTTTCATTCTATTGAATTATCAAAATGAATCCGAAATTAAGAATATGTATATAGCCAACATTACTAAAAACCTGACAGATACGTTCTGAACATAAGTAAAACTTTATAAAATCTATTTCAACCTCGTAGGATTTTGATTTCTTTTTCTATTTTCATGTTATTTTTTCCAAGTAATAATGCTTAGTGTATGAATTTCATGTATACTTTTTAATATACCCTTATAGTTTGTTGAATAAAATATGATTTTTATAAAAAAACAATATTCGAATCAATATCAAGAGAGAACAGGATATTACAACTGTTTTTTTTAACTACTGCAGTTCCGGCAACAATTGCCGCCGTACTCGGCCGTACTGTCAATTGGCAAAACATGTCGCTTTTAGTCGTCGCCAAAGACTACAATAGTATATAGGATATAGACAGGCAACTCTGCTTCTTTTTATGACAACACAAAACTCTGCCTGGTGGTCAGATACCGAAAACTAATATAATATACATATCTATAGGTATATATATATATACATTTAAACAATATATAGGTACCTACTTATACGGTGTATGAATGTGTTTTGTTGTTACCTGTTTCTTGTTTTAACTTTTGGTTTGGTTCTAACATGAGAATTTTATACTTTAGCTAATTAATGTATGTTTATGACTAATCTCCGATTTTTATATTCAAACCAAAACCTTTATTGCAAAAAGAAAAGCACAAGAAACCGGCAATAGGTACTCATACGCAGCCATTTGCAATATAAGTGAAGTGTTGCCAACCTAATATTAATAAGTTCCAAATATTAAAAAAAAATTGTTGATTGTTTCGATTGTATTTTCAATTAATACTATTGTGTGTTGGTAAACAAATTGTTGTTTGTAAAGAATTTAAAGTGGTTTTAGATATTTAATACACAATATTTTGGTATTTACAAATGCGAATTTTAAATCGTAATACATTTGAGGGTAATAAATTTCCCCTCATACAAATTATAAATTTAAATATTGTAGCACAGTAATTTTAGTTCCGGTATCTATCCTTGGGATGGCACTGGACTCAATAAAAAAAGGGCAATTCTTTTATGTTCCAAGTTGCCATAGCATGGTCGTCGCGTCGACGTCTTGCTTTCTTTACTAGTTTGCGATTTGTGAAAATGGCTCTAGTGGTTAATATGATGCGGACTTGTGGTGTATTAATAAATTTAATATTTTATGTGTACGCTGTTGTTCATAATGAGTCCAAACCAAGGATAATATCGTTAAAAATTGACAGCAAAATATGCGGCAGAAACAGTTGTAAATATTTACTAAACATAAATGGGGGTGAATTTCTCGGACATTTTTCATGGAGATTAACCCATGTAGAAGCCCTAGAGGGTGCTAATTGTGACGTCATCTACCCTAATTACGAGTTAAAGGAGGTATCAAATACGAAATGGGTGACGAAACTCGAAATTTCAGTGCCTGTTACAGATGCGAAATTGTATTTTTGTTTGTATATAAACGATGTGAAAAATAGTCCGTTTGGTGGAAAGTGGGTGCATCAAGGTATTGAACACTTCTTGGATACAAAACGCGGGAATGCCGGACAATTGTAAGTATTTTTCATGAAAACAACATTCACCTTATAAATTTATTACACACAGGTAACGATTTGATTGTTCCATCGTCCGTCTGCTGTACTCGCTTATAAGGCTACAAAATTATTTATTTTAAACTAGCTGATGCCCGCGACTTTGTCTGTGTAGAATTGGTAGTATATTTTTATTAAATATTTCATCAATATCAGATTAAATTATAGAAAATAAAAAAGTGGTATTTTACATAGTTAATAAATAAGTAATAATATATATATATATATATATATATATATATACATATAATAGGGAAAAGATATGCTATTTACAATTGGATATTCCTAGTGGAAGCCCCTTTTGTTTTTTAACTACATTTCTAGTTTTTCCATCATTTAGTTAATATCCCATGGGAAAAAATTACTTTTTCTAAATGTAAAATTATTTTTTTGGCATCTGGAAACTCTCACGGATCATTACCTGTATAATAATCCGTGGAAAGATGGTATATCGGACTCAAACTGTCTAAAACCACATGGTGCTCCCTCACGGAGTCCTGTTGCTGTGGTTTGTACCCTAGACAGGAAACCCCTGTAAACCCTGTCAGTGTTGGCGGTCTGTTGTGTAGGGAGCCTTGCCCCTTGCACATGCAAACCACTTTGCGCCGACGTCTTGAGCCTGCTTCTGCTAGGTTGATAGGTGCCATTGCATGGAGATTGTTTTTCACGCTGGAAATGAGGTGGCGGCATCCCACGACGCTCGCCTCGGACCACCTATAGCTGTCGCAAAGTCGAAAGACTCTGTTTCATGTATACCTACTTTATGTGGTTTTCCTTGAGTATTTTTGTTGTCGTTGTGAATACTTCTTTCAGGGGAAACTGTATTCTTTTGAAATGGCAAATCAGTCGAAAAAATTTAGAAATACGGACAATTAATACATGTTCTCCCTGTACTTTTCCTACTGTTTCTTTATTGCTCTAACAATATTGCGTCCTAGGTGTGTAATTTGTAGCTATGTACACACAGGAACATCATTGACAGTTCTAAAACGTTGAGCGTTGTTTTGCAGGATACGATGTCACTGGCTCAGTGTCAATGATATTGTCTCAACAAATTGACATTTCGACTCGACAACATCACCCCTACAATTTTAATAGTTGAATCTTTATATCCCTGAACTTGATAAATGATAGGGTCTACCTTACAAACTTTAATCCCCGATTTTGCCACCCTCAAAGTTTATTTCGCAACAAAAAGTAGCCTATGCCTAGCCTATATATAAAGTAGGTATGGTGGTTTTTACATGAAAATTTAACAGACTTATGCCGCATTCCAATAAACAATTGAATTTTCAACGAAAATTTTACTGTCCGTAAGCAATTTTCCGAATCGTTTTTTGTTTATTGGAATGCGGCAGTAGTAGTTAAGTAGTATATTACTTCTGCATTTATAATATTTAGTATAGATATTAGAAAGCAAATTTATGTGTTTGAACCATAAAAAAAATACCATCCACTTAATGGCAAGCACTTAAAAAGAATGTGCAACAACACTAGGTCCACAGTCCAGTGTCCATTGCCTGCAGTAGTCACTTACCATCAGGTGACCCGTCTGCTCATTTGCCCCAATACCATACAAAAAAAAAGATCCCTGCTAGAATATTCTGGGATCTATGTACAAAAAGAAATCCATATTGATTTGTTTTTGTACATAGATAATAATAATAACTCCTTACATCTCACACATGGCTGTCTGAACCCAACCCAATCCAAGCTTGTGCCATGGTAACCAAACTGCTGATAAACATACTTATATATTTCTAAATACATACATATTATAGATAAATTACACCCAGACACAACAAATGGTCATGATCATCACACAATTATTTGTCCTAAGTGGGAATCAAACCCACAATCTCTGGATCACTAACCACTAGACCAACAGGCCAGCCAAGTACTTAAAAGGAATCTGAAGGATTTAATGAAAAAATTACTAGTGTAAAATATTTATTAGTTTAAAATGTCATGTCATACACACCAACAATATAGATATGGTAAAACCACATAAACTTTAATGGAAAATAAATATTATATTTATACTTATGGCCACTGGAGCTTTGTTTTCCTAGCCCTTGTCGCCTATTACTTGACAATGGTTTTTTTGGACTTTTTCCTTTTGTGAGTACCTATGAGTTTGTTCCCAGCTATTTGTCGTAATTCAATATTTTTATTTCTTTTGTGTTCTTTGTACATTTTTAAACCAACGAAAAAACGGAGAACATTCTCATGTCGACCCAGTATCTTTATCAGCAGTCTGGTTACCATAGAGGTTATGCCTAGTTTGGGATCTGTTAGTCATGTGTAAGATGCGTCAAGTTATTATTATTCCATATTTTGGAATGGGGAGTCTGATGGCTTCCTCCCTGGTAAGGGCTTAACGGGTGCCAAATATTTTAGGAAGTCTACCATAACCACTTTCCATGGGCTATTTGCTCAAATCCACTTCAAGGTTGCATTCGAAGTTGTCCAATTCTATAGATTTTTCGCTGTATGAGATGCGTATTATCGTTTATCTCTTGTTTAGTAGAGATACACAAGATAGTTGGATGGGGTTGATAAAACCCACTCTTCCCCTACTTTTACCTTAAAGGGCGGCAACGCATTTTTAGACTCTTGAGTTGCAGGTGCCTATGGGCGGCGGTAGTCATTTACCATTAGGTGACCCGTCTGCTCGTTTTCCCCCTATACCATAAAAAAAAAACTACAATCCCGTTCTCGCCGGCCAATTGTTTCTGCTTTATTTGAGGGTAAAGACGTCGAGCCCAGATATTTCTTAGCGAGTCGGGCTTTCCGGTCGCTAACTAAAAAAAAATCTTTTTAACAAAAAATTAAACCGACGAAAAGAACTAAAAAGCAAAAAATAAAGTCTTAAGGATTGAGCTTATTTACATAAACTATCAAATTTTATATGAACTTATTTTGAGTCTGCGCCAAACAACAAACCAAACAAAAATTAACGAAATCAGTCTAGCCGTTCAGGCGTGATGTCGTGACCAAGGGAAATAGGGATTCGTTTATATATACATTTACATTATCTATTACGCATAACTTTTTACGCAGAAGTCGTTTTCAATAGGTAATTATTTCGATATGTTCGATAGGGTATAACTTCGAAGTTAGTCCCGTTTAAATTTGAAAGAAAATATACCCAACACGAAGAAAAATAAGAAATACATCATTTTAGAAACTCGGCACACATATGTAGTTCTAATCACAGTGCGAGATTATGGAAACATGTGGTTAGCCTGCCATCACCTAAATTGCCGACGCCCTGGACAAAAACTTAAAAAATCCCGGACATATGGGTGAAATCGAGATTCTTTCCTGGACACCTTAAAAAAAACGCCAATTCTGTTTAAATATTTCGCTTGTTAACGATTCATCTAACAATTATAATTGTCCCCGGACACTTTATGAAAACCCCGCCCGGACGCCCTTTGAACTAGGACAAATCCGGGGAAATCTTGACGGATGGCAGCCCTACCTGTTGTTGATCTGATGACGTCTGAATGAAAATCAAAAACATTTCGGCAAAGGGACACGTCACGTTTCGTCGCCGCCGACGCGCATTCCGCTGCCAAAATTGCATTTTACGTAATAATTAATGTTTGGTGCCGACTCCAATTTATTTACATTGGTGCAAGAGTTTAGTTAGATTTTCTAATATTGTTTTTCTTTTGTCGGTAATTTTTTTTTTAAGTTTTTCCCCCATCCTTAACTTCGAAAGTGTCCAGATGGCGGCAGTAGCCTTGCAATAAGTGAGTGCTTAATACGCCTTATACGGGATATAGCCATGAGAGTACGTATCTTTTATCTGTATGTATGTATCTTCTATCTCTATCTATATAAATAAAAATCAATGTTTGTCCTCTATGTGTCCAAAACCATTGATCAAATAGTGATGAAACTTTGGTAGGGTGTTCTGGGGACGCCCGCGAGGGTTCCTGGCCCAAAAAATATATATAAAAAAAAAATGGCATTGCAACGCATGGAGGGTGCAGCTAGTAACTTATAATAATAACTTGACCCACCTCACCACGGCCGTCTGATCCCAAACTAGGCAGAACCTGTACTACTATGGTAACCAGACTGCTGATAAACATACTTATATATTACTGAATACATAAATATTATAGATAAATTACACCGAGTAAAAAAGACGTGTAAGTGGCCACCTGGCCACTACGCCGAGTGTTGTGGGTTCAAATCCCACACATGACAAAAATTTATGTAATCCACAAACAGTTGTCCCGAGCCTGGGTGTTCTTTGTGTCCGTTGTTTGAATGTTTGTGAAGCCCACGCGACACAGGAATATTCCTAATGCCTGAGTTGTCTTTTTTAAAACGAAACGAAATTATCATGCTCATCATACAATTATTTGTCCTTTGTGGGAATCGAACCCACGACTGCTGGCTCAGCAGTCAGGGTCACTAACCACTAGACCAACAGGCCAGTCAGTTATTTATATGTGTACTAGCAGCGCCCCGCGGTTTCACCCGCGTAAGTCCCAATCTCGTCGGAATATCGGGATATAAAGTAGCCTATATGTTAATCCAGGTCTCCAGCTATCTACATACCAAGTTTCATCGCAATCGGTTAAGTAGTTTTGGCGTGAAAGAGTAAGAAACATTCATCCATCCATCCATAGATCCATCCAAACTTTCACATTTACAGTACTAGCAGTGCCCCGCGGTTTCACCCGCGTAAGTCCCGATCCCGTGGGAATATCGGGATAAAAAGTAGCCTATATGTTAATCCAGGTCTACAGCTATCTACATACCAAGTTTCATCGCTATCCGCGCAGTAGTTTTGTCGTGAAAGAGTAACAAACATTCATCCATCCATCCATCGATCCCTCCAAACTTTCACATTTACAATATTAGTATGATAGATTAGTACACTTTCGACGGACTTTTTAGTTTTTTAATCTGTATGTATAATGTACTATACATGTATACAAATAAATAAAATTGAAGTGTCTGTTTGTAATGTCATAATAACAGCATTTTGATAAATATATCCGAATGTTTACACCGTACATTATATACCAAAAAATCTATTTTTATAATTGTTGTTTATCTGTCTGCCTGTTTGTTCTGGGTGGACCTATTGTCACGGGTCGACTTTCACTGCAGATAGCGAAAAACATACTTCAATACCATCTAACGAAGACACACCGAACTACGAAGTAACTACTTACCCTGCATCGCGCTATGAAGGTATATACAACTTCCCAACCGTTGGGCCGCGGCCCAGACATGATCACCTAGCCTGGTCGGAGGATCCTCTCTTTGTGCTGGAGGGAGATAACACTCGTCCCTCAACAGTAACTTGGACTAGGTACTTTTATTTTAGAAAAAGAATTAGGTTTCCGCGCCAAATATATAAATATGTACACAAAATTACAGCGCCCCTAACTGTAAAAGATTCGTAAGTTCCCTAGTAAGGAATCATAACAATATATTTTTTTGTCTCCGTCGCCACATCGTCGCCGCTATACACATCGATCTAGATAGGGTGACTGAACTATTCTTCCGCCCCATCCCTATACCACCAACCCCTACCACCGTGACCTTTTTATGGGGAAACTAGTTTCGCATTGACATATAGACCGTACGTCTAAAAATACTCGCAAATATTGCGATGTTTCTTATATCAAAGACTAGTTATCTACGCTTATAATATAATAAAGCTTAAGATATATTTTTCAACTACGAGATAGATTTAAAAAACAAATTGCATTTTGTAGCCCAATCCTTGAGGGACGTTATTGACCATTTGTCGATCACGCTGCAATCTTTAGGAGTGAAGAAATAAAGAAAGAAAGAAATTTATTTTGACCTTATACACAAATATCAAGAGACTAGATCCCAAGATCCCGTTTGAATGTCGGGATAAATAGTAGCCCATGCGTTAATCCAGGTCTCCAGCTATCTACATACTAAGTTTCATTGCAATCGGTCCAGTAGTTTTTGTATGAAAACATTACAAAATCTTAACAAATTATACACCTAAACCTTGCTCATGAATCACTCTGTCTATTAGTGAAAACCGCATGAAAATCCGTTCAGTAGTTTTTCAGTTTCTCGCGAACAGACAGACAGACGCGGCGGGGGACTTTGTTTTATAATATGTAGTGATAAGTTTTATTTAAGTGTAGATTTGATGTTTAAAAAAGTACTCCTCAAGACACATCAATCGATCCCCAACTAGATTGGTTTATCTTGTTTAGTTCAGAAGTTCCTATGGCCACCTTCCGACTCCATCATCAGAACATCTCCATGGTACCATATTATTGTCACCGAAGATACATAAGTACACCAAATTTGAGCCCAATCGGGAAGTGTTTCTAATATAGCTACCAAGATTCGTGCCGAACACACATACATACATACAAACGTTGCAAGTTAAATAAAATCTTGTATAATATGTATAACGGCTACATAAAGCTTTAGGGGGTCCAATATATATATCGATCTGTCATGGTACAAATGTCTATACAATGACATGTCAAGTTGTACTGTAATATTATCTACGTATGAACGGGAATTAACGCGATCACGAAAAGGTATTACATACCTCTGAATTGCCTGACGTTTCGACCAGGTTGCACTGGCCGTGGTCACAGGCTGACTGGCTCAGCGGTGCACGCCCTCCGTCGCCGACATCGTGAGGTAGAAGGTTCTTCACCCACCTCCACTTTTTTGATATTTTTGATATTTTCGTTTCGCCATGTACCGTCACATACTATACTAACAGTGTCCCTATTCTGTAAGCAAACCGATGTGGCCCTATTCTGGTGTTCACCCGACTGCGCATAAAAGCGCTTTTAGATTTCAGAGGTATGTAATACCTTTTCATGATCGCGTTAATTCCCGTTCATACGTAGATAATATTATATCATGGAACGCGAAAGTTTAAAAGTTAGTCAAGTTGTACTGGTCAATGGAATAAAACAATACATTCAAAACGGCAGAGCGCCAGGCAAAGACAAAATAATTAATAATTATCTTTAAAAAAAAGTATCACCGACTTCAATGCGCCTCAAAATACCTAAATCGCTTCAAGTGTGCCTATAAAATTTGAAGAGTTCCCTCGATTTCTCCAGGATCCCATCATCAGATCCTGACCTGATGACCATGGGACCACCTGGGAAGTATACCCTTTCAAACAAAAGAAAAATTTTCCAAATCGGTCCAAGCGTTTTTGATTAATCGGTGAACATACATAAAAAAAAATATACAGTGGAACGTAGAACCTCCTCCTTTTTTGAAGTCGATTAAAAACCCTTTTTCCATGTTTGTCAACCGATTTGCTTTATTTTTTGTTTAGTAATTGTTGACTATTGAAGAGATTGAGTTATCAAAAAATATTGGTTCAGATTTTTTTTTCGATTTAAATTATGTCAAAATGACTACGAAAAGCTACATGTGTCCAGTATTTATGTTGACCTGACATGTACGAAAACTCTATACAACGACAGTTCAAGTTATACTGGTCAAATAAATAAACAAAATCATTCAAAACGTAATGAATTATGATCGAATATTGACTAACAGGCGATTTCTAGTTAAAAATAAACATGTCACCCGCTCGTAACCTGCTACTAACACCCTCTCTAAAACTGCCACTCACACCCTCTCTAAAACTGCCACTCACACCCTCTCTAAAACTGCTACTAACACCCTCTCTAAAACTGCGACTAACACCCTCTCTAAAACTGCTACTCACACCCTCTCTAAAACTGCAACTGACACCCTCACTTAAACTGCTACTAACACCCTCTCTAAAATTGCTATTAACACCCTCTCTGAAACTGCTACTAACACCTAAAAATGCTGCTTTAGCCGCATTACTGGCCACACAATATAGTATGCAAATAGAACTTACAGTCGGGACTTTCGGGGATGGAGATAGGCACAATTTATGCTCGAATTGGATCCGTCTTCACCCCTTTAGAAGATATCTGACTTTGCTAATAAATTGGCCTGTTGGTCTAGACTCTAGAGGTTAGTGAACCTGACTGCTGAGACAGTCGTGGGTTCGATTCCCACTCAGGACAAATTATTGTGGAATGAGCACGATCATTTGTTCTGTGCCTGCATGTAATTTATCATGTATGTATTTAGGAATATATATGTATGTTTATAAGCAGGCTGGTTAATATAGTACAGGCTCTGCCTAAATTTGGGATCAGGCGGCCGTGTGTGAGATGTGTCAAATTATTGTTATTATATCAGGTTCTCCAGAGCTTTGCGTTACGATGTAAAGTGACGTCACTAATGTTTCGGTCGTTAATAGGCAAAGATAACCCGTTACCCGTAAAATCTCATCGTCAGTTATTTTCCTTAAAAGCCATTAATCCGTATATAGACACATACAAAGTGTGTGTGTGTGTGTGTGTGGCAAGGCACGTGTAATTTTCACGTGTAGTGCGCCGGCACAATTGCAGTTACATGAAAAGTGCTGGCCAAGTGCCACTCTGTCCTAGTTCCAGTTACATTAATAAATTATGTTGAGGTATTAATATAAGGTAATTTCCCTCATTGCTTGGTATTCTGTTCATATTGGTTCTTGGTTTCTCGCAGACGCAATAAGGAAACTGGAATTAACTTGCACATTCTAATAAAAGCTTGATCAAACAGCGACGAACGTCTAAATCTATTGATTAACTGTAAAATATCTACGTACATACATATATATGTTAGCGGTAGGCAGATATGTTTTAAACACCTACATTTTGCCGAATATCAGTTGGTTCCACTTACGTAATTGTCAAGCTTATTGCCGTTAACCGGGCACTTTAGGGATTAAAAATAGGATAATTGGAAGTTTATTAAAAGATAAATTTAGTCAAGAAGGGCACCGAGAAACCGGCAACCTATTCACCATCAGTGCGACGGACAGTCCTCTATGCAGAGGATGTCTGAACGTTGAGGAAACGGCCGCCCACGTTATCCTGGAGTACGAGGGAGTGGCCACACAACGGTTGCTCCTAGAAGCCTGTGAACGCCCATGGAGGCTTCTGTGCTTGTGGAAGGAGCTAGACTGGCTCAACTAGTCAGCCTATCCGATCGCATAATGGACCGCCTATGAGTCTAAATGCGGAAACAGAGCCCAATACCAATAGGCAAGAAGAGAAGGCCGTGACAGAAAAGATATACTGCTTTTACGGATGGATTGGGGAGTGTAAGCAATATCTCCAGCAGGTCTCCTGTCACTCGAACTGACTGTTACCAGGATGTCCGAGCCCTCGTAACTAATATTTTATTGTATCCAACTGGTAGTTAATGTAATGTTTGGCATAGAGATTGCAATCCGAAAATCCGGCGAATCCGGCATCGTTAGACGTCACACGGATCCGGGAAAAAATTGACACCACCTTTTGGAAGAATTTAGTCACATTGTTATTTGTGCAGTCAATTTTTTGGGCACATGCAGGGTGCGGACCCTGCATGTGCCCAAAAGATTTAACTAATTCTTTGTTTACTAGATTTTAATTGTTTTTTACAAGGAAGAAAAAGTTGATTGTCTGTCTAAACGGTATTTTTTTTTCGGGGCCGGATTGATGATGATCTGGCCGGATTGCAATACCTAGTTTAGTATGAAAATAACATCTGTCTCTCTAAATATGGCCCTGTTATTTACGCCTAAAAATTTAATACCTTATTTTTTTTTTATTGGTACATACTTCTTGAAGGCACAGGAAGACGCAAGACATTGTAACAGTTGTTTAAGGTTGATTTAGCAGCAAGACTTTAAGTGGTACTAGCATGCGTCGCTCGTTTTCTGCGAGTTACTAATGAGGTCTAAGTGGGATCACTCAGATGAGTACAGATACATCAGTGTGGGCACAGCTAGCTATTTATATATTTGACTTGACTGTTGCCCGCGATTTCCGGAAATTTTAGTGAAATCTTTCCCCCACGGGAACTGTATTTTTTTCTGGAAACTAGACTGGAACTGGCAAAAAGCCTATGTGCTATTTCAGACTATAATCTATCTCTGTGCCAAATTTCATCCAGATCCGTTAAGCCGTTTTTGCGTGAAAGAGTAACTAACATCCATACATCCTTTCATCTTTAAATTAACAATACCTAGATGACCGGGCTTTGCTGTTTTTTTTACGTTTTCCAAAAATGAAATCTATTTATATCGATTTATCGCCCCCGAAACCCCTGCATACTAAACTTCATAGAAATCGTTGGAGCCGTTTCCCAGATTCAGATTATATATATATATATATATAGGCACAGGATCGATCAATTGTTAATTTTTGTGTAAACAGTTAAAAAGTTAATTGTGATAAATTTCATTTGATTTTGCAATTAATAAAGTTTAATTTTAAACCATTCATTTCTGATTCATCTTCTAAATAATTCTAAACTAATTGCAATATATTTTTTAATCAATTGACACTTAGATTACATTTTTAATTAAATAAAAAAAAAATATTGATGCACAACTCTCTCAGCAATGAAGGTATTGAAGGTCCAAAACCTGAGATAACAAACAATAAGGACTCCAATATTTCAATGAATTTACACAAAATCTTAACAGTTTATACATCTAAACCTTCGTCATGAATCACTCTGTCTATTGGTGAAAATATATATATATATACAAGAATTGCTCGTTTTAAGGTATTAGATAAATAGATAATATTAGTATCACTGCATATTATAAAACAAAGTCCCCCGCCGCGTCTGCCTGTCTGTCTGTTCGCGATAAACTGAAAAAAACTACTGAACGGATTTTCATGCGGTTTTCACCAATAGACAGAGTGATTCGTGACGAAGGTTTAGATGTATAAACTGTTAAGATTTTGTGTAAATTCATTGAAATATTGGAGTCCTTATTGTTTGTTATCTCAGGTTTTGTACCTTCAATACCTTCATTGCTGAGAGAGTTGTGCATCAATATTTTTTTTTAATTTAATGTAATCTAAGTGTCAATTGATTAAAAAATATATTGCAATTAGTTTAGAATTATTTAGAAGATGAATCAGAAATGAATGGTTTAAAATTAAACTTTATTAATTGCAAAATCAAATGAAATTTATCACAATTAACTTTTTAACTGTTTACACAAAAATTAACAATTGATCGATCCTGTGCCTGTCGTACACGATGACAAATATAGAGATAAATAGATATACATTTATGTATGTATACATTTATTATATACATTTAGATATGTATCTATGTCCAGACGGGTCACCTGATGGTAAATGACTACCGCCGCCCCGCCGCCCATGGGCATCTGCAACTCAAGAATCACAAGTGCGTTGCCGGCCTTCAAGGTAGGAGTAAGGGAGGGAAGAGGAGGAGAGGGAAGAGTTAGGGCCTCCGGTAACCTCACTCACTCTTCACTGCCGGTTGTCTGTTTTTTTTATCAAAATAAAAAAATATTTTGGATTATATATTTGCAAATTTATCATTAATTGTCAATTGTGATGGCGGTAATTACGATTAACAATTAATTAATTGTTAATCGTGGTAGTCACGATTAACAATTAATCAATTGTTAATCTTTTATTTCAAAAACACCACACACACACATTTTGACCAATACTGATTGCTGAGCATAGAGGCTTAGAGAGAATTATGTTGCGCAGTCGAGGTCCAATTACCAGAGTCGATAACGAAATGGCTCGAAATGGTACTGATTAGTGATTTAACGGGAAATTTAAAAGTTTGCCATTTCGTCAATCACTAAAGAAAATGGCGTAGGTACCTATTATTTTCCTTTTGACAGTTGCTTGAAAACGTATGCGACTTACGATTATCGTAAAGTTTAAAATTAAAACGCATAGTGAGAACAATAATATAACTTATTATTTATAACTATTTGTAGACATTATGATACTGTAAATATATCTAGATTTAGAAGTGAAACTCCTTTAGAATATTTGTGATTTGAAATTCGATGAAACGAAAAGCATCACGATAAAGTTCTTATAATCCTTCAGATAATAAAGCCTTCAGAAAATATGTCAATGTCAACGTGGTGTAGTTTTTGTGCATTTGTGTATTATTATTTTTTTCCATATTTCGCTTCTACTTAATTGATTCTTTACAAATTTACATGTAAACCCAACCTTAACCTATATTGAAAACGAATTATTGTTTGTTTTGAAAGTTGTGTACAGTTGTAACTGGACTTGGTTTGCTTACTGTTTATTATTAAGGCCATTCTTTGTATTTCTTCATCTGTTGTCGGTATCTGTACCTATTGAATAAAATAAAAATAAAATAATTTGACCAGTAAAATATAAATTATCTAAAACCATACCATAAAAAAAGCCTGCACTATGGGCAACCAGACTGCTGATAAACATATTGATAAATTTCTAAATATATACATATTATAGATAAATTGCAACGAGACAAATGACCGTGCTCATCATACAAATATTTGTCGTGGGTGGGAATCGAAAACACGGCCTCTGACTCAGCAGTAAGGCTCACTAACCATTAGACCAGCAGACCAGTGAACAACAACAGCGAGAATGGACAGAGTAAATGTGTTATTGTTGTAGGTGTAGTGTTATTAATATCAGCTTTATTTATTGAATATGGGATGCTTTTCTTAAAAGCATTTATTACATATAATTAAAAATGCTCGTAAATCGTTAGAGTAGTTGAAGAATCTGTTCAAGCACATATTTAAACTGTGTGCGTCAACACATATTGCGTTTATGAATATTGCAAGGCAAGGTTTAGCTGAAGGTTAGACGCAAAAAAGAAATCTATAAAAGTGCTTCGACCTTTGCACGAATGGTATTGGGGCGGTGGAAATCTTGGATCTTCTTAACGTGGGCATAATTTATATGCCATGCTGAAAATATTGCGACCCTTCAATACGGCTTGTTGTAAAACTTTATTGTAGTGACATCCACTCTATACTTGTAGAAAAAATGTGCTGCAGCTCCGACCCACGACTGGAGTTTACAACTCTCTATCTTTATCTCTCACTCTCTCTCTCTCTATCAATCTTTTATTCGACGCACGACTGGAGTTCACAATACAATACAATTACATTTACACATACACACACTTTTATATACATACATTATTTTTAAGTTAACAGAAAACGAAACGGTTTGAGTTAGCGCTTTTATTTTCTTTTCTCTTTTAAAAGACAACTCCCGCATTAGGAATATTCCTGTGTCGCAGGGGGCTTCACAAACATTCAAACAACAGACACAAAGAACACCCAGACTCGGGACAACTATTTGTGGATCACACAATTTTTTGTCCCGTGTGGTATTTGAACCCTCAACACTCGGCGCGGCATATTGGCGAAGTGACCACTTAAACCATTGCGCCATCCGTGCAGTCAACTATACTCCTCATAAAATTCCCTTCGGTGCCTTATATAAAAATCCATTGTTAAGGATTAACACAGTACAGAATTTATTAGTAAATAGTGCTTATAATTTTAGCAAAATGTTGAAGTCACGATTTTAATAGGCCTGTTTACAACACTTGAATAGGAAAAAGGTTGAAATGTAGTCAAAGATACGTGAATTACACGCCGGGTTTCAAAACTAGTAATCTGATTTATCCACGTCTAATATAAAACTCGTTTAATTATTATAGGAAGTGCGTATAGGATTTTGCCACCTTTTTTGTAAGGCAATAACGCCAAAAAAGCTGACACATTGGTTACAAAATTTAAATTACGGCGACACGGAAAATCTACTCGTCTGACATCTTTTCATTTAATTCTTATAGAATTCTCGCTCAGACACACACACACTCTCTCACACATACACGCACGCACACACATACACGTACGCACAGACACATACACATACGCACATGCACACACACATACACTCCGACAATAAATCTTTATTTCTGCTTAACTTATTATAGTGACCCCATTTTTATTTTATTAGTCTCTACAGCAGAACACTTATCTCCAAAATACAGGTCACCATCTAGCTTGGATTTCAGGGTTTAACACATAATTGTACAAATATACTAAACAGCAGTGTAAGACGAAATATATTCCACATCTACCAAACTTGTACTATCTATTTTATAGTAAATAAATGATTATTATTATTATATAAAGCGTGTAAAAAGAGGGTTCCCTTCACAAAACAGGGGGGTCCTCTGTTTTTGATAGATACCCAAAGCTTGTCCATAGTCAGAACTACTGCGTCGAAGAAATATGTACTGCGTATTCTGGTTGAGTTGACACGAAGGCGGTTTAGAGGTCAGATGCACAATATCGAGATCGGTATTTAAAGACAATCTGGAGGATTTCATCTAGATTTTTTGATGCAGATGCGATTCAATTGCAATAAATTCTTCGAAGTAATATAACCTTGAAGTAATTTCAGCGGGTAATTACCTAGTCTGGCGTAGCTAAATACTAAATAGTTAATTAGCTAATCCTAATTTAGTCTTTAAACACCGTTCAAATAATGCACCTTATTAGGCGCAGACACGCAAATTTTGCTGCTTTGAAGATACTCCTTAAATGCCTTTTTCAAGGGACGAGGAAGAGGAAAAGGGGGTAATCTCCGTCCAACAAAGGCAAGATCCTACGATCAGGCTAGGATTATGTCTGACGGTCCGTAACCCAAAAGTTTTGTGTAATTAGGTGTATCTTAATCAGCGCGAGAACTTTCATTGTGCGATGCAGAATCAATCGTTTCTACGTCGCGTCGTTCGGCTTTTCTTGCTCGCTGACGCTGAAGTATGTTTTTTTCTCGTGGATATTTGCTGTAAATATGTATCAAAACAACTCAAATTGATCGATTCTCGTGTTACGTACTCAAGTCGTCACGCCTTGTCGCACAATTTACGTCATAACACGTCAATTAGAATAACATGTTTCGCAAGTATTCCATGGAGGTATTATAATTGCTTTGAGCTACGTCCCTGTGGAATCATGGTATCAGTGAATATTTTATCCACAACAGAATAAAAACAATACTCCTGTGTCACATTTATGCGTAGATATGCAACATTTTACCCACTCGCCGTATTAAATAAGAAATGCTTGCACTCATTTGAGACTTTTTCGATACTATGCTTGAGCTATGGCTTGAGGCCACACCCACGTTAATACCGGTATTGCAAAAATACTAGTCTATCATATGACTCTAATATTTGTCGAGGGACGAGTGTGATGTCCCTCCAACACAAAGGGAGGATCCTTGGACCAGGCTAAGTGATCATATCTGGCGGACCGCGGCACAACGGCTTATGGTAATGATATAACATCCGCAAGAACCTTCATTGCGCGATGCAGGATCAGTAGGTACTACGAATTTCAGCTCGTCTTGTTGAATGGTGATTTGATGTTGAAGTATCTTTCTGGAAGTCGCCACATATTCGTATTAAAAAGCAACATAAGTTCTTCTTGTGGTGAGACAATTTGACCATCTGGAAAAAATATTCCTGTTTTACAAATTAGTTTGACTACCCAGTTTGTCCATGTGGACGAAGGGGTTAATTTGTGCTGGTAGATATCACACAAACACTCCAAAAAATAACTTTAAGATCAGGCATTTGTTACTTGAATTAGTTCATATTTTGGAACAATTCATAGACCAAAAGCAGATGTGACATTAAAAAAAAATCTACAACCATGAATTCGTTCAGATTTAAATGAAAAATCTTCATATTCATGTTTTAAACTACCGTGTAAAACGAAAGTTATATTGTTTAGTACTTTTTGCATCATCTATCCTTATAACTATTTAGAGGTTGAAGATTGAAAATTGTCAAAACTTATAAATTTCCGCATCATTTGCTGAGACTGTTCAGGTTAGCCCGCTCGCACAGAACTGCTCTACTAAATAATACTTCATTCTCTAAATACTGGCATAAGTTCATCTTCCACTATATTTTTTTTTCTTCCACGCGTGCCATCCCCTTTCTCTGTTAGTCCTAACTCACTTATAAGTTTCCCCTCTTCTAACTACGTTTACTCCCTTCCATCTCATTCTCATTAATTTTACTTAACCCTTCATATATTATTTTTGTAAGACACAAAATATATTAACCCTCGCTCAATAGATATCACCCGTGTTTTTCAAGATATCTTTTTGTGGCTTGGTAATTTTTGTATGAAATTTTCAAAAGTTGGCAACATTCGCTGCGCTCTCATGTCGATAGTCATATCTGGTCCACCATTGTTTATTGCGACGTCCTACTATTTGGATGACCTATTTGGCGCAGGGGTCGAGAGCATTGAGCTCCAACGTTAGAGGTTCGGGGTTTGATGCCAACCTAAGGTAATAAGCAATTTCTATACATACAATGTACGGGTCGTTGACCCTCAGTAAGATGGATCGACAAATTGAAGACGGTATCTGGGATAGACTTTATGCGGAAGGCGGAGGACCGGGTGCTATGGCGCACATTAAGAGAGGCCTATGCCCAGCAGTGGACTGCAATAGGCTAATTGACTTATTGATGAATATGTCTATTTTTTAGCCTGCCTCTGATAAATTAATCAACAAATTAAAACCATCGCATTAGGCTCTTGATCATGTTTCCCTTGAGCCTTCAATTTAAGGTTTTACTGCCACTCGAGGCAAGTTTACATCGCCGCCCTTAAGTATGACGTCACTGGGTGGCAAGGTCGTAACGCGATCACCTAAACATAAACAAGCTAATAGACTTTAAAATAGATTTCATCCACTACCAGTGTTATTCTATGACGTCATGGATCGTCATAAACTGTTGTAGGAAAGTTGATAACGTGTCTCTTCGAAAAAAGTTTTTTAGAACACTGTTAGCGAGCTATTTAGAGCTGTAGCCTAACGCTAGATAGCCTATACTATTCTTCATGAATCTGGCTATCATACATTGTTCCAGAAATAAGCGCGTTTTTAGGGTTCCGTTTTCTCAAAAGGGAAAAAGGAGCCCTCATAGGATCACTTTGTCGTCCGTCTGTCCGTCAAGACCCTTTTTCTCAAGAGCCCGTCGACGCATCAAGTTGAAATGAATACCAGATACTTATGTCTGCGGTCCTTTGAAGCTGTAAGAAAATCAAGCTTCTAAGTTAACGCAATCAAAAGATACGGCCATTATGCCTTAGATTTTAACAAATTTGAACATTTCGCAGGTAAATCAAAACCTATAGGGTAGTTCCCATTAACCATCCTGAAATTTGGTGTGAAACAAGGTCTGATAGCACAAGTAAAGGGAAAAATCCAAATTACAAACTTATACTTTGCGGTTGAAAAGTTGACTTTGTCGTATATCGATGTATGGGAGAGTATTTTTAGAACTGCAAAGTTAAGTTTGTCTTTTGGAAAAGACGCTCAAAATCTTCGAGAATTGATTCTTGAGATGGATTATTTTTTTATTGAATGTGGGGCAAACGAGCAGACTGGTCACCTGATGGTAAATGACTACCGCCGCCCATGGAAACTTGCAACTCAAGAGTCACAAGTGCGTTGCCGGCCTTTAATGTGGGAGAAGGGGAAGAAGTTCGGGCCTCCGGTAACGGCGAAAAACCGTTGTTTTTCGCCGTTACCACCGTTCACGGCCGGTTTTTGTGAGACTGTGGTATGGAGCTCCGGTCGAGCCGGCCCATACGTGCCGAAGCATGGCTCTCCCACTTAAAACAAACAAAAAAGTCTTCAGCTTTGAAATGCTTAGTTTTCTATTTATAAAACCAAAATAGCGGTAGAGACGAAAAAAACCGTATCATATTGAGTAGCGAATTACTGAATAGTAATTTAATAGAACTTTGTTCTGTTAGACTAAGACCATTTGCTACTCAAAACCAATTTGCTTCTAAATTGAGGTCAAAAGTGCTCGCAAAATACTTAAGACACTCTGCTAAATTGATTCGTTTGCGACCTTTCATGATACATATGTACCTACTACGAACGACGCTATAAATAATGTTCTATGAATAGTCTTGTTGACTTGGACAAAGTTTTCACCATAATTTGAACCAATCAAATTATTTAATGCGTCGTAATAAAGGAGTCGAATCTTGGTGTTAGTGAATCGAAGACAGACGATAGTATTAATGGTACCTTTGATGATAGGTCAGAAAAAAATCTATCCTGATGAATTTTTTTTTTATTTTTTTTTTATAATTTTTTACGCTAACTTCGTTCCAAAAAATATTGTTCCCGAGAGATCTTCATAAAACGAGTGAATGCTAGTCGACGATAAAACGTCCGTTGGAGTGTTTTTAGCCCCCGACACAAAAAGAAGGGGTGTTATTACTTGAATGTGTGTATTTTGTCTGTGGTGACTAGATAGAGTGTTCTTAGCTATAATTTAAGAAAATCTGTTGAGCCGTTCGATGATCCTCGGCACTGATTTTGAGTCGGGGGTATTTATGCTTGGGATGCATTGAAGAGGGTTCTGAAGGCCAGTCTACTTATGGTATTAGTGAAGTCTTTATTTCGTGATTCCTAGTGGCCTCTCTAGTAACTGCAAATACAGGACATTTGGGTACGTGACCCCAACCTCTGCCAGCTACTGCAGTCTCAGCCCTGTTCCGCATCCGAGCCTTGCAGTATCCCTTATCCTAGGTTCCTTTCCCTACCCATTTTCCCTTATACAAATTTAACTTATTCCTTATCTCCCGTCTTAAAACAACTACATTTTCAAGGAGGGTTGGCGACAGGCAGGCGGCCGGCCATAAAATCAGCCAAAACTCTTTGCATAATTTTCTTATTGCGCTGACCCCATTGAAAATTAGAAAAATTGCAGGAAGATAATGTAATTTATAAATGTATGATATTATTGTTAAAACAAAAGTATGCTTAACTTCAGGATTCTTTGCCAACGGAAAGTGGTCGGTTTTGATTTTCGCGAAAATTGGCAGTATGTCAAAGGCCGTATTTTTCATTGTGCTGACTTGAAGCTTCATTTCTTTTTATTGTAAGGGACCGCAGGTCTATGTACTTGATACTAATTATATCTGGATACGTCTAAGCGTTTATCACAGAAAGGTTGATCGAGATCAACCTTTCTGTCGATCGTCCTTCTTGATCGTCTGAGATTACGATCCTTCATTTAACTATTTTGGGCCATAGTCATTTAAATAGTGTAATAAGACTAAAATTCACACACATGCAAAAAGAGCGCTCACTAGTTGGTCATTTGCTGCCGAATCGAAGACGAACGAAGAGACGAACTACGTGTGGAAGTATCTCTGTGTGCCAGCGAATAGTTCCACTCTAAAGGTATTTGATGCAGTAGTAATTAAAAGATCTTGTTGAGACAGTTTGGTTTAAATACTCGAACACTATTTATATATGGATTTCAGCTATTTTTGAAGAGTCATTAAATTAGATAACAATCCTACCGAACACCATATTGGTAGATGCAGCATTATGCTGAGTGAGATAGTGACTTATTCCGGCCTGCACTAATATACAAAAAGCTTTTCGACTTTTAATGTATTATTTTGTAGTTTACTCCTTAAGTACTTATTGATTTATCATATATAGGCCCCTGGTATAGAAATATTATGAGGAGTGAATGAAATAGAAGCGTTACCTCAAAACCGTTACCTTTTTTGTCACTTTGGAATCTTGTATGTTTTTTTATTTATTTATTTATTTCTAATTATACATCTATCATTACAGGATTGCTCCCAATGCGATAGTGTTACACAATCTACTTATTTATAAAAACAAATAATTTTTAACGATATTATTGTGAATCCACTCAGTGAGCAATAGAATAGGTCTACCTCTTCCGCAATAATGTTGAGAGTGCGCAGAGCGCGCGTCATTGGCGCTTCGCTCAACAGTTTGGTGCGCCCGCGCGGCACAGCCAGCAGAGGCGGCCGGCGGCGCCGCCACACGTACCTGTCCGGGACGCGTAGGCTGACTTGCCCTAACACGTCTGCATTATGTATCCTCCCCTTAAGTACGCTGAATAGGTACGAGACAAGTTTGAGTTCCCTCCTGACCCTCAGTTTATTATATCCCACCATACCCAAAATAAATAAAGTGGAATACATCAATGGATACAGAAGCATATCATTATTAACCAGGTCAAATGCTTTCCGGTAGTCGAAGTATGCAGCGTCAACTTGACCCCCTCGATCTACCACCGGAACCACCTCTGATATATAAGTAAGTAGGTTACTAGTGGTGCTCCTTTGAGGTCTAAATCCATGCTGAGCATCTGCAAGCTGCGGGCTGACTTGCAATAGTATATTATCGTGGATGGCAGACTCAAAAACCTTGGCTGTGTGCGTCTGAATAATGTATGTGTAATGTGTGTGTGTGTTAAATGTGTTTAAAAGTGTGTGTGTGTGAATGTAATTGTATCGTATTGTAAACTCCAGTGGGTCGGAGCGGACACACACAATTTTTATTTTATTTTAGGTGTGTTGCGGGTTTTGAATAAATGTATTTTCTTTCTTTTTTTCTTACCGTTAGTTGAGATTTCAGGAATACTTCGCATAATTCTGCAGATTTACATTTTTTTTACCGAATGGAGTGAAAATCGATTGCGTTCCTACCCGAAAAATATTTTTTTAAATCACTCATAAGACCTATTTTGGCTTGTTCACAGGACTCCCGAGCCTCTCACAGACACGGACACCTCAGAATGGGATATTTCCCATGACATACACATTAATTACCTCCAGAATACTCCAAGACTTACTAGAGAAGAACAAAATGATATTGAAGTACTTTATAACGATAACTACGTACCGTTAAATAAAGTTAGAAATCTTAACATTACTCTTGGAATTGGTGAAGAAAATATTGTAAAATCAGACAACTCTATCGATAGGTTTAAGAGAAATGTTCCAAACAGTGTAACATATAAACTGGAAACTTCTACAGACTCCTACATAACTGTTAGTAAAAGTGTAGAAGATGTCACCGCAGAGCTGGAGCGCCAGATGACTAGAAGAACTCGGCAAGTGACAAACGAAATGGATTTTACAAGTGTGAGAGCGGATCCCATATTTGTAAGTATGGAAGGATTGAGGATAGAGGAGTCAGAAAAGGATCCCAAGATTTCTGACAATGGGGTGCCCAGCATCTTGGCTGATACCAAAGTAACTTTAAGGTATGTAAAATATAACGAAGAGATTATTTTTGGACGTTTATAGCCAACAGTGAAGCAAATAACCGCTGACAGTAAGCGGTCATCGAAATCTTTGGACGATTGCAAATACCAGGAGTATCCTTTATGCGTTGCCGACTCTTCAAAAAATATTTCTATGAAAGACCTCGTAGTCTCGTACTGTAATCTTTGAAGACTGTGGTTGAGAGTTCATTGTGTAATTTGTCTGTTTGTGAAATAATGTTCCTTTAAACGCGTTCAAAAGAAAAAGGCATATATATATAGGATATATTTCAGGAGAAGGGGCACAAGACATCTGATCGAATCGTTATCCCTCGACTGTTCAAGAATCTGCCCCATACATGGAGTTTGATTAAAACAGCTCCATGAGGTAGGGTTGGCAACGCACAAGTGATAATGTTGTTGCAAATGTTTCAAGATACCGGTAACTGCTTACCATCATGCGGATTATGTGTTTGCCTGTTACTATTTAACACCTTATCTCGTCAACTATAAATACGCGTTGCAAAATTCCATGGTGATTCATTGAGGTAAACAACATAGGGGGTATCTTTCAAGGAGAAAAAAGTGCTTTTCCCGAGGGAGGGATGAATTTATTGATTTGTCAATCAATTCAATCAATGTACATTGATGCTAGCGAAGCCGCGGGCAAAAGCTATATGTATAAATGAAAGTATAACCACTTAAAATGTGTTGTTCTAGATTATTCGGTAGCGGTCTAACATCGAGAACTGTGATAGCGTTCACACATGAGTTGCAGGCTGCTGGACAACCGTGCAAGTTTCTTGTCAGGGGAGAATATATGGTAAGACATAGAAGACCAGGCTCTGATATTCCACAGGAGTAACAGCAATGGGAATGTCCAGAAAAAAACATTCCTATGTTTTAAAGTTTAAAATTTTCCCTTCTGTCTATAGAAGTAAAAATGTAAAACTTTGGAAAAAATAACTGTTTTTTTAACGACGCTAATGCTTATCTGACATATTGGCGTATACGTTACATTAGTATGTGGGTAAGGCAAACCCATAAGTTTTGCCCCTAACAAAAGCGTTCAACGCGGGTAAAGAAATTCACACTTCAATAACCAATTTTACAGAAGTGTGTTATGCTCGGCGTTTTCATGGATGGCTATTATTGATCCTCGTATACAGGAGTTAGAACAGTGGGAATATAGATGAAAAGAGTCCAAAAAAAGTAACCATTTTATAGAAAATGTAAGGCAACATGACAACGGCATGGGATCGGTTATAATGCGACATTTTAGTGTGTCGTATTTTATCAATGCACCATTGAAAGAAATTAGTCTTTGATCGTTTGGTACATCCTGTGATTCGTAATCAGCATGTATGAGAAACGTATCAACCTCCATTTCGTAATTATATCCCCAAATAGTTCAGTTAATCTTCTACGTAAACAAATACCACTACCATCAGCCGAACTCACGCGATACTCGTCATAACTGAGATTGTTGCTGAGCCTGATTGTTGTTCAAGTCTTTAAGAGAAACCTGTATTCAGCACTGGACGTCCTACGCCTAAGAATTTATGCCGTAATCATTTTAACCAAAGAAAGTTCTTTGGCAAAAATTACTACCGGTAATATTTCTCTTAGTCTGGATACTATTTAAAGTACCTTATTTACAGGTCAAACAAGGATCTTTAGAAAGAAGAACAGCTTTATTCGATATCATCGCACCAGCCCCAGGTCTTGAAGGAAAACTGTATGTATGTGCCAAAAACTTAAGAGTCGGTATCGATGACCCATTTAAGGACGAAGAAAAATACGTCCATCAAGGCACAGAGACTTATAAAATGCTGGAATCCCATAAGAAAATGCTACCTCTGTGGGCCACAATGATTTTAATATTAACATGCCTGACTTTTTCCGCCTTATTCTCCGGGCTGAACTTAGGTCTGATGTCACTAGATCGCACTGAGCTGAAAATTATATCTAATACAGGAACAGAGAAGGAAAGAAAGTATGCCAGAGCAATCATGCCGGTTAGAGATCATGGGAATTACTTATTGTGTAGTATTCTTCTGGGTAATGTTGCTGTGAACTCGACTTTTACGATTCTTTTGGATGAGTTAACTTCTGGACTGTTCGCAGTTATATTTTCGACTTTGGCGATCGTTTTGCTTGGTGAGATTACTCCGCAAGCGATTTGTTCGCGACATGGTCTCATGGTAGGGGCCAAGAGTATTATGGTGACGAAGGTGAGTGTATATTTATGTATATTACTGTGATGTGAGTAATTTTGTTGAGTGAATGTGTCTTGTTTGCATTTTATTTTGCTAGTTTCATTAACCTATTTGAAACTTTGTAAAAGATGACAATACAATAATTTGGTTCCATGGAACCGATCGGTCGCCATTGCATTGCACCACAACCCAGTCGTCTTTCTCCGGTCATAGAGTAAAGTTGAGTTTTGTAAAATCATATTGGCCTGTTGGCCTAGTGGTTAGTGACCCTGACTGGTAGGTATGCCATAGGTCGTGGTTTCGATTCCCAGCCCAGTCTGGGTGTTCTTTGTGTCCGTTGTTTGTATGTTTGTAAAGTCCCCGCGAGACAGGAGTAATTCCTAATGCGGGAGTTGTCTTTTTAATAATGAATAATGAATGAATATACAGAGTGTAAGAAACACCCCGCCGAATACTGAAATAGTGTATTCAGATCATCATTCTGCCAGAAAATTCATACAATTTTATAATATTACATTTTTTTTTGGTTAAAAGTGATATCACAATGAGTAAACAACATTTTACCGAAAAAAAAAACAACAAATGTCACATATGGCAAAAAACTGCAATGTAATCAATCAAACAACAATTAAACATTTCATGCAATCAGCTGGTCTTGACTGCGGTGCCGAACGTTTAAGGTCATTCACTGTATCGCACAAAAAGAATACCCACATTTGTAATATTTACATTGGGTATCGCCAAATGAAACTAACGACTATAAATCCTTATTTTCCTTCATTTTTGTATATCGAAAATTCTGTATCATAGTCTTCTTCTGACAGGCCGTGATGGCGCTGACGGCACCTCTAGCGTTTCCAGTCAGTAAACTCCTGGACTACTTCCTAGGAGAAGAGATTGGCAGCGTCTACAACAGAGAAAGACTTAAGGAACTCGTAAAGGTTTGTTCATCTCATTCGTGGCAAATTCTTCTACATACGTACAAGTGGTGTATATTATGTAAACAAACAAACAGAAAAAATGGCGACCTGTATGGCGCGGGGTAAACTAGCAGTTAGGTCACCTGATGGTAAGTGACTACCGCCCCCATGGACGCCTGCAACTCAAGAGTCACAAGTGCGTTGCCGGCCGGTGGGAGGGGATCGAAACAACACAAGCATTGGTACTGACGTTTCTATGTAATAATATGTAGGAATTTACAAAAAACCATATACATAGCTAGTTAGTTAATGCTGCTCCAGGTAACAACCGACGTAAACGACCTGGACAAAGATGAGGTGAACATCATATCTGGTGCTCTAGAACTTCGCAAAAAGACCGTGTCAGACGTGATGACCAAGTTAGAAGACGTGTTCATGCTGCCAATCAGCTCGGTGCTGGACTTCGAGACGATGTCGGAAATCATTAAGTCTGGTAAGCGCTTTACAAAAGATGAATTGCTAGAACTTCTTTTGTAGGAGGGTACGGCTTTACGGTTACGGAAAAGTGAAGACACATTTTAGGAGCGTTAACTGTAACCGACAAATAGTTGAGTTGTCTCCTTGAGTGCACCTACAATCTACCTAAAATCGATTCTTAAGGATAAATCGATTTTTACGTGGGAGAGCCATGCTTCGGCACGTATGGACCGGCTCGACTCCTCTCGATACCACGGCCTCGCAAAAAACCGGCAGTGAAGCAACGATTGTATTGCATTTCGCTGCGTGCGTGATGTTACCGGAGGCCACTCCCTATTCCCGTCCTTCCCCTCTTCCCTCTGCCCACTCTTCCCCTCCACCCCCCCTCCCCCTCCCCTCTTCTTCTACTTCCACCTTAAAGGGTGGCAACGCACTTGTGACTATTGAGTTGCGAGTTAACCGTCTGACTCCAAAAATTCAAAAAAAAAATTGCAGTTCTTTTTTCGCGTTATAAATCAACAATTTGTAGGCTACACAATTTGTAACGCTCCTAAAATTTGGTCACTTCTTTCTGTAACAGCCTGTATATAGGTAAGGTTTTATATTTAACTTTGATGACAGTGGTTGTGGGTTGGACAGTGGACATTCCATCAACATTCTTGGTATAAAATTGGACAAATTTTCTAGTTCAATTTGTCAGTTTCAAAATAAGATTTATATATCAAAAATCACGAATTTTCCTAAAATTTTTAGCGTTTTACGTTATTCACAAGGTATGCTATACGACCCTAAAATATGAAAACTTTTTCTGTAACAAACTATATATTTGAGTCTCGTCTGGCCTCGCCTTGCGTCGCCTCGTCTCGTCCGGCTATCACCATCAGCTCTTTCATCTCCTCAGGGTATTCCCGCATCCCAGTATACGAAGGCGGTCGTACCAATATCGTGACGGTGCTCTTCATCAAAGACCTGGCCTTCGTGGACCCTGACGACAACACTCCTCTGCGCACCCTCTGCCAGTATTATCAGAACGCTTGCAACTTTGTCTTCGAAGATGTTACCCTGGATGTCATTTTTAAGCAGTTTAAAGAAGGTAACTTTGATTTTAATAATAAATTGGGGGCACGGCCGTACCATCCTTTTCTCGAAGCAGTTCAGGTCATTTTCGACCCCCTATAACTTGGTTGTGGATAAAACTAGAAGTCTGAATTTTCAGTAACCAAGCAGGCTTTGTATAAACATGGTATATTTCAAATTTCATTCAATTTGAACCAGTAGCTTAAGAATTAATTATTTTAGAACATCTTTGCATTGTTAGTGACAATTCAATTAACCTAGTGTTAGGAAAAGGCACATAAACATGCATACAATGAAATATTTAAAAAAAAGCATTATTGCTCAATCCCATTTTCAACTGCGCAACAAACATACATTCTAGCCGACTCGCGATCATGGTAAGAATTCTGTTAGCGCTGTTAGCCACGGGAACTGCTAGTTAAGTATAAAATAGATAGCCCTGTATGAGAATGCCATTCCAATTTTAGGGGTCTACGCATCATGGTAGCGTTCGCCCTTATTCACTCTCGTTTACATCCCACTAATATCATAAATGTGAAAGTTTGGATGGATGGATATATATTTGTTACTCTTTCACGCAAAAACCACTGAACCGATTGCGATGAAACTTGGTATTTAGATAGCCGGAGACCTGGATTAACGCATAGGCTACTTTTTATCCCGATATTCTCACGGACTCTGGACTTACGCGGGTGAAACCGCACGGCGCTGCTGGTTCATATATATTTTGCACTGAACCCTAATTCTTTTCCCAAAATAACAGTATCTTAAGTTACTCCTTATAACACCAGCTACCTGCCAGTGAAAGTCCCGTGGAAATCTTGGATTCCCACGGAGCCAGAACAAACAGACTTCTAACTTCAGTTTTATTTATTTGTATTGAAAACACGTTTGAGTCCTTAACAGCATAAATCAATTCTTCTTACTTATGGCAAATTTTTTCCCGCGGCTTTGCTTACGTTAATGTAGATTTTTGAAGTGAAACTTCTTTAGAATGGTTGTGATTTCAAAATTCGATTAAACGAAAAAACGATTCTAAAAAGAGACAGACATATTCATAAATAGGATTTAGCCTGCGAAATAATGAGATAGAATATAAGTAAACAGTATTTCCTATAATCTTTGTCTTTGCGCCTGCGTACTACGAAGCCTTAAGAAAATGCGTCAATGTCAACGTGTTGTAATTTTTGACCATTTGCGTATTCAAATTCGTTGGTTAATTAATTTATGTTAATTATTTAACACATCTGTGTTAATTTCACCAATGACTTTTATAAAAATTTATTATCTATAATTAAATTTATTAACATTAGTAAATTATTTGTGTAGATTTTAATTTTTATTTCTCATTCTCCCGTAGGCTACTTTTCTGAAGTTTCACTTTTGCCGTGTGTAAATTGCACACACACACACCCTTTTTTTATTCAATTCATGTATCATTATTAACATTACTTTTATTGTGTATGACAGGGACGCTATTTCTTTTCTGTACCCTTGACAATACGAGGGGTGATCAAAAAGTAATGATAAACGGATATTTCTAGTAATAATAAAATTCTAAAAAAATATTTTTTCAACTCCCTAATCCTTCACAACTTCCCTGACAAGAAATGGTATAAATAGGACGTCATTTTTAAAATATACATTCATTTGAATACTAGCAGTCGGAGTGATAACATCAAAATGGAGAAACATGAAGTGCGAAGCGTCATCAAATACCTGTGCTTGAAAAAAATGTCCACCAAAGACATTCATACTGACTTGGTGAAAACATTGGGAGACTCTGCTCCTCCATATTCTACAACTGCACGCTGGTGCAAGGAGTTTAAGATGGGAAGAACATCCACGGAAGACGAACACCGCGAAGGCCGTCCGTCCTCCTCCCTCACTGAAGAAAACGTCAAAAAAGTTCAAGATCTGGTTTTGGCAGACCGAAGAGTGACCATTCGTCATTTAGCTGAGAACACAGGCATTTCATTTGGTAGCATTCAAAGGATCTTAACTACCGAGATGAACATGAGAAAGGTCTCTGCACGTTGGGTCCCGAGAATGTTAACCGACGAACAAAAGAAGAAACGATTCGACATTTCAAGGACCAATCTTGAAATGTTCCAGGCGGATCAAGATATTTTTTTGGCTCGATTTGTGACCATGGACGAAACGTGGATTCATCATTTTGATCCCGAAACCAAACAACAGTCAATGACATGGAAAAGGCCATCTTCACCGACTCCCAAGAAATTCAAAGTTTCAAGCTCTGCCGGCAAGGTTATGGCGTCTGTTTTCTGGGATGCTGAGGGAATAATTATGGTTGAATACCTTGATAAGGGCGCTACCATAACTGCGCGCAAAAGTTCTGTTCCATCAAGACAATGCACCTGCACACAAAGCTGAAGTTGCGATGGCTGCCATTCAAGAAGCTGGCTTCCAGCTGCTTGAACACCCACCCTATTCTCCAGATCTAGCCCCCAGCGACTTTTATTTGTTTCCTCGGCTCAAGGAACACCTCCGGGGCCAGAAATTTGAGGATAACGGCGAAGTGATGGCCGCTGTAGAGGCATTTTGGGAGAGTCAAGATAAAGATTTTTTTTTGAAGGGTATCGTTGGTTTAGAAAAGAGATGGACTAAATGTATTGACCTATTAGGAGACTATGTAGAAAAATAAATTTTATTTTTAAGTATATAGTTATTTTAATGTACCCATTCTCATTACTTTTGGATCACCCCTCGTATATATACACATTCCATGATGATCAGTTGAGTAGTTACGCCGTGAAAGCGTAACAAACAAACTCTCTCACATTTCACATTTCACTCTCGTTCACATTTTTAATATAAGGATGTTAAGGACTTATAAACCATCATCTCACCATACTTTCATCACCAGGTCACAAAGGGCACATGGCGTTCGTTCACCGCATAAACAACGAAGGTGAAGGTGATCCCTTCTACGAGACCATTGGCCTGGTCACGCTAGAGGACGTCATCGAAGAACTGATACAAGCGGAGATCGTGGACGAAACCGATGTATTTTGTAAGTATTATGTTCTCGCTCGCACTTCCCGGCAACAACCATTTAGAGTTACAGGTCTCCGACCCTGACCAGCTCGAGCTTCCCAATCCATCCGAAATATCCGTTTTGGACCCTATGGGGTATTTATTCAATTTTTTTCTTTAAAATCTTCTGTTTACTCATTCTGATATCACTTTAACAAACAAAAAAGTATTTTTCGGCAGAAAATTCCAATGTTTTTCGACTCAGACTGATAATCTGAATACACTATTTCAATATTCGGTACAGTGTTGCTTACACCCTGTATACATAAACTCACGCCTTTCTCCCTTCGAGGTAAGCAGAGCCATCAGTCCGCCACTTACTTCTACCCTCACACACCTCACTACCATCCTCTACTGTCATTAAATCTAATTTGCTTAAGATATTTTGTTCAACAGTGGACAACCGGTCGAAGCGTCGCCGCAACAAGCCGCAAAACAAGCTCCAAGACTTCGCGGCGTTCGCTGAACGTCACGAGAATCAAAGGATACATATATCTCCACAACTCACACTTGCCACTTTCCAATTTTTAAGTACGAGTAAGTAAACCTTTCAGAAGTAAAATTTAACCTCGTGAAAACACACACACATCTGTATATATGTATCTGAGCGTGACGGTCACGCGAGTTCAGAGCTTTTTCCCCATACTAAAAGTTCCCAACGTGCCTAAAGAAGTTTTCACTTCAATAATAGTATCTCTTTACTAAACGTCAAAATTGTACTTTCTCTAAAACACTTGTACGAAATAACGACTTGTGACGTCATGCGTCGGTATCGTCGAGTCATTTACTTTCAATGTTTGGTTAACAAAAAAAAAATAACCATAAATTTAAAATACCCCCTCCCCCCACAACTCGAAAATCTTTAAACGATTACAAAAGAGCTGATGGTCTTCGAACGACTGAATAAATTTTCTTGAATTATATCTAAGAACACTTTCGATCAAGTCACCCTTTAAACAAAAAACCGAAATCAAATCGGTTCACCCGTTTCGGAGCTATGATACCACAGACAGACACACCGACACGTCAAACTTATAACACCCTTATTTTTGTGTCGGGGCTTAAAAATTACAAATTTGGAAATAATGGAATCAAATTTTTCATTCTTAATTAATACTTAATTTCATGAGAACCGTTAAATAAATATTTTTTTAACTGAAGGACTTAACTGCCCTTTTAAATTATTGTAAGTTAAGGAAACTACGAGAAATTATTTATTTTAAACTAGCAACCCGCTCCGGCTTCGCACGGGTAGTAAAAACATCTTCAATAATCATCATCATATTTCAACTAATTTACACAAAACGTTAACAAGTTATACATCTACACCTTCCTCATGAATCACTCTGTCTATTGGTGAAAACCGCATGAAAATCCGTTCCGTAGTTTTTCAGTTTATCGCGAACAGACAGACAGACGCGGCGGGGGACTGTTTTATAATATATATATATAGTGTTATAGGACTATCTAAACAATCTATACATACAAATAAATAAAGTTGGAGTGTTTGTTTGTAAAATCAGAATTTCAGCTTTTTAAGTACCTAATGTATGTATATGGATGTTTAAATTTGCACTTATAACATTAAAAAAAAACAATTTTTAAAAAGTTTGCCTATCTGTCTGTTTCTTCCAGCTAATCTCCGTAACGATTGGACCGATTTTTACGGGAATTTTACTGGCATATAGCTGATGTTATAAGGAGGCTGTTATTTCGAAAATCATTAGGGTTCCATACAAGTTTCTGTTTGCAAATTACGCACTCACTGGCTATTAAAAACTATTTTTGTGTATAAATCATTTGTTAATTTCTCATAGGTGTTGATGCTTTCAAACCCGATACGGTCTCAGAAACCGTACTTCGCCGTCTCCTCAAGCAAGATGTCATCCATCATATAAAACTGAAAGGGAAGACGAAAAAAGACCCCAGCACTTACGTGTTCCAGCAGGGGAAGCCGGTAAGTTATGTATTACGTGATAATATCAAATTTCGGCAGTGAACCAATGCTTGCATTGCTTTTCGCCGAGTGAGTGGAGTTACCGGCGTCCCCAACTCTTCCTTCTCCCCCCTCCCCCTCTTCTACCCTTTCCCTACCCCCACCTTAAAGGCCGGCAACGCACTTGTGACCTTTGAGTTACAGGTGCCCATGGGCGGTGGTAGCCATTTACCATCAGGTGACCCGTCTGCTCGTTTCCCCCTATACCATATAAAAAAATCGAATTAAACATTCAACACTAAGTTTTGCAAGCTGCTTCGAGGCATTTTTTTTCTATCGCTCGGGAACAGTACTTTTTAGGGTTCCGTTCCTCATAATACAAAAAAGGAACCCTTACAAAGAAGAAGGATACCTTACTATCTACATACAAGTTTGTTTGCTTATGGAACCCTGAAGGGATGAAAGCGTAACAGACAAACAAACACATTCGCTCATCATCTAACTTATGTCTGTGGCTCTGTTTCCAGGTGGACTACTTCGTGTTGATCCTAGAAGGTCGCGTGGAGGTGACGGTGGGCCGGGAGAATCTGGTCTTCGAGGCTGGACCCTTCACTTACTTCGGAGTGCAAGCGCTCACGCAGAACGTTGGTGTTGGTGAGTTTCTGCTTTTAATATGTCAATAGCATATCTGATTGCAATCACATCGGAGTCACCACTGTGGAGGAACGGGTGTTATGTCCCTCCATCATAAAGGGAGGATCCTCCGACCAGGCGAGGTGATCATGCTTTTCAGACCGCAGTCCAACGGTTGATGTTTGGAAGTTGTATATATACTATTTAGACTCCTTTTATAGACACGATTGTATTGTAATAAAATGTTAATGAATAAAATAAATAAATACTAATCGCGCGGGAACTTTCATTGTGGGATGCAGGAGTAGTAGTTACTACGTAGTTCAGCTGGTCTCCGCTAGATGATGTTGAAGTATGTTTTTGTTTGTGGAAGTCGCGTCATCACCAAACATTGGCAAGAACCATTCCTACAAAGTACTTAAAAATAGGTTTGCTTACCAGAATAATCACTTCTAATACCTGTCAATGTACAAAAGTCTATACAATGACAGGTCAAGTTATACTGGTCAATGAAATATAACAAGACAGTAGTCGAATGTCGACCACCACCTTCTCTCGTATATATCAATATAGATACACACCAACATTCCAATAATATTGGAAATAATAGTCTGTGACAAATTCCACATATGTTTCCATGTGCTGTCAGTTGTAGAAAACCATCCAAACTAATTCAAATAGATCTTCACTACTTGTCCATAGCTGAGTCTCCAACTCCATCAGCGATGGGTTCCCTCCAGAACATCAACATGGACGCGATGCTGCGACACACGTTTGTGCCTGACTACTCAGTTAGAGCCATCGCGGAGTTATTTTACTTAACGGTTAAACGGTATGTACATTCATGATTCTTTCATTCATTCATACACTCATGCTTTTATCCTCGAAAGGGCTGAGATTTATTAAACACCGCATTTTGCCCACTAATTGGGTCCCAATCACGCAATAGAGGGCAAGACTGTTGCTGTCGACCGGGCACTATGGGAAATGAAGATAGGACATTTTTGAAAAATCACGAATTATCACAAGGGGAGGGGGGTGTAGTAAGGTATTATATTTGTATTTAACGGCTAGGGGGGGGGGGGATTAGTTTAAAACCTCACCACGTATCACCAGGAGTGAGGGGGGTTAAAAAGTTGCTAAAAAAACATCACGTGATTAATGGACAGCCCCAAAGGAATACGTATTTCTTATATGGATGGTTGGGGGATTGTGAGAAGCTCAACACTGCGTTCTCTATACAATATATCACAAAAATATTAATAAGTGAAACACTGACACGAACATGTGTATGATCTCGCGAGTAAGTTTTGGACCCGACAGATGCCCTTTTTCAAGGGATGAAGCGACCTGTCTCGGCTCTGTCAGTAGGACGTCTAATACCGAAGTATGAGCCGTGTGTTTGTTGAATATTTAAGAGATTTTATTCATGTTCACAGATCTCTCTATCTAGCGGCAAAGAGAGCCACACTTATGGAGAAAGGAGCGCTATCTAAAGGTGCCACAAACGAACAGTTCGATACTGAAGTTGATAAGGTAATTTTTATTTTTTATTCTGGCAACACCATATTATTAATTTTAGTCTGGCAACACATCTCACTACACACTTTAGTCTCCGAGCGGGGGCTATTCTAAATGTTTCTTTTCCAATTAATAACATTAATTACATAGGGTCCTTCATCCCGAAAAGAATACTGTTCTTGGGGGACAGACGGATTTGTTGTGAAGTTGCTGACAAATGCTAGTACTGTACAAAACTGACTATGTCTATGGTACATAGGTTTTCAAGCAAAGCGTGTGCTTTCAAACAAGATGGACATGTGGAAGAACGACTGTAATGTCCCTGCTACACCAGGGGAGGATCCTCCGACCAGGCTAGGATTTAATGCTTAAAGATTCCAACCCAACGTTTGATGGCACAAATACATGATCTGGTAAAAGTGACAATGGACCGTTGGAAGACCTCTCTTGGTCTACATTTTTTGCTTTGAAAGGAAGTCACCAGAAACTTTTTTTAAAGACTAACATGGGTTACACATTAGTGGTATCCTTGTTAACCTTTCCAGCTAAACTAAATACTTAGACTAGGAGTGGGTTCGAACCCAAAACCACTTGATCACAAGTCAAGAAATTTATTGTCTTTTTAATTAATCCCACCATTCCTCCACTAATCCTACCATTTCTTTATTAATCCTACCGTTCCTCAGTGAATCCTACCATTTCTTCATTAATTCTACCATTCCTCAATTAATCCTACCATTTCCAGAATCTATGTAACTCTTCGAATAACATACCAAGATCGATGATATCAAAGAAACTGCTTGGCAAGTCAGCCAGTACAGTCTCGACTAGGATCACAGAAGACTTTGGATCTACCTCCAATATAAATAAGGTTCATTTCAAATACGACCTTTTAAACATTAGTTTTTTCTTAAACTTGGTAATACTGAGGAGTAGCTAAAAAAGTATGTCGCTATAATATAGTATGCTTTTATGATATGGGAGTGTACAGTAGGGCTGTTAAATAATTTATTTTAACCTTATAAAATTACTCCATTATTTACTGAAGTTTTGTCTCTCAGTCCCGAAGAGTCGATGCTGCAGAATCTTGTCTGTTGCCAGTCAGTGTAACAGGTCCTCCATCGCCGTTTTCGTTTTGGCCTGGATATGCCGTGTTTAGGATTTTGCATCAATATGTTCTTTTCCTTAGGGGAGACCCTTGTCCAGCAGTGGGATAGGCTGTTGATGATGATGTTCTTTGACAAAATTTTAAAGTTATTTCCCGAAATTGTATTGTAACGACTCTGTCTAACAACCCCTTCGCGGATACCAAGACCGCAACTAGTTACAGGAATAATATATAATAATAACTTCTTACCAGTTACGGACTTTCTCTCGTGAGGGAGCCATGCTTCAGCACGTATGGAGTAGCTCGACTGAAGTGATACCACAGCCTCACAGAAAACCGGCAGTGAAGCAACGTTGCATTGCTTTTTGCCGTGTGAGTGATGTTACCGGAGGCCCTATCCCTTTCTCTCCCCCTCCTCTTCCCCTCTACCCCCCTTCCCCTACTCGTACCTTAAAGGCCGGCAATGCACTTGTGACTCTGAGCTGCAGGTGCCCATGGGCGGCGGAGGTCATTTGCCATCGGGTGACCCGTCTGCTCGTTTGCCCCTCATGCCAGAGAAAAAAAAATTTGTCGCTTAGTCAGTTACTGGATAAATTTCCAGCGATTTTTCTGTCATTGGAAGCGTATGGATGAAGACGCATGCATTTCCATTGCATTGTATGTTGAGGAGATGTTTTTAAAGTTCTGTGGCAGAAGGGACGGGACCCTATTACTAGGCCGCCGCTGTTCGTCCGTCTGTCTGTCAGTGGACTGTATCTAATGATCCGTAATAGGTAGACAGTTGAAATTTTCACAGAATGTGTATTTCTGTTGCCGTTATAACTACAAATAATAAAAATAAATTAAAGAGGGCTCCCCTACTAGAAACGTATTTCTTTAAATTTTAATCTTGTAAGATGGTGCGGAACCCTTCATTCGCAAGTTCAACTCGCACTTGGCCGGTTTTTTATATGATCACTACTCTAGTACTGTTTCTTCGAAATGCACATTAATTAATCGTTCTCTGGCATGTTTTGGGTCCAGGCAGAAGTATTTTGTCTCGTTCTAACGAACAACAAATCCAAACGACAGAAAGGGTTACCTATGTAGGCAAAATTATTTCTAAAACAGCTTCCCTTCCAGCGTCCTTCAAGACTGAACATAATTGAACTAATGCAAATATCACAAAACTATGAATCGTCAGAGAGGCTGGACGCGTTATCAGACAAGTATTCGTCGAAGCCATCCAATTGTGACCGGTATTGGTCCCATCCGGACAATGCTAGAGCTAAATTAGGTAATAATATTTCTACGACTACTATACCCTTTGTATCCGTTTTTAACCCCCGACGCAAAAATTGAAGTGTTATAATTTTGACGTGTTTGTGTGTCTATCTGTGGCACTGTAGCTCCCAAACGGATAAACCGATTTGAGTGCGATTTTTTGTGTTAGAAAGGTGACTTGATCGATAGTGTTCTTAGATATAATTCAAAAAAAGCTGTTCAGCCGTTCGAAGATCATCAGCGCTTTTTTTATCTTTGAAGGGATTTTCGAGTCGGGGGGTATTTTAAATTTTTTATTTATGACTATTAAACATATTTCGTACACGAAGTAATGTGTTTTTTGTAATTCTTCTAAAATGAAAACGCTTAAAATATCTACACATGTCCAGTATATGTGTTGACCTACCATGGTACGGAAAGTCTATATAATGGCGGTACAAGTTATAGGTACTGGTCAATAAAATCAAACAAAATAGTTAAACTTGACTTGAGTTAAACTTCTTACTATGGGGCAAAAGCACTAAACTCGTTACCGTCACGCTAATATTACGTGTATAGATCCACTAGAGGGCGCTAATCTAAAATCTTTCACGCAAAAACCACTGAACCAAATTCTATGAAACTTGGTATGTAGATAGCTGGAGACCTGGATTAACACGTAGGCTACTTTTTATCCCCATAATCTTACGGGATCGAGACTTACGCGGGTGAAACCGCGTGGCGCTGCTAGTAATACATATAAAGATCCACTAGAGGGTGCTAATCGAAATTTTAAGTTCGTCGTTTCGCTAAGTTCTCACTTCTGTCGGCAGTCCCATGACTGCCTATTTTCTTTTTAATTATCTTATAAACTTCTAAAAAAATATCTGTCAGTCATTTAGATACCATTTTCTGATATAGGTATAACTACAAAGTCCTATAACGACATGACAAGAACTGGCCCATCCAAGTCCTATGCTAACGCATGCGACTCTGCCAAATACTGGGTAAATTACGAGCTGAAAGGAAAGTACAATAGTGATGCGACTAAACACTTGCAAGATATCGATGCGAATGATTGCGCTGAATGTATCAGAAATAATTTCTGGATTAATGGTTCTTTGTTGACTAAAAGCGTCGATGATTCGAAGCTGAATGGTGAGTTGGTTCTATTATAACGGGTGTAAGGAACAGCCTGCATCTTAAAATAGTAGATTCTGATCATCATTGTGATTGGTACTTGTAGCTTTATACCGAAAGTGCAGAGTTGACTGCCCGGAGTTTATATAGGGGATGGGAGGGAAACTTCCGCTCTAAGCAGCTATTAGGCTACAAAAAATGATACATTCTGTAGAACACCTGTATGGAGTAACGACATGTGACGTCATTTGTTGTTCTCGTCAACTCATTTACTCTTAATGTTTGGTTAACAGACTCGAAATTAAAAAGGTGTAATTTGTCAAAGTAATATACGCGGTGGAATCTAACTCTAAGTTTTTACGAAAGGTATGTACGCAGTCCATAAAATACAATACTACTTCTACATAAAGAAAATAAAAAAAACACTTCGTGTTGCAGTGAAGTGAAATGTTGATTTTGACGAAAATGTCATGTTTGATAATTACATTTTTATTTAGTTGTTTTTTTTTTTTTCAAAATAAATGCTTTATAACGCTTCTGTACCACGGTCCATACGCTGCGTAAAAACACAGACTTAGATTACACGGTGTATAAACATTTTATTTAACGAAAACCATGATTTATCCCACTAATATTATAAATGTGAAAGTTTGGATGGGTGTTTGTTACTCTTTCACGCTAAAACCACTAAACCGATTGCCATGAAACTTGGTATGTAGATAGCTGGAGACCTGGATTACTTTTTATCCCAATTTTCCCACGGGTTCGGGACTTACGCGGGTGAGACCGCGGGGCGCTGCTAATTATAACTATATTAAACTACCTTATTTCGTCAAATACTCCTTCTCTACCTCTAATTGCCTTCTTCATTATAGAACCCGATCACAGCAAACGCAAGAAAACCACCTTCCACACTGACTCTTCCTTACTCACCTTCCATAACCTCTCTCCGCACGACCAGGACCAAGATATAGATCTCTCAAACATAGAGGATGAGTTTAAGTCCATTGATTCTGAACGTCATAGGTATGAAAGGTTCCTAGCCTTCGAAAGAGATGAGAACATGGAGACAGAGAGGTTAGATTTAGAGAAAAGAAGAATTGAAACTGAGGAACTGATGCTGGTCCAACTCTCTAAGATCATTGCTATGTTGGAGAGGAAGATGGAGGCTTGAAAATGTGGTTACTAAAACATCTTGTATATATGTATTTTAAAGTTGATTTAGATTTAAATGATGAGGTAGTCATTGCGGTCGTCATAAAGTTGCGCTGTAAGCCTGCGATCGTAAGGTGCTAGGTTTGATAACCGGTAAATTAGTTTTTTATTTTTTGGTTATTCTGTTTAAAAAGTTCTGAATAGCAGCTTGAATTCCGTATATACGCCCGGTACACAACTATTTCTCATCCCATATTAAGTGGGCCCAAAAATAAAACTGGACATATGTGGTTGTAATCAGGGATGTTATGGTGTTCCGTAACGGGAACTGAAACTTAACTTTTCTTTCGGATATCCGAAAGTATATCCGAAAGCGTAACCGAATCTTATATAAAATTTCGGTTATGGGTGGCATCCAAATGAGACGTGTTATGCCAAGTTTTTATTATTTCTATGTAGCTGAAATAGTCGTGTAATGTTGTTTTTGCATTTTCAAGTAGAAAACTATAGTAAACATTTATAAGGCATTTTTTTCTGTGGTTGTAGTACCAAATAATAACCTAGAAATGAACTCAATCATTATCTTATTCAATTTTCTCATTACAATCCCTTAAAAATCTAATATAAGTAATTGAAACTATCGGATAATCGAAAAAAAAATCATATCCGCAACGACCGTAATCGTATCCGAAACCGGTATAATATTATTCAAATCCAGGTACGAAATTTCATGTCCATAACATCCCTGGTTGTGATAAAGGAGGGAGAAAACTACATGAGGTTAGAAGATAAGGCGTAACAATGGGTGTAGGCCTGTAGGCTGTAGGCTGTCGATAAATTTCGTGGGAGAGCCATGCTTCGGCACGTACAGGCCGGCATGACCGGAGTGATACCACGGCCTCACAGAAAACCGACAGTGAAGTAATGCTTTCCTAGCTTTTCGCCGAATGAGTGAGGTTACCGGAGGCCCTAACCCGCCCCTAACCCTCTTCCCTGTCCCCTCCTCGTCCCCTCGCCCCCTACTCCCACCTTAAAGGGCCGCAACGCACTTGTGACCCTTGAGTTGCAGATGCCCATGGGCGGCGGTAGTTATTTACCATCAGGTGTATCTTCGGCGTAAAACTCAGAAGGGTCTCAATATCATGTATAGGCTTTTAAAGAATTGGCAACATGCAAGCGAGTCCCCTGGAATTGCAAGCGTCCTTAGGCTACGGTAACCGCTTACCACCAGGCTGCCGTATGTTTGTTTGCCATCAACGTGGTATAAAAAATGGTACCATGTGGATTATCACACGTAAGCCCCAAGTCTGGACAAGGAAATAGAATTTTAATAGCAATTTTTTTTTACAGTTGTTGCAGTCTGTAGATGAAGATACAAGCATCAGCGGTGACCACAAAACTCCTTCCAGACAGGTAAATATACACCTATAGGAAAAATTACAGTACATTAGAAATCTGACTCAAATCTGAACAACCATCAGCCTGATTTAGAAATCGACCGAATATTCGCCACGCGTGTCAATTTAGGCTACCGCCACAAAATAATTATACCATAATGTATAAGCTATAATATATAACCTATAATATATAATATTAATTCACGTTAAGGTTGACAACAAATGTTCCTAATATAAGGGAAATATAACCACCCAATATATCCACTGTCGTGATGTTTTGTTGTGTTGTATATCTTTAGTGTTGCTAGTGGTTTAAAAATGCAAAGATATAAATATTATTCTCTGTTCTAACAGGATTTATCAGATGATTGTGAGAAATTCTCATCAAGAAAAATCATTTCAATGCATATGCAGGACCATCACAGCCTTAGCGTTTAATTTCTGTTATATAATTATGTATGTATGTTTTATTGTTTGTTTGTTTAAAGCACACTTTTTTTAATTTATAATAATCAAAAAGCACAATGCTTACTAAAACACGCTAAAGTTCTAAGGATCACTCTCGCTAGTTCCCAGGATTAATTGAAATCTCCCGATGAAAGAGGACCAAGACGACAGCCTGACGACGCCTCTTTAAATCGGAGGGGGCAAGACCCCCGCACCAAGGATTCCCTTTCTATCTTCTATATGCCCGTGACAGAACACCTATGGGTTTACTCGGTTTGAGTCCAAAAAAGAAAATAAAAAATATTAATAAATTAACTTACACTAATGTGAATACCTAAAAAAATATGAATCAAACAACATACAACTTCATAAATCACTCCATCTATTGGTAAAAACCGTATGAAAATCCGTTCGGTACGTATAGAGTTTATCGCGTTCAGACAGACAGACAGAAAAACAGGCAGACGCAGCGGAGGACTTTATTTAATAATAATATATGTAGTGATACAGTTAAGTGCTATGATACTAAGCTACCTGAGATTTGTCGTTAAAATTTATTAATTAAAATATATACCCAGGGTTTCAAGAAGTCATCTAAATGTTTTTTCATGAATCACTGACTGTAACTGTCCTAGGGTATTTTGTTTTTTGGTATAGGGGGCAAACGAGCAGACGAGTCACCTGATGGTAAGTGACTGCCGCCGCCCATGAGCACCTGCAACTCGAGAGTCACAAGTTCGTTGCTGGCCTTTGAGATGGGAGTAGGGTATGGAACTAACTAATTCACTCGGCGGAAAACAGTGTAAGCATTGCTTCACTACCGTTTTTCTGTGAGGCTGTGGTATCACTCCGGTCGAGCTGGCCCATACGTGCCGAAGCATGGCTCTCCCACTTAACAAAGGTTCGATTCATGGGTCAAATTAATTGTTTTGAATTTCTCTGTTAGCATATTCTCATTAGTAACACTTCGACCGCTCCCCCCTATTAGTACCTAATAAAATATAGCTAACGAAAAGTAAGCGTGTCATACACCTCAAGCTTACCCCATCTTGGATATACAAGCGTGATTATATAGAATTAAAACAAATTTGTTTCTTTATAGGTGTCCCCTCATCCTCCGGTCTCAGCATCGCCCCACACTCGCTCTTCATTCTCCAGGACAGAGCGGAATGGAGATCTATATAGAGCTGATGAACAAGAGAAGTTGTTAAAATAACAGAGAGCCACTCTAACTGTGCCAGTCACACCCTACATGTGATACAAGTACAGTATGTGATACCATGACATTTATACGGCGGCCATTTTAATATAAAAAAAATGAATGTGGCTAATTATTGTTTCACACATACAGCAAAAAAAAAGTACTTTGATACTACATCGCGCAATTAAATTTCTCGCTCTAGTTAGTGTATACAGGTTGTTACAAAATTTTACCACACCTTGTTGATTTAGCTTGCCGAGGCCCAAAACTATACTGATGGTCGCTTATCAAATTGTTTTCTTGTAGGTACCTTAGAAGCTTCGTGTTAATTACACGCTCCATCACCTTGGATAGAACACGTATTATGAAATTTCATCTCAATTTTAATGGTTTTGTTTGGTATTTTTTATGCAGACATTTTCTGAAAAATTTGGACATTCTATCATCATCCTTGGCATTAAATCCCCATAGTTTCATTCACATCAGCCTCTCCCTTACGAAACATTAGCTCTAGCGTCAATTTTAGATTTCAATTTGTCAGTTTCAAAATAAGATACCTCTAGTAAAAATCACGATTTTAAAATAGCTCCTTGTAACACTCTGTATATGTACTGTGTATAATCTTACTTACGTCAACTGTTGGATCGCGGTCCGCCATGATTACCTACCTGGTCAGTGGATACTACCTTTTGTGGTGGAGGGACACTCGTTTCTCGACAGTGGTAATTAAGTGTGTTTTTGCTGTATGTGAATTTAGCCACAAGTGATTTAAATGTTACAGTATTTCGTATTTTATTGTATCTGTTCTAGGTGAAATTGTACGGAGTCCAAATCAAAATTTAAGAACTTGTTTGCAGCGGCCTCTTAAGTTATTGGCAAAACCATTGAGTGGTATGGATTTGAATCTCAAATAAAACACTAATTTGTTTGAATTAGATATAAGTTCTAAATCTGTATGAACTATTGTCCGTTTGATTGTATTAATAAGTTATTTCCACACAGGGATGCCTATTTATTATTATTATTTAACAAATGTGTACTTAGTTTAGTGATTGACACTTAAATGTCGCTCCATGATTAAGGACCCCTCTTGGATTTGAAACTAGTCGTTTTCTCATGTAATATGTTTAAGAGTACAGTCGTACGTATTTTTAATATCTTGTACACGAAAAATTACTTACTATAATTTAAAATACAATATAAAAATAGACAAATCTATATATTTATTTTAATAATTGTCTACTGTGCGTGTATTTTAATTATTGTAACGAATCTTGTGCCGAAATATCAGTTTATTTTACTTTTTTTTTCATAAAAATTATTTAATGATGTGGTAACCCTTCCGTCACATGCATGTGTTCAACTATACACAGTTGAATAATGTATTTGTACCTAAACTGGATGATAAAAAATATACATAATATTTATTGTACTATGCGATTTAAATAGGACTGACTTAGCGCCATATTGTGATGTCATAGCTGTTAAAACCAAGTAGGTAGGATGAGCAATACAGACATTTTTGAAA
Organism: Callimorpha dominula; assembly: GCA_949752705.1. Classification (NCBI taxonomy): domain Eukaryota; kingdom Metazoa; phylum Arthropoda; class Insecta; order Lepidoptera; family Erebidae; genus Callimorpha; species Callimorpha dominula. The sequence goes on along the minus strand of OX457017.1, from coordinate 8,559,712 downwards.
TAATCAATTTATTTACAAAAAGACATGAAAATTGGATCGGTTTTTTTTTTTCTATTTAAATTACGTAAAAGCAACTACAAAAAGCTAGTATATATGTTGACCTGTCATGTTCGGAATGTCTATACAAAACGGTACCTGAATTTTACCGTCAGGATAGAGGTCGCAATTATGCACCGATTGCTTTCAAACTTGGACGAAAAATCAACAGGGCAAAAATGAAGGTTAAGTTCGTGAATCCAAAGGGGGGACTGGGAGGCAGATTTTTAATAAAAATCAAAAGACACACGACATCTACCTCTGCGGGCCCGGTTTTTTTTTTATTCCAACATTAAGAAAATCCACAGAAACTTATTTTAGTAAGTGTTCCATTTTCAGATACACTCTGTATAAAAACGAAAGAATGTAAATGTATAAGAATGATGTATACAAGTTGTATAACGTACCTACTTACTCCTGCCAAAGAACCGACACGAGCCGATAGGAAATATGGCTGAGAATCGAGAGACAATGTATAAACATGTCATTTAAATATTAGTACATAATATATAATAATAGTCATTATATGGTGCCGATTCTATTGTACACTCGACTAAACTAAAACCTGACTTAATTTCTTTATATGAAATCAACCTTGTGTTCTATTTCTCAGCGCCACTAAATTTCACTAAAACCTGTCAACGTATACTCAACTTTATTTCCACGCAGTGAGAGTCCCCATTTATTCAAATGCCGTATAAAAACTTGTTCAAAACGAACTAAGATGACGTTATTTTAATGGACCCCTACGAAGACGCTTACTAAAAACACAGCAAAAGAAATGGCATTCAGTATTAAAGTTTATTTAATCGTATCAGACTTTAGTCGACAAATAAATAGCTTATTTCGATAGCGACATATGTTACCTACTTGTTTCAATTTGAAATAAGACCTTGTTTTGAAGTGTACAAGGTTTACATCTTATATGAAGAAAATTCAGTGAATTTTAATTTAGCGAGTGAAGTAACAGAATTGGGACCAATATTTATTTTTCACTGTACCGTTAGCAATAATAAGCAAATCGCTCCTAACAATGATTGTATACGTGAAATTTAAAGTGGCGGGCCTTTTGGTCTAGTGGTTAGTGATCCTGACTGTTGAGCCAGAGGTCGTGGGTTCGTTTCCCACCCAGGACAAATAATTGTGTGATGAGCACGATCATTTGTTCTGTTTCTGAGAGTAATTTATCTATAATACGTATGTATTTAGTAATATATAAGTATGTTTATCAGTAGTCTGGTTACCATAGTACAGGCTCTGCCTAGTTTGGGATCAGACGGCCGTGTGTGAGATGTCATGTTATTATTATTATTATAAAGTGACAAAAATAATCACAGTCTGACTTTAACGAACGGTACTCGGTTTTCAATTGGTATTTTTAACCCCCGATGCAAAAAGAGGGGTGTTATAAATTTTTAATTTATGATTATTACGAAAAGGCCTAGAGTACTTATATAGTGACAATAAGTATTGTTTTTTTTTAATGTAAAACATTATTAGTGTAGGTTTATTTGTATAAAATAAAAAAAAAATTAAAGGTCAACTTACAGTGGTGCCTCTTATTATTCAGCAGTGTTTAGTAACTAAGTAATAGAGATTTTAAATCTAGTCTAGATACATAAATTACCAGTTATTTTCTGCAGGTTTTGGTTCATGGATTCGCATTTTATGCCACTGAAGTGGCAAACGATATTTAAGAGTCGAACTGATGTGCTAAACTGTAAATAAAGACCATAATATAACTAAAATGCTGTGCCCCCTTGCAATTTTATATTTTTTTAGGTAGACTTACGAGATACACCCAGATACGTAATGACTAGTTAGCACCTGTTAAGGAAAATAAGTCGAGTACATATGTGCGATTAAGTCGCGCGACTAAAAATCGTTACTTTTTTTGTATTTCATGTTGTATTACTTTTATTTGATTATATTATGATTAACATTGACGAAAAACTAAGAACATATTTAAGATATTGATTGCTCTTGGATGCCTCAATCGCAAAAGCCAGAGGCGCTCGCTCTACGGTGCTTTACGAGTGGGGTGTGAAAAAAAATTAACGCAACATCGGTATCCGAGATATCTATGAAAATAAATATTTATATTAAAGTTGTACCTAGGGTTTGCAATCAAAACAGTGCAAATCGTACATAATGGCTCTTAGTCCAGAGCACTTTTACCCTAGTAAAATGTGTAAGGCACATTTTTAACTACCTTCAAAAAGGCGGTTCTCAATTCTACTGGTTTTCTTTTGGGTGTCTGTTAGTGATGTCTTTGCTATTCGTGAACCGATTTAAATTGAATTCTTGTACTCAAAGTCGGCCCTATTTAAAATCGAAAATAATAATTTACTTTACCAGTGGAAAATTTTGATATGAATAAGATTTAGGCGCAATGAAGTCTTTTTTTAAGTTAATTATGCTAATGCAAAACTTATAAATACTACGTACAACTTTAAATAGTGCCAATCAATCAATCAGCCTGTCACAGTTCACTGCTGGACATAGGCCTCTCCCAATGTGCGCCACAGCACTCGGCCCTAGTCCGCCTTCTGCATCTAGTCCAGCTACCTTCTTCAGGTCTTCAGTCCATCTGGGTGTGCTTGTGGATATTTTTTTGATACAAACTTTAAACAGTGATTACTTACCTACTTGAGACCAACTTTAGATCAGATACGACTCGATCGTGCGACAAAAAAATCGCAATAGTGTACAATTAGTATTATTTATTTATTCGTTTGTGTTGTCTGGTATGTTATTTGGTAGATATAGCGACGATGTGAAGTAGCCAGATTAAATTCACATTGTAAGTCGCGACTGTGTCGATAGCCTTAGATATATAATAGTATAAATGTTGTTTTTTTTGTATAATTTATTGTAATATTAAGAACAAATAAGTACAATATTTGTTTTTACAATATAAATATATGCGCTTAGCATCTACAATTTGTTTTATTTTTCAATCCATGTCCTACTTTGAAGTGACGGTGGTGTAATGGCTGCGGCGTCGGACTTGTGAACGACTGGTTGTAGGTTCGAATCCCACCCAACACACTACCGCCATGAACACACTTCTACTACAAGTATTTAGCTCACTTAGCTCACTTGGAGAGGGTAACAAGCATACTTACTAGTAATGTAGTGACCCACATTACAGGGTGTTAGTGAAACGCTCCTGAAAACGAAGACAGACGATAGTGCTAATGACACCTTTGATGATGGGGCAGAAAAAAATCGACCCTGATGAATTTTTTTTTTAGTTTATTGTTAGCTGTCCTAACACGATGGAGCATGAAAAATGTTAATAAAAAACTGTGAAAAGAAGTTTTTTTGGAGTTTACTCCTTAAGAATCGATTTGCATATAAGGCGCCCGGTATGAAAAAAATATGAAGAGTAAAATTTAGTGACCGGAGGGCAGCGTAACGCTTTATTGTGCTTTTTACGCTTTATTGGAGTTTACTCCTTATTCTCGACGCATGTAAGTAGATATGTGTATACCTTTATGTTATATACATATATGTGTAAATATATACAGAATATATAGAGGGAGGGAGGGAGTTAGGGAGAGAGAGACTCCAGTAAATTGTAAACTCCAGTCGTGCGTCGGAGCTGACACGCACATTTTTTTTCATCAGGATCGATTATTTTTTCTGACCCATCATCATAGGTATCATTAGCACTATCGTCTGTGTTCGTTTTCGGGAGTGTTTCACTTACACCCGGTATAAGTAGTCTTTTAAAAACACCTTAATTTACATGTCAAACCTACCTATCAATGTACATCATAATATAGTAAATCAGATATGTAGGAATGTAATTTGATGACAGTACACAGAGTGTATCTGACAATGGAACATTTACTTAAATAACTGAGAGGGCGTGTGACTCTAGTATACAGTTACAAAAAAGATATTTTGAAAAAAACTATCCGTTTACAAGTCATGGCCGCTTGAATTTCCAGGTTTTTTTTTTTTTTTATTTAAAAAGACAACTCCCGCATTACGAATTACTCCTGTGTCGCGAAGGACTTTACAAACATACAAACAAAGAACACCCAGACTCAGATGGGAATCGAACCCGCGACCTCTGGCTCAGCAGTCAGGGTCACTAACCACTAGACCAACAGGCAAGTCAATTTTTACTTCCATTTGTCATAAAAGCTGCTGGAATGTGTAAGGTTAAAGATTTTAAATCGTGCATATTTTTTTATTAGTTTCATTTATTAATTGGTCCATTGTCATACACATATATAGTAGACAGAGTTTCGGTCGGTAATTTTTGTAAAATTGCGATTTTACTGGAAATACAACTATGCAGTTGAACCTTAAAAGCAAAACTGTATCTATAAATAAAATTTCATCAAAATCGTTATAGCCGTTTCCGAGATACCCGAGAAATAAATACATACATACAAGAATTGCTCGTTTTAAAGTAATAAGATTATTAAATATGTGTAATTGTCGTAATCCGTGTTGCGCGCTCGGTTGCTGTAGTGAGTAGTAATGTTTATTTAAAAAATGAAAATTTTTATGTAAATTGATAAAGTGAACTAATTCAAGCTGTACCGAGATTGTTATTGACGAGGAGGAGTAACTAAGTCAACGGTAAGATTTATTATAGAAATAATAAATGTACTCTTGAGAGTATTTATCCTTATTATTGTATGGCACTTTACATTGTCTAATCTATAATAACAGTTGGTTTGACTCCCAAATAATTCTTTCATACTTCTCTCGGATAAGTAACCCGTGGACGGATATATAGAAGAATGTTGCACAACACAAATAAAACAATATACAATGGACTACATACGTTTATTAAATGTTAATATTTGTATAGCTAAAACTTAGCACTATGTCTTTCTTAATCTAAGAATAATTACACACTAAGTGATAATAATAATAATAATTTTGGTTTAATGACAATTGCATTTTCCGTAAATATTGAAGAATATAATTAAATCAAAAATTATCTACTACGATACAAATGCAAGTCGGTAAGTGAATACTAAATAAGAAGTGAACTTCATTCCTACTACCTAATCAGGGGATGAAATTAAGAAGGATTTGAGTGAGGAAGTGCAATAAAGGGATTAAGAGGAAGAATCCAAAAGAAGTAGGGATCAAGGTGTAAATAGTTATCAAGATTTAAGTAAAGACTAGAGATCTTAAGGTGGTAATAGGTGTATCAAGTTTACGTAAGTGAATACTAATCAAAGGGTGAGTACGGGGTAGAAGATGAGTACCTATAAATTAAGTTATTAAAATCGATCAAAGAGTATATAAAGATCAAATATCTGATATATTCTATAAGTTGACAGACTTGTAACTTTATAATACCTACTATTATAAAATATTTTTTCCAAGACTGTCTAGAAATACAGAAATAATATTAATAATATATAATACAACAGTAGTTGCGATGATACATTTTTATGTAATAAAAAACTATTAGCGTTACAAAATTAAAAGCTCATTTAAAAAAAATGTGTGTGTGTACCAGAGTACACAGGTAAGAAGTGAAACTTCTTTACGACATATCATTTTTCTACTATTTGCAACTTCACGAAAATGGGGTAGATAAGGCTTAAGCCTTAAGAAATTATAAAACGAAATATATAATCACTCTCACTTTTCTTGTAAATTCACTTAAATTTGAATAAGTCTTTTTATTTTATCACTTTCAAATTAATAGATTGTTATTCTTATTTCAAACCAAACTTCAAAACTAATATATTGTTGTTATTATTATAATATATTACATTATATTCTTTACGTCACTATACTAAACTTTGAAAAACGTGACGATTGCTACAAAATTTCTCCCATACGTCGATAAAGAAGTTTCACTTCAAAAATCCTATAATCACTAAAATACATGTCATTGTTATGTACGTATAAGTTGACTCAGCGTGCTGAGGGACGCATAATTTACATTCCTAATATAGAACTGGTCTGAATTTTATTTGTTATTTTAATCGTTTTCTAAACAAAATATTCAAATTCCAATTTAATATCTAATATTGATATATTTAACATTGATTCTTGCCTTTTACTATTTAAATTCTTAACAGAGACTTGTATAAAGAAAAATAAAACGCCGGTGACTCCGGTTTGTTCAATAATATACAATTTGACGCGTTTTCGCTTTTTGTCAATTGTTTTTATTTTCTTTACACTACAATTATGCACGCTACCAGTGGTAACTGGTACGAGGTGTCACTCGCTTAGTTCTTTCGAAGGAATCTTACCAATGAGTGTAGCTCCTGACACCGACGTGACAGTCACTTCGTCAATTGATAAAGGAGCCCCTTCGGGTGCGAAACTAGAAATACACACGTGAGTAAAACCTAGCCCTAAAGACTCCTATAACTTTTTATCATAATAGTTTAACTTATCATATCATGCAAGTTCAAGAAACGGCGGCGCCACTGTTCTTGTCTCTTCTCTCATGTTCTTCGGCTTGCAAAACGAGATGGATTATTTTCTCAATACAGTAATAACTTTTCTGCTAATACTTACCAATTTTTAGATTAGGATCAGCATATTTTCCGATTACATAGTTTATGTACCGACTAATGGCCAAAATTAGTATATGACCATTTTGCATTAGCTTCGACCTATATTATGATATGTAGAATACCAAAATATTGTCATTTATTACAGAAATATATTAGCAATAGTACTCTTGCTCGCACTGGTTTGGCAGACGTTTACGCGCAATCAATATTAAATTTTATACATTTTGAGAGAGATTTGCTTTTCATTTATTATCCTTTAATTAATCTATGGTTTTACTGAGATTGTGTTTTGTAAATAAAACAATGATTACTTAAGAAATAATTCAATTGTGTACATTACCTTCAGAGCGTAACGCTTCACGCTTTCACAACTTATTTTTTTACTAGAGATACCGCCTGGTGGTCCATAATTCTCATTGGCCATTTTAACGTCATTGTTTAGACTTACGCCATGACAGGTAGGTACGTAAGTAACATATATACCGGACGCAAGCAGCTTGATGAAGCCGTTTTAACGCTATTTTTAAAATTATAACACATATTGTTAAAAAAAAATAGTTTTGTGCACTTTTTCTATGTATATATATACTTTAAGTAGGTATATATTTATAGCGATTATGTTTTTTATAGATAGATAATATATTGTGTTAATTTTTTAACTTGTAGAAGTAAAACTCTGCATAACCAACACTGTTTGAATGAGTTCAGCTCATATAGAAAACATATTTTAATGCACACGATTTGTTTCCTTATGCCTGTATGAGCTGGGCTCATTTAAAACGAATGTGTTCTAGCTACTTATAAAATGTTATATGAACCGTTCTCTTATTCTTTTATATGTATGTATCTATGGTCGTACCCGTCTTTTGGTCCATATGGGAGAAGGAATTTCTTAATATTCAAACTTTAAATTAATAAATTTCAGTTTGTATACAAGGTGTTAGTGAAACGCTCCCGAAAACGAAGACAAAGTAGACAAAAATGCTAAAATAAAAAAAAATATCTTGATAAAATTTTATTTTAAAATTTTAGATTAAGCATTTTTCGCGCTCCATCATGTTATTACAGCTAAATGAAACGATAATTTAATAAAAAATAAATCAAAAACAGCTGACGTTCGGGTCAACAGACACGCGGGCGCCGACAAGTCAAATATTTTATTTTTTTTATCGGGATCGATTTTTTTTCGGACCCAACATCAAAGATATCATTAGCACTATCGTCTGTCTTCGATTTCAGGAGCGTTTACCTAACACCCGGTGTAAGAACACAAAAGCTTCTCTGGGTACGCCCATGAATGAGGACGAGTAAAGTCTTCAAGCTATTTCCACAATTTTATATGAGTCGAGCTCTTGATACCTGTGGTAGTTTCTATAGCTTCCAAACTTTTTTCGTTAGTTCGTAAATAACACAAGTACTGTTACAGACCAGGATGTTGGTACGAAGTACATATAGTTTCTGAATTTATTAAATGTAACTCTGTGTTCAGCACAAATATATTTTGACGTTGTGTTTGTATGTGTTGTATGATTAGAGTGCATGGTATGTGTGTAACGCCGGCACCGCCAGGAGGGGCTCGCGCTATGGGGGCGTCATGCTGCCTCCATACTCAGGGGATGCTCCACGACCTGGAAGGAGACGAGAACCAGATTAAGATCACAAAAAGACCCTACAGACCATAAAAAAGCTCTCGGGAAATCCACTAGCAGCTTCTAAAACTAAAATAAAAAATATTTGTGACAAGAAGACCTTTCATTTAATAAGTCACACGGTACAGTGCAGTTTGCATTTTTTTTTTCTTATTAAAAAGTGACCCATAGGCCTCCAAAAGTGACCCATATATTCAACATTTATTTATTTACATTGTACATCTGTATTTGGGTTACAGGAATTGATATGTCTACCAAATTTCAACCGAACCGGTCCAGTAAATTATTGGCTACTAGCAGCGTCCCGCGGTTTACCCGCGTAAGTGTCGATCCTGTGGGAATATCGGGAAAAAAGTACCCTATATGTTAATCCAGGTCTCCAGCTATCCACATACTAAGTTTCATCGCAATCGGTTCAGTACTTTTGGCGTGAAAGAGTAACAACATCAATACATCCTCACAAACTTTCACGTTTATAATATTAGTAGGAAGACATACCCACGAGTAATTCTATACGGAACCCTTACATAACATTATAACAATTCTGTTACAGATATACTAACTTTTAAACTTTCGCGTTCCATGATATAATTGTATATTTACACGGGAATTAACGCGATCACGAAAAGGTATTACCTCATACCTCTAAATTGCGTGACGTTTCAACCAGGTTACACTGACCTTACGACCTCGACGACAGAGGGCGTGCACCACTGAGCCAGTCCGCCTGTGACCACGGCCAGTGCCACCTGGTTTGTAAGAGAGGTATGTAATACCTTTTCGTGATCGCGTTAATTCCCATGTAAATATATAATTATATATGTTACAGATGTAATAAAAAGTACCTTCTTTCAATTTTAAAGAATATTAAACAATGGTCGATCTGTATGTAAACGAGAGACTCACCTCGGCCTCTGCCGCGGCCTCTGCCCCTGCCCCTCCCGCGGCCGCGTCACCTTCGTCCATCGCCCATACCTACCATATCTGAAATTAAACATGATACTTAAGGTGACAAGTCAAACTTAATTTCCTTTCAACTTAGAGGGCGTTGCGAATACACCTAACGCCATCTACCGAATATTAGGTAAACTATTACCAAACAACTGAACCTGCATCGCGCTATAGATGTTCTTACGATAATCATTGCACACATATGTACATATAGATAACATCATTAACAGTAACTTTGTAATAGAAGATATATACACTGTCCCTCCACTATATATATACACTGTTATGATTGGAGGATAATAACTGAAATAAGGATGTTAAGTATGTGGGAGAAGTTGGTGAGTTGAGAATAGAATAAAGAGAGGTGAGGGCGCGCAGCTGGCGGCGCTGACGAATCGGGCGCCAATTCAACTCGTGACGAAAGGAGGAAACATGGTCAAATTTACGAAAATTAAAAATAAATCAAATGCAGTTATTCAGAAGTCGGTCGTATTTATTGAGAAGATCTGCATCCAGGTCGTAGTAGCATACATCATCATAATCCATAATGGGGATAATTAGGGTTTGTACTATCATCGCTTTTGTCTCGATTGGAAGAAAATTCTTAGCCGATATAAGACCCGTAATGTGCCTGTAACTCTCTGGCTGACGTTAGTAGCCTGCATTTGCCAGCTGAGGTTGGAATCGATAAACAGGCCCAGATCCTTAACAGAAGGACTTAAGGGTACGATTGATCCGTTGATCGACCAGCTTATAATATGATCAGATTTAGAGGGCCAGAGTTAAAGGTTGTGGCGTCAACCACATACAGCCATACTTACTTCAGCGCCATCTATCGAAGAAAGGCTGAACTACCTAGAAACTACTGATCCTGTATCGCGCAAAGAAAGTTCTCCCGCAGGCCGCGGTCCTTACTTAGCCTGGTCGGAGGATCTTTCCTTTGTGTTGGAGGGTAATCACACCCGTTCCTCAAGGACCGTTTGACTTACCTATATTAGTAGCGGTCTTCTCTAAGTAAGCAAGAGGGCCTTGAAGAGTGGTGGCAGCGTAGGCTCCTCTGCCCCCTGCCATGAACATGCCCTGAGCGAGGCTGTTTTGCATCTGTTAGTTATAGTAATAAAGTTATTATTTAAACTGAGGAAAAAAATCATTTAATGTAGTGTAGTTTTCTATGGTTTAAAAAATCTGTTGACAGCTTTCATAATGTATTATACATATTATATAATAATAATAACTGGACACATCTCACACACGGCCGTCTGATCCCAAACTAGGCAGAGCCTGTACTATGGTAACCAGACTGCTGATAAACATACTTATATATTTCTAAATACATACATATTATAGATATATTACACCCAGACACTACAAATAATCGTGCTCATCACACAATTATTTGTCCAGGGTGGGAATGAAACCCACGACCTCTGGCTTAGCAGTCAGCCGACCCATACGTGCGAAGCATGGCTCTCCCACGAACATTGGTCCGTTGGTCTAGTGGTTAGTAATACTGACTGCTGAGCCAGAGGTCGTGGAGTCGATTCCCACCGAGGGCAAATAACTGTGTGATGAGCATAATCATTTGTTATGTCTGTGTTAGAGTAATTTATGTATGTCTATCAGCAGTCTGGTTACCATAGTACAGGCTCTGTTTACATAGTTGCTGTGTGTGTGTCGTCTGAAGATATTATACTTACCTTAACTAACAATAATCTTTGTGCCTTATGTAGAAATAAGCCTCTCAATGCGATAGTAACGTTAAAACGGTAAGTTCTGTAGAACATTGCGTGGAAAACAACTTGTGACGTCATACATTGCTATCGTCAAATCATATAATATGTACTTTGAAAGGTAAAGAATCTAATTTTCAAGTCTTATAACATTAAATTTCATGTTAAATAATTTATTTTACCTATAGAATAACATACTATTAATTTTCATTTAAATGCTATACAATTATTAATCTTTTCTAAAATGTCTATGATATCTTATAAAATAATAAAATGAAATTATTCGACAAGCATAAAAGCAATCCAGTATCAAAAATCAATTATAAAAAAACATGCATAAAAAAAATAAGAAAAACATACCTTAATTGTTGCCATGTCAAAAAATAAATCTGAAGCAGTGAAGGTACAAAATAAATAAAACAAAAAATACTAATAAAATCAAAATTTTATTCAAAATTAAACATAAGTGCTTAACTAAGTATTAAAAAGAAATCATAATATGTGCAAAATAATAATTCTAACAAAAACTAAATAAGATCTTTGTTTGCAGAATAATACAAAAGGTCTCTATGCCACTAAGGTAGCAAAATATTTTGCTAAGATTTGAGTTTTCACAGTAGAAAGTTACTAAACTCTATTACTCAACTAGAACAATTCATTTATATTTATGGAGATACTGTGGTATTTACAATGAATTGTTTTATTACATAGTTAATTTACATTTACCCACTGAATGGTGCAAAACAGTTCGTCGTATTTTGACCCTGGTAATTTTCTCCCTGACAGGTGTCTTTACCCCTTTAGTCGGGCTTTCCCGAAACACACACGTGAGTACAACTGGATATCACTTCCTCCTCGAAGAACTCCCTAAAGTTACTACTACCGCCTAGGCACGTTAGCGGGATACGCGGGCGGGTGCGGGGGACGCGGTACCTGTTGTTGTTGCAACGCAGCTTGTTGCTGTAACGCGGCTTGTTGCGCTGCGGCCGCGGCCGCCATTTGCTGAGCCTGGTAATATAAAACGCAATATTTAATATAATAATATTGGTATACTTAAACTGCACTTGGGTTATTCTAAATTATAGGTATAAAAACTCAATTTCAAATAATCCTAGGTGAACCACTGGCAGTTATTTTCTCGATAGTGAACTTAATGGGATATTCTTTGATATATTTCCTGGAGTGAAAATATTTTGTGGACATTGACAAAAATATAATAACATTGAATGCTTTTTCTTTACATATCATATATTTTTGCAAGGGTAGGTAATTAGAGTCAGGCAACTTAGGTATTTTGGCAAACACTTAAATATGAATAAATGATATCCTTAATTCGTTTCTCTAACAGTGATAACAATAATGTCTTTAAATACCTGTACACTCTGTTGTACAACGTGTTGCTGCTGTGTTGCTGCAACTTGTTGCACGGCTTGTTGCTGTGGAGGGTTCTGTTGCTGCTGCTGCTGCTGGCATTTATTGTACACTGTATGACCCTAGAACACACGAGATTTGTATTATTATGAATAATAATAGAAATAAAATAATAGTGACCATGTTTATAGACTTTCAGAAGTAACACTCATATACAGCAAATATGCTTTAGCGCCATCTAGCGACGACAAGCCGAACTACGTAGATCCTGCATTGCGTAATGAAAGATCTCGAGCTCCCTTTAAAGTACGTATGCACATATAATAACATTTACGCGCAAAATGCACTACAACTTGCAGTTTTAATGGCATTCCGTATTATAAGTCGGATGTCCAATTTATTCTAATCGTTTTTTTTATTATATCTTACAATAAATAGATAGATATATACAGAATAAGATACTAAAAAAAGAATTGTTTGTACAATTTTTGTGACATTACTTTGCTAACCTGCAGATCCGCCAGCAAGCTCTGCCACTGGATGATCTTGTCGTAGTGTCTCCTCAGGAGTTCCTCCTTCCTCTGCAATTCACACTTCAATTCGTTGTTGTCCTCTTTCACGAGGAGTTCTGGACGCATCGCTGAGAGGAGGAACCTGGAGAAAGGCATTTATTTACTTCAAGTATGCTACAAATGTTATGCATGTGACAGTTTTTATATTTAGGTGTTTGTTACATGCAAAACAACTGAACTGATTTGAACGATTTCTTTTATATAATATAAACACGACACGCGTGTGTGCTTCTCATTACAGACCTGCCCAAAGCTAGGGCTCTGATGACTAACCTCTTTTGTAGAAAGAAGGCTTCCATCTGTCGCGCTAAATCGATGAACCTCTCCACTTCCACCTTCACTTCTTCCTTTTCCACGCACGGAGATGCCTCCTGCTTCGTCAGCACATTCAGACATGCCTATAATATCCAAAAACATTAATTTGTAGGCATAGGAGCTACCAGCTTTTGAACTATGAGAATGATTTAAATTTACCTGAATCCTTTATGCTTATTTTGCGGGGGAGAGAAGGGAAACAGGAGGGGGTGCAAGTCAAAGCTTTGTTCATTTGGAACCACAACCCTTCATACTTAACATACTTCAACAGATACGTAGTCCCCATGTGTATAAGTACCTACTAGATCGATTAACATAGACATGACCCACGGCGAGTACTGCTAACTGGAGCCTCTTGACTCAAAGACTATAGAAAAATATTGTTTACTCGCTCCAAACTAGGCCTTAAATCATCGAAGCGGAATAGAAGTATTGCGCTCACTCTCCCACTTAGGGGTTATGAGCCGTTTATGTTAGCGGCTATAAAGATATAGGCTATAAAGGTTATCGATATAGATAGTAAAGATTGTCGTAAGTGTGAAATAAGAAATGAAAATAAATAAATAAAAAATATTAAATTTTAATTACAAAACTTCTAAGTCAGATTAAACGTCACTATGTAGTCTTCAACTTCTCTTTTGGCCATAACGATCCTGATTAATGATCAAAGATCAGAATAGACTCTAACTCTAGAATGATTTTATATACTTGCAATGACCTTGCATCATGATTCATGATACATTATCCTAACACGGACATTCCTTCTGCCCGGTATCTTCAGAATTTTATTGACTTATTTATATTATTAAAGTAGTGAATTACTAGATGAACTATATACTAAAACGAGTTGAATTCATTTTATTTATTGTTGTTCTACGAAGCTTATCGCAGGAATACGTTTCCTGAGACAAAACATTGGAATACTAACTTGTGAAACACTGTCAAAAATCATACATAAAACAACGTCATTTAATTTTTAAAGTAATTTTTTTATTTTTGGATTAGCTCCAAAAAAACGAAGTCCAGAGATTCAAGCAGGATTTGACGTCTCAAGCGGATTCCAGAAGTAGGTATGGTATACAAGCTAAGGCCGAGTCACGTTTTCCACAATACATCAAAGGAAGACGTACCTACACTCTTAACGCAGGTTGCACACCTACTTCCTCCTGTGCTACCTGTATAGATGGGTAATCACCCGGGTTTTTACCCAGTCGTGGGTTTAAACGCGGGTGAATACCCATCTCCATAGATAGGTAATCGCCCGGGTTTTTACCCAGTCGTGGGTTTTGACCCGGTTGATTACCCATCTCTAGCTACTTGTGATAAGAGCAAAAATCGTTCTTAAACAGTAAAGGAATCATCCGAGGTATTTTGTTCTGATTTATTGGTTGCATTGCAAACGTTGGGCGTACAGAGTATACAAAAAACCAAAACATAAACAGGAGACAATTATTAAGTGTTTATATTGTGAAATGTATAATGGAATATGGTGGAAACTATAATGGAAACCTATTTTAAATGTTGTTTAGCTAACATTGACAACCGCTTTGCGGGTCACGTGGCGGTAATAACTGACAGCCGTATTGATATTAATCTCCTAACACATAGCTCCACCAAATAAAAAAAAGACCCGGCAAGTGCGAGTCTGACTCGCGCACCGAGGGTTCCGTGAGATAACAAACTTGTATGTAGATTGTATGTCCATCTCAGGCATCAATTTATCGAAGACTTGCCCGTCTTTTTCAACAATCCAACCGCAAAATATGAGTTTGTAATCACAAAAACTATTTTTTATGTGATATAACAACAAATTCACGACATTCGGATTTTTCCTATACTTCTGCTGTCAGACCTTGTTTCTTACCAAATTTCATGAGTCTATGTCAATGGGAAGTACCCTATAGGTTTTGATTTATGTGCGAAATGTTCAAATTTGTTAAAGTCTAAGGCTTAAGTGGAAATAGCTTTTGATTGCAATAACATAGAAGCTTGATTTTTTTTACAGCTTCAAGGGACCGCAGACTTATGTATTTGGTATTAATTTCAACTTGATGCGTCCACAGGTTCCTGAGAAAAATGGTCTTGACAGACAGACGGACATCAAAGCGATCCTATAAGGGTTCCTTTTGAGGAACGGAACCCTAATAGTGAAATCTCCATATTAACATGTACATTTTAGCTCATTCACCCTAAATCATTCTACTTATTCCGCCCTATGTTTATGACTCAGTTGGCAGCGAGAGAATAATCCTACTATAGTCTAGTGGAATATTGACTATGTTTTAATGCGATTGAACCTTTAAACCTTCGGAGTGATTTTATCTCACTATATTTATTCTGCTACCTGTGCGATAGTGTGTCTTCTGAAGAATTACTATTTGTATTAATTAGAGATATACGGTTTGGCTCACGTTTTTATTTCGATGCCGGACTACGCTGGCGTCTGACACCGGCGCGGCAGGTCGCTCACCCCTTGATAAAGAGCCCCGGTCGGGCTTCCTACAATACACACTTGAGTAAAACAGTATCTCTACTCACGGTTTTTTTCTGATACTGCTATTTGTTAATATACATACGATACCTTACAATACCACCTACCAGGTGCAATATAACGGTACATTCAGAGTGTTAATGAGGCAGATTATTAAACAGACTTCTTCTAGTAAACGCTTGCCTCGCGTCCATGACGCACTATGTAACATTTTATTTGGAGGCAAAGTACATATCTCTTGATGCCGCGTAACTTTCTGAACGCCATTTTTACATATAATAACGTGTATTATATTTTTTAGTTTATGCATATATGTCAAACGAAAATTGATGTCTTATTCACAAAAAAAAAATATGTTTGGTACATCGTATTTTTGACGTAAATATGCGATAATGGCGTTCAAAAAGTAGCTAGAAGTTGTATTATTTCCCTTTTGCCTCTGAAACCCCCACGGGTTATCACCTCACCGGGGTCAACGGCAAGGTGGTATGTCGGACTCGAACCGACTAAAACCACACAGTGTTCCGTCACGGGGCCCAAATACCGGGGACTCAGGTGTACCCTAGAAAGAAATCCTTTGAGAGCCCCGGCAAAGCCTAAAGATCCTTGCCCGTTTATTGTAGCCACAATCCTTTGTCTGTTGATTCCAATTTAAGCGGAAATTCCCTCTCTACAAGCCTTATCTATGTACTGTAACTAAAGACAAAATATTTACACTTTATGTATCATTGAATGGACGCTACACCGTGCGACTGTAGCTCCGTAAGAGACAATTATGTCAACAAAATCGTACAAAATCAATACCTAGCTAATGATACTACCAGTAGCGTACCTCCACGTACCGATCTATACATTAATTAACACTAACAGGTGGTAATCAGATATTTATATGAATAGCGACTCTAGCGATAATTGAATAAAGTTCAATATTAATACCGCGTAGGTATGCCATTAGTAAATAAATATAGGTACTTGGACGTCCATCTATTGCATGTTTAATCACTACAAACACACAAAATAACCTTTCAGGTGGTAATAATCTGTAATCTGTCAACAGGCTCAGAACAAGTCGCGAGTGCAAATATATACAAGACTAGCTGCGTACCGCGGTTTCACCCCGTAAGTCCCGGTGCATGGGGAATATCAGGATAAAAAGTAGCCTATGTGTTAATACAGGTCTCCAGCTATCTACATCCTACCAAGTTTCATCGCAATCGGTTCAGTAGTTTTTGCGTGAAAGAGTAACAAACATTCATCCATACATCCTCACAAACTTTCACGTTTATAACATTAGTATGATGTATCTGACAATGGGACACCTGCTTTAAATCACTGAAAGTGCGTGCACTTTAGCATTACAGCCCCTCTCCTCTACTCACGAAGTTGCTTCGACGAAGTACTTGTCGAAGTTGACCGAGGTATGTCACTACACACTCGTGCAACCTCATGGGGAGCTCAATCGTCGCCCGTCGTTGGAACTTCACTTCGTGTCCTTTGACTCGGGCGCAAACCGCCTGACAACGATCGGAAGTCGCCCGAGGCGAAGCGAGGTTGCACGAAGCCAAGCAAAGTGCCTGTCTACACTCTCGTGTTCGCATAATTTCGGGTTACTTCGCGAGTAGTGTTAAGGAAGCAAAAGCTTTAAGAGTGTTATTTTTATGATAATTTTGATAAGTCTTAATTTGTACCCAAGTGTCTGTGGGAAAGCCCAATGCGACGAGTAAAGAGATAAGCTAAAACGACCGTGCGTGTCAGTGTCAGAGCGTGCGTGTGAGGTCATCTTATTTTTTGTTTATGGTGTAGGGGGCAAACGAGCAGACGGGACAGGTAGTTTGAAAAAATGTGGATATAACGCCTCCGGGATGTAATACTGTGGCGCCAATGTGACTTTAAAATTAGCAAATTAACACGGGTGAGTAATACCACCAAAAAATCAGATCAGGATCAGGGGCATCATGAAATGGCGGTGATCACTAATCATCATCTCTGATAAGGTAGGCAACGCGTAAGTAACACCCAGGTGCTAGTAGCAGCTATAGGCTATGGTGACCACTTAAAATCAGGTGGGCCATAAGCTTACTTGCTCGCTTTGTAAAATAAAAAAATAAACTTAGAAATAATAATGGCGTAACATTGTGCTATTTATGTTCCGCTGAAACAAAAACGCTTCAAAACGGGTAAAAGACTGCTTAAAATTATCGGTAAAATTAAGTACATTTGAGTACAATTAGATTTATATAATTTTTCATCTTAAAGTTGATAAAAATACCTAAAATCTATAATGGTCGTGCCAGAAAGGTACTACCTAGCACGTCCAAAGCAATATGTTATAACAAGCGAAAATATGAGAGTACATATTTTATACTCTTTAGTACAAAAAAGTACACTTTTTTTCATGAATATGTACCGCATAAAAATTAAGGTAATCATCCGTGGTCGTGCTGCATAGCATAACACTAAAATAGGACATCTTTTCGAAATACCCACAAATAAAAAACCAAAATACTCTTCATTACTTTTATTGAGAGAACTCCATTTTTAAAACAGCATTTAAATTATTATTAGCTATCAAATAAATCTACTATAAACAATTATTCGTAACTTTTTGAAGATTTCACAGAAACGCAAGAGTAGACGGGCAACTTTAAGTTGCGATGACGCAAAATTAAATCACTCTACATATAATTCAATCAACTTATGTAGTATGTTCATACTATTCTAAACTACTATAATTTTTTTTTAAATAGATTACCGCCGAATTGTGCAACATAAAGTAGCAAGTCCACATTATCTACAACACACTAATTTCACACACAAACACACTAGAATTGCGATTATTTACCAATCAAACATTAAAATAAATTACAAACAGTTCAGAAAGTTACGAATTCTTAAATATATTTACTGTATTACTATTTTCTTTACATTAAATAAATCGGTATTCTGTACATAGGAGTAGCGCGAATCGAGGGTTTCAGTTTATGATACATTAATATTGCGTTATTACAAGCGTAAAGCATTTTTACCATAATTTTCGATTTTTCTTTTATTAACGATATTGCACAATTTCCTGATCCCTGGCTATCTATAAAAATGGCAATTGAAGAAAATATTAAAGATATAATATTCCAATAAAGTAAGGTTATATATTTATTATTGATTTCGCGCTACTCATTATAATTTAGTGCTCATATAATCTATATTACCGTTTAAGGTTAAGCGCAAATCCACAACTTTTAAAGCCTGTAGAAAAAGCAAGAAAAAAAAAACACTATTTTTTATTAAAACGATAACTACAATACCGTAAAGTTTTAAAGTACCTTGTAGAACTTACATTTCCCAACCATTAACGTAAGATTTTGTAGTTTTCAATACATTTTGAATGGCTTATAAGAGCCGTTACAATATTAACAACCCAGAAGTGTTTAGATTTGTGCTAAACAATAAAAATTAAACATTTTAAACAAGAACCATGTTTTGGGACAAATATTTTTGTGGTGAAACGTAGACGTGACACAGGTCGGTCGAATCGTAATTGAGCAGTCGCTCAAGATTTACAAATTAAAGGTTGGGGCAGATAGCGGGTGGGGCGGGACGGCGACGCAGCTGTGTGACATCTATGTTAAGTAGTACATTAGTCGCCGTCCCGCCCCACCCGCTGTCTGCCACAACCTTAAAAGAATTTAACCCCTTTTCAGCTAGATGTTAAATATAATCAGTAGCAAACGCTTAAACATTTTACTGTAGACATTCCTATGTATGTAAGCCGATCTCAGTTACGGACATCACTCTTGTTCGACATTGTCAAGGGTTCTTGTGTACATGGTAATATGTAGTAGGTGACAAAGCGAGACTGTCACGTTTTCATTGCAAACGCCAAAAACAATTAACTTGCCAATATAAGCAAATGCTTCTTGTATGTTTAGTCAGAAACTAGATCAATTAAGACCATTATTTCACAATTTCAATTTTATTTTTAGTGTTTTATTATAATTTAATTTATTACTAATAATATTGTGATTTACATTAATTTCACTCAAGGTCGCTTAATTTGACCAATGATTATCACGGTTATAATGCCGCTCCGGATTTCAAAGAACCCATGGATCCCAAAGACCATAATGGGTATATATTACATACTTTTGGATTGTCAATATGTCAATTAAGAGCTATTAGTATTAAATAATAGTATGCCTTATTGGAAATATGCGCTTTCGGAGAAATTATTGTAAATTAATTAATGCTCAACTTAAAGTAGAATTATTATCCCAGTAATGATATAAAAATACTAGCTTGATTTATATTGTTCCAGCGGTACTATACTAACAAGTAACCACCTAAAATATAAACTAAAACATCCTAGTATTTTACAAATTAAAATGAAATGGTGTGATCTTAACAATTCTTCTATCAGTCGTAATAAATGTCTAAACAAATTAAAAACAAAACACGTTTCTTCCTCCTTACTACACCCTTTAGCTACAGTCGCGCCAGCTAAATAAAGCCTTTTGACGGGCATTTCTTCATACACAGAAACGGTCCTCTTCGTAAAAATCAATTAGAACGTATTTTTGTAGCCAAGTTAGCAACTCAATATGAGTGCACTCATTAGCTTTTTTTCGTAGAATTGAGAATTAATTACTCGTCTTTTATTGAAAAAAAACTTTAGTTAGTTTTATTAACAACTCCTGCACATACACACAAATATACAGCTAAAGATAATATTATAGATAATTTATAATCTACTTTGTCAAAATAATAAGATTTACCTACACTTTTGCTACTATATTAAAAAAACTTATATGAAGTAAAATCAGAAATATACATGACATGTGTATTATAATTGTTCTTGTTGGTTTAGATTCTAAAAAGGATCTAGGTTTAAGTGTATTAGTGCAGACGCATACGTCTAACGTGTGAAAACAAACACACAGAAAGCGTTTACATAATAATATATAAACCACGTAGGTAAATTCAATCTTTTTGTCAATTTGGAAACCTAATGTCATCCATACGTACACCTTTATATAAGTTGTAGAGTAGTTCATTTTGATATCTCCTAAATCACCATAACACGTAATTACCAATCGACTTTCGTAACTAAATTAATTAGTCTTGGTTAGATAAAAGAAAACTATTTTCAACCATCTAAATATCACTCATATTATTAAGATATCATATAGTAAATGTTTGTGCAACTCGCCCCAGTTTCGCCCTCGCAGCAGTAGACTACATCTCTCATTTATCATCTATGTTCAACAATCATCGCCATATTTCAGTTATTTTACACAAAACCCTAATGAATTATATACCGAAACCTTCCTCATGTATCACTCTGTCTATTAGTGAAAACCGTATGAAAATCCGTTCGGTAGTTATTAAGTTTATCGCGATACAGACGAATGAGGCGGGGACTTTGTTTTATAATATGTAGTGAAGTCCTCCCATGATTACGATCAGTACAATTCGAGCGAAACAACCCTTTTTTTGGCATCAATTTACTCGATATATTTTAATTCGCTACATGCAATTAAATACGGACAAACCTCATTTTTTTTTAACATAAATCACACATAAAAGTCAAAGGTTTAATAGTTTATTTGAGTGTTAACTTATAAGACATCGTAGACCATTTTTTGTCACGTATTTGTGGCGTTGGCGTAGAGGGTATATGTTTTCCTTTCATTCAAATGCCACCAAATATCGAATCGGATAATTTTGTACATGTATAAGCAATGCCTTCCTTTTTCACTTACCATTTGTGCCCAGTTGACGACAATAAGCTTGTGGGGGAAAACGGGGGGGTCATTAAAGAGGAGATTTGGCAAGATTTGTTCGACAGAGCAGTATAGTAATAGTGACATTTGGATGATGGTAGATGGTAGATGAAAACTAGATATACCTGCCTATATAAAGTTAATAATAAAGCATGAAGCTGAGAGAAGGCAAGAGCCTGTTGAACTAGTACACGACGAGTTTATACTTTTCTAGTTTAACTGCAAACGAAGCTTTGAATAGAACGTTTCAGTATAGAATCTCGCTTAAGGCCGAGTCAGACAGTGGCGACGGACATGAGCAGGTTGTAATGTACTAGTTAATATAAAGATGTCACATGGCGCTGTCGCGCTCAAGCCGCGTCACCATTCCGCCCCGTCCGCTGTCTGACCCGGTCTTTAGTGTCGAGTAACAATTAAACAGTAAGCTATAGTCATACAACGGTAGTGAATAGCTTGTGTGTAATGTACACTGCAAGCATAATTATATTAATACGCGAAGAGAATTCTTATTACCCCTTTTAAAGAAAACTTCACGTGAAACTTAACGTGAATTTTGGAATATTTACAGTTTATAAATAGAAGTGCAGAAAGCTAACATTTTAAACAATATGTCGCACAACTTTAAAAACTACGTGAAAACGGCTTAATTAAATTACACACGTCCAGTATATGTGATTATCTGTCATGGTAATAAAGTCTATACAATGATAACTCAAGTTATACTGGCCAATAAAAAAACCATGGTCGAAATCCGACCACCACGCGGTCTCTAGTTCTCTCAAATTCTTCAATTTTAATTTGTGTATATTGCGGATATATAAAAGGACAAGTTTTTGTCAAGCCAGACGGGCGTCTAACATTTCACGATAATCGGTCGAGTAGTTAAGTCATAAATGTGTAACAGACACTCTTTATTAGTTGGGATTTTGATACTGTTGTATAAATAAAAGTTACTGTTCTATGTCTGTGTTCGAGTGTGGGGGCAATCTTCGTGCTAATGAATCATAAGTTATAGATGTGATCTATTCCAATTTATCTCGGAGGTTTATAGTTTCTAAACATCGACATTGTAGTAATGATCACACAGTATTAGAATCTATTTTTTTATACTAATATTGCTCTTGGTAATTGAATTAAAGCTGTGTATAGGATACCGCGCATTAAATATCTCTCATCATTTTAGCTTTTCTGTTTATGATAAAAAAACGCGTACATTATTCAAGTCATTTAAACCATATAATCTGCTGGTGAATTACAGAATCGCGTACATACGTGTTTAATTTATACTATAGTTTAAAAAAAATAAGATCGTTACAAGCGAGGAGTACAAAGAAATCTTTCTTAAGTCAAAAATAAATCAACGCTCATTTTAAACAGTTATTACTATACTATTCAATGTGCAGACTCATTTTTTTAAGAACTTATTTGGTGACAATTTTAGAACAACGTCCAGTTATAAAAAAACAAGCCATGCTTGCATTTTATACTATGGTGCTGAGTACATATGGAGATATGACAAAAACAGGGTTGTGATCAAATAACTGATTAAAGGTGCGATTTCGCGGAACGCGGTAGACGCCAAACGCCAGCGGCAGACGGCCACATGTGCCGCGACGGCAGACAGCATTACTTTGCAGTATTAATTTGTATGAGACCGATTCCGATATACCACTGCGTCTGCAGCGTGACAGATCGGACACGTTTTGACGCGTGGTGGCAGACGGCACTCCCGCGTAAACACAGTACTGCCGTTGAAGTTCGACATAATGGACTATCTATTTAAATACAATGGCAGTAGTATAGGTTTTCTGCTTAACTAATAAAAAATATTAAAAAGTCGTTCGTCTTTATCTTCTTGCAATAAAACTTGCAGCATTTGATTATTCATAACTTTATATCGAAGACACAACCGCAAGTTAGTAATGCTGCTACGTAACTGCAGTGCCTGCTGCCGACTTCGGAATCTACACGTTAACTAAAGCCCGACAGCATTTGCTGTCGGCAGTTTGCCGCTGCCGTTTGCCGTCTGCAGCGTTCAGCGAAATCGCACTTTAAGAGGCCTACTTCTAATGGGCAATAAATTAGTAACACATTTGCAGATGTGTGTGGCGATACCGGTCCTCATACAAATTACAATTCCGCTATCAATCAATCGATCTCTAATTAGTTTTTTTTTTGAAGACGCCTATAAACATATCTTTTAATATCTGAAGGAGAAGTTCATAATTATGCTTAAAAAAGTAATCATTTAAACACTTGGTTTATTTATGTTGGATGCAGGTAAGAAAACGACAATCGTACAAAAATTACGTACTTATGTCATGTAGGTAATTCACTTATTTCGCATTTTTATTAGTACATGAAATTGCATAAAAATTGCGTTAGTTTTAGGTTTTTAGTCATAAATCCAAAACAAAGACACTTTTTGTAAATTTTTTGACGGCATTATTGTCAGTAATATAATATATGCATTTCTTTTGTGGAATTTTCATTACTTTTGTCTATGACTAGCAACAACCTTTCGACTTGCTTACAAACAATTTTTTGCATTATGACTCTTAATAAAACAACCGAATCGTGCGTTTAATTTTTTAACACTAAGATATTAAACAAACATACTATGTGCCTGATGATAAGAGTTCACTGTAACCTATGCAATCTATACTGCAACAAAAAGCATGAGTTTTTCTTTTAAAAGCGCTAATCTCTGAAACTGGAGTTAATTTTGAAAAAATTGTTTTGCTTCATTTTGCCTAATTCTTAAGAAAGGTTGAAAGGCTAAGCCAGTGACCATCAAAGCCCTGAAACTGCTGGGAAAGGCTAGTAGATTGATAAATAGAATAGATTGCTTACTTTAATCATTAAATAAATAACAATCTAATGTGTGCCTTATTACTACACGCAAAAGCCCTTTTCAAAACATTCTCGCGAATAAGCTACAGATGCAATTAGATCACAACGTTACACCGGACTTACTTACTTAGTGTGCTACTTTGATACTAGGGTGCTAACTGACCAACTCCTGAAAGTGCTCCATAACCTTTGTCAGACATGCCTAATTTTTGTTTGGTTTACAATATGAATGATTTTAAGAATTTGCTATAATGAACTAACGAATTTGATACTCAGCCAATTCTCCTAGTATTTTAATCAAAACCCTGTTTTTGTGATATCCCTGCGACATATACCTTAGTTTTAAAAGAAAACCAATTTTGCAATCCATATGTATACCTATATTATTCATATTAGCTGCTATTTCATTTAGTAAAAAATATATATAAATTTTTGAACAATTTAATGACACTTATATAATAATAATTTCTTATGCATTTTAAATTGAAATTTTTCATTAAAGTACAATATAAATCACACAATGAATTGAATACTTGATATTGAGAATTTAACGTTTTTGCAGTTGGCAGGTCTTAGATCAGTATTATTAGAGGGGCAGCCTGTGCACAATAGTTTATTCAACTGCATGCTGTTATCTATAGTCAGAACTAGCTATGTACAGTGGTTACCTGAACACTTGCCCTTCGATTTCAATCTAAATACCATAATTATAGCTTACAGAAACTGTGTGTATGTGGATTGATGGTGAAAATTTAGCAAGATGTGGGACACAGATTCCTGCTCAAATAGCTAGTGCTGCATTTTATTTTCGTGAGTGGGATGGCCATAGGAGGAGATACCTGTTATTCTGAGTGTCTATTAGCACTGGTAAACCCTGTCTGCTAACTAAATAATGGCGCATGGATACTAATGTTCTAGTTAGAAAATTGTAATTAGACTAAGTTGAAATAATACAGTTTCTTTTTATTCATATATTATCTATCTTTACAATGTTTAAAAAACTTACAACAAATACATTCATTTATGTGGGTAATTTCTTAGCTCATTGCTATCGACGGGGTTTTCACATAAGTTATAACAATATTTATATTTTAACTATAACAGTTATATTTATGACTATTTTACCAGCATACCAACTGCAAAAAAGCTGCACTCTCCATTATGTTAAGTTCGTACACTGATTTGATTTTCAAAACATTGTTAGACGAAAACGGACTTTCCCTAATTCTAAATTTAAAAAATACTGCTTATTTCTGGTACCCATACCATGGAGATTGATATGGACTTCTGTAATAATCATTTGTGTTCATTTGCTCATACATATGGGGTACATTATGCATTGGTGTAACATTGGGCTGGTAATACTCAGGTCTCCATGTACTCCTCTCCATAGGAGTTGGCATTCTTTCTTGATTATTAGTATATCTTCTATAGTCTATGGGTACATTTAGGAATATAGAGTCATTGTACTGTCCTACAGGCATTGGGAAGTCTTCTTTTGGAGGACCTGCTGACTCTATGGTTTCAACAACAACTTTGTCAGTTATCGGTGACTTTTTTCTTGGTTGAGGTGGTAGTCTTGTGACTGGTAAAGGTTTTGATGCTTCACTTTGTTTGCTTGACATGAATTTGTGGAATTCTCCTTCAAACGCACTTGGGTTCTTGTTCAGAGGTGGAATAACCTTTGGTACCCTTAATTTACCATCTAAGAGTATGCTTGAGTATGTTTTTTCTGTTTTAGGAAATATGGGTGATGGAATTGCTGATGTAGGAATCATTTTTGGAGGAGAAATGTGGGTAGAAACAGAGGTTGATGATGAAGGGTGTGAAGAAAGGAGTGAGGGTCTTGTGATTGGCATGGGGCGATATGTGTGTAACGGTCTGGCCATTACTGGTTCTACTGGTGAGTTGTATTCATAGGATGTAGCAGCTATTATAGCTTTTCTTGGTGTCCTTGGTTTTCTGGGCTTCTTTTCTTTTAGAGGAGTATCTGGTTTTGGTGGCTTTGGCAGTTTGGGTGCTTTTGGTTCCTTTTTAGCTCTCTCCTTCTTCGGTTTCTCTACTTTCTCTCCATCTGCCTTTGTAGAAGATTTGCGCTTTTTCGGTTCCTTTTTGGTAATACTTACTTTTGGACTATTTTCTATTTGAGCGGCAGGTTGTGTAAGCTCCACTTTGGTTTCAATATTTGTGTTCAGAGGATCATCTGATGGTGGGACTGTTTTAAAGATTGGGATCTCCTCTTCAAGATGAGGTGGGGATTCCCAGTTTGAGACTACGGCAGCCATATCCTCAAGCTGTTCGTCTGAAAGTTTCTTTGTCTTAACTTTCTTGCCTCTCCTAGAAGTTGAAGGTATTTTTTTCTTCTCTTTGACTGTACCATCAGTTTCTTTGTCAACTTCCTTTTCTTGTTCTCGTTCTTCTTCACCTTCTTTAGGTTTACCTTCTTCATCTTTCGAATCTTTATCCTTCTTTCCTTTGCCCTCCTTTTTAACACTCTCTTTCCTCTTTTTTCTTGTTTTTGAACTCTTCTTATTTTTTGGTGCTCCATAATCAGAGTCTTTGTCAGAATCAATATAGCCAACATCAGGTAGTTGGGCTTCCGATGGATCCATTTCATCACCTTTCAACCAGATATCTTCCAATGCATCTAGTTGTGTCTCATCAGGTTGTAGTGGTAGGTTAGGTCTTTTCATAGAAGTCATCATGTCTAGATCTCCCTCAGCCATTGTCATTTCATCATCATCCATTACATCATGACCTAGAATGGAGACAGCAATGGCCCCTTCTGATATACTTTTGCTAGCCATTGCTCTCTTCAAATGTAAAGGATGACGTTTCTTTTTCTTTAGACCTTCTACTTCAGCTTCAATGAAAGATTCTGGTAACTCTGTATTATTCTTATTACAAAGAATATCTTGACCTGATGGATGAGGAGCGGGCACCATCTTCTCAGGCTGTTCAGGATGGCATCCAATATCTTGGCCTTTCAACCAAAGCTCATAGCGGTCCGGTTGGAAACGTTTTACAAATGTATCCATTGAAATTTTTACCATATCATTGCTACAGGTACACTGCAAAGCACGCTTACCATACTCAACCCATCGGGGTGCAGCAAAATTTGTTGACTCAGCACAGTTAAAACCATGATTGAAACCCGCATGATAGCCATAAGGGAATGTGATCATAATCTCACCGGCTTCTTGAGTAATTTTATTTACAGGTACAGAGTATTGCTTTAGTATCTGAGGGGAAATTAATGTCATCTTATGTCTTAAGAATGCTTGGCAAGTTTTGGCAGAAGTCGGGAAGAAGCCAGATGCAATACGTTCAAATCTTTTACCATGTTCAGGAGGTATGGCATACCATGTTTTTGGATCACCAAAGTGGAGGTAGTTAATAGAATATAAGTCCATATCTTCAGTGTGCCATGCAAATGTAGTCTTCCACATACCAAAATACAGGTAAGCAGTGTTGACTCCATCAATTTCAATGCCATAATCAGAGTTAACAAAGTCAAGGATGGTTCCCAAATGATTGATATTCCATTCTTTGACGTCAGGATCTGTGATGCTACCATTGACATCAGCTCCATAGATGGGAGCTACATAAGTGACATTTTTCCAGTATTTCCGTTCTAAATCATCAAAACTGGTATGACGAGGAGTACAGTACTTGGCAGAGTTAGCCATTACCGCAAACTGTTTTACAGTCATTGATTTCTTTTGGATATTAATTTGTTGAAACAAACCTTGCTTGCCAGTCACTACCTGGCATATGGGCGAGGGTATAGTCACATTCAGCTGATCAAGATCGTAACCACCTTTACGAGGCACCCATTCAGGCGGAGGAATCACTTTAGCGAGTCCTGCCTTGTGGGCACCCTTCGACTCCATGTACTGGATATATTTGTTGAAATCTTTGAATTCCTCCCATGTAGGGCGGAATACCTGTATAGATACTCCACCCGCAGAGCTTACACAGTCATCCACAGGCATCGACATTGTCTTTTCACAATCACAAACACGAAAAATCAATCAACAAAGTTTCATCACACTTTTGTCACTATCGCACCATCGTTAATTGATGTTCACGTTTTATTGATAAATTACGCGACGCGACATTTTTAACTATACTTCTTAATACACTAATTGAATTAACAAACACGCGTTAAACCTTTGGTAACGATGTGAAAACATTATCAGTAAAATGGCCGACTTGATCGAGATGCGCTTGCAACAAAATCCCTTCACGACAAACGAGTGATAGTCGAAGCTGCATAAGCAAATGTGGGTCACGTACACACTACATTTCTTAGCCTTTTTCAGTCTGGAGTATTTATTTAGCATACGAAGCTTCTACTAAATAGCAACACCGGCCACGATTAGTTTAGATTTCTTAGGTTGGTAAGAATGTTGTAATTTGACATTTGTGTTACAAACTTATTTCGTAGAGGTTATGAATGAAATAAAGTTTCGTTAAGAATAATCTATAAAAAACAGTTATCTAATCATAGTTTTACCTCACCTGAAAAGATTCTTCAAATTCTTCAACAAGGTTACCACTACCGTTTGACTGTGCCGCCATTTTAACGTCACATTTAAGTATGTGCCAGTATGTACTGTTTGTTTATATCACTCCGTGACAGAAATGAGCTTCTTTCAGAACTCGCTGTGTGATTCACGCACGTCACTACCACATAGAAATATATTGCTATCTCACTTGCTCTTATTACAAATGAGAATACTATCTCGCTTAGAAGGCTGTCAATCAATAAATTAGGACCGGTGTGAATTTCTGTGAAATTACCACTGAACTACCTTAAAAACTGTAGCCAATTTACTTTCATAAGACATTGATAAAAATTCGTTATTATTCGGATATACTCTTATTGCGTTTATTATCCATAATGGAAACAAAAGTGTTCAAAGATTTTTACTTTATTAAAATAAAAGTGCTTAGCAATTAATTACGGTACCTATACCTACATAAATATTTGTACTAGTTTACCAACACCTGGTACATTGTTGTTTTCTTGTGATGATTAGAGACAGAAATAATATATGAAGTACGTTCTATGAATGAAACCAAGAGAATTAGGTTTTAGACTAAGTAAGAACAACTATAGGATTGATACCATAGGCTCTTTCGCCTTGATTTCTAATGAGGAAGTAGATGACGCAGAGTAAACAGCATAAATACATTTATCAAATAAAAAATCTTACTACGAATGCAGTAATGACAACCTCAAGAAAAATAATAATTGTGTATCAAGCATGCGTCAGAGAGAACTGTGCGAGCGCATGCCAATGTTTACATCACGTGGTTTTGTTTGTAAACTTCTTAGCACATGTACCTCTAGCACGAGATTTCACGCGGAATGCCTACACTTTTAGAGGGGTCCACTGTGGCACTGCCACATATCATCTTTTTTCTAGTCTTGATGGCTGTAAAATGTTTCTAGCCTGACCCGAATCTCCTACTTTATTTTTTTTCAACTTTAATGTGAGGTCGTCGGTCATCTAACTCATCTAGTATCAACACCTTACTTAAATTTGTTTTCTAGTATTTTTGTGTTTGATGTTGACTTACAAATCCATACAAGAGAAACCGCCTTTATGGTCTTACGATCTAAGGAACAGAGCTAAACTAATAAACTGATGTCATGAAGAGAGCACAGAATTCTGTTGGATTCTATGGCTTTGCTAGCGTTAAATTTATTTTCTACACTTCGCGAATAATATTTTTTCTGGATAAAAGCAAACCTGTGTCCCTTTTTAACCCCTAACAACGTGTATGCAAAATAACATGATGATCGGTCGTGATAGCGTTACAAACCAACGCATATTCGCATTTAAATATTAGTTAAGATTTAATATAAATTGTTATACTAAAGACGAACTCAAATATCATTCGTCAGCTCTATCCTTGAAAGCGAAGTGAATAGTAATCGATGTATTCGGTTTTATAAATTTATTCTATTTATTTGAAATTTTCATAATTTTCATAATAAATTTAAAAAGTTAAATCATGACTTATAGCTATACACACTATGCCTGTACTTTGAATGAATTATAAATGATAAATTTATAAGAAAATACATCAAACATGGCTTACATAATGATTAAAAAAACAAAAGATCGGTCACCTCAATAGGCAACCTTGAAAGGTTATTGACACTACATGACGCATCCACGTCACGTGTTTGAATTAGCGTAGTAAATCGTAATGTATGTTTGTTTTAATGCAATGATCGAGATCATTATACCTATACCTGTGTATGATAAATTACATCTATCATTTTATTCCAATCTATTCACCCATTGAACAGATTTGTGAAAATATAATAGAAATCATTGTCAATATTATAGTAGTATTTTAATAAGCGTTTCCATCTGTTCATCATATTACCACTTGCGATTGACTGTCTAGTCTATTAGTAGATTATAACTTAAATGCCACTTATTCACGATTCTGGTGCCTAAGGCTATCGAAATTGTAGCCGAAATTCATTTTTGTTTATAATCTACTTCTAATGACATTACCTCCGAAAATTAAACACGTAAACTAGTAAATGAAAGTAACCAAACTAAAACGAAGTACCAACATTAAAATAAAAATTATTAAATTACTATTGATTGTCTTGTTTGTAAACTACAAAAACTCACTTTATTGCCTCTTATTAGCCTCTTATTCAAAACCTAATTTCGTTTTTTTTGTGTAGTATTAATTATTGTGTGTTCCGATATACACGGAGAGCACTGTAAGGTGTGACGTCAATTTAGTATACTGCGAAACCGAGCTGTCTTAAGTTGGCGGTGAGAAGTCGTTTTATTACCTTTTTCTTTCTATTTCAATTGTTCTTTAACTGTTCTTCATTGTTCGATCAAAATCTTTTTTTGTTGGATCTAGTTTTAATTTTTAAATAAAAAGAAATTCCCTCAAGTTGGAGGGGGAAGTCGCTTTTTACCTATTTCCTCTGTACCTCTGTAAACAACTACAGTAAACAACTCTGTACCTCAGAGGTACAGAGTTGTTTACTGTAGTCTTCAGTAATGTAGAAAAACTCTAACGAGCATGCAGCTATATTTGAGAGAAAGATTTGCTAAAAATACTTATTAATATTAATAATTAATATTTATATAATAATTAATTGTATTTAATTAATTACCATTAAATTTGTTTTGCTTAGCTCTCCCAATTACACTACAATTATGCTCCGCCAATATAGTGTCGCTTCTAAGCCTTAAAAGAACTTCTGTCCTAAATTCTAGCTTGATTTTGTTTTCGTTTGAATGTTTACAAAGAGATAAATACTACCTTCAGCTATAATGTTTTGCTTTGGTTCCACGGTGATGAAACTGTAATTGTGCTCTGACATTATAGTGGCGTTAGAAGCAATCGTAGGATGCTCATCTGCAAAAGTTATATATTTGACGTAAATATTGTATTCCAAGATTTTAAGCTAAGTTTAAAGTGCTTGAACGAACCTAACATACCATCAATTTATTAACATGCGATTTGACAATTGACTTGAATAAATTGACAACTGACAATATACTGGACTGCGTTCCGTTTTAAACATTAACCAGTATAGCTAAATATAAAGGAATGGCTTCGCCATAAGTTGGCGGGGAGAAGTGATCTTTTTAGAATTTTTTTTTGCTATTTCAACTGTTCGTTGAACTGTTCTTCATTGTTCGATGAAATTTTTTTTTTTGGATCTTAGTTTTTTTTAATATAAAATAAAAAAATACCCTCAAGTTGGCGGGGAGAAGTCGTTTTTTTTTAATTTTTTTTTGCTATTTTCGTTAGCTGTTCGTCATTCTTAGATATTTTTTTTTTGTTCGATGTTAGTTTATTTTTTTAATAAAATAAAAAATTTGTTGTCCTAAGTTGGCGGGGAGAAGTCTAACAAAAAAAGATTTTGATCGAACAATGAAGAACAGTTAAAGAACAATTGAAATAGAAAGAAGAAGGTAATAAAACGACTTCTCCCCGCCAACTTAGGACAACAAATTTTTTATTTTATTAAAAAAATAAACTAACATCGAACAAAAAAAAATATATCTAACAATTACGAACAGCTAACGAAAAATAGCAAAAAAAAAATGTAAAAAAAAAACGACTTCTCCCCGCCAACTTGAGGGTATTTTTTTATTTTATATTAAAAAAAAACTAAGATCCAAAAAAAAAAATTTCATCGAACAATGAAGAACAGTTCAACGAACAGTTGAAATAGCAAAAAAAAATTCTAAAAAGATCACTTCTCCCCGCCAACTTATGGCGAAGCCATTCCTTTATATTTAGCTATACTGGTTAATGTTTAAAACGGAACGCAGTCCAGTATATTGTCAGTTGTCAATTTATTCAAGTCAATTATCAAATCGCATGTTATTAAATTGATGGTATGTTAGGTTCGTTCAAGCACTTTAAACTTAGCTTTAAATCTTGGAATACAATATTTACGTCAAATATATAACTTTTGCAGATGAGCATCCTACGATTGCTTCTAACGCCACTATAATGTCAGAGCACAATTACAGTTTCATCACCGTGGAACCAAAGCAAAACATTATAGCTGAAGGTAGTATTTATCTCTTTGTAAACATTCAAACGAAAACAAAATCAAGCTAGTATTTAGAACAGAAGTTCTTTTAAGGCTTAGAAGCGACACTATATTGGCGGAGCATAATTGTAGTGTAATTGGGAGAGCTAAGCAAAACAAATTTAATGGTAATGAAATAAATACAATTAATTATGGTCCATATTTAGAAGTATTTTTAGTAAATCTTTCTCTTAAATATAGCTGCATGCTCTTTAGAGTTTCTCTACATTACTGAAGACTACAGTAAACAACTCTGTACCTCAGAGGTACATAACAGTCAAAGAGGTACATAAGTGTCAAAACGTAAATGTTGCAGTAGATACAAAAATACGCTGCATAAAACTTTAATGCAACATTGCTCAGGAAGTGTTAAAGGTATTGGCACGATATAAACTGTGTTCTTTATTATTTTTAAAGCTATTTACGGGAATAAATACAATATTTTTTGTAAAACTTTTGCAATCAAGCGTCAACTTATGATCTTTTAAGATCCTATACCACATTTGAATTTGTGAATTTAATATCATATATCATTAGATATTTCTTTTCGTTGACATCATGTGACTTAATGCTTTATACCATAAGATAGAGCTTGCTCTAATGATTTTATTGGTGTAAAAAACCAATTTGAAAAATATTACAGAACTTACCCTGTGATTGTATTCTGAGAATAAGTGAGGTAGCACAAGCTCAGAGGGGAGTTATGCAGAACGTCGGCAGGCCTTTAACTTGTTGCTATTAAAAGAAAGCATGTATAGCAAAAATGTGCATATTATTATTCCTAAAACAAACAAACTATTGAAGTTCATTTATTAACACTTTCAGTGCCACCCCAATTTACACTGTCCCATACGATGCCGCGAACACACTGCGGTCGACACGCCAGGCGTGTCACCGGCACTGTAAGCTGAAATAAGTCATGTTCACTGGCATTGTACAAAGGCAAATTGTTAAAATTGTCATTTTCTGTGTTTTACCGATGTCACATACATCGGTTATTTGATTAGGGCATATAAAAAGTGATTTACCATAGTTTAGTGCATTTGAATTTAGAAAAATGTCACAAAATAAGATAGAAGGTAAAAAAGTTTCGTAATTATGGCAGAAATTATCAACATTTTCCCACATAAATGTCTAATAACTGTTTACTTGACTTTACATGTGTAAAATTTGTAGATGAATTATCTGAGGGCTCATTTTATTATCTATATTACACTAATTAGCCTAAAACAAAAAAAAAAATCAAAGTACAATATTTACGAATAAATTATGTCCAACATTCAAAACTTCTTGCATCAAATAGTTCACAACATTTTTTATCAGATTCGTTCCTCCTTCCACAACATTGGTAAAAATATTGCAGCGCCACCTACCCACTGGGTCCAATCGTGGATCTAAGCCATCCAGAAACCCAATCAAACACCCAATTTTTTTTCCTAAAATCGGTCCAACAGAATTATTATTATTATATACAAACTAGCAGCGCCTCGCGGTTTCACCCGCGTAAGTCCCGATCACGTGGGAATACCGGGATTAAAAGTAGTCTATATGTTAATCCAGGTCTCCAGCTATCTACATACCAAGTTTCATTGCAATCGGTTCAGTAGTTTTGGTGTGAAAGAGTAACAAACTTTCACATTTATAATATTAGTAGGATTATATATATAAAGATTTATATGTTAATAAGAATCTCGTTTAATAGTATGATTTTAAATGTAACACTTAGGCCAAGGCTAACTTTTACTCATGTCAACGTTTTTAGTTAATGAAGTCCCATTTCGGTAAATATCAATAAAAAGTTAGGAAAGAAATATAAAATTACATGTATCTAGTGTACTGTACCTAAAACAAAGTATAGCTGTAAATTGATGATCAGTCAAAAACGATAAACTATTGTCATTTTGACTCTGAAGTAGTAATGAACTATTAGTATAGTAATATATTATAACCCTTGTAATTTCAAATTGACGACCTGTCAATTATCCTTTCTGATTCAAGAAATTGAATCATTTACACCTCTATTTAAAACAGTTTTATTTTTAGTTTTCTGTTTATCCATGTTATGGAATAAATTACCTTGTGAATCATTTGTTGTTAACATGTGCACGAGTGAACCTGGCTTTGTCGTATTTTTAAGACATGTTGAAACAATATAATTACAATTTTTTCTGCATCAGCTAGTCTTTCTTTAAATTTTTTGCAGTTCTTTGACTTTTGAATGAAGGGCAACCATGTTAGACTCATTTCGTATTTTGTCTGTTATACCTGAAAACAATATAAAACTTTACAAAGAGGAAAATGTCATAATTTAATAAAATACACCAATTCCTACTATTAGAGAAGGTATAGAACCTTTAGTACATTACAATAGAAAGTTTTTAATTGCAAATAATGATAATATCACTACATATTATTATAAAACAAAGTTCCCCACCGCATCTGTCTGTTCGCGATAAACTGAAAAACTACTGAACGGATTTTCAAGCGGTTTTCACTAATAGACAGAGTGATCCATGGGGAAGGTTTAGGTGTATAATTTGTACCCGTGCGAAGCCTGGGCGGGTTGCTACTATACATATATAAATAAGCAAGGCAGTTTTCCACAACACTGTTTTCAACATTTAGTTTGAATTTAAATGCTACGGTCGGCTATATCCGACAAATGAAAACGTGTCCACGACGCCACCGACGGCAATGTCAGACATAAATACCGACATTTTTACAGTACAAAATAAACATATAAAATAAAATTTCTATGTTTTTTTCGCTATTATTTAAAACTTAAATAATCTATTATTTGTAAAGTATTCAAAGGTAAAACAATTAATCTCATTTTAATGGTAGAAAATCGATATTGTTTTTTTTCCAAAGTAAAACAATATCATGTGGTAGTAGAAAAAATAATTGAAAACATCTCTAAATGCAATCAATAATTAGTTCGTTATCGATACAATCTTGGAATCTCTATGATTTTTGTCATTTGTTTGGTCTTTGAAATGAATATACGGCTTTGCGGTGGGAGGGGGACACGCCGATGCATTTAAGCTCTGGTGGTTAAAGGGTTAAATCATTTCTTCTCTCCTCCATCTTCGTCACAGCATAATCGTCAATGGTTAATAAAAACGATAACACAAAATTTTAAAACCTTTTATTATAAATTTATCTACAATTTGGGTTACTCTTCCCCACTGGAGTCGGAGTGTGCTTCTCCCACGTCTGCGGTGAACTTGTACTCCTGGTCAGCTCCGAGGTACGCGTCCGACATGAAGTACAGAGTGTACGTGTGACGACCTGACACGCCGCACACGAAGTCTAGCCTCACCTGGAAAGGCACAATTTAGACCATTTAATAATAAACAACTATTTATCTAAAATAGTTTATATAAGGATTGTCCATTAATCACGTGAGGCTCAATAGAGGGGAGGGGTGTAATGAAATATCACGTGTATTTAAAGATAATATTTTGAAAATTTTAAATATATTTTAAACTTAAAAAAAATACACGTGATTTTGGCTAGGTGAGTGTGGGTTAGTCTAAAACCTCACCAGGGGGGAGAAGGGGTTAAAAAGATACTAAAAAACCATCACGTGATTAATGAACGACCCCATAATAATAATAATCCACAAGAAACTCATGAAAATTTGAGATTTGTCTCAAGGGTTGTCGATATGTAGAAAGTGGATTGGATGGACATTGTTCGAATAGTAATATCTGCTCATGGATTGATAGCCAAGATCAATACTTAAACATACTAGAGCAAGGGTCTTATGCAAAGACAGTTCTCGGGAAGGCCCGTATAGTGAGGAGGTTTGGAGCCCTAACAATCTGTCTTGGTCAATACCCAATGTCGGTGTTCTACTCATCATCTTGCTCTTGTCCCAAATTTGTTAGGGGTCGGCGCAATGTTCACTGCTTACGCCCTTTCAACCCATATCGCCTTTTACGCAGTTTTGATGATCATCTTAGAAATATGTCCATTCAGTTGGATCGGGAACCTGGGATCGCATATTGTTCTTGTTACCTGCTGCACTTCCGCCGGTCTAGTTCGCCATCGCTTTTAAGAAGGAAGCCTATCTCGCAAACAGCACCAAGGTGACTCTTCCTGTATGTCCGATGTCAGAGCATCCAGTATTAACAGGAAGAGGTATGGACTAAGAGGTTCTCTACTATTTATTTATTTTTTTATACCTCTAAGTGTTATTTATATACATTGTTGCAGTAGCCAGTATAGGGGCTTGTGGCGCCATCTGTTAGCGAGTGACGGAGATGGTGGAGTTGTTCCTATCGCCTAAATTGGAACGTGACTAATGGACTGTTCTACGTTTCTCTATGAGATAACTTTTGAAGTAAATAGGTAGCTAGTTTTGCGATAAGCGAGTAACAAGCGCGAAGAATATAATCGGCAACTCACAATTACTTATTAACAATTTTTTAAGTGAAAGCTTCTTTTGGGCACTTGATATGAGGAAAAAGCACTGAACTCGCGTGACCGTCACGCTCAGATGACAGATGTGACTGACAGTTTTTTTTTTAAATAAGAATATGTATTGAAGAGATAAGTAACCCTAAACACATTTTAATGACCGGAAAGAGTAGGTAATATTTATGTAAGGGCTGATTTATCTGTTGTGTGCGTTCGCGCAGCGGAATGATGTTGAATTTAAAGATTTTAATTATGCAGATATTTAGTGTATGACGTCGTGTAATTGTGTATGGTAAAAAAAAAATTGTGCATGCAGCCATTGTGGAGAAATTCGCTAAAAACTGATTCCGCTGGGCGAACGTTGTCCTAGCGGAACTTTTTTGAATCCATGGACTTAGAAGAACAAAAATGTGTCCAAAAATTAGTGTGTAATTGTATATGTATTAATAAAATCAGTGCAATGCATAAACTTCGGAGAAATTCAAGTTTCCGCTACGCGAACGTTTGGCCATTAGCTAGTTTTCATATAAAGCGCTTATATAGAGAGCTGTAGATTTTCACATACGTTGTTTTGAATTTGTTAAAAAAACAGATTTAGAAAAAATCGTAGGGTTTAAAAGATAAAAATGTAAACGTAAAATACGCTTATTAGGTCTTAGTTTGTAAAGTATGCACTTTGGGGTCCACGTCCACGTCCACGTTTCACGTTTATACAAACCTTGTAAGTGTCTGCAACATGTTGCCAAGTATCAATGATGTTCCGTTAGTAATTAAAGAGTTATAGGACAATTTACCATGAATAGACCACTGTTTACAAAGCAGTCAAATATCACGACGTTCTAAAGGAATTGCATAGTAAAATGTATTCCAATAATTAGTGTATTAATTCAACTACTCACATGCAAAATTTCATCTCATTAAATTCAGTAATTAAAGAGAAACAATTAAAATACTGACAAAGCATCGAAAACCTACGTAACCCGACCAAGTTCGGATGGCTACTAAAAAGCGGCCGTGCCATATATCTAAGTAACGTTCTTAACCTTCCAGTATAGTATTTATTAATATGGTACAGTTGCTTACACAAGCGTTAGGAAAAAATAAAACAATTGTATTTCTTGAATGAAACTTTTTTTTTTATGGTATAGGGGGCAAACGAGCAAACGGCAACATTCACCTGATGGTAAATGACTACCGCCGCCCATGGGCGCCTGTAACTGAAGAGTCACAAGTGCGTTGCCGCCCTTTAAGGTGGGAGTAGGAGGAGAGGGGGAGGGTGGGGGGTTGAGAGGGGAAGGACGGGAATAAGGGAGAGGGAAGAATTAGGGCCTCCGGTTACCTCACTCACGCGGCGAAATGCAATGCAAGCATTGCTTCACTACCGGTTATCTGTGAGGCCGTGGTATCGAGCGGAGTCAAGCCGGCCCATACGTGCCGAAGCATGGCTCTCCCACGTTTAATAATAACGCCAATATTTTTTTAATAATAACGCCACTATCTACGATAAAAATAAATCTTCAATTAACAATTGTTCTCTAATTAAACATCCGTGTACAAAAATATTTTTAATTACATGTAATAATTATGAATTTATTATTTATTTCTCGCCACCTGTTACGTAGAAACCCAAAGATTGGCGAAATGTGGGTGTCACAGAAATGTCACACCTCTGCCTACCCGTTCTGGGACAACAGCCGTGAGCATATGAATGAATGAATGAAAATACAGAAACTAACCTCAAAATTTCTAACCCTCTTAGGGACTAGTCATGACAATCCCTGGGGCGCGCGCCTCAGTAACGGCAGAACTTGGCATACAACTCATGTGCGCGCACAGGCGCGTATATTTTGAGCGTATCGGGAGCGCAGCTGAGGCGCTTGTCATGACTAGTCTCTTGTTCATAAAAACTTAACGTTAACAAACGCTTGCTAAACATACTCTGTCATTGGTTAGAGACAGAAATAGACTTAAAATGCATACATACATACATAAGTCACTACTAGTACAACGGTAATATTATATACTGACGCAAGTCTCAAGCGCATACTTAAATAAAGTACCTACGTAAATAGTACTTACTATCATAGTCAAATACATTTAAAAAAGCAGGTGTAGAAAAATAAATGACCTATAAATTATATCGAAACAACAATTGTGTTGTCACCTGTACCAATTCAATACCGGTATTATACTGTAAATTTTAGAATGTTACCTAAATATATTGCACGGCCGCTTTTTAGTAGCCATCCGAACTTGGTCGGGTTATGTAGGTTTTCGATGCTTTGTCAGTATTTTAATTGTTTCTCTTTAATTACTGAATTTAATGAGATGAAATTTTGCATGTGAGTAGTTGAATTAATACACTAATTATTGGAATACATTTTACTATGCAATTCCTTTAGAACGTCGTGATATTTGACTGCTTTGTAAACAGTGGTCTATTCATGGTAAATTATCCTATAACTCTTTAATTACTAACGGAACATCATTGATACTTGGCAACATGTTGCAGACACTTACAAGGTTTGTATAAACGTGAAAATCTGGACCCCAAAGTGCATACTTTACGAACTAAGACCTAATAAGCGTATTTTACGTTTATATTTTTATCTTTTAAACCCTACGATTTTTTCTAAATCTGTTTTTAAACAGATATAATCAAATTCAAAACAACGTATGTAAAAATCTACAGCTCTCTATATAAGCGCTTTATATGAAAACTAGCTAATGGCCAAACGTTCATTCAACATTCAAAAAAGTTCCGCTAGGACAACGTTCGCTCAGCGGAATCAGTTTTTAGCGAATTTCTCCACAATGGCTGCATGCACAAATTTTTTTTTACCATACACAATTACACGACGTCATACACTAAATATCTGCATAATTAAAATCTTTACATTCAACAACATTCCGCTGCGCGAACGCACACTTATCTGTTACGTAGTAACTAATTAGAAATCTGTGGTTTGGCTCTAGATAGAGATGTGTAATTTGTCGTAGGATAAACTCTTACCTTAGCAGTCCGTGCGAGCGAGACCCTTTTGATGGACAGTAGCGTGTTGGTCTTCGGGTCGCCGATCACCACCCACCAGCCTTCTTCACGTTTCTATTACAAACAGATATTTCATATATTAAAAAAATCAATTTTGCGTCATCATTACAACAGTTCCTGTTCATAACCGACATCAAAAGAAAGAGAAATGTTGTTTTTTTTTATGTTTGTTCTTTTTTAATGGTATAGGGGGCAAACGAGCAGACGGGTCACCTGATGGTAAGTGACTGCCGCCAATGAGCACCTACCAACTTGAGAGTCACAACTTCACAAGTGCGTTGCTGGCCTTTAATTATTATTATTACATTCAATTAAGTCATAAAGTAATTATAAAACTGGAGATCGCCTGGTGATGGAATGTCGACAATATTTCATCTTTGGTTTATTTCATTGGCCAGTATGTCTTGAGCTGTCTTTGTTATAGGCTTACCGTACCATGGCAGGTCAACATATATACTGGACGTGTGTAAATTGAAGGTTTTTTTTATGAGATAGGGGGCAAACGAGCAGACGGGCTAACTAGTGGTAAGTGGCTACCGCCGCCCATTTCGTTGCCGGCCTTTAAGGTGGAAGTAGGGGAAGCAGGGGAGGTTTGGGCCTCCGGTAACCTCACTCACACACAAATATAACGCAATCATTGCTTCACTGCCGGTTTTCTGTGAGGCCGTGGTATCACTCCTGTCGAGCCGGCCCATACGTGCTGAAGCATGGCTCTCCCACTGTTAAATGTAGTTGTTCGCTCGTAATTTTTAAATTTGTAACACATATTAGCTTCCTGCAATTCTACTTTTTTCATTTTCATTCTTCAGTGTTATACATTTCGCGTTAAATTGCGTAAAAAGAATTCTGTTCACGTATTAATATATAGATTACTCGCGTGTAATTATTTATAAATTTTGCGTGGAACCCTAATGCTTTTGACAAAATAAAAGTAGCCTAAATTATTCCTTATATTAGCTATCCGCCGGTGAAGTCCCATGAAAATTGGTCTACCCATTCGGGAGATTAGTCGAACAAACAGACAAAAATATAAAAATTTAAAACCTAATATATATCCTAATCATTAAAAAAAGCTATTAGATATATCTAGTCATAATTTAGAATAATTATTCTTATTTTAAACTATAGTTTATCTTAATAATATAATATATATAAATCTCGTGTCACAATGTTTGTCCTCAATGGACCCCTAAACCACTTAACCGATTATAATAAAATTCGCACACCATGTGCAGTTCGATCCAACTTGAGAGATAGGATAGTTTAAATCTCAAATTATAGTAGAAATAATATAGAGAAATAAAATATGGCGGTACGAAGTTCGCCGGGTCAGCTAGTACTTTTATAGAAGTTTAATTGAACATTGAAGTGAATAGCAAACAGTGAGGTACCTGCGGGAAGAATGGAGCTATGACCGGCCCCACGATGTCGTCCTCCCTCTCCAGCGCGACCTCCACCACGATGGGCTTGCCGGCGCGGAGGTGGCGTTCATTCTTCACCTGCAATATCAACATTAATTTTTCTAGTGGTTAGTGATCCTGACTGCTGAGCTAGAAGTCGTGGGTTTGACGCCCACCCAGGGCTAATAATTGTGTGATGACCATGATGATTTGTTCTGGGTGTAATTTATCTATAATAAGTATTGTTACGAATAACCCGCCATCTATTGGCGACTGGGGAAGTCGTATAGAGCTATAAAATAAAGATACACGCCATCTGTTGAGGCAACACGGAACTAAATAGTT
Organism: Callimorpha dominula; assembly: GCA_949752705.1. Lineage (NCBI taxonomy): Eukaryota > Metazoa > Arthropoda > Insecta > Lepidoptera > Erebidae > Callimorpha > Callimorpha dominula. Next base: position 8,517,622 of record OX457017.1, on the reverse strand, counting down.
AGTAACCCATTAATAGAAAATACTAGTTTGTTTTAGAGGCTTCTATTTGTTGTGTAGAATTTACAAGAGGTGTCGCGATGTTTCTAGAAATACCGTTTTGCTATATAAAGCGTGGCATTGCGGAGTTGTTAGTTAGTTTTTAAGTGAGTTTAGTTTCAAGTGAGTGTCAAGTGAATTAACAGTGACTTAAGTGTAAGTGAATTAAGAAGTTAGTGATAATAAATAATTGTAATTGTGTTGTTGCTAGTTTCCCTGTGTATTTTGTGATCTATTAAAATAAAGTGTGTCTATTTCGGTAACAATCTGGTATAATTCTCTAATCCTGAACCTCAGCTCGTAACAGTATGTATTTAGTAATATATAAGTATGTTTATCAGCAGTCTGGTTACCATAGTACAGGCTCTGTCTAGTTTGGGATCAGACGGCCGTGTGTGAGATGTGTGGAGTTATTATTTATTAATAAAAATATTGTAATATAATATTAAATAATATAATCACTACATATTATAAAACAGTCCCCCGCTGCGTATGTCTGTTCGCGATAAACTGAAAAACTACTGAACGGATTTTCATGCGGTTTTCACTAATAGACAGTGATTCATGAGGAAGGTTTAGTGTATAATTTGTACTCGTGGGAAGCCGGGGCTGGTTGCTAGCAGGTAATGCGGATTGTTATTCTATGTTTTGTATACATGTCCATACGAAAACAAGGCAGAATATGGCATTGATTCATATTTGATATCAAGGACAAGTGACAGTTCACTGTTGTGAGCTTACCTCATAAGTGAGTTCCACGTTGGGATATCTATTGCAGAATCTGGCGACGTCCGCCATCTCGGTGGGAGTGAGTTGCAGGAGTTTGGCGCGAGCGTTGTCTTCTAGCTCCATTACATCGAATACTGTCTCGACATTCTGCGAACGACATTATAATTATAGAATAATTATCTTTTAAAAAAGTATCACCGATTTCAATGTTCTTTTTAGTGGAAAGTAGATGTTTTTTGTACTAAACGCACTGCTCCAATGAGACAGCAAGGTTTCGGAGTAAACTAAAATATCATCGACGTATACAATTTTTAGATATTTGTTGATTTATCAAAAACCGCTCGACTGATTTCGATAAAATTTAAATGGGACCACCTGGGAAGTATACCCTGTGAAACAAAAAATAGTTTTCCAACTTGGTTCAGGCGTATTCAAGTAATCAGTGAACATACATAAAAAAAGATTCCGACGAATTGAGAACCTTCTCCTTTTTTTAAGTCGCTTAAAAAGTACTTATCCAGAGACAAGACAGGCGAAAGATAGCGTGCCATTGTGCAAAATTCCACGATGATCGGTTGTATAGTTGAAGACGTGTACACGTAATAAACAAGCAAACAATTGCATTTATAATATTGCGACTGATGACCGCAGTTTCGTATGCGTAGAATCTCTCCATACGAACTTTTATCCCCTTCAAGTTTTATTTTCGCTACAAAAAGTTTTAGCGCGTTTGTCTCTATACTAAAACTGGCTGCACCCGGCATGCATTGCAATGCCTACTTTTTTTTTGGGGCAGGAGGAAGGTCACAAATACTTTACGACCTTCTCATACCTACCATCATCCTCCATGCCTTTTCCCAACTAAATTGGGGTTGGCTTTTAGTCTAACTACGATACGGCCGAACTTTGATATTTTACGTGAAGCGACTGCCATCACTTATACGCAAACCTCCACAACCCAAGTACTAGACGATATCGAAGTTCTGTAGTTAGACCAGATTGTCGGACTTTTTAGGACTCGAACTACCCGCAACGAATGCCACAGATGTGCGTATGGCACCCGGGTCCGACGGCTTAACGTGCTCTCTGAGGCACGGAGGGGTCTCAATGTGCCACCCATCTTAGACTATCCTGGCTACTGTTATTTAACTTTGTAATGTGCTAATCTATACCACAAACACCGTGACACGAGATTTTTCTGTATTAGACTTATGAAAATTGGTTCAGAGGTTTAGGAGTGAAAACAACAGACAGCCAGAGTTACTTTTGCATTTATGATATTAGTATATATGTATGTTAGAGCTCCTGACCTATTGAGCTATAGCTTACAATCCCCTCCATTCATATAGACGATAATAGGCTTGCCCTCTATAATGTAAGTGGGACTAAATATGGCAAAATGTGGGTGTTTAGTGCATTTCCGCCTACCCCTTTAGAGGTACACGTATGTATATAGATTAGTATTGCGATCGACCTTGTCTGAGCAACGCTGCACCAGTTCAGCGGTGAAGTGCGGCAGTTGTCTCAGGTACGAGTCCTTGGCCCACATGGCCTGTGTCACCATCTGTGCCAGTTCCATGGCCGCCACCGCTGGAGACAGCCACCCTGAGCTGGACACAACGTCCACACAAGCTTGAATGAGACGGATTGCCTGTGGAAAAAAAAATGTTTAGAAAAACTAAACAATACGGTTTAATAGCGAAAAAAATAAAAATTGTGCGGCGCCCTAGAGACATGGACTGTACGTACCCTGGTGAGCACGAGCGCGGTGTCGGCCTGCAGCTCGGCGGGCAGCTGCATGCGCGACAGGTGCGCCTGCAGCAGCACGTGCGCCTTCACGTGCGGACAGTTGTACTTCACCGCGCCGCCGCCCGCCGCGCTCGGCTTGTGCGGCACCCTGCAGACACGGGTCACATTCATTCGGCGCAGTGAAGGTATAAGGTACGCGGCGGGTTCGGGCGTAATTAGTGCTGTGCGATCTAAATTGCGACTTTATTGTGTCTGAACAAGAGTCGCTTTTTATTTAAGTGATTAGGCGGAGTGGGACTTTTGTACGTATACCTGTACTATTATGTATTCTATGACGTGGCTAAGATTTAACAACGAGTCAGAGACCAGGGCCCGGGTACGATGCAATTTTTTTAATACATGAATATGTCTATTTGCGCTGATATGTTTCTATGTACCTATTGTTGCGGAAACCTAAATTGATACGTGAGCGCCATCTGTTAACGAATAACGGAAATAATAGAATGTTCACCGTTGTTCTAGAAAGAGGTGTCGAGACAAACAATTCTTACTCGATTTTTCGGGAAAGTTCACAAACTTTTTGTAAAATAGGCCGCCATTAACCGGGGTGGATTCGTGTGAGAGGAATAGCGAATATAAGTGATCATAATTGTTAAATATGAAGTATTTAAATAATTTTTTTGCCTCGCACAACCAAATCTTTGGAACGAATTGTCGCCTGCGGTATTTCCGTACCGATACGACCTTCAAACCTTCAAGAAAAGAGCGTAGTCCTATCTCAAAGGCCGGCAACGCACTTGTGACTCTTGAGTTGCAGGTGTCCATGGGCGACTTTAGTCATTTACCATCAGGTGACCCGTCTGCTCTTTTGCCCCCTATAATATAAAATCTCGTCAATGCCGCCGCCGAGCGTCAGAAGTGTGACGTGCGATAAGGAACTTTGTTACAATAATTTGTTTATTCCTGTCAGCGTGCTTAGTTTCTGACTATCTAGTGAATAGTGTTTTATTAATTTGTAATTAATACAAAATAAATTTAGACACACATTCACAGCCCAAGTTATTCTATTATTAAATTAGAAAATACATTTTTTATCCATACCATAGACTTCCTCTTCTCGTCAATAGATGGCGCCCGCGGGTCAATTTAAGATTCCGTAACAACATTTGCCACTTTCAATCTATTATATACCGTATCACCATTTGCGAGAACTTATTTTGCCTTGATCGTGTTACACCCTATGTTCACTGAGGATCTTAAAAGACGATTGTGTATGTTTACCAAATTAATCTCTATAGATAGGTGGAAGAATTATAAGAAAAAGAGACAGTCCTCTCTTCTAAAGAGAGGTTAAAGAGAGCCTAGAGGTAGAGGGCAGAACTCACTTAGCAGCCAATGCTTTGATGATATTCTCCTCGCGATGTCTGATGCTAAGCTCCGAGTACTCCGCCGCTGAGGATATGATCTCCAGAAGACCTCGTATCTTCGTCTTATTGGTTAAGGACAAGCTGAAGAGTTCTGTGAACAATTTATAACATCTTTACTGTAATGTATAAAGATTTGTGTCATACATACATATCCTGTGACGTCACTTCGTCAGAAAATAAAAAAGACAACTCCCGTGCTAGACATAATTCCTGTCGTGGGGGATTTTGTAAATATTCAAATAACGGACACAAAGCACACCCAGACTCGAGACAACCTGTGGTTACACAATTTTCTGTCCCGTGTGGGAATCGAACCCCAACACTCAGTGCGGCCTAGTGGCGAGGCAACCACTTTAACCACTGCGCCATCCGTGCGTATAAATACAAAATTTTGTGAAAATTATATATATCTTACCTATAGTCGTATAATTGATGTAATAGTATGATGCGATCATGCCCAAGTTGAGAGGCTGTACATCCATGTCGTCTTCTATGGCGATGCACTTAGATTGCTCCAGGTCCGTGAGGGTAGTTTCCACCAGCTCGGACAAGTGGTCCGACAAATGCCTGTGGAGAAAGATATTGGTATTTGAACTCTTTTTACGGTTTCGTATTCAACAAGGAAGGGCTTATAACGTCGCCATGTCCGTCCGTCTATTACCTGTGTAGCTGTAATTTAGTATGGGTTTAACATATTTATCACGTAAACAAAGCGATAAAAAAAGAACAAGTTGTATCGTTTTTTTATGGGATAGGGTGCAAATGACTACCGCCACCCATGAACGCCTGCAACTCCAAGAGTCACAAGTGCTTTGTCGGCCTTTATGGGGAAAGTAGGTGAAGGGGGGAGGAGACTGGTTAGAACCTCCGGTAACCTCACTCATCTCGTGCTGCGGGTGCACGTGCGTGTGTGTGTGTAGATGCGCAATTGTCAATGTTAAATAGAGACGAAGGGACCACGTATGGCAGCGTTCTCTTTTTATTAATCTATCGCATATCACGCCTCCTTACACCCTTTACACACGCACTACATCTAACCCGTTTCACAATTAATGGCATGCTGACCTACTTCCATAGGCTAAATTGGTGGAAACAAACGAGATATATGCGGGAACGGGGGTTGAGGCGGAGGGAGCGCCTGAGGACAGCCAATCAAAGTTTTTGTACTTCATTAAATTACTTTTTTGAAATACAAACGGCGCAGATATCATAGTTAAGCTGTGGTGTAGTCAAATTTGAATCTAAATCCAGTGGTGTCGAAGTGCCCATGTTTGAGAGATGTCTTTTCACGCCCTGCTTAAATGACCCGGGGCTATAGGTCGGAGGGAACACGTGTGCTGGTAATGAGTTCGCAATTTTAATGGTGCTGCAAAGAAAGGAGGTGCTGAACGTTTTGGTTCTTGTTGTCATTATTTGTACACATATAATTCGGTTGCAAAAGATCCATCTCACCTGTGTGTGACGCCTTGTAAGTTATAATAGTTAGGATTCTGGGTAAGTCTTCTATACAGGAATGTCCACGTTAAGTAGTCCACAGCATCCTGTTTGTTCTCTATGGTTTTAGTGACGATCTCCGCGTTCATATGGTCGTGGAGTCTGTGGTCCAGATGACTCTGTAAAAAATAAATGTTAAGAAAAACTCATGGGAAGTGAAAGAAGATGCTAGTTGACTGTTAAGTTAAATCAGTTCATGTTCAATCAGTTCTGTAGAACACTTGTGTGGAATAACAACTTGTGACGTCATTTATTGCTATCGACAAATAATTAACTTTTTTTCTATTTAACACTTTATGCACAAAAACAAATTGTACTATGGCGGCTTTAATGCCATTGGCATTTTCTACCAGTCTACTTTAGGCACAGATAAGATAATAGTTACTTTTTAACAGATACATCACTCCCATACAAAACTCAAAATACCTACGTTATAATAGCCTACAAAATTGAAATAATAATACCTGGCGTTAGCTGCGACCAGAAATATATCTTATTTACGCTTTTCGAAAGTTGAGAACGCCTTGCCCACTGCGCGACCTTCGTCTGTGCATGTAGCCGAACTGCCGGACACTCTAGGGTTGTACAAAGTACACAAGTAATGAAATAAAATATTTATTGGGGGTATGTCATGTACACTGCGAGCACTGTTCAGTGCTCTTACTGGAGATAACTTCGTTCCGTTATGGACTGACAGAATACTGCCGCAGTATCCTAGGGAAGTATATGACGTCATAAATCGTCGCCATTTTTGTACTGTGAGCATTATCGTTTTCGAGGAAAGGTGCTCTCGATGCTTTGATCATGTGATCAACTACAATTTTTTATCCAGTTAGATAATAAACAATTATTTGTCGAAATATGTTCTCATCACTTTTACCGTACATAGCCCCATTTAAATAATTCGGTTATAAAGTTATTATGCATTCGGTTACTTAAAAAGCAATATTTTCTTTTAATAAAAAGTAAACTTACTTTTATTATGCGAGTAATTGTCAATTGACAATTGACTTGAATATTAAATTTTTAAATATAACTACATTCAAACAAATGTTTTTCTTGTTGAACAGATAACTTGTACCTATAATTATATGATAATTATTTTCACGTCAAAACAGCGCCAAAAAACATAGATGGCAATATACTGGACTGTGTTCCGTATTAAACAGTAACCAGTAAAGCTAATTATAAAGGAACGGCTTCGCAGTATACTAAATTGACGTCAGTTCTTAGTGCTCGCAGGGCATATCGGAACACACACTTGATAATAAAATTTATGGGTGTTGAGTTTTATATAATGATTAATAAAATTATTTCCCCTATGAAATTTATATCTTTAATTTTTATAGGAAATTAAAATATCCTTAAACCTTCAATAGTAACATAAAATGTTGATGCTGTAGACATATACATCACTATTACTACATCACTACATTTTACACCGCCGCGTTTGTCTGTGTATCTGTTCACGATAAACTCAAAAACTACTCAACGGATTTTCATGCGGTTTTCATCAATAGATAGAGCTATTTATGAGGAAGGTTTAGGTATGTAATTTGTTAAGGTTTTGTGTAAATTGGTTGAAATATGATTATGATTGTTGAAGATGTCTCTGCTACCCGTGCGAAGCTAGGGCGGGTTGCTAGTAATGGCTGTTGCGTAGACTAGAGAAAGATACTCTTATAATTTAATATTACTTTTGTATTACATATTATATTACACAAAAGTATTAAATAACAAATAACTACCTACTCAAATGAAAACCTCAATCCGTGGCGCTCTCAATATGTTTTACATTTCAGTAGCTCTTATTATTATTTTCACTATATTTCTAACTATATTACATATTGTGTGAGAGAAGCAGCCGTCAGTTCGCTTTGCCTACAAGTTACAACAAATGAATACGCTGGCAGTCCACACCTACTAAGTTCGTCACCTTTTGTAGAAATTATGGGTTTATTATTGACGGTTTAAAAGACTACATTTATTACAACTTCACTCTGGCTAATCACTCAAAACCTGATTTAGTGCAACATTGTATAGAATATATATATAACTAACATTTATTTTTTGTTGAGAAGATAATTATTATTTATTATTAGAACAGCCACGCGGCAATGGCGAGTAAAGAATAAACACCTAAAGTATTTTTATATTATATTGACAAAAAAGTAATAGCTAAAATCATTTTTGCAACTTTTTTTTAAAGGATTTTACCGATCACTAACATCTAGCAATAACGCAATTTAACATAATAAATACATTTAGCAATAACTAAACATCTACACTTCATAATAAGTTCGATTTGACATTTTGTTTTTATTTACGGAGAATACCGTTCTGCCGTGCGTGCGTGCTCTCAGCTACGCGTTGTCGCCCCTACTGACACTTTTACCGTGGACGGATAGCTAAATTGGTAGGTATATAAAACGCGACCTCGAGTGAGTGATGTAGCCCTGCTTTAGGGTGATGCAGTAATGAGTGAATAGGTGCACAATAGATTTAAGTAGAAAAAAGAACAGGACAGACTGAAGGAGGACAAATTGAATAAGAATTATCTTTAAAAAAAAGTGGCACCGACATCAATGTGTTCTTAAGTGGAAAGTAGATGTATTTTGTTTAAATATAATATGGGTAGGTCAACTAAACGCATTGCTCCAATGAGACAGCGAGGTTTCGGATCAAACGAAAATATCATCGACGTATACAATTTTTAGATATTTGTTGATTTTTCAAAAACCGCTCGACTGATTTCGATAAAATTTAAATGGGACCACCTGGGAACGTTCCATTTAAATTTGTTCCAGAGTCACAAAGCCGGTAACGCACTTGTGAGTCTCGAGTTACAGGTGCCCATGGACGGCGGTAGTCACTTACCATCAGGTGACCCGTCTGCTCGTTTGCCCCCTATACCACAAAAAAAAAACCATGCGATATCCTTTGCCTTTCATTAATTTTCATTGTTATCTTTCTTTTTTTTCTCTGAGCCTTTTCTGAACTTAGTTGGGGTCGCCTTTCAGTCCAACGTAAAGCGACTGCTAGCAGACCTCCACAACCCAAGTACTAGGCGATATCGAAGTTCTGTAGTTAGACCAGGTTGTCGGACTTTATAGGGCTCCAACTACGAGTAAAATGCCACAGATGTTTCGTTTAGCAACCGGGATCGACGGTTTACCATGCTCTCTGAGGCACGGAGGGGTCTCAATGTCTACCCATCCTAAGATTCTTAGCCACGAGCCCCTAATATCTTTCGTTTTCAATATACTTCCAATTTTCACATTTTAATTTATAAAAGGCCCGATTGACGGCAATCGTCTGGTTTTATTACACTAGCAGCGCCCCGCGGTTTCACCCGCGTAAGTCCCGATCCCGTAGGAATATAGAGATAAAAAGTAGCCTATGCGTTAATCCAGGTCTTCAGTTATCTACATACCAAGTTTCATCGCAATTGGTTCAGTGGTTTTTGCGTGAAAGAGTAAAAAGCATCCATCCATCCATCCAAACTTTCACATTTACAATATTAGTTTGATTACATTACTACCCTGCTGGTAGTAATGTATTGCTGCTGGTAAGTGTGTGAACTGACCTCTAACGGCAGACAGTCGTTGAGCAGCTTGGTGAAGAATGTCTTGTGGTGAGCCACGCACATGAGCACAGCCACGGCGTGTTCATCATCGAGAGGGCGGCAGGCTCGCCCCACCATTTGGAGAACCGTACTGATTGGGTACTGCTCGTACGCGTGGAGTTTGCCGTTGTACCTAGTATATAATGCAACAGGTCATCAGTACATCAAAACTACAGAGCGCTCTTAAATAAGTTGTAGAATGTATTCCATAAATAAAGTTGTAGAATGCATTCCATAAATAAAGTTGTGGAACGCATTTCACAACTTTTTTATTTCTACATTTTAATCTTACGTGTGTGTGTCAGCGATAATAACAGTATGCACGTGTGCGGCGAAGGCAAAGGCGAGTTCAGCGGCCACTACACACAGCTGCACGGCCCCAGACTCCACGAGCTGCTGGACCAGCCGGCGGTCGCCTGCCTCCACACCCTCGTGCAGGTACGCCACGCCCGCCGATAGCGTCTCTTTTAGCATCTGCCAAAGGAAAACTTGCTTATTCGTTTTCTTCGCGTTTTCATCAGTAGCTTATACGAAGTTGTTGCTAACGTAATTGATAAAAAATTTAAATTTTAAGTAATGGTTTAAATGCGGATGCGAGTTGCTTTCTTTCTTAGGCTTTCACGTCTTCAGTACTCAACCAATCATGACAAAATGTAATTAATGAACGACATTGGCATCCGTATCCGCGAATGTTCACGTTCAAAATACATTCCAAGTCCCAAGTCTACAACAACTAACATACCTTGTCTTGAACTCTCTTCAAGAACGGCTGTATCATATCAGGTCTTGCCCTCAGGAACCTTGTAGGTCTACCGTTAGCAGCCGCCAGCGCCAGCAGATCAGCGGCGAGAAGACGAGAATGTCGTCGGGAGGGAACAAACACTGCGCAGGGTTTGGTTCCCGCGTAACGCAATACAGAATTGTATATCGGTTTCGTCATTGCAGCGAGACGGGAGGCTGCGTGGGAGATGTTGAAGCCCTGGAAAGAAGAAGAGAAAAAATCGCATTGGAAGCTATTATAATTAAAGATGCAAAAATAGAGAATACAAATCCAATGACAAGGGTTCGGTTCCCGAGCAGTATTTATACGCAGGAATATAACTAGATATTTGTATTAGGCCCAGTTCCTATGTATAATAATTATGTATGTATTTCATAACAAAAAAAAATATAAGTAAGTTTTACAAGACTGATGATATACTTTTTTTATATATACCTGTATATGTAGTTCTAATGGTAGAGGTCTGACGCTCGGGTGGAAGTTAAAGCAAGCGTTGGCGTTGCAACCCAACCACTGGGAGACATCGCGAGCGTCCGCTAGAGGGAGCGACAGAGCCACGATACGGATCTGACGACCTGAGGAATGAAAAGCAAAAAAAAACATTATGTAAATTAGTGGTCGATTTTTTGAATACTGGGAGTTTCCCAAAGATCGAAATTCAACCGTAATTCATTTAATTATTAATAAAAATAAAGCTAAGAGTCGAATGTGGAGGTGCTTGAAGGGGTTCTTGTTAAAAATAAAATAAAATAAATTAGTTCAAATAGTGTAAAATTTGTTGTCCAATTTTACTTTAACCAAAGAAAAAAGGAATAAAAGAAAATTAAGATATGAGCAAAGCTTTTGATAGAGTTGATCATGCTACATTCAACAGAAAATTACAAAATTGAATTGATTAATTGAAATTACAAATATGGCATTAATTATTGCATTAAATTTCATAACCTCTTATGTAAGCAATAGTAAGAATTCAAAATTTATTTGTAAAGAAAATCATGACCAGGGTTATTGATAACAAATAGGAGTACCACAAGGTACAATTATGTGACCGCAATCATTACTTAGCTATTAACATAGATTCCCATTTAAAAATTACAAGCTTTGCGAAATAACCATTCAATCAAAAAAAGGTAATCATTTTCTTTTATTGCCTGATGGTTTATCCCTGGCTAAAATCTAGTAAAAACATTAGCGACACCAGTGATGTAATTTTTGAAGTTCAAACTATCCTATTCAATATGCTTACTATCCGCGGTCTATTAAGGCGGACTTTCTTTCTCAGTCCGGCGACCAATTTGGGCAGAAATCGTGCTATCGTTCCTTACCAATTTGTGATGAAATATACCGCATTCTGGAGCACACTACTTCTAACACGGGACCTTCTTCACCGCCCAGGAGCTGAAGAGCGTCTACAATGAAGAGAGCGACGCTTTGGACGCTCTTGCGGACTTTCCATCTGCAGATAAAATACTTATATGTAATGTGTTGGTATAGACGCGGGATATTATAGTTAGGATAGATAGTAAGTTTCTTTGTTACGCAACAGAATACATAGTAGTACAGGTACAGAAGTCCCACACCGCTAAATCATTTAAATAAATAGCGACTCTTGTTCCGACACAATAAAGTCGCAATTCAGGTAGCACAGCGCTAATTACCTACAGTTATATTCACCTAGAAGTTACCTCCCTATCTATAGCGTAACTCCTATCTGTTCCAACGATGCCGTGACGTTAAGAGTTATATTTTTTTAAACAATGAATAATTAATTACCAATAAGTTAGGTGCCTATTACTCTATTTTTGTGAATAAATAAACATAAGCTTGGTACTAATAACTCGATAGTCTAGATACAAAAGGATGACGCGACGCAGCACGTGAGTGAGCATCGAATATACGTGCAGCCGGCGCACGGCTTCACTAAATATTCAAACGATTGTTCGGCTCCGCCGTGTACTTGTAGCTTTAAGCCTACACTACAGACTGGACCTGGCCTGGTTACGCTTCATTAACTACTCAACCATTCATCATTAAATTTTTCATTCACGTTATCAGGGATAAAGAAAACATTTACGCGAGCTAAGCCTTGGGTAAAAGCCAGTTTGTTATAAAGTTCATTTTATACACATAGGACAAGATGTGCCTAGTGATTGGCATTTAGTCCAGGAGACAGGTACAAATTTCGTCAGTCATTTCCTCTCGGACTTCGTAAAATGCTTTAAGAAAGTTGTCTCTCATGAAGCCTCGTGACCGTCAGCTGCGGCGTTCTTATTATTATTATTACCAACAAGAATACAACACTATACAAGGTCGTTTAGATATGGTCCTTCGTACGATGGAAGATGGGACGGGGATTTGTGTGTAACCCTGTACAATTTATTTAAGATAAAAATAAACAATATTGCGTACGAACCTTCTAGATAGTATGTCCCACTTGTCAGCTGTAGTTATGATAATTTGACCCTTGTTCAGCAACTTATGATCCGTCGCTGTTTCACCGGTTAATTGAACTACCTGCAAGAGAAATGGTCATTTACAAGTAATATAAAGAAATGCTTTAACTTTTAAGTTCTTTTAGTAAGCAGTAATTTAGTACTGTGTACAAATACAACGCTAAATATCTATAATAATTTAAATACAAAAATATATTTTAAATAGGTAAGACTATTTACGAAAACAACAATAAATATCTGGATACGGTAAAATGAATAAGTTACATAATTTACATGATGGGGATCCTTCTGTTTTTTCAGAGCTTTCTGCCTTTACCAATAATATCCTGTAATCATGTATACATCACATGGCCCTTCGAGCCGGATAATATTCGTAAATCTCACACACATATTACAAATAACAAGACGTAGTATACAGCTTCCTTCGAGGCTGTTAATGTTGTGCGTTACCTTGAGATGGAAGTTGTTGGTGAACTTGTGGTACCAGTCTGCGAAGACGATATCGGCGAGCGCGTCCTTGGGCAGCAGGTAGACGGCGCGGGCGGCGGGCGCCTGGCTCAGCAGGCGGAGCAGCGCCAGCTCCGCGATCACGGACTTGCCAGAGCCCGACGGCGCGCCCACGAACACGTTGTCGTCCGAGTTGTACACCGCGTTGAACACCTAACGAACGATAATAGCACTTTAGACTGTAGTTTTTTTTTTACATACAAATTGCACTTTATTGTGTCGTACTAGTACTCTGTGATATCTAGCAAACAATAAACTGAACTACATCTAACTAACTCGAACTACCTTGACTTCTAACTAAGCCTACATCGCGCAATGAAAATTTCCACAATAAAATTAGTATACTTACAACATCAAAGCATGGGCCGTATGGCCGCGATCATAATTAAGTGTTACAAAGATCTAGTAAAGAAATACTTAATTTTAGATAAGTTAGATACCAGTCAGTTTCATTACCTGAGTCTGCACAGGATTGAACTGCGGGAAGGTCTCATTGTACAACTCCTCATACTTAGGGTTCCGGAGAGCTGATATAGGCAGCGGCTGCAGGTCCAGGAGTTCCGTCGGGGGTAGGTTCTTCTCGGGGAGAATGAGATGGCGGAAGGAGACAGGCAGTTGAGTTTCGGCAGCTATCCATCTGTACAGTGATTGGGATAATGAATTGTCGGTTATACGGTCATGTCATCAAGTCCTGGTTGCATTTAAAGCACTCACCTGTCAGACACGAGTCTAAGGAAGTACTGAGGAGGTAGAGGTTCGAACACGGGGACGAAGAGCTTGACGTGGTGTTCATCCCGACAGTATTTTTGCTTCAGGAGGAAGTATTCGTGATGGAGGACCACTTCTGAGTCCACGTCTTCTACCAGGATCCAGAAGGCTTCTGATTGACCGTGAATCTGAAAAAGAGCGTCTCTTATTTCGAATGTCATTTTTTTTTCTTTCTTAGTTTATTTAAATAAATATATTTATTGTAAAATGCTTTAGATTATGGTTCGGTGGTAAATTAAATCTATTATGACAGCAATAGAACGAAATTATAAATGTATGTCAATCTCAATTCCTAGTCTTAAGTACTGGCGTGTGCGTGTCCGTTCATGCACGTATACGTTCACGCAAGTGTACGTGCACGCACGTGTACATTCATGTATGTGTGTGCATGCTTGTTTGTACGTGTGTGTGTGTGTGTGTGTGTGTGTGTGTGTGTGTATGTACACCATGAATCCCAGAGTGTGTCGGTATGCTTGAATGTGAGAATGTGTGAACTTGTATGTTTGGGAGTGCATTTGTGTTGTTCCTTCAGTACTTGTGTTACGCATATACTGTGCGCAGTTTGGTTCTAACCGTCACTCTGGATCATAGTACCTAATTACGCAATCACCGCTTCTAACTTCAATATTTTCAGAAATCTTTATTTTTTACGTGTATATACACTCATTGGCTATAGCTATAGGCTATAGCTTAACATCATCACTATTATATCATAACCGTCAAATAAGTAATAATTATGAGTTACCTTTTCATCCCAATGGAAGTCAGGAGTGATGGTAAGCTCGACCCTCAGGGTGGACCGTGTGATGGGTTGGATATGCGTGCTCAGCTCCAACTTAGGGAACTGGTGCACGTATTTGTGTATCATCTTGCCCAGCTTCGGGGCTCGGACCAGCTCTCCTATTTCATTCGGTCCCAGTTCGTACAGTTTCTCCCACGGGAAGTTTTTCTTTTCGAGTTTTTTAACTACCTGTAAGGAATTTTAGATTAAGTTTGTTACAAGGTGGGTGAAATTAGGGTGGCTACCCATATTATAATACACAGGATGCACCTGACAATGCGACACTCGCTTAAATCACTGATATGGTCTAGCATGCAGTTACATTAAGAAATTTTGAAAAACAACTATCACTTTTAAATACATGAGCGTTTGAATTTCCAGGTTTATCACCTATGTTCCTCATAAAAGCAGATGGAATGTGTCAAGTTAAAGATGTTAAATCGAATTGGGATAGGGGGCAGATAGTTTATTTGATAGTAGGCGACTGCCGCCCATGGGCACCTGAAGCTCAAGAAACAGAAGTGCGTTGCTGGCCTTTAAGGTGGGAGTAGAGGAAAGGGGAACGGGGGGGGGGGGTAGGGCTAAATAAGCAAATGTTAGTACTCACCTCTTCAGGCATTTTTCTAAATTGTCTGAGCGGAGACATAGATTGCCACATTCTTCTGTCCACCATCTTGCATAGAGCTAAAGTCTTGTCCACGAGCTGGGCCCAACCTACAAACAATATTTTATATACAGCATGTAACAGAAAGTGTCATATTTTAGGGTTGTATAGTAGACCCGTAAGTACCCGTGTTAGTAGTTTTTAAATACAAAAGGAACTGACAAACGGGACTTGGTAATAGGGAATATGCATGTATTTTTTTTGTATCTTTTATTGACTTGTTCCATCATTCTACTCTAATAAAAAATATAAATACCCTGGGCAATGTTCAAATTAATTTTTAAAATAACATTGAAAACATCGATAAAATTTGATCTGTTTGAACGCCGCCATATTTCGCGGGCCTTGGATGACGTCAGATATCACGCTCAGTGTTTGTTTCATAAACTTAGTATACTTACTTGAAGTGTTACAGTAATTTTACCGATTTTCAGTTGTAATTACTATGTATTGTAATTAATAGACGATGGATAAAGTTTAAAAAAACATTTTATAAGTATTGCCTTGTCCCTAAGTGTAAAAACACTATAAGAAGTACACCCAATACAGTATTTTTTCCTGTACAAAATAATAATGTAAAATACGAAAACAATGGTGTAAATTACTGAGAAGAGATGAAGTATCTTCAATATCGTGTTTATATTGTAGTGAAGATCACTTTAATGTAAGCATATTACAATTTAATTGCTAGAATAGTGTGAATTAATCAGCAGTAGGTCATTTATGTTGGTTTTAAATATCAAGCAGAAGGCAACTTGCTTGTCTACTTAAACTAGGTAACAAAAGTCCAATAAAACTTCATGAATATACTAACTATACATATCTTACCTATCCTTTAGATTTGACCTCAGCCGACGTAAAATCTGGATTTGATGCAAAATATGTAGTCATCATGAATGCATCTATTTTCGGTAGATTGTCAGATTGTTCTTTGACAAAACTACATTCAGTCATCGTCCTAGATAATTTCTAATATCACTAGAATGCCTAAATTGCACTAGCTAAGGGCAAAAACCACAGAAACACCTATCTTTCTCCGTAACATTACGAATATAGGCGCCGATAAATGACAGGACGGGGAATTTGACGTCATGTTTTGTTTCGACCAATAGTGAAGCGTTTTGCAAAGTTGAATTTCGCTCCCTTATTTTGCATATTTTAATTAATATTTTTTGCAATTAAAGACGAACTAAATAAGAAAATAACTGTTTAGGCATAATATGTGGACAATAAAGATTCGAGGGAAAATTAATCAAGTAAATTTAAACAACATGCATATTCCCTATTGACTGATTAAACTTATAATTCGTATGAGAGAGGGCTTATATATTTGACTGGCCTGTTGGTCTAGTGGTTAGTGACCCTGACTGCTAAGCCAGAGGTCGTGGGTTCGATTCCCACCCAGGACAAATAATTGTGTGATGAGCATGATCATTTTCTTCTGTGTCTGGGTGTATTTTATTTATAATGTATATAGTAATCCTACTAATATTATAAACGTAAAAGTTTGTGAGGATCAATGGATGTTTGTTACTCTTTCACGCAAAAACTACTGAACCGATTGCGATGAAACTTGGTATGTAGATAGATGGAGACCTGGATTAACGCATAGGCTACTTTTTATCCCAATATCTGTGAAGTTATTATTATTATTATATAAATTAAACTATGTGTATTTATTAGCAAGGATGTTGATGGAATATGTACATTTTTCGGAAAATATCTGTATAAAAAAATGAAAACTAGACCATTAAAATCGACATGAAATTTCATAATAATATGTTGTTTAGAAATGTGCACCTACACCAGATTTCTTTTTAAACTAAATTAATAAACTTTGTATACATGGTGATAGTCTGAGACCCTCACCTCTGTGAAGCACGATCTCGAAGATGGCCCTGAGCAGCCTGCAGGCGGACTGGGTGACGTAGACCATGTCGGCCATTAGAGCAAACCCCTCCAACTTCAGCTGCGAGATGTACGCCTGGAGAAGCACGTTGATCTTCGCTGATGGTTCCTCTATGCTTTCTTTTATTGGGATCGGGACCTGGAGACAGGACATTGTATTATTTTTTATAACAAGGATGATAAGCTCGTAATAGTAAGATATGTTATTCTTCATTGCACACAAAAATATCACATTAAATAAACATCAATAAAATGGTAGGTCCAAAGGCGAGCTTAAACTATAGTAAAGTTTTCTTTCAGCAAATCTTGGTGCTGAAGAGAGGATACTAAGAAGCAAAGTCGTGCGTATGTAAAACTAATTATTTTAATAATAAATATTAATATTTTAATAATTAAAAAGAAGTGTTATCTCTTCCGAACTTATGAGTTTCGAATTTATAAGTTTAGGTAGGATTGACTTTTAAAAGAAACGTAAAACGTGGGAGACTCATTAAATTTGATAATAGTTAAGGTACAAAGGGAAGTCTCACTCCGCCAAATAATTTAAATAAATAGCGACTCTTGTTCCAACACAATAAAGTCGCAATTCAGGTAGCACAGCATTAATTACCTACAGTTATATTAATCTAGAAATTGTTTCTCTTTCTATCGCGTAACTCTTATCTGTTCTGGCGACGCCGCGATGTTAGGGTTGTCTTTTTTTAAAGAATTAACTAATCTCAACATTTCATTACAAGTAAGGTATGTTCATTTTACTCTATTTTTGTGAAGAAATAAACCCAGGCTAGGTACTAATAACTCGATAGCCTAGATATGAAGCGCGTGTGTGAGCATCGAACTATCGTGCGGCCGGCGCGCGGCGCTCACTGAACGTTGGCACGATTAGTCGAACGTCTGCTGGTGGCGTTTCCAGAAGGCTGGCAACATTGCCACGTTGCATGTGGCAATGCTAACTCTCTGTGCACGAAAAAGGCCCGCATTCTGGTCACGAGAAGTGTCGATCGGTCGCTTAGCTACTTCCTTATAAACGGAACGAGCACTCGGACCAAATGACTTAGCGACTCGACCCCAAACGGCTCAAAAACATAACATAGTTACCGATAAAACTACTGTATTTACGACGTTTGAGGCTTTCTGCGGATGAAGCAGCAGCGCCAGCACATTCAGCTCTACTTGGAAGATGTGATGTGATAGGTAACGGACACTTTGCTGTTAACACAGGACACAAGCGCCATCTGCTGGCGCTCGACAGTCTACGAGTCGGCGCGCTAACGTAACGCGGCGTAGAAACTGTCTCGCATTCCGTAGTTACCTAAATACTTACTAAGTTAGACAGTGATTGCTTTGTTACGTAGTTACTCGGGGATTATTGTTCACTATATTTCCTACCGATAAACCCTGCCTACAAAGCTATGGCCGACGAACAAAGTGAAAATAATGTATACATATAATATCTCTAAATACTATTACCGCCTCTTCAAAATCTCGTATTATTTTATTGAAAATGGGGATGAACTATAGTAGATAATAAAACAGTTCACTGTTTAATAATAATGAATTAATAGACATTGTTATGACTAATTATACCGGTGACGCAACGCTATTGGTCCGTCTGACAAATAGCGGGTAATGGTGAGTGATATAAAGGGTAAGCGTGCTTTATAAGATGTATAACAATTACTTGAGAAGAGATGGAGGTACGAACAACATAGCATTTACTGTTATTTAGTGATTTTAACAATACCCACCCTCTCCATAAGCTTGGATAGTTCCAACTTCTCCTCCTCCCGCACAGCTATATGCTTGAACTCGCCAGACAGGGAGAAGACCCTAAAGATCTCGATCTCCCCGAGGCTGGGCTTCAGCAGCTGGTTGTAGCACTGCATGGTCTCGTACGTGCAGTAGAAGTGGGACGCGATGCGACCCAACTCTGTCGGCTGGAAGTGGCCCGACTTGCGTTCGTATTTGATCAGACCCGCCCTGGAGATAATGAAGCTATTGGATTAGCGTGCCTTTGGTTAAAATATAAATTTTTATTATCAAAAAGAATCCTCATGAAATTTAGTGTTTTATAAAACTGAGAAGTTAGCTTTAGTTATTGTATTCGTGGTTTATAGTGATAATAAGTAGTAGTAACAAACAGTTACTTACTATGCCTTTAACGACAACTAGGAATGGTTTGTGTCGCTTGTAGACTTTACAAACATTCAAACAACGGACACAAAGAACAACCAGATTCGGGGCAAGTATTTGTTGATCAAAAATTTTTTTGTCCCGTGTGGGAAATCGAGTCTACAACACTCGGCGTGGCCTAGTAGAAAAGCGACCACTTTAACCATTTCGCCACCTGTGCAGTCTTTTTTTTTTTTGGATTAGTAGTTTCTGAAGGGAAAACTTAAAACGGCGTATCACATTAATATGACCGTGACGAGAACCCATAACTTGTTCCCCTACCAAAAAACGCTCAACGCGGCTAAAGAAATTTTCAATCACAATTCAGTATGAACGTCATAATTCTAATATTAGCACGATAAACCACTACCTACACACAATAACCTCACAATCTAGACCAAATAGGTAATTGTTAAAGTAATTATTATTACGTACCAAAAAATAACTTTTAAATTAATAATGACACAACAG
The DNA here is from genome assembly GCA_949752705.1 of Callimorpha dominula. Taxonomy (NCBI): domain Eukaryota; kingdom Metazoa; phylum Arthropoda; class Insecta; order Lepidoptera; family Erebidae; genus Callimorpha; species Callimorpha dominula. Next base: position 8,498,057 of record OX457017.1, on the reverse strand, counting down.
CGAAGAGAAGCCGATTGTATCTTTCTCGCTCGAGTACACTCGGCGGTGCCGAGTTCACCCGATCGAGCCTTTCAACTCAGAACGTGACAGATCAGCCTAACTTACTACCTACGAAAAAATGTGTGTGCGGTGCGCCAAAAGAAGTTTTCACTTCAAAAAAACATTTGTTTAACAAATTATAATAATAACACGTTTAAATTAAATAATTCCAAGTGAGATTCGTCGTTACCATCCTCTTCAACTTCTCTTTCATCGATAAAAAGCTAGCACCCGCAACACTGATATTCCGGCAATTTATGACAGAGTCTGCAGCGAAGGAATAATCCTTCTATAGTTCTACGTACTTGTCTAAAAGGCTGGCGGCTGTGTGTATGAGGTCAGCCCGATGCAGTTCCAAGAGATTATCTTCTTGCAGCTTCTCAGCGGTGACGCCGTACAGCTGCGGCTGGCGGAGCATACGGATGTAGAGGTATGTGTAGCCTGGGGGAGGGGACATAGGAGGATCAGTTTGTATCCTTTGCATATGACTGTAACTTCAAAGGTCGCGGTTTAGATTCTCGTGTATGTAAGTAATGTGTCTATGGATATTTATCGACGCTCTACAACCGATAGTATATGCTATGTTTAGTTTAGATCTTGATAGCGCTGTGTTATATGTCGCAGAATATCTATATCTTTATATATATATTACTTCTGTGGGTGTGTATGTTCCTGAACTCCTCCTAAACGGCTGGGCCGATTTTAATGAATGTTTTTGTGTCTTCAGATGGATTCGACAATGGTTTAGATTTACAATTGGACCCGGTAGATGGCGCTGCCATAGGGTTCCAGGAATAATGACCGATTTTAATGATTTTTTTTTGTGCCGTCCGATCCGATCCGATCCCGTGGGAATACCGGGATAAAAAGCCTATATGTTAACCCAGGTCTCCAGCTATCTACATACCAAGTTTCATCACAATCGGTTCAGTAGTTTTGGCGTGAAAGAGTAAAAAACAAACATTCATCCATCCAAATTTTCACACTTTATAATATTAATGGGATTACACATGACATACTTATTAATCTAAAAAATAACCGACATAGTTGATATTAAATAACTAATTGTGAATTTTCTTTATTAAATGGCACCTGTTTGTTTCATAATTCTATATAGATAGAGTACGAGTTACCGCCAAGACCGACTAATCAGGGATGCGGTTTAGCATTTTACAGGTGACTGACGTGAGCAGTTCCCGCGCGGCTTCACGGAACTGCGCGGAACCCTTATTCTTTTTCCAAAATAAAAGTAATCTAAGTTACTCCTTATAACACCAGCTATCTGCCAGTGAAAGAGGAAATCGGTCCACCCGTTCCGGAGATTAGTCGGAACAAACAGACAGACGGACAAAAATTTGAAAAATGATCTTAAAAATATTATTTGGCATTACAAACAGATAGAGTATAGATTATAATGATGTGTTCCGCGCCTCACCCAGCCACGTGACGGCGTCCCGCACGGACTGCACGGAGCCGAGCACGATCTCCGCGTTGAGCATGTCCGGCAGCTTGCTCACCAGCTGCGACTCGATGGGCAGCTGCTGGTTCAGCAGCGACAGGTAGTACTGCAGCTCCGAGTGATTGGTTATCAGGATACCTGGCTCAAAACTATAGATTAATACGTGTCTGGGAATCGTTTCAGCGAGTTAAAAACTTTGGCAACAAAATTTAAAATTTTAAATTATACCCTGTTTACAGAAAAGTGTGATCAAATTTTAGGAACATTATGTGTTGCCGACAAATAGTTGATAGCTTGATAAAAAAAGGATATCTAAAAAAAATAGGCAGTCATGGGACTGCCGACAGAAGGGAAAACCATAACGAAACGACAAACTTAAAACGTCACATTAGCAGGTTATTATATTACGAGCTGACAAAACTCAATGTTTAGATAAGCGCCCTCTAGTGGAAATGTATTATTAGCGTGACGGTCACGAGTTCAGTGCTTTTTCCCCAAAGCAAAAATGCACAACGTGCTTGAAGAAAGCTCTCGGGTGACGTCGCGGCGCACTATGGACGTCGCAGCGCACTGTGGACGTCGCGGCGCACTATGGATGTCGCGGCGCACTATGGACGTCGCGGCGCATTATGGACGTCTCGGCGCACTATAGACGTCGCGGCGCAATATGGACCTCGCGAAGCCCTATGGACGTCGCGGCGCATTATAGCCGTCGCGGCGCACTATGGACGTCGCGGCGCACTATGGACAACGCGGCACACTATGGATGTCGCGGCGCGCTATAGAAGTCGCGGCGCATTATGGACGTCGCGGCGCACAATTGACGTCGCGGCCCACTTTGGACATCGCGGCGCACAATGGAGTTCGCGGGGCACTATGGACGTCGCGGCACATTATAGACTTCGCAGCGCACTATGGACGTCGAGGCGCACCATGGACCTCGCGGTACACTATAGACGTCGCGGAGCACTATGGCCGCCGCAAGGCATTATAGACGTCGCAGCGCACTATGGACATCGCGGCTCACCATGGACGTCGCGGCGCACAATTGACGTCGCGGCAGACTTTGGACGTCGCGGCGCACTATGGACGTCGCGGCGCATTATAGACTTCGCAGCGCAAGATGGACCTCGCGGCGCATTATAGACTTCGCAGCGCAAGATGGACCTCGCGGCGCACTATGGCCACCGCGAGGCATTATAGACGTCGCAGCGCACTATGGACGTCGCGGCGCACTATAGACGTCGCGGCGCATTATAGACGTCACGGCGCGCTATGGACGTCGCGGCGCACTACAGACGTCGCGGCGCATTATAGACGTAACGGCGCGCTATGGACGTCGCGGCGCACTATGGACGTCGCAGCGCACTATGGACGTCGCGGCGCACTAGCCACGTCGCAGCGCACTATGGACGTCGCAGCGCATTATAGACGTCGCGGCGCACTATGGACGTCGCGGCGAATTAGCGTGACTGTGTAAGTTCAGTGCTTTTTCCATAGCAAAAGTGCCCGTGCACGTATCGCGTATACACGTGATAGAAGCGAAACTTGAAAACATACGCCTCGCTCTTTCTAACTCCCTCTACGCTATATCTTTCTTCTCTCTCGTGTAACGAAATGTGCTTCAACGTGCGCATCCCTTAAATTTCACTCTAAATTTTAATGTTTATCGAATCACCGAGGGTTTAGAAGTTGCACTTAATAAATATAATAGAGTGTTACCTTCGCCCTTAGTATCGTACTGTGGTCGTCCCGCTCTGCCCAACATCTGCAGCACGTCGAGGGCGCCCAGTTCGCTCCAGCGCCCCTTCTCCGGGGAGTAGACCTGGGTGCCCTTCACTATCACCGTGTGCGCCGGCAGGTTGACTCCCCACGCCAGTGTCGCTGTCGATACCAGGACCTACAAGTGATATAGATAATGTAAGGTCTTGTTAGAGCGGACACCAACTTCGTGATCTGTACTTCTACTGCTAATTGAACTTGATGCAGACAATTGCAGACATCCTGGGAGAGGGACACCATCTTTAATATTATTTTAAGTAAATTGTAAAAAATAATCATAGCATCATAGCAAGCTATACGAACATCTGTGGCAATCGTTACGAGTAGTTGGAGCCTAAGTAATTTGCAATAAAAAAGTATTGATTAAATTAAAATAAAAACTATCCTATCTCTCAAGTGCAGTGTGCAAATTTCATTAAAATCGATTCATTAGTTTAGGAGTTCATTGCGGACATACTTCTGGGTCCGTTTTAGAAATGAATACATCTCAACTCTCAACAGCGGACGAAGTGGCTTACGTCTTCCAACAATGAGCTCAAACCCAACGACTTAGTCCTCATTAAGGATTACACCCGTCCACCATTGTTGTGGCCTCTTGGAAGGATCGTCAAGGTTTATCCTGGTGTCGATGGGATCAGTCGTGTCGCCGAGATAAAGACGAAGAGACTCATCATACGAAGAGCATACAATAACATTTGCCCTCTTGCAGCTCAAGACTCTTGATTCTTCATCCTGGGGGGAATATGTCGAGAATCAAACCTCGATCCTCGACATCGCCGTAGGCCGGAGCTTTGAACCGGCTGAACCACAAGCGAACGGCGCGGCGCAGGCAAGGAGAGGCGCGGGCGGCGGGCGGAACGGCTCCCACTACCATCTCGATTACACAGACACTCGCCTTAAAAACTTCATCGGGATCACTGCTCTGTACGACGTACCTACTTGTCGACAATTACAACCAGGGTAAAATACAGTCCGCTTTTTATTTGTCTACCAACACCGAGACCTTTAACACAATGTTCACACAAAATTTTTATATATAAAAATTTGTTTTACCTAAACTCCTGGACACCAAGCGGTAAGTGGAAGTTACAGCTTAATCACTTTTCTATCTTTTGTCTATAGCAGAATTATTCTAAATACGTTAACAGCATAATTTCTCTTCAGAGACCCGTTCTATGTATTATGCTAAAAGTTAACAATTTTTCTAGAAAGTAATATTAATGGTATAGTTACCTGTATATGTCTATCAGCGAACAGATCTTCTACCAAGGTCCTATCTACCCTGGACATGCCAGCATGATGGATGGCGAAGCCGTATGGTAGAAGTTCGCGGAGTTCGGGGTTCTTCACCTGTTCAGCTTCTGTGCGGAGGACTTCCATACTCGCTGAGCCTTCCCTGTGGGAATGGTGAGTTTTTTTTTAATATTAATTTGTTAGTAATATATTGAACTCCAAAATAATAAGTCATTGATGTAAGGTTCAGCAGTAGTTTACACCGAAAATCATTAATTACATTTTATTTTATTTAAATATAAAAAAAATATTTTCCGTAATTAAAAATGTTTTTATACAATCTGTGGCAAAAATTCATTACTACTATGGCGCGTACGACAATAATAATAAAGTGAGGAATTGTGAAGTAATAATAGGGATGTTGACACTAATCACAAATTTATATTGGATTATAACTAAATGATTCATTGTGATATATAAAAACCTAAAACAACGTTTTTTTCATTAAAAAGACTGTTAAAAATATATTATAGATGATTAAAAAAGGCTGAAAACACCATGACCGCGTGACTGAAAACACCAATCAGATTCTATTACGTAATTATCCGAGAGACTGACAGTTGATACAACGACGCTGCCTCTCTTCCTGCAAGTGTTAGCCACTTTCTTCTTATTGGTTCATTTTTTGGAACATTTATGAAAAGTTTTTCCGGTGTGTTGATTGTTGTGCTTTTGCACCTGGGCACTGCACAGCATTTGTAATACTTTATGTCTATTTCTCTCAGATAAAACACTTAAATTTGGTATATTCGTGAAGGTAACCGCGAGCACAAACACCAAAAACACTTATTACTGTGACAGGCTGACAGTTGAATAATTTTTTTCGGATAATGACGTAATCAAACTGAACTGAGTGTTTCGGCAGGAAAATTTAAAAGTAATTTTATATTATATAAATTTCTATGAAAAATGTTAGTGTTTTTTAACAGAATACTATTTATTGTGTTCATTATGGGTCTAGGTATAAAATAAAACCAGTTTTGAAAATATGTCAACATCCCTATTATTTGTCCAAATTAAATTACTCGTTATAACATCAGCTATCTGCCAGTGAAAGTCTACACTGAACAAACGGACAGATAGACAAAAGTTATAACATTAGATTTTTTGGTATAAGTACCTTGTAAACATTCAGATGCATTTCATAAAATGTTGTTATTATGACATTACAAACAGACATTTCAATTTTATTTATTTGTAAGTATAGATATATAATGCTAACCTCAAGAACTGTCCAAGCGTATCTTTCTCCAAGCACATGTCTCTGATAGCGCGCGCGGTCTTGCCCGTCTCCTTCCGCGAGTGTACGAATACTAAGATCTGTGAACAAACAAACAACACAATACTACAGTTCACTGCCAGCTCGGATCTATTTCATTTTAAAATATATACATATAAGACAATTTCAAGCTACTTTCAATTGTCGTATGTATGTCGTCACACCTGTTCAGACAGCTCCAGAGCCTGTTCTACGGTAACCAGACTGCTGATAAACATACCTATATATTTCTAAATACATCATCACCATCCTCCGCGCCTTTTCCCAACTAAGCTGGGGTCGGCTTTCAGTCTAACTACGATACGGCCGAACTTGATATTTTATTGAAGCGACTGCCATCAGACCTCCACAACCCTAGGCGATATGGAAGTTCTGTAGTTAGACCGTCGGATGTCGGACCGTAGATTGTCGGACTTTATAGGGCTCCAACTACGAGTAAAATGCCGCAGATGTTTGTATAGCACCCGGGACCGACGGCTTAACGTGCTCTCCGAGGCACGGAGGGGTCTCAATGTGTTAAGAATGGTCACCCATTCTAGACTGACTGATATTTCTAAATACATAAATATTATAAATAAATAACACCCAGACACCGAACAAATGATCGTGTTGGTGATCGTGATGGGAATCGAAACCACGACCTCTGGTTCAGTAGTCAGGATCACTAGCCACTAGACCAATGGGCCAGTCAAAGTTTAAAGAGGATACAGGCGAGTGTCTGTAAGTATGTACACAACTCCTCCAGAGTTGGCTTGGTTTAAATTAAAACTATAATCGTAATTATTTAATTACCTGATTCCTTCCAGCATGTTCCATAGTCTTCTCGTAGACAATGTCGTTCATCACTTGAAATCTTTTCAGGGCTTTTTTCTCAGTAACACCAATGTATTGCTGTTCTAGAGCAACAGGCCTGTAAGAATAAGAAAGAGAATTCATGATGGCGAACAGGGATGTATCCACCCTCTACAGGGAATGTATGAAACGATTCACAGAATACAAAGGTTTTTTTCTAAAACATAAAACAAAAGCGATACAGCGTATAACTATCACCGTAGTGAAGAACTTAAAAGTCAGTTCATCAAAAAATGGAAGATTTAGCATTTATTTAACGCAACAAACGTAGATATCATTTTTGTGCGGTACGGTGAATGACCTTAAACGTTCGACACCGTCAAAGCAACTGATTGCATAAATGTTGTTTAATTGATTACATTGCAGTTTTGGTCGTATGGGGAATTTTTTATTTACTTTTTAAAGTTATTGCTTACCTGAACGAGTTGTCGAAATAAAACAGTCCATGTTCAGGTCTGACTCTGAGGAACGCGGCCACGTCTGTGTAGTTGGGAAGTGTGGCAGACAGACCTACAAGGCGAACCTGTTGAAACAACGATTTTATTGGATAAAGGATAAAGCTAATATTTCGTATGAAAGAGGGAAGACATTGATGAGACTATGGGTATTTAAAATACCAAGAATGTTGATGGAATGACCGGATTATTCTGAAAATGTCTGCATAAAATAATAAAAAAAAGTAGAAATTGATATGAACATTCGCAGGAAAACATTTTCCGAAGTATTTTTTTTTTTTTTTAGCTTTAACATCTATTTTTTGGTTATAAGTTGGCAAACATTCTGTAATACTCTGTATAACTCTAACCTCTTAATCCAGTCACGAATTATTTTTAACAGTAGATTTTGTAACTGAATGAAGGTAGATGTGCACCTTGAATGATTTCTATGTTTAATAAGTTCAAACCTTCAACGGTATCACTGAGTGATTTTTATTTTTTAGTACGTTAGCTTTTGGAGCATTCCAATAAAATGAAATTCAGGTGGCATCAGCTTGCATCCTGTTTACCTTTCGTGTAACACTAACACTATTGTACCTAAAGATCTGACTTTTAAAAAGAGTGGCCATGAGTTTCTTTGCCAGTATTCTTCTCATAAGGCCCTACGCATTTTGGAAACTGGAAGTTATAGATCGACACAAGCAGGCAGTAGATTTTGGTGTTTTCACCTAATTTACTTCGACAATCCAGTACAAGCTGTGGCGTCTGTTTGCGCCGATCTATGATTTTAACTCTAGCTTCAATTTAACGTTCATAAATGTCACTTAGTGTCTTAATTCAATAAATGATTTTGAATTTGAATATAAATAAGCAATATGCCTGACTGATGGCAAGCAGTTACCAGTACCTATATATACTTGCAAAATCAATGGTTTCATTTATGCTTTGTCATTCCCACCTGACTAACCCCATAGAGCTCTGGTCTCACAAGCAAAAAAAGGAGAGCACTACGCTGGCAGTGTTAGCAGGTCTTCTATGTTCTAGCTCCTGTAATTGCCATGCAAAAAAACGCACCCATTTTGCAACAGTTCTATTTTTGATCTTACGTAACAAGCAGTCTCTAGGTGAAAACTTTAACAGACTCGGGAATCTGTCCCAAGAGTTCACGACCGCGCAAATAGCAACTACATCGCTACTGTCATAATTATGATGTAACTTCCATTGCAGTCTTATGTTCAAATTTTCTCTTCAACAGGACTTACCTCCTCCTGTGTCTGCTCCACAGTCCTCAAAGTTCTGGCGACGAGGGCTTCCAGAACAGGCCCTCGCTCATCGTGCAGTAAGTGCACCTCGTCAATGATGATCAAACGGACTAGGTTCGTGAAGGATCGTTCACCACCTAGTGAAAGAAAAACCATGAAATTCATACAAAATAATTACTTATTTCGGCGAAGGAAAATTCGTAATGAAAAAAACCTTATTCTGAAATTGAAAATTATCATCTATCTACCCTTGTCCCAATATTATTTGGGGTTGGAGCATATATTTTATTCTACTCATACTGTGCAGGTGTTGTTTCGACCGGAGTGATACCATGGCCTCACAGAAAACCGGCAGTGAAGCAGTGTTTGCATTGCTTTTCGCCGCGTGAGTGAGGTTACTGGAGGTCCTAACCCTTCCCTCTCTCCTATTCCCGTCCTTCCCCTCTCCCTCTTTCCTTCCCTCTAATCTCCGTCTCGACTCTTCTCCACTTTCCACCTTAAAGGGCGTTAACGCACTTGTGGGTCTTGAGGTAACTCAAGAGCCTTTACAGGTGCCCATGGGCAGCGGTAGTTATTTACCATCAGGTGACCCGTCTGCTCGTTTGCCCCCTATACCATAAAAAAAATACATATATATTTTCAGGTATTACTAATCTAGCATGTCACATACTGGGAACTAAGTTGAGAACCAAAGCGCCATCTTTTAGCGAATAACGATACAAGAAGTCTATAAAATAAGAATGTTCTACTGACTTCTAGAAATAGAATAGAAATATGTATTTGAAGAAGTTGCGGTTTTTTTTATACTACGTCGATGGCAAACAAGCATAGGGCCCGCCTGATGATAAGCGATCACCGTAGCCTATGGACGCTCGGAATTCCAGAGGACTCGGATGCACGTTGCCGACCTTTTATACACCTATACACACCTTTCTTGAAAAACCCCATATTGTAGTCCCTCGAGAAAACTTCGGCAAGGGTAAAAAGTTGAGCGATACCACGAGTTAACAAGCGCGAAGTATAGCAAATAGTACAAGTGAATAGTGAGTGGAATTATAACTGTGACTTGTAATTGTGTTAATTGCTAATTATATATATAAATTGTGTCTATTTCGTTATAAATAGGTGGATATTCTAATCCCGAACCCCGGCTCGTAACAATAACACAACTTACTCAATACATACAAACAATACATATAAATAAATTTACATCACATACCTTTTCTAGTAATAATATCCCACTTTTCAGGAGTGCAAACAATGAGTTGTGTCGCCTCAATCTGTTCCCTGGTCAACTGATGGTCTCCGGTCAATTCTGACACCTTCATGTTGTACGCAGCTAAACGCTTGCTGAAGTTGCCCACCTGGATTTACGGAAAATAAATACTTAATATTGTTTCAATGTCATTAATGGGGTCAGGCTACGGTATTCGGCCTACTCGGCTACTATTTTTTATTCCATATTGGGTCGAATACCCCAATCAGGAAAAATCCCATACACAGCCAAGTGTTATCTTTACTACGAATCTCGTTATAATCCTGAATAGACAAATTTTTAAATAATGGAATAAGGCCGACTCCGTGGTCGATAGTCGACTTAGTCGTCAGGTCCAATATAGCCGGATATCCCCGAAATACATACGTAAGTGAAACCGTTTATTAACCCCCGACGCAAAAAGATTGTTATCAGTTTGAGGTGTTTGTGTATCTGTGTGTCTGTCTGTCGCCGATTTAAGTGCGTGTTTTTTGTTTGAAAGGTTGATCGATCGGTCGTGTTCTTAGATATAATTCAAGAAGATCTGTTCAGCCGTTCGAAGGTCATCAGCTCTTTTCTAATCGTTGAAGGGATGTTCGGGTCGTGGGGGGGGGGGGGGGTGTTTTCAATTTTAAATTTATGATTATATTTAATGAATTATAAAGCTATTTTATAAATAAGTTAAGGATATGTTTTATTTCAATAATAGGTATAGAGGTAAGCATAGATCACACCACAAACACAACAAATCTATACAAACAAATAAAATTGAAATGTCTGTTTTTAATGTCATAATAACAGCATTTTACTAAATGCATCCGTTTTTGTTTGTCTGTCTGTCTGTTTGTACCGGCTAATCTTCGGAACAGGTTGACTGATTTCCAAGGAACTGTCATTGGCAGATAGCTGGTGTTATGGAGAGTAACTTAAGCTACTTTTACTTTGGAAAAAGAATGAGGGTTCCACGCAAAATATATAAATATGTACACGCGAGCGAAGCACTTGTTTTATCTATACTAATAATATAAAGCTGAAGAGTTTGTTTGCTTGAATACGTTAATCTCAAGAACTACTGTTTCGAATTGAAAAATTCTTTTAGTGTTGAATAGCCTATATATTGAGGGAGGCTATAGGCTATATAACATCATGTTTCGAGTAATAGGAGCGGAGCAGTGATCAATAACGCTTTGTATTTTATTACGAAATGTATAGGGACAAGTCAATTTAAAAAAAAACCCTCACCATCTCCTGTACGAGTGACCTCATAGGCGCGACATAGATCATCTTGAAGTCGTTGACGTTGACAGTTCCGTCATCATTGACATGTTTGCCCACTTCCCTCAGTATGCAGAGTAGTGCAACGTTGGTCTTGCCCGCGCCTGTAGGCGCGCACACTAACAGGTTCTCATCCGTTTCGAGCGCTGCTTTTGATATACGACTCTGGAAAAAAAAGAGCTTAAAATTGTGTTTGTGTAAGAGTAACGCACGTCACACCGATCGCAAGCGTGTGGTTCTACTGAGTGAGCCAACAGTTGGCGGTCCTTTACATCAGACGTTGTTCTGCCAGTGTTTAAAATGTAAAAGCGACTCACGTTACCAACGAAGCCACGAGTGTGATCCTACTGAGTGAGTCATCACTTAGCGGATCTTCAAAACAGACGTTGTTCTATCAGTTTTATATAAAGTGTAAGAGCGAAACACCGAACGAAGGTATATGGTGTTGCTGAGTGAGTCGGAAGTTATCAGTAAATATTTTAGTATGCTAGGCCTGCGGCTAATACGAACACTGGTCGGATAAATCTATCTATATCATAGTTTTAATGATGTAAGGTTGTTTAAACGTATTTTTAAACGTTAACTTACTTGTATCCTATTCAAGGTCTTGAACCCTTCGAAGGCTGGCTGTACGTATTTAGGAAGTTTCTCCACAGGCACCAGGGTCTCGTCTTCATCGAAAGGTTTAGGCTTCAACGCTGGCACGTGGACCTCTTCATACCCTGGACGCGGACATGATAAAAATTTAAATTTGAATAGTTGTACATCCACTCACTCGGTGGATGTATAACAGATTTCAGCTGGAATTAGAACCGTCAGAGTTGTATATCTAAGCTACAGGATCAATTGCTTTTACTAATGTAAGGTGTATGTATCGTGGGAGAGCCATGCTTCGGCACGTTTGGGCCAGCTCGACGGGAATGATACGTTGTGTTTCGACGAGTAAGTGAGGTTACCTGAGGCCCTAACCCTTCCCTCTCCCCTACTCCCACCTTAAAGGCCAGCAACGCACTTATGACTCTTGAGTTGCAGGCGGTAGTCACTTACTGTCAGGTGACCCGTCTGCTCGTTTGCCCCCTATTCCAAAAAAAAAAAACTTCGGTTCGCGCTTCTGCTGATGTAAGCCAAAATGTAATTTTCTATATTCAAAATAAATTACTTCAGAGTCCTCGTAAATATTATGTGATAATGTACTCAATTAATACCTAAAAGAATATTGTAAATTTAAATGAGGATATAATAATATTGTACTTATGTGGCTACTTCCACATACTACAGCAAGAACATACTTCAGCACCATCTAGCGAAGACTACCCGAACTACGTAGTAACTACTAATCCTGAATCACGCTTTAAAAGTTTTCGCGCCGATTAGTATATTTATAACTTCCCAACATCAACCGTTAGCATGATCACCTAGGCTGGTCAGAGGAGGCCTCTCTTCATGTTGGAGGGACACAACAACCGTTCCTTCACACTTATATTTGTTATTTTAATCAAAAGATTGTTTAATCTTTATTAAAAAAAGTTTTTTAATGAAGATTGATAACTTTTATATTTGTTGTGACTATGTTATTTTTCAATTATTCATTTCATTAATTAATTTAATCAACAGAATTATGTAACATTTTAAATTTTTTTATTATTTTTTATAAGGTTTACCACCCAGGATAAATAATTGTGATGAGCATGATCATTTGTGTGTGCCTGGGTGTAATTTATTTAGTAATATATATGACTGGCCTGTTGGTCTAGTGGCTAGTGACCCTGACTGCTAAGCCAGAGGTCGTGGGTTCGAATCCCACCCAGGACAAATAATTGTGTGATGAGCACGATCATTTGATCTGTGTCTGGGTGTAATTTATTTATAATATGTATGTATTTAGAAATATATAAGTATGTTTATCAGCAGTCTGGTTACCATAGTACAGGCTCTGCCTAGTTTGGGATCAGACGGCCGGGTGTGAGATGTGTGAAACTAACGAAAGCTCACCTTTCCTCTGCTTCCTGAAGGAGCCAGGTGGAAGCTGACAGCGTTTGTTAGCCATGAAGTGTGCTCCAGCCGCGAACATCAATTCCTCGAGTTGCAGAACCTTCCTGGAGCCTGATACCTGCGCTTGCGCCGAACCTTGGCCTTCTGTCTTGTGACGTTTGCGGGGAGCTTCCGATTGCTGTGCGGCCTGAAGAAAAATAATTCTCAAGGCTTTTGTCAACTCCTCAGCTGGGATGAGTCAATGAATGACATTTCGACTCAAGTGGTGCGGTGGTAATGCATTTAACTGCAACTTCACAGGTCCCGGATTCGATTACCATTCAGTGTATGTATATATGTATTGGAATAATATAGTAATATAATTGGCATAATTATTTTAACGTGGGAGAGCCATGCGTCGGCACGTATGGGCCGGCTCGACTCCGTCCGTTACTACCACGGCCTCACAGAAAACCGGCAGTGAAGCAATGGTTGCATTGTATTTCGCCGCGTGAGTGAGGTTACCGGAGGCCCTAACCCTTCTCTCTCCCCTATTCCCGTCCTTCCCCTCTTCTCCTACTCCCACCTTAAAGGGCGGCAATGCACTTGTGACTCTCGAGTTACAGGTGCCCATGGGCGGCGGTAGTCATTTACCATCAGGTGACCCGTCTGCTCGTTTGCCCCCTATACCACAATAAAAATATATATATATAAAAATATATTATTATAAATATGTTTATCTGTGTACTAGAACCAATAGTACAAGCCTTGCTTAGTTTGAGTATAGCACTGTGTATGTACCAGAATATTATTATATATATAAAAAAAAATTATTATAAATATGTTTATCTGTGTACTAGAACCAATAGTACAAGCCTTGCTTAGTTTGAGTATAGCACTGTGTATGTACCAGAATATTATTATAATTGCATAAGATTTTTTTCTTTAAAAATGCTTATCAAACTTAAGTTACACCACAGAATACATAATAGTACAGGTACAGAAGACCCACTCCGCCAAATAATTTAAATAAATAACGACTCTTGTTCCGACACAATAAAGTCCAATTCAGGTAGCACAGCGCTAATTACCTACAGTTATATTCAATTTGTTCTGACATCGCCGCGATGTTAGCGTTGTGTTTTTTTTATTAAAGAATCAACTAATTTGAATATTTAATTATCAAACATGAACAAATAAACCTAGGCTAGGTAATAATAACTTGATAGGCTAGATACGAACAGATGACGCGAAGGATGGACGCCGCTGTGTACTTGTAGCTTTAAACTTAACTGCGGAGTAGACCTGGCCTGGTTATACACAAAATATTGCCAGGAGCAGTTAAACACGAGAGATGAAGACTTATTGTGACACTTACCTCATCATCACCCTTCCCAGTTTCCAGCTGAGCCAAGATCTTCTGCAGGTGTGATTGTTTAGACATCTCTTCTCGAATAGAAGCCCGTTCACTCTCTGATTGTGAGGACGCCAGTTTTGTACAGTACAACACTATGAAGAAACAATCAATACAACATTAAAAAAAACATTGAATTAAATAACTGAATGTTTAATCACAAAAGACTATTAACCGCTCCGGCAATCTCATTATCATCTTTTTGCCCCTTTCCCAATTTCCATTGGGGTCGGCACAATGGCGGCTGGTTTCTTTAACGACCGGCCGCCAGCCTCACGCCAACCCTTGAGAATGTAGTCGTTTTAAGACCGGAAAGAAGGAAGAAGGAAAAATGCGTAACGAGAGGAACCTTTTTTTTTTTTTTTGTTGACGGGGTGGAAAATCCCTTCGGATCTCCGGCTCCTTGGGGACGCAGGAGCCAGGAGTATGTGGTGTTTCCACTAAAAACCACCCCGACAGCCGGTCTCAGGCGCCCTGCTCTGGGGAGGACCCGGACCATATTATTTCAGGTCCCCCCCGGATCGACGCCGCGCCTAGCCAAGCCCTATCCCGGGGAAAGCAGGCTTCCCCACGCCTATCGGCCTAATCAATGTGTAGCAGCTCGATCGCAAAGATGCGATCGGGCCGCCATCCTATCGCCTATCGCAGCAGTTTATTTGCTACCAGAGGTCCCCACTCTCTGGCAGCCTGCGGCCCCGTCGACGGTTGATACCGCCGCCGACGTCCTCTACGCTCGGGATCGGCCCTCTCCCGATCCCGTTCAGCGGTATCTTTCTGGAGCATTACAGCTTCACAGAAAGAGACCACTGCGCCCCAGCCCTCCTCATCCGCCAGCATACAACGAGAGGAACCTAGAGTAAGGTATGCCACAAGTCTCTGATGGGGAATGGAACTGAGACCCGAATGTCCTGTATTCCTGTAATTGGAGAGGCTACTAGGACAGCAACACTGGCTGGACCTCCAGCACGTAAAATGCTTGTTTTTTTTTTATATCACGTCCGTGGCATACAAGCGTGCGGTCCACCTGATGGTAAGCGGTTACCGTAGACTTTAGGCTTTAGGTTTTGGTGGTATGGAACCTTAAAAAAAACAAAGAAAATTCTTACCTGTATATCTATACTTGTTCAAGAGCTTCACAAACTCGAAGCAATCGTATCCGAGAAGCAGTACCAGCCTGTTCTCCAGGTCCCTGTCGTCTGCAGCATCAGCTAATGCCAGGAGGACCTCGCTGGACTTGGCTTGGGAGACCATGGCGTCTGGAAAGTGTCGGGACAGACGCCGCTGGAGCCAGTACGCGTCTATGTCCATTGGATGAAGAGTCGTTGCGTGGCGTTTTTGGGACTGTTCTTCAGTTAACTGGTTAGAGAAAAAATATAGTTTTGAAAAACTAAAAAAAAATCAAATTAAAAAGTAAACCATCTGCTTTCATCATCAGGTCATCGTTACTGAGCCCAATCTGTTGGACTCGTCAAAACGAAACGTTTGAGCCCAGGGTTTAAGGGTTCACTAAAGAGTTCCACTATGCACCTCCATCTTAATCTGGCTTCATCATCAGAGCCACAACTCGAGGGGTTTATTAGTAGCCACTAAAGAGGTGCGGCCCTCTTCCCGCTCAAGACTGCTCCAAGTTAAGTACCAGCGCCGGAACTACGTCCAATGCCTCTCAAGAACTCACCCTGAGCCTAGTATTGTTAACGTCTAAATTCCTTCAAATATTTATTTTTCTATTAATGCTTCATGCACAGATTCTACAAAGGCGGACTTAATGCCTAAGGCATTCTCTGCCAACCTTGGGGTGATGCAGAAATAAAAGTGGTAGGTGCAAAAGACATGTTAAAGAGAGAAAACAGAGAAAGAGAGAGAGAGAGAGATGATATTCCAAAGATACGTGTGATACAGATATTCCAAATATCTGTATCACATGTCTTATTATAAACTGTGAAAGTGTTTAATCGTGTCTAATTCCTCTCCTTACTTAAATTTACCTATGGGGGACCACATATAGACCACCCTCCACGTTACAGTAGGTTAAAATTGACGTCCCTTTGCATAGTTGCAAGTGAAACTAAAAGTGTGTTGTCATTAGTATAAATAAAACTCACATTTGTATGTATGGCATTCTTCTTTCCTTCGCTATCGCTGTCCTCATCAGCACTGCTGTCTTTCTCTTTCTCATTCTCTGAACCTTCTTCTCCATCTTCTTTTTCTTCTTCCCGCACCTATGAAATGACACATTATTAGGCAAATCAATATGAAAACTTATTTATCAATGAATTTTGGACTGACCTGTTGGTCTATTAGTCACTAATCCCAACTACTGCTGAGAGGTCGTGGGTTCGATTACCACAGGACAAATAATTGTGTGATTGATTGAGCACAATCATTTGTTCTGTTGTGGGTTTAATTTGTTTATAATATGTATGTATTTATTAATATATAGGTATGTTTATCAGCAGTCTGGTTACCATAGTACAGGCTCTGCCTATTTTGGAATTACCGTGTGTGAGATTTGTGAAGTTATTATTCTTCAATCGTAAAGATCCCTTTAAAAATGGTGTGTTGTTGTAACCTACTATTGTGTTTATGATATATTTTTATGTCTGGAAGTTTGATTCTCATCAAGAGAAAATCGTGGTAATTACTGGAACTGATTATTAAGAAAAATTGACGACGAAATATGAAAATGAATGTTAGATTTTAAATGAATATAGGAATATTAGACTAACGAGATTAGAGGATGTCTATTTAGGGATCATTGGAAGGTCACAAACGAGACGACGAGACTAGAGTAATTCTGTTTAAGGGTCATATGGAGGTTACAAGGGAGTTTGGTCAGGTTTGCACACATTTTCTAGCAAAAGAGTTGATGCATCATGTTATATATCTTACCTCCCCATAAGCATCCTCGTCGTCTTCCTCCGAGGACTCCTCAAACTGCACATTGATGCCGTATGTCTCATCTATCTCTGTGTTACCTTCGGCAGCACTGCCAATATTGAAGTCTGTTATCTTTTTGCCTGTGGATTAAAGATGTATTAAGTATGAGAATGGATTCACTCTTCTGATAATTCAAAAAGACTGACTGTTGTGAAGACTGCTTTGAGTAGATTTAACGGACACAAAGTACCTACACCCATACTCAGACCTATTGTTGGGATTTGTGAATGTACAACACCGCAATCCTTTGAACTACTGCGCAGTCAGTGATGAAACATGCAAGTTCATCTGTATATAATACATTATGTTTTACAAAATAAAGTATCTAAAATCTGTGGTCTAGAACTCATAGTGTAAGGTAATATAGTCTTGATGGTCCTATGTATATGTGCCAAAAATAAACAAAAAAGTAACGATTATGCCCAGCAATAAAAATTTTATGTATTTATTATATAAATTAAAGTAAACTTACCTAAATTAACTAAGAGGGCGAATCTCTCGTCAGCCACTGGTCCTAGCAACAGTTCTATCTCTTTCTTCTTTTCTGGATCTTTTAGTTTGTCATTCTTTAACACCACCAGTACCTGCGAAGTAAATAAAATCAATCATTTAATCTTACACTCCATTTAACCATTACTTACATTTCCATTAATTTCATCAAGATGTAAACAAAATGTGTTAAATAAAAAAAACTATCAGTCGTAGGACTGCAGTCAGAAGTGAAAACACATACACACATACATATACAATAAGGAGCTGACAAAACGCAATGTTTAGAATAGCGCCCTCTAGTGGATCTATATATGTATTATTAGCGTAACGGTAACGAGTTCAGAGCTTTTTCCCCATAGCAAAAATGCACAAAGTGCCTAAAGAAGTTTTCACTTCAAAAACAGACACTTCCGACAGAGTGCATAGGCAAAATCATTCCAGTATGGTAGGGACACGACCCCTGGAGATGATACAACGCGACATGAAGGCAGACCGTGGATTTCAGCAGGCCTGTTGGTCCAGTTGTTAGTGATCCTGACTGCTGAGCCAGATGTTGTGGGTTCGATTCATACCCAGGACAAATAATTGGTGTAATTATCTATAAATATGTATGTATTTAGAAAGTATGTTTATCAGCAGCCTGGTTACCATAGTACAGGCTCTGCCTAGTACGTAGTATATCAAGTTATTATTATTTCGCTACACTAAAAGATTTTTATTAAATTATGTAACAGTCCTCAGAAATTTTAGCGATTTTTTGACAACTTTTTTAATATTTCTTAAATGTAGTCTTTGTAGACCAGTTGTACGCAGAAGACCATTAGTGCTCTTCAGGTCCAGTATAACAATGCATTCAGGATGCTGTTGGGGCTGCCACGGTGGTGCAGTGCCTCTGGCATGTTTTGCCGACACAGACGGTTTTACAGCGATCAGGCGAAAGCGAGCGGCTTCACTGCTGCAGAGGATATGTGATAGGCCTAAACGTCTCCCGAGTGTATTTTCGGACAGACGTGACAGTCCTATAATTCATATTATTTATGCCAATTACATGTACTAACATAGTTATTAAGGTCAATTGTATACTAATGAATGATGAATATATACTGAAATAAATGGATTATTATTATTATTACTAAATATTAAACAAACCATTCAAAGAAGAAGATTCAATAGCAAGATGTGATATCACATGTCAATATTCATACAAGTGTTTTACAGTTGTAATAACTAATTTGACTCGACAGTCAACTACCATGTTCTGACTACTTTAATAATTACCTCATCACAAGCTCCACAGAGGATATCCCTAGGCTGATCTCCAAGAGCACTCTGCATAAAAGTCAGCAGCATCTCGTAAGCATGCCTTGTGTGTTGGGCCCTAGGTCTGTATAGGACACCCGGGGTATCATCTGCCCAAGCCACTCGAGCAGTTTTAGATTTTGACAGCTCATAAGAAGCTTCATCACGTTTCTGTCGTCTGGAAATAAGAAAATAAAAGTTATTATTATAAGTTTATATCAAAAAAAGGTCTGAGACCTCGTTTTCACAGTTTAACAGCCATAACACATGATTGATTTATTTTTCTTCCATTTCTTAATGGAACCAGAAGGAATTGTGTCATAAGTAGAAGCCGTTTGCCACTTTGTAAGAGTGAGTTAAATTTAGGTTGTAAGCGCCTTTTTTTTGTGAGTGCCTAGCGCAACCTCGACCATTTCTGTTCTTTTGTAGCGCACTCTTGCTTTATAGTTCACTGCTCAGACTTATGGCTTCCAGAAACCTCCAGATCCTATCAGCAGCATTGTTTGTAGTTTGTACGGTTTCATGATGTGCAACCCTAGGTTAATACTTCGATACCGCATTAGTAGGCCATAAAGGCATAGAATATGCATTGCAGTTTCTTCTGCCTTGCATATTCAGAATCTGCATGTTGAGTTCTCGTCCAATTTTAGCTTGGAACATATTTTTGTTCAGTTTGCGGTGTCTGGTGACGATCTGTGTTACTGAACAGGTTTTGTATCATTTTAACTCCAGAAGTTCCTATGTTACTTTGTTATCATAGCCCTTTATGGACTTTATTAAGGACTTTGAGTGTTCAAATTCTAACTCAACTTCAAAATCATTTATTCAATTAAGACACTAAGTGACATTTATGACACGTTAAATTGGTTAAATTGAAGCTAGAGTTAAAATCATAGATCGGCACAAATAGACGCCACAGCATGTACTGGATTGTCAAGGTAAATTAGGGGAAAAACACCAAAATCTACTGCCTGTTTGTGTTGATCTATAACTTCCAGTTTCCAAAGCCAGTTGTTTGTTGTAGGCCAGTTGTAGTCTTTCATCTCTTTATTCGCATTGATGCGAATTAAGCGTGTATGATTAAATAAGCTTGCTGTAGTGATGCTGCAGAATGGTTCCGGTCCATGCTGTCGGTTGTCTGCCCCAGCTCTGGCCTGTTCATCGGCTTTCTTCTTTGCCAAAAAGATTTATCAGTTTAATCATGTAAGTCAGTTTCGTACTATTAGATACTTGTCTGTAGGAAAATATACTTTCGTGTCAATAAGAATGTAGTTCAAACTGAGTAACCACGGATCCTGTCTTGCAATAATAGTAAATCTTGCAATTATGGGCTGATTATTTATAGCACTACTTTCCAACATTTACAGGCCCTCCAAGGTTATGGTTATCGTGTAGTTGGGGATCCTCCTTTTACAAAAACAATATCTTTATTTCATAAAATTGCTAAACAAAGGTTTAAATTTGTGCTTTTTAAAAGACTAATTAAAAATTGTAAATACACACAAATTATATACAAAACCCTGAGGTTACATTTCTCAAGGATCCAAATATTAATCCACTTGTAGCTAATACTAATATTCCTTATACTATAGCACATAATAACGCAACCACAGGATTAAAAATGCAACAGCTAAATTTGAAAATTGGCAATCCGTGTAACTGCAAAAATGGCGTACAAGGAAAAATTGGCAACCAAGATTTTAGTTGGCACATTGCGCCAGATAATCTGGAGATTTTGGGCGCAGTTGCTGTCAGTGGCCGCAGTTAATGCCACTGTATAGTGTAGTGACTATAAATGGGAATATACCAACAAATGGTCAAGGTTCAGTGAATTTTAGTACTGGCTCACAGGCAAAGGCTGTATCTCTGTAATTTTTAAAGTTACCTGATAATTACTTAAATTAATAAAGTTATTTATTTATTTAGATGTTTGTACTCATATACAGTTGTAAATTTCTAAGCAAACACTCAAACATATTTCGATTTGAGGTGTATTAGTTGTGATACAGACACACCCAATGCGCATCGATCACAATGACGATGTTCTAAAGGATCGGGTGGAGATGAAGTATAGTACAGAACAATGATGTATGGAGGTGTTTAAAAATTTACAATAAACTGGAATATCATAAAAAAAAGTGTTTGGCCATTGTCCAGTACCTGCTTTGTCTACCTACTCTACAGAATGCGCCTACCGAGAGAGCATTTTCATACTTCACATTCAACACAGTCTCTCCCCCCGCCCTGATGACATGTCCCGCATTTCAATTTACAGAAAGTTGCCCGCCTTATACATTTGTATTTAAGGTTTAAACTATCACTACATATTGTAAAACAAAGTCCCCCGCCATGTCTATCTGTTTGTGATAAACTGAACAACTACTGAACAGATTACTATGCAGTTTTCACTAATAGACAGAGTGATTCATGAGCAAGGTGTAGATGTATAGTTTGTTAAAATGTTGTGTAAATTGATTGAAATATGTTGATGATTGTTGAAATGTCTCTGCTACCCATAGGAACCCGGGGCGGGTTGCTAGTAATTTTATAAGATCAACTTCTTGTATAGCAGACCTTAAGTAACATTACCAAATAAATGGACCATATTAGAAACTTTTATCATTCAGGACTGTAGTAAGACCAAAATACTCCATAACATTGATTAATATAGACCGACATTGATGTATCTATATACATTGTGAACGAGATTTCACATAATACAGCTTTAAGAACTCTCTTGCAAACTGGTAATCACATAATATTGTTTCGTTGAGGAATTATTACAACTTACTTGACTTTCCGTTCTTCTGTTTTGTCAGGCTTAGTTCGTTGAGCCCTATCACCCATACGGGTTCCAATGAGCTTTCCTGATAAGGATAGTACCTCGCCTGTCGCCTCATCTCGACCGCGACGCTCGATTAGTCTTACATCGGCTTGTAATACAAGGTTAGAGTTCTGTAAAAATCAAAATAACACCATATCAATAAACATTCAAAAAAATTGAGTTCTTTTGAATTTATAACGCAATATAATAGTAAGACTGATAAGTTTAAAGCAAGTTTTGACAGTAAATTAATGTAAAATTGCACAATAACAAGCAATAATACCAAAAAAATTGTTTATTTTTTATAAATTTACTCACAGCTTTGTATTCATATTGTAACTGCCTGGCTGCTGCGTCAGCCATAGCGATTAACAAATTCTGTACTTATTTCACTAATACAAAATCCCCTGACAATAATATCACTTTTAACAAACTACGACAAAACAAGGTTTGTGAGGTTATAGACGATAGTATACCGCCGTAGCCATGTTTGACATAGACTATACAAAAAAAAAACTAAATTAGATTTTGAATAAGAGGCTTTTTAATATTTATTTCCTAAGATAACGACAATAGAGTGAGTTTTTGTAGTTAAACAAGGCAAAAAAAAACCAGCAGCGAGGTCAAAATTTAAATTAAGGCCTACCTATGCTAACAAAGAGAAGTATTTGATTTACGTTACTACTGCAACAAGGTGTGTAGGAATGCACAATGCCAACATATCCTTAGCTCCGTACAAAACGGTGACCCAGCTAACGATTGGAAATTCCTTCGTTCGCTTGGAGTTGGAAAACAGCATCAAGAATCATGTCCTAAGTTTTTAGATATTAATATGCTTAACCAGCACTTCTTTGCTTCGTCTCATTTTGATAAGACAACTAAATTGAAAACATTAAATTATCTTTCAACACTTCCAACTTTTGACTACCCTCCGTTTGTTCTTAGTCAATTGACTGCTTGTGATGTTGAGAAGAGTATTCAATTCATCGCATCTAATGCAATTGGCACTGATTGCATAAGCCGTAACATGGTCCATCCAATCCTTGATAATATTTTACCAATAATTACCCATATCCTGAATATGGAAAGACGCATAACTTATTCCCTTACCCAAATATCCTAAACCTGTATCCTACTCTGAATATCGGCCTATTCAAATTTTACCCTTTCTGTCAAAGGTCCTTGAACGCCATATCCACTATCAGCTCAGTACGTTCCTCTGCATAAATAACCTACTCAATACGGTTTGAGCCCCGGCCATAGTACGACTACTTCCCTCTGGAGGACTGGCATGGAGAGTGGAAAGCTCACAGTTCTCTGTCTACTAGACTTTAACAACGCCTTTAACACTGTGGACTACGATGTTCTCCTTGCCATACTAAACTCACTCAACATATCTCCATCAGCTATTGACTGGTTTCGTAGTTACTAGGCAACGTGTTCGAGTGGATGATACCTATTCCACCTGGTCTAAAACAACAGCTGGTGTGCCACAGGGTGGCGTTTTATCTCCTTTACTTATTTCAATATTTATTAATTCAATTTCGAATCAACTTCTCTCTTCCTACCACCTTTATGCAGACGATTTGCAAATCTACTCTCAAGCAATACTTAACGAGGTGCCCCAGGGTATAAATACCATTAATAAAGACCTAGCTAGTTTAAACAAATGGACAACAATGTATGGGCTCAAGGTTAACTCTAGTAAGACGAAAGCCATTATTGTCGGTAGCTCTAGACTTATTCCTAAAGTTGACTATTCAGAGTACTTCCACAAATTTCTTTTGAAGGTGTCACTATGCCTGTGATACTGACAAACTTCGAGAAGATGCCGGTAACACTGACTGGTCAGATTTGTATGACGCGCAATGTGTTAACGCGAAAGTTAATATTTTCTGCAATAAGCTATTACAGCTTTATAACTTGCACGCTCCTTTGCGAAAGATTAAAATAAAACATTTACCGGCTCCATGGCTCACTGAGGAGATAAGGCAGATCATGTCAAAAAAAGCTGCAGCTAAAAATAAGTACAAGCATCGACCTACGGACACAAACTTCGAAAAATATGTTTCCCTAAGAAATCACTGCAACAAGATGTGTAGAAATGCACAACGCCAACACATCCACTCATCCGTTGAGAACGGAGACCCAGCTAAAGTATGGAAATTTCTGAGAACACTGGGAGTTGGGAAGTCGCGCGAAGACTCTATTCCTAAAAATGTCGATATTGATTCTCTTAATAAGCATTTCTCTACTTCGTCCGACTTTAATGATACAATTAAAGCAAATACTCTTAGACATATTTCTTCTTTCCCAGCTCCCGACTATCCACCTTTCTTCTTTGATCAACTGTCCGCTTGTGATGTTAAGAAGACCATACTAACAATTTCGTCTAATGCAATAGGAAGTGACTGTATCAGTCGAAATATGATTGTCCCTATCCTTGACGAAATCCTACCTATCCTATGCAATATTTTAAATCACTCCCTGACTACTGGTGTCTTTCCATCTGCGTGGAAAGATGCACAAATTATCCCACTACCAAAAAAAGTTAAACCCTCTTCCTTTTCTGACTATCGTACAATATCCATTTTGCCTTTCCTATCCAAAGTCCTTGAACGCCTTATCCATTCCCAATTAAGCACCTTTCTTTCTAAGAATTATTTATTAAACCCGTTTCAATCTGGCTTTCGTTCTGGTCACAGCACGACTTCTGCACTTGTTCACATAACGGACGATATCAGACTAGGCATGGATGGTGGAAATATTACAGTACTTACCTTACTTGATTTTAGTAACGCCTTCAATACTGTAGATTTTCACATTCTGCTTAGTATACTGCAGTCTCTTAACATATCTCCAAGGACAATTGATTGGTTTCGCAGTTGTCTGGTCGCCGACAATGTATACGCATTGAAGACTCGGTGTCTTCTTGGTGCAGTATTACTGCTGGTGTACCGCAGGGTGGTGTTTTATCTCTCTTACTCTTCGCTGTTTTTATAAACTCCATCTCTAAACAATTACGTTCATCCTACCATCTTTATGCAGATGATTTACAAATATATACACAAGCTCCGCGTAACATGCTATCGGAAGCCATTAACAAAATCAATGCAGACCTATCGGACATTTGCGATTGGAGTGATAATCATGGACTCAAGGTTAATCCCTCAAAAACGCAGGTATGCGTTATAGGCAGTCCTGGGTTAATTCCAAGAATTGATTGGTCTCAACTGTTTCAAATTAAATTTAATGGCACTTCATTACAGATCAGCACAAGTGTAAAAAACCTGGGAATATGTATGGACAGTACCTTATCTTGGGGTCCACAGTTGCAGCAAGTCAGTCGTAAAGTTTACGCTTTAGCGGGATCCTTACGAAGAATACGTAACTTTCTTCCAACTACCACTAGAGCTGCGCTCGTACAATCACTTCTTCTTCCGATTCTCGACTATGCCGATGTCAGCTATCTGAATCTCACTGAAGCACAACTTGATAAGCTTGAGCGACTTCATAATTTTTGTATAAGATTAATATATGGGCTACGAAAATATGATCACGTTTCAGAATTCCGTCAAAAGCTCAGGTGGCTTCCAATTCGCTCTCGCCGGAATACTCATATCCTCTTTTTACTTTACAACGTCTTATTCAACCCTAAAGCCCCATTTTATATCAAAGAACGGTTCAAGTTCCTTCATGACACACATGAAAAATGTCTAAGGTCATCTGAAAATTTGAGACTGGAGATGCCACAGCATTCCACAAAATTTTTTGATCATTCTTTTACTGTTCAAGCTGTACGCTTGTGGAATGCATTACCAATTGCCATTAGGCGAGCACAATCAATAACTGTTTTTAAAAAAATGGTTTATGAACATTACCTTTCACTTTAGTTGTATGTATTAGGTGTATGTATTGTATATATTATAGTTTATGGTTTATGTATGTATATTTGTTATATATATGTGTATTGGTATTTATAGTAGGTTAAGTAGGTTAATGTAGAATATCTGTATATTTAATATTTATTAGAAATGACAAAATAAATTTTATTTTATTTTATGTTCTTTGTAAATACACCATCAACTGCCACTGTCTCTCCGATTCATTTTGATCCATCCTAAGGTTGCCTGGAAGAGGTTGCATCTAGCAATAAGGCCGCCCTTTGTACATTATATTATCCTTGATATAATTTTATTATGTAAATGTATTATAAAAATAGTGTACAAATAAAGAGTTATCTATCTATCTATCTATCTATGCCTTTAAGCAATAGTGTAAAAAACTTAGGGATACACATCGACAATACCCTCTCCTAGAGTGTTCAGATGCAAAACACGAGTCGAAAAATATTTGCCTCTGCAGCTTCTTTAAGAAAATTACGCAATTTCCTTTCTACTAATACTAAAATTGAACTAGCACAATCAATTCTTCCCCCCTTTCTTGACTATGCCGACGTCAGCTATGTCGATTTTAACGAGGACCAACTAGATAAACTTGAGACACTGCAGAATTTCTGTATAAGATTCATCTTCGGCTTATGCAAATATGATCATATCTCCGAATTTCGTACCAAACTCAAGTCGCTTCCGATTCGCCTTCGCCGGAATACTCATATCCTTTCTTGACTGTATAATATCTTATTTAACCCTACTACTCCTGTTTACCTTAAGAAACGTTTTGCATTCATTCACGACACACATAATAGATACTTAAGATCATCGGAATACCTGACCTCAGAAATTCCAACCCACTCCACAGCTTTTTCTGACATATCTTTTACAGTGCAAGCTGCACGTCTATGGAATGCATTGCCAGAAGCTATCAGACGGGCAAAGTCAACTATTTTCCAAAAAACTCGTCAAGGATCACTACCTATCTTTGTAATAACCTATACCTATGTATATGTTTATGTGTATATATATATTTATATGGGTATGTATGTGTGTATGTATACATGTTATTGTTTTAGTAAGTAAGACTAATGTGCACCACAAGTTACCTATTACTATACAGTATAGTCCATCAAAGGTTGTCTGTAAGAGATCGCAGACTGCGATAAGACCGCCCATTGTATGCTACTTAACATTGTATGTATCCTATTTTTGGTGTACAATAAAGTATACTCTATCTATCTATCTATCAATAGTAATTCAATAGAGTTTTTATTTTAATGTTGGTACTTTGTTTTAATTTGGTTACTTTCATTTACAATCCTGAAATCCATTCATTGATTTTCCGCTCCTATTTGTCGTAGCGTGATGTTATATAGCCTTCCTCGATAAATGGCATATCCAACACAAAAATAGTTTGTTCCTAAGATTAAAGCGTTCAACCAAACAAACAAACTCTATCTTTATAATATTAGTATAGATTGTAGAAGCACAAGATTGGAAAAAAAGAACTGTATGTAGATGAACATTAATATGAATTCTCCATTAGACTAGAGATTATCTACTTGTAAATAAATGTACAAGTAGATAATCTATCGCTTCTCATAGTAGTGTCATTGGTTACCATGTGTATTTGAATAATCATTGTTTATCAATTAGGTACCTGCTTAGTACATTACGATTTAAAAGAGGTGAGTTATAATTTTACTGGTCTGATTTATCGCCCTTTTGCCCACTGGGTACACTCATACTGCTGCCTCTACGTAGGCCTGCCATTAATTTACTTAAACTGCCAACGCCGGACAAGCTCTTCAAAAATCCCGGACATATGTGTAAAATCGAGATTCTTACCCGGACACCTTAAAAAAAACGTCGATTCCATTTTTTTTTATTAAATAGCTTGTTCATCTAATAAATTATAAGATGCCCTGACACAGTGTTCGGGTTTTACCCGGACACTTTTTGAAAACCCCGCCCGGACGCTCTCTAAACTAGGACAAATCCGGGGAAACCCGGACGGATGGCAGCCCTACCTCTACGAAGAAAGACCTTGTCTTTCCATTTTATAGGCCCAATTCTTCCTTGACTGTACTTTAGTTATGTTCCGAAGTACCTATATTTAAAGTTAGATACCTGTTTTCTTACATATCAAAGAATACATATTGAATGAGATCGAATAGATTTTTTACGACTAAGAAATGGACTTCTCCCAGGTCGTGGAGTATAGATCTGGTTCCAGATGTTAGTGTAAATCTGGTCCCATATGTCTGGTGTAAATCTAGATTCAGATGTCCAGTGTAAATCTAGATCCAGATACCTGGTGTAAATCTAGATCCAGATATCTGGTGTAAGTCTGGATCCAGATGTCAGATGTAAATCTAGTTCCAGATGTCTGGTGTAATTCAGGTTCCAGATGTCTATAGTATCTGTTTAATTTATAGAATTTCATATTGTGTAATTTAGTTATCAGTGCCAAATGAGTAACACTAAACTTGGCACAGCTACCAAAACCTCTTGTTTTTTACTATGCATGAATTATCTGTACTACCTTTACACTAATTCCGACTATTTATGAGCTTTTAGACTGTGTAGTTTGGTTGGGAAAAAAACAAGCTCAAACAATATTTTTAGAGAAGTATGTTTTAATACTTTAATTTCAATAAATGTAAATAAAATCAACGTTAACTGAAATATAACCAAAGTTTTTATTGAAAATAAATGAATACAACTATGTTTGTTTTACTTAATTATAGATATTATACCGCTTACAATATAAATGGGAGAAAATCACAATAATAACAGCCTAATTTGTACATAATGGGTAAATTGATGATACTAAAAAAGAATATAATTTTAGTGGAGTAATTTGTGAATAAAGGAAAGCTGTTTCATTCTTTGTTCAAATATTTCTAGATATATCTAGATGGCGTTTTGTATTTCTAGAAAGTTTTAATGGTATTGTGGGTCATGACTGTCATGATTCTTTAAATATGGAGGTAGTAAGAAATTCAAATTTCGAACTAGTAATTGAATGACTTGCTGATAAAGAATAAAACAGCAGTATCTATGATTTTAAGCTGTGAATTTATATTCAGACAATTTTCTGCAAGTATTCGTCGAACAAATACAAAGCAATGGACAGGTCTTGTCCATTCTTGGAGGCGAATCTCTTGACGTCATTGGTGTGTCCAGCGAGTTCGCGGATGGTCTTGGCCTGGTATTCAATGAATTCTTCTTCGATATATTGAGCGATCTGTAAACATTTATTTCTTAGAGTAAGATGTCTTTCTTTGCACACAAATTGCAAAATAATTAATATTATGCTGTGATACAAATCATCAGTTAAGCAATAAATCAAAAGATCGGTTCTCCAAATTACAATTATCAAAAAAAAATTGTGATTTTTACTCTTTTTTTGTTGAATTTGTCAAGTAGGCACTGCACTTGTGTATAAACATGATGTGAAGTTGTTTTTGGGTTTTCTAAACTTAAACTAAAATAGTATTCATCCTTTTTATCGCTCGCCTATTTTTTTTATCGTGTGGAAACCCCCACGGGTCATCATCTCACCGGAGCTAACGGTAAAGTGATATGTCGGAATCGAACCGACTAAAACCACAACGGTGTTCCGTCACAAGTGGGTCTATTGCAGGGGGACCCGGGTATACCCTAGGAAGGAATCTTCCGGGAACCCCTGCAGACCTTGGCCGCCTTCTGCAGGCGACCACACCATGGAGTACGGGGGGCCTTACCCCCCTCCAGAGCAGAGAGTTGAGTTGAACACTCTACAAATGTCATTATCAGACTTCTAACCTTTCTTCAGATTTCACTAGTGGTTAAATTATATTGAGAATAATTAATAAATTAGTTATTTTCTTGTTGTGACTGACATTTGCATGCCATAAGACATGATGTACTTACTTATGATTGTTCGTACCACCTTTGTCTACTATGTTGCAAGCAAATAATTGTTTTTGATTTTTACCTCGGGATCGTGTAGGTGCTGGCTATTCCTGGTGGCTTCGCGATGGATATAGAAGGCGCGCTCGGCCAATTCCTTCTGCGTATCCAGAGCTTTAGCGAGAGCTTCTAACTCGTGTAGTTCCACGGTGTAGTTCTTGCGGACCGATTGCTGGGTGCTTTGGCTTGTGAAGTCCATTTCGTCACCTAAAAGGACATGTATAAAGTTAAAATCATAAAATATTGTAATTGACTTCAAGCGTAATTCATTAAATTGTTGATAACAAGATATCTCGTGGAAGAAAAAACTGTTTCTAATTATTTTTATTGATAAAACTAAAAATACAAAAGGCAATCAGTTGAAAAATAGAAGATAAAAAGTGTAGATATATCTATATATATCATACTAGCTGTGCCCGCGACTTCGTCCGCGTGGAATAGTGTCTTTGGGTAGAATTTTTAACTATATAGGCTAATTGACAATACTTCCATACAACTTTTCATCCCCACCTTTCAACCACTTACATCCCTTTTTTCGCATTAAAAAGTAGCCTATGTCCTTTCTCAGGCTCTAGACTATCTGTGTACCAAATTTCATTTAAATCGGTTCAGTAGTTTTGGCGTGAAAAGGCGACAGACAGACATACAGAGTTACTTTCGCATTTATAATATAAGTAAGGTTTAAACAGTAATATAAAATTTTAACAAAAAAACTAGACTTCCAGGAAACTGATTCTGAACATAATGCATTTAAAAAGTAAAAAATATTTCATCCCCTTAGTGTTATTACCCATAAATATACCCTCCAAAGTAAAAAAAGAAATTCCAAATCAGTTAGTAAATGATGGAGTTTTGAGGTAACGACCAAACAAAAAAAAAACAACCGAATTGAGAAACCCCTCCTTTTTGAGGTCGGTAAAAGAGTACATTACCTCTCAAAGTGACATGCTTAATAATTTCAATAGTCTTCTCCCACGCATCATCAGACAATTTCTTGAAGAGCTTGCTGAAGCCAGCTCTGTTGGTTTGATAGTTGTTGTAGTACGCTGAAGACAGAAGATACTCGTAGGACCGTTCCAAGTGGAGATTGGCGTATGCTTGCATCTCTGTTGCCACGTTCCCGTGACTTCCATATTCACCATACTTGGCATTACAACGGGTAAGACCTGGGACAAAAAAAATATTGTTTTGGCATACATTTTACAAACCCATTAATTTTTTGAAGTGAAAACTTCTTTAGGCATGTTTGTGCACTTGCTATGGGGAAAAAGCACTGAACCTCGTAGCCGTCACGCTAATAATACATATATAGATCCACTAGAGGGCGCTAATCTAAACATCGAGTTTTGTCAGCTCCTTATTAATTAATGTCACCAACCTGATAATATGACGTTTTAAGCTCGTCGTTTAGTTTAAGTTTTCACTTCTGTCGGCAGTGCCATGACTGCCTATGTATCAAAGGTTTGAAGTAGAAGAAGCTATTGAGAAAGCTTTTGACATTTTGGGACGAAGACTATGGTTGCCGCAAGGTTAGTTAGAAAAAAAACTATAATATATAGTTTAATGGTAGAATTACGAACGTGCAGAAAGTAAAAAAAAAAACTGAAAAATGTGCCAATTCAAGAAGCTTTTCCATTACAAAACAATATTATTTATATATTAAGCATACGATTGGTAAATTGTCAAGAACATTACATATTGGTGATATTTTAGGACTAACTTTTTTTCTTTTTACCCGACTGCGCATGAAGGAGGGTTATGTTTTTCGAGTGTGTATGTATGTAACGGTTTGATGGATTTCGAGATGTGAGGTGTCATCTGAATCGTCTACATAGTGAGAATATCATAGGGTATAAAATATAAAAAGGAAGCAAAGAGGAAGCAAAGAGGAAAATTTCAAAAGTAAGCTTTGTTAAATAGATCAACATTACCGTAATTATGTAGAGCTAGCACAGCAGATATCAAAACTATACTATTATGAAATATGCAGTAGTTTACTAGAATAAGCTATTTTCAATAGAGTATTTTGTTCTATGAATGTAATGGTCAAAAATATTATTATAAAGATAGTTTAGTTACGCAATAAGGAATCGGCCAATTTATTTCAATTTTCATATTTTTTATCTGTTCTACAAATGTGGGAAACGAAAGCCGCCATGGCGTTACGTCACAGGTCACTAAAAAAACCAGGTACATTTTAATTTTTAAATTGTTGAATATTTTACTCTTCCCGTTTATTTTACTTAAGGATAACCATGGACAATGGCTTTTGATAGGATTCGTTTCCTATGATAGGATTTTTTAGCAATAAATCCCGATTTTTGTATTATCAAATTATGTGTTTAAAAATCGATGGGGGATCTTTTGTTGTCCACCTCTAATCATAGGATTTCAAAATGGACACAATTGCAAAAATTTACTCTTTTTCTACCGACACGTAACGTCATTCAATGGCGTCTAGCGTTTTCATTAATTTACGTGTGGAATTTGAAAATGTAAAATTGAAATGCATTTTTATGCTATTTGGATTGAATTAAGTTTAGTAAATTTGGTGGTTGTTGACTCAGGATGAAATTAAGATACTTTTAAAAAAAAGGTGTAATACCTTATTAATGTGAGAAATCTAAGAAAAAGTATGGCAAGCGGGGGAACTAATTAGACAACTATTTAAGACTACTAGCTTATCTCCGCCTGCTCTATATTTTCTAACTTCTATGTCTATGATCATGTCCATTTCTATTTTATAGAATAGAAATACACTACTTATGTAATGCAGGCGGTTTTATTTTAAATCATTTAATTATAGTATATTAACGACCGGTTTCTGAAAAGCTGACGGCAACGCAAAAATTAACTAATCTTATGTCAAGTATATATTATCGAGTTATTAAGAATTTTGATTTGATCATCAGATCAGTAAACAGAGCTTATGTCAAATTTTACAATTTTACTGCATATCTTATGTCAAATGCCATTCGAATGTCAAATGAAATTGATAATAGATTAGTAAATTTTTCTTCGATCAACGTTTTGGAAACTGAACTGATTTGACACCACTGTTAACTTGATAACTCTGTTAGTTGAATAATATTTTGATCAGCCTTCCAGAAACCGGGTGTAAGCCTGCTACAATTTTAAAGAGAAGCAGCACTTACCATCTCCACCTACAAAAAATAAACAATACTTATTTAGAAAAAGATCAAGACCTTTATTAAAATCTGACGTTTATTATCACTGCTCAGCTTGTTAGGATCGTAGTGTGATGTTACATAGCCTATAATATTACTCAATACATACTCTATCCAATACAAATAATTATTCAAATCCGTCTGATAGTTCCAGAGATTAGCGCGTTTAAACAAACAAACAAAAAAAACTTTTAAACTTTAGTATATTAGTATAGATATAGACATCCATCATATGGCTCTGACGTACTATGGACTTGGCACACTGTTTTGTTTTCTTGTGGAGACTGCCACTGATTCCACCTCCAACTTTTTTTCTTAATAATATTAGTCTGAAACATATCTAGACCCAAACTAATACATACATATTATACCTACATAGGAAACACTCAGACCAATGCGAAAAAGATTTATTCATGAAAATTTCCCATCAGGTGAGTTTGAAAGATGAACGTCTATTTCATTAGAGAATTGAAAAAAAAAAGTGTATGTGTGCAATTCACACACGGCAGAAGTAAAACTTCAGAAAAACAGATCAAGATATACAAAGAATGGTCTTAATAATAAATAGTAAGCAAACCTTAAGTCCAGTTACCACTGTACAAAAATTACACCACGTTGACATGGACATGTAGTACGCAGACGCAAAGACAAAGATTGGTAGTACGCAGGTGCAAAGACAAAGATTGGTAGTACGCAGGTGCAAAGACAAAGATTGGTAGTACGCAGGTGCAAAGACAAAGATTGGTAGTACGCAGGCGCAAATACAAAGATTATAGGAACGTGATGCTTCCGTTTCATTGAATTTCAAACCACAACGTTTCTAAAGAAGTTTCACTTAAAAAAAACATAGGCAGTCATGGCACTGCCGACAGAAGTGAAAACTTAAACGAAACGACGAACCTAAAACGTCACATTAGCAGGTTGGTGACATTAATTAATAAGGAGCTGACAGAGCTCAATGTTTAGATTAGCGCCCTCTAGTAGATCTATATATGTATTACTAGCGTGACGGTCACGAGTTCAGTGCTTTTCAACATTGAAAAAGTGCACAAACGTGCCTAAAGAAGTTTTCACTTCAAAAAGAATGAAACCTCCGATCATTGAGTTGCAGTACCACATGGATCCTCATAGTAGAATCTAAAGGTGGAGAGGCTATGTCGGAGTCGGATTATAATTTATAGAGGCTTTTATGGAGTACGGGTTTAACACCAATAAAATACAGAGATCGATTATTTGAGAAACATTCTTCAGCAATAATGTATTTTACTGCAAATGTCATGAAAATGCGTCCGGTGTATATGCTAAAATCTCGAAAATAGTGACGATAGGCTAAATAGGTATTGTATTTAGGGTCGCGTTTAGGGGCTGGTCTTAGACTATAAATATCTTTAGACTACAGATATTTGGAACCTTCCCCGGTCTGGTTTAATAGAAATGTTCGAAAACCTGCTTCTTAGGCTGCGTTTCCACCAGAGCTGTGCGAGGTAGCTGAGCGGTGCGAGGATGTATAACGAAGCTGTGATACTATGTGAGCGTTTCCACCAGACCGCTGAGAGGTGCGAGGATGCATAGCGACGCTGTCGCTGTGGAATGATGCGCAAATGAGCGGTGCGAGGATGTGTATAATACACATTGACCTCTAACAAACACCGTCTAGCACACATCCCTCGCATCCATCTCTTACTTGTTTTGTACGTACATAAACCTCGCTCCGCTAAGCCGTTTCCACAAGAGCTGCGCTGAGGCTAGGTAAATGGAACGATTTTATTGGTTCTTAACAAACACATACATCCCTCGCAACGCATCCTCACTCATCTCTGCTGGGACCGCAGCCTTCTGCATATTTTTCTAGAAACATTCACACACGTAGGTATTGTCAATAAGTTTACAAAACTTACAAAGTTTGGGAGGAGGTATGCATGTATGGATGTTTGTTGCTCTTTCACGCAAAAACTACTGAACCCATTGCCATGAAACTTGGTATGTAGATAGCTGGAGACCTGAATTAACACATAGGCCAAAGGCCAAGATATTCGTACGGCATCAGGACTTACGCGGGTGAAACTGCGGGGCGCAGCTAGTATGTAAATATGTCTATCAAATATAAAAACCGAAGTACTTGTTTGTAGTTTATAAAGATAACAAAAGATATATGAGTATAATGCCCATTATTTTAATACAAAAGAAACATATGAACATACATATGCCTATTTTAATAGAAAAAAATATTACAACACAACAATTATATTTAATGTTAATAAATGCACTTTGTGAGCAATTGCGTACGCACGAATGTAAAAGTCCACATGTTTGCGGTTCAGACATATTATGTATTTGTGTACACAAGTGTCTACATGTACATTGGTCTGGGTTTTACTACTAGAAATGGCGGCGTGGTGGTTGAATTTCGACCATGGTTTTTTCGTGGCCAGTATAACTTGAGCTGTCATTGTATAGACTTACTTACCATGACAGGTAATCATATATACTGGACGCGTGTAATTACATTATGCCGTTTTCACGTAATTTTTAGAGTTGTAAGACATATTGTTTAAAAATTTTAGCTTTCTGGATTCTTCTATATTATATAATCGAAATTACCTGAAATGTATAATGACTAGTGAGTGGAGGGTAGACGTGAAGAGTACCATCTCTGTATACGGTGTGCGTTCCGAAATACACTAAGACCACTGTAAAGTATGACGTCAATTCAGTATACTGCGAAGCCGTTCCTTTGTTCCTTTATAGTTAGCTATACTGGTTGCTGCTTATAACGGAACGCAGTCCAGTATACTGTCAGTTGTCAATGTCAAAGCGCATAATAAAAGTGACAGCGTGACAGCACTGAGAGCACCTTACCTCGAAAGCTCCAGTGCTCACAGTACAAAAATGGCGACGTTTATGAAAAGGAAATAAGGTTATCGAAATAACGTTACATATCCTTTCGTCGTGTTATTTTTAAAGAAGATGCAACGGACCGCACATCTAATCGTCTGTCAATATCAACTCGTTATTTTCTCATTGGGGAATACATCGATAACTTATCTCATGATTCAGATTTGACCGACATGATGGTATGCTATCAGTCATACATATCTTTAACATTGAGAAGAAAGAAGTCTTAGTAACAAAAGATCGATACAGTTTACATCACAATGTGGAAGAAAGGTTGTTATGCCCCTTTAAAAAAAGGACCAAACAATTGACGTTAGGAATTTATATATGTATCTCATCATCCTCCGCGCCTTTTCCCAACTAAGTTGGGGTCGGCTTTCAGTCTAACTACAATACGGCCGAACTTTGATATTTTACGTGAAGCGACTGCCATCAGACCTTCACAACCCGAGTACTAGGCGATATCGAAGTTCTGTAGTAAGGCCAGGTTGTCGGACTTTTTAGGGCTCCAAATACCTAACGAATGCCACAGATGTTTGTATGGCACCCGGGACCGACAGGTTAACGTGCTCTCCGAAGCACGGAGTGGTCTCAATTTGTTAAGAATGGTCACCCATCTTAGACTGACCTGGCTAGTATTACTTAACTTTGTAATATGCTAACCTACTCGGTTACCACTTGGCCACAAGCCCCCCAAGTTATATATGTATCTATGTACTAAATATTGTTTGTGCGATACGGGATCAATAGTTTAGTGCAGTAGTTACTATAGAATTCGGCTGGTTTTCGCTAGATGACGCTCACATAAGTTTTGTGGATGTTGAAAAACTGATTTACTGATCCTGTGTATTTAGTTTTGTCGGGTACAAATACCTGGTGTTTATTATTGTGAAATAGTTCTGTCTACATGTTTCTACTAAAAGTAAACAGTATTAATGTTATTAAAAAAACATACATATACTTACCTAAAAAACGTTTGCAATTTTAGAGCTTCAAAGGAAGCATGTACCAAATGACTATTTAAGCCCCTAATATTTCTAAATTGGGCGCTATCATTCAAGTAGGGGGTCATCATGCAAATAGAGGGTCATAATGGAAACGGCAAATAGGTAAGAAGTGCAGTGAAGAAATTGTTGGTTTAGAATTTATGCTATTATAATAAGATATGTATGTTCTGCTATCGCTCACAATATTTTGGTGGTCGAGAATTTGTGTGACGTCCCTACTTATCGCTATTAAAACCAAACGAATCCTAGAGAAGCAAACCATATCGTTTTTCTTAAATCCTGTGGAAGATTTTGACGTATTGCTACTAATATAATAACATTTCTACAACTCACCCAAGCTGTTGGAGACGGCGCTACATTCCATCTCGACATTCTGATAACAGGAATCAGCCGCCAGGGACCCTGTGACGGCCAGGAGGCAGAATAGTATTACAGCCTTCATTGTTCTGGAAAAGAATTTTAGATTTTGAAGTCCAGTTTTGTATGTTTGGACATGAAAAATTTAAATTGGTTTTATGATCACGAATCACAAGTACATTTTAACTTGTAGTGCATATTTGTAACATTTCCATTAAACCTTGAAAAAAGGAGAAATTTTTGGCTGTCTTTTTTTTCGTTTTTCGTTATTCACAGTGTGTAATTCTATTACCACAATGATATTGAATATTAAAAATAAAAGTGGTCCCCATTTTTTTGGCCCCAAGTATCTGTTTCGAAAAACGATTAATGGCTTCCTATTTAATACATAAATGCGTATAATCCAATCCCAAAAATGATTTTTACAATAAAAACTTTCGTGAGTGGTATTCATATTTATTAAAAACTATACGGTTTTACTCACGTTTGTATTTTCGGGGATGCCCGACTAGTTTCGGACCCGACGGGGGCCCTTTCTCAAGGAGTGAAGCGTCCTGCCGCGTCCTGTCAGGCGTCACACAGTGTCGTCAAACGTGAGTAAAACCGTATATTTTTTAATAAAAAAAAAAAAAAAAATTTGTCATCAAACCTTAAGGTATCTATTGATAAAACCATAAAGGGGGATGCCAGAAAGACTATCAATTTTTGTGACTTGGCATTAAAATTATAAAGCCAAGTCTAAAAAACACACAATATAGTTCCCTGAATTTATATTTCATTGACACTAGAAGATTCTAATGATAACAATGCCGGTCTTAAGATTTATTTCAATTCCATACGTAGAAAAACAACCTTCAAAAGATTACAACAAGTATAAATACAAAGGCTGCTTAAAAATCAAATCAATGATTAGAACGAATCTTCATGTCTTGAAGTTTTTTATTTACTTTTAATTACAACATGATACAACCTAGTGACAATAGATATTTATCATAACACAATGATAATGTGATGAAACTCTCATGTCAAATTTTCAATACAAATACTTCTGTGTTACAAGATGATGATCATTCATCTGTGTTACTTTGACCCTGCACCACCAAGGTGTACAACACATCAAGATAGCAAATGCCTACCCCCTTGCAAATTCTCAACTGCTAATGTGATGATGGTTCATCTGTGTTACAAAGTGATGATAATGGTTAAGGGCTCTTTTCTACATTTAGACTCATAAACGGTCCATTATGCGAGATAAGGCTGCCTAGTTGAGCCAGCCTTCTTGCTTCCAGAAGCACAGAAGCCTTCTGGGGCATTCACAGGCTACTAGGAGCATCCTTGCATCCGCAAGGATATTTGACCGTTGTATGTCCACTCCCTAGCGCTCCAGGATATTGTGGGCGACCATTGCCGTGGCTAATTCAGGACCACTGCATTGTTCCTACAACTACTCTGATGTTGAGTCGGTTCAGACTGAGCAGTCTACAAGTCAAATGTGGTAAGACCTTTGTCAGCACCAGTTTAGACTGTTTGCAGCGACCCATAAGCGAAATTGGTTGAAGATGATGATAATTCACAACTAATCCCTCTTACATTTCTCAAGTGCTGAAGTGGAGGACATAGGTACAAAAACAAAGTAGTTGAAATGTAAATACTCCTACATTATCAAGATATGTGCCAGAAGCAGTAATACCTCTGTCACAGAAACGAGATAGACATAGCAGCTTCTAGTGACCAGTAAGCAAAATAGGTTTTCTAGATTTTGATAAAAATTAAACTATTTTTACTTGAATAAAGTCTGAGTATCCAATTATATACTGCATATCATTTACAATAAAAGATCCTTCTGTTTTTTTTGCACACACAAATTTCTTTACAAATAATAAAATAATTTGTGTCACTGGGGAATTTGAACAACAAACTTAAAACACTGAAACTGAAACATATAGGTTTCTTTAAAACACAGGAATTATCATGTAGAGATTTAAAATACCATTTAGATAATATTATGTATGTAAATGAATTAGAATAAATAGGTTCCTTTAGAATTAAAAAAAAGTTTAGGTATGCATGTATAAAATACTGGCATCTAAAACTAACAAAACGTAACGTAACCGTCCCGTATCCCGTAAAACTTAAAAAAATAAGTTATTTAAAATGTAATTTTATGTTTTAATCAAAGTTAAGCTTCTTCCTACACAGATAAGTGGCTTTTATTATGGGTAATTTGATTTCATAATAAAACGATATGTAATAATCAAGCAATTAATCATGGACGATAATTACAATAAACATGCGATTTACGTTTTTTGTCATAATCTCCAACATTTAAATTATTTCGTATTCTGATAATCACAACAAAGCTTTAAAAAATTATTGATAAAAATGACAAGTGATATACCACAGATTATAGCAATAATTACAAATTCGTAAGCATTTTTTTTTTGTCAATTTGTTGAGTTCATTCGTAATTTAAATTGAACAGAATTAAAAAGTTACACGCTAAGTTGATGATATTTAAAATAAGTATTTTAAATATTATGAGAAAGATAATCAATCGTGAAGGTAATCAATTCAAAATTACTATCAAATATTAGTTGCCATAGGTAGGTATGTAGATAAACATCATAGAGATTATTTGAATCCCAACACAGTCATTTATGTTGACGAGAACAAAGCAAAAGGAAAACAAAACATCTTAAAAATTATTAACAAAAAGATTAGAAACCAATTACAATTTAAAAAATGAAATTGCGCGTGTATAAAATTAAAATCAACTCACCAAAACTAGTGACAATTATTATTAAAAACACAATGTGTAAAATTTGTAGAAGACGAGTTCTGTCGAAAGTGCTGCCTTTACACACACTGGCGCAGAAGGCAACTTCCAACAAAGACTATTGAATTGATAAAGGCCTCTGTCGACGACAGTTCGGAATATATGTAATTAAAACGATAATCTCACGTTGCGATTGGATGCGAACAACCGAATGATAATATGACAGAAAATTTTATATCTGTCATGTGAAGTTTGCTGCACTAATCTTTAGTGTGGCTAATTTATAAATAAATTTACCTTTGTTTTTATTGTATATTTAAATCCGTCCAAAAAAAGCTGTGCAATGATCAGCACAATAACTAGTACGACTACTGCAATTGTTCCAAATAGAAGCTTATGTTATTAGTCATAAAAAGTAAATACTGTTCACAATCAATATTCCGTGAAAACAACGAAAATTTGTAGTGCTGGCAGTATTACTTCCCCTTACCCCTCTGCTCTATAGCCTCGCAATCCGACCCAAGAATGACGTATGATTTTGTCATACTAAGAATGTTGAGGTTTTGTGTTCCTAGATTTTTCTTTTTTTGTCGTTAGTTCTGTGTAATACGCTAATTAGAGAGCCTTCAATACTTCAAATGCTATAGTTGACTGCATTTTAAATGATGATTTATTAATAATTAGATTTTAATAAATTAATGTTGTAAATAGGTCCAAAAATATTCCACAAACGGACTTGGAACACGAAACCTCTAGGAATAATTATTGTTGTGTAACGAACGGAACGGAGGTATATTGCCTCTCGCTCTACAATGTCATTCCCCGAGGTGTTTTCAACACGAGATGGTTCTGTTATCGCTGCGCAGTTCATTAAATGCGTATAATCAAAGGCATCAACGCGAATAGCTCTTGTTTTTCAATTTTGTTGGGTATGATAAGTCGCCTTCTGCGCCAGTGTGTGTAAAGGCTAGACTTTCGCGAGTACTCGTACGTTACGGAACTGCTCGTGGCAACATTATCGTCAAAGTATCTGTGATTTTAATTATAAAAAAAAAACATGAAGTCCATCCTCTTTGTCGTCGCCGGGTTCCTGGCTGTTTTTCTACCTGCTTCGGCTACACCACAATGTGAGTTTTTTTTTTATATTTAAATGTTCAAGAAGGTGGTTGAAAAATATAGGTTATATTAGACTCGAACAATGACATTTCACATTTTTTGTTTTCATTGCAACAAAAAAGAAAATTACTACTGAATTTAACAAAGCTTACCTGCGAGATAAAATAATTTATATTTCACTAAAAGCACTATTTCATTAACTTTTTAAACCAAGAACTTCACTGTCATTCAGTGCACATCTGTTTTTATTTAAATAAACGTTGCGCGTTGGTATCTGACTTGACTATCTGTTAAACGACATGTGGTGCCATCTAGTGTGAATATATTATAATAATAAGTAATGATTAAAAGGTCAAATTCAATGAATCAATCATAATAATAATGATGCTAAACAACTGTGTACTTAAATATCTAACATCAATTTAAAATATCTGTTAGTTAAGTACTTTACAAGGAAAGGACTTCGATTTGGATTAGAGCTAAACATAATTAGGTACCTTTGTTAATTACAGAATGCTTCTTTCTACCCACTTACGAACTTAAAGAATATTGTATTAAAATATTAAGAAAACAATTTTAAATTAATTAACTAATGAAATAACATTAAAAATGGGATGTTCTTTTTCTTTAAATTTATTGTAATAAATTGTTAGTAGAATTCCTTTTGTTTTCTTCTATTATACATGTATATGTTTTAATTTATATAGTCAGTTAGTTACATAGTTAATTCAGTTTCCAGTAGAAATAAATAAATACAGAACGTTCAAAAGTAGATGAAATTTTTACCACAGACTTTCAGAATCCCAGTCTACCCCCCCTATCGGGTAACATTATGTGAGACCGGTTTTGTTTTTAATAATTCTATTCTAACAGGAATGACACATATTATAAGCATAGCTTGGTAACCCAATAATCTAAAAGAAGTCCTAGCATAAAAAGTTCTAACATGTGCTTGACAACCTTGAGGTTTTTGTTGTTTGTTACCTTTGTTATGTCAATATTGTCTTTGGTTAGCAGCTGATAGATTCAATTGTCCTAGAAGCTAGAGTATTTGATATTAGTCATATTTATTGTTATCTTTGATTATATACAATTGTAATATACATGCGTCAGGAGTATGTTCATGACGCATGTATATTACAACAAAGACAGCTGATAGTTGTTTATAAAATGAACTTAATTCACCCATAATATCATATTTTGCCATGATGAAATCAAAAATAAATCACTACAAATTGGTAGGAATTCCAAGATTTTTTTTAAATCAAAGATGAATACTTTTGAAACAACTTGTTTAATTTATACCAACGTAGGTAGGTAATTTGTAAAATTTTGACTTGATTTTCAAGATGGCCGAATAGACATAATTTTTTTTACATTTTTGTTATTTGACTTGTATAATTTATAAAACACTTAACATTGGCGGAATTCCTGGGTTGATTCTTCGTGCGGGATAAGGTGTCATTTGACGAAAACATACATACATCCTTAAATTATGGTTGGTATAATGATAATGCTGACTAAAGCATGCTAGCACCATGCTAAATTTATTGATTACCCGCGAATAAATTTTTGAAAGATAAAAAGACAATAACCCGTCGTTTAGCCGTCCTGGTGTGATTGAATGACAAACATCCATCCATCCGAACTTTCGCATTATAGTAGTAGTAAGAATAAATAAATTGATACCTACCTATCTTTTTACTGGAAAAGAATAGTTATATATATAACGTATTTTTAATATCAGTCTTGTCTCGTCAGGTGCAATTGTAGTGTAGCGAGAAAAATAACTTTTTCATAAAAATAAATAAAAAGTAGGTACGCAATTATGTCGAGATATGTCAAATTTGGATGCTACGAATACTTACCTTTGTTATTCAACTTTGTTATTTTCGCAAATAAGTTATAAAGTAGTAACAATGTAAATGAAAATTTTACACAAAGACATCAAATGTCTACAACTGTGACTTCGAAGTCCCGGGTCTTTTATCGCTTATTCATCGATAAAACATCGGATAAAATCTGATACTATATGCTTATATGCATCATTGAGTAGCCTTCGGACATTGCTCTGTATGTAGGTATTGAAGTTAGCATACGTACGTAATTTTAAAATAGAATATTGCGATCAAAATTGTAATAACATCCTTTTCAAAATCTGACAATCTGTATGAATATGCCTAAAAAAATTGTCGTCACATGTTCACTTTTTTAAATCTATCAATTTGAAATTTTTAATAACAAGTCGCAAATCTATTACATAGGATCCAACCAAACAGACGATGTGCGAGCTTATTAAACCTCTGTCTGCGGCTTCAAAATTAATTGAGTGATGCATATATTTATATTATTGTCCTAGCTGAGCCCCGCGGTTTCACCCGCGTAAGTCCCGGTACCGTGGGAATATCGGGACAAAAAGTAGCCTATGTGTTAATCCATGTCTCCAGTTATTTAAATACCAAATTTCATCGCAAGCGGTTCAGTAGTTTTTGCGTGAAAGAGTAACAAACATCCATACATGCTCACAAACTTTCACGTTTGTAATGTTTAGGATTAAGGTACTTAATATCTAAAAACCTTGGATTGCTTACTTGTAAAGTTAAATAAACGTTTTCAAGTAGGTCTTTCAAACAGCGAGCTTATCCCACTATCTCACTAATATTATAAATGTGAAAGTTTGGATGAATGGATGGATGGATGTTTGTTACTCTTTCACACCAAAACTACTGAACCCATTGCGATGAAACTTGGTATGTAGACAGCTGAAGACCTGGATTAACATATAGGCTACTTTTTATCCCGATATTCCCACAGGGTCGAGACCTACCGGGTGAAACCGCGGGGCGCTGCTAGTTCAATCATAAACGCCCAATATACATCAATGGCAATTAAGAGATGGAAGACCACGACTGGTCTAAGACACTCGACTATGATAACAAAGTATCAAAAGAACTTCTGGAGCTCAAAAGATACAAAACCTGTGCAGTAACAAGAGTCCTCACCGGACACTGCAAACTGAACCAACATAATTATGTTCAACCTAAAGTTGGGCGAGAACACAATATACAGATTCTGTCAAGAGGCAGAAGAAACTGCAATGCATATTTTATGATCTTGTGGCCCACTTATGCGGCACCGAAGTATTAACCTATTGTTGCACATCATGCAACCACAGGAAATACAAACAATCAGTGCTGATAGGATCTGGAGGTTTCTCGGAGCCATAACTCTGAGCAGTGAACTGTAAAGCAAAAGTGCGCTACAAAAGACCAGAAACTTAAAATAATAATAATAATACAATGTTTAAATTTAAGATTTTTTAAATGATGTGACTCTCGAGTTACAGGTGCCCATGGGCGGCGGTAGTCATTTACCATCAGGTGACCCGTCTGCTCGTTTGCCCCCTATATTTGTCAAAAAGAGACTTTTAAGACTGTTTTTCAGTAAAACGTAGAAGTGCCCGTTTACGA
Organism: Callimorpha dominula; assembly: GCA_949752705.1. Lineage (NCBI taxonomy): Eukaryota > Metazoa > Arthropoda > Insecta > Lepidoptera > Erebidae > Callimorpha > Callimorpha dominula. The sequence goes on along the minus strand of OX457017.1, from coordinate 8,453,525 downwards.
GAAGCACCCTTTATGAAAAGTGCAGGAATTGCTTGTTCACGATTTTGTGTCCAATACATATTTTGTGACGGAGCTTTTCTTTAATTTTAGGGAATTGTACCTTTTATGATGTTCTTAATTCTGTGTCCTGGGGTTAATCTTTAGATTTCTATTAGGAGGATAATATATCACGTATCTTATAGGGTAGTAAACCGGAAAAAGCAACCTGTTTTCAGTTTTATTATTGTTGAGAGTTATTAACACTACTGGTGTAACTTGCCTATAACTTAAAGTAACTAATCATCAGACGACGCGATGTACACTGTAACAACTTACAATAATTATCAATACATATAATATAACTAGCTGACCCGGCACACGTTGTTTTGCCATATTAATTATTTCTAATGAATATTTTGGTAGTCAAATAAAAAATAACTAACTTATTGTGGGGATGGGGTCTATGACTGAAAGAAGAATGGAGCGCTGTGGTCTATTGACGGCCTATAAAAATAACAAAACACCAACCATTCATTTTCTTAAATCAAAGTACTTCATTAACTTAACTGACAAATTTAAAGTTTAACAGTGGGAGAGCCATGCTTCGGCACGTATGGGCCGGCTCGAAAGGAGTGATATCATGGCCTCACAGAAAACCGGCAGTGAAGAAATTCTTCGTTGTACTTCGCCAAGCGAGTGAGGTTACCGGTGGCCCTAACCCTTCCCTCTCTCTATCTTCCCCCCTATTTCTCCATCTTCCCTCCTCTCCTACTCCAACCTTAAAGGCCGGCAAATCACTTGTGACTCTCGAGTTGCAGGTGCCCATGGGCGGATGTAGTCACTTACCATCAGGTGACCCGTCTGCCTCTATTCCATAAAAAAAAAAAGTTTGACATCGACTTGACGGCATTCGATTATAACAATCGCACTTTCTATTTTCGATGGGTTAAATACTTTAAAAAATTAAACCAATGAAAGTAAAAATCCTAATATCGCTATTAAAAAACAGGTGTCGATCGTAGAGGGTTGAAAATTCAGGGTTGTATGTATTTTCTAATGCTGTATCATAAAAAAATAGAAATTAAAAATTTTGTCTAAAAAATAAAAATAAAAATTTAGGGGTGGACTACCCCTAACATTTAGGGGGATGAAAAATAGATGTTGGCCGATTCTCATAGATACCGGATAAGCACAAAAAATGTCATCAAAATCGGTCAAGCCGTTTCGGAGGAGTATGGCAACGAAAACTGTGACACGAGAATTTTATATATTAGATATGTAATATAATATATTATATATATAATATAATATATATAATATAATATAATATTATAATATATAATATATTTATTTGCATTAAACATATGGTATACAAAGGTGTTACATATGTTTTTTAGAGCACATACATGTTTTGCTAATATGTACTAGCATGCAAAATTTTTAAACAGTCTGCTTTTTCTGAAGAAACGCCTTAATACTATAAAAGCTATTAGCGAGTAACCATTCATGCCATTTGATTTTAAAGGGTCTTAAATGTACTGATTTGATATGATTGGGTATCTTATTATAAACGCGAACGCAAATCGCTATAATAATTATCAATAGGTTGGTATATGCCGTATATGGTATACGTCATAGATCTTAAACATAATTATATATCTCTTTAATTACCTATACACACTATTTCTCTTTCAGTGTATTGCATTTCTGATTGTTTTTTTTTTTAACATATTAAAATATGTATATGAAATAATAGATCATAAACTTTAGCAGAAAAAAAAACGATAAACGTAACGCTTTGACAGCTCCATTTTGGTGCAAGTCGCCACAGTCTCGAATGAACTGCCTCCAGTCAATAATTATAATCCTGGGATGTTCAAGAGGACAGTGAATAGATTTCTCTTGGATAGGCGTGTACCATCTTCGCCTTCATCGTCGCTTTCCATCAGGTGAGTTGGAAGACAAACTTGTTCCATTACCAAATAAAAAAATGGTTTGTTTTGTGACGTCAGACGTTACACAAAGTATTCATGATGTTATCATTTCTTTTGGTACATTATAATAAGGTCATATATAATTATGATAATTTTAATTGGTCAGGTCAGCGGTCAATATCAGTTCAACCTGTGGTTAACATAATTCTTACTCGGTTTTACATTTATTATGTACTAACAGCGCCCCGCAGTTTCACCCGCGTAAGTCGCGACCCCGTGGAAATATCGGGGTTAAAAAGTAGCATATGTGTTAATTTAGGTCTCCAGCTATCTACATACCAAGTTTCATCGCAATCGGTTCAGTAATTTTGGCGTGAAAGAGTAACAAACATCCATACATACACATATCCATACATCCTCACAAACTTTCACGTTTATAATATTAGTAGGATGTTACCCATTAATCTAAAACTTTTCGCCATGTCCGTCTGTCTGTCCGTCCGTAGCTTAGCTTAGAGACTGTTAATACTAGAAAGCTTTAATTTTATATTATACATTAATGACGCTGACAAGTGGTAAAAAAAATTTAGAATTTTTTTTATGGTTCTTCACCTACATGTAGTTCGGATTTTTTTTTTCTCGTCGATCCTTTGGCGTGGGGTATCGTTGGATAAGTCTTTTAAAAACATTAAGGCGGTGTGAAGACCATTATGCTATAAATAAAAATCTGAAAAAAAATTTATGTATTATTAACAGATTTAAAAGGAAAAAAAATCACTAAGCTAAGTTAGCTATTTAGTTAACAGTAATAGTCGCCTAACTTATAAAATGTACTTACTTACTTGACTTGAAAAAATACAAAATCCTTAGAAAAAAATTGTCGGATGAAGTTATTACTTGTTTAAAACGGGTAGTAAGGGGCAGCCATTAATTACTTGAGGTGATTTTGGCGATTTTTCGACGCCCCCTCTCCCCCTGGTAAGATGTCGTGAGATTTTGCTCGAGCCCCCCTCCCCACCTCTAATCTCACGTGAGATTTTTCAAAATGCATACGTTCACGGAAAATAAACTATAGTAGGAGCAATTGCGGTTGTAATACCATTTACTCGTCCATGTAAAGTAGTAGGAGAGTCTCGAGTGGAGAAACATTTCTTATTTAATTTAACTTAGTTTTCTCGCAATTTTACACTGTTTTTTTTTGTTCGGAAAAATAAATAACGTGATATCTGCCGAGGCCCCCCTCGCCCCCACGTGATATTTGGTTCGACCCCTCCCCCCTACACGCCTCACGTAATTAATGGACGTCCCCTAAACACGTGGCCCGACATGCACTTGCCCGGTTTTACTTCTTAATAAGACTTTACATTTATGCTTTCTTCGTTTCGTGTTGACAAAAACAGCGATCCCGAATATCCCCGATTGGGTTTGTGTAAGTTTTCCGATATTGACCCTGACCGACTTGACGCATTACATATTATGTCTCTATATACTTGATTCGTCATTAGTTGAGTATTAAGTCTTTTTTCGTGCTCAAAGCACTTTAATATAATTTCCAATTCCAGTAGTCTTGTCTGATAATATACAGTAATCCCTCACATACAAAGGTGGTCGGCACAGTGGATCACATCATATTAGAGTCGGTAGTGAAGGTACTGATCGGCACACTCCTTAGGATAGGGTTGAAGCACGAGTGACTCTATGGCTACCAGAGCTTATAAAAAAACGTAGAAGATAGTTTGTGTCTTACTCTGACATGACAATAAAAAGTGTTAAACCTAGTGTAGCAAGCATCGCTATTCTACAAAACGATTGCTACTGTACCACTTCTTAGCAGTATAATATAAAAAGATTATTAACCGTTTGCCGATTTTACTAATTTTAAATTCATCTAAAATCACAATAATGTTGATGAAAAAAACCGGTCAAGTGCGAGTCAGATTCTGCGACACGAAGGATTCCGCGTTATTAAGATCGAGCATAAAAGCCAAAAAAAGTTTCTAGCAGGGGAGCCGCCTTTAATTTATTTTTACTTTTTGGTGATATTAGTGGCAACAGAAATACACATTCTGTGAAAATTGTAAACTGTCTACCTATTACAGTTCTTGAGATACAGCCCACTGATAGATAGACGGACGGACAGCGAAGGCTTAGTAATAGATTCCCATTGGTTACCCTTCGTGTGCGAACCCTAAAAAATATGTGGAACAGAAAACAATATGTATATGTTTACAGGATTTTCAAGCCGCGACAGAAAAACAAATGTAATCAATCAATCATAAAGTCTATTTGTTACAGTAATATAGTTCTTGAAATTGTTATTACAAAAGCTTGAAGTGGCGATACAAAAATAAATATAATCATAGTCTTATCTAAACATGTCAATAAAATTGTTGATTTGTAGTAGAGCAAAGATCTTGAGATATCTTCTCTCTATATGTACTATTATAAGATCAGACTGTGTCAATAAACAAACAAGTGGGTATAATAGATTGCAGTGTAAAATAAAGGTCTATCAGTAGATAGACTAGACAGTAGTCTATAAAGTAAAGCGCGCCATTGAACTTTTGGCGCGTGGCTAAAATCGGAACTGCGTAGTAAGGTAGTAACTACTTATTAATCTGTGCCATTTTGAGAAACGTCACTTACGATACACACACATTTTAGCATTTCCCTGATGTTTGTAAAATACCCGCACAGTAACAAACACTAAAATGAATAATGATAGGAAAAATTATTATCATATCTTTGAGATTAAAATCTCATTTTTATGCGAATACAATAATTACTTCTACATGACGTACATTTTGTTTCAAATCCTTTATTTATCGACTTATTTACTTATTCTAACAAAGTTCATGTAGTCATTTATATATTTATCTAATCATCAAGATAGTCGTTTGTGTTCCAAGGCACGTTCATCATTATCTGACATTCAGACAGAAAGATTACTTTGACATACATTATTGAAAGACTGATTAGATGAAGAGATGAGATTATATAATACAAAGACATTATATATTTATTTTTATGATAGTATTGTATTTGCATCAAAGATTAAGCCTCATTACTGCAGTTGCACCTTATTTACCTGATATTATCTATTTTGTGTTACTAACTAGTTCGACTTTCTTATCTCACTCCCTGCTCATAGTTTTTTTGACCTGCTTATACTACAAATATTATAAGCTCATATATAAATAAATACATAGTAATGTAATTTTATATTTTTGAAGTTATAGAAAAATTACGAAAGTAAATTTTTACGATGCGCGCGCACACCGTCAAAGAAAACCGACACCCTGAAGTTAGCTAGTCATTTTCGATGCGCGCGCACACCTTCACAAAAAACCGACACCCTGAAGTTAGTTAGTCAACATTTTAGTTTTTCAAAAAAAGTTAACTTCACGATGTTTACTTTATTCAAATGTTTCTGAACCTACAACACATGTTTTGCATCAGTCCGATTAAAATATATATTAATACACATAAATATCTGTTTTTTCAAATAATATATCGTGGTGACTGATATTTATTCACAATTTATTGATTTAAATATAAAACTTACTGTGATTACAAGTGATAAAAATGGTTTTTACATATTACTTTGAGTACGTTTGTAGAATTTGAGGTTAGTTGACGGTATATATTATTTATTGAAGTTATAGCGTTAGGGAATGATGAGAGAAAATATTAACGATGCGCGCACACACCGTCACAAAAAACCGACACCCTGAAGTTAGCTAGTCAACATTTTAGTTTTCCAAAAAAAGTTACCAACTTCACGATATTTATTCAAGTGTATGTATACTTTTCGTAACCGATCATCATGAGATTGTGCATTTATAAACATTTTCAGAGGTACAGAATAGGACGGAAAAAATACGGTACCTGGGGGATAGAAAAACTTTTACACAAACGAAGCCGCGGCCAAATGCTAATCTTCCGTAACTTAAAAGATTGAGAATATTTGTACCGTTTCCGCAAATTTAAATATTACGAACCGTCAATTAATTTAACAAAAATTGTTACATTGTAAACCAACTGAATACCAAGTACACGGTCGTACCCAGGTAGAACGGGGAAAGACAGGTGCCCTACCCCTTCTCGGGGACTTCCTTCTTAGGGTATACCCGAGTCCGTTACGCTAGACTCACTTGTGACAGAACATCGTGTGGTTTTAGTCGGTTCGATTCCGACATACCACTTCACCGATAGCCATGGTGAGGTGATGACCCGTGGGGGTTTCCACACGAAAAAATAAAAAAAAAGGTGCCATACCCCCCTCCACTTGGCTTTTGTATACGAGCGTACTAAAATTGTTTAATTTGCCCGCGCCTGGACCGTAAATTTTGGAATAAATTAACCCCCCGTGGTCAAAAGCCGGGTAAGGCCATGACTATGTACTAAACTTACTTCATAATGGAGCATTTTACTACAATGTAAGTATACTTTAAACTTCAAGTCCAATATCAAATGTCAATTAGCCTAGATACCTGAAGAAGAAGGAAAAATACGTAATTTAATTATTATTACCTTATGATAACCGAGTATGCCTTTAACTGCAACACTTATTTGTTATCGGTGTTTTAACCATAAACAATCGTCGGAACACAAAACCTCAATGAGGATAATCTAAGTAAATGAATTCATAGACAATGAGTATGCCAGTTTAAATCAGTCAGACGTCAAACTAAAATCCCGTCTGGCTACATACCTGTAAAGAGGAAACATATTTAATTATATTATTAACTTTATAGAGACAGATAAGAAGTTACTAGCAACACTGTATTTCTTATCTAAACCTAAACAATGGAAGTTGAAACACAAAACCTCCATGATTCATTCATTTATCGATAAACAAACATATTATTAGAGTAATTTGTTTAAAAATTAATAATACTACTGGTATTATGGCTAGTTGTGATTTTTTATTATTCTTTTTACGATATGGAGTTATACTATATTGTTTATTTTTATAGATAAATACTTACAAGCTTATATAAATTGCACAGATTTTGTTTTATCTTCGGTTAACACAATTAACAGACTTACAGTTTATTGATAACACCCATAGATAAACATTATATATATATATATATATACTCTGTGTAAATATGGTGTTACAAGCAAATATTAAAAACCGCGTTTGTAAATTTTCCCCGTTTTTGCAATATATTTCATTGATGCTCCACTCCTATTGGTTGTAATGTAATATTATATAGCCTAAAGCCTTCTTCGATAAATGGGCTATCCAACACTAAAAGAATTTGTGAAATTGGCGCGTTCAACCAAATAAACGAACAAACTCTTCAGCTTTATAATATTAGTATAGATTTAAAATACCCCCGATTCATAACTCCCTTTAACGATTAGAAAATGGCTGATGATCTTCAAAGGGCCAAACAGATTTTCTTGAATTATGACCGAGAGGACTCGATCAAGTCACCTTTTAAACAAAAAAAAAAACAAAACAGAATCGGTACATCTGCTAAGGAAAAAACACGTTAACTTATAACGCCCTTCCTTTTGACCTCATGGGTTAAAAATAGGCCATTGTGTTGAGATGTTGTATTTTTTTTTTGAGTCGAGAATAATCTACATTCTAACGTTTAAACAGGGTGTATCTGATAATGGAACACTTATTTCAATCTCTAAAAGCACACGACTGAACGAAAAAAGATGAGCCGACAAACTCGGAAGTGTGTGAGGGACAACGAAGAAGATTATTGGCGGAAGGAAGGTTTCTGACATGATTACTACATAAAAGTTGGAAATATGAAGCTAAATACGTTGGCGAAGATGGATTATTAAGAATAGTAAATAGGACAGTGAGGGCTCGTAATTTTCGACGTTGCCGAATAGGTAACCAATTGAGCTGCGAACGGAAATTCGCATGATCATATTTCGACGATAAAGATAACCTTTTAATGCGAACGAAGTCACGTGTAGCCGGTAAAATATTTAGGGGTTTTTTTTATACCTTTCATGTTAATACTAGTTACTTTCGTGCTTTTATGCTTTCGAATTCAACTGTAATTACTTTATATTTGATTGGATTTAAATATTCGTATGAATCGTACGTTATTCCTTTGTTGGTAAATTTTTATTACCTTTCTGTTGATGACTTTTACACTTAGCTTAGATTATGTCTGAAAATTAGTTGAGGAGACATAGTCTTGGTTCTGAAAGAATGTATTTTACGGCCACCATTTTGTTTTTACATAACGCACTTAACGTGGTTTAGACGACTCAATAGATACTTGTCTTATATGCCTTGTGTATTATTAAAATTCATCCAGACATTGAATCTTTTGGGAGTATAAATAAAACCAGATTCATACATGGAAATCCTGCAATGAAACTAAAAATAACTCCTTTTTGAAATACTTACATAAAAAATATCGGTAAATATAGATATTTATTAATGGCAAATTATTAGGTTATGCTAAATTTAGTTAAGTACCTATACCCAAAAACTTTTGTTTATAAATAATATTCGCATGTCATTCTCATTTGGTGGGTTGCCAAAAAGAGAAGACGAATGTTCTCGAAACTTCACGTAAAATAGAGCTGTAAAATTATACATACAAAGGCCTGTTTGTCTAGCTAATTTCAACTTGAATAAACCCCACTTATTTATGCGCGCATGTTGCATTTCCTTTTTTTAATAAAAAGTTTTTTTATTAAGTTCGAGGAGCTTTTGGCTTAAAAAACAAGAATTATATATCTACTTGATATTATAAATCTACGTTTAACGGAATTGATAGAATATGAACCGTGCCTCATATAAGTTTACTATAGCAGGTTAATGGGTAAACTCATAATGGTTTTGTAGTTTTGTTCACATTTGATTCACACTTTTCTTGCAAAAAAACAAGGCAAATTGAAAAATTGTGACCAATTTTGCTTTTGAAAAAAATTTAATTTCTTAGGACTGGCCATATACCTATTATGCAGGTAGATATGAAATATATTCATATATATTTGCTTTTATTTGTAAAAGAAAAAACAACGTACCTACCTATGTACAACCAAAGTGTAGTACATTATCGAAGTTCTTGGCGGCACAAAGCTTGTAGGTGCTTAAATAATTTATAATAATAATTCTTCGTCAATGTGAACAACAATACATTAAAAAAAACGCAGGTGTACATTTAAAAAATGCTTGGGGTTGATGCTCAAATTTGACAGCAGGTAGATTTATCGTTTTTTGATCTCTGAAAAAAAACTATCCAACTCAAAATAATTTCAAAGATGGTGGAGCTCTTTGAGGACAGGAATTTAAATTAAAATGTGAGGTCGTGATTTGTAAGTACTATCTACAATTCTACATACCTACCTCTAGATACATAGATAGATGTACTCTTTATTGTACACAAACAAATAGTTTATAATATTTTACTTAAATCTACTTACTAGCTAATGTTATGTACAATTGGTGACCTTATCGCAATTTGCGATCTCTTCCAAGCAACCATTGGATGGATAGAGAAAACATAGGTGAAAAGAGGGGCTGCAGTGTACAATATATTTAAGAAGCCTATGGAAAAAGAGAATAATTATATATAAGTGCTATTTAGACATGATATACATACATATAGACTTTGATTATATACATGCATATTGATATACATATTATTATACCTAGTATGTTTTGTTCGTTCGTGCGTACACAGCTTTACGATATGTGCATATAGTCAATAAACCTGATGCAAGTAGGTACTCATATTTTTTTTCAATAACATATCAAACAGCTGTTTTATAACATAGTGCATTTAAATTTCTAAGTCGCCATTTTGTTTCCATTGTGTTGTTGACCTTTGTAACGTGAATAAATTGTGACAAAGACAGCGCATTGTTATGCCTTGTTCAAAGTTACGTCGCAATGATATTGTATAAAAATGTAAAACGACAAAGGTTCTGTTTTGTGAGGTTTCTTTGTGCACTTCCTTGATGATCTTACCAAAAAAAAAGTGGTAAGTCACCGTTTTCGATAAAAAATAAACTTAAATATTGTAAACTGGCACGAATCCGGACAGTTTATCCTTGTTATGTATGTATGACCGTCGTGTGGTAAGAAATTATTTAAAAAAATAGCATTTGACAACATATAAGTATGTATATTAATACAATAAAAATACATAATAGGTAATTGTATATATATGTACATTAAGGTATACCCTCATACCAGCATGGATTTCTTAGAGGACGCTCCACTGTCACGAACTTAGCATTGTTTTCCAACTACATTTTAACTCAGATGGAGGGGGGTGGTCAGGTGGACGTCATTTACACTGATTTTGAAAAGGCTTTTGATCGCGTGGATCATGACATATTGCTCCGCAAATTGCAGGAACTAGGTATACATGGGGACTTATTACGGTGGGTACGATCATACTTATTGAATCGCTCGCAGGCTGTCGTAATCAGTGGTTATAGATCAGATTATATCTCCATCCCTTCCGGTGTGCCCCAGGGCTCGCATCTTGGCCCCCTCTTTTATAATGTATATATATATGATATCTCTAACTGTTTTAAATTCGCAAAATACATAATGTACGCGGATGATAAAAAAATTTATGCACCTATACACAAAGTTGATGACTGCGTAAGACTTCAGCAGGATTTAAATGCTCTGCAAGAATATTATACACGTAACAGAATCTCTATCAGCATCAGTAAATGTCAAATTATCAGTTTCACTCGTAAAAGGCAACCCATTCATTTTGAATACAATTTTAATAACATTGTAATAGAGAGGGTCAATCTAGTGCGTGATCTTGGGGTATTCTTCGATTCCCAGATGCTTTTATCTGATCATGTTGAAAAGGTAGTACAAAGGGCTTACCGTAATTTAGGCTTCGTCTTAAGGACATGCAAACCGTTTAAATGCTCACTAAGCTTAAAAGTTGTTTACTTTGCATATGTACGTAGCATACTAGAATATGCGTGTCCCATATGGAATCCTTGTTATAATATATACATTAATCGTATAGAATCAATACAAAAAAAATTCACTATGCACCTTAATTTTAAAACTCAACAAAGCCCCTCCTTTTACCTGGACAGTTGTCGTGAGCATGGGCTTCTGACATTAGAAGAGCGCCGGCGAATGCTAGATGTATGTTTTCTGTACGATATTGTACGAAATCGACTTGATTGTCCTGAATTACTTAAAAGTATCTACTTCAATGTACCTCGAAGACGAACAAGACATACTAAGCTCTTAGTCACGCCCTTACATTCTACAAATTATGCCAAGAACTCTGTCCTCTCCAGAATAATATCAACCTATAATACCGAATTCAAAGACATAGATTTATTCTCGACTACTAAACTTGGGTTAAAGACACATATAACGAACACGCTAGTGAGCACTCAAGCTAAATTGTAAATTGTAAATTGTGATTAGGTTAAACTTAAACAAACAACAATTTTTTTTAAACTTAAACAGGTGGCGAAGAGTGGGTGTACCGTGTGCACATTTATTTTTTATTTATTATGTGAGATCCAATGTTATGTAGTATATTATTACACACATACACACACACACACACACACACACACACACATACACATGCTCACACACACACACACACACACATACACACGCTCACACACACACACACACACACACATTTTTATTCACATTTCTGCTGTAACAAGATCTGGACTAGTTTATAATGTTATCTAAATTGCATTTACGTGGTTAACATTAATTGGTTTCTCCTTATTTGTAGAAATTTTGTTTGTTACATTTATTCTTAAGGACTGTTGTTAACCCTAATAAATAAATAAAAAAAAATAAAAAAAAAAAATAAAATCAAAGTTCCTCCGATAACATCGAAGTAAAGCGAATATAATCCCCAAAAATCAATTAAATAATCAAATTTTGGAATGATAAACCAAAAAAATTATGATAATAAATCGTGATAATGGGTTTTTGTGATAAGGAAATTATACTCTAGGCTATAATATTGTACCGACAAAGTGAGTGACAAATAGAATATTTTTTTTTAATTTCTTATGCTTCTGAGTATTTAAAGGTTATCAGCTTAACTAGCTAATTTATTTATTATTAATTTGAAACATCAGCGTGTCTGAATCCGTTAACTAAGTCTATTAAAAATTGCACTCTTTACCTCATACTTTTTTACCTTTTTAAAATATAAATTTTATAACATATGTATTATTATTACCGAGTCCGACAAACGGTCTAAAAATCGAAGTGTAAGAATGACAAACCAGTTGGAATGACGACTTGGTTGCACAACGGGGCAAAGCAGTAGAGATGGGTAATCACCCGGGTTAAAACCCACGACTGGGTACAAACCCGGTCGATTACCCATCTCTAGCGGGCATTGATGAAGACGGCGCAAGATTGCGCACTCCTTAAACCACAGACAGACGACAGATATCATGGTACAGAGACCATCTTTCAAATAATACAATGATTACCGCAGTTACGGGTCAGCTACACCTTTATTACATAATTTGAATGTTGTTTAATATATTTCCTAAATTTTCAAGTACCTTTTTCGTATCGCGTGGAAAGCGCCTTCTACAAAATTGTTAAGAGGACTATAAAACGGAATGTCTATTGTTGTCACTGTTCAACTTTGAATAATAAATAATACGCTACACCGAAGATGAGTATCTGTGGATGTTCGCTCATTAATTCCGTGAAATTTATATTATAAGTTATAACACAACGAACGAAACAGTCCTGAGTTTATTCCTTCGGAGAAAAATGATATCATGGATAATTTCAAAGACATGTTTAAAAATATGTTTAGGTTCTTTGTTGTGTCAAAGATGCGTTAAGCAACCAGAACCTTTTATTTTATTTATGTTTATTGTTTAATCGTTAAATTCTTTAAAACTAAACAAAAGATTGGTGCCTACAGAATTTGTAGATAAAGCAATCTATCTGCTTTATCTACAAATTCTTGGATTTTTATCACAAAATTTATAGATTGCTGGGTAGTTTTCGCTAAAATCTTGGGATCGAACATAATTAAATTATGCTAACTTTTGATTTTTTTATTACGTTGGTATGTCTGATGACGTCATGACGATCTCTAAATGCTTTTTTTCTGACAGGCCACGTCAACCCGGTGAAAATCCCGCGGGATTGGGTATCAATGGTCACCCGTTGTCGATCTTCGATGCGCAGACAGATCCAGATGGAGGTCGCTGCTTCTTTGCAATACCTGGCGCTGGGCGCCCATTTCTCTAGGGATGTCGTAAGTATTGCTTTCTAACTAATGTGAGTTTGTCTGTTTGTTAAACCGATCATCATTTTTGTATACAAGGTGTATGCAAAAATGATGATCAGTCAGGGGTTCAGAAAAAGACATAGGACATCTTTCACCTAGAAAAACTTGAAAAAATGTACTTTCCCATAGGGATACCAGAGTTTATTAACAAAATCTACATGCTTCGGCACGGACGGGCCGGCTGGACCGAAGTGATACCACAGAAAATCGGCAGTGAAGCAATGATGGTATTGCTTTTCGCCGAGTGAGTGAGGTTACCGGAGGCCCTAACCCTTCCCTCTTCCCCTACTCCCACCTTAAAGGCTGGTAACGCACTTGTGACTCTTGAGCTGCAGGTGCCCAACGGCCCCGGTAGTAACACTCTATTGAGTAATCTACTTATACAGTATATATAGTATATATTGTATATATAGTATATATTGTATATATAGTATATAGCAGTATATAGTAGTAGTATATAGTATATATAGTATATAGTAATTTACTTATAGCTTGTCAGGACAAATTGTACCTTTTAAACCCTGTTCTTTGGCAATTTAAAGTGGCAGTGGTCAGGGCACATAGCTCGCAGAGCCGATGAGGCCGAAAGGTTTTAGAGTGGAGACGATGGGCAGATGACCTAATAAAAATTGCAGGTCGCTTCTAACCGATTTTCTTGAAAGTCATTTAGGGAGGCCTATGGCCTGCAGTGGACGTTCAATGGCTGGGCAATCTTTGAAGGAGACATCAGAAACGTTTTAATGCGCTCACTAGGTCATAAACAAAACTCGTAATTTAAACTTTGCCCTAAATATGCAATGCCTGATCCAGGAAATAACAAATTGTCTATGTCATCAGATAAATCGTCCAGGGTTTGCGAAGCTGTTCTTCGATGCTGCTGGTGAGGAGCGCGAACACGCCATGAAGCTCATCGAATACTTATTGATGAGGGGAGAACTTACCTCTGAAGTCAGCACTCTTCTGCACATCAGGGTAAGATAAACATTTTTCTCATTTTTAAATCTCTTACATGTATATCATATTCTTGCAGTTGGAAAAGCTTTGCATCTATTACTTGTTAAATTTTAATCTACATATTTTTTATTAAGACAGATAGATGGAGGGGGAGAAAGGAGATAGAAAGAAAGAGAAGGAGAGAGATTAAAGACCCTTTGATGAGTTTCTCTTTTCAAATTTCTTGATAGCACTGCAATATTAAGTTCAGCCTGATAATTCTCATAACTCATTAGTCTTCTCAACTCTAGAAAGACTTGACGATGAAACCATGCAATCATTATTTAAAATTTTCTTCATTTACAGCCACCACACTTCGGCGAAAGAAAACCACAAACTGGAGTAGAGGCGTTAGAGCATGCCCTCCTCTTGGAGCACCAGGTCACTGAGAGCATTAGGAAACTTATCATCGACTGCGAAGATGGTGCTAAGGAAGACTCTGATCCCACCAAGTTCAACGATTACCATGTAAGTAGCTAGTGGATGGACCAACGCTTGGGGAGAATAACACGCTCAACGTGTGTGAATGTTGATGCATGTATACACGGTCTTGTGCGCTGTCTGGCACGTCGAACTGTGGTTTTGTTCGCCTGTGATACAGAAACTATCAATGTTTCGTAAAAGAGCATAAAAGTTCTCTTGTTGTGCCTGCAAAATTAATACATAAGCAATAGAGCTGATAAAAAACATCAAACTAGACAGTGTTAGCCAAATGTGTAAAAATGATAGCTGTCATTGGTGTCAAATAGCTGTCATTTTGACACTTCCGCCAGATTGAGGAGTCGGTGGACGCGTGAACTTCTGATCTTCTGAAATTAACTAACTTATTTAACTTTTAATATACCCGTTTCTGTTCATCAAATTTACGGCAACTATCCAATAATTACATAGATACACTACTATTATGTAATAACTATAATTAGTACATAGTTAGTAGTACATAATAGCTAAAACCAATATTAACACTAAATCTACAATTTGTCTACAATAATATTAATTCATTACAGCTTGTTGACTATCTGACTGGTGAATTCCTGGAGGAACAGTACAAGGGCCAACGCGACTTGGCCGGCAAAGCTTCTACCCTCAAAAAGATGATGGACCGTCATGGAGAACTGGGAGAGTTCCTTTATGACAAGAAACTCCTTGGCGTCAATGTTTAAATCCATCATCCTTAGTCCTTTTAATATGTTCTTACATTAATATTATATTCCTTGTTTTGAAACATAAATATCGTGTCCATCGCCATATTTAATAAAAAAATACTCTAATTTCTTGAAGTTGCCTAAGATGTTTATGGCGCTACAAATTATGGCCATACTGGTCTAGGACGTAATTAATCATCATTGAGATACCCTTGTAGGTGTTATGTACAAATAATTAGTTTAAGAAATATATTTTAAATCTACTCCACTATAAATATACTGTATTCACTCTCGCGTCTACTGTTTGTCCAAAAATGGCGCGTGATTCCATAAGTTTTCTTGTAATTTAATAATCAATTACAATACTTCTTTGTGACAAAAAGATTGTAATTTACAAAAAGTGGCTGTTTATAATTTTGTTTAATTATTTCGTAAAATAAAGTTGATCCATACATTCTTTTGGAGTTTTATTTCGTAATTTAAACTGTAGTCAGCACTAGAAGGCCTGAGAAGCAAGGCAATAAAGGTTTATAAAATTAGCCATTTCTATACTTTATAGTAAATAGGTAACTTGTGGTGCACAACTAAAAATAATAAGAAAATGAAAAGAGTGTGTGTGTGCAATTCACACACTGCAAAAGTGACATTTCAGAAACGTGGCCTACGAGAGTATGAAAAATCAAAACATAATTTACTAATGTTAATAATTTTTTAGATAATTTATAAAAAAGTTATTGGTTAAATTAACACAGATGCGTTAAATAATTAACATAATTAACCAATGAATTTTAATACGCAAATGCACAACAATTACACCACGTTGACATTGACGCATTTTCTGAAGGCTTCGTAGTACGTAGGCGCAAAGACAAAGATTATAGGCAACACTGTAAACTTGTATTCTATCTCATTCTCTTGTAGGGTAAATCCTATTTATGAATGTTTGTCTTGTTTGTCTCTTTTTAGTGTGAGTTTTTCGTTTCATCGAATTTCAAATCACAACGATTCTAAAGAATTTGGAAGTTTCATATCAAAAATATACAATTTGTAATTAAAGTCAGTTTAAGTAGGTGTACTAAAACTTGTACTATTATCTAAAGAATACACAAACATACACTATGAACTTGAAAATAGAACATTTATTTCATTTATTTATTGCTGAACACAGATAGATAATTACTAAATATCTAAGGTGTTACATGATGATGATGTGCGTGGGATTCCGCCGCCTCGTTTTGCGAGGAGGTTATGTTGGCCAAAGAGGTGGCGGAACGGGAACGGGAGAGGACAAGCACTCTCCCATCCCGCAGAAGACGCACCAGGCGCCGGAGAGCGCTGAATGATCTCCGTCCTCCATGAGCGCTGGCCTGGGGGTAGCGGATTGGGCTGACCGTTACCCCAGCAGAAGCAGGCCTAAGACGGTGGCGCGGCGGGTTCCGCACGCGCCACTCCCATCTGGAGCCCCCCCTCCCCCCCCCCCTATCGCACAGTGTGGTCGCCTGCTGATCAGGACGCCACAGTCTGCAGGGGTTCCCGGAAGCTTCCTTCCTAGGGTATCCCGGGTCCCCTGCAATAGACTCACTTGTGACGGAACACCGTGTGGTTTTAGTCGGTTTGTCCAAGCAAGCCATGTTCTACCTGTTTGGCCAAGCAACATTAGTTAAGTAGGTTCTACATTATTTATAATCACTTACTTAACTCACTCAAAGGGTATGACTCTAGCATGTTGTTACAATAAAAAAATTGAAAAAAAACTAACCGTTTACAAGTTATAACCGTTTGAATTTCCAGGTATCCAAAAAAGCTCCCAGACAGTACTAATTTCCACCCCCGAAACAAATAGATGTTTGGTTCTGAACTTTATTTAGTCACGATGTAACATAAGAGTTCACACACTAAGGTAACCGAAAGGAAAATCAATGGTCTATAGATTTAAGAAAACTTTACCGCCTATCTGTCAATATTTCAGCTTAGGTTTAATTTTGTTAAAGATAGTGTGTGGGATCTTCTTGTTCTATAACCGTATTTATAAATGTACATATGTATTGGTAGCTGGTTTTTGGGCTATGCTACCAAGCGCCAGCAATAAATTTTGTTCTTTTTTTATGGTATTGGGGTAATCGAGCAGACGGGTCACCTGATGGTAAAAGACTACCGCCGCCCATGGGCACCTGTGTCTCAAGAATTACAAATGCGTTGAGTTACAGAGGGGAGAGGGAGGCAAGGGTTATGGCCTCTGTTAACCGGCGAAAAACAATGAAATCATTCTTTCACGGCCGGTTTTCTGTGAGGCCGTGGTATCACCCCGGTGGAGCCGGCCCCTACGTGCCGAAGCATGGCTCTCCTACGATAATCCTCATTATAACTCGACGATATGGATAACTCCTTATTCAAGTATTATATACTAATAATACATACCTTACAAAATAAATTACTTCTTAACGTAATAGGTTTATAATTAGTATAACTTGGCCAATAGATATCGTTAAAATTTTAAATCTTTTTCTATGGATAAAGAGAATAGATTGCGATAAATCAAATACCTACTTAATGCTACACCGAATTAATTATACACAATACTTGTGCATTAAATGTTTCCATGATTATTTTGTACTTTACGTGATATGTGCAAACAATTTTACAGATTTATTACACATATAGATATAGAAGAAGTACCTTCTTTCCAACAGAAAAAGAATAATTGCAATCGGACTACGTGTTAATGAATTACAACTAAGTACACTTTTTGACTTTCATCAAGGAAACCGTCCTGAATTGCGGGATAAAAAGTATCCCTACCTCATAGGGTAAACTCATATCATGCCAAGTTTAATTTAAATCCGTTCAGTAGTTTTGGCGTGATGCGCGGCAATGATACAGACAGACAGACAAAAATAAAAAAAAAATGATTTAGCTTCAGCACCATTACTAAGTAGTTACTACTACGTAAGCTTCAGTATCGATTATAGAGTGTCCCTCGAATAAAAATTTAAAAATATCTTCAATGTACAGAATTGGACCTGTTACAGTTTTATTATAAGTACCTATAGATATATTCCGATTCAGTCCAGTTGAGTCTTTTTCAGGACTAGCATGGGTTACAACGACCGGTATCCTCCTCCATCAGTAGTAGCAAATTCATGCGTTGCCTACTACCCAAAATCAGTTAGTCAAGTGGCATATGTACAAATTCTTAGTGTGCGTTCGCGCAGCGGAATGTTGTTGAATTTAAAGATTTTAATTATGCAGATATTTAGTGTATGACGTCGTGTAATTGTGTATGGTAAAAAAAAAATTGTGCATGCAGCCATTGTGGAGAAATTCGTTAAAAACTGATTCCGCTGGGCGAACGTTGTCCTGGCGGAACTTTTTTTAATCCATAGACTTAGAAGAAAAAATTGTGTCCAAAACTTAGTGTGTATTTGTGTGTAATTGTGTATGTATAAATAAAATTAGTGCATGCATAAACTTCGGAGAAATTCAAGTTTCCGCTACGCGAACGTTTGGCCATTAGCTAGTTTTCATATAAAGCGCTCATATAGAGAGCTGTAGATTTTTACTTACGTTGTTTTAAATATGTTTAAAAAACAGATTTAGAAAAAATCGTAGGGTTTAAAAGATAAAAATATAAACGTAAAATACGCTTATTAGGTCTTAGTTCGTAAAGTATGCACTTTGGGGTCTAGATTTTCACGTTTATACAAACCTTGTAAGTGTCTGCAACATGTTGCCAAGTATCAATCATGTTCCGTTAGTAATTAAAGAGTTATAGGACAATTTACCATGAATAGTCCACTGTTTACAAAGCAGTCAAATATCACGACGTTCTAAAGGAATTGCATAGTAAAATGTATTCCAATAATTAGTGTATTAATTCAACTACTCACATGCAAAATTTCATCTCATTAAATTAAGTAATTAAAGAGAAACAACTAAAATACTGACAAAGCATCGAAAAAATTACATAACCCGACCAAGTTCGGATGGATACAAAAAAGCGGCCGTGCAATATATTTAGGTAACATTCTAAAATTTACAGTAAAATACCGGTATTGAATTAGTACAGGTGATAACACAATTGTTGTTTCGATATAATTTATAGGTCATTTATTTTTGTACACCTGCTTTTTTAAATGTATTTGACTATGACAGTAAGTACTATTTACGTAGGTACTTTAATTAAGTATATTTATATATATATATGATATTACCGTTGTACTGGTAGTGACTTATGTATGTATGCATTTTAAGTCTATTGCTGTCTCTAACCAATGACAGAGTATATTTAGTTATGACAAGCGCCTCAGCTGCGCTCCCGTTTTTAGCAAATTTCTCCACAATGGCTGCATGCACAATTTTGTTTTTACCATACACAATTACACGACGTCATACACTGCATAATTAAAATCTTTAAATTCAACAACATTCCGCTGCCAGAACGCACACAAATTGTTAAATAATAACCAGTAGTTGCTTGTTCAACTTTGATAATATGTGTACAAAGGACGATCTACAAAAATTCATGTTTTTATACCTACAGCTTCGGACGTTCCGTTAATGATAAATAAAGTAAAATAAAAATCCTGGTCATGAGTGCATCAATTGCGTTTTTAATTAATACTATAGTGAATTATTTGATATTCAAGCAACAACATATTCGAAAATCAAACAAGAAAATCTGTAATGTTATTTAGAGAAATCCCAATCCCTTAGACTTTCTTTCTGACAAATACTTAAGCACATTCCTTAACACTTTTCTCTCACAACAATGAATACTTTTTTGTTGGCATTTTTACACATAACAATCTCACAAACTAACATTAAAAAAATAGATCACGCTATCACGCTTATACTTCGACAGCAATCAACAATATACAATGACTAGCTGCTGCCGGCGGCTTCGCTAGCGTGTTAAATTTTTTTTTTAAATCTTTAATTGCTGTCGTGAATTTTTGTAAACGACGTTAGCGGTGTCCCGGTTTGTTGCTAAAGTAACTAAGCTACTTGCAGAGTTCACTCTGGAGTACACGCAAAGCCGTCTATCGAGCGTAGATGTAAACTTATTTGTAATATTTTTTCTAAACTGAAAACTGAATTTCATGTTTCTGCAATAGTGACGAACTTCTTCTTATATAAATTTACAAATCCTAATTCAAATGCTTATGGGTAAAATAAAAACCTCTACATATAATAATATGTATTTCTACCTAAAAGCAGGTATTTAAATGAAATTTCATGCTTCTTCCTTCAAAAGTGACGGACTTCTCGTATATACTTAGAACCCTAATTCACCCTCAAGATTATAATATGGATATTGATAAAAAAAAACCTATATTGCAATTTTGATTGTAAATATAGCAAAAATAGAAAGCGAAGTGAAGGATTGGGTATTATAAAGGGGTTACTGTAGCCATATTTTAGATGACATAATTTTTTTCAGCTCTCTCCGGTAATTTGATTGAATAATATTTATTTTCTTTTTAACATACTCTAATAAAGCGTTTCATTGGTGGTCTTCTTTAAATTGGTAACAATTTCGCTAAATTTTAATTCCTGAAATCAAATAAATAACATGGAAAGAACATGTTATATCTACTAAAGTAGTATCCCATACTTATTATAACTTTTAAATTAAAAACAAACACTATTACGGTCACGTCATCAAATTAAATTAAACATTGTTACCCAGTGAGTTTGTAATGAAAATTTTAATACTAACTAATATTATAAACATAAAAATGAGTTTGTTTGTTACGCTTTCGCGCCCTAACTACTCGACCGATCATCATAAAGTTCTGTAAAAGTATACGTTATCAGGGGTACTGAAAAAGACATAACCTTTTATCCCAAAAAAGTTCTGTCCCCGAGGGATAGAAAAATAACTTTGTGTGTGTGTCAAAAGCTAGTAAATAATAATAAATCAAACACTTTTTGTATTTATTTGTATATTGAGGATTCTTAGTATTCTACAACTCAGAGAGTCTCAAGTATTAATATAAATTCTTTCTCCGACTTTAGTCGGGAGTGGCGGTGTTAGGCTGCACAAGTGTGCGAGTTTCTATTCAGCGTGATCCATGCCCGAATCGATTGCTACCGTGCGCTGACGGACGGATGATAGCTGATTGACGAAATGCCATTACAAGTTCACTCAAAAAGATGGTTTCGCGATGAAAACCCATTTCGGGCAATCAATATCATGCAACCGACAACCGATAGGTTATTCGTCAAACACCCTCTTGATTGTGGCAAAACTGAGAGCAAAACCCATGGTGTAATGGACGCCTTAGGGTCGAAATTTCCAATAATCAATAATTGGATACTTACAACATAAAAGGCATCAACTGCCAAATTTTCAAGTTTGTAACCCCAGCGGTTTAGGCTCTGCGTTGATGAATCAGTTATTCAGGCAAGTAACTATAAATATATAAATGAAATAGACGTTTTGTTTTAAAGTTACTGTGTGCCATTAAAATATATTTTAAAAATATTTATTTATAATGACAAGGTTTTTTATTTTCCTGGTCAGGTACATATAGAAAATTTATTATGGTTTTTTGTCTAAACTTTTAAACACATATGGCAATCGTTATCGTTTCTCAACTATTGGTCTTCTGTCAAAGGCAATGTTTGTTGATAACGGCATTTCATCGATCGTTTGCGAACAGAAAAATTAAAAATAAATCTAATTCTTCAATAAAAACGGCTTCAAAGTTGTAATATATTCAATTAATCTCGTGTATTTAAAATGGATTTAAACTTGAACACTGTTGCTGAATTGTCACAAGCAAATATTTGCCGATGTTGCATGAGAAGCATTCGATGTTATTATAACAATATTTCAGCGGATTATTACTCGTCTGGGCCTAAAAAAAACTATGAAGAGATGCTAATGAATACATTTAATGTTCAGGTAAGTCGTATAAATTAAATTGGACAACTTTATTTAATACCGCAAGCAAACATTTCGGCAAAAGCTATACTTGATTTGTAATTATTTTCTCTTACAGTTATCACAATATGAAATTGAAGGTTACCTATTACACATATGTGAGGAGTGCAAAATAAAGATACAAGTGGCCAGTGTATTCAAAGACATGGTGATCAACTGTGAAGAGAGATTTGTAAAGCTGATGGATAGACTTCAATATAATACAGGTAGAGATGATATTAACTTGAGACACCTTACACTGTGGTAACCAGACTAACAGCCTACATCTTGAATCTTGAAACACTACATTCAGATCATCATTCTAAGTGGAAAATCATTAGAATCTTCTGGTGGGAAATTCATATTTTTCTTAATTATAATTTTTTTGGTTAAAAGTGATACCACAATGAGTAAACAGAACATTTTACCGAAAAAATCAATAATACCCCATACGGTCAAAAACTGCAATGTAATCAATTAAACAGCATTTATGCACTCAGCTGCTTTGACAGCTTTTTAAAGTTTCATCACCTGACCACCTGGTGAGAGGACTACCTGGAAAGTATACCCTTTGAAACAAAAAAAGAATTTTCCAAATTGGTTCAGGCGTCTTCGAGTAATGGGTAAACAAACATAAAAAAAAAAGATTTCAACGAATTGAGAACCTCCTCCTTTTTTGAAGTCGATTAAAAATAACGGTGATGTTGTTCACAACTTAACATTAAAGTGACCGTTCAATGTGGGAGAGCCTTGCTTCGGCACGTATGGGCCGGCTCGACTCCACTCAATACCACGGCCTCACAGAAAACCGGCAGTGAAGCAATGCTTGCACTGCTTTTCGCCGCGTGAGTGAGGTTACCGGAGGCCCTTACCCTTCTCTCTCCCCTATTCTCGTTCTTCCCCTCCAATCCCCCTCTCCTCTCTTCCCCTACTCCCACCTTAAAGAGCGGCAACGCACTTGTGACTCTTGAGTTACAGGTGCCCATGGGCGGCGGTGGTCATTTACCATCAGGTGACCCATCTGCTCGTTTGCCCCCTATACCATAAAAAAAAAGGCTATAATGCAGGCCTTGCCTTTTGTCAACCCACCATTTTTCAGGCAGTCCAATAGGGTGGCGCCATCTATATCACTATTCATAATAATGTCTAAACTTTCTATCATCTATTATAGTTTTAAATAAATATGATGAGTTTTTGATTGTGGCGACAGCAATATAAAACTTAAAAGTATGTCCTTGTCTTTTATAATTAAGATGTTCTTTACAAAAATTAACTGAACAGATGCAAACTAGATATTTCTTGTAATTCCTTATTGTGGTCTTTGTGTGAAGCGTTCCTTCAATATTTTACAGAAGTTCAAACTAGAGACAATGAAGTTAAGGTTGAGCATATTAAGTCCGAGTCATCAGCTGTGGCAGATTATTGCGACGACAGTATGGATGACAATGGTATGTTCATATTTTATCCATCAACATATAATTATTAGCAAGTTTAGGTGCCACAGGATATAAATTTAAAATTCGCTATGGCAATAGTGTAGAAGTAGCTCACTTCGATGCAGAAATTGTATCCATACCTCTGCTACACCTTCAACTGAGACTAAATGCATGCCTTCATTTCTTTAGTACAAAAAAATGCAATTTTTTTGATGCACTGATAGCTACCGCGTGGTTTGTAAACCAGAGGGACGTTTCCGCTTGTAGTAGGTACAGTAGCTTTTCTAGGGCATTGGCAGCCAAATTAGTCGTTCCTTTAGCCGGCAGGAGAGATCTACATAAGAACTGAACTATACAACTGGTCTTAACATCGATCCCTGCAGAACACCGCACGTCATTCATTGACCGCATCGATCGTCGTCATCGTAAATAATGACTCTCGATGACCAATCTACCAGAATGCTGCGAAGGTAGACAGGGACATTAAGAAAACAATAACTTTATTGATGTTAATCAAGCAATTTAAGAATATTGAAAATGTCAAAGGCCACGTTCCGTTTTTGCCAATGAAAACTTGTTCCTTTATCAATATGCCGTCCACTTAATGTTTCAGAAATTCTGGCTAATATCAAACTGGAACTAACCCAGAACGGCGACTTGGAATCAGAAGCCACCAAGGACTATCATGATAGGAAGCTAAAATTAAGAAAAAAAAGCAGAATAAAATCTGATTCAGGTAAGAATGGCAGTGTCATTGTACATGACAGTTTTTTCTGTTCGGGTGGTGCCTTGAATAATATTTGTTTATTTTTTTCAGTTTCAAATCAAAAAGATTGGTCTAAAATAGCCGAGCGTCGAGGAAACGGCCCTATACTTAGAGAAAATTCTTTAAAACTACTAGCAAACTCAACTATTTTTGTTTTCCAATGGAATAAAAGTCGATACAGATGTTTTTGTTGCAAAGAACCCTTTTCTGATGTCAAATCGCTTCGAGAACACACGAACACAAAACACAATTTGAAATGTATAGAGAAGAAAATTATAAATCAACAAAACCGCCTTGTCAAAGTCGAAATTTCGGAATTAAAGTGTAACCTGTGCTCTCAAAACCAGCAGAATTTAGATGTTCTCAGAGAGCACTTAATTAAATCTCATAAAATTCAGTTTGAATCAAAAGAAGACTTACTTGTACCTTTTAAAATAAATGAGAATCTGACATGTCAAATTTGTAGCGAAAAATTTAGTGTATTCAGGCTTTTAAATATACATATGAATAGGCATTTTCAAAAGCAAGTCTGCCATATATGTGGCGCGGCTTTTTCAAATTTAGTATTCCTAAATTTACACAAAACGAGATATCACAAACCACTGAAGTGTCATCATTGTGATTTGAATTTCAATAACAAAATTGAAAAAAAGAATCACGACATTTTGGTCCATAATGTCAAATTTGAAAGGAAACTTAGATTTCCTTGTCCTTATTGTAACGAAAGATTTTACCAAGAAAATATTAGAGTGCAACATTTAGTTGAAAAACATGGTCTTAAAAGACCTGAATACAGATGCAGTATTTGTTCAAAAGCCTTCATAACAAAGAGTTTGTGTAACAATCATGTAAAGACTGTGCATTTGAAAGAGAAACGTCACGAATGTGAAATTTGTCATAACTTTTTTTATACAAAATCCAGCGTCGCAAGACACATGGTCACACACACTGGTGAGAAAAATTATTCCTGTACTATGTGCAATAATCCTTTTGCAAGTAAAGATTCTCTACGAAGACATATGCGAAGAACGCATGGGGTACATTAAATTGAATTTTACATTTATATTTTGTTTCATTTATATCTATGTGAACCCTTTGCTTAAACAGGGTGTGAGAACTGCGTATCTAAAACAGTGAGTACAAAACCGTTTTTTTTTGCAGAAAATTTGACATATTTTAAAAGTACCAATAAATACCACATCTTCCAAAAAACTGCACTGCAATCAGCTATCTTGCTAGAGCGCTTAATCTTGCATTTTAATCCACAGAGACATTTGAATAAGTTTTTCGTTATGCCATCCGTTACACCCTGTATACTTGTCAGCGACTTCGGAACCGTCAGGACTCTCCATGTTAGCAGAAGCTGTGACGGTCCTCCACATGGTCCAGTAGGTTTAGAATGAATCGGTTTAGACAACTAAGGAGTAACTGTTACGAACACATGATTACTGGCGGTATGGGCACCTTTAATTAACCTCGCCGGGAGATAGGACACCTAAAGTCGGCTCTTTTCTTCTTGGTGGTGAAAGACGTCCGGAATAATCCCGCACAGCAATACAGGCCCTACAGAGATTTACCAACCCTTATTCCCTTCACTAGATCTCTTTGGAGTTACGTCAATGAGCGTCTCTCATTAGAAGTTGGAGGAAAGCCACCTTGCAATTATTGCTGCCACAGCTACCTTTTTATTTCGATATTTCCCAGAACACCGCGGAAAACGAGGGTTGCTGTAAATCCTGTGACAATAACCGTCGTGGGGCTTAAGTTCGGGAGAAAACAAAACTGATGTAAGTCATCAGAAAGCTTCTCGACATCTTCCAGGACACGCAGAGTAAAGTACCTGTAATTTACCCGATGGAGCAAAAGCAAACAAAACATCCAGTATTGAATATGTTGATGTTCGATATCAAGGAAAACTTTTCGATACGCCTACTTCAGTTATAATCTCAAAACATTGATAGTCCATTGAAATGTTAAATTTTTTTGGGCTTAGCGTGCGTTTGTCAAAGGACGCAATTTTATTTTTTAGATATGAACGGGGGGTGAGTGTAAAGTTATATCCAAGTTTGTGGGGTTGCAACCCTTGTCTCACGGCTGCCATCTTGGAAAAAGAGGTTCAAATGGTTTTTACGGTTTTTCTACCAAACTATAGGTCTTACAAAAAAAATATGTAACAATAGGGAATATGCATGTATTTTTTTTTATCTTTTATTGACTTGTTCCATCATTCTACCATAAAAAAAATATAAATAGCCTTGGCAATGTTCAAATTAATTTTTAAAATGTAATATCGATGAAATTTGATCTGTTTGAACGCCGCCGTATTTCGCAGGCCTTGGATGACGTCACGTTCCACGCTTAGTGTTTGTTTCATAAACTTACTTGAAGTGTTACAGTAATTTTATACCGATTTCCAGTTGTAATTACTATTTATTGTAATTAATAGACGATGGATAAAGTTTAAAAACCATTTCATAGGTATTGTCTTGTCCCTAAGTGTAAAAACACTATAAGAAGTACAAACAATACAGTATTTTTTCCTATACAAAATAATAATGTAAAATACGAAAACAATGGTGTACATTAATGAGGAGAGATGAAGTATCTTCAATATCGTGTTTATGTGGTTGTGAAGATCACTTTAATGTAAGCATATTACAATTTCATTGCTAGTTTAGTGTGAATTAGTCAGCAGTAATTTATGTTTGTTTTAAATATCAAGCAGAAGGCAACTTGCTTGTCTACTTCAACTAGGTAACAAAAGTCCAATAAAACTTCATGAATATAACTAACTATACATATCCTACCTATCCTTTAGATTATAATATAACAAGTATTATAATAATTACCTTGCGGCTTTCACTCCTTTAACCTCAGCGGACGTCAAATCTTGATTTGATGCAAAATATAATTATAGTCATCATGAATGCACCTATTTTCGGTAGATTGTCCGATTGTGTTTTGACAAAACTACATTCAGTCATTGTCCTAGATGATTTCTAATATCACTAGAATGCTTAAATTGCACTAGCTAAGAGCAAAAACCACAGGAACACCTATCTTTCTCCGTAACACTACGAATATAGGCGCCGAAAAATGACAGAACGTGGAATGTCACGTCATATTTGGTTTCGACCAATTGTGAAGCGTTTTGCAAAGTTGAATTTCGCGCCCTTATTTTGCATATTTTAATTAATATTTTTTGCAATTAAAGACGAACTAAATAAGAAAATAATTGTTTAGGCACAATATCTGGACAATAAAGATTCAAGGGAAAATTAATCAAGTAAATTTAAACAACATGCATATTCCCTATTTTTGTTGCAAATAAAATTATCTACAACTTTTGTTCAGTAACTTTTAGTCGTAGAATCATAAATAAAAAGTTATAAGCGAAAATCCATACAACTTTGAGAAAAAAACATCTATTTGTTGATAAAACTTTTTTTCTAATCATTTTACAAAAAAATATGTTAGACCATTTTTATAGACGGTGTTCTATGGAACATTTTTTATTAAAAACATTTTTAAATTTATTCATTATTTAAGGTTTTACAGCCCTGCAAAACGAATACTATTCTTAAGTATTCATAACTATACATGAATACGACTGGCCTGTTGGTCTAGCGGTTAGTGACCCTGACTGCTAAGCCAGAGGTCGTGGGTTCGATTCCCACCCAGGACAAATAATTGTGTGATGAGCACGATTATTTGTTGTGTCTGGGTGTAATTTATCTATAATATGTATGTATTTAGAAATATAGTCAGCAGTCTGGACTAGAAGGAAACGACGGTTTATAAGGACTGTACCCAGCATTAAATAAAACTTCAAAATTGTAATTAGTTAATATATTTTTTTAATATCAATATTGTAAGTTTAATAATGGTAGAATTTATAACTGTAAATAAATTAAATTTACAATAAAAATGGAGGACGATTATTGCACAACATTATTTTCACAAGATATTTGCAAGATCCAAATATTTATGAAACAAGAGAAACTTGGAAGCAACTTATTTTGCATACATTTATCCATACAAACCAAGAACATTTAGCCAAACTTCAAGAGAATTTGAATTATCGTCTATTTATACATATTTTACTCTCAGTGTTACTTTTTTATAGGACAATATATTTTAGAATTGCCATATTTTCTTTTCAAATAGCCATTTTTGTATTCTTGGAAGTCTGTAATGATTTTTTTTACCTTCAATAATAGGCGCTGCCGCACTTGGCTTGCATGCGCTACTTATCCTTACAAATAAAAACAAAATTGTTTACTATTTATGTCGAAACTGTCACAAAGACAATTCAGCCTATAATCATACAGCTCTAGTCTGTATTAACACTCAGACTTTTGAAAAAAGTATCTAGAAAGAGACTTTTAAGCTTGAAACATCTCAGTTAGTGATATCTGTGCTGTGCAAAAAGGCGCGTACAATAAATCTAGAAAGACTTCCTGTACATAATGTCTACTGCAAATATCAGATGTGATGTTTAAGATTGTTGAGAATAGATACCTATTTAAAATATAATAATATGCATATTTCACATCATCCCATTATACAATAAAGGTAGAGCCATTTTTCAATCAACAGATACTTTTATTAACTGAGAAACAAATTTAACATTTTTTTTGTTTTTTTTTTTTTATTCAGTAAAGGAGAGGCGTTTGTCTTCAAACTCACCTGATGGAAAGTGACGATGAAGACGAAGATGGTACACGCTTAAGGGAAACCAATTCATTCTCCTGTTGAAGGTTCTTATAATAAAATTGGGATAGGTATTATAATTGTCTGGTGAAATAGTTCACACTAGACCTTGGCGACTCGAATCAAAAGAGAGCTGTCATAGCGTTTCAGTGTTTCGACAGCGAAACGAAAATAAAAAATATATTTATTTTCTATAAAACTCCAAAAGCAAAAACAGTAACATTATCTTACAACAAACTTCTGGGAATAAAAAGTGCTGCACCTTACTGACACGTCCGAATACGCTTAAGTGCGAGTCTGACTCGCGCACCGAGGGTTCGGG
This sequence comes from Callimorpha dominula, assembly GCA_949752705.1. Lineage (NCBI taxonomy): Eukaryota > Metazoa > Arthropoda > Insecta > Lepidoptera > Erebidae > Callimorpha > Callimorpha dominula. Next base: position 8,424,030 of record OX457017.1, on the reverse strand, counting down.
AATCAATTCTCAAAGACTTATGCCCGTCTTTTTCCAATTTGTCAATTTTGGTTAGCAGGTCTTACAGCACAAGTAAAGGGAAAATGCCGAAAAATAAAAAAGTTGAAAATTAAGGTAAATTTTGGTACTTACAAGTTTTCGCGAAAATCTAAATTTGCCCATATCTTTTTATCGTATTGTCTCAGGACCTTGATTTTTATACACCTAGTCCCTATTAGGTATCCTCAGTATCTGGTATAAATTTCAACTTCCTAGGTCCACCCGTTCCTGAGTAAATTGAGAGTGATCTTATAAGGGTTCCTTTTTTACTTTTTGAGGTACGGAACCCTAAAACGGAAAAAAACGAGACAAATATGCAAGTGGAGAAGAGCAACACTAAAGTCCTGTGACTAACGGTAACAAATAGTGTTGCCAAAAATATATGCAACTCAGTTTTATTACATCTGGTGATTGAAAAAATGGCTATAAATTAATAACTTATAATTTAATTAACACGTGGCACTTCGATAGTGGGATGGTAAGACAAAGTTTTTATATTAAAATCAATAATAATAATTATTATACTTTTTACACATTATAGTTATATGTACGTATATGTTACCTATTAGATAGGGTGTACCGGGGTAAATTCAACATTGGACATATCCGAAATGTACGTATGTATGTATGTCCATATGATACTAAGCCTGTAGTTGACTGATGAAAAAATCACAGTATTATAATTGTTTTTAAATTTACCAACTGTCGGATTACCCCAATATACCATGCAAGATTTCTAATAGTAGTGGGTATACCTAAAAGATACTTCTAAATATCAATTGCACTTGGAAAAAAAAACAGAAATATCTATTGCTACCTCCTTCAAGTAAAAAAAAATAAGAAGTGGGATGCGTCTAGAGAATTAACAAATAAGATTCAAAATATAAATAATTTTGGGCACCAACTGCCAGTGCATCGAATGATATGTATAAAAATAGATATTGTAAATATAACTATGAAAATAAATTATTATTGCTCTAATAAATATTAATAAAAATATCACATAAGTAATTACATCACAAACTCGGCTTCGATGCCACATTTTTTTTCTTTTTGTAAACAGCTGGACGGCGAGGCGCGCGGCGGCAGGAGGTTTAAAGGTGTCAAACAGTATTATAGTTGAATTTTCCATTAGTAAACTAAACCACTTACGTAAAACAAAAGTAGTTTAGTGTGTTTGAATTTCCAATTATAATACGAAATTATTAACCTTTTCATTCATTATTTAAAAAAGGTTTTTTATACCGTGTCTGTTGACCATAACTTAACGGTTCAATAGCGTATAAGGTACACTTCATTTTGATTGCCAAAACATAACGCGATACAAAAATTACTCATTTCATTAATTTTATACTTCCGCAGACAAAAATCAGAATTAAACAAAAACTCAAGAAATAATTATTTAGAAATATCGTAAGTATACCCACGACTTGATAACACCAACTTTTATTTTACAAAATTATACAAAAAAAACAATTTATATCTCTTTCCAATAACGATTACAAAACGACCTAAGAAACAAGTAAACTACACCTGAAATCTCTTGATGTAATTATTCAGGACCCAATTATTCAGGCATACTTAGAAAATCTAAAGTGGTAGTTTATTCCAAAAACAAATACGACTTTAAAAAGTGAAAAAGGCCTTTAAATTATATGCGATCCTTTTCGAAGTCAATTCTCTGTTACACAACACTGTACAAATTTACAGGCTATATCTGACAGTGGAACACTTCTTTAAATAACTGAAAGGACTCTAGCATGCAGTTATAAAAAGAATTAAAAAAATCCATAAAAAACTAACTTTAAAAATTTGGCATGTCAGTTTTTATGGATTTTCTCAAAAACCGCATGAGTAGTTCAAAAATAAAATATGTTCGATATAAAATCTTGAACTTTACACATCCCACTCGCTATAAGAGGAACTGGGATGATAATACCTAGAAATTCAAACGGTCATACTCATAACTTAACCGATTTTTTTTTTTTTTTTTATGCCTTTTCAGTAATTTAAGTAAGTGTTCCATAGATACACCCTGTATAAAACATTGATATTTTCCTGAATATATCTCAGTCATAAAAATTATTTACATTTATTTTAAAACACTTTACATATATTTACATATACAATGTACTTCGATGATCAATAGTTGACATTAAATCTCACAATTTTTTTTAAGGGGTTATAATAATATTAATCACTTGGGGTAATCACGATAAGTTTGGCCCACACTCCTTTATTTGATGAATGACTACATTGATGTTTTGTAATTCAAATATTTTAATGTATGTAAGCGCTTGTGGAAGATACCCAATTTAAAAAAACCTGGACAAGTGCGAGTCTGACTCGTGCACCGAGGGTTCCGTAAGCAAACGAACTTGTATGTAGATAGTACGTACATCTCGGGAATCAGTTCTTAAATATTTGCCGGCCTTTTCCGAAAGACAAACTTAACTTTGCAGTTCCAAAAATACTCGCTCATACTTCGATATACGACAAATTCAACTATCCAACCGCAAACTATTAATCAATCAATCAATCAAATGAAATCAATAGAATTAAAAAGTTTGTAATCACAAAAACAATTTTATTTATGTGATAAAACAACAAATTAACGACTTGTGCTGGTGGTGTACTAAATTTGGTAAGAAGCAAGGCCTGACACCTTACTTCTTACCAAATTTCATGATTTTAGGTCCATGGGAAGTAGCCGTAGGTACCCTATAGGTTTTGATTTACCTGCGAAATGTTCAGATTTGTTAAAATCTAAGGCTTAATGGCCGTATCTTTTGATTGCGTTGACTTATGTTAGAAACAGTCTCAAAACCACTGATATAAACTATGAAAATCACTAACTAACAGCAACTGCCAAGTTGTTCGTACCTCTGTTTGCACTCAAGTCAATCGTTCTAAACATATTCCTACCCTTTTATAATCCCACAATTTGTTAATATTTATCCACCGATCAATAGTATTGCGTTACCGGTATAACCAGTCAAAATAATATTTATTAACTTATTTTTATTAAATAGTGAACTGTGTTATCATCTATTATAGTTTGCCCCTATTTTTAATAAAATAAATAAGAGTTTTTAATGTGGCGACAACACTTAGAAGCTTGATTTTTTTACAGCTGTAAGGGACCGCACACATAAGTATTTAGTTAATACTAAATACTTGTCTTATGCGATTTCAACTTGATACGTCCACGGGTTCCTCAGAAAAAGGATCTTGACAAACAGACAGACGGAGAACAAAGTGATCTTATAAGGGTTCCTTTTTTTCCTTTTGAAGAACGGAACCCTAAAAAAGATAAGACGTGGGAGCATTTAACAAAAGTCGTAATGGGTACGAGTCTGTATTATCAAATTTAGTAAAAAGTATTACGGTTCTAAATATACCTGACATATATTTTGTTAATTAACACATTTTAGGCGCCATTTCGCAATTTTTTTTATTTTTTTTTAACGTTTTTCGGGTATTCTGACATAAGTTTCTATCGTATAACACACAAATCTGTCGACCACCTTGTTTGATTAGAAATCACACGATAAAAAAATATGTCGACATTAGTATTGGGTCATATTATAAGACTGGCTAACCCCTTAACTGATTACAAGGAGTGGGTTCAATTTATTGGTTGATATTGGAATATGCAACCTAATTCCGAGGCGCAAGACTTAAACGCAAACGATTAAAAACCGTTATATCGAATGTACGGGTTGTGGCACTCTATCATCTACATCGAATTTTCTCTCATGTACTTTTAAATGGCCTTTGAGCGTACACTTTTGAGTAAAGGCACGTCCACACACTGGGCAAACAAACCTTTTATCATTATTATGAATTCTCAAATGTTCCCGCAAAGTCTTTTTCCGTTGATAAGCCTTCTGACACACCGGACAAGTGTGTATTCGTTCCCCATCGTGTTTAATCATATGCATCTTTAATGCATTTTTGGTATAAAAAGCCAAGTCGCATTTATCACACTTATGATTTCGTTCATTCAAATGATCTCTCCGAACATGACTCGATAAATGTCCTGGAGTTATATAAGATTGTGGACAAGCTTTACATTTGTATCTTTTTAATTCCTCATTATGTACTTCAGCCAAATGTTTCTGCCTAGCGTAAAATGACGTCAGAGATATATTACAACGTTTGCATGCATACCTCACACCAGATTTATGTTCTTTGGATACGTGATTTTCTCTTTTCGTCACGCGGTCAAAAATCTGTTCGCAATATCTACACGGAAAGCTACCAACTTCATGAGTTCGCATATGACCTCTAAGCCTAGCTTTGGAAGCAAATGCTTTACCACAATTTTCACAAATATAATTAGGATAGTGAATATTCATATGTGTATTCAAACTGACATAATTAAGAAAAGTTTTCTTACATACCGGGCAATCGACTTGGTCTTTTTCCAGCTTGAATGGCAAGTTATTCCATTTTCTATTCGTAAATTTTAATCTAGTACAATTTTCTATGTGCTGTTTTAATTCTTCATAATTAGATACATCTGTGGTACATATTTTACATCTTAAATTTATAGTAGACTTGTAGAACCTATGGGAATTTGAAAACATCATTTTTTTAAACGCTAAATTGATATTTGTTTTGTTATGATCAACTATGTGAGCTTTGATATCATCTAGATTTGTGGACTTTTCTGGACATATTGAGCAGGAGAACGTCCGGTTTTTCTTTATTTTAAATGGAAATAGTCCGATATTCAACATGGCTTCTGTTTCAGATAGATCCGGAGTTTTTTTTAAAGGATACTTTGATAGTTTTATCTTCTTTGTAGCGACTGTTTTGCTGCGAGTTTTCCGACTGAATTCGTCATGTTCTTTTTCTTTCTTGATCACAGATTTGAGATCTGTAAACATAATATATTTGATTCCTAAGTGATGTCTAATAATAACGACTATATACAATAGATAAAAACGACTATTGGTTACAGTATACATCCTTGTGGGACACCAACATTTGTCTATGCAATCAGAATACTTGTTATGTACCAATCGTCTTAATGCATTCACTAGATATATAAACTGGCAGTCCATTTGCGTAACCCCTCCGTTTTTATGCTAGATGGCTACGCCAATAGAAGAGTCTGTGCCAGACTCTATCGAAGACCTTTCCCAGGTCGACTACCACTATTGTTCGTATTTTTTTTAAATCGTCTACTATAAGTTTCATGTTATTGGTATATGTGTGCGTAATTTATTACAGAATTTTATTTTGTTAGGAAATAACAAAAATATTTCGTCGACCGGAAGTAATTTAAAGGTAATTTTTCTGATTTAATAATAAACTACAATATTTCAACTAGGTATCTTTCGTAATTATACGAAATCAATGAGGTAAACATTATATATCATACATTATATAAATCGCGATACTCTGAGTATCGCGATTTTTACATGTGAAAATCCCAACTGTCCAGTAATTCGTCATTTCTCTTCTACGATAAGCAGCCTTTTTATGAAAAATAACACTTTATTTCTAACTCTGGATGAATAAAAAAAATACCACTAACCTATATCCGTATCATCATCATCATCATTGTGGAAGTCATCGAAATCATCTGGTTCCACTGAGTTCTCCTTTTTCACTTCATCTCCTAAAGAGTGTTTCTCTTCTTCTGAAAATGATATAACCATAGACTATTAAAACAAAACAAGGCCCTGCTTTCTGATATTCAGTATAAATTTAATATCGGGTATGTACCTAAATATCCTTCGAATCGCGAGGCCTACTGCCGAAAACAAGACCCGAGCCGATTAGTATTTCTTTTAGACAGAAAAAAATATTTCGGCACATGACACTAGTAGCAATCCTTTGAACTGTTCACCGTTTCACCGGTAACAATTTCTCAGAAGACAAACTGTGAGGATTGAAAGTAAATCCTATGCCTTAGTCATTATCATACAGCTGTTAAGATTTCTGCATTATATGATGAAGATGTGTAGCCAGTGGCGTAGCTACCGGAGGGCTAGACGGGGCAGTGCCCCGGGGCCCCCAAGCTCAGGGGGCCCCTCGGACTCTGACTTACAAACTATAAATTGAACTAGTGAAAATTTTTCCCACATTCGGAATATAAATAAACCAGATTTTTCAGAAGCAGAAGTTATCAGGTTTGTACTAGACTTATAACTAAACCACTATTTATATTAAATTGCGTATTTGCTTGAATAGGGAGTACGACGAATCTGGATTACGACAAATCTGGAGTACGTGGAATTCGGAACACGACGAATACGGAACAAACGATTTTAAATAGTTTAGTTGGGGCCGTAGTTTATTTTTTGCCCCAGGGCCTTTGGTAACCTAGCTACGCCACTGTGTGTAGCAGAATGATACAAATCAGAGTCTCAGCATAGAATAACTACACTATTAACTAATATAGTGTTGTTAATGAACAAGTTAATGATGTTATAGAAAAAGCAAAGGGAACGGAACAAATAATAAAGAACTCTCTATTTACGTATATACATCGTCCCGGTGTCTGTCATACTGTTTGACATGCTCCTGGTCTCAGTATTGTTGGGAGGGCTTAGATTAAGTACACTAATCTAGCTTAGAACAGATTGGCAGCCTTGAGATACCTTAGAGAACTGCTAACTAATGCAATCTATCTATATACGCCAGTATTCTGTGAGGCCGTGGTGTCACTCTGGTCGAGCCGGGCTATTCATTTATCCAAAAGTAACAGGCTATATTTTATTTCCGTAATAGGCATAGGTAAACGCGGGCTAAGCCGCAGGTACAGCTACAAGTAAATATACACATCACTAAGAGATAGATCAATATAATTTGCAAAGAAACTCACTATTAACTTTCACCATACTCTCCAAGGTATTTAGTGATGCCAGGGCTTGTTGTTTGAAGTCAGCAGAATCCCTTAGCTTATTGATACAAGTGTTGCAAATCAAACGCTTCGTGTCGCCAAGATGGAGGGTTGTGATCTGGAGTTTTAAAAGGAAAAGATATGTTAAGGATGCTGATTAGACTACATAAATATGTTGTAATTTATTTGAATATAGTAAGAAATCAGTCCTAACTAATAATATTATTATGAATATGAGTTTGCCTGTTACAGTTTCACTTCTTAGTTGTCCAGCTTGACCAAATCTACATTACTGTGAGCAAAGCCGATTACCATTCGCTATTCTTCGCACTTGTCACTAATCACAAAGTTCGTATGTTTCCACACCGGTTTACTAGTGACCTATCTCACAGAAACTACGTGAACTTTCGCGAAAAGTAGCGTATATTGACTCTAGATCCCTTTCTAGAACAACGTTTAACATTTTATTAGTTCCGTTATTCGTTAACAGATGGCGCCAAGCGTCTCAATTTAGACAGTTGTGGCAAATCTATTAGTTCCGCTACACGTTAAAAGCGCCTGCGTGTCAATTTAGGCTGCTGCAACAAATTCAAATTCAATTCAAAATTCATTAACGTTTTTGTTAATGTCATATTCAATAGTTTAAAATTAAGGGCTATTTTAAATACCTATCATAACAATAATGCTATATTAACTAGTCTGTTGGTTTAGTGGTTAGTGATCCTGACTGATAAGCCAGAGGTTGTGGGTTCAATTCCCACCCAGGACAAATAATTGTGTGATGAGCACGATAATTTGTTCTATGTCTGGGTGTAATTTATCTATATGTATGTATTTAGAAATATATAAGTATGTTTATCAGTAGTCTGGTAACCATAGTACAGGCTCTGCCTAGTTTGGGATCAGACGGCCGTGTGTGAGATGTGTAAAATTATTGTTATTAATAATTCATTCATTACAATAAAAATTACCCCGATAATACAGAAATATAAATAATAGTCACATAGACTTTCTTTAATACCATGTAACTTCTGAAGCAATAATACAACTTGATTATGGGTTTATGGTAAAGGATTATGGCCCAAATAGTACCTGAACTACCATAAGATTTTTTAAGTAAGTCCCGATGCCATGGGAATATCAGGATAAAATTGTAGCCTATGTGTTACTTCTCTCGAACATACATATGACGTACCATTGCTTTAACTGTAATCTCATAGAATATTTTAAACCCGACATCAAACAAATATAAGACATTAACAGAAATAAAGCCATATTAATATTGTTAATCGAGGGACCCACGTAATATTACTATATTTCGTTAGTAAACAATGGCAATTCTAGTAAAAGTATAAAATGTTATCATAAACCTGTAGATATTTTTTTTTTTACTGAAAAATATATTTAGGCAGATGTAGCAGTATGTATTATGAGTTATTAATATTATATTTGGTTTAATTATGAAAAAAACATGCAGTTATACTTATAAACATTGCCAAACTGTTAATCAGGTCGTTGCCGATTTTACCAGTATGTTAGCTATGATGTTTGATTATAATGGTTTTATAAATTGACTTGTATTTACACGCACCGGAAACAAAAACAAAAAAGGAGTTCTATTAATATTTTAGTAAAGCAATGCAATTTCATTCTGACAAATTCTGAATCTTAATAAAAACAAATGAAAAAAAAATTATGGAATTTATAACACACCGATAAGTACAACTTACGTCTATCGAAAAGCATTTTATCAGCATATCAGAATAAATTTCTGTATTCCCTTTGTATTGATGCGCTAAAATCATGCTTTTCACTACGCCTTCTTCCAAGCACAAATTGCACATTCCGAGCAAAGGTAGCGACTCCACCATTATCTCAGAATCCATCTTGAAATAATAGATTTATTTCTACTCATAAATAATCAAGTTTCCATAGCATTTTAACGATGGTCGCGTAAATCTTGTGATGATCAGACCATAGTATTTGACAACTACGTACTGAGACTGACTGACTGATACTCACTGACATGACATTAAAATCAAATGACATGGACTAGAATCGCGTTCCAGAAACTTGTCGGACTCTCTCTTACTTCAGTTTAGTATATAATGTGATCTCTTTTTACTAAAACAGTTTGTTAAGGTGGAGCTGAAGATGTAGATCTGGACCTCGGATCTGGACAAAACGTTCTTCTACAAGCTACGAGGAGCTACGTTTTGTTCGATCAAATTACCAACTTCCGTGAAAAAATACAGGTATGGAAATTGAATGTCATGAAACATTAATGCTTCCTAGAAAAAATGTAACAGCTTTATACTACGATTGTAAACACTTAAAATTCACACAGTGGTAGCAGTTGTTTTTTCTCTTTCTTATCTTAGAAGCTTTACTCTGAAGGGTAGGTGTTGTAACTTGGGAATTCTAAAATTATAAATTTAAATAATAATATAATATCATACCAAGTGTAGGATTAATAGTTTCGGATTCAACATTAAACGGTTTATTATTATTCATTTGTTCAAGGTAGTTATGGAGGGAAGTCTGTTTGTTTAGCAAGTGTGGGTGGGGTTGGGTTTGACCTTTGATTGATTGATATAATCAAAAGGTTTGACCTGTTAGGAGATATAATTGAACTATGAATTACAATATTATTCACACTCAACGCTATAACGACTTGGTACGATGACGCTTACATGGTAAAATACAATGCTTTTAGCAGTTTTTTTTCTACCGCAGATTTAGTATGTCCCGTTATCCCGTAGTTAATCGAGCATCCCCAAAATACGCACGTAGGTAAGTAAAAACCGTATGTTTAAGAGTCAAGTCGTTAATCTGACTCAGCTCCAATCAAATAGAACCCTACAGGTCTGTATCCTACTACCTACACGTAATATGTAGGTAACTGTTTGAAGATTAGTTCTGCATCTCAAATCCAAACAGGAATTTCAATCATCAGGAGATTGCCATCTACTGCTGGGCGAAGGCAAATTCTCCTGTTAATAGTTGGAGCTCCTTGAGCCCAAGAAGCGCCAACTATCAACAGAAGAATTTGCGAGCCCTTAATTCCTCCTGATGTAAAACCCCTATTGTTTATAAGGAAGAGACATTTTCGCAGTCGGGCAACTCCAATCCGGCCAGTTTACGGAGCTCTATCTCAACTACACTGGTTATCTGTAGTATGAAAGCGCTTCGCATCTCCCGTTGTCAAGGCAAAGTTTATTGTTGGACCTACATACTTACCTCCTAGTGTGGTAATTCCACGGTGCGCCCTACGTGAGCAAAATAGTCGTCATATTATTTATATAGTTTGGGTAAAAATAGAAGAGGGAGGTGTTTATAAAAACGATATGTAAATTATATAATCTTTATACAAGAGTTCTTAATGAAGTGAAGAGTACATAGTGACGAAATAAAAAGTTTGTTACGACTTGATTTAGTTATAATTTAGTAATGATAGCCATATTTTGTGCTCAAAACATCCCAGTTAGATCCGGAAGACGCGTGTGAAGCATCGTCGTGTGTTGCGAGTTTGTGACCAGTGAAAATTGTCGTACCCTTTTTTATACCGTGTGGAAGCTCCCACGGGTCATCACCTTACCAGGGTTTTCAAACGCGTATTATCACCACGAGGTACTTAATATCTAAAATACACTATTTTTTTTCGCAACCTCATAAGTAACTGAGTACAACGTCTAAAGGAACAAGCTTGTGATTGCAAGGCTTCAGGTGATTTTAACACGCAGACTGTTCATAATGAAATTGCAGGATATCTGTTACCAAAAAAATCGTTAAAAATCTTTGACATAGGTAGGTAGTTAAATTTTTTTTATTGAATGTTTTTTTCCATTTTCTATCTTTTTGTCTTCTTGAATCTTATAATGTTTTTTAACCCTGCCATCTTATCGTTTCTTAATCTTTTTCTTTGTTTTTTCCTCTTTGCCAGAAGTTAGTCTTTTCATCATTAATTCTTGAGGTATTGGCATTTGTCCACCATAATCAACTCCAGGGCCTGGCTTTAGACTATTACGGAATGTCGATCTTTTGTACACTGTTTCCGATGGCAGAAAGCGTATCATCCCATTGTAGAAATGGAGATCCCTGTAAAATATAAAAGGTGTGGCTACCATTCAAATTGTAATCATCTAATTGGCTATGGAAATCCACAGAGGCTACCAGTCACAACTCCCAGTACCCACAGGCTTTATTGTGTATAAAGAAAAAAGAAACGGTGACAGAAGAGCCCCGGAGCCTTTGTTTCAAACTAACGGTTAGTGTTTGTATACTCTTTGCTAACGGTTAGTAACGAACCGCGCGGGATTAACTGCTTTCTGATTGGCGGTGGAAAGAGCGGGATTGGACGCAGCGACAACAGCGAGTGACGTGAACTCAAGCAATTTTAACCATGGTATCTTGAAGAACGAGTATATGGATTTTTTTTTAATTGGAAGCGTCCATAGGCTACGTAACCACTAACCATTAGGCGGGCCGTATGCTTGGTTGCCACCGATGTGGTATTTAAAAAAAAGTTACTTTTGAATGTTTAATATTAATATAGATTAGCAGCTGCGCCCCGCGGTTTCATCCCCGTAAGTCCAGCCTATGTGTTAATCCAGGTCTCAAACATCCACACATCCTCACAAACTTTCACTTTTAAAATATTAGCAGGATACCTTTCATTAGGAAACTGAAAAGGCTCAGATTTCTTTTCAACATTTTGTTTGTATTTATCCCAAGCACATTTCAGGTTAGCATTTCGCTGTAACGAATAATGTCTGCGAATCACGTATTGGTACAAGCCGGCTTCATAGAGAGGCGCGATCCGTGCTGTAGCAGCCACCTGCTCTGCTATTTCTATAGTACAAGGAAAATAACCACTTAATTTTTTTTTTATTATCCAAAGTACGTATACAGGATGTTATATCTGACAATGGAATACTTACTTAAATCACTGAAAAAAAAAAATTATACTTTTACAAGTTATGACCGACCCATGGTTTGAAATATCGAGCTCTTTTCCCTATAGTCCACGAGCCAGGTACAAATTTCGTCAGTCATTTCCTCTCGGGCGATACTTCGTAAAATGCCCTAAAAAAATTTGCTTAATGAAGCAGTCAGCTGCGGCTCTGTCGGGGGTTGAGGTGCAGCAGCAGCAGCACTAGTTTATTATATTTATTTATTCGCAATAGCATATAAACTGTCATCTGATACATTTTCAATTGAGAGAAAATCACTGAACGTATAAGCATATATTTATTTCACGTTCATGTGACCAGCTGACGTATAATCCACCACTCTATAGTCAGCTGACTTTTCTTTTTCTTCAAGATATTGGGTTAGCTATAATTTGATACAATTTTCAATCGGGAGGAAATGACTAAAAATAATAATCTTTTCTACGTGCGCGGGAGGCTGCTGCTCCTCAAACCCCCGACGGAACCGCAGCTGACGTTCCCGAGGCTTCATGATACAACTATCTGAAGCATTTTACGAGTTTTCACCCGAGAGGGAATTGGTCATGCATATCTGTTGCTGGCTCGCGGGCTACTACCGCTATTTGAAAATAATGCATAGTCACCTACCTGGGCTATTCTCAAAAGTCGGCCGAACTCGTGGTGGACAAGGCGTATCTGACATTTTATGCATGCAATATCGCCCGGTAAATAAGATAAAATACGCTGAAAACTATCCCTCAAATCTTTATAATAGTTTTATAAAAATAAACATATCACAGACATAGTAAATATAATGTCAATCAAAAACTAGACCAAAGATTAACAAACACCACTGACCTCTATTTTGTATAATAGAGGACAGTGACAAACACGTACTTACCTACTATCGCATATCGTTAGAATAGAACATAGACAAAACTTAAAACCGATTTTATTCTAAATATTACAGTTACGTGTATCAAAATAAGGAGAAAATAACGTTTCCTACAAAATTACAGGGATACTCAGGAGCGGAAAAGGGAATCTAATCTCCCATCATTCTGTACAATTTTATGTAAGACTTTTTTCTTTTTTTAATCTTTATTTACGGAGCTTAGCCACAATTATGACTATGTAAGGCTTACTGCCACAATGTAAACTCTTCGGAGTAATAAAATTAAAAAAAAAAGTGTGTGTGCAATTCACACACGGCAGAAGTGAAACTTCTAAATTAATTAACCAATGAATTTTAATACGCAAATGCACAAAAATGATACCCGTGAATGACACACGAAGGTTTCGTACTCCGCAGGCGCAAAGACACGTGCTAGCATACGAAATATATAGGAAACACTGTATACTTGTATTCTATCTCATTGTGGACATCCTATAAATAGACTATTAGTTCAGTTTATTATCAAAAGATAGCATTGCATCTCAATTTAGATAATCGAAACCCTATATGACTTCCTCTAGTCGTCACCAGATGGCGCCCGCGGGTCAATTTATGCTTGCGTAACAATATTAACTTTTTACGATTAATTATTAAACGATGTATTGAAAAATATAGGTTGCCTACTTCGCCTTTAGTACAAGTATGAAGTTGCTCAGACACAGGAGAGCTCCTTTAAGGAGTTGACTCTGTGAATCGCAGCGTGTCAAGCCAAGTTCAACAAAACGGAACTGGCGACGGAGCAGCCGTGTGTTATATTACACAAACCATTTGGAGCCATTTTTGACCGCTTAATAACTCATTATCTATTTTACATACTTACTTCAATTTTTGTTTATTTATAAAACCCCTTAGATTAACTAGAACCCCAAATTTGAATAACACAGCTTAAACAGTCCTCGAGATATTATCGTTTAAAAATCGTCATTTTTATCACTGACTGACTGACATATAGCTCAAAACCCAAACCCACTTCCTGATGATCTAGAAAGTTGAAATTTGGCGTCCAGCTGGGGATTTGTGTGTATGCAAAGGAAAAAAATCTGAAAATAGTGAATTTTTACAATTTTTAAATATTTACCAAACAATTTACTTAAATTACAAAAACTATACAACGTAAACGCAGGAAAAATGTTAATTTTACAGATCACTTTTGAATGAATAATAAAGATTTCTGTACAAAAAGTACAGTAATGATATCCCGTCAAAAGCATAAATGTGCAAAATGGGAGCCAAGTTCAATATTAAGAATATACGTGATCATCGATTACACCAACAAAAGAATTGACATCTAAATGGTTGCCAAATTCTGTAGATAAGCCTGAAGATTTGACTTGGCTGACCGCAACACTATTTTTAGCTCACCTTTCATTATTATGGTACTCTAAGGTGTTTTAACACTATCTCTTACTGTTTACCGATAGTGGAATTTTGTCAATAATACTGTATTATCAATCAGCTACTATAGGCGTCGAAAGGAGAGTTGACAGAGCTTGTTTACAATGCATGTTAGCCAAACAATCCACTTATTTTTTTACCTTACATGTAAATACATACAAGGCAAAAAATAAGTGGATTGTTAGCAACGTTCCATCACACGACCATGATGGATTAAGTTTTGAATGTTTTGGTTTATGTCATTGACCAGTATTACTTGAACAATCGTTGTATAGACTTTCCGAACATGACAGTTCCACATAACCAGGATGTATTTGAAAAAGGAACACTTATTTAAGTCACTGGAAGGGCACGACTCTAGCATGCACTTACAAAAAGAATTTTTGAAAAAAAAAACCAATCGTTCACATGTTATGACCAAATGAATTTCCGGGTATTTCTACCTCCGTTTCTTAAAAAACCAGGTGGAACATGTAAAGTTGAAGATTTTAAATCCTAAAATTTATTTAAAAATTTTACACATTCCACCTACTTTTATGAACAACGCAGGCAAAAAATAACTGGAAATTCAAACGGTCAGAACTTGTAAACGGAGTTTTTTTTTTTAATTCTTATTGTAACTACATGCTAGAGTCATGTTCTTTCAGTGTTTTAAGTAAGTGTTCCTTTTTCAAACACACCCTATATACTGGACACCTTTAGCTTTTTGTAATAGTTTTTACATAATTTAAATAGAAAAAAACATCTGATCCAATTTTTCATGTTTTTAATATCTATCTATTATTTATTATAATATCTGTTGGTTCAAATTGACAGCTATGACATCACAATATGACGTAAAGTCATTCCTATACTTATTTGAATCGCATAGTATAATGCACCCCTAACATTTTTATCACCCCACCATTTGTCAGATGACCAATGGCGTAACGTCACCAGTATAACTAGTCATAATAATGTCTATTAACTCATTTTTATTAAATAGTGAACTGTTTAATCATCTATTATAGTTTACCCCTGTTTTAATGAAATAAATACGAGTTTTGGATGTGGCGCAACATGTGTGCTTGTTAAATATAAGCAGTGGATTTAGTTTAGAAATTTAAGGTTTTAGTTGCACATCTGATAAAGCATTATATTTATAAAGTATACTTTTTGTGATATATTTGAAAATTTTGTCCTTCGTATATAATTTTAAGTGGGAAAAAGAAAACGAAATATTTAGAAGCTAATCTCTAATTATTTAAACACATGACCATGTTGTCGTTTCATATGTCTCCGCCAGGAATCCTTCGATTTAAACTTGGCATCGCAGTAATTACATGAAAAAGAACGCACATCATTATGGATTTTCTCATGGCGTTTCTGATCGCATTTAGTAAAGAAACTTGTTCCGCAGACTTCACATGGGTAATTACGCTCCTTTATATGCACAGATCGTATGTGAACACGTAGATTTGATTCTTGGTAAAATGTCTTGCCGCACTCGTTGCAATTCACAACCGTTCTTTTCGCACCATGCTCCTCAATTTTATGTTTATCTAGCATATAAGTATAAGGAAATGTTTTATCACAGAAATTGCAATACCTTTTCATATTATAAACATTGTGAACTTTTTTTAGATGTTTAGTTTTTGATGACACTGTCAAAAATTTGGCGGGACAAAATGAACATTTTTTTTCTGTGTGCTGGGACAGCACATGCACACGAAGACTTAATCGGTTGATGAATGGCAATCCGCAAATTTCGCATACATTATTTGTGTAATGCGAATTCATATGCATAGATAAGCGCAAAAATGTTTTGAATTTTAAATTGCATATTACACATTGATGTTCTTCAACTAATCTGTATGGTATTAAGAAATTATTATTACCGCAGAATGGTAAATTATGTTCTTCGTTTAAATGATTCATTAGTTCAGTTAAAGTGTTTATGTTTTGTGAACATTGTTTGCACTTTAAATCTGATATGTCTGCGTTTTTGAACGACAGGCCCCGCCATTTGCTGACCCTGTATGCTAAGAATGTCGTATTCGTGTGGGTGATAGAATGCTCCCTTAACTTGTCTGCTTCTACAAAGTTCGCTTTACACATGAAGCAACCGAACTTTGTTTTTAGAGAACGAAATAAACATAGGTTCGAGTTTTGGATTAATTTAAGAGTATTTTCGCGAGCGTCGATTTCTGGTTCGGTTATTGGTGGACGTTCATATCTTCTGTCTTCTTTTTTATATGCAGCTGAAAGAAATAAAATAGGTTTTTAAGGAGGTGGAATGTAAATTTGTAACTTAAATTGCTGATTAAGGTCGCACAAGTTTGTTTTTAATTACGTTTTAAGGACTCATTGTATATACAAATAGACATGGTATTTGATCATGGTTCGAATATTATATGTTAGCAACAGTCTCTGCTATAAACCATGAAAATCTCTAACAGTAACTGCCATGTTGTTCATACCTCCATCAGCATTCAAGTGATTGTTATCAACTTATATTATATTTATTCCTAGTCTTTTATAATCCCACTATATCATCAAAATTTACCAACCGACCAATAGCATTGCTTGACCATAATCATTTTTATTTAGTCAAAATAATGTCTATTATCTAATTTTTAATAAATAGTGAACTGTTTTATCAATTATAATAGTTTGCCCCTATTTTTAGTAAAATAAATATGAGTTTTTGATGTGGCGACGACATACAAGCAAAGGCTAGGACACGACATTATCTACAACACATCAAAGAAAACAGCACACTATGAGTAGTGATGCTCTTATCATAGAAGGCACACCCACTTACTTAGGTAGCACACCTGGTATGAACGACTATTTTTGGTTCATACAGAGGTATATTTATACTTAAACTTCACAATATTTGTTATTTGCCTTTGTGTGAGTACAAAATAAATGTGTTTTCTTATTCATAACTTTCTTTCTTTTACTGTTCTTACAGACAGTTAATGACTCATCCGAGATGCTCTATTCTGATTAGATGCAAGCGTTGAGTGTACAAAGTATATGAAAAGGAAACTCACATACTTCTAGTAGGTGTATCTATAACTAATGAAATACCATTAAAATTTTGTTTAGCTCATACTTTCTTCAAGTCAAGTCTTTGAATACAACACATACGAGGTAACACAGTGGTTACAATTTTGCTCGTATTGATGAGTTTCTACTAACACTGAGTCCCCGAAAAATGTAAAGCATGTCCATATTAACATAATCTATATTTTACTTCATTTACCCCAAATCATTCTACCTATTCCGACCTACATATATGTTGATCATACATACTTTTGACAGCTTTTGTTAATTTTTTTGAAGCAATAACTTTCTTTACACTCTTCGAATTTTTAGCCTTGGTCACACTTTTCCGTTTCATAGTCTTTTCGCTACTTTTAGTTACATTGGAAGGTAATA
Source organism: Callimorpha dominula (assembly GCA_949752705.1). Lineage (NCBI taxonomy): Eukaryota > Metazoa > Arthropoda > Insecta > Lepidoptera > Erebidae > Callimorpha > Callimorpha dominula. The sequence continues at coordinate 8,406,425 of OX457017.1, read as the reverse complement.
CTCTTTCCTTAATACTGGATACACATGGTTCGTTTGTAGAAACATTCACAATTTCATTTACATCATCATCATCATTCTCCTTTGATACTTTATCTAGATTTGGTTCCAATTTTACAACAAATACTTGTCCTGCAACAAAAAAAAATTGGTGATCAGTGTGATGTGAAATGATGCACCAAAGGAATGTCTGTGGCTTTGGTCTGTTTGCAACATTTCTTTATTTCATTTATGTTGCTGTTTTCAGAAAAATCTTTGCCGAGGTGAGATGGTTCATTATTTTGGTCACTCTACTTCTCCCTGTAGCCCTCTGATTAACTATTCTAGATTCTAGAACAAAAAGAAATTACTTCCAGTCTTCAGAGCTTGTTAATAAATTATACTATGTCTATTAATGTTGACTTAAAACATGTTCACTAGCAGTTAAAACAATACTTTTTGACTAGTCATACCCAAACAGTAGAAAATGCCTAGAGGATTCAAAAGGGTTGTCAAGTCTCCCACCTCACTGCATAATGTCAGTGTAAGTGGCCAGGGCCTTTGTATAATATTTACCAGGGGCGAAACAAGTGGGGGTCTCCAGGGTATCCGGACACCCCCTAAAAACCTGTGGAAAAATAGCCCCACATAACCCAGAAAACGATGCACCAAGGAGTCTGCAGAAATTTTAATAAAAATGTGAATTAAAAATAAAATGTTATAATTAAAATGTTTTTCGCTGTAAAAAGAATGTTTATCTTAATATCTTAATACCAAATTATTTAGTAAGCCCTACAATACTTTGAAATGGCAATAAAATAAAGTGTTTTGATGACTTTTTTTTTGTCCTCATAAAAAATATTTTGGACACTTGATATTTTGGTAAATATCAGGGGTGCAATAACCCTCAAAAAGTAGGTTTTTGAGAGTTATTGCACCCCTGATATTTACCATATTACTTATAATATTTACCTGATGGCCTAGGAGTTTCATCATCCCATACAAAATCACTGTTGCTAAAGTTTTCACCAACTTTATCCCCAAAGTTATCAATGTCATCCAATTCAATTTTCAAGTCTACATTATTTTTTAAACTATCCCATCCTTTATATATTGTGTCTTGAGCTTTGAGGACTTGTGCTTTAAATGCAGTTGCGTTTCTCAGTTTGAGGATACAAGTCTCACATATAAAAGACGAGTTGTATGATGAATTTGAAACCTATAAAAACAGAATTAGGTACATATTTATTATAAATTATAATTCTTACTGTAAATAACATACTTGAAATCTAAAATGTATTTTTGATAACTGAGAATGCAGATTGTAATTTCATCTGAATATAATAAGGCCCGGTAGGTATACTTCATTAGTAAACCTTTTAATTTTGCACACTAGGCAATGGAAGCAGGCCGGCGGTTTTCATCCATCCAGCCAATGTTCTATCAAGTTGGGAGTGAGAAGCCTTTATTTTGATAAATTCTGTTCCTAAAGGTGTCTTTAACAAGGGATTTGTTGCGACTTCTTAACTACTAACAGCATTATTCGAAACTGGCCGATCAGGCTATAAAACAAATAAAGAAAAAATATTACTTACATTTATATTAAAAGTATTCAATAACATTTCTGCGTATATTTCCTTTCTTTCACCATTAACGTATTCATCGGACAAGTTTTTGCAGCATTCCATTGAGAGACAACATCTACAGAATTGCTTTTCTTTCATTTCGAGTTAAATAATTGTGTTTACTGGACTACTATTATTGTTTTTATTTTGGCCAATTTTGGCCCTACTTGATTTTGACGTTTGTTCTAATTGTAATGTTGCCATCAATCAAAGCTACCAATAATAAAATACCTATTCTTTTTCTTCGCTTCGTGAACAGTACAAATAAATAACGAATCCCCTGACTTTTTTTCCAGAAAGACAAAACTATAATTATTGATTAATTGTTTATCCGAGGATATTTAAACTCTGGGAGTTAAATATGTAAGGTGAAATATAACTTTACTTTTTTATATATTTTTTTTTTATAATATAGGGGGCGAACGAGGAAAGAGGGGTCACCTGATGGTAAGTGACTACCGTCGCCCATGGACAATTGCAACTCAAGTCACAAGTGCGTTGCCGGCCTTTGAGATAGGAGTACGCTCTTTTCTTGAAGGTTTGAAGGTCTTATCGGTCCGGAAATACCGCAGGCGACAATTTGTTCCAAAGATTTGTTGTGCGAGGCAAAAAATTCCTGGAAAACCGCACAGTGGTGGATTGGTATTTCAAGATAATAAAACTGAGCCATGGCAACAACACAGCGGCTCAGCATTGAGGTAATTTTTTAATACGGCTAAAATATGTAACTAATTTAACTTTTTATCGTTTAGAAGCCCCGACAGGTCATCACCTCACCAGAGCCGACGTAAAGTGGTATGTAGGACTCGAACCGATAGTGTTCTGCCTCAAGTGTTTACTACGGGGGACCCAGCATACCTTAAAAAGGAAGCATGCCGAGAACCCCTGCAGATCTTGGCCGCCTGACAGCAGGCAATCACACCGTGGATTGCAGGGGCCTTCCCCCTTTCGATTAGAGACGCGCGCGCGGAAACGCGTTGCGCCGCCCTCTTAGGCCGGCTTCTGCAAGGGTAACAGTTAGCCCAACCCCTGATTTAGTAGGGCCTTAAATCAACAATCTTATTAGTTGTTTAAATTATCTAAAAGGTGAAAACAAAGTCACTACACTGTATTGTATAGATTTATTATTAAAATTTATTTATTTACAATACAAAATTTTATTTCTAGAATAATTCAATATAATACTTGTGATGTACAAATTATTTGTCTACCTTCCTTGCGACTATATTAATTTATTAGTTTAGACGGAATAAATGAAATACATTTGCATTAGAAAAAGTTGAGATTCATTTTAAATAATAAATAAGGTTATCCTTAGAACACATTCTATGATTTTACTTATTGATAGTTCTTTACTTTATGATGACAAATGAGCATTTTCAACCTTAAAAAAATCGTAAAAATTAATATTTTACGAATGTCTTTTGTTTTCCGATATAGGTGGACTACGGGCAATATAAATTAAAAATATATACTTCATAAGAGCATAGGTGGACTACGGGAAAACATTAATTCCCGTGGTACACCCAGTTAGACTGCGGTGGACCACAGGGAAAAAAAATTACCCGTGGTACAACCAGGTGAACTATGTAGGTGGACCACGGGCAAGAAGTGAGCTCGGGAATGGTACCTATTTATGCGAAGGTTTATTTGAAACAAACAAATTTTACATAAGAATAGGACATTATTTTTATTCTGTAGACCTTGTAATACTTTCGATTTTACAGGGTCTATATTTACTTGAATCACTTAAAGGGCCTTACTCTAGCATGCAGTTACAAAAGCGTCATGCCCTTTCAATGATTTAAGTAAGTGTTCAATTGTCATTTACACCTGTATATTAAAAAAATAAAATAAAATACGGTCGAATTGAGAACCTCCTTTTTTTTCGTCGGTTAAAAAGAAAAGTTGTCATCGGCTAATATTTTCTCGCTCAACCCTTTAGTACCCGCAAAATGTTTCACAAAACTTGTCTTATAACATCACTACATATTATAAAACTAAGTCCCCCGCCGCGTCTGTCCGTCTGTGTCGATAAACTCAAAAACAACTGAATGAATTTTCATGCGGTTTTCACCAATAGATAGAGGGATTCATGACGAAGGTTTAGGTATATCATTTATTACGGTTTTGTCTGAATTGGTTGAAATATGATGATGGATGTTGAAGATGTCTCTGCTACCCGATGTCGTGCGTAGCCGGGGCGGGTTGCTAGTCATGCACATTTTTTAAATTTTATTCCCAAGCTCATTTACGTGTTAATAAAATAGCAAATGACGATTTGACAATTCCATTTCCAATTGGAAATGAAAATGACAATTTTTACTGTGGGAGAGCCATGCTTCGGCACGTATGGACCGGCGCGACCGGAGTAATACTACAGCCTCACAGAAAACCGAAAGTTAAGCAATGGTTGCATGAGTTTTCGCCGAGTGAGGTTACCGGAGGCCCTAACCCTTCCCTCTCCCCCTCTTCTAATCGCCACCCGGCAAAAAAATGTGTCATATCACATGTTAGGTACGTTTTGATATTTTTATAGCATTGAACAGCAAATGTGGCATTTGGTCAGGTGTCGTTCCCTTTTTCACTGTTTTGTTCAATTCATCGGCATAAAAGTCGTGTTTTCTCGAAATGACGATTATTGTGGTAATTTGACTATTAGTGATTTTTATCAGTATCTCGACTATGGTTCGTCATGCTCACTAAAATGTCATTGCTTGCGGCGTCGTCATGGGGCGGGTCATTTCTTTCCCTCTGATATGGCGAAGGAGATGATGGCTGGTCCATGCGTCATACTCGTGAACGGGTGCTGCTTGGAGTGACTGGTCGGCCTAGTCAGCGATGCTTTAGCCTATACTTTTATTTTGGTTCGATCAACTGCAACTCTAGCCTCTTAATCCAGTCACGAATTATTTTTAACAGTAGATTTTGCAACTGAATGAAGGTAGATGTGCACCTTGAATGATTTCTATGTTTAATAGGTTCAAACCTTCAACGGTATCACTGAGTGATTTTTATTTTTTAGTACGTTAGCTTTTGGAGCATTTCAATAAAATGAAATTCAGGTGGCATCAGCTTGCATCCTGTTTACCTCTCGTGTAACACTAACACTATTGTACCTGAAGATCTGACTTTTAAAAAGAGTGGCCATGAGTTTCTTTGCCAGTATTCTTCTCATAAGGCCCTACGCATTTTGGAAACTGGAAGTTATAGATCGACACAAACAGGCAGTAGATTTTGGTGTTTTTCACCTAATTTACCTTGACAATCCAGTACATGCTGTGGCGTCTGTTTGTGCCGATCTATGATTTTTAACTCTAGCTTCAATTTAACGTTCATAAATGTCACTTAGTGTCTTAATTGAATAAATGATTTTGAATTGAATTGAAATAGCTGTTTTTGTATTACGACACTTTTTTTTCCGGATGGCGATATGTATTATTATCGTGACGGTTGAGTTCAGTGTTTTTTCCCAATAGCAAAAGTGCACAACGTGCCAAAACAAGTTTTCACTTCAAAAAACAAACTTATAGTCGCATTTATATTATTAGTTACTCTTATAAGGTTCCATTACTGAAAGTCAGGACGTTTATCTACAGGATAAAGAGATACACAAGGAATGGTTTGAAACAGTGGCTTAAATGACTCGGAAGTCCCAAAGTGCCCGGTTGACGATAAAGACGGGATAATGTTACTAAAATTAAATTGGTTATATATAATAAAGACAACGGATCTCATGATGGTCAGCTGATACTTGTGCCAATATATACAATAGCTTGCCCCACAGAAGAGTTGCAGTTTTTTTGTAGTGTGGAAGTGCCTTCCTAGTGGGAAATTGTAAGTTTATTTGGAACCCTCAGGGCGTGACTTAACTAGTTTGTATTGTATTGGAACGAAGTTCGTTTCCGCACGTTACACTTCAGACGCTCGGCAGATGAGGGCTAGACGGGAAAATGTGTTAGCCCAACAAAAAATGCTGACCGCGAGTTGATTTATTTTATTTGTGCCATCTGTGGATTCTGGTGGAGAGTGGAATTGGAAGTTATGTAATGAGTATAAAAATGGGTCACAATCGCAATCAAATTTAAAAATAAAAGCTAATAGTCAATATAATCCAAAATCTATAAGACTAAAAGTAAACGGGATTTGAAAATGTACTTAAATATCGAATATCATCAAACCTTGATAACTGTCAGAAGCGAAGATTGTTAACGTCCTCTTTTAAATATAAAAAAAAAAATCGAATTTAAAATTTCGAACAGACAGTTTTATAACCCCACTATGAACGTATGTGACTTTTTACTAATATTCTTCATATTACAGGGATTAAATAAACCTCCTACTAAGCAAAATGGTGAAGTAGGATTGTGATAATTACTTTTTATTTTTCAAATTTATATTTCGAATGTCGTGAAATCTTGACAAATATTAGAAATGTCAAATAGAATATCAGAATTCAAATTTTAAATTTCGAAGCCAAATCCTTAAGCGGTCCCTAGATCATGCGGTATAACACGCTGAATCATTATGCTGCATGAAGGACCTATTGAGAGTCTATCATGCAGCATGATAATTCGCTTGGTATAATTATTTTATTAAGTCGATATAGATAGTACAGTGAAGAGGTCTTTTGCACTGGTATGGAAATATCTTTGTCAAAAGCAGATTTATAAAAATAAAAGGAATTGGCAATCAACTGCCGACATGTAGTTTGTACGATACGCACGTAGTTTGCATGTCATTCGCATCAATCAATACAATTAAACGGTCAGGCGTGCATGACAGCCCGTAACGCATGTCATGCCGCATGATCGTCTATGGACCGCTTTAGATTGAATGAAAACTTTCGTGAGTGGTATTCATATTAATTAAGGATATAATAGATAAGGGTACTGTTTTAGTCTGGCGCCGGCAACCGACGTGGTGGGGCGCCTCACCCCTCGATAAAGGGCCCTCGTTGGGTCCGAAACTAATCGGGAATCCCTGTAATATACACGTGAGTAAAACAGTATTATCCTTAATAAATATGAATCCCTAGATATCAGATCAAATTGTTTATTAACTTCCACCATTAACCTACTTGTGTAAAATACGAGTTTAAGTATAAAAATACAATATTGCACTTTATCCATACTCCGGGTGTTGACTCTTCATATGACCTTTGAGACTACAATTTTGTATAAAGGCTTGTCCACACACATGGCACCTGTATCGTCGGTCGTTAGTGTGGATCCGCATGTGGTCTTTGAGTGTCTTCAGTCTGGGGTAAGACTTATCGCACACTTTGCACTTGAAGTTTCTCTCGCCAGTGTGTGTAGGCATGTGGTTGTTGAGTGCGAAGCGAGTGAAGAATTTTTGGCCGCAACATTGACACTCGTACCTAAAAAAAAAAAAAGTGATCTAACGGGCAGTACATCAATATCTAAAACCCAACTAAGCTGAGCTCGCACGGATAAACATATGTAGACACTTTTCTTTTTAGTATATATATACAGGGTGTTAGTTAAACGCTCCCGAAAACGAAGACAGACGATAGTACTAATAATAACTCTGATGATGGGTCAGAAAAAAAATGAATCCCGATGAAAATTATTTTTTAATAATATTTTATTAGCATTACTCACGCTTGATCATGTTAGTACAGCTAAATGAAATGATAATTTCATAAAACAATAATCAAAAACAGTTGAGATTTTGCTGTACAACATAATGGAGCGTGGAAAATGCTAATAAACATAGTAAAAAAATTATTTAATTAAAAACATAGTAAAAAATTAATTATTATTATCTCTCGAGGCCGTCAAGCTGATGGCCACCATTATAGTATCATCCGTATCTATAATGGTGGTCCTCAGTCTTTGGACCTCACTCTAGCTTTCCATCAGGCGGGTTGAGGTCACTCTGACGTGTCACAATAAAAAAAAAAATTGAAATAATATAGGTATGTTTATCAGTAATCTGGTTACCATAGTACTGTTGCCACATACCGACCACCCATTTTGTTATTCTATATGCGATTAAGTTTATATTTGCTCAACTGTTTATCTTTTAGTTACGAGTATAACAGCGTCCACATTGGAGTTATCACAAAGCTATAAATCGATCACAATGATTATGAAAACAGAAAACTCTGTTTACAACGTCTTCTTTGTCTGTCTCTTTTTAACTACACTACACATACCTGTAGTCTTTAAGATGTTCTTTACGCTTGTGTATAGTAAGTATCCGCCGGGAGTCGAACACCCTGTCGCACATGTCGCATGGGAAACTTAATGGTTCTTCACCATGCACCTGTAAGTATTGAGTTTTCTTATAACGACCGTCAGATGTTCCTGTTTAACTTTTAACAGTATGAAACTACTATAACACTGCTTTGCTGTCGCAGTCTGCCTCAAGAATTAGGCAATTGGCTTGATCATCAGACTAACGGACTCTAAACGAATCATATGGGCCCAAACTCGAGGGGTGCAGTAATTGCCACTGAACAGTTCCACTATCCACCTCCTGGCTCCATCATCAGATCAGCTCCAAGATGAGAAATTATAGTATTGTCACCCAAATTACATATATACAAAGTACCGTTTCGATACGACTATTTAATTATTTTTTTTTTGTGATAGGGGGCAAACGAGCAAACGGGTCATCTGGTGGTAAGTGACAACCGCCGCCCATGGGCACCTTGCACTTTAAAGTGGGAGTAATTCAGGGGGGAAGAGGGGGAAGGGGGGGGGGAGGGAAGAGTTAGGGCCTCTGGTCACCTAACCTTACTCACTTGGCGAAAAACAGAAGATTAGCCGGAACAAACAGACAGACAAAAAATTTAAAAACTGATTTTTAGGCATAGTTATTGTGCAAATACCTGTACGAGCTTAAAAAGAAACTTATTTTGACATTACAAACAGACACTTCAATTTTATTTATTTATATGCACTTATATGTATGTATAAAAGCGGACAGATTATGAACCCTATATTTTCATTCACAATTTGATATTTTTTTCTATATTTTCATTGTTTAATAATACTATCGAGAATTAATACGTTAAACTGTAAATAGTGGGTGGAGTTTATAATTTTTCATCAGTTTTAAATATCGCGAGATTGTTTTATAAACTAACTATGTGATCTCACGGTGACATACCGGGTGTAAGAGAATCGCTCCCGAAAACGAAGACAGACGATAGTACGAATGTTACCTTTAATGATGGGTCATAAAAAAATCGATACCGTGTCGAAGGCCGCGCGAGTTGGGCGCCCTCACAACCTTTGACTGGAGCCTCAGCTGTTTTTGATTTACTTTTTATCAAATGATCGTTTTAGTTAAAAAAAAGCTTGTTTTTTTTCATAGGGATCAATTTTTTCTCTGACCCATAATCAACGGTGTCATTAGTACTATCGTCAGTCTACGTTTTCGGGAGCGTTTAGCTAACACCTAGTATACATAGAAACAACCGTCATGCATCGTGAAAGTTTAATATAATTTAAAAGATAATACCTCAACTAAATGTTTCAACTTCTGTGGGTAGGACATCAGTTTGACGTCACATTTCGGGCAGTACACTCTTCCTTTCTTGCGGTGAACTCTATCCACGTGGAGATCGCGATTGTACTGCGCCTAGAAATTAATAACAGTATAATTGCTCGACTTTTGTGGGATTCTGCTAATATTAATAATAATATTCGGGATATATTTGCGTTTTCCAGATTAAAACTAGACAGAACTTGTACTGCAGGTGCTAGAATACCGATATACTACACTTAGATATTTGTTTAGAATCGTTGTGATTTAAAAATTTGATGAAACGAAAAAGTCACACTAAAAAGAGACAAACATATTCATAAATAGGATATAGTCTGCGAGTGAATGAGATAGAATACAATTATACAGTGTTGCCCATAATCTTCATATGCTACTAGATTAATAGAGTTTTAGTTGAGCGATATTGCGAGTAACAACGAACAATACGAGTGAAAATTTAAGTGTGAAGTGCAAGTGATTATTTAAATAGTGAGAATTAATTGTAATTGTGTTAATTGCGAATTATTGAAATAAATTGCGTCTATTTTGTTATTAATTGGTGTAACTTTCTAATCCCGAATCTCAGCTCGTAACAATATTTACGCAGTCCAACTATGGGATTGTCCATTAATCTCGTGAGGCTCGAAAGGGAGGAAGGGGGTTCGTAAAAAATCACGAAATATCACAAGGTGTAGTGAAATATTGTATACGTGTTTTTATTTTTTCGTTGAACGTTCGATTATATCTGTATTTAAAGATAATATATTGAAGTTTTTAAATATATTTTGAACTTACACGTGATTTTGGCTAGGGGGCTGAGGGGGGGGGGGGATTAGCCTAAAACCTCTCTACGTATCACCAGGGACGGGGGGCTTAAAAAGTTACTAAAATAACATTACCTGATTAATGAACGATGTATGGTTAATTAAGTTAAATATATAAAGTTAATTTAATTACTTCTGCATAAGAAATGGATAGCTGGACTAGGTTTTAGCGGCGTACCAAAAGTTCTTTGTTAACGTATCTTAATTTGAACCCTAATTTGTTTTGATGACAGTTCTTTTAAGGATTACCTTAAAAACCTTCCCGCAAGTGGGACAAGGAAACTCTCCTTCCTCATGCCGCTGCTGATGCATCATAAACCGAGCATGGTCCACGAACCCTGAAAACATAGAGAATGATGTCACATCGGTTATAACGAAGCTAGAATACAGCACTACGAACACGATGTGCTTGCTAGTCAGCATGGGAAGGGGGGGTAGAGTTACTAGTACACGCGTGTGACGCCACTGGCGATGCGATCTGACTCGTAATAAGGACTTTGCATAATGTCAACAAAATAGAAAATTACTGTTTTGCTAAGGGGCCATCCATAAATTACATCACACAACTTTCATGATTTTTGGACCCCCCTTTTTGTGAAGTGGTTATTATGCAGACATGTCGCGAAGTGGTAATTTCGTGATATAGTTGTATCGATATTTTGGGGAGTTGTCATTGTGTGACAAATCCTTCATTGAACAAGAATAATTGTTAGCCATCTGAACAGTATAAATACAATAAAAATGTTACTCACCTAAGCCACAAGTTTCACAAACATAATTACTAAAATGCTCATTCATATGTTTATTCAAAGCATGAAAATAGGGAAAAAGAATATCACACATGGCACATTTAAGCTCATCTCTCGTCAATTTAAATGGCAACACCGACTCTTTAAGGTCGAAATAATACTTCTTGTCATGCACACTAGCGATGTGACTCCGAAACTCGTCTAAATTATCGATTTTCACGGTACAGAGACGACAATCGATTCTTGTCAAATCGACTTTGATCATGCTCCTATGTTCTGTGACTTTGAATTTCTTTGGGTGATGACTTTTCAGGGTATGTTCTCTGAGAAGTACAGGATCTGAGAAGATTTCACCACAGTAGTAGCAAAGTAAGTGGTTGTGTCTACATTTGAAAGGACACACGTAGGAGAATTCCACTATCGTCAGTATATTTGTCTCTCTCTTGTAGCTGGGGTCCTTCTCTCGCATTTGTTGTTGTAGTTTTGACATTTGGAGTTCTGCAAATATAAAAAATCTAATTTTAATCAATCCTTTATTTAGCAGCGATACATTTACATCAATTTTTCGTATTCAAAGAATACATTTTATTGTGTGACTGACTATTATATTGCAATACATTGACGGTTTAAAAAAATCCAAAAAAATCGTACCTAAGCTTCATTGTACAGTGTAATTGTCGTTACACTATGACTTCACACGTATACGACACTGGACATTACGGGATGCTCTTTTTTAATACCTTACACAAGTTGTATATATGCCGTGGGAGAGCCATGCTTTATCAGGTATGGGTCGGCTCGACACGAGTGATACCACGGCCTCATAGTAACGCTTTCGTTGTGTTTTTCCGGGTGAGTGAGATTACCGGAGGCTCTAACCCTTCCCTCTCCCCCCTCTTCCTTTCCTTCAACTACTCCCCCTTTTAACGTCGGCAACGCACTTGTGAGTCTTGATCTGCATGTGCCCATGGGCGGCGGTAGTCACTTACAATAAGAACATCTGCTCGTTTGCTACATTTCCCATATAAAAAAGCTCCCCAATTCAATGCTAGAAGGATCTAATTTTCCAATCCCCCCCCACTAAATTAGTGGAACAAAATTGGCAAAATGAGGGTGTTTCATGGGACTGCCTACCCCTTTGGCGGTACAGGTGTGAGTGTATATATATATATCTTCTTTGGTCATACCTGTTTTAATATGTGCGTCGTATGATCCCGCTGCGCCGGACGCAGGTCGCTGTATTCGGCCTACAGGCCTTCTTGTTTTTTGTTTTAACTTTTCGGCAAAATCTAAAAAGAACAAATCTATGAGAACACATAGCAAAAGCGACTCTCGATACATCGTAAGGGGCCATCCATAAATTACGTCACATGTTAAGGGGTGGGAGGATCATAAGCTTCCTGACGTCACATGTCAAAATCTAAAAAATTAAACACAAAACATTAAGATTAGACACTTTTATTAAAAAATTGTTAAATATATGACGTCACACCAGTGAGGGGAGGGAACTCCCCAGTTCCACAAATGTGACAAGGACGAGGGGGGGTCCAAAAATCATTAAATTCGTGTGACGTAATTTATGGATGGCGCCTAATATATAAGTAATACATGCCCAAAATTAGTATTTAACCCACATATTTTTTATATCTGGTTATTAGTTTCGTAGTCGGCAACGAAATGGGCGGCGGTATTTTTTAATATACTATCGAAAAAGTAACCAAAGAACAGCATTACCGAAATACATTTTTTTTTATATTTTACCAAAGCGCGGGAACATGTCCTTCAAATACTTAACGCCATCTATCGAAGTGAATTGTAAACTTTTCTATAATTTGGGCTTAAAAGATAAGAAGAAAAAAATCACAACAATATAATATTTCATGAGTACAAAAAATATTTTGAACATTGTATGTTGTAATCGTTAAGATAATATTTTTCTATTTTCTGTTGGCAGTTTTTTTTTTATTATGACTCGTCAGAATGACTTCAAACCACCTGGAAGAAAGCTAGAGGGAGGCCCAAAGACTGAGGACCACCACTATAGATACGGATGATACTAAAATGATGGCCCTCAGCTTGACGGCCTCGAGAGATGCTTTTTCACGCCCCGCTTAAAGGACCCTGTATTATATGTCGAAGGGAATACGTGTGCTGGTAATGCATTCCACATTTTAATGGTGCGGCAAAGAAAGGAGATGCTGAACCGTTTGGTTCTAGTTCACTGTGAAGGGGTGACACCTCAGCCCGCCACGTTTTGTTCTGGCTGTATGTTTTGTAAGTGACAATTGAAGTTAACGTAAATTGGTGATACTTTGTGCAAAAGTTAATTATTGTTACGGAAGCCTAAATCGACACGCGGACGCCATCTAGTCACGAGGAGCGGGAACTAAATTGAGACGCACAGCGCCATCTTTTAGCGAATAACGGAACTAGTCTATTAATAATAATGTTCTACTGAGTTCTAGAAGTTCCCACAACGGTCGAGTCAGATAGATGGTACGAGATGTTTTAGGAAAGTTCACGACCTTTCTATGAGATGATTTTTTTTTAATGCTCCTGGAAAATGCTTTTCGAGGTGTAAGTGCACATTTTTAAATTACTTATCATGAATTTTCATGTAAATTTCAACGAATCACTACTCCTTTCTCCAGCATCCTGTATACTAGTTACTAAATATTGTAATTATTTAACTTATTTTTTTAAATAACACCCACACTGTTCTATGTAATCACCAGACATATGTAATTTCTTCTCCAAAATATTTTGTTCATCAACTGTGACCACGGACAGTACAACCTAGTCGAAAAAACGTCACCCAATTCAAGGTATGTAATACCTATTACGTCATCGCATTATACATAACTAGCAGCGCCCCGCGGTTTCACCCGCGTAAGTCCCGATCCCGTGGGAATTTTGGGATAAAAATAGCCTATATGTTAATCCAGGTCTCCAGCTATCTACATACCAAGTTTCGTCGCAATCGGTTTAGTAGTTTTGGCGTGAAAGAGTAACACACATCCATACATACATACATCCTCACAAACTTTCACGTTTATAATATTAGTAGGATTATACTTTGGAAACGGTTAAGCACTTACTTTGTTTGGTCATCCTCATCTGGTTAGCCAAGCTGACAGCGCCACGGTTTCTCGTCTCCATGGTTCTTTTAATGGGCGAAGGACTCCCTAACTTCCTTTTTGATACTTGCGGTTTAGGAATATCATCGTCTGTATTCGAATCCTGTTTTATTTCAGGTTTTTGGTCGTCATCTGTAAAAAAAGCATTTGTTAGAAGAAGATTCAGAAGTTAGTTTCTTTAAAGTCTCCTAGTAACGTGGGTATTGGTATAGGGCTCTATTTCCGCATTTAGACTCAAAGGCGGTCCATTATGCGTTCAGATAAGGCTGACTAGATAAGCCCGCCTTCCAGAAGCACATAAGCTTCCTGGGGCGTTCACAGGCTTCTAGGAGCGACCTCGCACCCACGAGGAAATTTGAAAGTTGTGTGGCCACACCCTCGCACTCCAGGATAACTGGGCGGCCGTTTCCTCTGCGTCGAGACATCCTCTGCGTAGAAAACTTTCTGTCGCATTGATGGTGAATAGGTGCCGGTTTAGGGGCAGGTGGCCGGTAATGGTTCTTACACCTCATCCTGCTGTCGAGTCGGTTGAGACTGGGCAGTCTGCAAGTCAAACGTGGTGAGACCTCCGTCAGCTGCGGTTTAAACTGCCTGCAGCCAGGTATGTCGGCAGAGCGACCATTGTGCGCTTCACGAGTCCGTTGCCTTGCCCATGAGCAAAATTCGTTGAAGGGAAGTGGCTAGTAATGTGGATCAGACATTACTAGGATTCTTGTTAACCCCTCCAGCTAAGCTAGATGCTTGTGAAAAGAGTGGATAAGCAGTGTACTGATTGGGATTTAACCTACATTGATTGCATTGATTCCACGCCTTGGTGGAGTTAATCTTTCTTCTTTTTCTTTCCGGTTCCTTATTAACAAAAGATATATTTTCGGAAATAAAAGAAACTAGAAATCTGGGATTGATTACTGAAATTAAGATATAAAAAGGAGGAATATTGACCCAGTCAGAAATACTTTTGATTATTATTTTTCCACTTTCATGGACAGACAGTCAAAGATTAAGGGTTGAAGGACTGCCTAGCAACAGCCAGTTGTGACCAGGTGCGACCCTGAAGCAATATTCCTTGACTTCACTTCTCTTTGGAAGTAAAAATAGGATAATTGGGAGTTTATTGAAATGGAAAGCAATATATTTTTTTTCCTATTGTTATTGTTTTCCCCTTTTAAGTAAGAGGGGCAAAGTTTTAGTTGGCAAAATATATCGCTACCTGGCAAAAAGAAGTGTCATATCACATGTTTAGGTACGTTTTGACATTTTTATAGCATTGAATAGCAAATGTTGTATTTGGTCAGCAACAGTAAAAACATCGTTGTTAGCTCATTGAAAAAGGGAACAAAGTGTCCTTTCCAAAGTTCACCCATAAAAGTCGTGTTTTCTCGAAATAGCTGTTTTTTAATTATGACACTTTTTTGCAGGGTGGCGATATGTGTGTAATACGCCTTTGGAGATACAAGCGTGAGGGTATGTATGTACAACCTAAGGACTCAACACCCATTTTATAAAAGCCTGGTTAGATGAAACCTGAATTTGTAAGCTCAAGACTACTAAATATTAGATGTGGACTTAAGCGTGATATTTGTTAAAAAATAGGGGTGTTATAAGTTTGACGTGTCTGTGTGTCTGTCTGTCTCATCGTAGCTCTCAAACGAATGGACAAACCGAGTTAAGTGCGTTATTTTTGGTGACTTGATCGAGAGTGTACTCACATATAATTCAAGAAAATCTGGCTGTTGTAGGGATTTTCGAGTCGGGGATATTTTAAATGTATGATATACAATCATACATTTAAAATATCCCCGAGTAATGTAGGTTAATAAATATAAGTTACCTTTTTTGGTTACCCGACGAATCGAGATCGAATTGCGAAAAAGTACCGAGTTAAATGTTTTTTTTTTTTTTCTTTAATGACCACAACGTTTACAATGTATTATTATTTAAACTAAGCCACTCGCTTAAACCACGTAGGTTTTTATGCGAGCGTAAGTTCGCATGATAATCATAAAAAAATACACATTATATGCCTACCGGAAAGACACAGCGTTGATGTGAAGAAGCTGCTTGTGATTTTCCACTTTTCTACGTAAATAGCCCAAAAACATACCTTTCTGTCCTTCTTTCGTATAATAGTTACCCAGTCTCACAGCAGGGGGCGCCCCTGTTCATTTCTTGTCTGTGCGCCCGATGACAGTTTGACATAGCGTTTGTGATTTTTGGAAGGAGCGTAAAAAAGTTTTCTGTGTTAATAAGTGATACAATTTGTGTTTAACACTGCTATTACTTAAATAGTGAAAGTTATTTAAACAGACTACGTACTTAAGTAGCGGTAAGTTTTGACATACTTACTTATGAGTCCTGTCGAGGAAAGCGAGGAGGCGCATTTCGTTGCTCCGGAGGGAGGGCGAAGCGCCATGAGCTCAAGCTCAGATGAAAATTCTTCTTCATCTTCGGAAGATGAAGAAGGATTTGCCTCGCCGCCGCCGAATAAACGGCCCAAGCGTAGGTCGAAACATGTCGCGACGTGTTCAGACCCGCGTATGGATACATTGATTAATCAAGTTAGTTATCTTACTAATTGTATTACTCAAATTCCTCAATACGTAAATGCATTAACAAATGTTAGTAGTAATTCCCCAGTTTCTCATATTCCTTTTTTAAATAAACCAGATCAGACAGATTCCTTAACAGATAATAACACTAACCCTGGTACTCAAATACAATTTTTAAATAAACCTGATCAGCCAGCTCAATCCTCTCATATGTCATTGGGTAATATTAAAATTAATTTTGACGAGAATAAGCTTATACCAGGGGCGGACCCTGCAAGATTAGCTGAAATTGTGAACCTCCAGCAATTTAATTCACCTGCATGGAAGGGAATACGTTATAAGAAAGCTCTTCAAACGTGTTTGGCATCACCAGGCTTCACTGGTTTAAAATTAAATGAGGAGTTATGTCATTTGAATAGGGGTATAGATTATGTTGCAGGTACTGAGCAATTGCTTGCCGGTTTATCTAACTCGGTCCTTGAAGGAAGACAGCTCCTACAGACCGGTTTGCAAGATGTTGTAAATTGGGCCTGTAATAATCAATCAGATCTTAATTGTAATACTCTTTATGACAAGCTTTTAGTAACATTTGGTCCGTCATCACCTTCTTATAAAAATATTGAAACAAGCATGCAAGTTATTTGCGGTAAGCGGGCAGAATGCATAGAAGTTAGGCGTGACCGCATTCTTAAGGAGATAGGTAATGTGAATATTAAAAGTGCACTGCAAAATATTCCTCCTAGTGCAGAACATTTGTTTAATAGAGAGAATTTGATGCCTTTAGTTGATTCAATGGGTGGATCTCAAGTTTGGTTGAATATACCAAATTACATAAAAGATAGGAAGAGTCTCCCAAGTAGTAATCAGATAAATAGTAAAAAAAATATAAAACAAACTCATAAATTCATTTCTCGCAAGACCCACAAGAAAAATGATAGATATAGTTCCAACTCCAATAAATATAACTCAAAAAAGCAGCCCTTTCGCAACAGTAGCTTCCAAGAAAACTCAACAAATAGAAATCAAGGGAAATGACTATCACAATTCAACATTCAGAGGGGGGTGCCTAAAGAATCATATACAGGCATGGAAAAAATTGGGAGCCAGTCAATACATTTTAAATGTCATAGCCAAGGGTCGCATTCCCTTCAAATCAAAGCCCCCTTTACATTATCCTTACGAAAATGTTCAGATCAGATTCACAACAAAAAACTCAAAAAATATGACATCCGTAATAAAGGATCTATTACACAAAGGCATATTAGAGAAACCCCAAGAGATATCTCCAGGATTCCATTCAAAGATGTTTTTAATAAAGAAACCCGATGGGGGTACACGCCCAATTTTCAATCTCAAAACACTGAACTTGCATGTGTCAACCCGACATTTCCAGCTGATCTCCCGAATAGATGTCATTCAGTTCCTGCAATCTGGGGACTGGATGACAAAAATAGATTTGCACCAAGCTTATTTCCATCTTTGCATAACAGAGTCTCACAGAAGATTCCTGCGCATAATTTATGGCGGCGAGATTTATCAGTTAACAGCTCTACCATTTGGCCTCTCATCAGCCCCTCACACCTTCGCCTCTGTAACCAATTGGATTGCGGAAATCCTTCGGAAACAGGGCATAAGGATCATAGTTTATCTGGACGATTTCTTATTAGCAAATCAAAACAACATAGATTTACAAAAACAAACCGACATAGCCATAAACACCTTGTTAACATTAGGATGGCAGATAAATTATCAGAAATCTCAACTCTCCCCAATTCAGGAATTAGATTATCTCGGCATCACTTGGAACACAAAGACCAATCTGATGTCCTTACCCTTAAAGAAAATTGTAAACATAAAGGAGATGATTATCAATCTTTTAGAGAAAAACATTGCTTGTCTCCGAGAGGTACAGAAATTACTAGGGACCCTAAATTTCGCAAATCTTACAACTATAAACGGTCGGCTACACTGTCGCAGGACACAAATTTATTTAAGAAATTTCAGGCAGGGCAGACCAAGGGAAAGGAGGGTGATTCCACCTCTAGTAAAGGTCGAACTTCAGTGGTGGCTGAAGAATGTAGACCACAGCCAGAAAGTGTTACACAAAAAGAAAGTGACTCATTTTCTGACAACAGACGCGGCGGACGCGGGCTGGGGAGCTCATTTAAACAATATAATGATGTCAGGCAAATGGAAACAGAGCCAACAAAAATGGCACTCCAATCTGAAGGAAATGTTTGCAGTATATGTAGCTTTGTCTCAGCAGATTGCTTATGTAAGAGATGGTCATGTACTGGTTCAGTCAGACAACCAAACTCTAATAGCACATATAAGGAACGAGGGGGGCACCCGTTCACTGGCTCTTTTACAGCTGACCAGCAAACTTCTCCTTCTAGCCGAGCAGTTCAATATAACACTGTCGGCATCTTACCTCCCGGGGAGGTTCAACGGGATCGCGGATCACCTCTCAAGAGGGAAATCTGTACCCGAGTGGCAGCTTCTACCGCAAGCCACAACAAAAATATTCCAAAAATGGGGCGTACCCGACGTCGACCTGTTCGCATCAAAAGAAACTGCAGTAGTCCCTCAATACGTCTCATGGGACTCAAAAGATGGCTTAGCAATTTTCTGCGACGCTTTCAGTCGAGATTGGCACTTTCAACTAGGATGGGTGTTTCCTCCACCCAACTTAATACCTCAGGTATTGGCTCACTTGAACAGTGCCACGGGAACTTACATTCTAATAGCTCCTCACTGGGAGCAATGTTTTTGGCTGGCCGATCTCAGATCGAGAGCCTTAACAGACCCGCTACCGATAGGGAATCTGCGGAAGATCCTGATCGATCGGACGACGGGAATGCCCCCCCCTCAAGTGGACAAGTTATCCCTGCAAGCTTGGAAAGTTGGGGGTGGGCAGATAAAATCAGTAGTTGGAACAAAGACGAAGTAGATCTTTTGAGAAATAGTTGGCGGACAACTACTCTCAACATTTATAAGGCACCAATAAAAAGGTGGATTGCATTTTGTACTTGCAATAGTATAGATAGTAAAAACCCAGCAGGGACAGATATTGCTAGATTCCTTGCAGACCTACATTTAAATCATAAATTTGCATATAATACAATTTTGTTACACAAATCTGCAGTTTCAACTTACTGTGCAGCCAATGTAGAGAACTTCTCAAAAAAAATTTTTATTCAACAAGTCTTGAAGGCGATTGCCTTAGCAAAACCTCAGCCTGTCAAGTCTCCCATATGGGATACCCAATTAATTTTTAACTGGTTAAGAGCTGTTCCCTGTACAGACTCCCTTTTTGATTTATCTAGAAGAACTGCAGTCATTTTACTTTTAGCATCTGGTAGAAGAGTACATGATCTCACCTTATTGGATATATCTGAAGATAATTTTAAAAAGGAAAACAATAAAGTTATTTTATGGCCAAAGTTTGGGTCAAAAACAGATTCATGTAGACATAGGCAGTCTGGATGGTCCTTATTAGAACATCAAGACATCTGTATATGTCCTTTGAAACATATCAAGCGACTTATAGAAATTTCACAACCTAGACGCTCAGATAGTGATGTCACTAGTCTCTTTATTACACTTAAGGGCATAGTAAGACCAGCTTCAAGGACTCTCATTGGAGGGGGGATCAGATCAATATTTAGAGAAGTTAAAATTGATGCATCTCCGGGCAGCATTAGAGCTGCAGTAGCATCTAAAGGTTGGTTTGAGAATGCCCCTGTGGATGAGATTTTGAATAGGGGCAACTGGAAGGGCGAAAAAACATTTAAAAAATTCTATTGTAAGGAAATTAGTAAATTAAAGAAAGGATTTATTAAAGCAAAATTTTTCTAGTGTGGAACTATAAGAATATTATGATTTCTTTACTAGGATAAGTAAATTTAATTGATTGATCTTGATCTCAAATAATTTAAGTTTTAATGTTGACATTTCATTTATTGTTTGAGTTTAATTATGCCACTTGAATTTAACTAAAGGGCAGGTTCCTGATTTGTTATCTTAATTTTAATTATTATCTGTTGATTATTAGTATTACACTTAAAATTCTATTACTGTTTTGTTTCCATTGTTTATTATAACTATAATTGTAGGCCAGAAAATAAATTGTTATAAGCCAGGTTATATATTTATTTTCAAGACATTTCTATTATAATGATATTCATAATAATAGTTGTTTACTTCACATAGCGTTATTTTATAGTTACCATCACCAGCAGATACCAAACAAGTCTTCACATCAACGCTGTGTCTTTCCGGTAGGCATATAATGAAACTGTTTTACACAAAATAAAACAGTTATTATGTGCCGAAAGAAAGACACAGCGTTGGAGCAAGGTCCTTGCTGGCGAGTGAAGACGCTATGTCAAACTGTCATCGGGCGCACAGACAAGAAATGAACAGGGGCGCCCCCTGCTGTGAGACTGGGTAACTATTATACGAAAGAAGGACAGAAAGGTATGTTTTTGGGCTATTTACGTAGAAAAGTGGAAAATCACAAGCAGCTTCTTCACATCAACGCTGTGTCTTTCTTTCGGCACATAATAACTGTTTTATTTTGTGTAAAACAGTTTCATTTTATAGATACCTACACATTAATTGTCGATGTATGTACACCCACATGTACGCAGCACATACACACATAAACGTGCATACACACACAACATTATAAACATAATATTACACATTACATTATTTTCATCCAAGTTTATGAGATAGTAGTTTACATATTTTCCATTAAATGTTTTTGTAAAGTTCTTATATAAGGTTTTTTAGTGATATATTTATGAATTATATGTTCTGGTAAACCATTTACAATGTCAGGTAGTAGGTAACGACATGTTCTAGTTCCATATAAATTGTTAAAATTTGGCAAAGAATATTTCTTCAAATATGACAGCTGTCTTAAATTACTTTTACGTGTTTGTTCACAAAGCTGGTCTATGTTTACAATTTCTTCTTTTCTTTCACGATGGAAATTTTTATTTTAGATTGTACTGGAAATACCTGGAAGTATTTGATCAATACATTGTAATTGTCACCATGTTCTGATTTTGCATTAAGCGGCACGATAGCTTTTAACAATCTTATTTGCATTTTATATATTTTTTCGATGTATGTTTTGTAGGTGCGGCCGTCACCGGAGCCGAGTTCTAATATGTACAAAAGTATGGAAGTTTAAAATAATTAAGACCAGTAAACTTACCCAATGTATCACCGAGAGCGTCACCAGCATCACCCCGGTCGTCCATATCTAGCGAATCTAAAGGTTCAGACTTTACAACTTCCACTTTAATAAAGGACTTCCGAGGATGGTCCATTAGAGCATCCACCATATGAGGGTCACCAGTGTTGTCTGGAATCATAATTCATACATGAAGGTAGGTAGGATGCTAGCTTATACATGTCTGATCAATACCTACATTTGGACGACAACACACGCACAGAGCAAATATTTTTATAAACAACTAGCAGCGCCTCGCGGTTTTACCAGCGTAAGTCCCGATCCTGTGGGAATGTCGGGATAAAAAGTAGCCTATGCGTTAATCCAGGTCTCCAGCTATCAACATACCAAGTTTCATCGCAATCGGTTCAGTAGTTTTTGTGTGAAAACCTTACAAACATAGTACACACAAATGTTTCCTCTATAATATTAGTTTAGATTTTTTAAGAAATTTACAAAAAAAAGAAAGATTTGCTTAGTTGTGTTAAAGATACCACTGTGTAATGTCGAGTAAATATTACAAATTTATCAATTTAGTAAACCTATCAATGTTCTTATTTATCCGCCGTAAAATATGGTTAGAATTATAGTTTGGTTGCTAGCTCAGTGCCGTAATGAGTACCATGGTCTCCAGCAAAAATTTTTGACAATTACAGCTGTTGCAATTTTAGCGCTGTTGGACAAGTACTGAACACTTTACTAGGATATGGAGTCAGTTTCCTCGAGACAGCCCCTGCCATGATAGCAGAGAGGCGTTGACTCCCAGCTAACGCGACACAGGTAACTTCCAAAGCCGTTCTGTGTGATTAGCATCTGCGTCAGCAGGTAAGAGAAGAGATAACACTTCTCTAGCCAATCCTCCATGGAGGAGCTAACCCCCCCAAGTGTGATGTGCCCTAGATTATTGTATCCAAATAATAATAATAACTTCACATATCTCACACACAGACATCTGATCCCAAACTAGGAAGAGAATTAACTATGGTATCCAGACTGCTGATAAACACATATATTTCTACAATAATTACTACCAGACACAGAACAAATGATCATGCTCATCACACAATTATTTGTCCTGGGTGGGAATCGAACCCGACTTCTGGTTCAGCAGTCGGGGTCTCTAACCACTAGACCAACTGGCCAGTCAAATGATCGTTTGGTGTGCAATAAAACCACAAGACTTACTTTCACTCTTAGAATCATATATTTTCATTTGCAAAAAGGCTTCCTCACACTTCAACACTTGTCGGCGGAAGCTGAGCGCATCGCGTATGCGAGTTACACACATTGCGCAAATTAAACGCTCCGATGGAGATCCGTCCAGGTGCGACAACTACAACAAATGTTTGATATCACTAAGCATATCGCTCATATGACTATACAATACACACAATCCAGGTTGACTAGGTAAAAGTTGTTTTTAAGCCGAATTTGCATGTTGTTGATGACTGAATGATGGGTTAACCTCTGCACTATTACCGCACTTACTACATTAGGTACATGCTCTGACTCTGGTCTGTTGTCACCATTTAGATCTAATTAATAAAGTTTATTGCAATTTCTCTTGACCCCATCTTCAACCCAGCCAACTTAGAATTTTTTATGGGTAAGTGGCAAAAAAAGCAGACGGCAGTGGCAGTGTGATGGTAAGGGACTGTAAGGGAGAGGGGAGGGTTAAGGCCTCCGGTAACCTCACGCGAAACACTACGAAGCATTGCTTCACTGCCGGTTTTCTGTGAGGCAGCGAGCCAACCCATATGTGCCGAAGCATGGCTCTCCAACAGTTAATACATATATTTATGATATTACCATACTTTCACTAATCAGTTAGCTAAAAGAAATCCTATTAATACCGCGTACCAATAAACAAGAAACGATCCGTTTTGCTTACGGACGGTAAAATTCGTTGAATTTTCAACCAATATTTTACCATCCGTAAGCAAAACGAATCGTTTTTTGTTTATTGGAATGCGGCATTAATGTAAAATAATATAAAAAAAATTATTATACTGATTCAGCACTTGTTAACTTTAGAATACAAATACTGCCATCTGCCGTTTTATCTTTTAGTTATTAAATTCTCATCCCATTGTAATGTTTTTTATAAATTAGCATAGGACTTACTAGACTAGAAGAACATAGCATTTCAACATACATACATAAAAATATTAACAGTAGTCATAAGGTGATGATAACATAATCTTCCTGCTGTTTTCATTTGGGGTCGGTGTAATGTGTATGTAATACAGTTATTTAATTTTTTAAGCATTTAAGCTTTTTGGCTTATTTCTTTTATGGTTGGCCACCTGCCTGACACCAACCCTCATTGCGAATGGAGTCGTTTTCTGACGGGACAACAGTCCGTCTTGCGATTGGAGAGACCACTAGGACAGGAACATTAACTGGCAGAGTTGATGATGATAACCTTTTCGTTTTTTTAGCCAATGATGAGTTTTTTTATTTCATTGTTTGTTTGAATAGATATGCTAAACTCTAAATCGAATTCGAATAATTCTTTCTGCATTGGATAGAGAATTCATTGAGGAAGGTTTTAGGCTATGTAAAATCACGCTACAACCCTTGGGAGCAGAGTAGTGTTCACAAAAAATCTTTTTAACAAAAAATTAAACCAATGATAAGAACTAAAAAGCAAAAAATAAACAAACTTTAAGTCTTAAGTATTGACCTTATTTACATAAACTATCAAATTTTATATAACCTTTTTTTTTCGTCGGTTAATATATATATATATATGTTCAGCCCTCACTCCGTTATTTATGAACTGATTTTGATTATCCTTTTTTTGTTGGATAGGGTATACCTCAAGGGTGGTCCCATATCAAGGAAGTCAGGATCACAGGGAAGGGCTAATAAGCAATTAACGTCCATAATTTTGTAATTTTATGCTTTTGCTGAACATGCTTTTTTTATTTTTGCTAAAGAGAGCAAAAATTAAAAAAGCATATCTAAAAAATTTGTGTTAACTTTGGTGTACAGAATTCATAGTAGCAACTAGTAGGTGTGTGACTTAAGATTACTTGGAACTATACAAAATATTTTTTTTTTACATATTAGCCCTTAAGTACCTCAGTGCTTATGGACAGGTTTCTAACCCCATTGTAATATGAACCGAGAGCAATATTAACGATCTGGTGTCCGAATACCAGCAGTACCAGGAGGTCTCCGCCAATGAGGACGCAGAATTCGACAAGGAACAGGAGCAGGGTATCGACAACCACTAAAAGGTGCTCTTGATATGGAGCAATACATAGTACATTGCCATTTTTATACACATTACTTTTAATTTAAGTAACAATAATGATTTCTACAATGAGTATTGATTGAGAAGATATGCTTTTTAACTGTTAACAGAATGATTCAAGGGCATATAATGTATTATGAATACCCGACTTCATAAAAAACAGTGTATGTTGTAGAAGTGAAAGTTTAGAAAAACAGATCAAGGTATACAACCAATGGCCTTAATAATAAACGGTAAACAAACCTGAAGTCCAGTACAACTGTACACAACTTTCAAAACAAACAATACTTCGTTTTTAATATAGGCTAAGGTTGGGTTTAAATGTATATTTGTAAAGAATCAATTAAGTATAAGTGAACTATGGAGAAAAAATGCACTAAAATTACACCATGTTGACATTGACATATAGTATGCAGGCACAAAGACAAAGATTATAGGAACTTTATTGTGATTTTACCGTTTCATCGAATTTCAAATCACAACGATTCTAAAGATTCTGAAAGCTGAAAGACAATCTTTATATACTTTTAGTAAAGTTAATATTATAAGTATATAAACTTGAAACAAGGGCATAAACCTATTGAGTGCTTCAATAACCGGAGCTATACCTATTACAATTAAAATTACATATGTATATTGCTTCAACAATAACTTAATGTATATATTAAAGACTAGCTGTGGCCGTGACTTCGCGTGGAATAGTGTCTTTGAGTAGGATTTTTAATTATTTAGGCTAATTGACGATACTTCCATACAACTTTTCATCCCTAACTTTCAACCCCTTTTTTCGCATTAAAAAGTAGCCTATGTCCTTTCTCTTATCTGTGTACTAAATTTCGTTTAAATCGGTTCAGTAGTTTTGGCGTAAAAGGGCGACAGACAGACAGAGTTACTTTCGCATTTATAATAATAGTAAGGATTAATATAAATAAACTGAATGTATTTACGAGGCTTCCATTCGCCTGAAATAGTAGCAACTCATGTCATTTGATTACTAAAAAACTTACCAGCAGTCCGAAGCAATCCATTATCATGTCTGAATAAATCTCCCTTTGACCTAAACTTTCGTATTCGAAATTCAAAACACGACATTTTTTCATGTTACCACAACATCTACACAGTCCGGGGTCGAAAATAGGCCCTTTCCCTTTGTTGGCAGTCATTTTGTAAGTTAAAATGTACGACTGGTTAATCGTAGAATAATTCTGTGCAGATCACATTTTTGTTTCTATTTTCAGTAATATTTGTTCATTTGAAAATTATAATTACGATATCTTTTTACTAGAGCTTAACGACAATTACAGACAATTATAACTAGTGACAGATTTGACTTATCAACATTTGAGTTGCCTCAACTTATATGTATCTAATGTATGGTAGGTTTTATTTGGGGCCCTGCCGCCGCGGAGTATTGCCTCGTAACGAAACTGTGCTGACTGATTTAGCTTTCTCAAATTATGACCATTTCGTTGACCAATTGAAACGAGCTTTTTGAAGACAAATAATTCAACAAAACCTAAAGTTATTTCATTCGTTCCAGTATATAGCTTAAGTAAAACCTTGTTTAAAAAACCGGACAAGTGCGAGTCTCACTCGCGCACAGAGGGTTCCATAAGCAAACAAATTTGTAATTTTGTATGTAGATAGTACGTCCATCTCGGGAATCACTTGAAGTTTTACGCCAGTCTTTTCCGAAAAACTAACTAAAGGTTCTATAAATACTCTCCCATACATCGATGTAAGATAATGATAAGTTTGTAATTACAAAAACTATTTTTTTATGTGATATTGTCACGTTTTATTTTAGAGACTCAAATCAAACGAGCAAATTTTAAGAATAATTAATTTTATACTTTTCTTAAAATATAAATAATAAAATAAGGAGGGTAGTGAGTCCAGTTAAGCCGGTACGAAAGGGTGGTCCACGTATAAGGCCGTGAATACTGCACTCCCCTGTCTGGTGGTAGCTAGCGAAGGCCTCGGCGTAGTCCGGTGGAGCGCAGATCAGGTGACCCAGGTTTTACAGCTCGAGCGAAAAGTGTAGAAGAGAAGCTCAAGAGCTGGATGTTAAGCGCAGTTCTCAAGCCGCTAGAACTTCCCAGTACGGGAACAAATAAGGCACTTAGCACAACAGTTAAAAATAAGTAGTAGTACATATATAAGGTTTATATATTTAGATTTCGGTTAAGCGAGGATTGGTACAGAGCTGAAGTACGTGTCGTGTCTCAACCAAGGTTTTAGCGCGACTGCGGCTGCCCGGGTACGAATGAATCCCCTCACGCACAGAGCTGATCGAATGCGTCACCGCGTCGAATTATCTAGAAAAACAGTTCGCCATACGGAGTAGGCGTGTCTGTTTGTTTGTTGATAATTTATTTATTTTTTACATTTAATAATTGTTTGTTCTTCTTTTTGTTTTTATGTAATAAAAACTGATTAGATTATAATTTGAAAGTGATTAGTTGATAGTATAATTTGTAAATAGTTATATAAGATTGATTAGATTAAGTTTTATCCTTTTTATGTAGGAACAGTATCTAGTGATCGTGACAATATAACAACAAATTAACGACTTTCGGATGTTTTTCTTTACTTGTGCTGTGTGACCTTGCTTCTTGCCAAACTTCATGATTTTAGATCAATGGCAAGTACCCTATAGGTTTTGGTTTACCTGCGAAATGTTCAACTTTGGTCAACTGGCCTGTTGGTCTAGTGGTTAGTGACCCTAACTGCTGAGCCAGAGGTCGTGGGTTCGATTCCCATCTGAGTCTGGGTGTTCTTTGTGTCCGTTGTTTGTATGTTTGTAAAGTCTCCCGCGACACAGGAGTAATTCCTAATGCGGGAGTTGTCTTTAACAAAAAAAAAGGTTAAATGTAAAATATCTTTGGATTGCGTTGACTTAGAAGGTTGATTTTTTTAGCTTCAAGAGACCGCAGACTCAATTATTTGGTGTTAATTTTATCTTGATGCGTCTCCCGTGGACGTTCCTTAGTAATATTATTAGGACTTTCAGATTTGATTTATTTATGTTAGAGGGGATAGTAAATAGTTTGGGCACGTCCACCTTCACTTAGGGACGATATCGACGGCGGCATATACAATCCATTGATGGCGCTGTGTTACCTTTCATGTGTGGTAATTCTAAGACAGAAAAAATACAAAATATTCTAGTTGCGTATGTTATCCGCCATGGAATAGATCCCCCAGCCCCGTAAATAGATAGACATCAATCAAAGTAAAATTTTAATTCAGATAAGTTTATTTTTATGAAACAAATTAAGTACCATTACCTGTTGGCTACACAACGTTTTTAATATCTTGTAATTTCATTGGACTGCTTGAATATTCAGGTGTTTGCGAGTGACGCGATGGATATGGCGGAAAAATTGTCGTTCCAAAATGTCTATTTCTTCCATTTATTCCAAAGTACGATATTAACAAAATTTAAATTATTAACATACATTTTTTTATAAATTTGTCAATAAGTTATTAACAAATTTATAAAAAAAAAGTATAAGAAAAATGTATAAATAATGTCACTATTTACAACTCCTTTTATTTACAAATATTTTAAATATGTACTTGTAGAGATTATGGTAATATTAAAATCCTTATGCTAATAAGTACAGTTTGTTATTGCCACAAGATTAAAATACTTACATAAATTAAATACATTCAGCTAGAGATCAAAAACGGGCATACTGAATATGGCCTATTGTTACGTATTTTGAGATTTGTTTAAAAATATATAATTTTTCAAACTTGTTGCTGTAGAAAAGTTACAAATAAAACAATACATCAGCTCATTGCAGTAAGGCATATAGGATGAATTCGAAGATGCGGCACAAAATGGATTGGTAGAGGATTGTAATATTACGTGTAAGATCCTGCGATACTTGATGCTAAGGACTATAGGTGGTAGGAGGAGAGTGTGGCGCCTGACATATGCGCGGCAGGTCGCTTCACTTCTCGATAAAGGCCCCGTTGGGCCCGAAACTAGTCGTGCATCGCCAAAATACACACGTAAGTAAAACCGTATATCTATACTTACTAATACAATAAACCTGAAGAGGTTTTATTGTTTGTTTACTTAAACGCGCTAATTAATAAAACTACCCATCGGATCTGTTAATTGAGGAAGGTATAGGCTATGTAACATCACGCTATAACCTTTTGGAGCGGAGCAGTGGCCAAAGAAAGACCAAATCCGAAGAGATTGCTTTCATTATTCTGAAACATGCAGTTTTACAAGCATTCGGCACTCGAATTTCAATACTTATTCGATCATGACGGCGCAAAGAGAAGTGTTATAAGTTTAAATTGTGCATCTGTGTGTATGTCTTTGGCATCACAGATCGTAAACGGATATACCGATTCTGATTTAGATTTTTTGTTTGAAAGGTGACTTGTCGTCTGAAAATAATCAGCTCTTTTGTAATCTTTAGGGATATTTTGAATTAAAGCTTGTTAAAAGATCTGGAGACCGATATCAACAGCCCTGATTCAAGATATTTTGTACATCTCAAGAAACCAACCCATTTTAATATTAACTCGCTAAAACAATACGTACAATTGCATCTTACCGTTATTTTAAGTACTTTCCTAAAGAATAAAACTCTGTTCATTATGACTGAAACCGTTGGAACCGCTTGGAAGGTGAGGTAATCTCGAATGTCTTAACGTAAAAAACATTATTTTTGAGATTCCTACTAATAACTACTCCAGTTTAATGGAATTACAAAACCAAACACACAGCCTCACAGAAAACCGGCAGTTAAGCAATGATTTCATTCCTTTTCGCCGCGTGAGTGAGGTTACCAGAGGCCCTAACCCTTCCCTCTCCCCTATTCCCGTCCTTCCCCTCTCCCCCTTCCCCCAACTTCCACTTTAAAGGGTGACAACGCACTTGTGACTCTTGAGTTAGAGGTGCCCATGGGCGGCGGTAGTCATTTACCACCAGGTGAATCGTCTGCTCCTTTGCCCCCATACCATAAAAAAAAAAACCAAAAGATGAATATATTACGTTACTCAGCATATCCTTCTTCTATGTCTAAACTCTGATGTTGCCGTTTCATATGATTTTTCAAATTAACATTTTGAGTGAAAGATGCGTTACACATAACACACCTATATTTTTTCTCGTTATTATGTGATTGCATATGAACTTTGAGGCCCCTTAATCTAGGATAAGACTTCCCACAATATTCACATCGAAAATTTCTTTCCCCCGTATGTGTTGCCATGTGCTCCTTTAATCTCGATGGAAGGTAGAATCTTTTATCGCAAAGGTCACACTGGTGTTTTAAAATTTTTAAATGGTAACGACGGTTGTGTTCTCGAAGGGACTTTCGGCTGTCGTAAGCCCTATCACAGTGCTCACAAGGAAACATTCTTTTATCACCATGAACATCAATCATATGCCTGTATCGTAAAGAGTAAGAAAACAAAACCTCTTCGCATTTATAACAAGGATACGCTGGTTCTTTCTTATGCATTTTTGTTTCGTGTAAATACCTACTGTGCTTAGATTTGAACGTTTTCCCACAATCTTTACAGGAAAACGATTCTTCTATTTTTTGGTGAGACTTTTGATGCAAAATTAACATTCTTTCTTCGAAATAATGAGCACCGCATATATCACATATACACGGACCGAAATGCTCTGCCATATGTTTTTTTAATGCGTGAAAGAAACTAAACGTATTTCCGCATTCGGTACACGTCAAATTATTAACAGTTAACCGGAACTTTAAAAAATCCATTGATGTTTGGTAGAATTTTTTATCATGACAGTTGGTGAGGTGACTTTTTAATAAATCTATGTCATCAATTTTTGTTGGGCAAAGGCGACAGTCGATTCGGACAATGTCAACCAAGAGCAATTTTTTTTCTGCTAAATTGTCTTTGAATGTTGTTGGGTCATGAATGGAAGTGTGTTCTCGGAGTTGATTGGGATCGGTAAATATTTCTCTGCAATAAATACAGTAGTAGTCGCTATAGGATGTGTAGAAGGGGCATACGAAGGAGTTCTCGACTATTGTGATTGTATTAGCGAAGGATTTGTATTCGGTGTCTACATCTGATTTCTTGACCTGCTTGAAGTGAAGTTGGATTTCTGTAACAAAAAAAAAAAAGTTATCTAAGGTGGATGTGGAAACGGATTTATATTGCTGCAAATACTGTTTTAATAACAGAACATAGTTAATAGCATTGTAGATTTTAGTAAATAATTATCTTTAAAAAAAAAGTATCACCGACTTCAATGTGCTTTTTAGTGGAAAGTAGATGTATTTTGGTTAAATATAATATGGGTAGGCCAACTAAACACACTGCTCCAATAAGACAGCGATGTTTCGCAGCAAACGAAAACATCATCGATGTATACAATTTTTAGATAATTGTTGATTTTTAAGAAACCGCTCGACTGATTTCGATGAAATTTAAATGGGACCACCTGGAAAGTATACCCTTTGAAACAAAAAAAGAATTTTCAAAATTGGTGCAGGTGTCTTCGAGTAATTTGTGAACATACATAAAAAAAAAAGAGAAGCCACCCGGTTCGCCTGAACCTGCGCGAGTCTGAAGGAAAGGGTCTAATGCTGCTGCCCTGCCCACTCATGATGACCGACTGTAGCACCTCCACGGTGGCAAAGCCAGCAAGTGGAGCCTCCAGACGAGACGACCAACGAGCCATCGTGGCTCGGTGAGCGGCCGGCGCCGACTGCCGCTTCCCGCCCGGTAAGAAAGCCATAGCTGCTATTCAAAGAGTGCAGAACGCGTGCATGCGTTTCACTTTAGACATACCAAAAACACATCACAAATCACCTTCATTAAAAGAAAAGGGAATTTTGAATATGTCATGTTCATGTTTTGTCAGGTCTTCGATTAAAAGTGAAGCTCCTATCTATCTTCATGACAAACTTACATGGTCGTCGGACTTACATGGGTATGAGATGAGGTCCCGTAACCACCGACTAATCCTACCCAAGCACTCGATATGTAAAACTAAGGGTCGCTTCAAAATCGGCGCTTGCAAATGTCGGCATGTCCTACCCCCACTCATGTTACATCTTTTATTAGGGGAATTTAAATACATTGCAGCAAGTGGTTGTTAGTGAAAAAATTGGTGGCGGCTACTTAATCCTACTAATATTATAAACGTGAAAATTTGTGAGGATGTATGGATGTTTGTTACTCTTTCACGCAAAAACTACTGAACCGATTGCGACGAAACTTGGTATGTCGATAGCTGATTAACATTAACACATAGGCTACTTTTTATCTCGATATTCCCACGGGATCGGGATTTACGCGGGTGAAACCGCGGGGCGCAGCTAGTAATTTAATATATTATAATTTATCTGTGTTCCTAGCATCTATCTATATATACAGGGTGTAAGTGACACCGTACCGAATCCTGAAACAGTGTATTCAGACCATCATTCTGAGTGGAAAATCATTGGCAATTTCTGCCGGAAAATTCATATTTTTTTTTTGCTTAAAAGTGATATCACAATGAGTAAACAGAACATTTTACTGAAAAAAGACAGTAAATACCCCATACGGACAAAAACTGCAATGTAAAACATTAATATGCAATCAGGTGCTTTCGACGGCGCCGTGCGCTGAAGGTCATTCACCGTACCACACACGTACGCATATCCCGTTACATTGCGTAGTTCAAAATCAAACTATTGACTATAAATC
Organism: Callimorpha dominula; assembly: GCA_949752705.1. Taxonomy (NCBI): domain Eukaryota; kingdom Metazoa; phylum Arthropoda; class Insecta; order Lepidoptera; family Erebidae; genus Callimorpha; species Callimorpha dominula. Next base: position 8,373,833 of record OX457017.1, on the reverse strand, counting down.
TTTAATCTCACATTTTTATGATGATTGACTGACTTTTGCATTGTGATAAGTATACCAAGAAAGACGTTTTTGTAAATTCTTTGCGACGGTGTTACTTACACGATGTCACAGATAATATAATACTATACTAGTACAGATACCTCATCCCATACAACAAAACGCGACCTTCCTAACTCGGGCCATTTTGCGGGCTCCGCGCCAATTAAGGCGCTAGATGCCGCTAGCAGCGCGATAGCTATGGATAGCTAGAGCCACCTAGCGACGAAATGGATTTATTTACCTACTAATAAACGCGCAACCAATAGATGGCGATAATTATACTTTATCAAATTTAGGATGATAATTTTGACAGCTCACGGTAGGGATGCGGTAGTGTATAATTGTTATTAAACCTATTCGATTATCGATTGTTATTATCATATATCTTGGAATCGATAGTTGCATGGTTATGCTGTATGGTCGATTATACATTTATAATACAAAATGAAGTCTTTCCTATTCAGTTTAATAAAAAATAATAATATTACTATAAATGATCACAGAAATAAAATGAAACGAGAAATAAGAAGTTTCTCCAGTCATCCGCAGTAACGTTTCCACAGGCATTTTGCAAAATAAAGTCAGTACTTTCTTACTCGTAAATAGTGGAGATATGTTATGTTTGGCTGCATGGCCTAAAAAATAATAATAAAACTTAAGACTTACCTATTTAATAAACTTAGGTACTTAGTATAATTACAAAAAAGAGCACAAATCCGTTTGATGGCTTTGTACATTGACCTACGTATGTTGTACTTATATTGTTTTACGAAATTGAATACTTACTAAAAATACTATGATTTCGATTATTCGGTTGTTCGTTAGGCGTGGCACTTCACTAAGTGGGCGGTCTTACATATTTAATAAAAAGTAATAATATCACTATAAATGCTCACAAGAGCTAGCCAAGAATAGCAGGGCTGCCTGAGACTCGGGGCCTGGTCATTCTGTTTGCTTTCATTGGGGGCAAAGTCGCAGGCACATAGCTAGTGGCAGGAACATTACGCATTATTAACAATCTTTCAAGAAAGGAAGTAAAATAAATAACTTAATAGTGGAAAAAGGATCATGATTGCTGATTCACTACGGTAGCGGCGGCACGGCAATACTATCTATACAATATTGTATCTTTATACAAACGGTCGGATTGCGAGACATACCTACACGCCTTGAGTTCAGTATACACTCGGTACACAAACAGTCGCGAATGCACCGTAGTGACCAACAAACGGTGTGATTGTTTTTAAACAGTAAGCGTGCGATTTGTGTATTTCATTGAAATAAATACAAATACTTCCTTTATACGGCAAAGAGTAATTATACACTATATTGTGCTGTTTTTGGTTGCTGGAATTCTTCAAAAACGCACCCAGAGATAACATTTTTTAACCTACCTGGAAACTCCGAAAGTATAAGTAAACTATAAAATATTTTTTATATACCTACTAGAACGTAATTTGTTTCTTTTTTAATAGGTAGGCATTTCGCTTTTTCCACCGAGTAAAATACCTGGATTAATAAATAAATAAGTCGATAGGGTGACAAAAGTGACACACGATAGACCTACCAACGCTCGCGTTAAAAAAAACTAGTAGGTAATTTCCTAGGCTAACTATTTACTCATGTATTTAACTACTTACAAATATTATTATGAAATAATTATGAGAGTAAAAAATGGTAGGTACCTGGTAAGATTTAGAGTGTGTTATTTTATTACATCTAATAATAAAAGATCAGGACATGTATTTTTATTGAATACTTCTCATTTCATTCACAACGAATTTAATTTTTTTAAATAAAAATTGGTTGTCTGTAAAGTCGGTTTACGGACGATAGTTGAACGTGACAACGTCTTAAGAAAATACTGTTGGAATGGTTGTATTTTTCAAAAGAAAATTTTAATTTTATTTGTTTGATAGATATTTTGTATGGATATAGAGAAGGAGGTAAATTTAAATCACAATTGAATTGATCAAGTTACATTTATTAGTACGCATAAATACAATAAGTTAAATATCACACATGTTTAAAAGTTGTAAATAAAAGTTGTAAAACAATTGCTCAAAGCACATTCATACTTGTAAAAACTATGTACATTGTATTGCTTAATAAATATCACACTCCTCCGTACCCGAAATTGCTTTATAAATATCACACTCCTCCGTACCCGAAATTGTTTTATAAATATCACACTCCTCCGTACGCGAAATTGTTTTATAAATATCACACTTCTCCGTACCCGAAATTGCTTTATTAATATCACACTCCTCCGTACCCGAAATTGCTTTATAAATATCCACTCCTCCGTACCCGAAATTGCTTTATAAATATCACACTCCTCCGTACCCGAAATTGTTTTATAAATATCACACTCCTCCGTACCCGAAACTGCTTTATAAATATCATACTCCTCCGTACCCGAAATTGTTTTATAAATATCACACTCCTCCGCACCCGAAATTGTTTTATAAATATTACGCTCCTCCGTACCCGAAACTGCTTTACGAGCGGTGCCGAGTGGTGGCGAGGACACACGAGGCGAGCCGAGCGACGTCATAGTAACGTCTCAGAGCGAGGTAACGCCGGATGAGTCATGTTTTTTCATTCGTGCAGCCGGCTCCATCGAATTATAAGACGTTGTCACGTCAAAAATAAATTAAAATATTTACAATCACAAAACTAGAAAGAAACTCAAGTACGTAGATGAAATTATGGGCAGCCGTATCGCGTGTTTACATACCGCCCGGCTGTAGGTAATTATTTCAAGGACAGGGCAGAGTCACAATTTATTATAGACAACATTGCCGTGGTGTCGGGAACTCGCGAGTTTGACCGAGTCGTCGTGCGTAAATACCTAGTTTTGTAAAATGCTATTATGTGATATAGCTCTTAACGTATAATTACTTAACAGTTTACCACAGACATGATTTATTTTAAGTATCTCTATGTGTATGTTCGTACCTACTTATTACACAATAACATCAGTAATGACATTGTATCCGATTATACAATGCATCTACTATACAAACAGGATACCTACTTATAATTACCGAATTATACGAATTTTGTATCCAATAATACAATCTGGCAGCCCTGCGATCGAGTGAGGTCCGAGGTAAAAGATTCCTATTAGCAATGTGTATGTGTAAATAGATAGTACGTGTAAGTACTTAGTAGGTGGGTTAGTAGGTATCTATTTGCCAAATCATAATGTCGGTTACATAAATACCTAACCTGGTACAGAACAAAGTTGACACATACCATGCGTTTCGTTGTTCACTATTAATTATTGTGTCCTGACAATATGAAAAAAATATGTAAAACACAATGAGAAAAATTAATTCTTAATTTTTTATAGTATCTTTGAAATTCGAATAAAAATTACAGTGTTAATAATTTAACTACAACATAACGCAACAAAACAGTTCAATAACATTTGGTCAACTGTCAATAGTCAGTACCTACAAACTATTAAACTACAAACTCAATAACAAAACCGTATCAACCTCAGCGTAGTACGAGTAATTGCCGCCAGAGGAACGATGACAATATTGAATTTTGTGAAAACAAGAAAACTGGACTTCAGAAGCTTTTATTCAAATTTCCCGTGTTTAGGGTATTTTATAAAATTAGAAAATACGTTTATCAGGACCTAATATTGATTTTCCATACATTTCAATAACAAATCGATACCCGTAACGCCATCTATTGATATTTATTTGAACCATTTTTGCTTTCTTTGAGATGGGACCCCATGACGATGTATAGTTTTATGTTTTGTTAACTTTACTAGACTAATAATGTAAATAACTTGTCTTATGTTGTAACACCTGCATTGTTACCGGAATGCGGAGTGATGTTCATGGTTAGGATGTTGTCGTGGTGTTCATTCTAAGATTGTTATTAATGACTAGCAGTTCCCGCGCGGCTTCGCTTGCATGTACATATCTATATACTTTGCGGAACCCTAATTCCTTTTCGAAAATAAAAGTAGCTTAAGTTACTCCTTATAACACCAGCTTTCTGCCAGTGAAAGTCCCGTGGAAATCGGTCCACCCGTTCCGGAGATTACTCAAAGCAAACAGACAGACAGACAGATAAACAGACAAAAATAAAAAAAACTGATTTTTAGGCATAGGGATCATGCAAATAACTATGAGCTTAAAAATAAACTATTATTTTGACATTACAAACAGACACTTCAATTTCATTTATTTGTATTGAGTATTGATGTACCGATTGGCTTGGACAGAATAAAAGCTGGCTTTGCTTGTCTTTACAATGTTAATGTTCACCAAATACTGTTTTGAACCCCCGATGCAAAAAGAGGGGTTTTGTAAGTTTGACGTCGATGTGTGTGTGTGTGTGTGTTTGTGTGTGTGTGTGTGTGTGTGTGTGTGTGTGTGTGTGTGTGTGTGCGCGTGCGTGCGTGTGCGTGCGTGCGTGTGCGTGCGTGCGTGAGTGCGTGCGTGCGTGCGTGCGTGTGTGTGTGTGTGCGCGTGCGTGTGTGTGTGTGTGTGTGACTCTCTGTGGCATCGTAGCTCTCAAACGGATAGACAAATTTCGATGCGGTTTTCTTCATTTGAAAGCCAGTTTCGTTCTTAGCTATGTTTGGTTAATATCGGTCCAGCAGTGTAAGAGTGTCAGCTTTTTTCCAAAATTATGTAAGGCATTTTTGTTATCACTTTGTGTCGGGGGTTTTTTAAATTTTTAATGTTAAGTATGTTATGTAAAAGACAAATAAAGTTTTTCTTATTCTTATAATTAGTAAAACACTAACCGGTGTTCTCTGGCTTCTGGATATTTCTTCTCTTAAGCACTTCTTTGTTAGCCACTCCATCGTGAACTATGGTTGACTTTCGACTGACGGTCTTCTTCACCAAATGTTTCTTCTGCTTGGGTGATTTTTTTAATTTTGCTTTAGGTTCCTTTTTTATTATATCTACATCTGAAAATATTTTTTAATACTTATCGATATGTTTCAGTGTTATCAATGAAAAAAACGTATAAACTATTTTATTTCCCTATCTTTGATGGAGCATCATTGTCATCATTGTCATCGTTGCAAGATCGACTGTTGGCTCATGGTTAGTGATCCTGACTGCTAAGCCAGAGGTTGTGGGTTCGATTCCCACGCAGGACAAATAATTGTGGGATAAGCATGATCATTTGTTCTGTGTCTGGGTTATAGATAAATTACAACATCGTCTGCATTTGTAAATTTTCCCCGTATTTGCAACATTTTTCATTGATGCTCCGCTCCCATTGATCGAAGCGTTGGTGGTATATAGCCTATAGCCTTCCTCGATAAATGGGCTATCTAACACTAAAATATTTTTTTAAATCGGATTAGTAGTTTCGGAGCCTATTCAATGCAAACAAACAAACAATCAAATCTTTCCTCTTTACAATATTAGTATAGATATTGTATGTATTTAGAAATATTTAAGTAGTATGTTTATCAGCAGTCTGGTTACCATAGTACAGGCTCTGCTTAGTTTGGGATCAGCCAGCCATTTGTGAGATGTGTGCACTTATTATTATTCTTGTATAAAAAAAAATATGGATCATGATTCGAACGCACCTTGCACATGGATCCACGCGGGTCTTATTGACAATGGGATATAAACTTAATTTAACGATAACTGTAACTTACCGTTAGCTAACTGGTCTGGGTAGTGATCCATCCTACCATCGTCTATAACACCATCATCTAATTGTGTATCTGTCACCTCATTTTCAGGTTCTTGATGTGGCGGCGCCTCGTCAACTTCCACTTTCACTACAGTCTCGGCTTTAAGAGCACTTGCGTTATCTGTAATTGGTGAATTAAAAGTCTACACACACACACACTGTTTGAAAACCGGACAAGTGCGAGTCTGACTCCTGCACCGAGGGTTCCGGAAGCAAACAAACTTGTATATAGATAGTAAGTCCATCTCGGGAATCAAGTCTAATAATTATCTGAAAGCCAAGCTTAACCTTGCAGTTCTAAAAATACTCTCCCATACATCGATTTGCTGCAAAGCCTACTTTCCAACTGTAAAATTTAAGTTTGTAATCAAAGAAACTGCTTTTTTTTTGTGATATAACAACAAATTAACAACTTTCAAATTTTTCCTTGCCAAACTTCATGATTCTAGGTCAACGGGAAGTACCCTATAGGTTTTGATTTCCCTGCGAAACATTTAAATTTGATTAAATCTAAGGCATAAATGGCCGTATCTTTTGATTGTGTTGACTTAGAAGCTCTATCTTTTTACAGCTTCAAGGGACCGCAGGCATAAGTATTGAGAAAAAGGGTCTTGACAGACAGATAGACAGTCAGCCGGACAACAGAGTGATCCTATAATGGTTCGTTTTTTAGGCTGCCGGCCCAAGCTGGTAGGTATGCATGCATAAGTAAGATCTGTCAGCCTCACTAATAGGTCTGAAATCCATTCTAGAATCTATCTTCTTACCTTCATAAATATGTAAAGTAGCATTGAGTAATCTCTCCTCACACTGTAAAACCTGGATTCTGAAAGCACGCGCATCCCGCAGTCGGACTACACATGTTGCACATATCAATCGCTCAGACTCTTCTCCATCTAGATGGGAAAGCTGAAGACATCAAAATATATAATAAGTGCACAATTAATGCACATTTTACAAGAGTTAAAGTTGTTATCAGTTGTGTATGTTTAAAACATTTATTTGGACTAGCCTGTCGGTCTAGTGGTTAATGATCCTGACTGCTGAGCAAGAGGTTGTGGGTGCGATTCCCACCCAGGATAAATAATTGTATGATGAGCATGATCATTTGTTCTGTATCTGGGTGTAATTTATCCACAATATGTATGTATTTAGAAATATTTAAGTATGTTTATCAGCAGTCTAGTTACCATAGTACAGGCTCTTCCTACTTTGGGATCAGATGGCTGGGTGTAAGATGTGTCAAGTTATTATTTAAAAATTTATACTATATATATAATGTATAAATAAAACTAGCAACCCGCCCCGGCTTTGCATGGGTAGTAGAGAAATCTTCAACAATCATCATTATATTTCAACCAATTTACACAAAACCTTCTCTGGTCCATATACTGGTGAAAACCGCATGAAAATTCGTTCAGTAGTTTTTGAGTTATCGCTAACAGACAGACAGATGCGATAGGGACTTTGTTTTATAATTATATTTATATATAATTATTATTAATATAAAAATTTGTATGCACTTTTATTAACTTTCTTGCAACTAACAATGTCATCAAATCTTGGAAATCAATGTAACTTACGAGTCCAATAGATTAACGTGAAAACGTCTACTGATATAAAACTCAAGCCTATTAAAAACCTAGTTCTACAAGAAGAACATTCTTTTAATGTTATAAAAGTAGTTTAAAATTTAAAACTCACCACTAGACCAAAACTGTCCACAAACATTTCAGAATACACTTCCTTCGTTCCCAAATACTCATATTCAACAGTCATTATGCGGCACTTCTTAATCGCGCCGCAGCATCTGCACATGCCAGGGTCCACTATAGGGCCCTTACGGGTTACAACACTCATGCTGAAAGCTGATAAATCAAAATATTTACTATTTCACAGTAGTTCTAGATTATTTTGACAACTATTTGTCAGCTAATATTGATCGATGTCTGTCATTTGATTTTGACATCTCAAAAGTTTATTATTTAGACAACTAAACGCATTTATTGAAATCGAATCTACCCAAATCCACCAACAAAAGTGTAAATAGGTACTACTCAATAATAGATGGCGTGATATTCTAAAAATATGTAAGCTATCCCAACCCTGTCCCGACTTAGCTCTAGGTCTCAATAAAATTTATTGTCTGTAAGATGAATACTTATTTGGAATAATGTATATCTTAGAGGTGTTTTTAAAATAGGTGCAGTCATAGACCTATAGGCATCCCCATGGGGAGATTGTCATATAAGTCTGATTTGAGTAAATTGCGTTCTGTCGGTATAATTTAATTTAATCCTAATGTAATGCTTGATAATGTTGCCGTTGTACTTATTACTAGTTTACAGGACTAGTTTAATACACGCATAACTGTTTCAGGTAAAGGAAAATACAAAATACACGTAATACAGGCTCTTAGAGAAACGCTCCCGAAAACGAAGACAGGCAATAGTACTAATGGTTCATTTGATAATGGGTCAGAAAAAAAATCGATCCTGATTAAAAAAATATATATATTTTTAGCATTTTTCACGCTCCATCATGTTAGTACAGCTAAATGCAACGATAATTTCATAAAAAATAAATACAAAACAGATGACGCTACGGCCGGCTAGGGTCAACGGAAGCGCGGACGGCGAACTCGCGCGGCCTTCTGCCCCCGCTCGTCCTTTTTCATTTACCTGTACTACCATGATGGAACATGGAAAATGCTAATAAAAAACTGTAAAAAGATAGTTCTATTTCATGATGATCGAATTGTTTGATCATGATCAAAGGTACTATTAGTACTATCGTCTGTCTTCGTTTTTGGAAGCGTTTCACTAACATTCTGTATAAAGCTAATACTTATAATTTACAGTATCATTTTAATGTGTACTGTTATAATCATCTGTATGTCTGTATGTTTACGACCTATAGAGTCCTTAGTCCTAAGCACAAAGTACATAGGTCTTCAGTTGCCCATTCTCTTACAGATTATTACTAGCCTTGCTCTTAACTCATTCAAGCCAAGGATAGATAGATGATTTAATACAAATGAAAAATCGATTACTAGAATTATAACTAGTGCGCATGCTCGTCACTTCCCCAAGTTGCGTGAAGTTTCCCAACACTAGCAAATTATCGCCGCGCTCCATGGCGTCTATTGGCGTTTGTAATAAAAAAATAAATAGTTTTATTATAAGTTTGCATAATAACCTATGTTAATTGATAATAAGGATTATGATAGATATATTTTCTGTGAAAATATTGTAGTTTTAAAGTGATAATGAATGCGAAAGGTACAGAATGGCGACCCGGTCCAACTGTTTGTCGTTGTTGTTTAACCGAGGGATGTTACAAGGATATCTCAACAGAATATTTTTGGATGGGAAAGCGCGAAGTATACGCAGAAATGCTTTTGGACACCTTCAATGTCACGGTAAGGAATATATTTTATTATTTATAGTTTCAGTCGATGAAGACGCCACGGCAGCCATTTTCTCGCCGTAGAACAAGCAAGTTTTGGTATAAACCGGCTACGGTGAAAAGGCTGTATTTTCTTTTTTCCGACTCCTTGATGTAGATTCTTTGTTTTGGTTGGGTATAAACAAAATCAATAGGGCTTTGATTTTTATTAAATCTTTTAAGATTTATTAAAGAAACTGAAATTATAATAAAATGTATGTTTAATAGACTAGTTTTAATTATGATATTCAATTAATTTGTTACTATAGTCATAAGTCTGTAGGTGATCAGGTTTTCCTAAATGCAGTCTTCCCAAAAATTTCTGGTGCATTGAGTGACTAGACATTGAACTTCAATTCTTATAGAATTTCATTCAGTATTAAAAATAATACATCTAAACAGGAAATCAAAGTTAATTATTTCATATCGTCTGTCTAGATGTGACACCTCATAAAACAGATAAACTTTTCAGTAGAGACAAAAAACTGCATTACAAAGTAAGTATAATACACATCTTTTATTTCTCTACTGATTTTAAACTAAAATAATATAATATTTATAAGAATAAACAGAAGGTGTTTATGAGTTAACACCGCAATTAACTAAAAATAAACAAATTGCATAAAAATCTAATTTAACAAAAAAAAATTAGTTGCAAGGTGTCACAACTAGACCGACGATTATAAACCTGAAAGATTGTGGGTTTGCGGGGCATAGCTAGTTATTCAAACTATTAAGTAAATGTAATTAAAATATTTTTGAACAGACTACGAAGGGCATACTGGCATACTAGAATGTTATTTTTTTCAAAAGTTTTTTTGTGCTAAACTTACTAAATATACATACATTAAGTCCCAATTGCACCTTTAAAGCAAGGCCTTTAATTTATATCAGCCTAAAATGGACATTTCTGTGACACAGTAATGCATAGGACTAACATAATAAAAGTATTTGAAAATATTTATTAATAGTGTTGCCTTATGTGTCTAAATAATGAGTGTCATTTAAAAACAGAATGTGCCTAGTACACAAAACCTAAAGATTTTTTTTTTTTATTGTTCAAAGTAATTCCAAGTACCTAACATTAGCTACATTTAAGCTACTCATTTAAACCATAACAGTTTTTTTGTGAAGCAGTGTTCGCCATACATATTACATAGGTATCTATATCTTATATCTATAAGAGATAAATACCCTTATATTACATACAGAATCTTAAATTAAAATTAGTTAAAAATAGAAAATCTTATTTCTAGTTCATATCTAATGCGTCGGACTTGCGATCGCGTGATTGCGGGTTCGAACCCCACCCAGTGCACTACCGACGTGAACCCACTCCTAACACAAGCTGTTAGTTTAGTAGCTGGAGGGGTTAACAAGAATACTAGTAATGTGTGACCCACGTTACTGATAGTCTTTTAAAAAAATTATATATATGTATATTATAGGTATTATATACCTCTGAATTGCCTGACGTTTCGACCAGGTTGCACTGGCCATGATCACAAGTTGTGACCACTACCAAAAGTTTTGTTTAGTTTTAGTTATAGAAGCACAAGGGAATGTACTGAAACATTTTTCAAAATCCTTATCCAATACCTTGTTTGGTAAATCTGTTAAAAATAGGTCAAAGTTATTTTTGCATTTGGTTAGTTTTTGTTTTACCAAATATAAACAATTACAAAGTATTTTATTGTTTGTTGTCAAATCTACAACTAAGGGGTCGTCCTTTAATCACGTGAAACTCGAAAGGGGGGGAGGATATTCGGAAAAAATCACGAAATATCACAAGTTGGGCTTCAGTGAGATATCACGTGTATTAAGCAATAAAACTAAACTAAACCGAAAAGCGGCGCTTGACCGTGCCTTGCAGTTGCCAGGCAATAATTCCCCGTCCGCCGCTTGTCAGCCGCCAGTAAGTCTGTGATTTTCACCTGATTACACAGAAACAATCTTCAACCGTAACGTCAGTCTGGACATTTTTATCACGGTGCTTAATTTTCCAGCATTACATTATAAAATCTTTATTTAAAGAAAACATTAACAAAAATTTAAGACACATTGTAATTTGTAATTGTTTTAAAAAAAATACATGTGACTGCGGGTGGGGGGGATTCGTCTTAAACCTCACCACGGTTCACCAGGGGGTGGCAGAGTCCAAAAACATCACGTGATTAATGGACGACCCCTAATGTGTATCCTAGCGCACCTGTTTATATATATTCACTAGCCGTTCCCCGCAGATTCACCATTTTATGGTCACTACTCCACTCCTAAATGTTATAGCGTGAATCCCACTGGTAGTTCAGGGGATTAGCAGTTTAAACAAAAAAAAACTTTTATACTTATACTTATATTGGACTACCACTACCCAATTACACGTTAATCTTCCGGCCTTGCAAATTGTCTTCACATTGTTTTTTAATTTCTCAATCCCTAAATACCACCGAGTTTGTCCTTTGCCAATTTCAAGTCTATACCAAACCATGTCAATAGCATTGATTTAATTCAGAGAACGCGATCGCAAGAACCCCGTCCATGTTTTTCTCTGTATTTTCTATCAATCAGAGCTACTGGAGAACAAGAGCTGCCCAAATCTCTAGGCCATTCCCGCAAGTCTGAACCAAACCATGTCAATAGCATTGACTGAATTCAGAGATGGCGATCGCAACAACCCCGTCCATGTTTTTCTCTGTATTTTCTATCAATCAGAGATACTGGAGAACCAGAGCTGCCCAAATTTAGGCCATTCCCGCATTGCAGTACATTAACTGAAAGCAACAATTTCTCCTCGAAAGAGATAAAAAGATGGTTACCGATTTCGTGTCGTTATGTCGTGCACCCGTTTTATATAAGTAGCTTTTAATAAGGAGGCTATTGTTCCATCATATACTTCAGGTACTATTTTGCTGCGAAACCAAACTAAATAGTTTATTTAGTTTGGTTTCGCAAAAATAGTTTATTTTATCTGACCGGCTTTCTGCAATTACGATTCCATTCAGTGAGGCGTCACAGGTCACCTATAATGAGCGTATGCCGCTTTGTGTTGCGTTAGCCAAGGTCGACAGTAAATCGACCACTGAAAATGAAAGGAAGTTCTCGTGAATGGTGATACAAGACATCTTAGATAACACGTGACTAATATTCATATTGCATAGTGATTGGCCTGAAAAGCAGGCAATATATGAAGTTATGCAACATCAAATGTGCCTGTGAATCTTTTGAAAACCTTTTGAATCATCCTGCGGCTCAGTAAGTCGTGTCCTTCAAGGTATTTCTCTAGTCATGTGTTAAATACATTAGAGACAAGGAAATAAATTATTTCGTCATCGATCATTATCTGGCGGCACTTTTATCGTAGAGTACGAATGCGCAAAAATCCGTACCAGTGCTCAAATGCCATATGTTTTGGTGAACTTCAGATATTAAGGGAACCTTAGAAGAATTGCCACGCAATGAGATCCAATTCTTATCAGTTGGCTATCAGATTTACCTACCTAGGCAACGATCTGTGTGAGCGCATGCAAATAAATTCAAAGATCCTGTAACTAACTTTGTTCGCGGCTACATTCGCTTAAAAGTAATTTCTTCTTTCGGTGGGTTATGATTATGATACATAGACAGGATGCGAGGATGTTGTGTCGCTACACTTGCTACACATTATTTGTACCACGTCATTAATTTTTCAGTCATAGAGGGCAGTTAGATGGCTTTAGCATCATGTTTACCAGAACAAATCTCTAGTTGTGGTACTGCAAGAAGCACTGTCTTCCTTTCAACTTCGCACATTGAAACCTGGTAACAGTTATCTATCGGAATGGACTTTGACTACGTAAGGTACATTGTTCTGAAAGTCAGTTTTTATTGATTCTGATAAATAGAGTCTCTTATACTTAGCTGGCATTATGTGTACATTGTCTCTGTGTGAACACAGTCGGCTTGATTGTAAACACATGGCGTCGTCATCATTTCAATACGACATATTTAATTACATTAGTTGAGCTGGTGGAATCTAGACCATGCTTGTGGAACAAAACGCACGAGAAATATCCACATTCAATTATTTGCTTATTTTAAAGTAAATAGTCGAGTCTGGATTCACTCATACGAAAGTAATTAAAAAATATCCAAGGTGCGTTATGTAGCTTGCTAAAAAGAGTATAAAATCCTCTCTCATCTCAATCGTCAATCCATGTCCATCCATTTGGCGTGCATCTGGCGTGCACAATGGATATTGTGCACGCCAGATACATATGGCTTGCACAATCGTGATTGAGACGATTTCTACAGACAGGTCTTTTTTTGCGTGGCAAATAAAATAGATAAATCAAAAAAAGTTTTCTTTTATAATTTGTCACAACGACCTGCCAGCACAAAGCTCGAGAATAATGTGAAGATACCACAATCATGCTATCGGATGTCGGTGTCCGATACCGATATTGGATCGGATAATGCGAAAACGCAGTACAACGTTGTGTAAAAATTTCAAAATTATTGGTTAATAACTTAAGAGATTTGCGATTTTGACGAACGAACATGAACTCGTTTGTTTTGTGTGCGTTCGCTTGGTTTGTCTCGGCACTATCCAAGTCTGACAGAAAATAGCAGGACTCTTTTACATCAACACCAGATGACATAACTGAATTTATTAGTGTTCTGGCTTAACAAAACAGGGCAGTTTTCGTAAAAAAATGCGATTACCCCAATAGGGTTATCTAGTTTTGTGACTAAATAATACCCAGTTACAGTTCTGGAGATCAGAATGTGCCAAATACATGAGAATAGGCTCGTGCAGTGGGTACCTATCAGCAGCAGGCGTAACGTAGGTGTCACAAGTCTATACTTAACCCTTCTAGCTAGTTTACGCTCATAATAATGTTCAAACCATATTTATAACACGTCACCTACTTACATTCTACATGACATAAATGACATAATGGTGCTAATTCTGTTGTACACTTGACTAAACTAAAACCTGACTTAATTTTTTCATATGAAATCAACCTTTTCTTCTTCGGAACAAGGTTCTATTTGTTACTGGCATCTATTTCTCAGCGCCACTAAATTTCACTAAAAACTGTCAAGTATACTCAACTTTATTTCCACGCATCGAGAGTCCCCATGTATTTAAATGCCGTATAATTGCCACGCAGCGATAGTCCCCAATTATCTAAATGCCGTAAAACTTGTTCAAAACGAACTAAGATGACGTTATTTTAATCGACACCTACGAAGACGCTTACTAAAAACACACAGCCAAAGATATGGCATTCAACGGATAGTGGATCTCGCTACGTGGTATTAAGGTTTATTTAAGCTTGTCAGACTTTAGTCGACAAATAAATTGCTTATTTCGATAGCGATATATGTTACCTACTTGTTTAAATTTGAAATAAGACCTTGTTTCGAAGTGTACAAGGTTTACATCTTATATGAAGAAAATTTAGTGAATTTTAATTTAGCGAGTGAAGTATCTGTTACTTCATTCGTTAAATTAAAATTCACGAAATTTGGGACCATTGTCTTTCTTTCTTTTTTCTATTTGTAACATCTCATTGCTTCAGATCGCGTACTCTCAATCTGGCGGGCCGAATAGCAACAGCCGTCTGATCTGCGAGCCGTGCATATCAAGGCTCCGGGACGCGAACGACTTCAGGCGACAGGTCCTGGAATGTGAGAAGACGTTCATGCAGCATCTTGATCCTGGCAGTTCTAGTGTGACGGAATTGGAAGGTAAGATTCAGTGAGGCTATAAGAGAGGGAAAGATTACTGTTCTTCTGTCCTGTGCACAAATCACCAGTTGTCCGGCAGCGAAAAAAAAGTTATTTGGTCTGGAAGATTTACTCCAGCAGATGTAGGTCCTTCCTGATTTTGTGGTAGGGTAAGTTATGGACATCCACGATGTAGATGTATCGATGACAACTAGTGTCCAGAAATTTCTTTGTTAGGTTAAGTATATTATTATGCGGTCCTCAAAAAAAGAAGTATAAATGTCAACTTGCCCGCCGTACATAATTCGAAAGGTACAATGAGATTAAGTATTAGAATCTGTCCTGTATCTGTCGCCAAACTCGCAATCTTCTAAATAATAATAATAACTCCACACATCTCACCTCACACACGGCCGTCTGATCCAAAGCTAGGCAGAGCCAGTGCTATGGTAACCATACTGCTGATAAACATACTTATATATTTCTAAATACCATCATATTATAGATAAATTACACCCAGAAAATAAATAAAATGGTATATTTTAACACACAGAAAATAGTAACGCGATTAGTCATTTCACGCTTTCCAGATCGCGATACAGCGATGTGACACATATGTAATGTGTCGAGCTTATGAGTATAGTCGCCATAGTTCCTTGATTCCAAGATCAGGTGAAAGTAGTGTATAATACTGAGTATACAGTACAATGTGACCTAAACATTGCTTAGCAGATTTTAATAAAAAAATTCGTGGTACTTTAACTACCTTCCCCTGCCCCCCATTGGGTACGCCTATGACCTCAAGTGTTGCAAAGGGACAGACAATTCAGCACAATATACCGTTGGGCAGGTAGAGTGCTTACTCGTACCCCACTCCCAAATTAATCATACTTTTTGTTCTAAGCTCAAGTGGAAACTCTGAATGATGTGAAGTTGGAGCGAATCAAGTTGGAGAAGAGGCTGAGCGATGATGACTTTGATGAACGCGATTTTGATGATGACGACGACGATGATGATGACAGTGAGTTGATCAACACACTTTTTAAATCAAATACTATAAGATTGAGGGCTCTGAACACATTTCTTTTCTATAATTACACATTTTCATTCCAACCAAATGATAAATTGTATAAACTAGCTACTCGGCCACACGTTGAAGTGGCTAAGTCATTTGAAATAAAAAACATTGAAAACTATTCTATCTCTCAATTTGGACCAAGCTACACACAGTGTGTGTTCATTAAAATCTGTTCATTAGTTTGAAGTTCATCGCGGACAAACAACGTGGCACGAAATTATAAATAAAAAAGATTGTATAACAGGAAGTTTCTTTTCCATAACTACATTGAGTGATAAATTGATAAATACATGCACAGATTCTTTGTCGTACTATTGTTGTTTACTAAGTTTAAGCGTATCTCGTAATTTTGCTTAAGTATTTACAAATTTGTTTCTCCTGCCGTTTTCTTACAAGATATAAATATTATCAAACTAGCTGACCCGTTCAACTTCGTCTGCGTTTGTAGATTTCTTCCGTTTTTGCAACATTTTTCATTGATGCTCCGCTATTGGTCGTAGCGTGATTTTATAAACCTATAGCCTTCCTCGATAAATAGGCTTTTCAACACTAAAAGAATTTTCAAAATTGGACTCGCAAATTTTACCTCTTTATAGTATTAGTATAGATTGATTCCTCGGTGCTCAATAGACAATGACTTATGCTATGTCCCAGTTAGCAACTCTACTGATACTTCTTGGTAGATATAGATTATACAATCCCCAATATTCCCTTTTAGTGGATGACGAGCCTCTTACGAAACTTGCAAGCAAAATACCTAAAAAAGAGACTGTGGACTTAATGGATCTCTTAGACAACACAAAGGCAGCTGAAAAACGAAAATCTTCCACTAAAGTCAAGGCTTCCCCGTCTAAGAAAGCCAAAATCGTCAAGAAGGAACCGGTGAAAGCTTCTGCTAGCAAAGTGGCACCTAAACCAGAGAAGAAGAAAAAAGGTAGGCATCTAATTGAGTTACTAAGAGTTAGGTAGTTGAGTTGTCAAAGATTTTTTGTACTATAATAACTTTCAAATTTTTAGGTTCCATAATATACAAATAAATTAATAGGACCCATAGGATAGTGACATTAATATGGCTGAATGGTCACAGTTATTCATAAAACGTGTCTCTTTAATGGTAGGATAGAACATGGGTGTACTATCGGTGTATATTTGAGGAGGTTGGCAGTTGAGCCGGGTCCAACTTGAATGTTTCTGACTCTTCCAAATGTGCAAGCAAAGCTTTCTGTGATACCACAGATTTTTTGAAGTGAAAACTTGTTTAGGCACGTTTGTACACTTTAGCTATGGGGAAAAAGCACTGAACTCGTGACCGTCACGTTAATAATACATATATAGATCCACTAGAGGGCGCTAATCTAAACAACATTGAGCTCTGTCAGCTCCTTATTAATGAATGTCACCAACCTGATAGTGTGACGTATTAAGCTCGTCGTTACGTTTAAGTTTTCACTTCTGTCGGCAGTCCCATGGCTGCCTATTTTTTTTGTGCTTCCTTATGACACTTCTGATTCACTTTGGTATAACCTTAGTGCAGTATATTATACTGGGCAATAATTTACATTACTGCTCATCCCAACTTTCCAAGCTTACAGGGATAACTTGTCCATTTGAGTTGAGCATGATACTATTGGCAAACCTTATAACTGGCCCGTAGTAATGAAAGTTTTTCCAACGGTTCAGCTAAGCTACTTGTTTTTCCCTTATAATCAAATATTTAACTCCTCAGCTTGCCTTAGTATAACTTCAGCCTCATTTTAAAGTACTTCTAGTCCGCCATTTGCGACCCATGAAACTATGGCATGTTTCTGATTTGAATACAAAATTTAAAAAATGAAAATAGTGGAACACTCCAGCACACATTAACTACAGGGGGAATAAAATCCACTCTCTTTGTCTATCTGCAAAATATAAAAGATTATATTCCTCCAATGGCTCTCCTTCTCAATGTTCATAGATATATCCAGACATGGTTGAGGTCAACCATGCATTTATACGTCTGGTCTGTGTTAGTAAATGTGGGGCCAGTCTTACTACACTTTGGGACTGTTTCACTACGTGTCTGGCCCAGCTCAATTTTTTTATGTATTGACTAATTTATTATTTTTTAAATCTTAGACAACTCTGCTGCCTAACATTACGATTGACAGGTTTCATACTGGATTCACTATTTTTTATCTTTTACTAGCGGCCCGCTCCGGCTTCGCACGGGTATAAAATATATAGCCTATGTCATTCACTGAAAAAATGATTAAAATCGATCCAGTAGTTATGTAATTATTTACGACATCACGTTAGAAACCTCAAAAATAACAGTATTTCTCCAGTATTTAATGGATGTTATTATACATATAAACCTTCCTCTTCAATCACTCCATTTATTAAAAAAACCGCATCAAAATCCGTTGGGTATTTTTAAAGATTTAAGCATACATAGGGATATAGGGACAGAGAAAGCGACTTTGTTTTATACTATGTAGTGATTTAGAGATGTACCGTATCTTCTCTTACCTTCGACATAAACGAAAATATCAGATGTAGATTTCCCGTTCGACGAATAACAGGTTAACAAGAATATTAGAAATATATATTTTTTTAAATCTGCCGTATCGCCCAAGAACTACTGCAGCATTTTTTTTATTTTTAAACAACTAATATGGCAAACAAGCACATCCAATTTGATGAGAAGTTTTCTTAATATCAAGTTTAGTATGTCATATTTTATACATCACTACTTAAAATCGTATTCGCATCGGTATTGGAACTTTCTTACCACGAATCGTAGTGTATCATGCTTTCAATTTCAACTAAGTAGGCCGTCAGAACTGACACGATACCATATCAACCGTCACGACGTGTCAACGAGTCACGACATAAAGGCTAGTAATAGATGTTTATAACAAGGCCTTTAACTATTTAAAATGGCGGACTAACGTAATAGTTAAAGATTATTCTTTGATAAAATAAAAAATGCAAATACATATTTTGTTTTTTGTTGTTTTTTTATTATATTACAAAACCTATATGCTATGATGGTTATTCTAAACTTATTTTAAAATCCTAGTAAGAAACATGTCAACACAAATATAAATAATATTGCATGATTACTTTTAGCTATAAGAAACATATGGATATATCTCACTTGTGGTTCGCTTTCCTATATATGGACGCTGGATTGATCATGGCAAAATAGATGTTATATTTGACCCAAAATACAATAAATGTAGGATTCAACTGAATTAAGACGCTTCAAGCTGTCTGTTAAAAAAATACTACTAAATATACTACTACTATAGCCAAAACTATATGTCTAAAGGTATACCGAAAGCTCTTCGTAATCATAAAAGTGAAAAAACTTTCATTTTCATCTTCACTAAACAACTCTTACTTAAAACACTAGAGCTATATACAAAATAAACTATATCCCTTAAAAATGTTCAGTTAAGGCCTAAAATTAGTTACATAATATATCCGTTACATTCTGTGTTACTGCAATACAGCTCGACCACCTGAAAATACAAAATATTTTCAGGATTGAAATTTATTCTGACTTTTTCTAAAAATGACTATACGAATAAATGGGTAAACCAAACATGACCCGTTTGATGGTAAGCGGTCACTGCTCGCCATAAATATTAGCTATACTAGTGGTGTGGTAGTGGTAGGTGTCTTGACGCCCTTCCCTAGGGTTCCGGCGACCTTACTTACGAGCAAAAACAACAACACTAATATAATAAGTGTTGTTCCATCGATCTTATAGGTATAACAATTTTTTATTACAGCGCCATCTTTTATCTTCCCCGTGTATTAATTAGACGCCATTTTGTTCAATTTTCCGTTCATATAAGTGAGGCGAACTTCCAGAGCTATTAAACTGATAAATATTGTTTTGTGTGTATACTGTGATTTATGTGTTTTGTGTATTTTCCTTAGGTTTTAAGGTTTTATGAAGAAGATGTGAAATAATATAAATTGTTATGTGTTTTATTTACTGCAAATTAATTAACCTATTCTTTGTGTGCGAAAGGGTGTGTGCATGTATGTTCATGTAATAATAACACACAAACTAAGCTCTAATAATCAATGATTAATTACATATATATTTCGTAATATTAAAGGAAGGAAATGTTGCTTAAGGGTTCATTCAAATATTAATTCGCACCAAAAAACAAAAATTGTGAAATATTGCTTTCACACAGAAAGCAGAATTTTGCTTTTAGAATTGAAGTATAACAAGCAAGTCCTCCTCCCTGTCTTTTCAACGATTTTGTATACAAAAAGAACCAATTTTAGTACACAAAAAGTGTCCACAAGTCTGGTATCTACCTGAACCAATTTTCAGTTACTTTTATGTGGATTCTGCAAACGTGCGATATCATTAATATCAGAAGACATTCAATTCTTCAATAAATAGAACCGATAAGATTTTATTGTACATAAACCTAATCTATGTTTGAAAAGTTGTCAGCAAAACAATGCTACAATCTATAATAGTGTATCAACTCGAATATCGTCGATTGTTGGGTTCAATTCACGTTTTTGGCATGTTTCTTTTTTCAATACGGCGTGCAGGTAAGTGATATATATATATATATGGTGTAGGAACCTTGAAAATATATGGCATGATTTGATGTATATGTGTTTTCAATGTTCCTGTTGAATGCTGTTGGCTCTTAAATAAATAACCGAGCTCTGAACAATTAAATTTTAATTTTAAAATACTTTCTTTGATATTTTCTTATTTTAATGTTAATTGAGATATATTCATATGTTAATGTTTCTATTTGGAAACTTAATAATTTGCGTGAGAGAATATAAAATACCTTAAAAGAATAATTCACAGATTTTTTGTATTTTTTTAGTATTTTTGTTGTTGTGTAAACTATTTCATCTTATATGTTTTATTATAATATGAAATATTTATTATTAAATTCTTTGACGCAAATTCCTTAGCCCAACAAACGACGAAAATTTATTGTAATTTTTTTATAACTTGTTTTTGTCAAAAAAGTTAATTACAATAAGTTTTCGTTGTTTTTTTTTTGAATTAAGGAATTATGACAACCATACTATCTTCATATATGATTTACTTTAATTTATAATATATTAGGGGATATTGACACTTACGTTTTATGCCCTTAAGTCTCATTTCAAAAATTTTTAGAACTTTAATTATTGCGTTTTCATAAAAATTATAGTTCAAAATGCACGTAAACTTAATTAATTAGGAAAATATAATAAATTACGGTGTTGTGTCCTTAGGAAATATTTTGTATTTTTTTTTAGTGCGTTATCTAGACTGTGTTATGTCTAATCTAAATACTCAGGCGGTATAAAAATGTTTTTCTAAATTTTCTGGAATTTCTCTGAGCCGTTGTTAACTTTAGAAACATCATACGGACCTATACCTACTAAACTTAGTTGAATATCAAAATATGCCTCCTTAGAAAATTCCTTACAAATTAAGACAATTCTTGTAATTAAATACAGTCCACAAACATTTGTAGACAGAGTTATTTATTATATATACTAGTCCGTCGATATTTTACAATGATCAAATTAGAACAAAATCTTTTTGAGTGATAAGTTATGAAGTTACGTAAAGTGAACGATACTAATATTAGGGTCACGATTGTATTTCGGGGAAGCCCTCCTTTTGGGGCCACACAGAGGTCTTATATCAGGGAATAAAGCGTGCTGTCGCGTCGCTTTTGGGCACCAGCAGTTAATTTCTGGAACTGACCCGACACCGGATACACTATAGCTTTTGGTGTCTGGAACAGGCTTCTTAATAAAAGGACAAGTGTTGGGTCCGCATTAGGTCTACCTGCCCCGAAGTACAGACTTGAATACGACTATATACACCATAACTAATTACGAAATTCTCTTGAATTATATTATTTTACATTATAAAACTTTTTGAAAGTGTATTCGCTTCAGTTCACCAGGGACCAAAAAACCTCAAGTCCGTACTGCAAGAAACTTTACCTACAAAAGAAATGTCTTTTCTTTTTTAGCGGAAAATTACGATGCGACGCGAGCTAACGCCGTCACCATTATTAGCTGTACAACAGCTTATCCGTTCAGAGTGAACGACAAGTCTGTGCTCTGCGTCTACTGTCAAGAACTGTTCGAAGATCCGGACTTGTTCCGGCAGCACATGGATACGGAGCACGATTATTTCAGCATCAAAGTAGCGTTCCATCACCTGCCGAAAAACGAATTTATCAAAGCGGACTTGACGAACTTGAGATGCAGAACTTGTAAAGAACAATTCCAAAATTTGGAAACAGTACTGGAGCATGTGGCAAACGTACATGGAAAAAAAACAGACCCTAAAGGAAAATTAGGCGTAATGCCTTATTACTTACAGAAGGATGTGTTTAATTGCGCGGTCTGTGAGAAAAACTTTCCAACACTTTTTCACTTAAATCGACACACGATTTCGCATTTTCTTAGTTACGTGTGTGACGTATGCGGCAGTAGCTACGTTGCGACAACTGGACTGCTTAAACACATGAGATCAAAACACCAAACTTATGAAGTGTCTTGCAAACGATGCAGAAAAGTTTTCCCAACCATGGAAGACAAAGAAAAACATTCGCGTACTGAAAAATCTTGCATGCCTTATTGCTGTCCGAAATGTATGGAACGATTTCTGGATTGGAAGTCAAGAAGGCGACATATGGAAGTAGCCCACGGTCTCACTAAAAAGACTTATAAATGTGCCGAGTGCAATGTTGATTTTACTACAGAAAATGCTTATTATATTCATTTTAAGCTCAATCACTCCGAAGATTGTATCGTGTGCAAGTTTTGTGGAGCGAAATTTGTCTCAGAATTTCGTTTGAAAAGACACATGTCAAAACATGCGCATCTTTTTAATGAGGATGAATGGTGATTATGTAGTGCGCTTGCGCATGTCAAACAGATGTCTATGAAGCCTAATCTTGAGCTCACTGAACTGAACTGAAGCAAAGTTAGGTGAACTTTTAGGGAACCCGATAAACTTGAGCGTAAATTTTTTTTTTTTCGAAAAAAAAGGTTGTCTTCTGCACATTTATGACTAAGTGAATTGAAGCGAATGATTTTTGTGCAATAACTCCTTATTAATTTTCATACATCGTTTTATAAAATATATATGGTTAAGTTAGAATGTAAGCACTATACAGGGTGTATCCGACAATGGAACACTCTTGCAAGCAGTTACAAAAAAAGAATAAGAAAAAACTGTCCAGTCACAAGTTATGACCGTTTGGTTTTCTAGGTATTTTTACTTCCTGTTGTCATAAAAGCAGCTAGAGTGTGTAAAGTTAAAGACTTTAAATCGTATTTTTTTTTTAAATTTTGGATCTAATCACTCAGTTACTAAGAATGTCCATAAAAACTAGCTTAAAACGAAGTTCGTTTTTATGGCTTTTCTTAGTAACGGAATACAAATTCCAAGAAAAAAAATATGCACATTTTAAAATCTTTAAATTTTTACATTCCACCTGGTAAAAATAATAGGAAATTGAAACGGTCATAACTTGTAAACAGATAATTTTTTTCAGAAACTCTTTTTGTAACTGCATGTGAGTCACGCCCTTTCAGTGATTTAAGTAAGTGTTCCATTGTCAGATACTCCCTGTATTTATTAAAAAATCCTAAGTTCTTGAAGTGTCACAATGTGATATGTATAATAAAACCAATAATTCTGTAATAAGGCTATTAACACCGTTTTATGCACACTTAATTTCCATAGCATATACTATCATAAAAGGTTAGACAGTTGTAAATTCGTAGTAGGTTGTAACTTGCGGCTTGCTTCTTAGTAGAAGGACCTAGTTCTATCCCCGCTCAAATGGAAGTGTCGCTTAGGGAAGTACTTTCGCATTACATGAGATATGAGCGTAAGAATGGAATAGAACGCATTTCACTGAACGTGCGTACTGTCACCTCAAAGGCCGGCAACGCACTTGTGACTTTTGCGTTGCAGGTATCCATGGGCGACGTTAGTCACTTACCATCAGGTGACCCGTTTGTTAGTTCGCCTCCTATAACGTAAAAAAAATGCCTAAAATCCAAGTTGCCGATCTCAGTTAGCGGGAATAGTGCGCTTTTACTCTGACAGCTTATTGTAGATTTTAAAAGAATAATTGTAATTATATAAAATAGAAGTGTATTGAGTGTATAGTTCGACTAGATATATTATAATAAAGGTAATTTATTAACATTTATGTTCAACTTACATCAATACTATTAGCAGGCCAGGTCCACTCCGCAGTGTAGGTATAAAACTGTAAGTACACGGCAGGTTCGACTAATCGTGCTAAAATTCAGTGGGTTGCCGTGCGTCAGCCGCCGTACGTTATGTCGATGTTGACTCATACGCTGCGTTGCGTCATCCGTTCGTTACTAGAATATTGAGTTATTAGTACCTAGCCTAGGTTTATTTGTTCACAAAAATAGAATAATAGGCACATGACTGACTGGTAATTAAATATTCAGGTTAATTAGTTCTTTAAAAAAGACAACCCTAGCGTCGGGTCGTCAGAACAGATAAGAGTTACGTGATAGGAAGAGAGGCAACCTCTAGGTGAATATGACCGTTGGTAATTAGCGCTGTGCGACCTGATTTGCGATTTTATTATTACGGAACAAGAGTCGCTGTTTATTTAAATTATTTGGAGAAGTGGGACTTCTGTACCTGTACTACTACGTATTCTGTGCTATTAGTCAACTTTTTTAAAAATAAAGTTCAAGGCCTGTTTTTCTCTCAAGCAATGTATTAGTTAATACGGCTGCATTTAATACTTCGTACGGACATCGTCCATTTTGGTCCAAATGTGAAAGTGTTGGGCCAAAAAATCAAGAGTTTATACTGATGGAATTTGACCACCTAAGCATTTCTTACTAGGGCATCAAAGCTGTAGCACCTCTGCGCTGTGCTTGATTTTAATTGAGGTCAAAGGTCTGTCTTTTCATACATTTTCAATTAAATGAATTAAATAAAACAAATGAAATAGCTTACCATGATAACATATTCCATTGAATTAATGCCGCCTTCCAATAAACAAAAAATGATTCGTTTTGCTTACGGACGGTAAAATTTTCTTTGAAAATTCAACGAAATTTTACCGTCCGTTACCGTAAGCAAAACGAATAATTTTTTGTTTATTGGAACGCGGCATAAATGAATTACCTGTTCTTTATGTTTGGGCCTTGGGGTAGCTATAATTCAATAAAAATACTTATTTTATGTTTTCCTAGCTGACCGACTGATTTTACGAATTTTCCCCGTTTTTGCAACATTTTTCATTGATGCTCCTATTGGTTGTAGCGTGATGATATAAAATAGCCTTTAGCCAACTATCCCGGTCTTTCTATCTGGGGGTTAAACCTTGTAAATGCCGCGGATGATGTGCGCACGTAGGGAGATTGTAATTTGCTAGTGTCATTCCTCGCGTTACCAGGGATCCTCGTTCTAGACTTTACTTTGCTATATTCTTACGTAGGTGATCATCGTCCTTTAATCGACTTTTTTTTATACCGGCGACCTTATTTCATTAAAAATTCTAGAAGGTTCTCGAAAAATCGCGTAATAATCTAACTGACTCGACACTTCTAAAAACTACTCAAGAACTAGAACATCCTGGAATCTTCCAAAGTTTTCTTGGAACATGGGATTCGTTCCGCTAGTCCATAACAGATGGTGCCACGGGTCTTAATTAGGTTGACCGCAGCTATAATATAGACATGAGCAGTTTTTGTGTAAATAGAATGTGGTTATAAGAAAGTCGTGGTTATTATATTATGTAGGAAATTATATTATCCTTAGGTACTAGGTACAAATATGTATAAATAGTATATTTATGTTACAATCAAACCTTTTAACCATTTAAAAGTATTTTTGATTGGTCAAAAGTTTCGAATGCAACATATGCATAAACAACGTACACCTATTATAAATACATTAACGAAGGATATACGCGGTTTTTCTCACGTGTATATTTCGGGAATTCGTCTGGCACCTGCGACCGACGCGGTAGGACGCCTCATCTCTTGAAAAAGGGCCCCCGTCGGGTCCGAAACTAGTCGAGTATCCCTGAAATATACACCTGAGTAAAACCGTATATCTCCTTCAATAAATAAGAATACTATACTTACTGTTCATGCATAAAAGGCAACAGGTATTAATCACGTTCAGTAATACGTACTTGGGGCTCGTGGCTAAGTACCGAGTAATACGGCCGAGTAGGTTGGCACATTACAAGGTTAAATAATACTAGCCAGGTAAGTCTTAGGATGCGTGTTCATTCTTAACTCACCGAGACCCCTCCGTGCCTTGGAGAGCACATTAAGCCATCGGTCTCTGTTGCGATACCACCTGCCACATCTGTGGCATTCGTAACATATAGTTGGAGCTCTAAAAATCCGACAACCTAGTCTAACTGCAGAACTTCGATATCGCCTAGTACTTGGGTTGTGGAGGTCTGATGGCAGTCGCTTCACGTAAAATGTCAAGTTCGGCCGTATCGTAGTTAGACTGAAAGACCCTAACTTAGTTGGAAAAAGGCGCGGAGGATGAGTAATACGTACGAGTCTACCAACTTCGACCAAGGCGGTCACATGTTACAGTCTACTACTGTGACAGCGATACCTATTACCTAAGTACTAAACGCGTTGCCTTTAGTTTTAAAATATGTTTTTTTATATCGATTAGCTGACCCCATCTAACTGATGTGTAATAAATGTCGATCTGTTTCTTGTATAGTAGATGTACTTTATTTTATATTTTACGTAATCATTTTTAAAAATATGGAGAAATAAATCTGTGAACATATTTTTCAATAAATGCTCCGGTAATCGATCAGTTTTGTTTTTTATTGTATCGGATATATTTCACACCCAAAAAAAAATATAAACAGTTTGTGTATGATAACCACAAGTAAATACACCCTGTATCTGACACTTACTTAAATCACTTGTGCCCGGTTCCTATTATCCCGGTTTTATTAGCTTTAAAATAGTCTGGTGTTACCTTTATTATGAAATAAAACTCAATAAAATGGATTTTAAAGGTGATAAAAATTACAATGTCACCCCAAAGTCAATGGCCTGTTGGTCTAGTGGTTAGTGACCCTGACTGCTAAGCCAGAGGTCGTGGGTTCGATTTCCACCCAAGACAAATAATTGTGTGATGAGCATGACCATTTGTTCTATGTCTGGCTGGGTGTAATTTATCTATAATATGTATGTATTTAGTACTATATAAGCATGTTTATCAGCAGTCTGGTTACCATAGGACAGGCTCTACTTAGGTTTGGATCAGACGGCCGTGTGTGAGATGTGTCAAGTTAATGTAACTTTCGATCGCACCTATTTCTGTCTCGGGGTTTGCACATCATTTACATGGTGTTTCGGATTTTTTCCTTTACTTGTGCTGTAAGACCTTGCTTCTCACCAATTTTCATGATTGTAGGTTAAAGGAAAGCAGGTTTTGATTTATCTGCGAAGTGTTAAAATTGGTTTGATTGGTTAAATAGCCTTATCTTTTGATTGCATTGATTTAGAGATTAAACCGCAGCCATAAGTATTTGATGTTAATTTCAACTTAATACCTTCATGTGTGAGAAAAAGGATCTTGACAGACAGACCAACTTTAAACAAGTGGTCCTATAAGGGTTCCTTTTTTCTTTGAACCCTAAACACAACAGTAGTTACAGCTATTGTAAGTTATAACATTCTTTTTACCTTTTTAATGGTTGTGACACTCTTACATCATCGCTATGGATTTCAGAGGGAAAGCTGGAACGATTTTGCAACTGACAAGTGTTCATTAATAGGGGTAAAAAGTGTTCATCTCGCCAGATGTTATTGGATTTCGACTGGATCTATTTGACATGAAATTTTACTCGATTTCTCGAAAACTGTATTTCGTAGACGTTAATTTGATTATATCTCCAAGTGCTAACGGTAAATAAAACGATTTCAACTTTATAAAAATATATAAACTAGAATACGTATTTGAAACTGAGTGCATCAAATAGAATTTGAAGCTTCAAGCTATGCTAAATATGTTATGACCACATCGTGTGAAGCGTGACCTGCCAAAACAAATGTGACAAAGGAGCATTTCTTTTTGTTCTAGAGTTCGATCCGTTGGTCGAAGCGCGACAAAACGCTAAGGTAGTATTGAGATACTCAACAGCGTATCCGTTCAGAATCCCCGCCAATGACATGGTGTGCGTTTATTGCTGCGAGCCCTTCGAGGAGCCCCGGAGGTACAGGGACCACATGAAAGGCGACCATAGCTCGTTCAACGTCGACACCGCATTTGCGCACACCGTCAGCGCTGAAGAGTACATCAAAGTTGATTGCACGGAACTACAGTGCAGACTCTGTTCCACAGAACTTGACTCGGTCAACTCCGTAGCTGAGCACCTACATCTAGAGCATGACAAAAAAATTAACCTAAATGCCGAAGTAGGGTTACAAGTGTTCAAACTGGGACAGGAACGCTGGGTGTGCGCGGTCTGCTCACTAAAATTCCCATCCCTAAGAGCCCTGAGCAGACACAACAGCTGCCATTACCACAAATACACTTGCGAAACATGCGGAAAGTCTTACATCAGTAAGGAAAACTTGAATAAGCATATATTATTCGGCCATTCGCAAGAGAAAATTTGTATCAAGTGTCGGAAATCATTTCCGAATAGCGAGTCGCGACGCTTACACGTTTTGGCAACTAGGCGCTGTTGGCCTTTCGCTTGCAATTTATGCGGCGAACGATTCGTGTCTAGAAAACTCAAATTTGCTCACAAGAGCGAAGTTCATAGCGTTGGTGTTACTAAAAAAAGCCACACTTGTCCAGAATGCCAAAGATCTTTCGATGAGTGGAGGCAGTATAGAGCTCATTACATCATTTCTCATACAGATATGAACTATGTATGTCCATTTTGCGGTATTAAGTTTGACAATAAAGGAGCTTTGGAGAACCACAAAGTAATTCATACAAAGGAAAAGCTGTTCCATTGCACCGTTTGTTCGAAATCGTTTGTAAGGAAGAAGAATTTATCACAACATATGTGGATTCACAGTGAACACAAAAGGTTTCAATGTATACCGTGTAATAAGCAGTTTAATCAGCGAGTTAGTTGGAAAACGCATATGAGGTCATACCACCCGGAGCTGGTTGATTTTTGATCGTTATGTAGCTAGGTTATTTGAGGCTTTGAGGCTTTTAAATTATATAGGGTAAATGTTTAAGGCCTAAAAAATTATGGCAAGTCTAAATACATTTATTTCTGTTTGTGTTAAGGCGACATTGATGCAAAACGATATTCATCATATGAGTATTGATATTAAAATTAAAAGTTTACTGTTATTAGTTGCTAAACTTCACATTTTGCAATTGTGTAGGGCCAGTTTGTGAACGCTGATCGGTTTTAAGAGATGTGACTCGTACGTTGTCGAGTCTATCCCCGCCATTTAGAGATACGATGATCTTTCTCAATTTTTTTTTCTAAATAAGTATATTAGTAACGTAGGTCACACATTACTAGTATTCTTGTTAATCATAAATGCTTGTGTTAGGATTGGATTCACATCGGTAGTATATTAGGTGGGGTAAGATTCCGCAACCATTCTGTCGCAATTCCGATGCTTTGGCCATTTCGCTATATTGGGCTAGTAATTTTGTGTTCGTATGATTTAAATGAGTCTTCTTCATTTAAGAAGTTAACCCATTCAAGGCGGCTCAAAAATCACCCTCATAGCGTAGATGCGGGCAGTTAAAAGGGCTAACGCCGATAGGCGTCGGCCGCATCTCATATTAAAACACTGAGACGCCGATTAGCGTTTTCCGCACATGAAAGTGATTTCTAGCTTAACTGAATGATTCTAATGAGTATAAATGTGACGGATCACAAATACCACAAATAAATTTTGAAAACGGGCAACCAAGTGACCACCGAAACAAAGCGTTTGCTCAACTGGCCGCTTACGAATTGGATCTTGTGAAAAAAAGATCGTGACGGACGTAAATATAATAAATCTTGTGAAGAAAGTACGTCACCAAAAGGATTTGCATGTCATAAGTTTATCCAGTTATGAAGACTCGGAATAATGTATGTGGCATAGGCACAATGTGAGCCCTGTAGGCTATTTGTTGATTTTATACTGATCAAATGGGTGTCTGGTACCATATTTACTAATAAATCGTTTTTGTTTCTATTTCCTTTCCTCTTTTTTTAAATATAAAAATAGTGGCAAAAATACAACTTTACTTCATTTCTTATAAACCTAAACAATATACATTTTCATTATGCACATATTTTATGGCTCTTTGAAGACGCCGCGCTATTGTTCCCCTACTTTGTAGGTCCGAAATCAAAATGTGCAAACCATTATAATAATAAATTAATGTTTAATAATACATTTTTCTTACCTATAATCGAAATACTACACAAAACATTGAATTGAATTGAAACATTGAATTTAAAATATAATATTCCATCAATGTTGATAACTTCTGTAATACGTCGTTCGGCGTTTTCCGCACCCGAGTAGTTTTCATTTTTTTCTAAAACCATCATTTACGGAAACGGTGACTATAATGGTGATTTATGTATGTAAAATATGCACATATAAAAAGTATATCCATTAAAAATAGAATTTGGCCAAGTTATGGCCAACATATCATTTACGCCGATCGGCGTCACCCCCATATGAATGACAATTTAAATTACGCCGATGTCCGTGCACCGCAACGAATGGGTTAAAATATCTCTGTATAAAATACATTTTTTAACACGGAGTCATTTGCTTGTCACACTCTAAACCGAATCACAAATTCTTCAGAACCATCCAATAAAAAAACCATCCAATGACCTTTATTATAATCACCAGTTGTATAAACCTCAAGTATAAGAATATTAAAATAGGTACCTATCGTTTTAATAAAAAAATATACAAAAAAGTTTATAGAATATCTGCTACTTGGAAAATTCTAATCACTTTTGTCTACCTCCATACAAAAAGGTGTTTGCAAAATTGTTCTGTGTCGATGCATGATTCCTAATTAAGGGGTATTCTATATACTTAGCTATCACACTATTTGTTTCAGTGCAATATTGTTAATTATTAAGAAAGTCTACGTTAATTTGTTGTTTACATTTTTTTTATTATCAATATAAGAACTATTTTGTCTTCCTACATTTTTTAATGTCGATTGCGAACTATACTTATTTTTTATGATGTCCATGTGTTATATGGTTGTTTTAACCTACATGGTGGCCGTATTCGCCAAGAGTTGTTTGATAAATCCGCTATTTTAATTTTTATTTATATTTGAATAAAGTTTATGTGCATTATCCATAACTTTCTTTTCTTTCAAAAATTCCTCGCTATGTATATTTATGTACCTAACAAAGCTCTTGTAAAAATCCAAAGATTTTAGTTGAAAACTGTTAACTTGAAAACTCCGTCTGTCATGTACACAACAAGTACAGAACCATGTTGTCAAGACGCACTTCTCACGTAAAGTAACGCGTAAGTAACCTGAGGTAGCATCCGTCCAAAGACCCTGGACAATTAACCTTTCGTTGTAAAACAACTAAAAACTGTCTACATTGTCTTCGAATAAAGCGAAACAGTTTTACCTTTCTAATGAAACTAATGTAATCAACGGAATTATAAAATATCTTAACTCGATCATATTACTACCTTCATTTCCAACACAAAAGGCCACTCAAAATCACAGACGTCACGAGAGAAAGCAGAAAGGAAGGACCATTGAATGATTGGGCGTTTCTTTTTGTTCTAGACCCAAACGACTTGAATAACGTCGCTAAACGGAACGCCGAGATTCTCGTGAAATATTCCACCGTTTACCCCTTCAAGCTGCCCGAAGAGAACATGGTGTGCGTCTACTGTGCCGACCCTTTCCAAGACCCTGTAGAATTCAGGGTTCACATGAATAAGGATCATAAAACCTTTAATCCCCGCATGGCTTTCCTCCACTGTTCAGAAGGATACATCAAAGTTGACTGCACGGATATAAAGTGTAGAATATGCTCTGAACAGTGTCAAACTTTGGAAGAAATAGCTGAACACCTGGTCTCCAAACATAAAAAACCTTTAAACCTAACAGTTGAGTGTGGACTGCAGCCTTTTAAACTCGAACGGAATAAATTATCGTGTGCAATTTGTAACGCAAAGTGCCTATGCTTGAGGCAACTGAGCAGGCATACCCAGAGCCATTTCTGGAGATATACCTGCGAAGCCTGTGGCAAATCCTACGCTACTAATACGACATTAAGAAGTCACATAAGATTTTCCCACATTAACAACGAAAGGATTTGTAGAAAATGTAAATCTACATTTAGTTCTTTAGAAGAAAAGAGGAAGCATTTAGCTGAATCGCCGAGATGTTGGTCTCATTTATGTTGCGTGTGCGGCGAGCGTTTCATGACTTATCATTTAAAACAGCAGCACTTATCCGAAGTGCATGAAGTTAAAAAGAAAACCTTTATTTGTCCAGAATGTGGGGAGGTCTTTATAGATAGAAAACGTTATAGGGTACACTTCAGAATATTTCACACTGATGATAATTACACATGTTCTTGTTGCGGTATGAAATTCGAGACGAAACGGACTTTGGACGATCATAGGGTAACTCATACTATGGAGAAACTTTTCCCGTGTACCGTTTGTTCAAAGTCGTTTCCTAGGAAAAAGAATTTAAATCAACATATGTGGATACATAGAGAACATAAGAGGTTCGAATGTACGTTATGCAACAAAAAGTTTAACCAGAAAGTGAGTTGGAAAACTCATATGAAGTCCTATCACCCAGAGTTAGTGGATTTTGAGGAAGGAAAAAATAATAATATTAAGTATAAAAGGCCTAGTTTGAGGCCCTATTAGTTAGGTTACTCATATTTATTAGTTAAAATATTAACATGTACCCACGGAATTCACGGATAACTCTCTATTTTTAGCACTTTGCTTACTCGCTTATTTTAAATGCAGTTTGGTCAATAAATAACTACATTTTATTTGGTATACACAATAAGTTCTGTTTTCCTGTTGAATTCACAAATTTATAAAATGTGCATATATTTATTTTCAATTCAGCAACTCTTTAAACTATTATATTTATCTACAAAACATGTAAAATTTGGTTCATGTTATAATTATGTATTTATACGGGAATTAACGCGATCACGAAATAGGTATCACATTGCCTGACGTTTCGACAGGTTGCACTGGCCGTGGTCACAGGCTGACTCATGAACGCGAAAGTTTAAAAGTTTGGTTCATGTTGCTTTCGATGAGTTTCGATCATAGATATCTCCTTTATAAAAGGTCTTCAAGAGTAAACGAAAATGACTTTACATTAGTGAAAATCGAGCCAGCTTCCTGCAAATTTAGGCACTCTTGTTGGTTTATAGATATTTAAATTGATATAGGTATACCTCGTGTCCAACGGCAAAGTTATGACACTCGAATATTTTGGCAATTTAAATAAAATGATAAAAAAAATTCTTGAGGTTTTTTTGGGCAAATCTTTCATGTTTAATCCTGGCAGTTACAAAAAAATTATAATACACGTAACAAATTAGTCTCTGTATTGTTATATGCTGTTAACTTAGGTTAAAGGTGCATTCAGGCAAAGAGCTCCAAGGCGAATAGAAATCTGTCTAGTTATGATTCCTGTTGTTATAACTGGTTATCTGCAAAGTGGTTTAATATGTTGGTGCCATCCTTTCATTTGAACTCATACGTGCTTTTTAAATGCTATCGTTTACGTATAGACTTCTGTATTTGGGTCGTTTCATACATTTGCCGAATGTTCTAAAAGCAAAGATTTGACGCAAAATCGTTTTGTAGAAAACACAATTGGATGACTGAATAACGTCTTTAGAATATTCAAAAACTATACGCACAAGATACTCTACTTGTCTCAAGTTAACTAAGGAGATCCAAGTTTAGTTTAGTGCTTTGGATACAAAACGCAATCAATGAAATAGTGATCGGACGTTTTTTTCTGTTCTAGAAAAAAAGCCGTTCATCGCCGCGAGACGGAACGCACGAACTGTCATACAATATACCACAGCTTACCCGTTCAAGCTCCCGGACACATCCATGGTTTGCGTCTTTTGCTGTGAAAGTTACGACGATCCCTCAGAGTTTAGAAATCACATGCGCGTCGAACATCAGGAGTTTAAAATGCATATTGCATTCGCTCATATACCTGAGGGATTCATAAAAGTAGATTGTACTGAGTTAACATGCAGAATATGTTTACAAAATCTGCTGAACGTCCAAGATGCGGCCGATCATTTAATGAAAATACACAATAAAATCATCAATCTAAACCACGATTTGGGCATGCACCCATTTGTCATAGAAAAGGACAAATATTCTTGTGCTATTTGCAATGAGAAACATTCAACTTTGTCTCTGTTGAGTAAACACATGCATCGACATTACGTTCAGTATACCTGCGACGCTTGCGGCAAATCTTACGCAACAAGAACGTCATTACACTGCCATCTGAGGTATAATTGCGGTACTGGACCATCGACAAAGAAGTGTCGTAAATGTAAGGGCATATTCCATTCTCTGAAGGAGAGGCAGGCACATTTAGAGGTTTCGAAGAAGTGTTGTCAACACGTTTGTAACTTATGTGGAGAGAGGTTCGTAACGTGGACCGTAAAACAGTCTCATATGACGGAAGTCCACAATGTGCCTGCAAAATCTTACCATTGTCCTGAATGTTCGCTAGTGTTCGCGCAAAGAGATAAACTTAGAGCTCATTTCAAAATCTATCACACGAATGACTATGTCGAATGTTCTTATTGTGAGAAAAGGTTCGAGAATGACAGGAGCTTGAAGAAACATGTAGTCATACATACCGGAGAAAGAAGATTTATCTGCACCGTATGTGCCAAAGCTTTTCCCAGAAAATCTACACTCGACCAGCATATGTGGATACACAGAGAAGTAAAGAAACACGAATGTAAAATGTGTAATAAACAGTTTAATCAGAAAGTCAGCTGGAGAACCCATATGAAATCACGGCACCCGGATATGGAATGGACGGACGGATGATAGTATTTCAATAGGACAGTGATTCTAAAATATATTTTTGGTTCTGAAACTTGAGTTTATAAGTTCGATAGTTTGAGTCTTTTTATACTTCTGTTACTTATTTATTGACAATATATTGTAATCTAACTAAAGTTGTTAGCAAATATATCGCCATGATTCATAGGAATAGAAGTTTAAAGAACAAGAAGTGACCCCAATTTCTCTTTTGTTCTAGAACTAAATCCGATGCACATCGCAAAAAGGAACGCCCAGACTGTTATACAATATACCACTGCTTATCCATTTAGACTCCCGGAGAGTTCCATCGTATGCGTGTACTGCTGCGAAAGTTTTGTCGACGGTCCGCTCTTCAGGAACCACATGGATTCCGACCATAAGGACGTCAATGTCAGAGTGGCATATTCTCACTTGCATGAAGGCTTTATAAAAGCAGACTGCACTAGTATCCGTTGCAGAATTTGCTCTCAAACCCTTGATATCGTAGACGAGGCTGCTAGGCATTTAAACGAAATCCACAATCAGAGAATAGAATTAGAATTCGGTATAGGAATACAACCCTTTTGGATGGAAAAGGATAGACTGTCTTGCGCAATTTGTAGAACAAATTGTTCTAATATTCGAAGTCTTAGCAGGCACGTACAGGAACATTTCTTTCAGTGCACGTGCGAGCTATGCGGTAAATCTTTCGCGACTTCCACGTCTCTTCAAAAGCATATAGAATTTGCCTGTCCGTTAGTACCAAAACAAAGAAGATGTAGGAAGTGTAAAATACCATTATACTCGTCCGAAGATCAGAAAAGACATTTCGAAATATCCGTTAACTGTCGACAACACCTCTGCTCAGTATGTGGTAAACGATTTAGCAACTGGAAATTAAAGATGAGTCACATGGAAGATGCTCATGGTGTACCTAAAAAGGTATATTCTTGTCCTGAATGCGGGTTGGTTTTTAAAAAACCTAATAAGTTCAGAGCACATTTTAAGATTGTGCATACGGGTGAGCATTTTGACTGTCCAAGTTGTGAGCGAAAATTTGACTCCAAGTACGATTTAGATAGGCATATGGTTGTCCATTCGAATGAGAGATTATTCTTCTGCGATGTTTGCTCTAAGTCATTTCCAAGAAAGTGTACGCTGAGACAGCATATGTGGATACACAGTGAGGTAAAACAGTATGAATGCAAGATGTGTGATAAGCAATTTAATCAAAAAGTCAGTTGGAAGACGCATATGAAGTCGTATCATCCAGATCTGTGCGATTTTTAGGCAGCATGCTGAATGGAATCAGAACTACTAGTCGCTCGCTTCTGAAGTTTTAAATGCATTTTTAAGTGCGTTCTAGCTTGTACTGAACGCACGTATATACAACTATGAGTAGAATTGCTATGTGCCAGCCATCAAGCTTACTTTGATGGTCAATATCGCGTGGTTTAAGGGCAAATCGTCATCGCACGATACACTTGTCCTATTGTTTGGGAATTTGTGGGCTAAAAGCGTTTAGTCAATAACTGGAATGATACAAATCAATTTAAACCAAGCCTGCTGTCAACAAATTAGTAGATAGTCTCTTAATAAATACATATGTTATTAGATGTGTAAATAAGTACCCGTCGTTTCGACCATTGCACCCATCGTGGCCACGGGTAGACTGGTCAGAGATCAGCGACGCCTCCGTGAGTTGCTAGTTTCCTCAGCTAACCCCACCTTTTTAATATTTTTATTTATACTGTCGTGGTCGGTATAGTTGAGTGTTATCGAGTTCCGTGTATTCGATGACCCACCTTACACGTAATATCGCGATTAAATCTCGATTTACGCATCTAATATGTATAATTTACAAAATTTTTAAAAACAATAGTGTGTATATTTAGTTATGTTACAATATTGTTACGTTGAATGAATTTAAAAGGTAATTTTTTTTGTGATATACTGTTGGTCGTTTTAGTCAGGCAGTTCAATGTTTTAGTTATTGCTTATGTTAGGACGGCAGCTGAAATGCTTAATTTATGTCTATTAAATATTATATTTTTAGGAATACCACTGTATGTATTTTTAACTAGTGCCGTTTTCTCTAAGTTATATATACCTAATTCTTTAAAACTCTTACAATACTATTTTTTGTTGGTCTCTAAATGTTTGTTTTAAAAATGTTGTTACATCTTTTATATTGGGTGGGACACTGGGGTCACTATCGCAGAGGTCCCCAACCTTAATTGTCTCGCAGACCACTCACCATGGTTTTCAGGTTTGGGTAGACTCCCGGATACACAACTTTATGAGATTTGCTACTAATATTATAAAATTGCGAAAATAAGTCTGTTTGCAAATCCTACGAGATACGACTAGTACATTGGTTACATTTCATGTAAAAACTAATAAGCAATCTGTATATGGGGGTGTTAATATGAAGAGTCAAAACTATAGTCACGGCTTACCTAAAATGAGATCCACTAACATGGGGGGTCCACGGGTCACGGTTACATCTCACGGACACACAATTCTTTTTTCACTTACACGGACCTCTTGGAGGTCGCCGTCGACCCCTGGGGGACGATATAGACCACTGTGGATATCAGTGCTCTATCGGAACTCCGATGTCTAATCAAATCCCTCCAATATTTCCCTAAAGTGTCTGCTTATTGATCTCAAGTTATGTGCAAAGTCGACAGACGAAAGCAGGCATTTGCTTTGTAATATATATTATACCTAGATCAAAGAAACCATAGATACAAGATCTCTTACAAAAATCGTGTAAAATAGTGGCACTCGATAGTTCCACATTACACTGCACTCCTACTACGTGCAAGCATTTAATATGCCATCGTAATAATAAACCAGACCATACAATGATTGTTTCTGTGAATATATGTTGTAATAGATAGATACAAAAACTGCAATGTAAAGCGTATCTATCACGATATTGAAAAGGACATGTATTGCATACGTATTTCAATTACAACTAACTTATTAAATTATCGTTTGTTACAGTGCCGTTCTTATACTTTAAAATATTAAAGCTATGATATAAATATTATTATTATTGAAAATACGATATTTCATGCCTTTTGCCGATCAACCATCTATGGTATATTTGCACGCACGGAAAAGCATGACTCATTGTCACGTTCCGCCTGAGCCGAGCGTGCAAGCGAGAGCGCGGAACAAGCTATAGAGACGCACGATCGGTCTAAGCGTTCGGCTTGTGACGTGTAGGTTTTCTTATGACGTTATCACGTAAAATTATCGCCCGTAAACCGACTTTACAGACAACCCATTTTTTTTTAAGTTCAATATGTGTTTCTTACACTTGTTGTATACATCGACTGGCTGTATCTTTCTTAGTTTTAAACTACATCATTTCATTTAGTCATCAGTTCGTTAGGGTTCCGTACCCGAAGGGTAACCAATGGGACCCTATTACTAAGCCTCCGCAGTCCGTCTGTCTGTCAGCGGGCTGTATCTCATGATCTGTAATAGGTAGACAGTTAAAATTTTCACAGAATGTGTATTTCTGTTGCCGCTATAGCAACAAATAATAAAAATGTAAGTACATAGTATTAAATCTTGTACGATGGTGCGGAACCGTTCATGCACGAGTCCGACTCGCACTTGGCCGGTTTGTTTATATTAATTTCTCCAATATTATTAACTAACTCAATCTCAAAGTGGTTAATATTTATGTCAAATTAATTGTTATTTTTTATGGTATAGTATACGTTATAAATATCTTCGTTATTCGTTTTATAGTATATTGTATTAAAATAGGTATACTTAGTGTTTAATAAATAATTACTATTAATTTTCGACTTTCATTTTGCTCTTTAAAGTATATTTATGAACTATTTGCATGGCATAGAGCGAGCACATTGAATCGGGATTCATTTGATTCGTGCACTCCTTGTGTTATGATTTTCCCAAGACATATAGACACTATAACACACATGACTGCTTTTATGAAACAGTTTGGCGGTTGTCTCAAATAATATCAAATATCTGCCACATTTGTACTCAGTAGTACTTGTAGAGATATCAAATTAGGTAGAAAGAAAATTATTGCCATTTGCCCATTTTAAAATCATTAGTAATTTTTACCTAACAGTATGCGGCACTTAAAATATATCCTAACATTGTAAGTGCCGCATGCCAAGCGTCTGATAGTTAAACTGTGCGTTTATGCACAAATTTCTTACTCTTGGGTCTTTTACAGAAAATTTTGCAAGCCACGAACGCTACTTCAAAAAAAAAATTTTTTCATTTCGTTGTCATGCAATGCGTTTGATAATTAATATATGTTATAATTACTTATAATACAAGTATTATATATATATGGGGACACGACAAAATCGCATAGCATGTTGCCTTATATATTTAATATATTTCCACAAGTTTTAAATAATACAGTTATAAGGATAATAGCTACTTTATAAGGACAAAAAAAATAAACTCGGGGAAAAAAAAAGTCACAGGACACGTCAAATCTACAAAGGTGCATTTTTCTGAAAAATGCCCTCTTGTATACATCAACTCGTCTGTATTTTTCTTAGTTTTAAAATACATCATTTCATTTAGTCATCAGTTTTATTTTTATTTTTCCAATATTATTAATTATCAATTTAGCGTCTCAAAATCTGCCGCGGATCAACAGTATGCGGCACTTACAATATTTGGATACTTACTCTATATGTACATAATTATGGAGTTAGTATTGTTAGTGCCGTATACTGTTAGGTAAAAAGTACTTTTGATTTTAAAATGGGCAAATTGCAATAATTATACAACAATAAACTCAAAAACGAAAAGAACTTATTATA
Source organism: Callimorpha dominula (assembly GCA_949752705.1). Classification (NCBI taxonomy): domain Eukaryota; kingdom Metazoa; phylum Arthropoda; class Insecta; order Lepidoptera; family Erebidae; genus Callimorpha; species Callimorpha dominula. The sequence continues at coordinate 8,333,954 of OX457017.1, read as the reverse complement.
CGACTTGTGCAACTTTCGTTAAAAAATTCATTTTGAAATAAAACACGCTCGGATGTATTTCGTTTTATCTTAATTATATTATAAATCACAAAAAAAATATAAATATAAAAATTGTTTATGGTTGAGCAAAAGTACGTCAAGAAATATGACCGAAGGTATTTGTCTGTTCTAGACGTGATACCTCCGCTCGCCATCGCGCGTCGGAATGCGGCGGTTCTGATCACACACGCTACGGTTTACCCCTTCCGACTACCGGACGCCTCTATAATGTGCGTATACTGCTGCGAAGAGTACAGAGAAGCAGCGACCTTCCGCAAACACATGAAAGACCAGCACAATCTGTTTAAATCCAAAAAAGCTTTCGCGCTCTCCAACCGTGAGGGCTATATAAAAGTTGATTGCACTGAAATAAATTGCAGAATTTGCTCTAAAAGTTTCGATACAATAGACCTAGTTGCCCACCATTTGACCGATAAACACAATATCGAATTGAATTTCGACGCTCACTTTGGGGTCTATCCATACAAATTTGTCCAAGACAAGATCATGTGCGGCGTGTGCGATCTAAATTTTGCTTGCATGAGACAGCTAAGTCGACATATGGCAGTACATTTCCAGAATTTTACGTGTGACTATTGCGGCAAATCATATACTACCAATTCATCGTTGCAGCAACATCTCAGATTCGGACATACAAGAGAAGGTAGAATTTGCAGAAGATGCAAACAAACCTTCAAAACTTTGGAAGAGAGAAGAGACCATGTTGTTGCGACATCAAAATGTTGGCCGTATACCTGTGGGATGTGTAATTTAAGATTTATGACACGGTATTTAAAGGAAAAACACTTAGTACAAATTCATGGAAAATCCAAAACGATTCATCGTTGTTCTGAATGTGAGAAAACTTTTTTGACTAGGGGCAAATACACAACTCACTTTAATACTACTCACGCAGAAGTCAAATTCGTTTGCGCAATTTGTGGTCAACGTTTTGGCTCCAAGAGGTATTTAGAACAACATTCGCTCGTCCACACTGATGCAAAGGCACACCAGTGTCTGGTATGTTTGAAAGCTTTTCCCAGAAAAGCAAATCTAACTCAGCACATGTGGATTCATAATGAAATTAAGCGTTTTGAGTGTAAACCTTGTAATAAACAATTTAATCAGAGAGTTAGTTATAAATCACATATGAAGGTACACCACCCTCATATAACAGACTAAAGTTTGACAATGTTTGAAAAAAAAATTACTAGCACGATGATGCTGTAATACCGATTCCATCACAAACATAAATGTGAAAATCGAAGCCAAGTTCAATATTAAGAATTTGCGTGGTTGTCGACTTTGCCTACAAAAGAATTCAGATCTAAATGGGTGCCAAGGTCTGTAGATATCCTGAGAATTTATTTTTAAGAACATACACCATTCTAAAATAAATACAACTTCTTAAATTTAAACGGTCTATTTTTTTACTCAAATCAGATAACTTACGGTAAATTGAAGCTCAAGATTTGACCTAGCTAGTTGTCACATACAAGTTATTTCATATTTGACTAAGTAACTTATTTTCTTTTTTATATGCAAGTTACTGTTGTTATATTATAAGGTCAACATATCAGACTTTTTTCATGTTTGATTTGGTGGTAAAAACTACTAAAACGCTTAATATTGAACTTGGCTCCCATTATCAAATTTATGCTTTTGATGGGATATCATTATTTTTTTGTAAATCAATTATTATAATTCATCATTCAAAAGTGATCGGTATAATTAATATTTTTTCTTGCACTTACGCTGTATAGTTTTCTTTTTGTGCTATTACTATAGCAAGATTGTGTAAGAATGATAATCTTTCGTAACAGAATTGTTACAATTGTTCGCAATGATGTTAGATCGCTGAGCCAGCGCTGCCAGTTGCAGTGTGTGTTATTATTGGTTGTCTAAATGTTATAAATAATCTAATATACAAAATGATAAAAGCGACCTTTCATCATGGAACCTATTCTCCTGCGAAAAAAAAGAGTTTGCTATTATAATTTCGTAAGGCGCTAGGTATTAATAAAAAACAATTGCTTTAAAAATATTTCAAAGCTTAAAAAAAACACTGTTTTCTGAATTTTTCCTTTGTATACACACAAATAGACCGCTGGACGCCGAATTTCAGCGTTCTTGGTCATCTGGTACTGGGTTAGGATCTATGTCAGTCAGTCAGTGATAAAATGCCGATTTTTAGACGTTAATATCCCGATGACCGTTTGAGCTGTAGTTATGAAATTTGGAGTTCTAGTTAATCTAAGGGGTTTTAATAAATAAACAAAATTTCATGTGTTTATGTTTAATAGATGTTGAGTTATTAAGGCGTCAAAAGTGGCTCCAAACGGTTCGTGTAATCGGTTCCCATACGCCTGTTGCGTCGCAAGTTCCTCTTCTTTTGAACTTGGCTTAACACGATGCCGCGTGTCTAGATGTAAATATGTTTTGGTCCAACGTGTTGGTATAAAATACCAAAACGATAAAATATATTTATAAGGTAATGTTTACAACTTGTATCTGTATATTTCGACTTGTTATTTAATTTATATTAAAATAAAAACTAATAAATTGTATTCTTTTTATTCATAATTTTACCAAAAAAGAACTAACTAAATGACAAGATTACCCGAGATGAAATTTATGAAAAAACCTCGTTAAATATTTCAGAATGTTACTTGTAAAACTAACTAAATGTCAAAATTATACTATATGTATGTCAATATATATGTGTCAAGAATGTACCGGGAAAAGGTCAATAAAACACAAAATGTCAACTATTCTTCCAAATTTATTGCATCGCCTACAAAGTTGGCCCCTTCAGAAATAATACACGCCAACGAATAATCAAGTTATCAAAACATTTTTTAAATACATTTTACGGAATCGATTTTAGTTCTCGCCGCGAATTCACTTTAATATCTTATATCGACTAAAACCGGTACCTCGAAGTCTTAATTTGAGTTTTGGAAAGAGAAAAAAAGTGTGTGTGTAATTCACACATGGCAGAAGTAAAACTTCAGAAAAGTAGTACGAGAGAATGAGAAATAAAATATAAAAACAACACAAAAAATTTACTAATGTTAATAAATTTTATTTTAGACAATTTATATAAAAGTTATTGGTCAAATTAACACAGATATGTTAAATAATTAACATAAATTAATTAACCAACGAGTTACTACGCAAATGCACAGATATGACACCACGTTGACATTCACGCATTTTCTGAAGGTTTCGTAGTACGCAGGCGACAAGACAAAGATTATGGGAATCACTGTATATTTGTATTCTATCTCATTCTCTCGTAGGCTATTTTTGAATGTTTGGCTTGTTTGTCTTTTTTTAGTGTGAGTTTTTCGTTTCATCAATCGATTCGTGAGACACAGAAAGTTCAGCGGCTATCTCTCTCAAACTTGAATTAGGATTCATTCAGTCACAATTTCCTTCACTTTAGCGATGTCAGCTGAAAACGTTGATTGGCGACCAGAGCGAGGCACATCTTCCAACAAATCTCGACCGCTTTTGGATGCACTGTACCACTTATATGTTATATACACACGAGTTTTTGATAAAGTCGATTCACCGTATGCTTTCTGTAACATTTTCAGCTACTCTGAACAAGAAATATCATTTTCTTTGTAAAATTTGAGCCAAATTATTTGTTCGATGTTTTTAGCCATTATAAAAATCGCAAAACACTCTTGAGATGAGATTACAAAATCGAGTACTGAAAATAAACTAAATGACAGATATTGCTCACACTTCGCGCCAATATAGACAACAGTTGTGCCAACTTAACCACAAAAACAATTATTTGGATTGAATTCGGAATTAGAATTAAATTATCAATTCCCGATACTTTTTTTACAGAATGTACATTGCTACTTTTGAAAAACTTCGGAAAAGGGATATAAAAAGTTAAATAATGAGTCAAAGGGATTTTTTCTTTTTGTTTCTAGAATTGGAACCACATAAAATGGCGAAACGGAACGCGGCGATAGTCTTGCAATACTCAACAGTGTATCCATTCAGGTTTCGGGGGCGAGCTTTACTATGCGTCTACTGCAGCGAAGGATACGAAGATCCGAAACATTTTAGGAGACACGTTGATTGTAATCACAAAAAAATTAACGTATCTGCAGCGTTTGCTCATATAGCTAAAGGAAAAGACTACCTTAAGGTAGACTGTGCTAACTTAGAATGCAGATTATGTGGCGAACCATTCTCGAATGTTAAAGATATCGCTGAACATCTTTTACAAGAACATGCTCTTAGGATAGATCTTGATTACGACATAGCATTACAGTGTTATAAACTAGAAAAGGGTAACTTGTTTTGTCTCCTCTGCGATATCAAGTTGCCAAGTATAACAAAACTTTGTCGTCACACAGTGACGGCTCACTACCAAAAGTATACTTGTGATATTTGTGGCAAAACTTACATGACTATTGAAGCCTTAAGATACCACATAAGATGTAGTCATTCAGGAAAATGTTTGTGTCGAAAATGCTGGAAAGAATTTTCCACAACCGAAGAGAGATCAGAGCATCTGAAGACATCCAAAAACTGCTGGAATTTCGGTTGTATATACTGCGGAGAAAGATTTCAGTCTTGGGAGTTAAAAAATAAGCATTTAGTTGAGAAACATGACTGCCCAGAAATCAAATATCCATGCTCAGAATGTGACAGCGTATTTGAAAGTAGAAAACGTTTTAACAATCATTATCGTAAGATGCATACCGATGAAGCATACGTCTGTTCCTTCTGTAGAAAGAAATTCGCAACACGAATCGAATTAAAAGAACATAGAGCTATTCATGCTGGCATTGAAGGCCACAAATGTCCGGTTTGCGGAAAGTCTTTTCCAAAGAAGTCTACCTTAACCCAGCATCTGTGGATTCATAGTGATGTTAAACGCTTCGAATGCAAAGCTTGCAATAAACATTTTAATCAAAAAGTTAGTTACAAGACGCATATGAAAGTACACCATTCCCTCACCATTGACTAAAATGTACATTTCGCGTATTTGTATATTTTATAAATTAACACATATTAGATTTCAAAAGTAAAATTAAATTACTTCATATTACTAACGATGACAAAAATACTTTATCGATTAATTGGGCCGAGAAATTCGTACCGTTGAAGACAATAGAAGAAAGTTTCGAACCTGTCGATTATTTTTTCATGATAAGATACTATGTTTCTATGTACTAGACATTATATATATATATTTTTTTAATAAAAGTTTAAACTTAATTCTGCTATTTCGTTAATATACAAAACACCTACAATGCAAATACACTACTTACTATTACTACTGAGTCGTATATAATCCTTAGTGTTTATGACACTTAGATGACTTACTAGATTAAAATTTATTACTAGGTTGTCTGTAAGAAATCGCAACTAGCGATAAGACCGCCGTTTGTACAATTTTTTTTTTGTCTTTGTAAATATTTTGAAATGTTCCTCATGGTGTACAATAAATAGTATTGTATTGTATTGTATTGTAGATTAAATCCCTTCTTTTTTTCAAGTTTTGAGATGTATCGGAGCTATTCTAACGATAAAGGACAGATACAGAAAGTAACTGCATACTAACTTAAAGTTATCAAACATAATTTAAGGAATTGATAATCCAAAATATCAGTAGTAACCTTTCCGAAAATGTTTGAAAATTCGTAAAGAGTATTAGTATTAGTCTGCGAGTTAGAATTGGTTGTCTAGACGAATGATGGCCAAGGGTGAAGGAGATGATGTAAAGTTGTGTCAAATATTGTTAGCTCATAGCACAAGCTTATTCAAAATCAACGATAGAATCGATTAAAATGCTCTGTTCAACTCAACCATGTTTTATTAATTTTGATTTGCAATTATTTGAAGTTGATAATTAATATCGACATCACAGTTATCTTATTCACATATCTTAGCAATATGTTTACACTAGATTACGTCTCAATTAGTCCTGAGTTTCATGTACTCATTACCTCATATAAATTTAATATGTAGCATTCATTATAAATAAATTGAGTACCAAGTAATAGAATTGAATTAAGATTTATAGAAATGCGCGTATAAACCTAAATAAATATTTTTTAATCAAAATAATATGTCTCCTAAATCAACATCGTCTATCTTGTCCACGTCTAGTGACATTCTTAAACCTTATCCATAAGGATGTATAAATACTTTACATTTGAGAAGAATAAACCGACGTCGAGTCAAAGGGATTTTTTCTTTTTGTTTCTAGAATTGGAACCACATTTAACGGCGAAACGGAACGCGGAGATTGTGTTACAATATTCGACTGTGTATCCGTTCAGATTGCGGGGAAAGGCTATGCTATGCGTCTACTGCTGTGAGGAGTACGAGGATCCCAGCGATTTCAGGAGGCACGTTGATGATAATCACGAACAATTCACAGTATCTACAGCATTTGCACATATTGGCAGCGCGAAAGACTATCTCAAAGTTGATTGTACCAATTTAAAGTGCAGATTGTGTGCCGAATCTTTCTCTAGCATCGAGCATGTCGCTGAACATCTTGCAAAAGAACACGATCGCAAGGAAACTCGAAAATTGTGTCTCGACTTCGACATAGGCTTGCAACCCTATAAGTTAGAGAAGGACAAATGGTTTTGTTTCCATTGCAATAAAAAACTGCCGACTGTAACAAAATTGTGTCGTCATACGACATCCCATTATCAGCAATATACGTGCGATATTTGTGGACGAAGCTACATGACTAACGATGCGTTAAAATATCATATTAAATGCAGCCATTCAGGAAATTATGTATGCCGGAAATGCTGGAAAAATTTCCCCACCTTAGAAGAAAAAAGGGAACATGTTAGGATATCCAAAAGTTGTTGGGCTTTTGGGTGTGTTAACTGCGGGGATAGATTTCAATCTTGGGAGCAAAAACAGAAACATTTAGTTGAGAAGCACGACTGTCCAGAAACAAGTTATCCTTGTCCTGAATGTGATAGAACATTTCAAACTAGAAAACAATTTTACAACCATTACAAAATGGCGCATACGGACGAAGGATATATCTGTTCTTGTTGTGGGTTAAAATTTGGGGCTAAAAATCAGCTTGAGGATCACAGACTAGGGCATACTGGAGAGAAACAATTTAAGTGCTTAGTGTGTTCAAAGGCTTTTACACGCAATAAGAGTCTTTCTCAGCATATGTGGATTCATAGCGATATTAAACGTTTCGAATGCAAACCGTGCAATAAACAATTTAACCAGAAAGTTAGCTACAGGTCTCATATGAAAGTACACCATTCTCATATAGTTAAGTAAAGTAAGACCAGCTTTTAATCTCATGTTCAGATTGCAGTACAGTAGTCGGGAGTACTATCGAAATCCTTTCTCATCTCTTTGTTCTATCTCTTTGCTTGGCTAACGAAAGCCAAATATTTAAAGCCCATATTATGTTACGAATGTCTGTAATCTCTACATTTGGATTGGTCTTTCCTTGGTAATTCATTTTATGTTCTTTTATGGCGGCGACTTTTTTCGTACTTCCACTGATACATAATTAAAAAAAGGTCACGGAACATGTATGTGAATAACATGAGTGTAAATAAAAATTTTGTAATAAAATAAAAAAAAATATATTGTTTTTTGTATGAGTTGTTAAAAATTACCCAATCCAAATCATTCAGACTGCTACAAAGAAAAATCAAAATTAAAGCAACGATACAAAGGGTTTCTTTCTTTTTGTTTCTAGAATTGGAACCACATTTAATGGCGAAACGGAACGCGTCGATAGTGTTGCAATACTCTACAGCGTATCCGTTCAGGTTCCGAGGCAACGCCTTCCTATGCGTCTACTGCAGCGAGGGCTACGAAGATCCTGTCCATTTAAGGAGACATGTCAATTGTAATCACAAAAAGTTTACTGTCTCAACAGCATTCGCCCACACCGGCAGCGGCAAAGACTACCTCAAAGTTGACTGTACCGACCTAAAATGTAGAATGTGTTCCAAACCCTTCCCCAAATTAGAAGAAGTTGCTAGACATCTCCTTGCTGAACATGAATGTAAAGAAACTCGGCAGCTATGTCTTGACTATGAGATAGGCTTGCAACCTTATAAATTGGTAAAGGACAAATGGGTTTGCTTCTTGTGCGATAATAAACTTCCAACTGTAACAAAACTCTGTCGCCATATGGCATCGCATTATCGAGAGTATACATGCGAAGTTTGTGGTAGAAGTTATATTACAAACGACGCTTTAAAATATCATATAAGATGCAGTCATTCAGGGAACTTCGTATGTCGCAAATGCTGGAAAGATTTTCCCACGGTGGAGGCGAAAAAAGAACACTTAAGCGTATCCAAAAGTTGTTGGGGTTTTGTTTGTATTTACTGTGGTGAGAGATTTCAGTCTTGGGAGTTAAAACAGAAGCACTTAGTTGAAAAACATGGCTGTCCAAAGGCGAGCTTTACTTGCCCCGAGTGTGGTAGAAAGTATCAGTCCAGAAAGCGGTTTTTTCATCATTACAAAATTGCGCATACTGATGACGGGTTCATATGCTCTGCATGTGGTTTACAATTTGTCTCGAAAAAAGATTTAGAACATCATATGATTATGCATACCGGAGAGAAAGAGTTTAAATGTCCAGTGTGTTGCAAAAAATTTTCCCGGAAAAAGAGTCTAAACCAACATATGTGGGTTCATAGCGAAACTAAAAGATTTATTTGTATGTTATGCGATAAGCAATTCGCTCAGAAACTCAATTTCAAAAACCATATGAAAACCTATCACCCTGAAGTTTCTTTAGACTTCTAATTCATTACCTATTGTTAGTTTATGGAATCATTAAATCTTGCATGATTACGTATTTGTTTTACTGAATGTCATACACAACTATCTTCTTCGTAAATTACAAGGCATTGAGTATGTTTATAGGTTAGTTTTTATTTGATCGCGTTAGTTCGTTGTCTATCAATTAGTTAGTAAAGAAATTAGCTCCGGTATAACACTGACAGTTTTCTTTTTTGTTTTTAGGGACCACATTGGAAATTCACGGAGGTAGAAACAGTGCGAATGAACCAAAACAGAAAATAGTCCTTGTATACCAGCCGCCGCAGCGGCGAAACGCTGAACTTATACTAACTTATTCTACCGCGTACCCCTTCAAAACTAGATTTAGTCAAATTCTCTGCTCATATTGCCACGAAGAATATAGCACTCTTTCTGATTTGAGATACCACATGAAAACCGAACATATTAACTCTGACTTTAAAAATGTATTTTATAGAGCTAAAGATAATCTCATTAAGATTGATATAACCAATTTAAAATGTAATATTTGCACTCAGGAGATCCAAGATATCGACGGTCTAATGAGTCATCTATATAGCCAACATAATAAACCCGTCAAATTCAATGCTAGGTATGGCGTTCTACCTTACAAACAAAATTCTGATAACCATTGGATTTGCATATATTGTAATAAGCTATTTAATTCATTTATTTCTTTTAAACGTCATATTGTTACACATTTTATGAATTATACATGCGACAAATGCGGAACGATGTTTGTGTCAGATCACGCGTTGAGAGATCATCATCGCCAGGTTAAATGCTTCAGGACTGCTTATAAGGCTCGAAACGGGAGAGTCTTGAAGCCCAGAACAAATGCAGAAATAATTCTCCAATGTTCTACGGCTTCCCCTTTTAGAACCTGGAAGAGTAATTTCAATTGCGTATTTTGTAGGGTACAAAGCAATGACCCTAGCGGTTTGAGGCTACATGTAGTTACAGTTCACGCAAATTATGATGTCAAAGCAGCGTTTTATAAAAAACTAGGAAAAGATTTTCTAAATATTGATATTACCGATCTCCAATGCAAACTTTGTTTTATGCCAATAGATACTTTTGACAATCTTATTTATCACATAAAAAACGACCACCAACAGCCCATAAATGATGATGCACAGTTAGGTGTCCTGCCTTTTAGATTGAATGACGGATCAAAATGGAAATGTACTATATGTCCAAACGAATTTAAAGATTTTATCTCACTAAAGAAGCATACTTCGGAACATTTCCAGAATTACGTTTGTGACACTTGCGGGGAAGGTTTTATTACAGAGTCTGCAATGATAGCTCATACGAAAATACCCCACGAAAACAAATATAATTGCAGTCGTTGTGTAGCTACGTTTTCTTCGCTGGACGAAAGAAATTTACATGTAAAAACACAGCACACGTCTATGCCTTACATGTGTGTGTACTGTAAAGATAAACCGCGTTTTGCGAACTGGGAGATTCGGAAAAAGCATTTGATGGCCGTGCATAATTACAAAACTGGAGCTGACAAGTACGAATGTGCGACATGTCAGAAGTCTTTCAAGACAAGATCTGGAAAATACAACCATATGGCGAGAGTCCATAGGATTAAAAAAGATTCAGAGCTCAATTACCCCTGTCCGAGTTGCCCGAAAGCTTTTACAACTAAATTGTTTCTGGACAAGCATGTTGCTAAAAAGCACTTTGATGTGTGAAGCGATTAAGGTAGCTTAAAATATTTAAAAAAGTTACATTCATAGGTGTTTGCGGTGTTGTTTCCTCAAAAACCTGAATATATCAGTTTTTCTTTATACTTCTTTTTGCAATATTCATGAATGTGCCAAGTAATGCCCAAAATGTGTTTTCTCTTAGAAGCACAAAGAGATGTTCTAGGATGTAATACTGATGAAACTTCTTTTCTTTTTTAGGATCCACAAAGGATATCGGACTTATTGAGAACGAAAGTAAACCAAAACAAAGACTGTTTGAACGATCCGTTGTCCAGAACCCGCAAAGGCAAAACGCTGTTCTCGTATTAAAGCATTCTACTGCATTTCCATTTAAGACACGTTTTAATAGAATCGTATGCTCTTACTGTCATGATGAGTTTGAAACGATGAATATTTTGAGGGAACACATGAAAGCCGATCATTCTAATGCAGACTTTAACAGTGCTTTCTATAAGGTCACGGACGCGCTAAAAGTTGACATTACCAATCTAAAATGTAACATGTGCTCTCAGGAGTTTCAAACCGTAGACAGTTTTATGTCTCACATATCACGCGAGCACTCTGTACACGTTAATTTTGAAGTACCATTTGGCGTATTTCCATACAGGCAAGGTGCATCAGGAAGATGGATGTGCCTTGAGTGTGACAAAACATTCCCAAAGTTCTCGCAAATTAACGGCCATTTGCGGACTCACATGAAGATTTTTACATGTGAAAAATGCGGTGCCACGTTTTTATCCGATCACGGTTTGAGGCAACACGAAAGAAATTTTCGGTGCTACAAGTCTTCTTATAATCCACGATTTGGCAAAGCTATGAAATATAAAAGTAATACAGAGATTATTCTGGAATGTTCCACAGCATGTCCCTTTCGGACTTGGGGACAGAATTTCAACTGTGTCTTTTGTAGAGTCCAATCTAATGATCCTGTAGGTTTGCGAGCACATATGGCGTCCAGACACGCAAATTTTGATATTCAATTAGTTTTTAGTAGAAAGATTCGAAAAGAGTTCTTAAAAGTTGATATTACAGATCTCCAATGTAAACTTTGTTTTTTGCATATCGACACTTTAGACGACCTTATCGTACATTTAAAGAACGATCATAAGCAGCCTATCAACGCTGACGTACAACCTGGCGTGTTGCCCTTTAAGCTAAATGACGGCACTAGTTGGAAATGTGCCATCTGCAAGATACAATTTTCAGACTTCATATCTTTAAAGAAACATACATCAGAACATTATCAGAATTATGTCTGTGACACCTGTGGTGAAGGTTTCATCACAGAATCAGCACTTAAAGCCCACACAAAGATACCACATGACAATAAATACAACTGTAGTCGATGTATTGCAACTTTTACAACTTTAGAAGAGCGCAATATTCATATTAAAACTCAGCATACAACTTTACCATATATGTGTATGTATTGTAAAGAAAAACCCCGCTTCGCTACTTGGGAACTTCGGAAAAGACACTTGATGGAATTCCATAACTATAAGCCAGGTGCTGAGATGTACGAGTGCACGACTTGCCATATGACATTCAAGACTCGATCTCAGAAATATCATCATAATGTAAAAGCTCATCGAACGAAGAAAGAGACAGAATATAGTTACCCATGTGGCAGTTGTTCTCGAGCTTTTGCTTCAAAGTTGTCTCTGGATAAACACATCGCGAAAAAACATTTCCATGTATGATTTTATTAAGTCTTCAGGTTGTTTGAATAAATCTAACGCTTCGAACGGTTGCTTGCACTTGCAATGTTTGCAACAATGGCTGTTTTTGACGTGGCGAAGTTGGGGTTTGGCAACGTATCGCAAATCCAAAGTTCCTAAACAGCTTACTTTGACATTACTTTTAATTTTGGCTAAGCAGTAGATGAGTAAAAACGGCTGGTGTTACTGATTTTACATTACATGGAAGCGAAAGAAAAGTGGCTTCTCAGTCCGTTGGAGGTTTGGAATATACTTATAACCTCGTCTACGCTGACTGCCTTGTACCGTCAGCAAACTATCGTGGTAGGAACAACTCGTAGGCATACTTAAATAGTATCAAGAATTATTGTATTATTTAGAACGGAACTCAACCGTTAATATTGCTAGATTTGATATATTAAAATCAAGTACATATACAAGGTACTTATATAATTATATTTTAAACTCTTTCTATGGACATGTTGAGAGGGCGTCCTAAATACGTTTGTGAGAATTAAGTATAGAAGTAGTCTAAACTAGTGAGTAAGACTAGACTGTCAGTAGAAGAAGGAATTGATCTCATGTTTTCAAGAAAATTATGGAAATTTGTAGTTTGCCACATATTTTAAATCTTAAATACAAAAGGGACATTATATTTAAACTCAATCCTTATGTGTTGTTTGCTTTTTGTGTAATATTGTGAGCGTGTCCGTATATGGTGTTACAGAAAGATTTAGTCATATTTTCGTATCGTGCACTAGTTGATGTGACTAACAAAATTCGTGTTAATTTTTTTTCATTAAATCGTGACAGAATATACTAATATACCGTAAACAAGAAGTCTATCATGAATAATATTACGGTACCTGGATGACCAAGCTTAGCTCGGTTTTTTTTTATCCTTTCTAAAAATGAAACCTAGCTAGATCGATTTATCGCCCCCGAAATCCCCTGCATACTAAATTTCATGAAAATTGTTTTAGCCGTTTCCTAGATTCAGATTATATATATACATATATACAAGAATTGCTCGTTTAAAGGTATTAGATTATTTTTATAATAATCAAGGATGTTCATGCGTCCGAAAATATGAATAAAAATAAGCCATTTAAAATGATATGAAAACTGATAAGGCGTTTTTAGAACTAAATGAACTAAAACTTATGCAGCTAAAAAAGTAATTAATAATTTTCTTTTACTGTGTAATACTTTGACACCACCATTTAGTACACGCTATATACACAGTCTTCTGGAGGGCGAGATAGAAGCTTCGCTTAAAGCAGAATTAACCGTTACGGTTTTGTATGTGAGGCTCAAACTAAATTATTGATTAATAAGAAAACATAAGTTACATGGCGTTTTGCTATGAATAAGAAAAGCACTGCAATATGTTTACATTTTCAGAAACGGATCTGATACGATATACATGGTGAAAATGAATGCAGACAAGCCATATAAGACAATAATGATTTACTAGATATTTGAAAGAGGGGTATTTTTTTCATACATTTAGAATTCCGTCCACAACAACAGTTTTCATGGATATGTAATCCTACCTTCGCAGGCATAACTTTGAACTGCCTGACCTTACCACCAAGTTACACTGGCCGTGGTCATAAACTAAATCGATCTGTTTGAATTTACATTCTAAAACTATAATGTTAATTACCGTTAATGTAAATGTATTTTTTTAAACTAAATATTTAAACTAGGGGTCGCCCAGGTTTTCTCTTCCTGTTTCTTTTATTCGTTCGATTTCCGGACGATACGACCTTCAAATCTTCAAGAAAACAGCGTAGTCCTTAATACCTCAAAGACCAGCAACGCACTTCTAACTCTTTAGTTGCAGCTGTCCATGGGCGGCGGTAGTGACTTACCTCCTATACCATATTATTGGGCTTTCACACTCACAATTTCAAACTCAAAGAGGCGTAATTAATTATTATATTTATTAACGTCCATAGGCTACGGTGATCGCTTTTCATTGGTCGGCTCACCAACATCACTACTAAATATGTTCACCTCTATGGTACAGAAAAAAATCTCCACATGCATTTAAATGTTCCTTCGTGCCTGTTATAAGGACTAGAGAAAACTATGTCATCCATGTAATAAAATATTTACAGAATGTTACAGAAAGGTGTGGTGTGGTAGAATTATGTGTAGCCGACAAATAGTTGATTAAGTTTGAAAAAAAAATCGGGAAATGCATCTCACATCATCATCCTTTATATTAAATACCCATAGTTCCATTCATGTCGGCCCTCTCTCATCCCACTAATATTATAAATGTGAAAGTGTGGATGGATGGAGGGGGGCCCCTGGACCGATTGCGATGAAACTTGGTATGTAGATAGCTGGAGACCTGGATTAATGTATAGGCTACTTTTTATCCTGATATTCCCACGGGATCGGGACTTACGCGGGTGAAACCGCGAGGCGCTGCTAGTACCAAATATCAGCTTTTCAAGTTCAATTTGTCAGTTTAAAAATAAGGTTTCTGTATTAAAAATTTGGAATTTTCCTTAAATTGTTAGCGCTTTACGTTATTTACGGGGCCTGCTATACGACCCTAAAATATGACCTCACCTTCTGTAACACTTTTATACATATATCACTCGTATTTGCATATGTCATCAATATTCGCCATGTCTCGTTCCAACGTACCTATTGAAATTATTACGTAGATGTATGTATGTTTGTAATTTATTATAAAAAATACTATAATGGAAGTTAAAAGTACATAATTATATAAGGCCAATAAAGAGATTATAGTTTACAACGACTTTCCTTAAGTCGCTCCATTCCTTCCAAGTACGCTTTTTAGCCTACTATTACAAATATTACCGAGATCGATAATCATACCATATCGTTATTTGGGTATGGTTATCATATTACTGGAGTTTTTATTTTGAAACTAGTAAGTCATCTTGTATGAAACAAAAAAAAAAGAATATCGTCGTAACGTGGGACGAAGTAATTCAAGAAATTTGACGAGAAAATTTTCTATTTTTAGGGCAACATGGACCCAGCATCAAAGCAGGTGTTAAATTAGGAGGTACTCAAGTAGAAAAGTTTTCCAAGCCGAAATATACAAGAAGTGCTAGAGCTGAGGCCAGAATTATCACCAAGAAAAATGCCACCGCTATACTTGAATGCTGGTCCCTTTGCCCCTTTAGATGGAAGAAAAACAGGTTCAAATGTGCCTACTGTGAAGATAATTTCACCGAATGCTTTGAACTTAGAGAGCACGTTAGAATATGTTCAACACAACATACAGTGAAAGACATTTATAACAAATTCAAAGAAATGCCCTTGATTAACGTAGATATTACAGAAGCAATATGCTGTTATTGCTCAATGCCGGTTACTGAAGTAGCTGAAATGAGAAAGCACGCCATGGAACACGGTTTCGATATGGACCCAAACCATCCTGATGGCGTGCTACCATTCTCTTTAGATAAGCAATCATGGAGGTGTGTAATTTGTGCGGAAAAATTCAATAATTTTCTAAAGCTTTATGAGCATATGAATGTTCACTACCAACACTATATATGTGCCATATGTGGCAAAGGGTATATGACAGCACCTAGATTGAGGAAACACTCAGAAGTCCATATATCTGGATCGTTCCCATGTAATGAATGTGGCAGGATCTTCATCATGCGAGCAGCGAGAGACTCTCACAAAGCCACTGTGCATGCTAAAGGCCCTAGATACGAATGCCCGCATTGTAATATGCGTTTTAATGGTTATTACGACAGAATGAAGCATATGAAGAATGCACATAGTGAGCAAGAAGTCTCTTACAAATGCTCACATTGCGATTTGTCATTCAAAACTAGCGGGAAGCGAGCGATACATGTCCGATCGGTACATTTCCCACCGCAATTGGATTTTGGATGTAACTTTTGCGAATGGCAGTTTAAAACCAATTATGAGCTGAAGAGACATATGGTGCGGCACACAGGAGAAAAGAACTTCCACTGCTCAATCTGCGGAAAATCTTTTCCACGAAATAGGGCGTTGACTACCCACCAAAAGACTCATCAAGACATGAATTGTAAATGGAGAGGGACTGTTTATAAACAAAGAGTTCACAAGGTTCCTCAGGTGAGGAGTCATCCGGATTTGATTGATTTAGTTCCTAGTGATGATGTTAAGATGATCATGTAAGATGCTATTGCCAGTACTATTTTTAATAAACGTTTATCATAAACAAAATGTTTTAATTTTGTTGTTCGTAATGTGTAACGCTAAAAAAGAACTAGCTGTACCCGGCAGCCGTTGCCCTACGAGTACCAGTGTATGTTTATTCATCAGTACACAATATATATAAAGTGAATGATTATTTTATGTATGTTCCCCGATTACTTAAAGACGCTTGGACCGATTTAGAAAATTCTTCTTTTGTTTGAAAAGGTATACTTCCCAGGCTGTTCCATGGTCATCAGGTCAGGATATGATGATAGGATCCTTTAAAAGAACTCTTTAAAGGAACTCATAAAATTTTATAGGCGCACAGAAATTTGACCTATTTTTTTAGAGTGACTCGTGCATTTGTAAATTGAGTAAGTTTTACTCAAGGTTGGTCAAATTTAAAGAATTAACGGATGAAAAATACAGCTTATTACAATTTATCATGATATATGCGCTTTGAAGTCGGTGATACTTTTTTAACAGATAAATTATTCATTTAACAACACTCACATGTGCAAGTTTTAATCCTAATAAGAAAAATGTCAGCTGTAACTAATTTCCATGCAGATAAATACACCATACAGATTAGAACAAACATTTATTTTTTCAATTTGAATGTAGGTAAACAATAGAATTAGGTATCCATTATAAAATAACAACGTCTTATCAGTTATGTGACTGGGTGTCTACTAAATCTACGAGAAAATATCCACAGTTTAGGAAATGTATTTGATTTAGAGCGTATCCTAATAAGAAACGCATATTTTTGCTACAAAATATTATTCGAGCAGCTTTAAAATGGCTCAACTATACTTTTCGTTTTTCTTAATATGAACTTACAAAATAACTTCACATTGTAAAACACTTGCAGGCCATGCAATTTATCTTTAAAGAAGAGTTAGTGGCAGTTGAATAATGTATGTTGCATTGACTTGAGCACGAGGAATGAATGACAAATCAAAGCTATAAGGCAAATCGATTTTAAAAAACTTAGGTTGGACAACTTGTTGTTCTCCGGAAAAAATATAGGTTAGAGCACAGTAGCATCCGCAACTGGCCAGCCTGTATGGTAGTTTTCATGATGGTAGGAAAAGCTCGGATCATTCTCTCTGCTTACCTCGAAGAGAGGCTGTGTTTGTGAAATAAATATAGTATTTGACAGTAAAGCGCCTCCTTGTAGAACTCTTGAATCCCTAGTTACGTTTTTTTTTTGGTATACTACAAAGTGAAGGTGATTACCGAAGTGGGTAGTTTTATTGATACAAATATTGACGTCCTCAAAGAAACAAGTACACGAGCCTTATGGTTCCATAGTAAGATAGCTTTATGATTCTACAGTAAGATAAATTGAAAAGGTTAGTCTACCTGGTAGACAAATCAAAGCGGCTGCTAGGAGGAAACCGGGAATATGAAATGCTAAAGACGAGACGTATTTCTGCTAATGGCTAGAGTTGCTGGGTTTTCAAAGAGACGAAGGATAGTGATGGCAATGCGCATGGTCGTATAGCTGTTGGCCAATTTAGTGATGTAAAAAATTAGCTTTCAGGGATCCTTCGGGAACAGAACTTTTTTTTAGAATGATAGGTATCCTATGTTCTTTTCTGTACCCCTGAATTGTCAGGGCTATATGAAAAATTTCATGATTATCGGTTCAGTAGATTAGGTGTGAAAGAAAACAAACAAACTCACATTCGTATTTGTAATATAACTAGCTACACAAAAAAATATTGTGGCTATAAATTGAGATAAAAACTATACTATGTCTCAAATTGGATCAAACTGCACACAGAGTGCAAAATTTCATTAAAATCAGTTGATTAGCTTGGAGTTCATCGCGGAAAAACAACGTGACACGATTTTTTTATATATACACCTTCGTGTCCTGGGTAATTTTTCACTAAGAACCTATTAAAATAATCCAACGATACATTGATATATTGATAATGATACTATATGTTTACATATTGTCAGTTAATATTTACAGTACTTACGCGCATGCTTATTTGAGGGATTTTGGTACATCGGCAATAACGCAATAAAGTAGTTTTTTTGTTTTTAGGTTCAGCTAATATATTGGAGGGGATAGGCGTTAAACGCGTTAGGAAGTTAAAGGAGAATGTTAGTGCACGTCAGCTGCGCAGGCGCCGAAGAGCGAACAACGAGCTCCCTGAAGAGTCAGAGAAAAGAATATCTAAGACTATGATGCGGAGAAACGCTTTAATCCTTCTGGAGTTTTCAACCGCTTGGGCTTTTAGATGGTTCCATAGCGCTTTTTATTGCTCGTACTGCGACGCGAAGTTCGTCGATGTCCCTCTTTTAAGAGCACACGTTAAGACTCACCATCTACACCAAATACCAACTAAGAGAATTTTCTCGAAGTTAACAGAAAATAATATGGTTAAAGTAGATATTGCAGAATTAAGTTGTAGATTATGTAGCAGACTTTTAAACGGTATTGATTCCTTGAAAGACCATTTACTCATACATGGCAAAACCTTAAACGTTAATTACAGTGAAGGTGTCCTACCATTCAAATTGGACGATGAGGGATATACTTGTCAAATTTGCTTCGATCAGTTCCTAAGTTTCTCCAAAATGAACGAACACATGAATACGCATTACCAAAATTACGTTTGTGACTCTTGTGGTAAGGCTTTCGTTTCAAAATCACGGTTCAGGAAGCACGTCCAATCTCACGAAAAAGGAAATTTCCCTTGTGGGGATTGCGATGAGGTTCTTGAAACTAGAGCCGCTAGAATGTGTCATAGAATGAGAGTACATAGAAAAGGTGTGCGATATGCATGTCCGAGGTGTCCGGATGTTTTCACAACATACCACAGTAGAGCCAAACATTTAGTAGAAACCCATGGGCAACAGAAAAAGGAGTATTACTGTAATGCTTGCGATAAATCTTTTGAAACCAGCTCGAAACGCGCCAGCCACATACGCTTAACACACGCTAATGCTGATAAAAGACATTACTGTCCACAATGTTCATCCATTTTTAACACCAAATCTAAATTGTTGCGTCATATGAAAACTCACAGATCTAAGTTTGATTAAACTAAAACATTGAAGCTGGATTTGCCAGTGGTTTGGCAAGGAGTGTAATGAGACTCGAGATATATTTAGTCTATATTATTTCAGGTACAAGCAGGACTTATATACTAATGTGGTACGTGCATATAATTGTTTTACTTAATCTCTAAAGTTAATCTATGAATGTGACTTATCTAATTACGTGCAATTATGTATATACAATGTGCTCGGCACACTGGATAATAGAATGCGTTTCTGCCGTACTACAAAATGGGCGGTAGTTTAGAAAGGAAGCGTAGAAACGTATAACTACTGCCTGCACTACAGTTTAATAAAGCTAGTCTCACGAGCTCATCAGATGTCATTTGATTGCACTGTATTAGTCGATTTATCTGTGCTCATGAAAAATTCTTGACGAAGTCAGAGTTTAAGTTATTAATTTAAAAGGATTAGCGAAATTAGTCACGTGCACGCGTGATGCCGTGACCAAAGGAAAAAGGGATTCATTTTTAAATATATAGATTATCTCGAATCGATACATTCTGAGTTTTTATATAAGAACCTCTTTAAAATAAATTGGTTTATGATTTTGTAGGATTTCGTTTTACTCTACATTACCGTGCTTCGCGCGTGAGTGGAGATTGCATACATTCTAATTTCACGTGTATTGACGCGTTCCCTTCGTCCACCTAGTCGAGCATGCTTTTAAATAGGTTATACCACTACAAAGGTTATTATGACAAATTCAAATTGTAACGAGTGGGATATGTCATATACGAGTATACGCGCTCGAATCACTATAATAAAATGTAGTTCCCGAAAGGTTAACAAAGATTGATCAAGACCAAACAGTAATGAATTCTTTCTAAATTGTGTCAAATATTCAAGCCCGTCCGTTATGGACTCTTACACATTCACGTTCTACACCAGAACTGATTATTGAACAGAGGCAACTGGACAACAAAGAGAAGAATAAGAAATACAATTATGTCCACGGAAATAAACTTCGAAAAGTAATGGCGGTATACATAGATCAAAAAGTTACTGCTATTTAAGACGCCCGTAATATTTTTTACCAGGAAATTGAAATTGCTGGAACGTTTTGAAGAATAGATTAAAGAGTTACAAATTACAAAATAGTTTTTCTATTTTTAGGGGCGAGCAACGAAGATAGCGAATCAAAACCACCAGCTACAGTAGTTTGGAAGAAAAAGCAAAGAATTGTTGAAGATAGAAAGAACGCAGCCCTTATTATAAACCATTCAAATGCAGTTATATTTAGATTTCAAAGAGGAAAATTCATGTGTGCTTATTGTCCAGAAATATTTACAACAGTAATAGAACTAAGGATGCATTCAAAGATACATGAGAGCGATAAAATGCAGATATTTGAGAAAAAACCTTCTGTCAGGAACCCCTTTCCTCTTAGAATTGATATTACCGACTTAGCGTGTAGTATATGCGGACAAACTACCCTTAAATTTGATGATTTCAAAAAGCATTTATCGGAAATACACTCTAAAAGTATGAGTCCAGAATTTTCTGATGGAGTGATACCATATAATTTAACTGGTAAAGAGTACAGGTGTATCCATTGCGACTTGCTTTGCGAGAGTTTTATGATAATATTCGCTCATATGAACGACCATTATCAGCATCATGTTTGTTCCATATGCGGTAAAGGGTTTTCTAACCACCAAAAACTTAGAGGCCACCTAAGAATTCATGAGTCCGGGCAGTTTCACTGTCCAAAATGCGAATCCGTTTTTTTAACACGTGCTGCTAAAAATAGCCATGTCTCTATCGCTCACGGAAGGAAGGATCGAAATAGATGTCCAATTTGTAATGAGCGATTTGATTCCTACTATGCCAGAGTGAGGCACCTAGATAGAGTTCACGATCAAAAAGTGGAATATAAGTGTAATGTGTGTCCTGCTGTATTTGGTTGCGCAAATTTAAGGTATACTCATATACGGAGAGTGCATTTGAAAAAGAGGAGTAAAAAAGTAACAGAAAACAAAGAAAAAAATATATTAGGCTGAAATCTGCATTTGCGTATATGGTCGCAAGAATTATTATCATATATTAACCATAGCGGTTGTTCTATGTTTAAAAACAATTATTATACAATTCCAAAAACTACGTATTTAGAGAATTATTTATCCCCCTAAAAGTCCTACATCTTCTAATTTGCAATCATCTCCTACTCTGACAAGCAATTAAAAAACAACGTAGGTTCAACAAGTATACTAAAATTACATTCTCATAATTTAGTTAAATCAACTAATCATTGAAAATAAAATAAATATTACACTTCGCTTCATAGTGATTATTTTCTTTTTGTTTTTAGGGACCATCGAACACAAAGTAAAATGGCGGCCGAAGCGCAAGTTTAACGATCAGAGAGATAACGCTGCCATCATACTTGAGTATTCCAACGCTTGTCCGTTTAGATGGAAGAGGGGGGCGTTTACTTGCGCCTACTGTCCCCTCTCCTTTGGAGATTTCAGTGGCGTCCGAGACCACGTTATCGATCACCCCAATAGAGTTGAGGCAATGCGACTCGCCCGCACCTTCGCTAATCTTAAAATCGAAATCACGAACCTCCAATGCGAATTATGCCTTGAACCTATGAAGAACTTAGATGTTCTTATCGATCATTTAATATCTATCCATAACAAATCTATAAATAAAGACCAAGGATTAGGAACTACACCTTTCTTATTATCCGGCAAGGAATACAATTGTACTCTTTGTGACGAAAGTTTCGAACTCTTCACAAAACTGAATACCCATTTGAATAAACATTACCCTAACAGTATATGTTTCTTGTGTGGCAAAGCGTTTTCTACTGTGCATAGACTAAAAGCTCATCTCGTTATTCACGAATCAGGCGAGGCAGAACAATACAAATGTACTAGATGTACAGAAATGTTTGCCACTAAAGCGTTAAGGAACAGTCACGTGGTTTCCGCCCACGGTAAAGAGTATAGGTATAGGTGTCCCTACTGTAACAATTGCTTTAAGAACTATGGAGATAGGGGAAAGCATTTGAAAGAGTCTCACGGGAAGAAAATTGAATATCCGTGTAACTTATGCAAAGCCGTTTTCGCCATGTGCAATCAAAGGACTAAACATATTCAACAAGTGCATATTCGGCATAAGACATTCTCTTGTGATTTTTGCCCTTACAAGTTTGTTACTGCAGCGCAGTTGAGAAATCATTTGGTAAAACACGGTGGTGAAAGAAAATTTCAATGTGAAGTGTGTAAGAAATCGTATGCTAGGGCGAAGACTTTAAGAGAACATATGCGGATACATAATAATGACAAGAGATTCGTTTGTGAATATTGTAATAATGCGTATGTACAGAAATGTAGTTTACAAAGTCATATGAGAACACATCATCCAAATGCGGAACCGTTGAAAAAAATTAAATTGTATCATATGTATTAAGTTTTTTAATAAAGTATTTTTTTTATAAAACATTGTTTCCATTTGGGCCTGTATATAAATTCGGTCAGAGCGGATTGTTTGCTAAATGTGGGTAGTTTACAAGAAGTTTACATCAGTAACTGGTTAGTATATGGTTACTGAAGTCATCTCAACGTCCATATAAATTTCAATCAATACATTCATGATAACTTGCCATCACTAAACAGAAGTGGTATTTACTATTTCCATAATATCATTTTAACTGTTAGTATACCATATGAAAGTTTTATTTACCTATATAAAGTATTTAGACATTTCCGTTATGCGTAGCTGTAGTAGAAATATTTAAAGGATGACGGAATAAATGGAACGTGAAGAGCCTATATCCGACCTTTTTCTATTTTTAGGAAGAAAAACCGTAACGGAGAAACCAAAAGAAACTTTGATAAAGCAAGAAGTGGAATCAGATACGGAAAATAACAGGGATTTGATGACATCCGCGAGAGCAGGCTACGAGAGACGGGCTATCTTCAGGAATAATATAGCAATCATCATGGAATCATGTACAGCGTACCCTTTTAAGTACAGGAAAGGGACTTACTTATGCTTCTTTTGTAAAAGTACATTTCTCGAGCCTGAAAAGTTAAGAGAGCACAATCATATACATCACTCAGAAGTTAAACAACTTCTCAAACCAAGAAAGTATGAACCCCTAAAAATGGATTTCGCAACAACAATTTGTAAGATGTGCGATATTGAAATTGAAGATTACGCTATGTTAAAGATTCATCTCACGGTGGAACATGGCAAAATTATAGACTGCACTTATGGAGACAGTGTTTTGCCTTACAAATTAAGCAAAGAAGAACACAATTGTCAGATATGTGGAAAGACGTACGAAATGTTTCTAAGTTTGCACAAACATATGAATGATCATTACGAGCATTTCATATGTGAGAAATGCGGGAAACGTTTCGCTACGTCCCAAAGAATGATAAACCACGCTAGAACGCATGAAAGAGGTGATTTTCCATGCAAGAGATGTACAGATACCTTCCCTTCCTACGCTTCTCTGTACGCCCACAACGCCAAAGTCCACCGATCTAACAAAAGATACAAATGTCCTATTTGCGATGAGAAATTTGCTTCGTACAAACATAGACTCAAACATTTGAATATAATTCACGGAGAAAAGACTGCTGTGTTTCCCTGTCCGTCTTGTCCTAAAGTTTTTGATCTATGCAGCCGCAGAACTGCTCATATACGATTTCAACATCTGCAAGAAAGAAATCATGTTTGTTCTATCTGTGGGATGAAATTCTTTACAAATTACGAGTTGCAGGAACATTCCATAAAGCATGGTGGAGAACGAATATATCAATGTGATGTTTGCAAGAAGTCATACGCTAGGTTAAAAACATTGAGAGAGCATATGAGAATACATAATAATGATAGGAGGTTTATTTGCCCAGTGTGTGGGCAGACGTTCATCCAGAATTGTAGCTTAAAGCAACATATGCGGGTGCATCATCCCACATCACTTAAAGACGTATTTTAGTGAAATAAAGGCTTAAAAATATAATTGTTTTTGTTATTCGTCCCTAGATTTTAGACAAAAGTTACGTTTTAAACAGCTAGGTCGATGTTTATGTAATATGGTCGTAAAAATAAACTTAAAAGAATTTGAAAGCGTCTTGACTTCGAAAATGCGTTATGGTACCCGATGCTCAATATAGTCTAAAGGCCACGGATCATCGTATGCTGTCGTATTTATAGTTTCTTTCAAGAAACATCACTAATTTTCATTTCAGTTTGATACAAAATTGTGCTAAACATTCATCATGGATTAACAATACCCAAATTTAGAAACTTAATTTACGTACCTACTTAAATAAAATAATACCAATCAAAATACGTAAAACCTTATTAATAAAGCATGTTCTTGGGTAACAAAGGTGAAGATGACGCATGAAACGCTATTCAAAGAAGATAACATGCTCATTTCTGATTTTTAGGTGACGATCCCTTACCTGACAAGACTTTTGCTAAAGAAAATAATGGTGAAACGACGGCCCAGTTTGCAGAAAGAACGAAAAATTTCACAGACGACGATATAAAAGCTAGGAAACGTCACGCAATTATACTTCTAGAATCTTCTAACATTTGCCCATTTAGATGGATGAAGAATCTATATATTTGCTTTTACTGTGATCAGCAATTCTCAGACCCTGTTAAGCTTAGGCTCCATAACTTAGAACATTCTTTATTAAAAAGTTATCAAATAAAACAAGCGATGTCAAAACTAAGGAAATACGAATTAGTGAAGATAGATGTAACTGATGTCACCTGTAAACTTTGTGAAGATGAAATATCTGATTTCCCGTGTTTGAAATGGCATTTACTTGAAAAGCACAATAAACATTTAGACCCCAAATCTGCTGACGGAGTGTTGCCATTCAAAGTTACTTCAGACGAGTTTCAATGCGTGTTGTGTATAGAAAAATACGCAGAGTTTAAATCCTTAAACCAACATATGAACGTACATTTCCAAAATTTTATATGCGAGCAATGTGGTACTGGGTTTGTTACGCCCGAGCGGTTAAGAACTCACGCATTTTCACATGAGACGGGTTCATTCCCTTGTGATAGCTGCGATAAAGTATTTCGTTCTACTAACGCAAAGAATGAACATTTTGCAACAGTGCACATGAAAGTGAAACGCCACAGATGCCCTCAATGCCCCGAAACTTTTAGAAACTACTTCCAAAGAAATAAACATATTTCTTCTGTCCATGGTGTGAAGTTAAAAGAATTTAAATGCACCATGTGTCCAAAAGTTTTCACATTGAGTGGAAAACTGGGTGTACATGTCAGGACAGTGCATTTGAAGATGAAGAGACATGCGTGCGATGTCTGCGAGTGGAAATTTTATTCCAAATCCGAATTGAAAGAGCATATGATAAGACATGGCGGGGAAAGGAAGTTTCAGTGCAGCGTTTGCAAGAAAGCGTACGCGAGGAAGCATACATTGAGAGAGCATATGAGAATTCACGAAAATGATAGACGTTTCATATGTGCTACTTGCGGTACTTCGTTTGTCCAAAAATGTAGTCTTAAACACCATACTAAAATTCACCATTCCAGCTCAGGACATAGTAAAATTGAGGCTTTTGTTTCGTGAATAAAACTAATGGTTCAATTTGTTGCATCTTGAATTTTACAATAAAAAAATATTTACAGTTATTACTAGTACTACTTAGAGACTAACTCCTACAACAAGCCTTCCGATCAACTTTTAAATATATATTGTGATCTAGCAATTAAGTACATTCACAAACTAGTTTACTTAATCAACCAGAACTGAATAAAAATGTGATTTATTTAAAACCTATTTTAATTTATAAGCCTACTAAAGCAACCAATTTTACGCACGGGAATATGGTATGCTAATCAGCACTTGTGCACTAAGAAAAAGTATAACATCAAGTTAAAGGCGAATATATTTTTGTTTCTGTTTTCTAGGATCCGTCTCGCCCATACCTGACTCCAAGCGAAGAATCGTGCCGTTATTCCAGGTGTCTTACGACAGAAGCCTGTGTAAACCTTTGGGCACCTTAGTGAACTTCAGTGCATTCAAAAATACTTATAAATCACTGACTAGACTTCATACTCCGTCCCGAAGTCCTTCTCCGGTAAATATAACAAGATCTCCATCTCCGGTCGTTGAGAGACCAGAATCAGTTGAAACTGTCCATCAAAAAGCTAAGAAGAACCCGGATATAAGGCAGAACGCTCTAGCTGTGTTCGAATTTTCAACTGTATATCCCTTCGTGTACGGGAATAATAAGTTCAAATGTTTTGTTTGCTCGCAACCCTTTTTAGACCTACACTTGCTGAAGGAACATATGCGCGAAACACATAACTTCGCCCCTCTTAAAAGATTAGTTAATAACCGAAGAGAAAACGTTTTGAAAGTGGATGTCAGTGATATCACCTGTAAAATATGTTCGGCAAAACCATCCGACTTGGTCCAGTTAAAAAATCATCTCAAAGAGGCTCACGACAAACCAATAAACTTGGATCTTCAAGACAATCTGATACCTTTCAAACTGGACTTAGTAGATGGGTCTTATAGATGTGTCATATGCGAGCAAATCTTCATCAAAGTAAGAATATTAGTTATCCATATGAGTGTACACTTTAATAACTATAGCTGCGAAATTTGCGGTTCCGGATTCATGACGTTGCGGCTTCTGAAAAAGCATTTGGAGGTTCATGAAACCGGTAACTACCCGTGTGACCGTTGTAACAAAATCTTTAGCACTCCTTACAAAAGGACGTTGCATATCCGAGGCGTACATCTTAAGCAGTATCCAAGAAGATGTCCTATATGTCCCGAAAGGTTCAACTCAAATTATAAAAGGACAATTCATTTGCAAGACGTCCACAATCAATCCACAAGGGTGCATAAGTGTGAGACTTGTGGTCGAGGTTTTAACTTAAAGTACCATTTGATTTGTCACACTAGGTCTGTTCATTTACAAGAGAGAAATCAGCAATGCGAGATTTGTCAGCAAAGGTTTTGTAATAAGGAGTCTTTGAAACGTCATATGGTAATACATACTGGAGAGAAGAATCATAAGTGTGACGTCTGCGGGATGGCATTTTTGAGAAGAAAAAACTTGAAGGATCATTTGCGGTTGCATAATATAGATTAATAATCCGGTGTCAAATTGAACATTATGATGTCTTGTTAGGATTCTATCTACCGTGACCAGAGCTCACTTATCCCAGGGATCTACGATTGGAATTCAAAGACGTATGAACATTTTTAGGAGCACGCTAATCGACATGTAGAACTCATGAATGCGCGTGAAAATAACACGTTGTTTTAGCTCCACTCGCCGTGCCGTTAATGCATTCTTTCGTCATTCTGGTAAAAGAAAAGTTTACAAAATCTGAATAGGTCTGTGTTAGGAAATATTCTTAAAAAACTGATATACTGAATATGTATTGATTTTGTTTTGGAAATTTTACGTAGCCTCGAGGTTTCGTTAAAAATAGTGTTGAAAAATGAATCTTTTTAATATAGGTTTATTACTTTTTTATTTTCTATTATTTATATTTTATTACTATTCTGCTTTCGTACATATATCTATAACAACCAGACAAGATGACGTCAAACATTCAAGTCAAAATTACCTCCTATCTAGCACAACATTGCTATTCTACTACATTACATTTATTTTTACAATATTGACGATACAATATCGACTAAGGACAACGTTTTAATGTAATATGTTTAGGTTTTTACATACCCCCTATTTACTACTAGAAGTGTTACGTAGGTATGTAGTATTTAGTAGGTTACTAGTAGTAAGTTTGTACTACTAGTAACCTACTAAATACTACGTACCTGTGTACTCGGTAATTAGCGAAATTATGAGAGTTTTTGGACCAGCATTGGAATATGACAACCTGAAGAATCACAGACAACGCATATGTAGAGCAAAAGCCTTTTTGGACTTTATATTTCTCAACGCCCGGAAGGACTACAAATATAGTATGTTTGACAGTTTGACAGTTTTACGTAAATATTTTTTGGAATTTGGGAAGGACTATCTATTATGCTACTAAGATCAAGGAT
Organism: Callimorpha dominula; assembly: GCA_949752705.1. Classification (NCBI taxonomy): domain Eukaryota; kingdom Metazoa; phylum Arthropoda; class Insecta; order Lepidoptera; family Erebidae; genus Callimorpha; species Callimorpha dominula. The sequence continues at coordinate 8,305,362 of OX457017.1, read as the reverse complement.
GTTTTAATTTTTAGTATTTATTAAGATTATTATTGTGTATTCTGACTATTTAAGTAATTATAACTCGGTTGTATTCCTCTCCCAACCGTCAGGCAGCTTAGTGGACTTAACCTTATCAGTCTCATCACACACTATACCGTCAGGGTAACGCCACGGCTCCACCTCAGCAATTAAGTTGTCATTAAAATCTGAGGTTTAAAGCGTGGTCGTATAATACATGTCGCACGCTGGCGGCTAGCGGTACCCTCAATTTCAGGCGGCGCCGTGCTGCAGCTGTGCCGTTGCAGTGCCGTTATAGTGTGTGATGACTGATGACCTTTAGACGCAACAAAGGCAGTTTTTAGATATCAGATATTTTAATGGTCAATGCGGACATGATTTTTCTATTTACATATTCACAGTGAATGTTTGAAATAATTTTAATTGATATATGTGTTCAAATATCAGATAAAATTATTTAAGTAATGTAAATTAATTATTACGATTAAATTATTAAAAAGCTTAAGAGTTTTAGTTTTTATATACCTACCTCTTAGATTACATATAGGTCCAGATACTGTGACCAGTACAAAAGTCACCGTTTACATTGAAGCCACTTTTTGGAGCTGTGTGAGTGAATGCCGCCCAACGCGAGTGTCAACGTACATTATCTGCGCTTGTGTGCGTGACGGTTTTACTACCAGTGCATAGAGGTTACCCCAAAATTTAGGGACTTTTTTGTGAAACATAATTTTTTTTTTTCAAATTCAAATTCAAAATCGTTTATTCATTTAAGACACTAAGTGACATTTATGAACGTTAAATTGAAGCTAGAGTTAAAATCATAGATCGGCGCAAAATTTTTGATATAAGTAATATGAAATAAAGACATTTTAAATGTATTTAAATTTGTTACAAGTAGTATTCGTTTATTACATATTTTTTTTATTTAATCGTTTAGTTAAAAAGACAAATGTAAAATAAAAATAAAGCTACTTAGTAGGGACTATTTATATACTCAATGTATCAGGAAACCGGGGCATTGTATCCCAATATTATTGCATTTTAATGCAGCCACTCAAACCATGTAAATTTGAAGACATTTTACAACAATACTTGGATATATATTATATATATATATTTTTTTGTTTGAAATTTTATCACGTTCCAACGAATTGACAAGTTGAAAAAATCAATACATTAATACGATCTACAAAAAAGGTCGGATATGATTTTTCGCTAAGTCAGCTCGTTTAAAAGTTATGCAAGGTTAAATTTCAGTAAAACCAGTTGGAGAGATTGACGTAACTTTAAGTATTATTTACATCTGAATAATGCCATAAAGGTGGCGCTCAGATCGATAACTATAGTGGAATTTATAGTTTTTATCATACTTCCAAGTACGCAATTGCAAAATTTTAAATGAGGTAACTTAGTAAAAAATCATATCTGACCTTTTTTGTCGATCGTTTAATTTTCTACAAGAATATGTATTGATTTTTACAACTTGTCAATACATTGGAACGCGATAAAATTTTAATAAAAAAAATATATATCACGTTATTTAAATGGAAATAAAAAATCACGAAGCGGCACCTCTTAATAGTAATATTAAGAGCTGCTGTTTTCACAGGCTTATTTTTACGTCATTTTGAACAATACTTTCATGGTAACTAATGAAAAAAATCAAAAGTTTTTTTGGCCCACCCTAATATATATATTTTTTTTTTATAGACTATCTAGAAACTAGCAAAATTTTACAAGTCCTAAGTGCTCTATAGCTGTGTTCGTTAGGAGTAGTAATAATAAATTATAATACGAGTACAATCCTATAGCCAAAGTATCGTTTGACGGACACATTGAACTCCGGGCGCTAGAGCTTAGAAATTAAGAATATTTGAAGGATTTCAGTTTCGCGAACATTAACAGTAAGCATATTTCTCGTCTTCCTATAAATAACAAGTTTGGCAAAGAAAATTATACATACTGCTAGAATGCGTTATGGGTAAATGAAATTCACGTCTCTGGCAACATCTCTAATAATGCCGTCCGCAATTTTATTAATTTGAAATTTTGTTCTATTGTTTACAAATACATTAGGAAATAGAATGCTTACAAGTAAAATGTGATATTCGGACACTTATGATTTTTTTAAATATAATTTTTACAGGATGTAACTACACAACCAGGCATTTTTGAATATTATATAAATAGCGGCTCTAGACTTACTTCAGTGGCGAACGTTCGCTCGCGTGTGACGAGTGAGTCGCTTGTATTTTTAACCGACGAAAAAAGAAGGAGGTTCTCAATTCGACCGTATTTTTTTTTTTTTTTTATGTCTGTTCAGCCCTCACTCCGTTATTTATGAACCGATTTTGATTATTCTTTTTTTATTAGATAGGGTATACCTCTAGGGTGGTCCCATGTCAAGGAAGTGAGGATCTGATGATGGGATCCTGAAAAAATTGAGAGAAACCCTCGAAAATTGTAGGAACGAATAGTGTTTCTGTTTACTTTTTCAGCCCTCACTCCGTTATTTATGAACCGATTTTGATTATTCTTTTTTTATTAGATAGGGTATACCTCTAGGGTGGTTCCATGTCAAGGAAGTCAGGTTCTGATGATGTGATCCTGAAAAAATTGAGAGAAACCCTCGAAAATTGTATGAACGAATAGTGTTTCTGTTTATTTTTCATTACTTTATCAGGTATTGCGTATAGAAATCATCATCATTTTTCATCATCATCATCATGGTAATGAAAAAAAAACCATAAAATAAAATCTTTTTAACAAAAAATTAAACCGACGAAAAGAACTAAAAAGCAAAAAATAAATGAACCTTAAGTCTTAAGTATTGAGCTTATTTACATAAACTATCTAATTTTATATAAACTTATTTTGAGTCGCCGCCAAATAAAATTTTGATAATTAATCAGTTTGTTGTTTGGCGCCGAAACAAAATAAGTTTATATAAAATTAGATAGTTTATGTAAATAAGCTCAATACTTAAGACTTAAGGTTTATTTATTTTTTGCTTTTTAGTTCTTTTCGTCGGTTTAATTTTTTGTTAAAAAGATTTTTTGGCTTCAGTTTTGGGGCGCGGATTAGGCATCTGGACCTATATATAATCTAAGACCTACCTTCTATTTATTGTCTTATCTAATTTTTTTCTGTTACACTTAAAGATAGAGATAAGATAGAGAGAAGACTGGTCAGGCGTGTAAATAGCCCGACCAGGGTGTGATTGCTCAACAGTTAGCGTACGAGGTGTAGGGAAGTAAACCACTTCTATCGATCAAAACAATCATGCCAGCACTAACCTGCAACACCGACCAAGTCCCGATCCTCCAGAAGGCAGCGAGCAGCGGCGAGGTTTCTACGGTCTCTTGCAAGGTATTGACCGGCCGGTCACGATCGAAGACTAGAGCACTCCACATACACCTTGTAAAGGTTACAAGCGAGTCCAAACACTACACGGCTATAGGACTAACGGAAAATCAGCTTCTTTTCACGAGAAATATAACTGATGTCCGTGGCGGAACAAAATTTTATATTAAAGGCGTCTTCTTCGCGAAAAGCGATGAGAGCAGGGTATGTCCGTTTTTTCTTGCACCAATCAGGTGCAGCGCGTTTACATTATTTGAAGACTGCTAACGCCATCTCTTGAGATCGTCGAGTACATTGGCAATATTACAGCAGTACCAGCACTAATTGCATTCGACAAACAGAATGTGGTTTACTATAAAAACTATGAAATTTATAATATAACGAAATATATTATGGTGCGATTATGTATGCATTTTATAAATATATTGGCGCTCCACCATGCACCCCGCCTTGGAATATCACAAGATGTTTCAAAACACGCGAATTTTCTAACTGACCGAGAGTAACACATGCATTATGCGATTAAATAATAAATATGATAAATATAGCGGCCTAAACTAAAAAATAAGGTTGAAACTAAGTTGAATTTATTGTGTAGGAATAGGATATAATTTAGTTACAGCGCGTTTGTAAATTCCAGTTTGCGTTTTAACTATCGCCACGCGTACAACGTTATCAGAGCCTCTGAACACGTCCGTAATTACTCCTAACGGCCAATGCAACGGTGGAGAATTCTCCTGCTCAAGAAGAACAACAGTTCCGATTTCTACCGGTTTGTCGGGAGTAGCCCATTTTTGCCTAACTTGCAACGTGTGCAAATACTCTAAGTGCCATTTCTTCCAAAAGGATTGGACCATACTATCTAACAACTTTTTACGTTCTAACAGACTCAATCGTTGATCTGACAAATCAGCAGCGGGTAAATATTGCAACGGAGTAGACATCAAAAAATGCGCGGGAGTTAACACCTCAGGATAAGGGTCTGACGATAATACGCTCAATGGACGAGAGTTAAGAATACACTCTATCTGAGTAAGAACAGTTTGCAGTTCTTCGTATGTAAGTAACTGACTTCCTATTACTCTATATAAATGCGTTTTCATGCTCTTTATATTCCCTTCCCACATCCCACCAAAATTTGGTGATCTTGGGGGAATCATCTTCCACTCTATGCGTCGAGAGAGCAACTCATTCGACAGCGCGTTTTTGAAGCTAGAGTTCAATAAAAAACTATACAGCTCATCTAAATGTGCCTTTGCACCGATGAAAGTAGATCCATTATCGGAATAGAGACATGAAACTGGTCCTCGACGGGAAATAAAGCGTTTAAAAGCGGCTAGAACGTTTTCAGTAGTTAAATCACTGGTCACTTCAATATGTAGACTACGTGTGACCATGCAAACAAAAAGAACGATGTACGCCTTTTGCGCATGTTGACCTCTGCGGCGAGAAAGGATCGTCCTTATCGGACCAGCGTAATCTACACCAGTGTGACAAAATGCCTTGGCCTCTGAAACACGGTAATCAGGAAGATCAGCCATTATAGGCGTTGGATGCGTTGGGTTGCATTTAAAGCAAGTGTTGCACTTTCGCAACTTGGACCTGATAACAGTCCTGGCATCCAAGATCCAGTAGCGTTGTCGTATAATAGACATAAGAAGTCCAGGTCCGGTGTGACAATTAACAACATGAAAATGCTGTATTATTAAGTCAACGACATGATCGCGTTTAGGGAGAAGAACCGGATGTTTAGCTTCGAAAGGAAGCATTGATCCAGAAAGTCTTCCTCCAATGCGTAAAATCCCTTGTTTGTCTAAGAAGACGAAGAGGCTTTGCAGCTTTTTTGAAGGTAATTTATCAGCCTTGATCAATTTGATATCTTCACAGAAGTGCACAGATTGAACGGCGAGAATTAACGCATTCTCAGCACTTGTCAACCCTGCTATAGAACGAGGTTCGACCTTAACTTTAGGTCTTGCGAATTTTAATACGGTGATACGTAGCAACTTTTCCCAAGAAGAAACACGTTGTGCTAACGTACACAGCAACGGCGGCTCTGTGTGAGTAATGGCAGCCAACACATTTGCCTTGAGTTCAGGCAAGACAGAGCAATTATTAAGCGAGAATGGCTTAATCGGCCACTTCTCAGATGAGCTGCGAATCCACGGAGGACCTTTCCACCACAAATCGTGGGTCAAAAGTTGCGATGGAAGCATACCACGCGAAAGACAATCACTTGGATTACTAGCTCCGGCAATATGATAAAAATGTTTAGAGTCCAAGTTTTCTTGGCACTGAGCGACGCGATTACCGACGAAAACTGACCAACGATGTGGTGAAGAATGAACCCATGATAAAGCAATAGTGGAATCAGAAAATGCGTATATCCCGGCAATGGTCATACGTGTTGCATATGTGTCTCGCACAGTTTTTATTAATTTTGACATAAGTAAAATAGCGCATAATTCTAAGCGAGCGAGCGTAGTGATTTTTGTTGGCGAAACCTTTGATTTAGCGCAAAGAATGCGAGTTTGAATGCCAGACGGGTAGGTACAATGGGCATAAATGACACATCCCAGACCATTCATGCTAGCATCACAAAAAGCAACAAGACGTAATTCACAACCAACTTCGACGCCTACATGACGTGGAATCCTTAAAGTGTCAAGCATTTGAAGTTCTTGCGCAAGAGCGAAAAAACGGGTGCGTATGTGCTCCGGTGCAGGATCGTCCCAATCACACTTGCTGAGCCACAGTTCCTTAATTAACAACTTGGCATAGAGAATCACAGGCGCGACCAATCCGAGCACGTCAAATAGTCGTGCAACCATCGAGAGTATGTTTCTCTTGGTGCACCTTTCATTAATTGCGGCGCATGTGAAATGAAAATTATCTTCACATGGTTCCCATGAGAGACCTAAGACCTTAGAGACATTATTGTCAACATCAAAATCAAGCGACTTGCGGTGCGTGTCGGGAAGCGAGTCAAGTAGCACTGGTGAATTGCTAGACCACTTCACTAAGTCAAAGTCACCCGATTTGAAAAACTTAATCAAGTTGTGAGCTAATTGCGTGGCAGTATCCTCATTTGCAATAGAAAGAACCAAATCGTCCATATACAGACAGGTCTCTGCCACTTTCGCGGCATCAGGATAGAGCGGACTCATGTCAGTAGCCAGCTGTCGCACAGTGCGCATAGCTATGTAAGGGCTTGACTTGAGACCGAAAGGTTGCCTATTAAAGGCATAAGTTCGAATTTTTTCCGATTCGTTGAATCTAAATAAAATGCGTAGGTATTTATGTTGGTCTACTGGTACACCAATCCGTAAATAATATTGTTTTATATCAGCGTTCATTGCAATAGGAAATAATCTAAAACCTAACAATAATAAAAACAGATCGGCCTGTAAATTGGGTCCAATATGTAATATATCGTTAAGCGAAAGTCCTGTATGCGTTTTAGCACTCGCGTCCAATACGATGCGCGGCATCGGTTTATCAGGTCGGACTACTGCGTGATGCGGTATATAATAACCATCAGAGGACAGCTCAGATTCTTTAACAGGACTGAGGTAATTGTTATCAATATAATCCTGAATAACCTTGTTATAATTTTCGCGCACTATCGGTGCCTGACGGAGCTTACGCTCGAGTGAAACGAAACGGCGATAAGCGGTAGCGTGCGAATTACCTAATTCCGAAGGGTCCCTACAGAACGGTAATGCAACTGTATAACGACCTACGTCGTCACGGGTCACGGTAGCCGTGAAAATATTTTCGCAATCTGTCTCCTCTGGTGACAACAAGCGTTTCATGGGTACTTCTTCAAGTTCCCAGAACTTTTGCACTATATCATTAAGCGCTAACGCAGAAAAAGACGCGGCAGTAGGTAAAATATGTTTACGCGAGTAATCTCCCATAAGTACGTAACCAAATGTTGTAGATAAAGCACACGGTGCGCGCGGCCCACACTCGACCATATTTCCTAAGTATATAAATGGGAATAGCTGGGCACCTAACAATAAATCAATCTTGCCCGGAATATTCCAGCTTAAGTCAGCGAGCGGAAGGTTACGAAAATCTAGGTCGCGATCACAATCGATAAATTTCGAAGGCAATTGATCCGTAATGCATTCTACAACAAGCGCATGTATAGTGTATTTCTGATCCGGATAAATACGGGATTCAATGTCTAAATGAACATAACCGATTATCGGACTTGAAGCGGAACCAACACCTTTAACATAGGAATTATTCAACGGTATTATCGGTAAATTTAATAAACTAGAACAAGCAGATGTTATTAGATTATTCTGCGAGCCATTATCTATCAAACACCTAACTACAGATTTGATACCAGCGCTACCCTTAGAGCGCGCGTATACCTGAGCGGTTGACAAAAGTATATCACCCTTATGACAAGAAGTGTAAGACTGTGTATGTGTAACTGGTTCTGTAGCAAGCGGGGGCGCTCGAATGCATGACGAAGTCGTGTGAGCGCGATGAGAAGGCGCGGGCGAAGTAACGGTCGCTCGATGAGCGGGCGGCGGCGAGTACGCGACGGCGGTATTTACCATAGCCGCATGCGATTGCGAATTATTACTATCAAAATGCAATAACCTATGGTGTCTTTTATTACAGAAACAGACTGACGTACTCTTACAATCCGGAAGTTTATGTAAAGTGCTTAAACAATTAACGCAACCGTACTTCGATTTAATAAACTCATATCTAGCCCTTGCGTCTCGCATATTTTTAAACTGAGCGCAATCATATAAATGTCGATGGTTACCACTACACAAACAACAATTCGCGGTAACTGCTGCGTAAGATTTGGAGGTGTGATGAACGCGCCGGTCGCGTGAGGGCGACGTAACAACAGCAGCGGGTTTCGTATATGACCAATTTCGCGGGTTTGAGCGCTCCAAAATCTTAGCCTGATCTTGTATAAAAGCGATAAGCTGTTGTGTCGTAGGCACTTCCACATCCCGAATCGAAAGTTCAAAGGCTTGGATGGTTTGAGGATCCATCCTTCTCAAAGCGCATTGAAGAAAAATAAAATCAGTTAGATCTGTTATGCCTAATTCTTTTAGAGCTGATATCGAAGCGGAGTATTTACTAACAAAGGTATCAAGAGCGTTCGCAGTGTGCGAGCAAGTTTTTAAGTCCAGTATATTATTGAGATAATATGTACCTAATGAGCGTTTGTCGTGGTATTTCTTAACCAAACTATCCCACAGTATTTTATATGTTTCACCTGACGGAATAATACCGGAAGTGAATTTTAGTGCGTCGTGGGTGAGTTTAGAAATTAGATACTGTACACGTTGCGAGTCAGAAAGCTGTTGATTCAAATGAATATTAGCTTTAAAAGACTGATAAAAGGTATTCCAGTTTTCAGGGCGTCCGTCAAAACTCGGAATTACTAAAGGTTCTAATTTCACTACGGACTTGATCGAGCTACTGGTCTCGAGTGAACGCACCTTAGAAGTGGTTAATATTTTATTTCTAACGCGTTTAACTCTCGAGTATAAATCATCAAATGAATCGAGGCAAGAATACTCGGGATTGACCGGAATCTTTGATAACAAATTTATATTATTTATTTTATCAACAATGGACTCAAATTTATCGCGTAACTCATCTATTATCTCCGTTTCAGCCAGAAAATTCTCGTTAGCTCGCGTTGATGAATCGAAAGAAATTATACCTTTCGACGATGTGTACATACGATTAATACGTTGAAATAATAATTCTTTCTTTTGATTCAACATAACCAACATGACTTCGCGGCTTGATTCGCTTTCCGTCATGTTTATAAAATAATATCACAATACAACTACAAAGTGATAGGTATATCTACCTAGTTAGTGTAAAAACACAAGTTAAATTTAAATCCTAAAATGACTTAGCGTAAAGTACAGTGGTGGAGCGGTTAATAAGTGGGTAGGTATAAATAAGATCAACTAAATTAAGTATAATGGATATTATTACCAATTAATACGTAATTCACCAAATCTAACAATTAATTATATTTAAATACGAGTCTACCAATAATTACGTAGTTCTCGTGCGTTTTAAACACAGAATTTACCAATTTTACGTAAATCTGTGAGCGAGGAAAAATGGCGGCAAGAATTCACTAGAATTACGTGAATCTTTTTTATGATATGAATAGAAAAGTAAATTCACCAATATTTACGTGAATCACTGGCCTATCCGGCTCGAAGGACCAAATTGTGTGGTCAGGCGTGTAAATAGCCCGACCAGGGTGTGATTGCTCAACAGTTAGCGTACGAGGTGTAGGGAAGTAAACCACTTCTATCGATCAAAACAATCATGCCAGCACTAACCTGCAACACCGACCAAGTCCCGATCCTCCAGAAGGCAGCGAGCAGCGGCGAGGTTTCTACGGTCTCTTGCAAGGTATTGACCGGCCGGTCACGATCGAAGACTAGAGCACTCCACATACACCTTGTAAAGGTTACAAGCGAGTCCAAACACTACACGGCTATAGGACTAACGGAAAATCAGCTTCTTTTCACGAGAAATATAACTGATGTCCGTGGCGGAACAAAATTTTATATTAAAGGCGTCTTCTTCGCGAAAAGCGATGAGAGCAGGGTATGTCCGTTTTTTCTTGCACCAATCAGGTGCAGCGCGTTTACATTATTTGAAGACTGCTAACGCCATCTCTTGAGATCGTCGAGTACATTGGCAATATTACAGCAGTACCAGCACTAATTGCATTCGACAAACAGAATGTGGTTTACTATAAAGACTATGAAATTTATAATATAACGAAATATATTATGGTGCGATTATGTATGCATTTTATAAATATATTGGCGCTCCACCAAAGACCTACCTTCTATTTATTGACTTATCTAATTTTTTTCTGTTACACTTAAAGATGACCAAGTGTTACGATAAATAATTAATACAAAATATTTAATAAATTAACTGATCTCAGGATTAAACATACACCTTTAATATAAAATTCGATTGCACTAACGTAAATAATCTACTCAGCAACATGCAAAATATTGCTCCTGGGCCTTTTTTAATTTGTAGCCTTGAATCGTGTGCATCGTTATTGTCCTCTTGTGTAACGAAAAATTAATATCTGAAAATAATATCACAAAATATAAAAAATATCCTAATTATTTTTGCACGATTTGAATTTTTTCTCTTTGGTCTACAAATAACATGTGATATAAAATCTCTTACAGAATCGTGGAATCTATGAACTACCAGTCATTAAAAAACTATAAAAACTCATTATTTGAAAAACCACAGAAACCGAAATGGTGGTATAGTGGTAGAACATTAGAGTTGAAATGCAAGGCTTGGTTCCGAAACTAACTTTTATTGATGATTTTATTGATGGTGTCTGGTCATTGAAACAAAGTATAATACTGTCAATAATGGTATATACAGATAGATCACCGTCTTTTACAAGCAAATATTATATTTTCATTGGATCATCTACTAAACACTTACAGTGATCATACTAATAAAATTATTATTAAACATAGACGTCAAAACTGACAATGATGATTGCAACTCCATAGATTAGGTACTTTACTATAACCAGTCATGGTTTCCTCCGACTAAGAAAAATAATTGATGGATAGATCAAAATTAGGTCTATACCAGGGATGTTGCGAATATTCGCATCCGCATCCGCAATTGCGGAGCTTCCGTGACATTTGGAATTATTTTAAACCAAATACTTATGGCCCAGGTTTCTGTGGGATCGTTTAGCATGAGCGGAGTGGCGCACAGATGCTAATTTTTATAAAATATCCTAAAATCCGCATCCGTTGGCCTTCAAATATCCACCTCCGCATCCGTATCCGCGGATGTGAAAAAATATGATTCCGCAATATCCCTGGTCTATACTATGCTACGGGCAAAACTAAATTCTCAACCACTACACTTGTTGTACAATCCCTGACAACTGACCACTGTCCGGTACACAGGAGAGTACTGTCGTAGAGATACATCTCTAGAACAAGTAGGAAACCCGTGAAACAAAAGACCTTTAATAAACTAAATTATCCTCACAGAGCTAAATTCATTATTTTGTTATAAAATCAATCCGCCAAACCGTTGACTTATCTCAACATCAGTTACAAAAAATACACATGTACTTTTCTTTTTATAAAAGACAACTCCCGCATTAGGAATTACTCCTGTGCCGCGGGGGACTTTACAAACATACAAACGACGGACACGAAGAACACCCAGACTCAGATGGGAATCGAACCCACGACCTGTAGCATAGCAGTCAGGGTCACTAACCACTAGGCCAACAAGCCAGTCTTAGGCCAACAAGCCAGCCACTTAGTATAATACCTAGGAGATAACATTGTATTAAGGACACATCTGGACTAATTCGATATATTAAAAACCGTAATCGTATGCAGGTAGATCGCAATCACTAACCAAGTAAAACAGCACAGGCAATCACTAACCAAGTAGCTATTCATAATAAGCTTTTTTGAGAGCTAAAAAAAGGAAAAAAGTGTAAAAGGTAAAAATGCATTTATACGAATTACGTGTACATTTTTTTATATTCTACATTAATCTACATCACTTACACAAACATACTTACCTAATAATAAATCAAAGTAAGTAATCAATTCAAAAATTACCTAAGTTTACATACATAGTCGTTTCCTTTCATATATAAAATTCGTTAAAGGTACAATTACGGTCCTACGTAATTAGATATAATAAGAACTTACCCACATTTTATAACTGTACCTATCTATAATTTTAAAATATAATACCCATCCCATGTCTGTTAATGTGTATTACATTACATAAAAAGTATATCTCACGCCGTTGCGCGGCGTTCTTATCGCTAGTTGCAATTTCTCACAGACAACCTTTAGATGGACAGATACAATGGATTTGTGTATAGGGCAGTTAACAATTGCACGAATTTATCTAAGTAGCAATTTATATGAATATAAGAGTAAAGGAATAAATAATAATTATATATACCTTACTTATACATATACATACACACATACCGATATCAAATATAATTTACATTTATTTTACTCTACTATGTATTAAGGGATTATATTTTCCATATCATATTTTTCGGCACAAGAAAATACATCATCCCTTTTCTATTTTAGGAATCATTGAAGAATCAGACTCGACCATCACTGTGAAAACTGAAGACGGAGAAGATATAAAACTAACTATTCTCAAACATCCAATATCTTTAGAAACTTTAGATTATGAGAAAGAAACGAGTGACATAGATGAAAACGAGAGCCGTGAAATGGCTAAGAAGGAGGTCGGTTGCATAGAAAAGAAATATGACGCAAAATACATAAAGAATATGAATAAAACTTCAGATACAAAAGCAGGCAATCTATATTTATTAAAAGAGCCTATACCTTTAGACAGCATTAATTGGAAGAATGAGAAACATGAAATTCAAAGTTCTATTACTTTTAATGTGAAGACTGAACAAGGTTATTTATGCAGGACTACAAGCAAGAGGGACACAAAAGACGAATATCAATCTTGGAAGCAAAATGCATTAGTCATCTTTGAGTTTTCCTACGTCTACCCCTTCATACACGCGGGCAATAAGTACAAATGTTTTGTTTGTTTAAAGCCCTATTTAGATGCAAGTCTTCTAAATCAACATGTTGTAAATGAACACAGTATTAAAGAAATGAAACGAGAACTGAATAATAGAGTCAGAGATAAAAATTTAAAAGTTGATGTAACATATTTACAATGTAAAATTTGTTCTCAAACTTTGTCTAATTTACAGAATTTAAAAGTACATCTAAAAATTAACCATGATAAAAAGATAGAACCGTCTTTGCAGGACAATATAATACCTTTTAAATTAGGAGGTGAAAATTTTGACTGCCAGATATGCGGGGAAAGGTTTCTTAAACTTAGACTCCTCGTAATCCACATGAGCAAACATTTTAACAATTACAGCTGTGAGTTTTGTGGCGCCGTGTTTATTTCTCTTAACTTGTTGAAAAGACATCTACAGACTCACGAGTCTGGAAGTTTCCCTTGCGATAAATGTGATAAAGTATTCAGCAACGCTTCGAAACGAACTCTTCACACTCGTGGAGTCCATCTCAAACAGTTTCCACGAAGATGTCCCATTTGTTCTGAAAGATTTAACTCCAACTATCAAAGAACGAAACACTTGCGCATAATACATAACCAAACAACGGGATTATTTAGATGTGACACTTGTGGACGAGAATATGACTTAAAATATCACCTCTTAATACATATAAGGTCCGTTCATTTACAAGAAAGAAATCAAGAATGTTCTGTTTGTCATGCTAGATTCTTCTCGAAGTATTGTTTGTCAAGACACATGGTTATACATACAGGTGAAAAGAATTTCAAATGCGAGGTCTGCGGAAAAGCATACGCAAGACGCAAAAATTTGAGAGAACATTCCAGATCCCACGAAGCTGGTGTGTGTTCGATATGTGGTCAAAATTATGGAGATCAAAACCATTTGGTTGCTCACGTTAACAGCGTACATGCAGTAATGTAAACTTATAAGGCGTTGTAGCCCCTGTAAGCCCCTTACTGATATGATATTCTAAGTTATTCCATTATTATTGAATGTGTGAATGAAAAAACCTTTTAAATTCTGCTGGGCAACACCCTGCAGAATTTTAAACGATCGACGATCATTATACTTGTATAAATATGTATTTTGTCAAAGTGTTTTTGCAAAACAAATAAACTGTAGTGTTTATAGATATAGAATAAAAACAATATGGTTATATTGTTTATATTATGCTTGAAGACAATTAGGTCAATATACCGCCAAAAATTATACCTTATGAGTACTTTGTCCCAATTCCTTTTAAACAGAAATAACAAATGCTAGTTTGCCATTAAGCCAAAGACCTAAAATACTAGATACGTACTAGGGGTTATATTTGTGCATACATATTAAATACGTCAGCAGTTTATTCTGAAGAAGCCGTTTTAAAAAGGCACCATTTTATTTTCCCAGGATTAATGGCGTCTCACCGACCGGGCCCAAGGACCAGTATTTGGCAAATGACCATATCAGAGAGACAAAATGCAGCTACCTTTCTTGAATTCACCACAGTGAGGCCGTTCTTTTACCAACAAGCCAATTTTAAATGCTTTTATTGCAATGAAGTCTTTCCCGAGATCCATTCTGTTCTACAACACTCCGCTTTCCACGTAACACCAGAAAGATGCTGTTTATTAAAGCAATATTTAAGAAAAGGAAAAAGAGTCATTAAAGTTGACATTTCTGGTTTAAAATGCAGACTATGTGAGCAAAAGTATTCTGATCTCGACGACATTAGAAAACATTTAGCTGCCGCTCACAAGAAGGAGTTTAATTCTGCTGGCAATGGACTAATGGCTTATGACTTAACCACGAACAATGGTCAGCTATCTTGCCATAAGTGTTTAAAAACGTTTAATTCCTTTTTCCTTCTAAATAGGCACATGAATGTACATTTTAGCGTGGTCTGCGAAACTTGTGGCTTAGGATTCATGTCGCATCAGAGGTTAATAAACCACAGGATTGTACACCAAAATGGTGTACACAAATGCGACAAATGCCAAGAAGTATTTCCAACAAAACTCAAGCTTCGTTACCATTTGTTTAAAAAGCATGAGGTGACAAATGCAAAGAAAATAAAGCCGCTTAAATGTCCTCATTGCTTAGAACGATTTGCAGAGCATTATAGAAAAATGACGCACTTAAAAGAGGTCCATGGTATTACCTTTACTTTTGAATGTCCATCATGTAAAGCGGTTTTGCCAACACGAAGAGCTTTGACTGAACATACAACTAAACTGCACACTCAGAAAATCCAGTGTAAGATGTGTGGAAAGTGCTTTGGTACACAGTCTTTACTCAAAATGCATATGAGAGGGCATTCAGGGGAGAGAAACTTCTTCTGTGCAATTTGCCAGAAGGCCTACATGCATGAAAGGACGCTGAGACAACACATGAGAGTACATGGACCAGTATGGAAGTTCACATGCGCCGAATGCGGCAGTGGGTTTCATAATAGAAACGATTACAATAAGCATATGAAACAATGGCATCCGCAGTGGCAGTTCAAAACTATTGTTAAAAATTTTGGAAGTGACCTCATTAATTGAATGTTGAGCAAAATATAACTGCACCTAATAATTAGACAAGTATTCAGATATTTACACCTAAAGCAGACTACCTCAGAATTATTTTGGGTTCGATTCCCACCTGAGTCTGGGTGTTCTTTGTGTCCGTTGTTTGTATGTTTGTAAAGTCCCCCGCGACACAGGAGTAATTCCTAATGCGGGAATGTCTTAAAAAAAAAAAACAAAAAAATTATGATTCATTGGGCGGTGAAGTTTGGTAACTATAACAGAGACATTTATTTATTTCTTAATAGTTTTGTTGCAATGTCTGTGCCATTAAAAGAAACGTTTCAACTGAAAGGTATGCTGTTTTAACGAGGACGAAAATTGACTTTAGTGAAATGGATCTGAAAAATTGTTCACATTAAGCACGTTTCGCATAATGTACGAGTTACCGCGTGTAGATGACAGCAACATTGTCTTGGACAGTTTGGTTCTGGTTTCTGAAGCTACGTGCGTCGTAAATATTTTATTGAATTAGGTACTTATAACTAACAGTCTCGATCTCGAAGGATCATAATTATATTATTATATATATCGGATCGCCAAACGGAATACTATAATAATTCTCTATTTTGCTTCCTTGATATCATCGGCCATTTTGTATGTATGTAATTTCCACCAAAATAAATATGAAGTATATTAGTTCAATAATACGAATGTTTCACCAAGTTACTTGTAATAATCAAATACACAACTAAATATTACATGATTACAAAGAATTAACGGAGCCGATGAGTTTCGATGTCTCTATCAATTTCGCCATTACCAAAAACGGACTTTTTGTAAGATGACATCTCTTCAACTTCATCCGGCCAAAGGCCGCTCCAAAAATAAAAACAATAATCATAATATAAAAAGTTTGCAATGCTATTTCAGCCATAAACAAAGCATTAGACTCCATGTCCAGACTCGACCAGCCCGAACAGCACGCGCTGTCATTATCTTAACTCGGTCTGTCAATAGAATAGGTAACTAACTTCTTACTACGTACTTAGTTTTGTACATAGTACGCGCTATTGTAGTCCTAATTCTCCTGGGCTTTGCAGGCACAGTAAGTACGTTAGTGTACCTTTAGACATGCCAGATACTACTATTTCTGTCCTTTGAAAAGGTTTTGTTGATAATTTTGGGTTATGATGACTCCTTTTTTTTGTTGCAACTAACAAATAAAAATAATACACAACATTTTAAATACATAGTGATGTCCCGGTTTAATAGATCAACGCGGCCTCTATTGAATAATTTATGTAAATGAATCTGGTATTATTTAATTTAGGTAACAAATCTAGTCGATTATTTAGTTAAGGACTTTTGTACGGTTTTATGAGAGTTTAATTAATATTCGTAAAAGTTACTGTATAGAAGAGGCAGGCACGGTAGATTTCTGTTCGACGCGGACGGGTTCCCTAACTTCTTAAGGACTCTAGAGAAGACCGCGGTAAAGCAGATCCCAGTTTAATGTTTTGCATTTGTTAGATTAGGTAGGGTCGAAATAGGGAGGTGAAAGTAAAAAGATTGATGATGCAAATGTGACATCTCACCTTTAGTATTATCGCAATTTTTTATAGGCAAAGGTAACTGTCAAGAGGCCGTCGTGTAAAAAAGAAAATTAGTGTGCTCGGTTGATATAAAACTGTCAAAACAATTGTTTTTTAGCCACGACAATTAACACTGCTATACATTATCCAATTTGGAGTGCTATTACACTGCACAGAATAGAATGGCACACTAACTGCCATGTGCTTTTACACACTGCCGTGGCACACAGTCACAGCATAACATTATAATGGAAATCGGGCTTGAATCGCACAATTTTCTAAACGAAGAACTGTTTATTACCACTTAGGATAAACATAATAATAGCTTTAAAAATGTATTCGTTTTCTCAAGGGTGAAATATTATATAGTACTATAGTAGACATGAACGACATTTGGATAAGATTTATTTTTTAAATGTTATTAATTTGTAAACATTAATTGGTCTAGCTTGCGTTCTTAAATCTTCTTTTTACTACGCCTCTAAAAGTTAGGGTGACTACAACGCCTTTAAATTTAAACTTCCAGTGAGAGTATGTACCATATCTACGAGACGTAGAACAAAAGAGTGACACACCAATGTGCACACCACACACTTAATGTACCGCCTAACTAGTTTTATTTTTAGTTGAAATGAAATAAACAGTATTATATCACAATTAGTTGTCTTATTTATAAAAAAGGCTTGCAATAAATTCTACTTTTGACTTCAAGATACACATAGATCATTACTTGAGACACAATCAATAAAACGGGTTTTATAAACACTGGTTTAATCTAAGCAGTGGGAGAGAAAGCTGAAATGTGCATGTTTTGAAAACTATTAAATCGGGTGAGCTCGCACGGACACATCTACTTGACGGACGGACATATCATGTTTACTCTGCTTGCCAACAAGTGCCTTGAAACTCAATAAGCCAAAAACAAAAAAAATTAAATCATGGACATTCTTCCCCAGGACCTGAAGCGAAGCGTCGACAGGGAGCTCTCACCAGTATCTGGGAAATGACACTTTCCGAACGACAGAACGCGTCCATCCTTCTAGAGAGTACCACCGCGAAACCGTTTGTTTACTGTCGATATTATTTCAAGTGTTTCTTCTGCAGAGAACAATACTCCGAAATAAAGAACTTACTACAACACACACTTAGCCACGACATCCCAGAACAAGCAATATTACTTAAAGAATTCCTGCCAAAAGGAAAAAGAACAGTTAAAGTTGATATTTCAGAACTCAATTGCCGAATATGCCAACAAAGTTTCGATGATCTAGAGAAAATAAGAAAGCATTTAGCTTCAGAACATTGCAAAGCTTTTACTGAATCTGGGAATGGTTTAGTTGCTTATGATTTAACGTCGAAAAATGGGCAATTTTCTTGTCATATCTGCCATAAAATATTCCAAACGTTTATATTATTAAATCGACATATGAATGTGCATTTTAGCAACGCTGTTTGTGAGACTTGTGGTGCTGGATTTATGACGCATCAGAGGCTTATACAACATAAAGAAATACATTTACCGGGTGGCTATCCTTGTAATAGGTGCAATAAAGTATACACTACAAATTCCAATCTAAAATATCACGTAGAAAAAGCTCATGAAGGTGCCACGAAAATGAGAATGCTTAGATGCCCCCACTGTCCCGAAAGATTTGCCGAACACTTTCGAAAGTTAAAACATTTAAAAGATTCTCATGGGATTACTTTTACATTTGACTGTGAAGTTTGCAAATCTATATTTCCTAGTCGAAGAGCTCTAACTATGCATACAAATAAGTACCATACGGAGAAAACCCAATGCGAAATTTGCAAAAAGAGTTTTAGTTGTATAACTACTTTGAAGAAACATATGATTTCTCACACTGGTGAGAGGAACTACATCTGCAGCTTATGTCAGAAGGCTTATAGGCATCAGAAGAGTTTAAAACAACACATGCGGTCTCATATTCAAGGGGATGAGCACATAAAGTTCAACTGTGCAGAGTGCGGTAATGGTTTTCCAAATCGAAATGATTATAATCGGCATGTTAAAGAATGGCATCCGAGAAGTTATTTCGACTACTCTGTTCATTGAACGCTTTATTTAAATGTAACACCTTTGCTTGCAAAATGGCCCAATTTAATTCCAGTTTTTCTGTATTGTAGGCGTCTTCTGTCTGTTACAAGGTTGTGAATCTAGCTGTACAGGTTGTCCGCCTTTAATTCAAAGGTCATCGCTGTATTTGCAGGCAGAGCCTAAACATTTTTTTTTGTTGAAAAATATTGGTATGATTTTGTATGATTTCTTTAAAAAGGCTAGGTTTCTTTTGTTCTCGTGTAAGTTGTGTGTATGTGTGTGCAAGTGTTAAATTTTAAATCAGCTTCTTTGCTGTTTCTAGGAGCGACCTCGCACCCGCGAGAATGCTTGCTCGTTGTGTGGGCTCTCCCTCGCACTCCAGGATAACGTTGTCGGCCGTTTCCTGCGCTTTGAGACATCCTCTGCATAGAGGACTGTCTGTCGCATTGATGGTGAATAGGTACCGGTTTAGGACCAAGTGGCCCGTAATGGTTCCTACAACTATTCTGATGTCGAGTCGGTTGAGACTGAGCAGTCTGCAAGTTAGTTAAACGTGGTGACACGTTATATCAGCTTAGACTGCTTACAGCCCGGTATGTCGGCCCAGCGACCATTGTGCGCTTCCCGAGTCCTTATCCATGCCTTACCCATGAGCGAAGTTGATTAAAGGGAAGTGGCAGCAGCATAGTTGGACCTGCCACTGACGTTACAGATCCCCTCCTTGCTAGCTCATCGGCGGCGTCGTTACCAAGTAAATTACTATGCCCTTTGATCCATTGAAGTATTACCAGATTATTATTATTGGTAGAGTAAGTATTGGCAGAGGCTAAACGCTCCAGCGTGTGGTAGTATTCATAAATGAGACCGGAGTTCATTGTGTTGCCCTCCAGTGCCTTTAGGATGGCCATACTGTCTAACAATATATGAATGTTATACTCCTTTATACCTTTTGACATGACCACGGTAGCGGCGTAGGTTATCGCAACACACTCACATTGCATATGGAACTGTCTTGGCCTAGCGCTGGTGATATTTTTATATTTAAGTCTTATGAGAAAACTCCGGCTCCAGTCCCTGATCTCATCTTAGAACCATCCGTGTAGATCCGGACTTTATTTATTCCAGATTGTGTTGTTTATTGATCCTGTCGCATAGGGCAGCTATTAGTGGTTGATATTCCACTAATTGATTCCATAGTTTGGAATGGACACCCTCTCGGTTGTACTCTCGGTAGACCCAGGTGGTTAAGTCTGATGGCTGAAACAGCTGCTTCCTATGGTACAGCTCTAGTGATGCTAGATCTAGGGGAGTTGTGCACATGCAACCAGTGACGGCAGTTCATGAGAGTCTCTGAAATTCCTGCAGTTTGTTTCTGACAGTGCTTAGTTCTGTTCTCTGCCACCAGGCAATAGCACCATACGTGATGATTGGCCGTATGACCGTTTTGTATAGCCATAGTGTGGTTTTTGGTGATAGTCCCCAGCTTTTGCCGAGTAGTCGCTTGCATCGACAGAAAATAATGCAGGCCTTGTTCAGTTTTGCGTCCAGGTGCCTGTTCCATTGGAGTTTGCTGTCTAGTATCACTTCTAGATACTTGATCTCCTTGGTTAGGGCTAGACGGGTGTCTAATACTTTTGGTAGTCTCAGTTCTCCTAAACTACTTTTGTTTGTGAACATAATCAACTCTGTCTTTGTCGGGTTCACTGTTAAGTCGTGTTTTTCACACCACTGTTCAACGACCTTCAATGCGGATCTCATTCGATCACATACCATACTGTCAAAGGGGCCGTTTATGAGGATGGTCAGGTCGTCTGCATAGCCCACTGTGAGGAACTTGTGGTCAATGAGTTGAGTGATGAGCTCATTGACCACAATGTTCCACAGGAGAGAAGAGAGAACTCCACCTTGCGGACACCCTCTGGCCACCACCTCTCTCGTTGTGTTATTCACAGTAAATTGTATGGCTCTGTTTCTAAGCATGCTGTCGATTCACCCGGCAATTGTGGAGTCGACTCCATGTCTTGACAGAGTTTGGCTATTGCTGGTGAAGTTAGTTTTGTCGAAGGCACCTTCGATATCGAGAAAGGTTCCAAGGGCTGACATTTGCATTTTAGATTGCCCTCTATGTATGAGACAACTCGATGTAGGGTAGATTCTGTTGATTTGCCTATCGAGTAAGTGTGTTCGTTGAGGTTCAAAGGGTAGCTGACTAGTGCAGTACTCCTGATTTCCCTGTCTAATAGACAGGGATCCGAGCTCTCCAGCACTTTAAGTAAGAATGATGTGAGACTGATGGGTCTGAATGATTTCGGTTGTGTGTAGTCTCCTAGTAAAAACAAATGTACATTTAAGTTTTGTCTTGGTAGTGTTGTATGAAGAGACCGTGAGATAAGGCGGTCTTAGATACTGGACTCTAATACTGCGAACTGATATGCGTGTTGATCTCGATTTTCTTGTTTATAAATAGGTTTATATTATATGAGATAAGATTTACGCCTAATATATACGCTTTACAGAGACAAATCATTTTATTTTATCCTTTCCTTAAACCCGAGCGTAACTTTATCGATTTATTAGCGACATGAAAGCACTTTTAATATTCATAGTCTAGTCATAATTAGAATTGGTTTAATTAGGATGTCGATGCGACTGTCGCGATTGGGTAGTGCACCTTAGATGTTAGCGCAATACTGTGTAGATTGTTTCTACGCTACGATACGTAAACATGAACAAAATTGGTAAGTACATACAGCGCTAACAGCATTCTTAACAAGATCTTGAGTAGGTAAGACTGTTTGTTTATCAGACATTGTTACGTAGTTCCCAATAGGACTGCAAAACAGTGATTGTCAATATCTTTAGATGTACGTGTGTGTATGTCTCTGTTACTAACACTAGGGTAAATAAATTGTTACTAACAAAATGGATAGGTGTTATGAAATAAATTTATTATTATTATAATAGAGTCCTTCGCTCACAATCAATAAAATTTGTAACCTGTTCAAACCTCTAGTGTCGTCTATTTTCTTCGTTCTATATTCAACAAGCCAAAAAGCATCCTATTACTATTATATTGCTATAGTTAAATACATGAACATGGAGATGATGTATTTATCGATATTTATAAATAGTTAAGCATAAAACAGTTCAGTACCTTTTGCTCTTCTGGCTGTCTACCGCTTTTTTTTTTGGTTTAGTAGCTAGTGACGAGCTTAAAACTTTTTTGTTATTAATAATTTAATGAATAGGTAACCGTTATATTTCGACATCCGGGCGACACTTATTCAATTAAATAGGATAAAATTTAAAACCGGTTAAGAACTTCTGATTTTGAACTATTAACTCATAGTTAAAGAGATCAAAATTTGTTCTTGTTATGTAGGTACAAGAAAATTATCCAAAATATTTAAATGTGACCTAATTATTATGTCACCTTACAGTTATGTTAAAAAAAGTAACAGTAAACTGTTTTAACTTGCAGGCCCTACAGCAGAAACAAGTATCTGGCAAATGACAGTACCAGAAAGGAACAACGCAGCCACGTTCATACAGTACACGACTGTCCGCCCATTCATATTTATGGGCTTCAGTTTTAAATGTTTCTTCTGTATGGACTATAACTACGACCTCGCATCATTACTCGAACATACACTGACCCACAATATGGACAGCCGAGAAGTCATTTTAAAAAAATATATTACTAAAAGCAAAAGAACTTTGCAAGTCGATATTTCTAAATTAAAATGTCGATTATGTGACCAACACTTTGCAGATCTCAACATTATTAGAGAACACTTAATTGAGAGGCACGGGAAACATTTCTATTCGGCCAGCAACGGTATGACAGAATATAAAATGGAATTAATAAATAATATGTTTGTTTGCCATATCTGTGATAAAGATTTTCATAATTTTAACTTGTTAAATTCACATATGAATAGCCATGTTGGTAAAGTAGTTTGCGAAAGTTGTGGAGAAGCCTTCCTCAACCAACACATGCTAACGAAACATAAAGAGAGTCACTTAACTAAAAAGTTTAACTGCTTGTGTTGCAATAAAATCTTCTCAAAAAGAAGCCAATTAAAATATCACACAGAAATTGTACACAAAGGCAAAGAAAGGGTTAAACTGAAGAAATGTCCTAAATGTTCGCTTACTTTTAAAGAACATTACATTAAAATGACGCATTTGAAGGAAGCTCACGGTATTACGAAGAGTTTCCTTTGCCATATTTGCAAAAGTATATTTTCTACAAGAAGATCGTTGACTGAACATACCAACAAATATCATACGGAGAAATACAAATGTGAAATATGCTCAAAATGCTTCGCAATAGAGTCTAAATTAAAACAACATATGCGGGCGCATACAGGCGAAAGAAACTTCGTTTGTCCCATGTGTGAGAACGCTTACATGCACAAAATGTCGTTGAAAAAGCACATGAAAAGTCATAGTCTTATGTCCAAGTTCGTTTGTACCGAATGTGGAGCGAGTTGCTATTCAAAACATCAACTAGTAAAACATATGAGGCTTCGTCACCCATCCTACGGAGATATTAAGGAATAAATTGTTTTTGTTTAATTTTTGTTTGAATAATGCCAATTTTCTAAAAACAAAGATTTGAAAGTTTGACTGGATTTGTTAATTATTATTAAAGAAAACAACAATGATGTAGTGTTTCCCGTAGAATCGTAGTAAAATCGCAGATTAATAAATTTTAAATAAATAGCGACTCTAGCTACAAACGAATAAAGTTTCACATCGCGCACAAACACGCTACTATGATGTAAACACATTAATGTGTGATAACTACGCGTCACAGTTACTGACTGATTAAATTCACATACTACGTCTAACGGCTGCCAGCTAGACCAGGCAACCTAACGTCTCTGATATCTATGAGAGACGTGAGGATAAGCGCTGCGGAATGATTGTATTCATATACCAACCATCCTTCCGCAGCGCTTATCCTCATAAATACTAAGTAATACCACATACATATTTGTCTGGCCTGTTGGTCTAGTGGTTAGTGACCCTGACTGCTAAGCCATAGGTCGTGGGTTTGATTCCCACCCAGGACAAATAATTGTGTGATGAGCACGATAATTTGTTGTGTCTGGGTGTAATTTATCTATAATATGTATGTATTTAGAAATATATAAGTATGTTTATCAGCAGTCTGGTTACCATAGTACAGGCTCTGCCTAGTTTGGGATCAGACGGTGTGACGTGTGTGGAGTTATTATTATATATTATATGATAGTACCAGTAATACTCTAATAAGTTGCAGTAACCTAGAATATATTTTTACGTGCACGACCACCTTTGTTAATAATAATTGTTTTCCTATGTAGTATTTTTGTAGAATTCCTACTGTTTCTGTAAAGGTTGTTGTCTGAAAAGGGAACAGAGAATCGATAACGTTCATTGTACACGTGCAATAAAAATTCATTAGTCTACTACTTAAGGAATGCTTTTTAATACTTATTAGCTGGCATGCACTTATTGGCTGGTTGTGAAATGACCTCAGGAATGACAGAAGTGGATAACTATTGATTGTATGTATTTATGTTAAAAACTCTAACTCTACACCTCCCCCCCTTCTCTATCTATTCCTTCCCATGAAGGTCTGTCCACGGCCGAGAGACACACTGTATGGGGTTCTTCAAGGAAGGAGTGTACACGTGTTTATAGAGTCGGCAACGTGCATGCGACACCCTTGGAATTTAAAGCGTCCATAGGCTACGGTAACCGCTTTGGCGTTTGTTTGGCATCGGCGGCGGCGTGGAAAAAAAATAGCCATGCTCTTCATGGGGAAGAAGGTAGGTACGGTCGTTCGGTGTCGGGTCGTTCGGCTCCCTTTGATATCAATTGATATCATATGGTTGAAGTGGACGATGGCTGGCGCGTGCGTCATGCTCGTGAACGAGTGCCGTTGGTTGGGGCTGGTCATTTCTGAACTGCTATTACTTACACATAGTAGTAGTTTGCGCGACTGTTTATAGTTTAGAACAATACGTTACATTGTCCTCACATTTAACTTGCGCATATAAACAATGTAACCAGTGATTTGTAAAAAACATGTTGAAAAAGAGTGTCCTTGGAGTTTTTTGCCTGTTCTTCTCCACTGGATCTACGAATTGGAACAGGCAACTAGCTTCATGACTGACTTAGTCTGACCGACTACTACTCCTGAAAATTCAAAAATACCCATAATGGTTTAATTGAAATAAATGATTTTGATTTTGTACTAGTTGGACCAGTGCAATTCAGAAATCTGTATTCATTTGCTGTGCTCTCCTTTCTACTCTTAACCCACCAAAAACTCAATGTATACTTCCTTCAAATTTCAAATCCTTAGCTTGCACTAAGTTTCAGAGGTTTTCATAATCTTTCATAAACAATTTAAAATTATCATTTATTAACATTTAAAATAAATTAACGCTTACATTTACAAAATTTTGCTAATTTGACAAACATTATTTCATGATAACCACATTTTCTAAATAGGAGATAATGGAATGGTCCATCTGTAGTTATGAATAAAATTTAAATTATTAATTATTTTATTTAATTTAAATACTACGGATTGGCGGGTAAAAAATCAAATCAAGCCAATTTGAAATTCTGACTAAAGTGGGCACCAAGCTCAACATCAACTAGCCTCTAAATTATGAGAAACTCGAACAAATCAGTGTGAACCAGGCCAAAGTAAATCTAACCATAGCGTTCCAGGCCACAGTGAACCATTCTTGACAGCTAATATACACAATTAGCCTGAATAATATTTCCAAAGAATTTGATGACACTTTTATCATGGCCATACGATGCTCTCAATCCACGGGACGTAGAAACTGACCCTGGTGTAGATGCCGGGCTGGCCCTTGTACCCGCAGTTTCTGCCGTATGACGTCACTCCTATCACAGTGTGAAGGCACGTGGATATACCTGGCTTGGCCTGGAGAGGACCACCGCTGTCACCCTGAAAGTGTAAAAAAGAATCATGGCTATAATTACAACTTTAAGTCCTTTGATAAACTTAAGAGTCGACTAACTAAAATATGTGATATATTATCTTAGATCCACTTACATTGGATTTTTCCTATTTTGACAAACATTATTTCATGATAACAACATTTTCTAAATAGTTAGTAGATAAGGTATGGTCCATCGCTATACTTATGAATAAAATTTAAATCAGTTCATTTAAAAGTAAATATCAATTTAAAACAAAACTGTAACATAATATAATCTTCAAATATTGTATCGGTTTTAAATAAACAAATAATAACTTCACACACCTCACACACGGCCGTCTGATCCCAAACTAGGCAGAGCCTGTACTATGGTAACCAGACTGCTGATAAACATACTTATATATTTCTAAATACATACATATTATAGATAAATTACACCCAGACACAGAACAAATGATCATGCTCATCACACAATTATTTGTCCTGTGTGGAAATCGAACCCACGCCCTTTGGCTCAGCAGTCATCACTAACCACTAGACCAACAGGCAAGTCAATATATATAATAATAATAAAAAAAAAATCGTCAAAAATTCATAACATTTACATTGTAACCTGGCATCATTTTTTTGTACAGTACATAAAGATTTTTGTCACTAAGACAAATAATTTGCCGTAACTTACCCTTACTTTCACAATTATGTTTTTGATCTGATTTAATTTACCTCACAAGTGTCTTTTGAACCACTTTCATCGCCATAGCATAGTTGAATGGTGCTGTTGAACCCTGTGACTAGATTCCGATGTGGCGGGTAGTGGACTAAACAAACTTCGTCGTAAAATGATTGGAGCGTCACCTGGAAGATTCAATTTATTTGAGTACAACACTACGTCGATTTTTCGAATCTTTGGTTCATTTTTTGAGTAGGTATGGAAGTAGAGTCCATATATAAAAAAAAAATAGGTATGGAAGTTGACAGCTACAGAGTATAGAATAACGTAGTGTTTGTATACTCTTCGGTATAGAACGGCCAAAAAGAAAAGATGGATGGACTGCGTGAAAGATAATATGGCAAGAAAGAGTAATGAGATGAAATTACGAATGATAAAGAAGAATTGAAGAACCCCAAATAAAATTGGGAAAAGGGTGTGCAGATGATGAACTTCGATTTTGAAATATAAAGTACTTTTTTCACATAATAAACAATTATATATCTAAATCTCAAACGACTTAACGAATACTTGAAAACTATACAATGACATTAGGTAAATATATCCTTACAAAAATACTGTATTAGGTAACATGACATGAATTGCCTTAAAATGTGTAAGAAGTAGGTCTGTACTGTAATAAATTTATAAGAAAACAAAAGCATAGTAATTAGCCTATTTGAGAGTGTTATCACGTTATTTCGCGTCCTGTTGTTCCCATAATTTCACCTTAGTCATCCTTAATTTCATGATGATTACATTCTACCATAATAGTGGTAGGTAGTCTTACTTAAACAGTTCGTAATATCAGTTTCTGTAATTGAGAATTTGAGATATACTACCAGTCACAGTCTCTACTCACAATCTGTAATGTATTAGCAAGTTGCTTCCTGTGTCCCATGGCTCCCCATCCGGTGGCTGTGACGGCTCCATAAAAGAAATCGTCTATGTTCAGGCAAGCAGGGAACACGTGCTGGGTAAAGATCACCCTGATGACAGGAATTACGATTAGTAGGTACCTAGGTATTATAACTATAAGGGAGTCTATTATATATATCTGTTAGTCAATTATATATCAGTACTAGCGACCCGCCCCGGCTTCGCACGGGTGTAATGCTGATACTAAATAAACTACAAAATGCCTTTTAAACGTCACAGCTTTTTTGTCATTAGATAATACAAACATGTTTTCTTTAAAGATATGTCCCTGCATTTTAAATCTAAACTAATATTATAAAAAGGAAACATTTGTGTGTATGTTTCTAATATTTTCACACAAAAAGTACTCGATCGATTGCGATGAAACTTGGTATGTAGATAGCTGGAGACCTGGATTAATGCATAGGCTACTTTTTATCCCGACATTCCACGGGATCGGGACTTACGCGGGTGTAACCGCGAGGCGCTGCGAGTCTGTCGGACTGCCGACAGAAGTGAAAACTTAAAACGACGTATCACATTAGTATGACCGTGACGCGAACTAGTAAGTACACACACTAACCTCACAATGTAAACCAAATAATTGTTAAAATAATTATTATTACGAACCAATAATTACATTAAATTAATAATGACAATTATTACCTATTAATTAAATATACTAAACACACCGACACTACAGCGAAGAGCAGCTGACTGCAGTTTATGGCTGACTGTATCTTTCTCGCTCGGGTACACTCGGCGGTCCCGAGTTCACCCAATCGAGCCTTTCACTTCAGAGCGTGACGGATAAGCCTAACTTACTATCTACGAAAAAAGGTGTGTGCGGTGCGCCAAAAGAAGTTTTCACTTCAAAAGTAATAAAGTAGATTTAGTAGAAAGTAAATTTCTTTTTACTGCAACATTTTTTAACTTATTGTATGTGGCCTTGTTAGTGTAGTTTACGGTTAACCACGTCACATCGAGCACTTGCGTGTGTCTTACTAAGTTGCGGCCATTGGTGGTAATAATATTTTTTGGACCACACCATAATTGAGCTAGGCCTGTCGGGTCTTGCTCGCTCCCTAATATTTCAATTGACGGACACCAGCAGGCAAGTCAGTTACGCGTTTTTGGTTAACAATTTAGGAGTCTCACCTGTTACTCGTTTCCAACAACGCTATGTCATGGTATTTGGATGGTGGGTGGTATTCTGGGTGCGGTATGATGTTCTTGACTTTGTACTGGTGCCAGCGCTCCGGAGGATCCGTCCGCTTCAGGATACCCATCGCTACGAAACTAACTTTGCCCCTGGAAACACGATTTATATCAGTTATCAGAAGATTATCCTGGGAATACTGAGAGTATTTTAAAATTAACGTAAACAAAAAATTACTACTGTAGTCG
Organism: Callimorpha dominula; assembly: GCA_949752705.1. Lineage (NCBI taxonomy): Eukaryota > Metazoa > Arthropoda > Insecta > Lepidoptera > Erebidae > Callimorpha > Callimorpha dominula. The sequence continues at coordinate 8,276,196 of OX457017.1, read as the reverse complement.
TCTACGTCGGCGTAATTAGCGCTATAGGGGTTATTACTTATCAGAAGCTTTTGCTTACTTTTGCACCTATGTGTTTTATTGCGACTAACTTGTTGAATTGAACTACATTGAACGATACGGGGACACGGCAACGCTATTATAAACATGCTTGTTGGTGTTACCAACAGTTTTAATTCTAAGTATGAGGCTAATTTTACGAGGCGAGACTCGGTTGAGGCAGGCCCCACACGTAACACTCCCGTTCACCAACGCAGTAATCGCGAGCAACTTGGAAGAAGTTACGCGCTCCCTGTATTGTGTATGACGACAATAAACAGTCATTATATGCAAAGGCACATAACGGCTTTACACGAGTCACATGTTGGCAAAGCTTGTTAAATATGGATTGTTGACATAATCCTACTTAAATATACTAAACACAACACAATATTATAAACGTATAAGTTTGTGAGGATGTATGGATGTTAGTTACTCTTTCACGCCAAAACTATTGAACCGATTGCGATAAAACTTGGTATGTAGATAGGTGGAGACCTGGATTAACATATAGGCTACTTTAATCCTGATATTCCCACGGGATAGGGACTTACGCGGGTGAAACCGCGGGGCGCTGCTAATAATGTATAATTATGCTACTTTGAACCTTATTAGGTAGTTTTATTTTATCAAACAATAAAATAAAATAAAAACTTTCCTCTTCGTTCATTTCAAACACTGAGAAGTTTGTCACGCTGTTAAACCCTAAATTGAATGCGGGCAATTTCGCAAATGCCGGGCCCACTATGCCCCAGTCGTCATTTACCGACAGCAGAAGGCGTCACGAACGGGAGTAGTGCTGTGAGTGCTGTGACTAAGTAATTTGAAATATATTAATTACAGTTTGTGTTTACTGTACTTACAAAATAGCGCTAGATATGCAGTGTCCAGCAGTCAGCACGAATTTATTACTGATGAGAGACCCTCCACAAATCCACTCGGCTGTGCTCAGCTGAAGACCGTAGCCGAGGAGAGCCTGCACAGCAAAAGTAAGTAGTAGTAACTTAATATTAGGCGAGTCGTATCAGACAAAGAAAAGTACTGTTAGCCAGTTTGGCCGTCGGTTTGCTAGGTATGATCGCCATGATCGGGTATCCTGGTTCTCTTACGTTCAGCTGATTGAACATCCCACTCACCTTCATAGATTTTTCGAATTGTATCGATCGCGATGCTGTTCTGTTTCTGTTTTTGCTTCTCTTGTTCTTCTCGCGACTTGAACTAAACATATACTAGGATTGACGACCTCTGTATGCATGAATGTCTATTTTCATTGAGTTTTTCTATCCTACTAACATTATAAACATGAAAGTTTGTGCGGATGTATGGATGTTTGTTACTCTTTCACGCAAAAGCTACTGAAACGATTGCGATGAAACTTGTTATGTAGATAGCAGGAGACCTGGATTAACACATAGGCTACTTTTTATCCCGACATTTCGTCGGCATCGGGACTTACGTGGGTTAACCGTGAGGCGCAGCTAGTGTATAATATGTGTGCATTTACAAAATGAAATATCTAGGTATGTTTATACATGTTCCAGAAACTGTAGAACAAGTTCTGCTTAGTTGGGGTCAAGATGTTGTGCTGTGTTATATATCCCAGACTAATATTTCATTATTGTTACGAGCTGAAGTTCGGTATTAGTAACATACACAAATGTATTACCATATTAGACACAATTTATTTAAATCATTTACATATAACACAATTCTCACTATTTAAATTATCACTTGTACTTTGCACTTATATTTCCATTTCTCTATTTACGTGTTTACTCGCTGATCACTCAACTAGAACTCAATCAATCCTGCAATGGAACGCCTTATATATATAATGAATGTTATTTCGTAAAGAAATCTTGACATTTCCCGAAAACTCGATCCATTTGGGAATTTTCTAACAATGTGGGACATTCTATAAATAGACTATTAGTTCCGTTCATTATCAAAACATGGCGTGCATCTCAATTTAAGTAATCGTTATTCTTTATCACTTCCTGTAATTGTCAATAGATATTTCATATCAACTTATTTTTATGGTTTCGTTCCTCAAAAGGAAAAAAGGGAACCCTTATAGGATCACTTTGTTGTCCGTCTGTCTGTCTGTCTGTGTGTCTGTCAAGACCCTTTTTATAGGAACCCCTGGACGCATCCAGTTGAAATTAATACCAAATACATAAGTAATAAATAAGGGACCGCGTCCCTTGAAGCTGTAGAAAATCAAGCTTCTAAATCAACGCAATCGAGAGATACGGTACATTAAGCCTTAGATTTTAAAAAAATTTGAACGTTTCGCAGGTAAATCAAAACCTATAGGGTACTTCCCATTGACCTAAAATAATGAAATGTGGTAAGAAGCAAGGTCTGACAGTACAAGTTAAGGAAAAAATCCGAAAATAAAATTAAAAAAAAAAAATTATTGCCGAGATGGATTTTTCTATAAGTTGGCAGCACTGAGTTACCGCGCGAACTTTGAACGCTACGTTCCAAATGTTGGAGGTTCTGGTTTTATAGCTTACCATCAACCGAGTAGCATTCTGTTATGTATGTACTATAGGGTAGGAAATAATATCCTAATAATTGTCATGTATGAACTAAAGAGTAAGAAATAAATTACTGGTTAAGACCGCCACTATATATATATATATATGTGTAACGTCCCCTTCGCAGGGCAGTCTCGTAATAAACGCAGATAGGTTAATATTGTTTCACTCAGTTCCACCAACAAACCACATTCTAACAGTTAAGACTCACCATATGCGGAAACTGCCCTCTCTCGGCGTCACGTCCGACGTTGGCTGCCAGCACACCAATTCTTGAGTATTTGTAGCACTGCTTCTCTTTGTGCCAGTGTTTCACCAGCCCCGTGGTGGTGCCGCAACCATCGACTGGCAAATTTGCCAGGTGTTCTAAACACCCTGGAATCATTTGAACCAAATAATATGTAGTTTATTATTTCCTTAAATTTCTCCTGTAATAGTTAAAATGATTCATTACAGTAAAGCCAGGCGAAGAGAGAAATACTAAATTATAGTTGAGAAAGACTTAAAAAACACTATCCACCTCCTCCATTGTCAGATCATCGATGATGACCAAGGTGGTAAGTAGGTACATGTATATCCAAAAGAAACCTATTCACTCTACTCTTAAATGTTCTAGGACTAACTATGTATATTTGACTGGAAAAATAAATTCATGCAGTTCGTTCCAGAAAAAGGAGCTCGCAAAGCGTTTAGTTCGACTCTCTGTGTGTCGACGATAAAGGATGGAACTTCTGCCTGCATCTAGTTCAAAAAAAGGAATTGTGAAGGGTTTATTTAGTTCGAAGAGAGATTTCGAACATTTCGAACACCAAAGTGAATTTTATATAAAACTGATAAGCAGGCGACTTTGCGATGCTCAAGAGTGTGTAATTCCCAATTCGTGAGCATTACGTCGTTTATAAGCCTACGGGCGGACTTTGGTCAGCAGAGTTAGAGAGTAATTTAATCGTATTCATGCCATTTACTATAATTTCTTTAAATCAAATTTAAAAAAGTCACTTGTCTAAGCCTGCCTGTAACATTAAGCGCTTCGCAGGTTGACTCTCAACTATAAGTAAATATTACCTCATAATGTGCCTAGCCGTAGATATCTAGACAATCACTATCAACAAGTGACATAACTCTATCTGTTAGGTACCTATTATACAGTCAAAGAGCCGAGGAGCTACAACTTTTGTGCTAGACTTAACTAGCATCTATTAGACTAGATCTACAAAACCAACATACTTCAGATGAAAAGATAGTAATTTTATAAATTATAATTGGAACCCATTAGTTCGGGTTACATTGGCCCTAGGGTGTTACTTTGACTCAAACTGTTACTTGTATATGTAACTTCGTTTCACCAATTCATGAATGCAGCTGAGAACCATGAAACTACTTTACTGATATAACTATATGTATACACATAGCTTTGTCGATAACAGCTCGTGATCTGCAAAAAGCGGGGCCAAAAGTTCGTAACTTTTTGGTTGTTATCCCTAAATAACATTTAACTGTTAAATAATTGTGAAAAACATCAGGACCATAAACTTAATATACTAAGTTTATGATCAGGACTTACCGTCATAGGCCTTATTTCCCGTTCTGAAGTGGATTCCACCTTGCTTGTCAATAATAACATTCCTGAAAATTAATACATTTATTACGATGATTTATATATATACTACTAACTGTATCCATAGGAAATCAAATATCCTATCCATATCTCCCATTCATCACATTTGCCTTAAATTATCGTATTACTGGCTAACAACTGAGTAAGTATCCTACTAATATTATAAACGGTAAAGTTTGTGAGGATGTATGGATATATGAATGTATAGATGTATGGATGTATGGATGTTTGTTACTCTTTACTACTGAACCGATTGCGATGAAACTTGATATGTAGATGGCTGGAGACCTGGATTAACACATAGGCTACTTTTTATCTAGATATTCAAATGGCACCGGGACTTACGTGGGTGAAACCGCGGGGCGCAGCTAGTATCTAATAAGTATGACTTTTCTTGCTGACATTGTCACGGCGTGGCGACGGGCGGTTCGAGTTCGATTATCACGCACGCATTCTTAAACTTTTCGCGTTAAAATATATTTATCACGTTTTAACGGTGACGGCAAACATCGTGAGGAAGCCAGCGCTATTCAGAGCTCCCCAGAAAGCTGCGACGGTTGCAACTAAACCTTCTGAATATTTTGTAACTGACTTAATCCTTGGAACTGAGTTAATTACTATTCACATCATGACAGCCACGAGTGGCCACAACTACAAGTCGCTCAAGACCTCCGCCAGTATACCAAACTAGCTGCCCCGACAGACTTCGTTCTATCAAAAGTTATTAATTGACGTCAAATGTTTGACAGCTGGAGACGTGTTTTAATTATTATTTAGTGTGTGGTTCGTATAGGAAAATAAAAGTGTTGTTTTTACTCTATTTTACTCCCAATTTTTACGTTTTTTCTCTCCATAAGAACCTTCCCTGTGCCTTAACGAAAATATGAAATAAAAAATCAGCCGAATTGGTAGCGCCGTTCTCGAGTTTTGCGCTTAGCAACACATTTGGCGATTCGTTTTTTATTTATATAGAAGATAGATAGATGAGCTTTATAATCTTTATAGCTACTCACTTGACGTGCCGGACTTTCTTGCAGTCTGTGCAGCACACGATGGGTGTCCGTCCTTGAAACGAACAAATCTGAAACATACAATAGAATGAAAATTTCATGACATGTATCATTGATTAATCTATTACTCTATAAGGTGATTAAAATTATATTACTTAAAAGATAATTACTGTCGCTTAGTTTGTATAAATAATAGGGTTATTGCCTATGGTTAAGTTAAACTACTAGTCCTCAGGAAACAGTAATGGTATACTTAAATGTGAAAGACAAACATGTTTGGTATTATGAGCCTAAATAATGCATGTACAAAGTTTTAATAAGTACATAAAAGCGGTAATGTTACAACTTATTATACATTAGGTAGGTGTCATCGGATTATTCTCAAGCCTTGCTTGCTAGACGACCGCGCTTTTTTATATCTGTTTTGTATTTGCTCCGTGATCTGTACCCACACAGCAAAAATATACTTTAGCGTCATCTATCGAAGGCCACCCGAACTAAGTAGTCACTATGCGTTGTCTCGCTCGTCATCGTGCAACTTCCCAGCATTAACTATAGGTAAGTCCTTAGCAGAAAAGTAAATAAATAACGCAAGAGCTTACGGATGGGTGGTCTTTTCTTCTAATACCATCAACGACGGAAAGACAATGGCACGCATTGACGCAAGTGCCATTTTTCCCTTGTGAGTCGTAACATTTTGATCCTGAAAAGTAAGGAATTAAATCGTCATTGGCCCCAATTCTGTTACTTCACTCGCTAAATTAAAATTCACTAAATTTTCTTCATATAAGAAGTAAACCTTGTAAACTTAGAAACAAGATCTTATTTCAAATTGAAACAAGTAGGTAACAAATGTCGCTATCGAAATAAGCAATTTATTTTTCGACTAGTAGCGAGAGCCGCTATCCGTTGAATGCCATCTCTTTTGCTCTGTGTTTTTAGTAAGCGTCTTCGTAGGTGTAGATTAAAAACACGTCATCCTTGTTCGTTTTGAACAAGTTTTTATACGGCTATTATACAGCGTTTGAATAAATCAAGACTCTCGCTGCGTGGAAATAAAGTTGAGTATACGTTGACAGGTTATAGTGAAATTTAGCGGCGCTGAGAAATAGATGCTAGTAACAAATAGACCTTATTACTAAGGACACTAGGTTGATTTCATATGAAGAAATTAAGTCAGGTTTTAGTTTAGTCGAGTGTACAATAGAATCGGCACCATTATCTGAGTAAATAGAGCCGGTAGTTTTTATTATATTCTATTCTATTGCACTATGAACAAATTAAATGTAGATTGAACTCTAGGCTTCCTAAAAGCGTTATAATGTAACTTTTGGTAATAGAGAAATTGTGGCATGCAAAAGTTTTATTAACATTGTAAATACACTGTCCACTACCATTGTACCTTCTAATCATTAAGACACCCTAAGGTTGCCTACAAAAATCGCATATTCTGTCAAGAAAAATACTACCGCCAAAAAATACACAAAAAAAAGTGTTACTGCAGGTGCAGAAATAAATTCCTGGAAGAGGTTGAGACGCTCTCGGATCACCTCTACATCCGATTCGAGCTCTCCCGGACCCAGGACCCCAGCGCGCATCGATCTCGCCGATCCCCGCGATGGGCTGTGGGTAAACTGAATAGGGATCGTCTGGAGGAGGAGGCCATCATTCAGTCTTGGCTATATCATCTTCCACCTCCGACTGAGGAGGTAGATGTTGGGGCTGGCAGCCTTTGCAATGCGTTTACGCAGATATGCGATGCAGCCATGCCTCGAATTCACAGTCGTCGTCCTCCGAGGAAGGGGGTATATGGGTGGTCCCAAGAGCTAGCGGAACTCCGAGCGGCCTGCATTCGTGCCCGGAGGTCCGGACAGCTGGCGGTGTCGTCGCAATGATGAGGTGGAGGACCAGCTTCACGAGGAGTACCGCGAAGCGCGGAAGACCCTGAAGCTGGCCATAACCCGCACCAAAGAGGCAAAAGAGGAAGGAGATACTGGAGGGTCTCGATCGTGACCCCTGGGGTCGCCCGTATCGCGCGGCGCAACAGAAGCTTCGCGCGCAGGGCCCCCCCTAACTGAGACTTTCCAGCCCAGCTTCCTGCAACAAGTGGTCGAGGGTCTTTTCCCTGAATTTGCGGAACATACGCCCCCGTCAATGGCCCCATTCACCGAAGACGGGGGTGACGAGGAAGAAGAAGTTCCGCTTATTACAGATGCGGAGCTAGGAGCGGCCATTCTAAAATAAATTTTTTTTTTACGTGCGCTGATGTACCTCAACCCCCCGACGGATCCGCAGCTGACGTTCACGGGGCTTCATGAAACAACTTTCTAATGATTTTAGGAGTTAACGCCCAAAAGGAAATGACTGACGAAATTTGTACCTGGCTTTCGATTCTAGAACACGGATATACATCCCACTAATATTATAAATATCAAAGTTCGGATGAATGGATGGATGTTTGTTACTCTTTCACGCCAAAACTATTGAACCGATTGCGATAAAACTTGGTATGTAGATAGCTGGAGACCTGGATTAACATATAGGCTACCTCTTTATCCCGATATTCCCACGGGGTCGGGACTTACGCGGGTGAAACCGCGGGGCGCTGCTAGTTATACATACTTAGATATTTATTTTTGCTAGAGATCGCCTGGTCACGGTAACGTTATTAGTATTACCGTGGCCTGGTGGTCGAATTTCAACAGCTGATAATATTGGCTGGCCTGTTGGTCTAGTGGTTAGTGACCCTGACTGCTGAGCCAGAGGTCGTGGGATCGATTCCCAACTAAGTCTGGGTGTTCTTTGTGTCCGTTGCTTGTATGTTTGTAAAGTCCCCCGCGAAACAGAAGTAATTCCTAATGCGGGAGTTGTTTTTTTTTAAAGAAAAAATATAGATGAATACATGCATCCAAAAAAAATGTACCTAAGTATGATGAATATATCTGTGTAATATAAAATATCATATAAAATATGAATATTATTATCTACTTAGGGGGGGGAACTACTATTGCTAGCACATCAGCAGCCCCCTTGCTACTGCCCGCAGAAGCGTCACCACCGCGCCGGCAACCTCACTGTGTAACTCGAAATAGTCACCGACAAATACGGACATGGCGCCTTCGTGGCAAAAGAAAGCAGATGGAGGAATAGACTCATTACATTAAACGAGAGAGCAAGCAAGGAGGCCCAAATAGGTACTATTAATGCAGACTTATTAAAAACTCTGCTCTTACAGTACAGCGCAATCTAGCTCTAAAGACTTTTTTCATCGCAAGACCACAGGGTCACTAAGATCCTGTCACTGACCTCTATTGTATAATAGAGGTCAGTGGATCCAGTCATCTTTAACGTGGAGGTAATTTCCAAGCATGGCAGTTTCTTAAATGAGTTTTTAACTGAGAGGATTCCAATCTTACTTCTCTTAAATTAAACATACCTTCTTCAGCATCAAAATCGCACTTCAGTGTGTAAAAATTCCAAATCATCACATTAAGTAATACTAAATAGTAGTTTTTGTACATTATGATTATTATAAAATGTTACTAAACACTACGTGTACCTCTTCGGAGGGAATTTTAAAAACTAATGTTTTTCTGAATATTAATTTTGCGATTTGCGATAACCGCAAATAATAAAAAAAACATTAGTTTTTTGGTACAAATTACTTTTTGTTCGGCTCAAGATTTACAAAAAAACAATACTTCGCCTGAAAGAGAATAGCCAAGTTCGTGTTGGATTGGTTTTTCCTTAATGTTGTACAATAAACGTGTAGTTCCAGGGATGAGCGCCATCTCATGGACTATCAGTCGGATGTGAAAAATCTTTTTCTATTTTTAACCGACGAAAAAAAAGGAGGTTCTCAATTCGACCGTATATATATATATTTAGTTTTTATTTTTCTGTATGTTCAGCCCTCACTCCGTTATTTATGAACGAGTCGGCGCCAAATAATAAAATGATTAATTACCTACGTAGAGCCTATGTAGGTACATATAAAATTTTGATAATTAATCAGTTTGTTGTTTGGCGCCGACTCAAAATAAGTTTATGTAAAATTTGATAGTTTATATAAATAAGCTCAATACTTAAGACTTAAGGTTTATTTATTTTTTGCTTTTTAGTTCATTTCCTCGGTTTAATTTTTTGTTAAAAAGATTTTTATTCATAACTCAATTATATTTAATATCACACTACTTTACACTACCTTTAGACGTGAAGCAGTGACAGTCAGTATACACGTGAAAAAACTGTTTTAACATGGAAAAAAATATTTTTGTGATAAACGTCCTACAAGTTTTTTTTTGCATAATTACAATTTTTGAGGTGATGTCAGGTCCAGTCAGATTAGGGACTTGAGGGTATTCCGTCTCTATTAAATTTAAATTTGGTTTTAATCTAACGCCAAGGCGTAGGGCAAAGTTGGCGCGGGTTAAGAAGTATACCATTAAATAATTTAATAATCGCCAATCATGGCATAGTCAGAACAGCGGCTTTGATTTGCTTGTCCTCAAATCATAGAAGCAGGCGTGGCGCGTGCGCATGTATCTGGCCTAAATTGGGCTTGTTATTCGTTTCTGTCTTCAGTCGAGCTCAACCAAAAACCGTGTCATTTCTTTTACATTTTGTCAAACATTACGAAATGGGGCATTGTTCAGTGGTTGTATGCGGAAATAATGCCATCTGATTTCATACGTTAGTACAAGAATTGTATTAAATTTTACAAAATAATAATTAATAAATAAATATATTACTCTGATGTTTACTTGATGAAATAATAAATCCGCCATTTTATTATCTATATATTATGTTTTTATTTTAGATATCCCAAGTTAAAAGAAAAGTGGATAAATGCTACAGGCCGGGCCCCAAACTGGTCTCCCACCAAAAACAGCTCAATATGCTCCTCTCATTTTGAGTCAAAGTGCTTTCAGTATTTGCACTTCGCTGGTCAGTAAAATCATTTGCTTACTACATAGTAGGTGTCCGTAAACAGAAATGCGCCGATTTTATAAATATATATTTTTTTTACTAAATGGGTCGTTTATTTTTTTTCGTTTTTCATCACAACTAACAAACAAAAACAACTACACATCATTCACATTAAAAACATATATAAAGAACCAAGAAGTTTCAAAGGCCATTCCTAAGATTGAAAATCGATAACTTTACCTACACTATATTTTCGTAACTGAAATCACTAGTGTATACCCCACTAATATTATAAATGTGAAAGTTTGGATGGATGAATCGATGTTTGTTACTCTTTCACGCCAAAATTACTGAACTGATTGCGATGAAACTTGGTATGTAGATAGCTGGAGACCTGGATTAACATAAAGGCTACTTTTTATCCCGATATTTCCACGGGATCGGGATTTACGCGGGTGAAACCGCGGGGCGCTGCTAGTATAATATAAACTGCTTTTGCACAGTACAGCGATAATTATTGATATCTAGAGGTATGTAAGGCGGACTGTAACTCTAAATAAACGCTATTATTTACACGTTAAGGTGTGTATTCGACTGTCAAGCAGTCATTGCCTTGTTGATATACACTCAAGTGCGTGTGAGTCTACGCATCTATTGACTTTGTTGAACGGCATATGTAGTTGTTAGCTAGTTGAAGGGAAAATTTGGAGACAGCGGTTTTCATACATTTCAAACTAAACGGCAAATCTCCTTGTTTCTATGATCTAAGTGCTCCGCTAAAGAACTTTTTGGTCGATGCGCCATATCGACCGTAAAGTGGCTACTACCATAAAATATTACTCAGTAACTTAAATGAAATAAAATTATTCAAACTTTTAAACTTGGCTCGTCACTACCCAACACAAAAAAATCACATAATTGGCACACACATGGCGACCTTCAAAATACAAGATTGTTGATAAAAGCTTAATCTTTGTTTCTAAGGAAATAATAACGTCGCGTCGATAAGATACTTAACTTGTTTTCCGTCACAGATACAGATGACTAGGCGTTGCCCGCAGTTTCACCTGCGTTTACGGTCACTGCTCAGCTGCTGAGGGCCGTAGCGTGATGTTACGTAGTTTATAACCTTCCTCAATAAATACTCTATCCAATACATATAATTATTTAAATCTGACGGACAGTTCTTGCAAACAAGCAAATAAAAAAATCTTCAGGTTTATTGTATTAGTATAGTAGATAGTATAGATATCAGGGTGTTATCCCTAAACCGAATAAAGTTTTAGGGATCCATATATAAGCATAAGCTTGGTAGGGTTCCGCACCATCGTACAAGATTTCATATTATGTTAATGTAGGTACTTCACTATTATGCCGTTAAAATCGAACAAAAAAAAACACCTTTCATAACGGATCATGAGCTATACAGCCCGCTGACAGACAGACGGACGGACAGCGGCGGCTTAGTAATAGGGTTCCGGACGTTACCCTTCGGAAACCTAATAAAAATGCGGTTTGCTGCTAGACCTAAACTAGGCCGATTTGACTAAATATTTATTAAATTTTTGTAAAGCGAAGATCGGGGTTAGCGCGTCATAAGACTGTTCCGCTAACAGACTTTCAGGTACATTGTACTGAGTGGACAGACGCACCGCACCAAATCTGTTAGTATTTATTGCTCTCGCTCCTTACTGGTGGCCATTTTTTTTCGCCCTGTACACCTGTAATCCGAATCTTCAGGGGAAAATATGGAAAAGTTTCCCAGTAAAGTAGTAAAAATTCTGGCCAATGATGAGTGTTTTTGGTCATGGTGTCATCATCTTGTTTGTACTTCACTTATTTTAACGTTAAAAAAGAAGGATTAACTATAGGTACTGCAGGTATCTATATATTTTGACAAAAAAAAAAGATGACTTGATTAAGTATTCTACTCAGAGGTCGGTTTTTTTTATTGGTTGAAAGGATTTTTGAGTTGGGGATATTTATTTTTTATTTTATGCTTGTTACAGTTCACTTATAGGGTATGTGATCGAATTCTGCATTAATTTGCTGGCAGATAACCGATAGTAATTTATTTAAAGATCAATGAAAAAGACTTTCAATCTAATACAATAAGTGAAAAAAAATATTAGGAGTAGATACAAAAACAAGTCCCATAAAAACTATTTACGAGTACGCGAGACGCACGAAGTATCTAATGCGAGAATTGTAATTAACTGTACTATGACATAATATATTACAAATATTATGTAATAGCAGCATGTTTTTTTAAGTATATTGGCGAGTCCTATTCATATTAATAAAATATACGTTTTTACTCGCGTGAATAATGGTGGGTCAAACAGGTGACTAGATATTATTAAAATTTAAACAAGTGTAAACTTTTAACATTGAGCAAGGAATTATTTACGTTTTCCTATATCGTGGGTTATTAAGATAGGTACCATTGTATGCTCTATGGGAGACGGTTGTTCATGGTAGGGACGGACATGGTACGACGGACCATATCCGGCCGGTCCGTACCATGTTCGCACGTGTGTATGCAGAGCGGAACCGACTGGCCATCAAAAAGGTGCGCCGGACACTTAATAACATTTAAATATACATTTTTTTAAGAGATTTGGTGCGATACGATCCGTACAATGTACCTACCTAAAAAGGTGTTAGCAAACCGACTCTCAGGACGACCCAACCCGGATTTAACTTTTTTAACAAAACATCAGATATATTACCATAGGCATAGCCTGACCGGGGGAGTAACGTTATAACGTCATAAAGAAATTATGATTGTTTATTGTTGCCGTTGCCCGCGCTTCGTTCGCGAGAAAATTTTGATATGGCAACCGTACATTTCCGGGATAAATAACAATAAAAATAAAATGACACGGTACGTCTCACACACGGCCGTCTGGTCCCAAACTAGGCAGAGCCTGTATTATGGTAACCAGACTTCTGATAAACATAATTATATATTTCTAAATACATACATATTATAGATAAATTACACCCAGACACAGCTCAAATGGACGTATTTGTCCTGGGTGGGAATCGAACCCACGACCTCTGACTCAGTAGTCAGGATCACTAACCATTACACCAAAAGGCCACTCAATATTCTATCACTACATATTATAAAACAAAGTCCCCCGTCGCGTCTGTCTGTTCGTGATAAACTGGAAAACTACTAAACGGATTTTCTTGCGGTTTTCACTAATAGACAGAGTGATTCATGAGGAAGGTTTAGGTGTATAATTTGTACCCGAGCGAAGCCGGGGCGGGTTGCTAGTTTCATATAATTTTCAATTTGTGTAATGCTTTTTAGGGTTCCGTCTTCAAAAGGAAAAAGGAACCCTTATAGAATCACTTTGTTGTCAGTCTGTCTGGCAAGACCTTTTTCTCAGGAACCCGTGGACGCATCAAGTTGAAATTAATACCATATACATAAGTCTGCGGTCCCTTGAAGCTGTAAAAATATCAAACTACTAAGTCAAAGCAATCATAAGATATGGCCACATAAGCCTTAGATTTTACCAAATTTGAACATTTCGGAGGTAAATCAAAACCTATAGGGTAGTTCCCATTGACCTAGACTCATGAAATTTGGTAAGAAGCAAGGTCTGATAGCATAAGTAAAGGAAAAAATCCGAAAGTAGTTTTTGTGATGACAAACTTATATTTTGCGGTACGATTGTTGACTTTGTCGTACATCGCAACCGCAAAGTTAAATTTGTCTTTCCAAAAAGACGGGCAAAAGTCTTCGAGAATTGATTCCCGAGATGGACGTACTATCTACCAACATACAAGTTTGTTTGCTTACGGAACCCTCGGTGCGCGACGTTCATTTGACCTAATTGTACAGGGTGTAAGAAACAATGTACCGAATATTGAAATAGTGTATTTAGACCATTATTCGCAGTCGAAAATCATTGGCATTTTCTGCCGGAAAATTCATATTTTTATTTATGACTAGCAGCGCATCGCGGTGTCACCCGCGCAAGTCCTGATCCCGTGGGAATATTGGTATAAAAAGTAAATATGTTATTATATTATTATTATATATGTTAATCCAGGTCTCTAGCTATCTACATACCAAGTTTCATCGCAATCGGTTCAGTAGTTTTTACGTGAAAGAGTAACAAAAATCCATCCATCCATACTTACAGACTTTCGCGTTTATAATATTAATAGTATTTTAATTTATTTTGGTTAAAAGTGATACAATGAGTAAACAGAATATTTTACCGAAAAAATCAATTAAACAACATTTATGCAATCAGCTGCTTCGACGGCGCTTTGCGTTTCAGGTAATTCAACGTACCGCACAAAAAGAATACCGCGTACATTGCGTAGCCCTAAATGAAACTAATATCTAGACTATAAATCCGTAAACTCGTATTTTTATAATGAACTGACTTTTGTATTGTGATAAGTATAAACAGAAAGAAGTTTTTGTAAGTTTCTCGCGTAGCTCAAACTTATACGCTGTATATAATAATTCAGCCAAAATTCTGTAATCAATAAGTAAATATCAGGAAACATACTGTTATAACCTCATCTAACCCAAATGATTCACCAACAATAGAGGGAATCTGGCGCTCGGCGGCCGCTGGTCACTGTTCTGGTGCCGAGGCGGTTTGACCGCACACCCTTCAGTCCCCAGCATGTCGTGGCCGTAATTTCTGTCGACCCCATACAGTATAAGTAAAGCAAACCCTGCACTGCTCACTAAAAGTGACCCATCCTATTCCCCCCTCTCTGATCCGTAGAGGAGGCGGTTTGACTGCACACCATCCAGTCCCCAGTCTTGGTCATCATTTCTGTCGACCACGTACACTATAAGTAAAACAAACCCTGCACTCCTCGCGTTAAGTGACCCACCTGATTCCTCTCTCTCTCTGATCCGTAGACGAGGCGGTTGGACCGCTTACCCTTTAGTCCCCAGCAGGTCTTGGCCACTATTTCTGTCGGCCTCATACACTGATAATACCGCTAGAAGCGCCCTCAAATGATACGTTAATCGGGTGATGATAATAAAACTAGTTTAAAATATTAACATGAGAATATAATATTATATTATTTACTTACATACCCTTAATTATTACAAAACATTTCAATTCCAAGCTGAAATTTACATTTAATACTTATTATGCCGCTCCGTTGTACTTGGGGTAATTAGGAATGATTGTTTCTTGGTTCCTATAGACATCATGTATATAAAAAGCTAAAGTTTACAGTTCAATATCTTTTTTACTCTGTTAGTTAATCGTTTTTTTGACGATTGTAATATGTCCTTGTGCTTATGTATTTTGAATTTTACGTAATTCGTAAATAAAGATACATTTTAATTATAACTTACTAGCTGTGCCCGCGACTTCGTCCGCTTGGAATATAGTGTCTTTGGGTAGAATTTTTAATTATTTAGGCTACACAATACTTCCATACAACTTTTCATCCCCACTTTTCAACCCCTTAAACCCCCTTTTTCGCATTAACAAGTAGCCTATGTCCTTTCTCAGGCTCTAGACTATCTGTATACCAAATTTCATTTAAATCGGTTCAGTAGTTTTGGCGTGGCGACGACACACAGACGGACAGGTAGACAGAGTTACTTTCGCATTTATAATATTAGTAAGGATTAATAAACTTAATTTAACTCGAGATTCGCTATTAATACATACATCTTATATATTTACTGATCAGATATTTATTTACTACTGTCACAGATTACTGAGTAGTTACTACGTAACAGATAAATCATTCTCTACAAAAATATCGATACCTAACGTTTTAATTGCCTACTCTTTCCGCGCTTTAAAATGTGTGTAGGGTTGCCTCTTCAATATTTGTTTTTTTTAAACCATTACAATTGTTATGTAATTAAGTACTTAACGCTTATTTTTCATTTCCAAATGTTTTAGTATACAAAACCCTACATGTGTTTTATTTTGAAGTAACTAATAAGCTTCTTCCTTTTCTAAAATCTCGATTATTAAACTGTTTGGTGGAAAATATTCTAAAGCGTACAAAAAGTTTTAATGAATAATTTGAGAGAAACAAGGGCGTACAGAGTTAAAAGGTTCATTTTTGATAATTACATAAATAGCGCTGCCGGGATTTATCTACATTAATACACTGCACAAAAACAACCATGTCAATTTTCACTATGAACTTTACAGAATATTTTTATTTATTAATTAAAGAATATGTCAATATGATATAAAATTATGTTTCATCTAATTTAAAAATAAAAACGTGTGCGCGCGATGCATCTGTCAGCAACCCACTGCGTATGAGGTCCGCCGGCGGACGAGCGGCCGTTAGGTAGTTAGCGCGCGCAAGTACATCGAGTGACATAGGCCTGCTAATGCCCTTAATGTAACGATAGATGGCGTTGTAGTCAAATTAAAAGGCGCGATGTTACTAATGTTTGTATTGCACGACACCGGTTCTGATGACGCTAGGGGATCATTTTCCTTAATCTTTGATCACTCGTAATATGGTTATGGAGTATTTATTTATACCCATACATATACCATAACCACCATTTGGAATTCAAGTATATTTGTAAAAGCCATGAAACACATGCGAGGCATGATGTCCGCTTTCTAAGTATAGCCTTCGCTATACTGAGGCTGCATAGGATGTTTACTTTTCATATGATTCTTGTAATTATTTGCTTGAGTGTATGCAGACGGACACAAACTACATTTGTATTTTTTTTCTGTATTATGAGACTGTAAATGCACCTTTAAAGCTTTCTTCCTAGGGTAGTTTTTCCCGCAATAATCACATCTATACAATCTCTCACCGGTGTGTGACGTCATATGATCTCTCAAAGCCGAAGGGAGGTAAAATTTCTTGTCGCAGAGAGTACACTCATGTCTTAACAGCTGTAAATGAGTTCTCTGATAATGGTCTCTTAGAGTTTTGCGAGAATCGTATATTTTATCACAATTCTCGCAAGGGAATTCTCGCTTCTCGCCGTGAACGTTCATTTTGTGTCTATATCTCATATGATAGGAGATGAAAACATCGTCGCACTTGTTGCAAGGATATGCAGCTTCGTTTTTGTGTATTCTCGCTGTGTGGAAGTTTCTAGAATTCTTTGAGCGAAATGTTTTATCGCACTCTGAGCAAGGAAACATCTCAATACTTCTGTTAGAAACGTGAGTTTTTTTATGAAACACCAAATGTCTTTCTTCGAAATAATGTGCCCCACACACATCACAAATATATGTTCCAAAATGTTCCGCCATGTGTTTTTTTAGCGCTTGGAAAAAACTAAAAGGCTTATCACACTCAAGACACTTCAATTTCCCGACCTTCAATTTGAACTTAATAAATTCACAATCAACGTCTTTGTATATAATTTTGTTGTGTACCGTAGTAATGTGCTCTTTGAACGAATCGATATTATCGATATGGGCTTGACATAATCGACAATCGATTCTATCTATATCGACTAAAGCCATTTTTCTAGGGTTTATGAATTCTTGGTAAGTTCTTGGGTCGTGTTCTAGTGTGTGTTCTCGAAGTTTCTCTGGTTTGATGAACATTTCTCGGCAGTAGAGGCAATGGTAGTCACTAAACATGGCTATGAAAGGTGTGACGTATGAGTTTTCGATAATAGTGAGGGTGTTTCGAAGAGTGTTGAATTCTTTGTCCAGGATTGCAGGACGAGGAGCCTTTGGTACATTGTCTTCTAGCTGAGCTGCTTTTGGAGTAGTTTTCGATTCTGAAACATAGAACAGAGTAGTCAAGAAGAATAATGATGATCGGTCACAGTTGATTTCTACCACCATACCACCATACTTTACACGTGGGAGAGCCATGCTTCGGCACTTATGAACCAGCTCGACCGGAGTGATAGCGCGGCCTCACAGAAAATCGGCAGTGAAACAATGCTTGCATTGCTTTTGGCGGCGTGAGTGAGGTTACCGGAGGCCCTAACCTTTCCCTCCCCCCTCTTTCCCCACCCCCTACTCCCACCTGAAAGGCCGCCAATGCAGTAGTCATTTACCATCAGGTGAATCGTCTGCTCGTTTGCCCCCAATACCATAAAAAAAACTATCCTTTAAAAACCCGCCTTTAGAAGGTGCTATAAGTTAGAGGGCTCGGACTGCCCATCAACAGCCAATTCAAGTTACAGGTAATCAGGTATGCTTAGAGTGCGTTCAGATGACGGGCGTTGGCTGCGCGTCAAACGCGCGTTAGATTTTTGTATAGTATTCATATAGCAAGCGTTTCTCGGGCGTTGAACGGGCATTGACGCAGTTAAGTTCGAGTTCTGTATTCGGTGTTTTTTTTCTATTTCTATTCGGGTTCATTTTATGTATTTTACATTATTATTTTATACAAATTTTGCGTGAAATGTATGAAATGAAATGTCATGGAACTCATGCTATGTGAAAAATGGTATACGGACTTTTATTTAAATGGAATCCTTCTCAAAGGGAGCGTTGAGCGCGCCTCAGATCAAAACGTGTGTTAGCATATAAACGGATTGAACAAAATGCATGTTATCAAGACGCGCGTTCGACGCCCGTCATCTGAACGTAGCCTTATTACTCCTACTTTCTTCTGGAGACTGGAGTATCTCTTATGCTCTGCAGAGCTTCACGGGAATGGAAAAGCAACGTAACACAAATAACTGACATCGGTGACCAGAAATTGTTAATTTACATCTTAAAAAGAGTGTCCTTGTAGTTTTTTGCCACCGGATCTTCTCCACACGATCTACGTATTAGAACAGGCAACTAGCTTCACGACTACTAACTGACTCTTACTAACAATCCGTTAATTGACTTGACTGATTGATTTGAAATTCAAATCAGTTTCGCATTATTAAATATCATAGCAATACAGTCTGTAGCCAACTTGTACGAAATAACAACTTGTGACGTCATGCTTTGCTATCCAACTCATTTAATCAAGTTTTTGAGTGTAATTTAATACCTCATTTTATAAGGACGATCAAACAATTTATTTTAAACAGTCTACTCTATTGTTGGTTTATTTGAAATATTTGAACTTTTTTTTTAATAATGTATTCTAGTACCGTGGGTCACACATTACTATTATTCTTGTTAACCCCTCCAGCTAAGCGAAATGCTTGTGTTAGGAGTGGGTCCACGTCCATTACGCTAGCGCCGCTTTTGATTTGTAAAACTACTACCTACTACTACTAACTTTATTACCTACCTTTGCACTTTCTCTTATTGAGTTTCTCCTTCATTTTCTGCAGTTGATTAAGCATGTCTGCCTGCATAGATGTATTTAGCTTCATAGTACTAGCGCCATCTGTTATGGACCGACGTAAACGACGTGTTTTTTTTACTTTTCGAACTTGCCGTACCAATGGTAAAGATTCATCTTTGATTGTTGTTGATTCTAGGACGTGAAATAAATTATGTTATTTATGTTTCGGGTGTTTGTTTGCCACTACAGCGGTGTACTGTACTATTAAGAAAAAAAAAAGGTTTCGAGATATACAAGGTGGTGCAAAAGTAAAGTCATAATTTCAATAGGCTACCATTTTGTTAGAAATAAAATAAATTAGCTCTGTTATCACGAAAAGTTTATTAAATTATATCCGACAAATAACCACCACAATGAGTTGATAAATTAGTAAAGACAAAAAAGTTTCCATTATTGTTTTTGGTTTAGTAGCTATTGATGAGCATTAGCACTATCAATAAAAAGTACTATTCCTAATTGTTTGTTAAACTTGGTGCACAAAGAGTATGATTTTGTATCCAAAATCATAATAAGAATGTATAAAAACAAAAGTCTTAGAGTACACAATTTACCTGTCTCAATATTCTCAGCTAATGGTTCCATATCAACGTCCCCATGATCATCATAATCATTATTGTGATCATTCATCAGTTCATCTGTTGCATTATCATCAGGATTGATCTCCACTCCTACTGTTACTGCCTCTTGCTTTACTTCTACTTCAACTTTTATCGTGTTTTCTTCTCCCTCTGTAGAAGATAAGTATATTTAAAAAAAAAAAAAGAAACAAACATTAAAAAGGAGAGGCTAGAAAAAATATATTTGAAGTGGGCTTTTGAGTCTTTTAAATAAATTCCATGTATAGCAGATAGGTGGATGTTGAAATTGCATCAAAGAGTGAATCTCAAGACTCAAATGCGGCTGCATTTTTAGGGCATATTTATTCATCTGAGTTAGCTTTGCTCTATCATCTGGCAGGATGTGATCAGCAAGAGATGTCGTGAGGTGTTCCGGAGGGGTCTCTCTTAGGGCCGCTCCGTTAAACGTTTCAGTATTTTTATGAAGCGAAATAATCATTATTAAATCTTTTACGAGTTACAGTTAAAAAAAAGATGCATTTTCAAGCAAAAATTTAGAATTTTTTACTTTACCAATGCTCATTTTTTTCTCCAAAACCTCAACTTAATGATGAAATAAAAATAAATATTGTTTGTATAAAAACATTTTGTTTAAAACGAGAAATGCCAAAAAGAAAATTTTTCAAGAAGAGAGATTTTTCAAGATTTTTTTTTTATAAAGACTAAATTTCATGTAACACAAAACAAAGTTTCCTAAATTATACTTTTAATATTTTGTTTTTTTTTTTCTCTTAACACGTTAAGCGCCAAGGCACCTCTGAGGGTAATGTTGTGGAAATGACTATTTTTTTTCTTCCATAAATGCCTTCTGGTCCTAAAATACTATGTGAATTTGATTTTTTTTTTCTATACAACTGGCTTTTTTTGTATGTATCATATAATAAACAGTGGCCCCAGAGACAGAAGTTAACAGTAAATAGAGAAAAGTGGACGTAGAATAAGAAAAATAAGAAGAACAAATAAATAAAAATGCTGATGATTATTGAAATAAAATTGGAAATTACAAAGAGTTGTTTATTTTTTTCATTCTTAAAAAATCTGTAACTCCTAAACTATACAATATTTCTATACCCCAGATATACCAAATGATTTGTGCGGGCCAGTGCGGTGTATATTACCATATACACGTGGCGCTTAACATGTTAAATTTGTTTGGCCCTGGACTATATTTATTATACCAAAACTAAAATCTAACAGTAGTCTAATTGAAAATAAAAGACAGCCCTATTTTAATGGTTAATTAAACTTAAAACTCCAGTTATAAGAATATCTATTCATCTATTCACCATGAGTGCAACAGTCACCCCTCTATGCAGAGGATGTCTGAGAGAGGAAACCGCTGCCCGCATTATCCTGGAGTGCGAGGGAGTGACCACACAACGGGCAAGAATCCTCGCAGATGTGAGGTCACTCCTAAAAGCCTGTGAATACCCTTCTGTGCCTCTGGACGAAGTTGAGCTGGCTCAGCTAGCCAGCCTAGCTCCTAGCTTATCTGATTATCTGAATGAATAATGCTCTGTTTTTTAGTCTAAATTATGCAGAAAGACCAATACCAATACCATAACAGACTTTCAGTGTACAATTAAGAAATTGTACCGAATGCCTAGAATAGAAACTTCCATGAATAGTAATCATATGTATTAAAGATATCGCTTACTCACATATTATTATTAAGTGACGTCCAACATGGAGGGGGTTTCATCCTTTCATACAATCATAAATCTTTAATAAACACCCCTCATTGCAATAATATAGCATAATAATATTAATTCTAAAACATATAAATATGATTTCACCTTCATGTATATGCACATTAGCACTGAGCAGCTGTTCCTCACACTGAAGTACTTGGTGCCTGAATGTGCAAGCATCTCTCAATCTCATTACACACGTAGCACAGATCAAACGTTCAGTCTCCTCCGCATCGAGGTGGGATAGCTGAGATAATAAAGATTTGTCAGTCTATGTGATTTTAATTATTTGTTTTATTATTCCCTATTTGGAGCAGTAGTGGAGCATTTAACAGAAACAAGGGTTATCAAGGGTCGTTATCAGGGTGCGGTATCTGAATCGGTCGAAATGCAGAAACAAAGCCCTCTATCAAAAGTATTATAAGTATTATATATTAGTATTATATACTAAGTATTATATGACTATCAAATATTTAAGTGCTTGTGTTTAATCATGTTTTAAAATCCATGGCTATGTTTAGGTTATGCTGTGAAATATTATTATGTTCCAAAATAATTTGTTGTTATTTACGTCGCCAGAGTTGTACGGCTAATTCTGGTTTTACAGTTAAAAATTTAAATAAATGGGAACAGATTCAGATCAATCTAAAGCGCAATTTACGAGCAGTACAGTAAATAATAATATGCAGCTAAATAAACCAACCACGAGACCAAAACAGTCGACAAACATTTCCGAATACACTTCCCTGTTGCCAAACGATTCATACTCATAATTTAGGAAGCGGCACCTCTTGATCATACCGCAACATCTACACTTCCCAGGGTCCACTATTGGACCCTTTTTGTTAATATTCATTTTTCTATAAATTCACATTTATATACCGATAACAAACTAGATTTATAAACTTCTACAAATAGACCGAAATGAAAACCACAAAATGTCATCATGTCACTGTCAATTCCATGGTAGCGTTTTGTTTCGATATTGACAAATATGTTTATTTAGGTAAAAGTTGAATAACTTTTACCTAAGTAATTAATAATAATTCCAAATCATTAGTTGATCGACTTTGAAGGGACTCTGTAAGATCACTTTTCTGTATTTCTAGTGATAAAACTGGAACTTGCATATTTGGAATCTTGGACCACATACAAATACCACATATTTATGACCTCAGCTCAGTAGTACTAATGTATTTAATTTTGTATCAGATAATTTTCTAGAGCGCTCTTTAAAGATCTATACATTTATCTTTTACTTGTAACGATTAGAGCCTTGAAGTAGTAACTAAACATACTATGCGTATTTTAGTTAGTCCAGGTGACCTATGCTTCAAATATCATATGTTTTTTGTCTCATTTTATTCACTCGTTTTCCTCTAGTTAAAAAGTGACAAAACAACGCCGAGCATATGCTATGAAATTGATAAAACGAATCGACTGGTACCATGAAACGCAAACGTCACGAACTGGCTGATTGAAATGAAATGTTTCGATTTGTTGAGTAGCTACAAAATAGTATTTTAAATGTAAAGTTAACTTATTGTATATTAAATGGCGACTCTGGCAGCTCCAGGAAAGGGCAAGGGTCCTATTATAGATCCTGCGCTCTGCCGTTGTTGCAGGTCCATTAAGAAATGTCGACTTTTAACGACGGAGTACGAATGGATGGGCAAGAAGGAAATATATTCGGATATGTTTATGGATTGTTTTGGCCTTCTTGTAAGTATATTATTAATAATAGGCAAATTGTTTAAATAATATTCTTTTCTGTCTACAGTATTTTTTTTAAACTATTGTTCACTGATTTATAATGTCTGTATCATAATTTGGAGATTACGATGATTCTGAAGTTCGCGGTTCTATTAGGATTTTTTTATTAGGGACCAGATACCTATCTTATAACGTGCTCGACCCCTAATAGTCTTGAACTCCTATTTCCTGGGCCCAAAAAATAAACTATAAAATTCAAGTATAATACACAAGTAATCACATCCTTTTAGGAATCTAAAGACATGAGTACAAACACAAATAAATAAACAAAACAGTACAGCATACAACTAATGTGTAGATCATATGACTGGCCTGTTCGTCTAGTGGTTAGTGATCCAGACTGCTAAGCCAGAAGTAGTGGGTTTGGTTCCCACCCAGGACAAATAATTGTATGATGAACACGATCATTTGAAGGGCACAGGCAAATAACACGGAATGTCACAAAATTATTTTTTTTTTTTTTAAATATCATATCTTTGTCTATGGTATTTTTAATTCCAATCATTAGAATTTAAAAAAAGTTAACAGATGGCACCCAAAATGCAGTTTTGTTTATGGCCAAAACGAAAAGAACTGGGAATGTCCATGACATAACAGCCAAGAACAAGGATTGTCACATCTGACAAACATTTTTAATAATAAGTTTACAAGTGATAAAACAACTCATTTAGAGCTTCCTGATTTTTTAAATAAAGATTTTTTGCCAATAAGCATAGTAAAATATAAAGATTTAATGTGTTTAATGCCATTTTGTACCAGAGAAGCTCAATATTCTTTCGTGGGAGAGCCATGCTTCGGCACATATGGGCGGGCTCGACCCGTATGATACCACGGCCTCACAGAAAACAGGCAGTGAAGCAATGGTTGCATTGCTTTTTGCCGAGTGAGTGAGGTTTCCGGAGGCCCTAACCCTACCCTCCATGCCTCTCCCTCTTCCACCCTTCCCCTACTCCCACGTTAAAGGCTGGCAATGCACTTGTGACTCTTGAGTTGCAGGTGCCCATGGGCGGCGGTAGTCATTTACCATTAGGTGACCAGCCTGCTTGTTTGCCCCCTATGCCATAAAAAAAACAGATGTTTATGTTGATTTGGACATTCCTTGTTTTTTTATTTGTTAAAAGAAGTTTAATTTTGATTTTGTTTTGATAGGATTTAACCATTTTTATAAAGACTAAAACATCATTTAACATTAAAATAATATTGCTTATTAAGCATTTAGTTAGTTCTAAGCAAAAGTTATGGCATGCATTGATCTCACAAAAAAATAATATACTTTTAAGCTTTCAAATTGTTTTTTCTCAACATTCATTAATTAGGACATTCCCTGTTATTTGCCTGTGCCCTTCATTTGTTGTGTCTGGGTGTAATTTATCTATATTATGTATGTATTTAGAAATATATAAGTATGTTTATCAGCAGTCTGGTTACCATAGTACAGGCTCTGTCTAGTTTGGGATCAGCGGCCGTGTGTGAGATGTGTGGAGTTATTATTATTATATGATAGATAGGTAGATAAACTCCTTATTGTGCACCAAAGAAGGAAGTTCATAAGAAATTGTATATTTACATATAAATATTCTTACAAGCTAAGTTTTAAGCCCAAAACAAAAATGACAAAAAAAATCTTGAAAAGGAACCTGGTACAATTGGCGGCCTTATCACTATTTGCGGTCTCTTCCACCAACCAGTGGATGGAGAGAGAGAATAAAGATGAAATGAGTTGCAGTGTACAATTAATGGAACTCTCGGTTATAGATAAAATATAAGCAAATGTTACATACATACATTTGCGTTTTTTTTAATAGTATATAATAAAACTATTATTATCACTATCACTATTCATCACTATATATTATAAAACAAAGTTCCCCGCCACTGTTCTGTATTGTTCACAATAAACTAAAAACCACTGATTTTATGCGGTTTTCACTTATAGACAGAGTGATTCATGAGGAAGGCTTAGGTATATAATTTATACCCTTGCGAAGCCGGGGCGGGTTCCTAGTATATATATATATAAATATATTTAAGTCACTAGAGTTCACAATTAAATATTTTTACCTTAGAAATTAAAGTAACACATTATAATTTTTAATTAACTTTCCTACTTCTACTTTATTACTGATCACATTATTGGATGGCTTCAAGGACCTACAGCTGTATTCAGTGGCGTAACTATACCATCTGAGCCGCTGTGGTTTATTAATTAAATTCATTTTGTAATTAGTGTCTCCTGTGTACCCGGGGCCCCCTTGAGCTGGGGGGGGGGCATGGGATTTTGCCCGCTCTGCCACCCTATTGTTACGCCACTGGTTGTATTTACAATTTTATGACTTTTTTCAAGTATTGTTTTAATCAATCACATGTTTCAAAGAATTATGCCATTAAATCTAGTCATTATACAGTTAATAATATTAGTACGATAATTTTCAGCTAATAGGGAATATGCATGTATTTTTTTTTATCATTTATTGACTTGATCCATCATTCTACCCTGATAAAAAATATAAATAACCTTGGCAATGTTCAAATTAATTTTTAAAATAACATTGAAAAAAATCGATAAAATTTGATCTGTTTGAACGCCGCCATATTTCGCGGACCTTGGATGACGTCACGTTCCACGCTTAGTGTTTGTTTCATAAACTTACTTGAAATGTTACAGTAATTTTATACCGATTTCCGAAGTTGTAATTACTATTTATTGTAATTAATATATACATGCTAGTATAGTGTGAATTAGTCAGTAGTAATTTATGTTTGTTTTAAATATCTAGCAGAAGGCAACTTGCTTGTCTACTTAAACTAGGTAACAAAAGTCCAACAAAACTTCATGAATATGACTATTCATATCTTACCTATAATTTAGATTATAATATAACAAGTATTTTAATAATTACCTTGCTTGCGGCTTTGACTCCTTCAACCTCAGCGGACGTAAAATCTGGATTTGTGCACCTTTTTTCGGTAGATTGTCCGATTGTGCTTTGACAAAACTACATTCAGTCATTGTTCTAGATGATTTCTAATATCAGTAGAATGCTTAAATTGCACTAGCTAAGAGCAAAAACCACAGGAACACCTATCTTTCTCCGTAACACTACGAACATAGGCGCCGATAAATGACAGAACGTGGAATGTCACGTCATGTTTTGTTTCGACCAATGGTGAAGCATTTTGCAAAGTTGAATTTCGCGCCCCTATTTTGCATATTTTAATAAAAATTTTTTGCAATTAAACACGAACTAAATAGGAAAATAATTGTTTAGGCATAATATCTGGACTATAAAGATTCAAGGGAAAATTAATCAAGTAAATTTAAACAACATGCATATTCCCTATTAGAGAGGAGGTACTAAGGTATTTTTCGTTGTCCCTCCGTCTGTCTGTCAGCAGGCTGTATCTCATGATCCGTAATAGGTAGACAGTTGAAATTTTCATAGAATGTGTATTTTTGTTGCTGTTATAACAACAAAAAATAATTAAAATAAAATTGACCAGTTTTTTATTTATTTCGTGCTTCCCTGTGTTATGAAATTTTCAATATCAAATGGTATGACAAAGAAAACTAGAAGATGATGTTATGAAATTTCGTTTTATCACGTCACTTCGCTTACTCTATAAAATATACTTATTAATACTATAACTATGTATATTGCAGCTATCCCACCTGGACGGGGACAGCAAGGACTGTTGCGTGTGTGCAACCTGCGTAGTGAGACTACGCGATGCATGCGCTTTCAGGCAACAAGTTTTACAATGTGAAGATGCATTCCTCAGTACCAAGATGCACCCTAAAGATGGTAAGATATGTAGTTCTTTTTTGTATTTGTTGTGCGATACAAATACCAAATACCAAAGCACGGATCATCAATACTGGACAAAGAGGTCCCTCATATCTGTATATTCATAGCTATTCTTAATTATACAAATAAATTTACATTGAACAGCTTTTTAATACTAAATGCACACGAGTGTTTATATTTTACTTAATTTAAAAAAAAAAAAAAAAAAAATTTGTCTGTCTATCTGTTAGTTCTGGTTCATCTCCAAAAATGCTGAACCGAATTTAATGAGAATTTCACTGGCAAATAGCTGTTGTTGTAAATAGTAATAAAGGCTTTATTTAAAAAAAAGCCAATAGTAGGTATTATGGAAACAAGTGATCAGTGACCAAAACATACCTTATTATTATGTGAAAATTCTCGTCAATTTTTAGATGGTTCCAGTAAGGTGGAGGTGGAAGTCAAGAAGGAACCTATGGCCGATGATGAGTCTGACGGACCTATGGACGACCGGGATGATATTCACGATGAAAATATGACAGGTATGATATTCACGATAAGAATATGACAGGTATATCGCACACCCAGTTCTAAAGGGAGCCATCTCCAAAATTTTAATTTTTGAGTTATGCACACCATCGAATTCCTTATCTCAATACCTGCCGACCAAATTAAACATAACACCACTTCTCGACGCTAGACGCTAAATTCACCAACACGGGCTCAACTCAAAACAAATATACATTATTAAAAAAAAATCAATTCTCAGCCCCAAAGCATGATTAAAACACAAGATTCCTACAATATCTTTCTTCTAGCTGTTCATAAAACTCTAAAATCCTTCAGTGCACAGACATAAGATCATCACATCATCACAGTCACAGTAATTAGATTTTCGCCTTTTCTGAAAAAAGTGGTTTTAGGGTTCCGTACCTCAAAAGGCAAAAAAAGGAACCCCTATAAGAAATGTGTCACCACGGATTTTCTCAGGAACGGGTTTACCTAGCAAGTTGAAATTTATACCAGATACTGAGGTCTATAGTCCCTATTAGGTGTATAAAAGGTTTGTTTTCACAAATAGATTTTTTGCATTTTTGGATCCTTTTCTTTACAACAGGATAAATAAAAAGACATCCATATACGACCTCAATTACTTTAAAGCAAAAAATCTTGTCAGTCGGTATCTGCAAAGTTTAGACTACAATCAGACTGAAGATTTAATTACTGTCGTTAAATAAATAATAGTCTCATAATGTTAATGTTCCTATATTGTTATATACTACATAGTTAAGTCTATTTGTGGACATGTATATTAAATAAATATTGTTATTATTAAATAATTACATAATGTAGTAAAAGTCTGTAAGTGCACTTACCGCCTGTGGCACAGGTTTACCCTAGTACAGGCACCCATATATTTTTAAGCCAATTAATGTTATATAAAATCTGTAATAATGTGTACCAACTATAAATGAATAAATTTATTATTATTATTATTATAAAAATCAAGGTCCTGAGTCAAAACGATAAAAAGAAATGGGCAAATTTAGATTTTCGCGAAAGCGTGTAAGTACCAAAATTTACCTTCATTTTCAACTTTTTTATTTTTCTGAATTTTTTCTCCACCTGTGCTGTAAGACCTTGCTTTTAACCAAAACTGACAATAGGTTTTTGGTCGAAAACCTATAGGGTACTTCCCATTTCCCTAGAATCATAATATTTGGTAAGAAGCAAGGTCTGACAGCACAAGTGAAGGAAGAAATCCAAAGATCGTTAATTTGTTGTTATATCACATAAAAAAAAAATTGTGACAGACTTGTTTTTTGCGGTTGGATTGTTCACTTTGTCGTACATCGCAACCGAAAGTTAAGTTTGTCTTTCGAAAAAGACGGACAAAAGTCTTTGAGAATTGATTCCCGAGATGGACGTATACAAGTTTGTTCGCTTACGGAACCCTCGGTGCGCGAGTCAGACTCGCACTTGTCCGGGTTTTTTTGAGTTAATGCCTGTTTAGATATAGGTTTGTGATATGTCCACTTTTAAACATTTGCGTTCTATGAAATATAATTATTTATACGGGAATTAACGCGATTAATAGGTATTACATGCCTTTGAATTGCCTGATGTTTATACTACTGTACTTGGATGTGGTTGTAGGTTTGTGAAGATGTGCGCAGAACGTCCCATTCGCAAATGGTCCCACTGTAGCAAACGTCCCATTCGCAAAACGTCCTATTCACAAATTGTCCCATGCATATTAAATACTAACTTCAGGAAAATATATGTGCAAAGCAATGTCTTTATTTAATCCTACTAATATTATAAACGTGAAAGTTTGTATGGATGTTTGCTACTCTTTCACGCAAAAACTACTGAACCGATTGCGATGAAACTTGGTATGTAGATAGCTGAAAACCTGGATTAACACATACTACTTTTTATCTCGATATTGCCACGGCATCGGGATTTACGTGGGTGAAACCGCGGGGTGTATGTGCGGTGTGCAGGTAATTTTCACAGAGGGCACAATTTTAATTTTAGTTTCTACAATATTTACTATATTTTGATACAATTTATTCAATCTATTACATGTATTTATATATACCGAAAAGAAATTAGTTCCAACCGCCTCAAAGACATCATGCTTTTTTATTATTTCTTACATTTTCTTTTAGAACTTGTAGATACAAAAGGCGATAAAGTAGATGTGAAGCCGGATACAGAGGAGCCAGTGTGTGAACGTACCCGCGGAAAACACAAAGTGCATGTCAAGAGAGAGATTCTTCACAAGATGAACAAGTTGAGAGCCAAGTTGGACCACATGTTGGACAAGCCTGGTAAGTCTCATGTCCGTTCATTTTTTATTTATTTAAAACTTCATGCACATTTGTACAAAGGCGGACTTAATGCCTAGGGCATTCTCTACCAGTCAACTTAGGGTGGTATAGAACTGCTATAAGGTAGGTGCAAAGATACATTTGAAATTATTTATAAAACAAACTAACATTTATATTACTTACATGTACAATTTTCTACATATCATTACTACATAATATACACAGTTTCATATACTTATACATAAACATACATAAGTACTTATATTATGCCTATACAGAGTACATATATATTCACACATATTATATATATACATATCATATATATAAGTAAATACACTACAAATACCACTATAAAGTCGTGTACTAGCGTTGAGATTATTCTGCTAACTCATGGTGGAGGTGTTCTCGTACTATCTTTTTAAACGTGAAACGGTTTGTGGACATCCTGACTTCGAGAGGGTGCGCATTCCAGAGAAGGACTGATTGTACATAGAAAGAAGATCATTAATCTTTTACCGTTGTTTTATTTTTAAGTGAAAACTTCTTTAGCGGCGTTGTGCACTTTTAGATGTGTTTTTAGATGACAACGTGACCCTTATGTCAGACACTGATGTCCGTCCCCATCAAAAATTAATACGACGGAGCCGAATTTGTTATATTTACATGTACAGCGTGAGAGAGAGCGCGTAGAGAGAGAGAGGGAGAGATAGGTCGTTTCGTTTAAGTTTTCACTTCTGTCGGCAGTCCGATGACTGCCTATTTTTTTTTATGATATAGGGGCAAACGAGCTGACGGGTCACCTGATTGTAAATGACTACAGCCGCCCATGGGCACCTGCAACTTAAGAGTCACAAGTGCGTTGCCGGCCTTTCAGGTGGGATTAGGGGAAGGGTGGAAGAGGGGTGAGACCTCACTCACTCGGCGAAAAGCAATGCAATCATTGCTTCACTGCCGGTTTTCTGAGAGGCCGTGGTATTATCACACCGGTCGGGCGGACCCATACGTGCCGAAGCATTACCTTATTTGACCCCACTTTATATATTATATTATTATATAGTTTGTGAGAACTTTGATTGTGCTTCTCTTCTTTAAATGAGTGACAATGTTCAGATTCTGGCTCTAATGTTACAGCACCTTCTCCCCTCAAAATGCTTCATAACCTGTTCTCTTTTTACAGTTAAAACTCCAGTCAAAAAAGAAACACAGAAGATAAAGAAGAAACAACAAGAATTAGACCATGACTATATGCTGTATAATAACGCTGTAACAATCGTTCACAATTCCTTCGTTTGTCCTTTTCAAAACCGCATCAGCATATATTATTGTTTTTACTGTAGGGACCAGTTCACTAACCCTAACGAACTAAGAGAACACACATTGACCCACGACCCCGTAGATCTCTTTCAAAGCACAATGGAAAACCGTAAAATACCGAAAATAGACATTACTAGAATCGATTGTCGATTATGCAACGACAAAATTGACGATCTCGACACGTTTAAAAATCACATCTCTAATGTGCATTCAAAAGTCGTGTATCCAGTTTCGAACGAATTTTTAAAATTCAAATTGTCTATGGATAATTTAATCTGTACAGAATGTAATGCCGCGTTCCCTTATTTCGATGTTCTAAAAAAACATATGATCGATCATTTCGGTACTTACATTTGCGACGTCTGTGGCGCTTGTTTTTTAGAAAGAAATTCTTTAAGAACTCATATTAAGTCTCATAGTAAAGTCGAAGAGAGTTTTCCCTGTGAAATTTGCGGGAAAAATTTAAAATCTAAATACAGTAGGTACTTGCATGTCGCTACAGTTCACGAAAAGAAACCAACAGTTAATTGCTATAAATGTGAGGCTAGCTTCTTGTCCTACGCGTTAAGAAACCGCCATTTGATCGAAGTTCACGGAGACAAAAGAACTTTTGCTTGTAAATTGTGTGACAAAGTTTATAATAGACGGAAAACTTTAATGGAACACAATAGAAGGAATCATTTAAAAGTGTATAGACATCAATGCGATTTATGTGACCAAAGGTTCTACCTACCCTCACGGTTGAAGGAGCACATGGCGACTCACACAGGCGAGAGGAACTTCCGATGTGAGTTTTGTGACAAAAGTTATCCGAGACTGCAGTCGCTACAAGAACATATCCGGTCTCACAGCAACGAGAGACGGTACAAATGTGACGTATGCAATTCAACGTTTACCCAAAATGGGAGTTTAAAAAGTCATATGAAGTCCCACCATGGCGCGTATGATTTAGATGCTAATTATAGTTGAATGACTTTTTTAGTTGTATTTATTTATTTAATGTAATTATGGCAGTATTAAATGTGTATGATATTGATTTTTAATTATGACTTTTATTGCCTTAGGGTATAATTAAATAATTTACGTGTTACAGAAATTTGTAGTATTATTTCAGGATCGTAATGGATAGCAGATAGTTGAAGTTGCCAGGACAAAAACTTCCAAATATGCTTCTGTTGGTGTTCACATTTCCAAGCAAATTATTATCAATTTTAATGTGAATTATTTTGCTTTTTGGAGTTTATTCCTTAAGGATCGATTTTCATATAAGGCGCCCAGTATGAAAAAAATATGAAGAGTAAAATTAGTGATCGAAGGGCAGCGTAACGCTTTAACGCTTTGTGTGCTTTATTGGAGTTTACTCCTTATCCTCGACACATGTAAGTAGATATGTGTTCTTTATGTTATATATATGTGTATATATAATATATACTGTACAGCATCAATAAATGAAGAGAGAGAGAGAAAGAGAGAGAGAGAGACAGAGACAGAGAGAGAGAGATTTGTAAGTATCGGCAAACTTCTACCTAAAACTGTAATAAATGAAGTACGATCTTTAAGTAACCGCAAGGCACCTATATTTTATGTCGCATAAAAGAATAAAAACTATCAAGCTGCGGTCATTTCACAACGTCATTATTTTTAACCGACTTCAAACAAAGGGGCAGGTTTTCAGTTCGTCTTCATCTTCTTATATATAAATTACCTCATTACTCGAAGATGGCTGCTGCAATATGAAACCGGTGTACCGGGTACCGGAACCAATCAATAGTAAGTATTTCACAAGTGGCGATACGATTACTTTAACGTGGTTGCTAAACAATTCATGCTCATGAGAATGCATTTGGTGAACTTGAGCTGAAAGTAAAGTACCAGGAGATCTTCTCAACAATTAATGTTCCTGCATCGGGAAAAGTTATATTTTGTAAAAGGTAACGAGCAATTGATATTAAGCTATTGCAACAGATAAATTAAAATGGAACCACTCAAAATCGAAAAATTTTGTTCGTCCATTGTGAACCAATATCAATCATTATTTATTCATTGAATTGGTGAAAACTCAAGGTTGGTCTCATTCAAATTTAAAAAAAATATTCCCCTTCTAGGGGATGAAAATTGAATTGAAGAATACCGTTTATTATAGTTTATCATGATAGGCGCACTGAAGTCGATAATCCTTTTTTTTAAGATAATTATGTTATTGTTGTATTTTGTTGCAAACACTTATATAATAGTTTCATAATTATGTATGTATTTATGGATTGAATTACATAAATTTCATGTCATCTGTGACTGTACTTGTTAAACAAAAAACGATTTTTATGAAATAAAAATGACTGCGAGCCTCACAAAATTCTATGGTATGCACTACACATTTTTGTAAAAAGACGTTGAACTGAAAGGTTGATATTACTCTGGTTATTATATCCCATTATATTAGGTATTACTCCTGGTCGTGGGGGACTTTTCAAACACACAAACAACGGACACAAAGAACACCTAATATAATGGGATACCATTGATATGATAATTTTAACCGATTGTTTTCTACAGAAATTTGCCAATCTACTTATTAAACTTTCCGCTCCCATTTAATTTGTGTATAGATCACGGAGTTTTCCATGATCTCATTCATCATCATCGTCATCATCAGCCTTTCATTATCCACTGCTGGACATAGGCCTCTCCTAATGTACGCCACTGAGCTCGATCGTCAGCTCTCCTCATCCAGTTTTTCCCCGCCGCAGATTGTCACTCCACCTGGCCGCAGGGCGTCCTACACTACGTTTCCCTTGATGTGGTCTCCACTCCAGAACTCGTCTACCCCAGCGGTTATCGGTTCTGCTGGCAATGTGGCCAGCCCATTGCCACTTCAGCTTGCTAATTCTTTGAGCTATGTCTGTTACCTTGGTTCTGTGTTGGATAACTTCGTTACAAATTTTGTCCCTCAGAGACACACCAAGCATAGCTCTCTCCATAGCTCGCTGAGCGACCTTGAGCTTGTGGACCCGCTTCACCGTGAGTGTCCACGTCCACGATCTCATTGAACAAAGTAAAATCATGAGTATCATGACACTTCTTAAATTCTTAAACTGTGAAAATTCAATTATTTAATGGCTGTAAACGAGCTTATGTAGTTAGGATCTCTAGTTATTAGTGTAAACTGTGAGCTTATTATAAATATACGCTGGATGTTTATGTAGCTGATAAAAATGTTTAGAAAAAATTATTAGAAGGAAATAAAATTTTCGTCATGGTCTTTAGATTCTGCTTCTCCTTTTTAATTTTCACTTATGTACCTACTAGTTTTAGTTCTTCTGACAATATATTCTTTACGTAGATTTTTTTATAAATGTTATTAGGTACTGATATTGATGATATGACATGAATTTTATTGTTTCATTTTGAAAATATGGAATTGTACATGAAAACTGTGTAGAGTCAATATTATTAAGTTATATTTTTAAAAGGGACTAATTTTTTGAGCTGTTATTTAAATGTTCTAGATGTTATTGTGATCAGTTGGAAAACATATTAAACAGTTATTTAATTTAATGGCGGTTGATTAATTATTGCGACAGTAAAACATGGACAGTAATAAAAAATCAATTAGTCGGTTATTTTATCATACAATGTCAATTCTAAAAATAATTGAGCAGTCCAATAACTGAATGAGCGGTTCGATAAATAGTTCGGCAGATCATAGCGAGCGGTGACACCCGAACTCAAATTCATTGAAAAGAGACGACGAGATATATGTGTAAACATATAATTGACCTGTCCATACAAAAATAAAAA
Organism: Callimorpha dominula; assembly: GCA_949752705.1. Lineage (NCBI taxonomy): Eukaryota > Metazoa > Arthropoda > Insecta > Lepidoptera > Erebidae > Callimorpha > Callimorpha dominula. Next base: position 8,240,987 of record OX457017.1, on the reverse strand, counting down.
CACTCCACTCGGACAAAAAAGGAAGAGAGGCAGACCGTCGAAAGCCAACCCTGCTCTTATTATACAATAAGTTTATTTTAGCTGCTACTAAGCAAATTCTATGTCATTTTAATTACTTAAGTATGTTTCGAATTACGAATAAAAGTTCCTATTATTATTATACAATTTGTTTTATTTAATTCCTTCAGTCCAAGCAAAAGTAATTTAATTTTTCATTACTATTTAAGTACTGTTTTTTTTTATTTTATTTGACCACCTCATTGTTTATAGAATTGCTTAGAATGAGATTTCTTACCGACAAATTCCCATTTATTACTGCCCACACGTAACCGCTCGTTCAATAATTTTTAGCGCCCATTTAATTATTTTCCTGCTCAATTATATATTCACTGATGCATTTCATTATTTTTTATTACTCATTTTTCTTTACTTTACTGCTTAGTTTTAACTGCTGAACTAGTTGTTAAACGTGCCATTTATAATTTTCAACTTACCAAAACTGCTATTTACAACTGGCTCTTTAAATCAGTGCCTTTTTAAAATATGTGAGATGGGTCAAGTTATTATTATAGGCAATAGCCTGACAGTTCTAAATATGTCATGCTCGCCTAGAAGTCCTGCTAATGGTGGCATGTGTCAGGTCGTATAGCTCCCTTCAATATGGTTGACTTGGATGGTGGCTGATGCGTGCGTCATGTTGCAATGGGTGCCGTAAGTTTGGCCTAACCAGGACTACTATTACTTAAACTGACTGAGTATTCATTAGTGGGAGTGTTTATATGTTTCAATATCATATTATCTTACATATATTTTTCACATATAGGTGAGCAATATTCCCATGAAATTTAAAAAAAAAGCATGTTGGAAAAGAGGGTCGAGTGTCCTAGTAGAATAATTCTGACTCAACACTCCTACAATTGGTTTTTGTTATGGTTTTGATGTGACTATATGTAAGGTTTGTCATAACATTAAAAATATTTTGTTTTTATGTTTTATTTATTAATAAATGCAGTGGGGGTAGGTACCCCAAATGCATTTCTATGTGATATTATATCCCTTTTGTAGCAAACCTTATTTATTAAATCGAAATAATTTTAGCTGTCACAGTTTTAATGAGGTCAGTTAAGAAGTCCACGAAACCGATTTACTTGCATAAAATGTTTAATGATAGTAGTTGAAGCGTGGGTGTGTAAGAGCAGCAAATGGCGGACTTTTATCTGTACTTACACTAGAGACAGCACATCGTAAGCTTACTTTACGTACTTAATCAACATATAACCTGGCAATTAACGCTAGAAAATAGTAAAAAAAAACACTAGGATTAAAATTATATTAATCATTATTTTATTGTACTTTCTTCACTTCCGTCATTAAAAATTTACAAACAAAAGCACAGCAACTCATAGCAACAAAACATACAAAATACTACCAATCCATAATGATATAAATATTGCCGATTTTTTATATCGATATTGCGGTGACGTCAATGTGCCGACACTAAAAGTCAGTCACACGTCTGTAAAACTCGCACACAGAAACATTTCAATTTCGGTCTCAAGAAAATGTGGAGACTGTTCGTCTATTACATACTAAGCTTAAGATCTGTACAAAGCTCTTGGAGAAACAACTATATTCTATGGCCTGAGTAGCTATGGGCGCACTTTTAAATCGCATTTTGACCAAATATACTGTCTGGAATCAAGAATAATTAAAACCATTGTACCAGACAAAATCAAAGCATAAAGACATTGATGAACTTTTTAATTATTGTGAAATCATACCTATTCACGATCAGGTTAAATACATACTCCTGACTGAAAATTTGTTCATAATCTTACCTAAATGTTAGTAAAGTTACAGTTGAACAAACACGACAAGCTCTCAAGTTCATATTACCTAGATGCCGCGCTGTTACCTATCAAACGTTTTCATTTTAATGATAAATGCAAACACCTTATATTGTATTTTGTAGTTAGACGCTGATAAGCAATAACAAATTGATTAGGAATTGGTGACATCTTAAAACGCCATTTTCTCGAAATAAAGTATGTGTGGCTTGACACTGTATTGCTTATCAGCGTCCAGTTATGAGATGTCGATACGGATCAGCAGAGCACAGAAAAACCAATTCCGGTTTATAGTGCTAGTAAAAAAATAAACAATCCCCAGAGATATAATTATATTTATAATTAAGAGGAAAGACCTCGGAATTTTACCGTCTCGATTACTATGCAAATTGGTAGCACAAAGTGAACAAGAGAAAAGGGTGTAGGTATATGATATTGGAATACTTAATTAAATCGCTGAAAGGGCATTAACATAAAACTGAAATACAATTTACCAACGTGAAGTGAAAGCCTTGACCAAAGGGCGCTCTTTCCTGACTCTTGGCCTCCAGAGAGTTATGTATATCCAAGGCATCACAGCAAAAAGTTTAATGAATAAAGAAAGGGGTAATATCCGTACACATGATTATAAATAAGTAAATAATAGTTTAAAAAAACTAAAAAACACGCTTTAACAGACAAAAATATTTATTTTATTGCAAAAAGCCTGGGCTGCTTCATGTCAGTTGTTATAAATAATTATTGACAGACATTGGTAAAAGTAAGAGTCATGAAAATATCTTAAAAGCACCCCACGCTTTTTACAATAATTTTTTTTTTTTGTTAATCACACTATTCTTAATTTAAATTTATTGAAAACTATTTTCTACTATTAGTTTGGTTTTCTATTAGAGCGTGTTTTTTAGTTTTTTTTTAAACTATATTTACTTTTTAGTACCTACTTTTTTTAGTAGTTACTTACGTAGTTACGCAAGCCACTTCCGTGTCTTCGGATATAAAAAATCGATAATCCTGATGATCCTGATCAGGATAATGGAACAAACTATTTAAATTATTGCATTGTCATCAGTCCTTGATAAGAGTGCAAAGTTTCAAATAAATCCGAGGTTTGGAGAGGGTGAATATTACGCTGAGATATTCCTTTACATACATACATACATACCAAGCTAATAAAAGGGTGTTAAAAAAACAGGAAAGCTTTGTGCACATTAAAGTAATGAGAGTGGCCTGATTAACAAAAAATCGACCTTAAACTAATTGGTGCAAAGATAAATATATTATTTTAGAGTACCTACCTACTTGTCGTGTTTATATTGTCTACTATTTTGCATATAATGTAGATACAAATGGGTTTTCTTGTCATAACATTCTGATAAACGTGTGCGTTCGCGCAGCGGAATGTTGTTGAATTTAAAGATTTTAATTATGCAGATATTTAGTGTATGACGTCGTGTAATTGTGTATAGTAAAAAAAAAATTGTGCATGTAGCCATTGTGGAGAAATTCGCTAAAAACTGATTCCGCTGGGCGAACGTTGTCCTGGCGGAACTTTTTTTAATCCATGGACTTAGAAGAAAAAAATGTGTCCAAAAATTAGTGTGTATTTGTGTGTAATTGTGTATGTATGAATCAAATTAGTGCATGCATAAACTTCGGAGAAATTCAAGTTTCCGCTACGCGAACGTTTGGCCATTAGCTAGTTTTCATATAAAGCGCTTATATAGAGAGCTGTAGATTTTTACATACGTTGTTTTGAATTTGTTTATATTTGTTTAAAAAAACAGATTTAGAAAAAGTCGTAGGGTTTAAAAGATAAAAATATAAACTTAAAATACGCTTATTAGGTCTTAGTTCGTAAAGTATGCACTTTGGGGTCTAGATTTTCACGTTTATACAAACCTTGTAAGTGTCTGAAATGATGAATGATGTTCCGTTAGTAATTAAAGAGTTATAGGACAATTTACCATGAATATAATAATATAAAAAATATATATTTTTCATTCAAGTAATACAATAGCTTTATTTTTTCCTAACGCGTGTGTACGCAACTGTATCATATTAATAAATACTATACTGGAAGGTTAAGAACGTTACTTAGATATATTGCACGGCCGCTTTTTTGTAGCCATCCGAACTTGGTCGGGTTATGTAGGTTTTCGATGCTTTGTCAGTATTTTAATTGTTTCTCTTTAATTACTGAATTTAATGAGATGAAATTTTGCATGTGAGTAGTTGAATTAATACACTAATTATTGGAATACATTTTACTATGCAATTCCTTTAGAACGTCGTGATATTTGACTGCTTTGTAAACAGTGGTCTATTCATGGTAAATTGTCCTATAACTCTTTAATTACTAACGGAACATCATTGATACTTGGCAACATGTTGCAGACACTTACAAGGTTTGTATAAACGTGAAAATCTAGACCCCAAAGTGCATACTTTACGAACTAAGACCTAATAAGCGTATTTTACGTTTATATTTTTATCTTTTAAACCCTACGATTTTTTCTAAATCTGTTTTTTAAACAAATATAAACAAATTCAAAACAAAGTTTGTAAAAATCTACAGCTCTCTATATAAGCGCTTTATATGAAAACTAGCTAATGGCCAAATGTTCGCGTAGCGGAAACTTGAATTTCTCCGAAGTTTATGCATGCACTAATTTTATTCATACATACACAATTACACACAAATACACACTAATTTTTGGACACATTTTTTTTCTTTTAAGTCAACGTTCAAATAAGACAACGTTCGCCCAGCGGAATCAGTTTTTAGCGAATTTCTCCACAATGGCTGCATGCACAAATTTTCTTTTACCAAACACAATTACATGACGTCATACACTAAATATCTGCATATTTAAAATCTTTAAATTCAACAACATTCCGCTGCGCGAACGCACACCTGATAAACTTACAACTTTGAACTCACCTATCATATCGCAAGAATAAACGAGTCTGTACTATTTTGTTTGCTATCTACAATTTTAAATATACGTCGATATAGCTGTGCCCGCAGATTAACAAGTATTTTATATTCTTACTAATTTCCCTCCTAATCACAATAAAACATTATACACAGAGTAAATCTAATAATTATTTGAGTCACAATAAAATATGATATCTATTTTATGGAAACTTAGTATCTAATACATCGAGTGTTCTAAATATTGAATGTTTGTTACAAAAATTAGTGATTTTACAATAGAATTAGTACGTGGCTGGCTGTAGTCGCAGTTCTAAACTAAACTAAACCTAGCCTATATGTACGCTCTGTGGAATTAAATTTGGTCGTGGATACATATATTATTGTAAAGTAAGTAAGAAATCAATTGTAAAAATTCCATTGTAACTTTTGATAATATAGTGTGCAAATCAGTATTTTTGTTATACAATATATATTTTTGTTTTGAAAATAGTATGTCTGTTGAGTCAGCTAGATGTTAGATGTTAATTAGATAAAAAAGGTAATCTTTTTTTAACTTTTTTTAAATATTTTTCGGTTGAATATATTTAGATACTCAAGAAAATTATTTGCTGAGTAGCCATTTTTCTGGTATACAGTAAGTTAATTAGTGGAGACACTTCGTTAGCTTAAATTGAAAATAGAAGCGCTGTTAAAAATTCCCATTTTAAAGTACTTACTCAATCACAATAAATTTTATATAATCGCGCTTTATCTTCTGGTTTTCATCACGAATACCATTATTTCAGGCTAAAATCATATAATTACTTGTATAAAATATACTCTATGTAACTCGATAATGTAGCTTTCTATAGGTGAATTTTACAACTGGTACAGTAGTTTCGGAGCCTGTCCATTACAAACAAACAAACAGAAAATCAAATCTTTCCTTTTTGTAATATTAGTATTGCATAGATATTGCACTACAAATATTTACTTATTAGGTATTGTATATATGTTTATATTATACACAGATGGCGCAATGGTTTAAAAGGTTGCCTATCGTCACTACGCCAAGCCGAATGTTGTAAGTTCAAATCCCACAACGGGACAAAATAAAAATATGTAATCCACTAACAGTTGTCCCGAGTCTGGGTGTTCCTTGTGTCCGTTAGTGCATTTTTTACACCCAAAAAACAATGATTCCAATCGGACTACGCGTTAATGAATTACAACGAAGTACACATTTTGACTTTCATCTCCCTGTTCAAGGAAACCGTCCTAAACTTCGGGATTAAAAGTATTCTATGTCCGACCCCGTAGTTTGAACTCAAATCATGACAAGTTTCATTTGAATAAAATACATTTTCTATGGCTATTTTACCTATCTATTGTCACGTAAATGTAATTTGAATTCAAATAAAAAGAAAAATATTTTAAAACTTCTGATTAATTATATATGTTTTTTTACTATGTCCCGCTTTCGACGAAAGAATCCCACTTTTTTCACTCAAAAAGTTCCAAAATCCCGACTTGGCAAAAAAAAAATCTGGCAACGCTGATCTGAAGCCAAACTTAAATGTGTGCTGTTGCTGATTAGAAACTGAGGACTCGTGTATTTTAGGTATATTCCATGACCTTATAGTTTATTGCTTGTTATGATTTTTAAAAGTAGCCACAATGTGTTTTGATAACGTGCATTGTCAAAGGCGTCGCCAGTCACCGGACCTTTCGCCTTTCGGGGATTTCGCCTTCAGGTCGCACGGCGGAATTCTGACTAGGGTGCTCAAAGAAGAACGTGCGTTATCACCCTGACCACCATAACCCGTTGGGGGTGTCGCAAAAATGCAACAATGCAGGTCGTTAGGGTCAACTATATTTTTATACAAACTCTATTGATAGAAAAAGTTACCAATGAAATGTTTATAGCGATATCGAACACCCCACGTTTTATTTTTATAATTTATTTTTGTTAATTACTTTATTCCTATATTACAAATTATTTTTCAGTCTGGTTTGCCATCAAACGAGTTTTAGTGTTTTCAAAAACAGGTATTTCAAAGTATCTGAAGCAGCGTTGCCAGATGTCCCGATTTAAACGAGGCCGCCGACGAGGCGACCCGCTATAATTCGCTCAAAGAGTTTACTCACCTCGTCGAGCAATACAATGGGCCGGTAGGCGGATGGGGAGTCCGCCGGGCGCCCCTCCTTTTGGATGAGGACCAGTTTCCCCGTCTTCCATAGTTTTGGAAACTGGCCTCGCTCAATACATGCGCTAAAAAGCCCTCTTAGTCGGGGCTCGAGAGCCTGAAGGGCCAGGACCCACGCTGGGCTCGGAATGCCATCGTCCTGGAGCGGTGCTCTTGGTTTTAAGCTGTTGCATCGCCACCCTTAGTTCTACCTGAGTGACTTCGGGCACGTCGTCGTTGTCATCAGCCACGTGGAGTGCTTGAGGCCGAGCCATCGGTGGCGGAACGTGTTCCTCCGCCTGTGAATTGAACAGGGAGCCTACAACTCCTTCAAGCAGCTCTGGCTGAAGACTCTGGGTCAATGGGGGCACCCACGGGCGTAGTTTACCCTCCCCCCTCACCAAAAGATATGGTCGCCCCCACGGATCTCGGTCCAGAGTCTCCAGTAGATCTCGGCGGGCTTTTCTCTTGGCCAGCTTTATCGCCGCTTGAAGGGTTCTTTTAGCAACCCTGTAACCTACAAGAAGCTTCACCTCACGGGCTGCCGCATCATCTGGGTGGCGACGCCTCCTGCGAAACCTGGAGTACTGGCGGCGTGCCCCCCCGCACGCTTCCCGGAGCTGCGCATTCTCGAGATACCTATTATTTTTTCATTTTTGTTATATGCGTAGTGGGATAGGTAGTTTTCAAAATATTGTTTTGTTATTGGTTTTTATCGGTGTACAAATTTTCAATGTGAACCGTCATCTTGAAGTGGGTACACATCTTGTGTGTTTTATGTAACTTAATCAAAAAAGGGTCTCGCTCAAGCACTTAATGATTATTGTCTTGTAATTTTCAAAAATGTATTGAAGTTGACGGATACAGGAGAAGAGGACGACCAAAGAAAAGATGGATGGACTGCGTAAAGGGGATATGGCTTGAAAGGGAGTAAGTGAAATGATGAATGATAGAGTAAGAAAATATATTGCATCAACCCCAAATAAAATGGAGAAGATAAATTATATAAATAGAGAGGATAAATTTTAAAAATAAATCCAACCATTTCAAGCAATTTTGAATCAAGTTGTTATTATTTCGTTTTATATTATTATATTATTTATTAATAAATATATTAACTTTATTTACAAGTATTGTTTACAGTTAAGAGCTCGTGGAGCTTTACACAATGGACTTTGTACCGTTGTTTTTACAATCGCCATAAAGCTAGAGGAAGACTCGCACTGTAAATGTAGAACTTCATGTGCTCTTGACTATACCTACAATTGATACTTTTCCCATCCTCCATGTATCAACTTGTCCCCCTGGCCCTTTGGCTGGCGACGCCCTTGAGCAGCAGATGTATAAAAGACACATATTGGAGTATTTTCATTACACATTCAGAAATCAGTCCTCACAGTAACTCGATTAACAAAATGTTTTGCATTGTACTCGCAATAATTCTGGCGGCAGTCGGAGCCGAAAGCAGGACGGTCCATATAACCAGACCAAAGTGGAATAACAAGGTTACATCTGTTGGTTAGGCGGAGCTCATGAGCTATCTTACACTACTTATGTGGGAAAACTAACCAACTATAACATCATATTTGAAGACATAAACAAAGATGACACAGCTGTTGTGGTCGAAGGGGTTTTTAAGTTGAAGACTGAGAGGGACGGGCAGCAGTCCAGAACAGAATTGTCCTTGTCAGAGTTTTCACAGCCCTCCACAGACTTGAAAACGTTCAGTGGTTATTGGACACTAAAGACAAGTGGTTGTTTCCTCAAATCTCACACATATGGTTTACCGTGTCGTTTTACAAAAACAATTTTGTATACTTAAAGACATACTCGTATGTTTATGCTGGTACATGGTTGGACTGTACTTGTGTCGAAACTAAAGCTATCGCAGAGAGAATCAGGATTGATTTGTAAATTTATCAGACGTCAGCGGGTTTTTGTTCTCTGAATTTGTACGTCAATGCAACTTAAAAAAAATATCACGAGTCAGGTAAGAATCAAATTCCAAATACTTAATTCCATATTTGTAAAGTGCTTGAATAACTTGAAGCGCAGACACATACTTTTTTTTGTTGTTTGCTGAATATTTTAGAATGAATTTATGTTATAAATAATTATTAATGTTATGTCTGTCGCAATAAAAAACGAGAATCAATATTACATTTGCGGACAAATAAAAGCATTTTGATTTATTATTTGTATTTTTTTTTAAGATATGTATACGTACCTACCTTAATTTCTCCTTCTGCCTTTTCCAACTGTTTCTGACTCTAAAGCCCCATAGATTCTTTTCAAATAGAAATGATGGCTGCAGCAATTTCACCGAACTGTAGCGGTAAGACTCGCCGTGGAAGACTATTTGTTGGCTGGTGACGCGGTACTGCAGACTCTCCTAACAGGAAAAATATCTTTTAACCACCTTAAGCCGTCGCTGTGAAGAAAAATCTTAAGTCCTTATTTATTAATTTTAGCTTCTAAACCAGAATAACTCAACCTTATGTCACTAGTAGCAAAAACCAAGAACTTTCACACAAAGTCACGAAAGCCCTTAGACTGGCAGTCACCAAATCCACTACACATAGACTACGTCATTGCCAATTTCAAGCTTCCAGTTCACAAAACCCAAGACTTTTATATAAACTTGCGAGAGCCCTTAGACCACCTTGTCGCTAAATCTGTTCTAAGTCCAAGTGTCCTTTCTATAACACCTCCCTGCCAAACAAGTCTCTAATACAAAAAACCAAGGACTTTCGTAGAATTGTTTAAGAGACTATACTTCTTAATCCAGACCTGTGGTAAAATCCGTTCTTAGCTGACTTATCCTACCTAATAAGTTATTTCTCTATCAAATTTTAGATCTCTAGTTGATAAAACTACGGACTTTCACATAAACTTGTAAGAGCCATTAGACCTCCTCAGTACTGTCCCCCCTCAAAAATGTTTTTACATCACGTGTCCTGCCTAAAATCTACCTCCATGCTAAATTTCAGGTCTCTAGTACAAAAACACCAAAGACTTTCATACAAACTTGCGAGAGCCCTTATAGATATACTTAATAGGCCTGGTCATAAAATCCATCTTTAGCTGATGTGCCCTACCTAGAGGTAGTTTAGAAACTACGACCTAGCCAATGTTCAGGTCTCTAGTACTAAAAACCAAGGGTTTTCATTCAAACTTGCGAGGGCGCTTAGATGCCCTAAATACCTTTTTTTTATCGTGTGGAAACCCCTACGGGTCATCACCTCACTATATCAAACGGTAAGATGGTATGTCGGAATCGAACTGACTAAAACCACACGGTGTTGTGTCACAAGTGGGTCTATTGCAGAGACGCCCTAAACACCTGTCCCTGTCGCAAATATCTTACCTGACGTCTCCAACTCATAAACTATCTGCCAAATTTCATCATCATAGGTCAAGTATTTTCCAGATTTCGTGATTAGTCGGTAGATCAGTGAGTGAGTAAGTGAGTGAGTGAGTATCCTTTCGCTTTTATATATATATATCTATCTATTTTCAATCATAATAATCTTTTTTTCAATACAAAATATTTATTGCTATTCCACAATGTGTAATTTTTTTTTTTTTTTTTTAATAGATAGTAATAGATGTAATGTAATAGATGGTAAACTTAATATGGGATAATAATGAGATAAATACTGCCGGTTACTATAAGTATAATATATAATAAATCTGCAGCTGGCCAATCAAACCTTCAAGAAAAGAGCGTACTCCTATCTCAAAGGCCGGCAACGCGCTTGTGACTCTTGAGTTGCAGGTGCCCATGGGCGAAGGTAGTCACTTACCATCAGGTGACCCGTCTGCTCGTTTGCCCCCTATAATATAAAAAAAAATACATTTGGTGAATATAATAAAAACTTTTCAACAAAAATTTTACGACAGAAGAAAGAAACTGAAAAGTGCATAAAAACTTGTTAGCCTAACTATTATGTATTCTGTGGCCTAACTAAACTCCTCTAATAATGTAAATACCTTAATAATTATAAGTCCAAATAAACATAGAAACGAGCAAATTAATTAAAACATAATATGAAATAGCAGGGCAGGGGCAACACGACGCGAAAAATAAAATTTGAAAACACCAAATAGACACATTTGCCGAAGTGAGTTGAGAGTTTGAAAATTGAATGGAACTACTATCACTAACAATTATATAATACAATTATCAAAACCGGACTACCCTGTAAAAAGGTACGCGTGGTCATACATAAATAAAAAAAATAAAGAAATAAATATACGGGTTGACTTGAGTACCTCCTCCTTGTTTTCGTCAGTTAAAAATTTTATGTTTTAAAAATATGATTACTGTCTTCTTGCATTGAAAATAATATTTTTTCTTTTTTTGGTCTAGTTTGCCACCTAAGCGTGTTTTTTAGCTTTTGGAACTATAATTTCTTCAAATCAAATCAAATAAAATCATTTATTTGCATGAAACAGGTTTAGGGCTGGTAAAGGCTACATAAATGTGTAGGTGCGCTGTTTCAAAACCTCAGAGAGGTGTGCATATATTTCAAAAAATAAAAAGTATTTCACGTGCAAAATAACATAATCAATTACACAATTAGATATAAAATTCATTAATTACATACAATAGTCAAAGTCAAAGAAATTTATAATGTCAAATATTTAAATACGTAAATATTACATGGTCATGTCAATATTAAAATAGTAAATGGAATAATAGATATAGGAACTTGTACTACAATTTATCTAACAAAAATGTGCGACATTATAATAAAATACAATTGAGATTTAGAATTGTAATTTATTTTTGTTAATTAGTAATAATTGGTCTTCAGATAATAGAAATTATTTATTTTATTTTATGAAATTGTAGCGAATCTCAGTTGTCTTGAAAAACCCCATTGCTAGGGTTCCGTTCCTCAAAAGGAAAAAAGGAACCCTTATGGGATCACTTTGTTGTCCATCTGACTGTCTGTCTGTCAAGACCCTTTTCCTCAGGAACCCGATGATTAAACAAGTTGCAATTAATATCAAATACTGATGTATGCGGCCCCTTGAAGCTGTAAAAACTTCAAGCTTTCAAGTCAACACAATTAAAAGATATGGCCATTTAAGCCTTAGATTTGACACAATTTAAACATTTCGCAGACATATCAAAACCTATGGGGTACTTCCCATTGACCTAGATTACCTAGAATCATGAAATTTGGTAAGAAGCAAGGTCTGAGAGCACAAGTAAAGGAAAAAGCCCAAAGTCGTTAATTTGTTGTTATATTACATAAAGAAACGTGTTATTACTAAGTTATATTTTGCGGTTGGAAAGTTACTTTGTCGTCAATGAAGAGAACTCCAACCGCCGCAAGAATGATTACCGCGAATATAATCTTAAACATTTTGTTTCTACAGCTTTCGCCTGAAGACTGATTACAAGGTACATGTATCTTGTTCATTATATTGTTTGCTGTAACCCTTAAGGTTATCATTACATGAATATTTTTCATTATATAATTAACTAGCAGTTCCCGCGCGGCTACGCTCGCGTGTACATATTTATATATTTTGCGCGGAACCCTAACTTTTTCCAAAATAAAAGTAGCCTAAATTACTCCTTATAACACCAGCTATCTGCCAGTGAAAGTCCCGTGGAAATTGGTCCACCCGTTCCGGAGATTAGGTAATAGGTATCATGCAAATAACTGTATGAGCTTAAATCAAACTATTATTTTGACATTACAAACAGACACTTCAATGTTATTTATGACGTTGATGACTACAATGTTGTTGCCTATAGTGAATGTAATCCGGTACCTATTCAATGAATTATCTACGCATTTTATACAATGCCCATAAGGCCAACTCGCTATTTAGCAACGCGTTCAGTGTTGCCAGTTCGATTAATACATACACATCCCTATACTATGTTATTTCCGTGATTCACAGTTCATAGAGAGTTGCTCCGAGTATGAAGAGTAACGAGGTAAGAGAGCTAAAGAGAACCTCGATATTCTTTCCCGGACATCCTAAAAAAAAAACGCCGGTTCCATTTTTTTTATTAAATTAAATAGCTTGTTCATCTAATTATTATAAGCTGCCACTGGCACAGAGTGTCAAATCAGTCAAGTCAGTGGCAAAAAGTGTCCGGGTTTTACCCAGACACTTTTTGAAAACCCCGCCTAGACGCTCCCCGGACGCCCTCTAAACTAGGACAAATCCGGGGAAACCCGGACGGATGGCAGCCCTACTTACAACTAACAACAGTAACAACAGCAGTGTTCACATTGTTTTTCATGAGACAGCAATGTCATGTCTGAATCGATCGAGACATGAATTCTTGTGGAATCTTGTGATGTATTCGTAGGTTACGATATGTAAATAATATCATTAATATTGTTACGAATATCCCGCCATCTATTGGCGACTGTGGGAAGTCGTATAGAGCTACAAAATAAAGATACACGCCATCTGTTGAGACAACACGGAACTAAGTAGTTAGTAACCCATTAATGGAATACTCTACGATGTATTAGCGGATTCTATTATTGTGTAGAATTTACCAGACGTGTCGCGATTTTTCTGGAAGTACCGTTTCCCTATATAAAGCGTGGCATTGCGGAGTAGTTAGTTAGTTTTCAAGTGAGCGTCAATTGAATTAACAGCGACTAAAGTGTAAGTGAATTAAGAAGTTTAGTGTAATAGTGATAATAAATTATTGTAATTGTGTTGTTGCTAGTTTCCTTGTGTATTTTGTGATCTATTAAAATAAATTGTGTCTATTTCGGTAACAATCTGGTATAATTCTCTAATTCCGAACATCAGCTCGTAACAATATGTAAGGGTTTTAGGTTGACCAAAAATCGTTGAACAGAGATAGGTAAATTACACTTTCCATTTAGTATATTTTGCAATGATTAAAGATTCGTTTATAAAAGGGTTTTGACAAAATGTATTCGTAATATATAAAAGTAGGTTAACTCTGACGGACAGTATAGTTCTAGAGGATTCCGATATTTTTTTAATAAATTAAAAAAAATAAAAAACCAGATTATCACGATTGGTCATAATAACATACAATATTAGAGAAGTACAAGGGAGTCAGTGATAAATCCCCTAATGTTATAAATGTGAAAGTTTGGATGCCTGAATGTTTGTTACTCTTTGGTATGTAGATAGCTGGAGACCTGGATTAAAATATAGGCTACTTTTTGTCCCGATATTCCCACGAGTTAGGGACTTACGCGGGTGGAACCGCGGGGCGCTGCTAGTAAGACATAATTAAGATAACCCGCCGTAGGGTTGAAGATATATATTCTGATGAGTACGTTTGTGTGTACCTATTTAGTAATCAGTCGTCAAGCGAGAGCTCTAGTAACAAAATGTATCGTATTATTTTCGCTTTAATCGTTCTCGCGGCAGTCGGGATCGATTGCACATCGTTCACGATATCTGGACCCACATGGAAGAACGAGAGGAAAGCGTGTGCTTCAGGCGGCGAACATCACAATTTATACACCTTCTATTTGGGGAGATTATCCGACTTTGACGCCAAATACGAAGACATTACGGGCATCTCCGACACTGTTGTGGCTGAAGGTGACTTGACATTAACCACTGGTAAAGAAGGCACGGTGCCTCAAAGTGAATTGCACTTGTCAGAATATTCGCAATCTTCAGACTATAAACAATTTAAAGGGAGTTGGAGAATGGAGTCATATCGTGGATGGGCTTCACAGATCGTGGAGATGGTGCTTACAGTAAAATTTAACAACGATGGTAAAATATTTATGGACTCATACGTGTCTGCTGGCTCGTGGATGTCTGTCACTTGTTCAAATACACAAGCGTACGTAGAGAGAATTAAGGTTGTGCTGTAAGTTGTATTTACACTTTGGAAGGACGTGTGTCGGTTCTTTTATTTCGCTAGTGGTTTAATTTTATTATGGCTAATAAATATCGAGATGTCTAAATGTCTATAACTGTTTTATTTCAATTATTTGTACCTACATAATATTTTTGTGCCTTAGGGGGACACGGGTCACGTGCCCGGGCCCCAGACCTCAAGGGGGGGCCCCGAAAGTATGAATGACAGAAAATCACAAAAAGCAAGTATAGTTTGTGTTGCATTCTACGCATTATTGTATTCACCTTATATTTTTCAAGGAGTAGGTACGTCCTACTAATATTATAAACGTGAAAGTTTGTGAGGATGTATAGTTGTATGGATGTGTGGATGTATGGATGTTTGCTACTCTTTCACGCAAAAACTACTGATCCGATTGCGATGAAACTTGGTATGTAGATAGTTTGAGACCTTTTATTTTTTTTTTGTGCGAGTGGAAACCCCCTCGTACCGTCACCCCACCGGGGTTTTCGTAGGAGGGATCCGGGAACAGCTTTTATTAAGACATCCGGAACCCTCCTAGCGCCTGCCCGCAAAAGTGCGGGCACCACCTTCGGGTAGAAACCTCTCAATTAGGCGACGTCCAGGCACACGCGGACGCCGCCTCCTCGCGGGGGCCACTATAGCGGGTGGAGGGGAAAAAACCCGCCCCGTCCACCCGCGGACACACTCAGGGCGGCATGAGGCGCTGGTAAGCGCGCCTCCGCCGCCTGGTTCGCCGGCGGCGAATTAAGTCCGAGTGGAGGTCGTCCTCACGGACCCTTTCCGCCGCCTCCTTCTGCGAGATGACTTCCTCACAGAAGGTTGCGACCGCGGTAAAATTCCTGTCGCTACCGGCCATGGAGCGTATGACAGCCGGCAGCGACAGATCCACTCCGATGACTGCAGTGAGGGCCCGACGCTGCGCCGCCCAACTAGGGCAAAACCGCCAGCGTGTGCTGAGCCGAGTCCTCACTGCAGTCGCAGTGGTGACAGGCGAGACTCAATTCCCTCCTAGCGACCGAGTGCAGGTACTTCCCGAAGCAGAAGTGCCCGGAAAGAACCTGCGTCAGTCGGAAGGAAAGGGTCCCGTGCTGCCGCCCTACCCACTCGACGATGACCGGCTGAAGCGCCTCCACGGCGGCAAAGCCAGCACGTGGAGCCTCCAACCGGGACGACCAACGAGCCATCGTGGCTCGCCGAGAGGCCTCACGCCACTCGCGTACGTCTTCGGGCGGGGGCCGACTGCCGCTTCCCGCCCGGAACTCAGTCGTCCGCCGATAAACTTCGGCGAGCACTTCCGCCTCCAAATCCCACGGGGGAGTCCCGGCCAACGCGCACGCCGCCTCCGTCGATACGGTGCGGTATCCGCGTATGGCTCTAACCTCCATGACCCTCTGAGGGCGCCCGAGGCGCGCCCTATTCTGGGCGGTCAGAGCTCCCGCCCACACCGGTGCACCGTACAGTGCCATTGACCGGACAACCCCCGTGTACAGCCGTCTTGTAGCGACGCTGGGCCCGCCCAAATTGGGCAAGAGTCGCCCAAGGGCGGACGCAGCGCCGACCAGCTTCGGAGCAAGCTGTCGGAAGTGCTCGTCGAAGAGCCACCTGCCGTCGAGGATCAGGCCCAGATACCTTATATGGGCCCGAGCCGGTACGAGGACCGAGTTGACCACGATAGAGGCGCCAGGGGGTGGACCACGACGGGGCCCATGGAATAAAAGGGCCTCCGTCTTATCCAGGGCCACCCGCAAGTCCGGATAGTTGGAAACCTAGATTAACACATAGGCTACTTTTTATCCCGACATTCCCACGGGATCGGGACTTACGCGGGTGAAACCGCGAGGCGCTGCTAGTACTTAATAAAGAAGCTGCTTGTTCTAAAGTTATATATTTATTATCTCTATTAGGGATTGTTGCGAACAGTGTTACGATGATGCATCCAATTTGGTTGCAAAATATTCTGATGTTCAGGCTAATCACTACATATTATAAAACTAAGTTCCCCCGCCGCGTCTGTCTGTCTGTCTGTATGTTCGCGATTAACTGAAAAACTACTGAACGGATTTTTAGGCGGTTTTCACTAATAGACAGAATGATTCATGAGGAAGGTTTAGGTGTATAATTTGTACCCGTCCGAAGCCGGGGCAGGTTGCTAGTTGTAAATATATACAAAAACTAAAAACATCCAAAATCCAGAAAAGGTATATATAAATAAGAAAACCGGCCCGCAGCAGGTAGATTTCGTGTTTTTTTATTTTTATCTCCAAAAATATAAGTCGCATTAAAAACTTTAAATGACTACATTGTAGAGTAAAATAAAAAAAAATGCTTTTATTTAAAAATATTACCGATTGTAAAAAGGTTTACAGTTTCGGAGCTATGAATTTTTTTCTAACAAATTTTGGTTTTCCCCCTCCCCTCCTCAAGTTAAGGATGGAATCATTTAGGGTTCATATTAAAAAATGTTCGTATTTACTATGGGCATGCTATTAATATTAAACGGTCCAAAAATTTTCCATACGAAAAAAGTTATGCTGAAAAAACTGATACTAATATACTTTTTAACTGGCGGTTGGTCTATGGATCATAACTAGACCGCCTGGGAAGATTTTTTTGGAAAACTCGACAACTGGTACAAAACCAATAGGTAGACTTTTCTTCGAAATCTACCTAAAATGTCTTTATTATAATCATACCAGTCTGGCACTATATTGACAACCCCATACTATTATTTAAAACCCCGCAAGTCGTAAATCAAAACTATTAGCGTACAGTTGAAAGGGCATCAAGTAATTAAACGAACTTTAAGTTCAATGCACGGAAAGATTCCATCACTGCGTTTATTTATATCGTGTTTATAATTATGCTAAAGTGTACCATTTTAACTGTATGTCTGCACCGTTGGCGCAATGGTTAAAGTGGTCGCCTCGCCACTACACCGCGCGAATGTTGTGGAACCACTAATAGTTGTCCGGAGTCTAGGTGTTTTTTGGGTCCTGTAGTGTATGTAGGGTAGAACTAAATAATAGTTATTAGCACTATCTCGTGCTTACTGTAGATATCACAGGTTAGTCAGTATTGCAAGAGCCATATAGTGAGTGGGCGAGAGGGATACACTATAGGCCCGTTGTTTTAAGGTTTGTAAAATCCCCCGCGACACAGGAATAATTCCAAATGAGGGAGTTTTCAAAACAAAAATTGAACATCTTGAACAATATGACTGGCCTGTTGGTCTAGTGTTTAGTGACCCTGACTACTAAACCAGAGGTCGCGGGTTCGATTTCCACCCAGGACAAATTATTGTGTGCTAGCAAGATAGTTTGTTTTGTGTCTAGGTGTAATTTATCTATATGTACGTATTTAGAAATATATAAGTATGTTTATCAGCAGTCTGGTTAAAATAGTACAGGCTTTGCCTAGTTTGGGATCAGACACCCATGTGTGAGATGTGTGGAGTTATTATTATTATAATATAAATGGATCAGCTAAGATACAGAATGACGCAAATTATTTAGGGGATTCTTCCTTATTGAAGTGAAACTTCTTAAGAAACGTTGTGTACAGTGTTTCCTATAATCTTCGTCTTTGCGCCTGCGTAGGTACTAACAAGCCTCCAGAAAATATGTCAATGTCAACGTGGTGTAATTTTTGTGCATTTGCGTATTAAATTTATTTTAGTTGTTTTTCTCCATATTTTACTTATACTTAATTGATTCTTTACAAATTTACATTTAAATCGAACCTTAACCTATATTGAAAACGAAGAATTGTTTGTTTTGAAAGTTGTGTACAGCTGTACAGTTGTAACTGGACTTCAGTTTTGCTTACTGTTTATTATTAAGACCATTCTTTGTATATCTTGATATGTTTTCTGGACCTGTACCTATTGAATAAAATAAAAATAAAATAATTTGACCAATAACTTTTATAGAAATTATCTAAAATTAAATTTATTAACATTAGTAACTTATTTGTGTTGATTTTACTTTTCTCTCTCGTAGGCTACTTTTCCGAAGTTTCACTTCTGCCGTGTGTAAATTGCACACACACACACTTTTTGTTTTCTTTGCATGACTTATAGGAATATTATTTAGATTAGAATCAGCATACCATAATAAACCATCCAATTGTTGTCTTCAAGAACGGCAGGCATAGTCAAGTGTCAATCGTTTCTTAGCGTTTCCATTTCTAAAAACGTTGACGCCCTTACGAAAACGATAATAGATTGCTAGAAAGTGTACTTTGATATTACGAACGCTAATTCTATTCAACCTTTCTCTAAAAAGCAGATTGTTGTCAATGGTTTCTTTCACAAAGGTCAAGGTGTTTAGCAGGTATTATTTAAAAGGGCGTCCATTAATTACGTGAGGCTTTAGAGAGTGAGAGGAACGATCCAAATTTCAGCAAACCACAAAACCACATAATATTTTTTCTCACAAAACTGTAATAAGTCACTCTTGAGACACCCCCAAGACTCCCTGTAAATTATAATAATTATTCTTCTTTTGCTATTTACGTATTTTATTATTCAATTTCCCTACTTTGACTTACTTTACTTTTTTACACAAAATATGCGGTTAAAAAAATGTCACGTGAGATTAGTGGGGGGGGAGGAATAAATCGAGGTAAATCTATACATCCGGCCTCTCATCAAAGGGAAGGAGGTCCATAAATTATATATATCTTCGCGTAATGAATGGACGCCCTCTAATAATTTTCGAAGTTGGATACGTGAGTTTCGCGTATCTAGTATTTTAAATTTATTGTAATTTTAATTCCTCGTTATGGGCAGCCTACAAAAGCAACGAGTGCATTTTACAGAAATCATCAATATCAGCTGATTGTAAAAATTGCCATTTTATTTCGTTTTCTACAAGGTGTTGACGTTCGCTCGGTAGCGATCGCTTCGGACCGAAAGCGTTTGTAAAAAGTGTCACTTGTCTACAGTTTCAAAGTTCTTTACGCTTAGTCACGTGATATTTCTTCGGCTTATGTCAATCCCAAACATTTACTTTTCTATTCTACTGTCGTTATAGAAAGTGAAGTGCCACTTGTCTACAGGAGCGGGTATAAATTTAAACTCTAAGGCTGTTTGTTGTTGTAATATAATATATATTATCTTGATATAGTATAATAAATAAAATACCATTCTATGATTACAGTATAATTTTACAAAACTTAATAAATAATTATCTAATTACATTACAATTGTGATTTTATTTAATATGCATTTATTAATATCTATACATATATAGGAACTACTTATATCTAAATATATTAAGTTACTGCTACACCACTGGAGGTACATTACTCCGTCCCACAAGTGGAAAAAGTCTCGCTCCAATATAAATTTACTACACAATTTTATTTTTACAATTATTTTTTCTAACAACCGGTCTATTACTTTCAACTAATCAAAATAAAGCGTAATATGTCGCTATAAAAATAACAATAAATGTTGGAGGTGTAGGACTTACCAGCAGCTTACGACTGTTGCCCCGTTCCTATAATTAAGAAACGATTCGTTTTACTTACGGACGTTAAAATTTTCGTTAAAAATTCAACGAAAGTTCTGCGCTCCTGGCCGTTCATAAATGTTTGAATTTCGAAGGTTATATTTTTTTAAACATAAGAAACTCAATTATTGATTAAAAAAAAATCGCGTGTCAATTGTTTTTCATCACAAGTTCGTCGTCCGTAGCAAAAATGGAATTAAGGCGAAAAGATTTTAGGGGGATGATTTTGATCAGCAGTCTCCAACCCAATTCATCTATATAAGCAATATCCCCTTACTTCCATTGCCTCTCCTTCTTACTATCCAATTTTACCATTTTGAATTCCCAAAGAGCCCGGTTGACCTATTACGTCCTATTAGGAGCCATCCATAAATTACGTCACACGAATTTCATGATTTTGGACCCCCTCCCGATATGTCACAGGTGGTCACATTTGTAGGACCCTCCCCCCCCTCTCTAGTGTGACGTCACAAAGTTTTCAGTTTTACACCCAGAACTTTTATTTACAGATAATTTTTTGTGTTTAATACTTTAGATTTTGGACATGTGACGTCACGAAGTTTATGACCTCCTCCCTCACCCAATGTCACACTTCATTGACCCCCTGCTCCCCCTTACCGTGTGACATATTTATGGATGGCCCCTTATGTGAGTGAGTCTTAATTATAGTAACTATCTATATGTATTTGTTTGTACAAATAATACTTAATTTATATAAAAATTATGCATTTTATTCTCTTCTTGATATTTTAATTTTTACGAAAATGCCCCTTTTTTATATGTGGAGGTTTTGTTTGCTGTCTTTATGGTAAAGAAGACAAGTTTTTTCGAGTTCGGTACCCGAGGGATAACCAACGGGAACCTATTACTAAGCCTCCCCTGTCCGTTCGTCCGTCTGTCTGCCTGACACAAAATCCGTAATAGATAGAGACATTTAAAATTCACAAAACGTGTATTTCTGTTGCCGCTATATCATCAAAAAATAAATTAAACGGGGCTCCCATACTAGAAAAATTGTTTTTTGCCGCTACCTACATAGTATTAAATCTTATACGATACGGAACCCTTTATGCGCGAGTCCGAGTCGCACTTTCTATTGTCTATGTTCAAACTCGCAAAATACAATTTTATTTTACTTATATTGTTTGATGAGTTGTAGGTTTTGTACGTCACATCGGTGTTACGAGCGATAATCAATGTCACCGACGTGGTATATCGCTCTACCCCTTGATGGGGGCGGGGCCCTTCCCCGTGTGTGCCCGCATATAGTGTTACAAAATGTACTGTTTTTTTTTTTATTAATTACTTGTAAATCTTCATTTGCTGTCCAATCTATCTTGCTATGGAATGCGCTCCCCCCTGAAATTAGGGTGTCCACTAGCCGTCACACATTTAAAACTAAAGTCCGCGAGTTTTATAAAAAACAAATTTCTTCATAATAACATGTCAGGTATGTTTTGGGTTATTTATTATATTATCGTATTTATTTGCATGTGTCTATATAGTAGTAGTATAGTTATATATTATAGCATTTGACATATATGTATTTGTGTGTGTATGTATGTGTGTATATAAATATATATATATATATATATATATATATTATATGTAAGATATTCAGTTTGTCACTTCTCTCTCTGTATATATATATGCACCTGCCACGTCCTTCTCTGCACCACCCAAACGTTGACTGGTAGATAATGCCACTAGGCATTAAGTCCGCCCCATGCAATTCAAAATGGAGGAAGTATTAAATAAATAAATGTATATTTTTGTTTAAAAAATTAATAGTAAATAAAAATAGTAAGAGCATTCGTCTGTAATGCTCTTACATATCTACCATATTTTAAAGTACTCAATTAAAATAAGAATAAAAAATATATATTTACAATTCTTTCACTGTCGTATAATGACGTAAAAATGCGCATCATAAAAACTTAAAGCAATGTCCAATATTTAAAAAAATGAGATCACGTGTTCCAATATCGCTTTATTCAGATCAGAGAGCTCCTCAAATCCAAGTGGAGAGTCCACTGCTTATGTAGGATTGATACCTAGCGTTGCTAACTAGTGTCTAAATACTGTAAAGAAATATAGATATAGTATAGAAAAATACTATATTTGTGTTGGAAGGATCGAACGAAGAAACGAACAAATCTAACTCAACAAAACAAACGCTCACATTAAAAAAATTACAAAAATAAGTACTGCTTAAAAATATATTTTTTACAATCTACTTTTCTCTGAATAAATTTTCATATTTTACACGATGTTGACAACCCTGTTTGCACATAAAAACGGAACTCTCTGAAGCCTAAATTTGACATGATTTTTAATAACATTTATTTTACGAAAGCTTCACTATACAGGCGTTATGTGTGGAAGACGAATAGTTAATTTAGCTTGAAAATTTCTTTTAATCACCCAATATGATTCTTAAGTACGATTCACACCGAACGGGCCGCGCCGGAGCTTGTAGAGAGGCGCCTCGGTAGCCAGAAGAAGCCCGCGGCGGTCAAACGTACCATGCAAAAAGTAATTTTAAGTAATAATAAATATAAACTTTTTCAATTTCCATCACCGTACTAAAAAAACGTCTCCGCCGCGGCCTGTTCAGTGTGCATCGTACTTTATGACATTATTATGATAGCACGTAGAAAGTTATATACCTACTATAAATTAAATTACAACGTATATTTATACTCGATTTTGTTGTTAAATTAATGTGTGAATGCACCAATAAAAAAAAAAAAAATTGTAGTGATGTCAATCTCGGACGAAGTTTTGTAGAACCTTTCATTTTAAACTTAATAATAAACAAAATTGATATACATTTTATTTTTAAATAGTGATGTTGATAAATGTGATGTTTATGTTAAACGCTATAAATCGCTATAGAGGGCGTTACTAGTACCATAGTATAGCTTTTGAATATATTAGTTCTTTTTACAAGCTTTTATTTAATTTGCAATGTTCTTAGGTATGTTGTCTTAAAAATTTTAAAACCACTTTTCGACCACTTGTTGGTATCCGATTGAGATGAAATTTGGTATACTCATGTAAATCCGGAGACAATGCATTTTCATAATAAGCTTGACTTGACTTTGCACCCAGGGTTGGCTCCAGACGAGGGCACCATATTTATATACGCATTGAATTTTGATAGTCTGTTTTTAAAAATGATTTTTTTTACAATTAATTAATTATCAGCATTATGGATAATTTCCGATATGTGATATCATATTCATTAAAGATGTAACTGTAATCAAGTGTGTATTTCTTTAAACTAATTAGTTGAGTTTACTAAAGTCGGTCCATGCAGAGGCCATTTATCAAGAAGTAAAACTAGTAGGGTATTTCCTAAATACACATGTGTGTACAAGCGTATATTTATTAAATATGTCGGCGAATATGATAATTTAGCGATAATAAGACAGTCGATTGATTTCATTGTACGGAGGCGGGAAACGCCATGACGTCACGAGTCACGTGTGCGGAATCGTTTGGAGGTGCGACGCTAACGTTTTAAGTTCTCACGAACATTGAGGTGCACTCTATTGGAAGCCATCGAGAAGTGAAAACTTCTTTAGGCACGTTGGACAATTTTGGTATGGGGAAAAGCACTGAACTCGCGAGACCGACAGATGTGTCAGTTATGTTTTCACTTCTGACGTTCAGTCCTACGACTGAGTTTTTTGGATATGAGGGAAGATGTTCAATGAAATAGGGCACAAGCGGCACGACTGAGGTTTTTTTACTTATCAAAAGAATACTAACCTGGGTCGCACATTACTATTATTCATGTTCAGTACCTCCAACCTACACAAAACGGCGGTTAACTAGTATTACTACCTTAGGGCTTTTAATTGCTATTGAGAAAGATCACCAGAGCCCCAGAATACATAATAGTACAAATACAGAAGACTCACTCCGCAAAATCATTTAAATAAATAGCGACCCTTGCTGCAGCAATAAAGTGCAATTTAGATCCCACAGCGCTAATCACCTACAGTTATATTCACCTAGAAGTCGCCTCTCTTTCCATCGCTTAACTCTTATCTCTTCTGGCGTCGTTAGGGTTGTCTTCTTAATAAAATAATCAATCTGAATATTTGGCCTGTTGGTCTAGTGGTTAGTGACCCTGACTGCTGAGCCAGAGGTCGTGGGTTCGATTCCCATCTGAGTCTGGGTGTTCTTTGTGTTCGTTGTTTGTATGTTTGTAAAGTCCCCCGCGACACAGGAGTAATTCCTAATGCGGGAGTTGTCTTTAAAAAAATAAAAAAAAAAGAAAAAAAAAATACCAGTTATGCCTATACTAAGTAGCCGAATACGACGCAATGTGCTTTTATCTTGAGTGTGAAAGTAGCGCACGCTCGCCGACTAACGCGCAGCAACCTACTGGATTGGCCCGAAAAATCGAGCATGCCATGTACTTGTAGCTTCGCTTCGCTTTGATAATCAATCTGAATATTTAATTACCAGTTATGCCTATACTAAGTAGCCGAATACGACGCAATGTGCTTTTATCTTGAGTGTGAAAGTAGCGCACGCTCGCCGACCAACGCGCGGCAACCTACTGGATTGGCCCGACAAGTCGAGCATGCCATGTACTTGTAGCTTCATACCTATAATGCCGAGTGGACCTGGCATGCCAGAGCTGTAATGATATTGATGCGTTTGGGAACGCACTAGACACAGGAGTACATGGATGTTATAAGCACCGGAACCGGTTTACCATCAGCTGTGGGTCAGTTTGCCAACTTCTTTGTATGTAATAGTAAAGTAAAGCAGCCCGTATGATTGTAAGGTATTTTAAATTTGTAACACATTGTTTAAATTTTTAGCTCCGGACGCGAAATTTGCTAAAAAAAAGGGGTACAAAGAATTCCCATCACATATATAGAAGATATATCTCGCATATAACAAGGCTTTTCGAACTTAAATCAGACAAAACAAGCTAAAAATTACCTTAAGGTTTCAGAAATAACATCCTTCAATATCACACTCGGGATGATGGCTCTTTATATGAGACTTCAGACTAGCGTTTTGTATGAAAGCTTGTCCACAAATATGACATCTATATCTTCTATCGTTGGTATGCGTCCTAATATGATATTGCAAGGATTTTAATCTCGGATAGCTCTTCTCACAATATTCACAACGGAAATTCCTTTCACCGGTGTGTGTTGCCATATGTTCTTTCAACCTCGATGGCAGATAAAACCGTTGGTCACAATATTCACATTGATGCTTTAAAACTTTTTGATGATTTCTCCTTTGATGTTCTGTTAAAGTCTTTTGTCTATTATAGACTTTGTCACACAAATTACATGGGTAGGTCCTTTTTTGTCCGTGGGCTTCAGTAAGATGTTTATTTTTTAATGCATATGACATAAAACATTCATCACATCTTGGACAACGGATGATAGCTTTTTTCTTATGTACAATATCGACATGCATGTCTTTGTAATGGTTAGATTTGAACACTTTGCCGCAAACTTCACAAGTATGTCTCTCATCATCTTTGTGCCTTTTTAAATGGGCATCCAATCGAGGTTTTTCTAAGAAACATACTCCGCAAACATCACACGTATAGTTACTAAAGTGTTCGACCATATGTGTGTTAAGCGTGTTGAAATCTTCGAAAACATCACTACACATTACACAAACTAAATCATTCCATGTCAGTTTGAATAACAACATTTTGTCTGGCGCTTCAAAATATATCTTTTTATGATGAATTTCGTCTATATGTTGTTTAAAAACATTTAAATCATCTATTTTCGTTTCACATAATCGACAATCTATCTTTGTTATATCGATTTTTATCATTTTCTTGTAACCCATTAGTAGCTGAAAAGGCTTGGTGTCGTGTCCTATAGTATGTTCTCTTAAATCCTCCGGTTTTGGATAGTAGTCTTTGCAGTAGAAACAATAGTAATTGTTGCGTCTGTTTTTGAATGGACATACATATGAATATTGTATGATTGTGAGTAAATTTTCTTCAGACATACAGTCTAAATCTCTGTCATAATTGTTTTTCTTCTCTGCTGGAGGTTTCTTAATGGCTTTGGGAGTATCTTTTTTAGTTGAAGAAGTTCCTGAAAATAAAAATATTTTAGAATTAGGGGATAAAAAGATTGGGTTTGGTATTTTTTTTTACCAAATTTAGAATAAAATGGTAAGAGATGATGTTGAAAATAAATCTTGGAGATTTTTAAGGAGTTCTAAAATTTTTCCCATATGAGGTGACGGAAGCGACTATGCGATAAACATAATTAATTGTGAAAAGTGATGATGAAGACGAAGATGGTACACGCCTATCCAAGAGAAACCTATTCACTCTACACTTGAACGCTCCAGGATTATAATTGACTGGAAAAATAGACGCAGGCAGCTCATTCCCCACTTTGGCGACTCGAACCAAAAAGGAGCTGTCAAAGCATTTAGTTCGTCGACTTTTTGGTGTTTCGACGATGCAAGCATGACACCTTTGTCTGCGTCTGTCTCAGTCCTATAAAGGAATGGTGAGGGTTCAATTCATTCGAAACCGATAAGTTAAGATAGTTCCCCTATGGCGAGCACATCGTCGTTTATAAGCTAACAGGCTTTTTGGTCAACAGAATCCAGAGCATGTTGCACGTAAAACAAATACGAGGATGTGTTGGTGTTACGAAGATCTCGTTCGTAAGGACCGTAGACATAAGTATTTCATGTTGTTTTTATTTTGAGAAACGGAACTCTAAAAAAGGCAAAAAAATTAACAAACCTGCTTTCTGTTTTTTACTCGCCACTTTCTTCTTTTTAGTCGATCCATTGCTGGCTTTACTGCTTTTCTTCTTGGCTTTCTTCTTGATAGGTTTGTCTGAGTCCGATGAGGAGGCTGACCATTCGCTCTCCTCATCATCCTCTAGAAGTTTAGAGATATCTTCTGGAGGATTTTCTACTTTGTGTTTTAGTGGTTCTTCTTTTTTAGGAGGTTTTACTTCTGAAAGATTTAAAAAGGGAATTTATTTAAAACAGTTGTTGTAATAGGATACCTGCAAACAATTTCTTATGCTTGTGGCCCGGAGGTATTCGAATGAAACTACAGATGGCCAGTTCGTTTTCCTGTCATTGCCAATACTTGTATGCATAGCTTTGGGGCTAGTCCACAAATTAAAAGTCACCCAGCGGGCTATGGAGCAAGGTATGCTTGGAGTCTCTTTGAAGGATAAAATTCGCAATAAGGTCATCGACAAAGAACCCAAGTTAACGACATAGTTCGCAGGAAAAGCAAGCTAAAGTGGCAATGGGCTGGCCACGTATGCCGAAGGACAGATGGCCATTGGAGCAGACCGTTCCTAGAGTGGAGACCGCGAATTGGTGAACGGAAGGTAGGACGCCCCCAGCCTGATGGACCGACGACCTGAAGAAGGTATCAGGGATGGACTTGATGCGGGAGGCGGAGGACCGAGTGCTGTAGCGCGCATCGGGAGAAGCCTATATCCAGCAGTGGGCTATGATAAGCTGATTGATTGATTGATGAATTTGTATGTTTGAAGTGGTCTGTGTATTTTTATGTATTTATTTACAAAAAAAAAAACTAAGCATGTTTATCATTGTTAGGCAGCTAAGGTATCCAGGGGTTGCCGGAGGCTTACTTCTTAAGGTATACCCGGATACCCTGCAATAGACCCAACACTTGTGACGGAACAACGTCTGGTTTTGGTCGATTCGATTCTGACATACCACTTCGTGATTTTTTTTATGTCACAGGGGCAAACGAGCAGACGGGTAACCTGATGGTTTAGTGACTACCGCCGCCCATGGGCATCTGCAACTCAAGAGTCACAAGTGCGTTGCCGGCCTTTAAGGTGGAAGTATGGGAAGGAGGAAGAGGGGGAGAGGGTGTGAGGGAGGGAGAGGGAAGGATTAGGGCCGCCGGTAACCTCACACAAACAATGCAATCATCGTTTTTTAACTATTTTGTATTTCGCCAATAATTTATGTATCTCAGGTTCATGTATAACAATCAGAAAAGAAGCTCATACTATCAATGATCCAGTCAGGTCCACGATCATCCATGTTGACTGACATGTTGTCATCGTTATCTGGAACGTCCCCTCCCAGCGAGTTGTGATCACTGATATCGTCCTTGGGTTCCGTCTTCAGTTCTATATCCAGGGGAACCTTGTCAACTTTAGTTTCTGCAAAAATATTGAAAATTAAAAAGGTTATTAATGCAACACAAAGACACGGCTCGCCTAATAACCTAATAGCATTGTCTACCTAGCGATGTCACTTATGCTCAGGATTACCACCTTTTTTTAATCTTAAAAATTACAGTAGTTACATTTACGTTATTTTGTTATTATACGTGCCCAATGGACAGCTGGTTCTACTTACTAACAGAAAAATAAAACAGCATACAAGAGTCACTGTTTTTATCAATATCTTCCCATGGAATAATAATAATAACTCCACACATCTCACACACGGCCGTCGGATCCCAAACTAGGCAGAGCCTGTACTATGGTAACCAGACTGCTGATAAACATACTTATATATTTCTAAATACATACATATTATAGATAAATTACACATAGACACAGAACAAATTATCGTGCTCATCACACAATTATTTAACCAGGGTGGGAATCGAACCCACGACCTCTGGCTTAGCAGTCAGGGTCACTAACCACTAGACCAACAGGCCAGTCTTTTAACTTGTTCCCGAGGATGCTAAAACTCAGACCAGACATTTGTCGAGTTTCCTTCCTTCGTAAAAAGCATATGCACGACACATGAAGGTAATCTGTTGCTTTACAAACTTCTTTGTAAAACAACGTACGCTTTTTCTCAGCAAAAAACCACTAAACTGGTATAAATAGTTATCGGCTGGGTCTTCTCGTCTTAGAATTAATTAGTTGCAACCTACCAGACCTCAGACTATAATAATAATAGCAACTTTACACATCTCACACACCGCTGTCTGATACCAAACTAGGCAGAGCCTGCACCATGGCAACCAGACTGCTGATACACATATTATATATTTCTAAAGACATACATATTATAGATAAATTGAACAGACTGAACAGACTGAACAAATGATCACAATTATTTGTCTTGGGTGGGAATTGAAACCTCTGGCCTCTGGCTCAGCAGTCAGGGTCACTAATCACTAGAACAACAGGCAGGAGTCTGTCAGTGTAGAACTGTAGACGATAAAGCCTCAAAATGGTTTTAACAAAGAATAGTGATTGGTATGTGATGAAATGTAACTAAATTTCATAAACGGCACCACGGACGTTGACCACAGTTATTACTTATTTACAGTTATTATTATTACTTAAATACTATACCGCGCAACTCCCTCAGTTGGCACGGTCATTTGACTGATGTGGTTGTGTCAAGGAAGCGTGGATGTGTTATTTAACTTGCTGAGCCCCGCGGTTTCAACCGCGTAAGTCCCGATCCCGTGAGAATATCGGGATAAAAAGTAGCCTATGTGTTAACCCAGGTCTCCAGCTATCTACATACCAAGTTTCATCACAATCGGTTAAGTAGTTTTGGCGTTAAAAAGTAACAAACATCCATCCATCCATCTATCCATTCATCCAAACTTCCACATTTATAATATTAATGGGATTAGTGGGATAGTGGGATAAACGAGTGAATGCAGTGATGGTAAAAATTTGCGGCATATTTGAGAGCAAAATCACGAGTACCAACTAGTATAAGTGTTTCTTAGCATTACTGTGTATGTGTACCTACTGTAATATATTCCTGGAGGTATAACTCAGCGTTTTCGAAACCCAAACTGAGCACAGCTTGTGTTATGAGTTCTAGAACACGGATACCTTCTTGGAAATACATAATATACATGGCAACACCCAGACCAATTGAAATAGACATATATTTATGCATACAAATATATATACACTGAGCGTGGATCGCACCCACTACCCCGGTACCCCATCGCACACGTTGAAGCCGAATGCACTGCACTGCCACAGAGGCGTCCAAAAGCCAAAATTTTTAACTTTCTTCACATTTCATTATTCGCAAGTCTTTTTCATATGAAACTCTTACCATCAGCATCTTTATCCTGAAGTTTAGCGCTAAGGAACAGTTCCTCACACTGGAGTACTTGATTCCTGAACGCGCACGCGTCTCTGAGTCGGACAACACACGTCGCGCAGACACCACTGTCTTTTTCATTTTCATTATCATCTACGTGCGATAGCTGTGGGAGAAAGGTACATTATGTTATAAGTGGCAGTTTATATCATACAAGACACTTATTTAGACCTAGAGAATAGGTTATAGGAAGCCCTTCCTCCTCCATCAGCAGATTATAGTTTCCATTACTGTACTTTCATCAAACAAAACATTGAAACTAGTATGATATGATTACTAAGACTTCCATAGAACAGTTATAAGCATATTAGGAAATTGAGAAAGAGTGACACTTTTAGAATTAATGCATAAGCTGAATGCACTCGCATCCCTTCTTGCCTGTTGTTCTTTGGCCACTCCCTCACACTCCAGGATAACATGGGCTGTTGTTTCCTCTGCATTGAGACATTCTCTGCATAGAGGGCTGCCTGTTACATTAATGATAAATAGATGCTGACTCAGGACCAAATGTCCCATAATGGTCCCTTCAACCTCTATGTGAATGACAAGTCAGTTAAGTAAGACTGAACAGTCTACAGGTTAAATGTGGTGAGACTCCTGTCAGCACCGGTTTGGACTGCCTGCAGCCAGGTATATTGGTACCCAAGAGCGAAGTTGGTTGAAGGGTAGTGGCAGCAGTGTAGCTAGACCCATCACGAGGTTTCAGATCCCTTCCTGTTGTCGCCACATTAAAAACTCTTATTTATTTTATTAAAAATATCCAGTGGCTATCAAACATTAAGAACAACATGTGTTTAAGTATAGATACCTTGGACTAAATTAGCAGAACTGGATGAAAACCACCTGAAATTGGATAGACCAGGATGTTGGCCGGTATTTATATTTCTGTATTTGTGAAATCTGCCTAGTACATAATTATGACTGTGTCATAATTTTGTTGACTGATATTTGAGAGAAGTATGTATGATGATAGACTTAAGAGTGAGGAATAAGAACATAAGAAAATATGTATGATATTTAGTCTAGTACATTTGCTTCGGACAATACTGTGTAACCTATATGCGGAATTTACTCGTGTAAAGTCAGGTTGGCCAAAGGCATCGCCTAGGGGAAGCTTCGGGTGCTTGGCGCTGGCTGTATAACTTACCGCCGATGAAATAGTTATACACGCACGAGTAAATTCTTACAGCCAGATGTTGAGACTTGTTGTGATATGCAACTAGGGTTGGCCAAAGGCATCGCCTAGGGTAAACTTCGAGTCTTAACGTTGGCTGTATAACTGACCGCCGATGGAACAGTTATATAAGGATTAAGGTTCTAGTAATGTCCGGGGATTGTCTAAATGAAGCTTTATCTACTGGCCGTCGATGAAATAGTAGATGGAAGAGCCCTTGTTGCTGTTTTAAAAAAAGTGATTGATGCAAAGAAATATATTGAAATATATACAATCTAATGGTAAATACTTTGTCCTCAGCAACTATACCACACCATGACGCTATCCGGGACGGATGCGTACGCAGGAGGGCCGTGTTGTCGCCACATTAAAACTCTTATTTATTTTATTAAAAGTAGCGACAAACTATAATAGATGATAACACAGTTCACTATTTAATAAAAATAAGTTAATAGATATTATTTTGACTGGTTATACCGGTAACGCAAAACTATTGGTTGATGGATAAATATTAACAAATTGTGGGATTATAAACGGGTAGGAATATGTTTAGAACAAGGGACTTGAGTGCAAACAGAGGTACGAACAACTTGGCAGTTGCTCTTAGTTAGTGATTTTCATAGTTTATATCAGTGGTTTTGAGACTGTTTCTAACATTCCTTGCTAGCTCATTGCAGGCATCATTCTCATGTGAGTCACTATTCCCTTTGATCCATTGGAGGTACACCCCACTTGTGGAGGCTATATGCTCCAGTGTTTGATGGCATTCATAAGTGAAACCAGAATCCATTGTGTTACCCTCCAGTGCTGCAGTGCATGAAAATGGTATTGACAGTCTTATCATGCAGTAACAAGCAGCAGCTCTGGTTGTGTCCAATGATGGTATTGGAGAACAAATTAAACACTAGTAGGTAGGTAGATATGTAAATTAGAAAATAATTGCATTAATATTACAGGTTTATCAGCTTATAAACCACCTTTGCAACACGAACATTATAAATTTCACAAACTCAATTGAGCATATTTATACAATCATACTTTCAGTGTTATAATATTTTATAGTAGGACTAGTTAAGCCAGCCTAGCTCCTTCCAGAAGCACAGAAGCCTCCTGTGGCGTTCGCAGGCTTCTAGGAGCGATCTCGAACCCGCGAGGATACTTGCACGTAGCATATGGTGAAATGAATTAATAAGGAGCTGACAGAACTCAATGCTTAGATTAGCACCGTCTAATGGATCTATGTATGCATTATTAGCGTGACGGTCAGTGCTTTTTCTCCATAGCAAAAGTGCACAAACATGCCTAAAGAAGTTTTCACTTAAAAAAAAAATATAGAGGCAAAAGTGTACACAGCCGATGTGAACACACTCCTAACACAGGCATTTAGCTTATCTGGAGGGGTAAACGAGAATACTAGTGATGTGCGACTTACTAGTATTTCTTAATTTAAAAAAATAATTAACTGCATCTTATACAATTAGCAGCTTATGAGTAGTCTAGACATTTTTGCAGTTTCTAATGTAAATAGGCTGGCTCAAATAGTTGTACGAAAATAAAGAAACATTGTACATAAATATTTATAGTTTTTAAATTCCTGGAAAATAACTACCTAGATAATAAAGTAAACAAAGTTCTATGGAGTAAAGTAAAGGCTTACAATTTTTTTTGTTCTAATTTTAAAGGGTACTAAAGTTTCCTTTTAACTTACTAATATACCAAAACAGTCCATCACCATATCCGCATACACTTCCTTGTTTTCCATCCAAGTATATTCCGCTGTTAGAACTCTACATTTTTTAATAGCTCGACAACATCTACACAGCGCTGGGTCTATTATTGGCCCGTTATTCTTTACTGTAGCCATTTTAGTATAAGCTTCGTATTCGAACACACTTTTACATTATTTACATTCAGAATTTATTATAAATGATCATTTTTTGAACTATTTTTTTCACGTAGAGAAAGCTTTCTCACGCCAAATTGTCAATATCACAGAGTAAAAAATGTCAATAACCGCTTACGTTTAATTATTGCAACATGCTACTGTTAGTGCTGCAAAATTCTGTTAAACAAATCAATTTCTAAAATTATGAGATTTCCTCAACTGTAATAAAAAACAAAAAAAATAATTAAATACTATTCTGAAGTCCACAGTATTTAGAGGAAGGAATACCACCGTTCAATAATAATTCTCCCAAGTTCCCTGCCATTGGCGGGATAATTTATTTCTAATCTGTATTTTAAAAACATTATAATGGCGGCGTTTCTTTGAGTAGGTCTATCTATAATCGTATTTTGTGTGAAATTTTAGAAATGTCGTTATTAAATTCTGAAATTAAGACCTACTTCGGAAGGTGTAGATGCTGCCTCAACTATGGCTACTTAAAAAACATGTGGGAAGAACACATTTGGCAAGGAGAAAAGGAAGTTTATGTTGAGATGCTCATCCAATGTTTTGCTCTAACCGTAAGTACTTTGGGCATTAGCCTATTTATCCAATTTTATTCGATATCCACTTTTGTTCCAAAATTTAAGCTTAAGCATATGGAATAAAGCCTTTCGGGTTTTCTATGAATACTTTATTTTTTAATACAATTTTATTTTTGAAATAAGAAAACATATTTAGCATACGCCATTACATGAGACGTCACGTGGCCCATAGCTTGTAATAAAATAATTAAATAATAAATCGTAGCAGATAATAATGATTGAAATATTGTTGTAAATATACCTATTGAAAAGATAATCTGCTGTACTGCTGAAGATAATCTGATGTGCTACAAAAGCCTACAACATTGACTGGCCTGTTGGTCTAGTGGTTAGTGACCCTGACTGCTAAGCCAGAGGTTGTGGGTTCGATTCCCACCCAGGACAAATAATTGTGTGATGAGCATGATAATTTGTTCTGTGTCTGGGTGTAATTTATCTATAATATGTATGTATTTAGAAATATATAAGTATGTTTATCAGCAGTCTGGTTACCATAGTACAGGCTCTGCTTAGTTTGGGATCAGACGGCCGTGTGTGAGATGTGTGGAGTTATTATTATTATTATTATTAATCTTTATTAATGTAAACTTATGAGATCCAATGAGATGCTAAAACTCGTCAATTTAACAGAGACTTGATACGATTCATTTTAGACAGACAAGGATTTGTTTGTCATAATAATAATAAAAATTTGTAACTTCACTATCTGTCTTTTTGTTAGTGCTCACTTCAACAAAATTTAGTTGTATGACTTGACCTTTGATTATATATATATATGTCTAGATGCCCGGTCTGTCATCTCAAAGTGGCACCAATTTTAATCAGTATAAATGTACTTCTTCGACTCTGAAAATATTCAGCATAAAAGGAGAAAACTAAGATAGTAACATTCCACCGTTTAATAATGTGATTAAATCTCTATAAAATTCACAAACATTTTTTTAATAATTATAATTTAAAGGATGACAGAAATCCACCATTTTTGTCAGTGTTGCCATTATAATTAGATATAATCCCCCATTGCTATTTAAGCGTAAAGTTTAAATTTAAATTTTTGTAAGGGATGGTACTTACTACTACAAATATATGTTCGACAGAGTTATTTTATGAATACCCTGAAATTATTTTTATACAATTTATAGGTGTCCCGTAGAGATAATACTCGTGGAACCATGGATAGAGATAGTAAGGCTGAGTAGAAATGAGTCTTAGTGGAAACCAAACATGTGGACGTGTATTTGTTTTGATCATTTTCGTAAAAACTTGTTTTGTAAATCTAATTGGTATTTTATTATTAACAACGAAAAATAGAGATAAATATATTGTGAATTTTCCCAATTCAATCTCAAATTTCCCTATTTCAATGGCAATATTTCTTAACATGACAGCCCTGTTAGAAACACTTCACATAATGGGTGCAAGTGTAAAACAAAACCATTACGTACACTAGTATAACATAACGGAGACGCTTTCATGACAGTTGTCCCAATGTGACACGGTATCTAGACATATATAATCGAAGGAGTTGACCATAAAATTCCTAAAAAATATAAAGCACATTTTATCTCCTGTAACACATCTCACCATCATTATGTATTTACCATT
Source organism: Callimorpha dominula (assembly GCA_949752705.1). Taxonomy (NCBI): domain Eukaryota; kingdom Metazoa; phylum Arthropoda; class Insecta; order Lepidoptera; family Erebidae; genus Callimorpha; species Callimorpha dominula. The sequence goes on along the minus strand of OX457017.1, from coordinate 8,205,263 downwards.
ACCCTATCCCTATGAGAATGAATATAGTATTTCCAATGACCCACCCATATTCATGAATGTACCACAATATACTATCATAGCTCACTTGTACTCTAAAAAAATAATTTCTAGTTTCTATACCAAACTTACACTAATGTAGCACAATATACAAAATGAATTAAAGATGATAAAATCTCAGGTGAAGACTCAAGGAAAATTACACTCTATTACCAGTAGAATTGATTCATCACTTTTGATTCATTTAACCGAATAGAATTCTATGTTACCAAGTATTCAAGTTTTCTTCACAGATAGCAACCCTAATTGATCAGCATTTTACTTGCATAAGGTCAGCATAAGATTTATGGATAATAAGAGTTATAACTGTTCTTGCCAGATATTTTTTTCAAAACTTTAAAGCTGAGGGGAGGGTATCTTCAATCTTTTAAGTGGATCATCAGCTACATTAATAAATATTTTGACTTCAGTGGGAACATTCAGATGAGTCAATGGACCATGACCAAATATGCGAGACATGTATCTCACGGCTACGCGACGCTGACAGCTTTAAGAAGACTATTTTGCAGTCACAGGAGACACTGTTGGAACATGTTGAGGAAGGTTTGTTCTGCTAACCATTTTTTTTTTTATGTCTGTTGTCGTCTACTGCTACTATCTACTACTACTGCTGTCTACATTAGTAGATAGTAAGCGATTTTAGGTTTCTAAAACTGCTATTCTAATTAGCAGCTTAATAAAGCTGGAATAGCAGTTCCAGAAACCTAAAATGACACCGAGAGTTTGTAACGGCAAGACATCCTTATTTGTACCCATGATGTTTTAAATCTTTATGTCTGGTGTGTATACTGTCGGAATGGAGTATTTCTTTAACACGAAGCTGGTCTTATCCGTTTTTCCCATGACATAGCAAGTAGGCTGGTTGTCTGTTCACCTCCGGATATTTGCGTCTCATTGTCGGTTGCTTCAGTCTTTCATTACTAGTATTTTAAAAATAAAAATGACCAAAACAAAATTGCAATAATTAAATCGTTATTGTAAAACATACATATATCGTCCAGGGGGTGTGCAAAATTTGTTTTTGTCATCCCAGGGGGAGCGGGCAAATAAAAAATTTGACTGGAAATTACCTTAGTACTACGTAATACGTAAGCTTGTTAAAACCCGGGGGGCAGCTGCCCCCACCCCCCCTCCTCGGTACGCTTCTTTAAATATCCATGTATCCCCGAAGGTGTAGACATAGTATTAAAACTCACATTTTGCCAACTATGATTTGGTCCAGCTCACGTATTAGAGGGAAAGGTAGGTAATAAGGAAAGGCAATGGAAGGAAAGGTACATTGTTCGTCAAGTGCAGGTGTATAGGTACTTGCATTGTAAGGGTTACATACTCCGAGTCCTCTAACATTAATATTCCGTGCACACATGCCCTGTACCTCGCAAAGCCATAGAAAATGCGTTTGAAGGTAGCAGGGATCGAAACATTGCCGATTAACTAGTCAATTTTTTTTTAACTTATTTGTGCTGCTACTTATGGCCGTTGTTTGGATTAATATTCCGTCCATTGTAATACATAGCAATTTAATTTAAAAAATCTAAAGTCCACTTTTAATATTGACTTATAATTATAGCAAGCATTCAAACGGATATTGAGGATTTCCCAACCAGTGAGTATTAAATATTCATCTAAGATGTAAGAGTTCTTTGTTTCATAGCCAAAAGTCTATGTTTGATTAATAAATTTAATATCAAACACCTTAAATACTTTAAGACATTCAGTCACTATCGAACATAAAATCTGAATAAAATTCAGTATTCTACTTTCGAATTCAATATTCAAGTCAAGCATTTGGTATATAGCTTTATTTTTTAAATCACACTTCTGAACTAAGCTGCATATTAAATGGATGTACTGAATCAAACGATGGTTACGCTGTTGATAATCGATGAAACAATATAAAAAAAACATGAATCTGTATTGTGTTATTTCTATCAATGCTTGTTAATCTTTGAAAACTGTAAATGTCTAAATCTTTAAATATAACAATATACAATACATATATTAAGTATAACTATACCAGCCAAAATAACGTGATTTATTTATGTAAATTTTCTTTTTTGTATAGAAACTGACCTGCCTGTGAAAATAGAAAAACTGGACTATTCAGTCCAAGAATATCCCGAAAACGAGGTTACAGCTACCACTAGCAATTATATAAATGATCCTGATGATCCTGACTATGTTGATTCTGATGATAATAATGACCGCGATAATTCAAATGATATGGATTATGAAGAAGTAGAGTACTTGGAAATTGAGGATAACAAAGAAGCTCTCGCTGACCGTAAGTTATTTACTATAAATACTTATTTTAAAATGTACGACTATACCTTTAAGTTAGAAATATTTACAGTTTATTCTACGATAAAACACTTTTGTGCCATTGGTTATTTGCCTTAAAATATTGCGCTCAGGATACAAAATTATTTATTATTTTATATTATTAATCAAAAAACAGACTCACTTGACACTTAATGTGTGTTGATGATGATTACATTCATGAGTGATACTCCTATCCACAAGTGCTGAAAATGATCACAGGTGGTTTTAAAATCGAAAAATCAATGTTTTATTCATAATTTATCACAGATTACTTGATGAATTCTGTAGATTTATTGAAGTTTACCTAATTTTAGAATTATTTCAACAAAACGTAGGTTAGTTATTTAAAATGTAGTCCACTACTTATATTATTACAAGCATATTAATAAATATTAATTGATTAAGTAATTATATTATACATTTGATGTGTTATCATAATAACTCACACTGAGTTATAAGTAGAGATCGGATATTCGGATGCATATTTACCTAAAGTTGAGATGTTGGCTATTATGGAAAGCACTTTTTTATCGAAAGAATCCCGCGATTCCAGGAAATTAAAACTTAAGTGTACCTATACTCCGTGAGATGTAATAAACCCCAGTTTGACACAAATGACACTTGCTCTGTTGCAACGTATAATGGTTGCTTTTCCCTACTTTTATTGTCAGTGATTTTTGACGAAGCAAAAACAACCTTATTACGTTGCAACAAGTGTCAAATCGGGCCTATTAAACCCCAGGAAATGTAAGCATTTTGTAAAAGTGCGAGTGAGACGGCAAATTATACTTGCTTGTCCGCAAGTAGGGACGCGACAATACAACTGCATTCGTAAATAAAAATATACTTAGAAGCCGCTTCTATTATTTGTTATCCAAAAAATAACTTTAGGTAAATATGCATCCGATTATCCGATCTCTAGTTATAAGCTGAAACAATTTATGCTGGTGAGTAGCTATATGGGCAGTAATGATATTTAGATAATCTCTGTTGTAGTAGGTTACGGTTGCTGCAATGGCTACTTACCCTCAGATCTCAGATGGCTCCTAAGCTGGTTTGCCACCTAGATTCTATAAAAAATGTCGGTGTTACATAACTAACTTAAAACTTCTAGAACAAAAACCACAAACAATAAGAACCGCAGAACGCCGTAGCAAAAAACCATCCGTATTCCCGCCAACGAGAAAATGGCCCAGAAAATTGCCAAAATCTGAACGTTACAAAACATACAAACAATATACAGAAGAAGATTTGCGAAAATGTCTCGAAGCAGTGCGGAACGAGGAGATGACACCACAGGAAGCTTCAGAGAAGTACAACATACCAAAAAAGACAATATGCTCGAAAGCCAAGATTGACCCTAACGGTAAGCGTAAGCTAAGTGTCTTATTTTCTTTGTTTCTAGTTTAAAATTCGAACGACTTATATTTTTATTCCGTTATATTTAATAAAGCAATATTTGCTTTTTCCCTTCTGATCTGACAAATGGCAAAATTAGGAGAAAAAAAAAATTGGATTATCACTGATAATCCAATATTTTATAAAGTGATAGTTAATAGTGAAGTGATAATTTATCAGTTTATGAATTTAGAGAAAGACATCACTTTTTTTCTCCATTTTAAAACTGTTATTTACAATGATCAGCTTTAATATTGCTTAGTGATGATTATTTATGTGATTTAGAATATTAGGACAAACAGACTGACTGCACAGTTTTTGTCTTGTACATTTATCGTTTGTACTAAGATGAAACGGATATCCGGCCACTATCCAGAATCCGGCCTAATTTTACTATCCGGCCGGATACCGGATAGTATATTTAAGTACTTTATTTAAATTACGTAACATATATAATCGCCAAATTTCAATGTATATTAAATTAAATAGTATTTATACTGTACTCCAGGCAAATTGTGGTATATGAATACCAATTTCTATTATATATTTTTATGCGGTTTCACCAGTAGCCTATGTGTTAATCCAGGTCTCTAGCTATCTACATAGCAAGTTCAATCGCAATCAGTTCAGTTCATTTTGCCTGACAGAGTAACAAACATTCATATAAACTTACACGTTTATAATATGAGTAGGTTACAGAGTTACTGGTAATATCCCGGCAATCCATTAAAAGGATGTAGATATCATTTGCAACCAAACGACCCCCTATGACCCCACCCCTTGAACAGTTTTCGAGTAATTTAAAATTTTATGTTTTTATTTTAAATAATATTATTTAAATTTTTATAGTGGTACAACTTTGAAAATTTTGAAAAAAAGAGACTAATGTGTACCTACGTAATTATCACCCGTAAAATCAAAATAAACTGCACTACTTTGTAATACAGGGGTACAAAACAATTTTCATATTTTTAATTATGTGTTTATACGGGAATTAACGCGATCACTAAATACGTATTATACCTCTGAATTGCCTGACGATTCGACCAAGTTGCACTGGCCGTGCTCACAGGCTCTTGTAATGTATATATATAATACTATTTGCGCACCGCGGTTTAACCCGCGTAAGTTCCAAACCCGTGGGAATATCGAGATAAAAAGTAACCTATGTGTTAATCCAGGTCTCCAGCTACCAAGTTTTAATTGCAATCGGTTCAGTAGTTTTTGCTTGAAAGAGTAACAAACATCCATACATCCTCACAACCTTTCACGTTTATAATATTAAGTAGGATAAATATACAGGGAGGCGAGGGAAAAAAAACATCAAGTAAAAAAGAGTTTGATAAAAATTCGTGATTTATTATTTTAAACATTTGTACAATTATTCACAAAAGTCCATTTTAAAAAGAATATCAATATGAAACCGCTACCGGGAACGTTTTGTCCTCTGGTGCATGATAAACGCTTCAAATTATAGAGAGTGGGAAAGCCCGGACTTCAAATTATTAGATGTTGGCGGGCAAGATACTATTCCTTCAACTTACTGAGGGTACCAATTAATATTGTTTTTTTTTCAATTTATTGAGTATTTTTCAAAGGATCGGCAAAACATTTCAAACTATTAAGAGATTCAAATTAACGAGAGTCGACTGTACATTAATTTCATTTGTAATTGATTTCTACCTTTTTATTGTGTGTGGTAAGTGATCCTGACTGCTGATCCAGACGTCGTGGGTTCGATTCCCACCCAGGACCAATAATTGTGTGATGAGCATTATCATTTGTTCTGTGTCTGGGTGTAATGATATGTATTTAGAAATATATAAGTATGTTTATCAGTTGTCTCGTTACCATAGTACAGGCTTTGCCTAGTTTAGGATCAGACGGCCGTGTGGGTGTGTCAAGTTATTATATTTTTTATATAGATGACTTTAACGCAAGCGTAACCGTAAACCGCGAGCGTAAGCTAAATTAATTAATTTCTCTGTGAAGAGGAAATTAACTGTTTAGGTTGTCTTCATGGATGAAGCCTGCTAAGAAGTCTTCTGTTGTACACTGCAAGGTGCATATAAACTCTGACAAACATCGTGAAGTTCGTATATAATAATAATAACACACCTCACATACGTCGTCTGATACCAAACTACACAGAGCCTGCACTATGTTAACCAGACTGTTGATAAACATACTTATATATTACTAAATACATACATATTATAGATAAGTTACACCCAGACACAGAACAAATGATCATATTCATCACACAATTATTTTCCCTGGGTTGTGTTTATTTGCTAACTGTTGAGAACACATAAACTCTTCCTTTTTTAGGGTCTGGCATTTTTCTTGCCGTAAATATATTGTTTTGCGTTTATCATATAATATAGTAATATATTTCTAAATGTATTTTATTTTTTTTAATTAAATATTTACAATATGAAATTTCATGTTCAAATAAACAATAGGTTCCAAATAAATTAAAGTACTGCTCAATCGACCAACGAAAACTGCATAACACATACAATAGATATTACGCCACTGCCGTTAAAAACGTCAATTCCGTCTTAGCATACACTTCAAGTCACACAAAAAGAACTTATAGATAGATAATATCTTGATTTCGAATTGACGAGACAAGTTTTAAAAGCATATTACGTGTTATATGGTGACATTGAAGAAAAAGTATCCAGAGATCCATATGAAAGAACAAATAAAAAACTACATCTCTTGTTCGTAGATGTGCAACCTGATCCGTCAGAAAGAAATACAAGGACAAAAGATGCGAACAAACCCCTTATAACATTAAAGCAAGATATTAAAAGCTCTACTATACTGGCTAGAAAACATAGATCAAACGATATCAACAACGGCCCGTTGACACGTCAGAACAAGTCAAATAATGTAAACAAAGGCATGATAGTAAAGCAAGAAATAGATAGCGTAATACTTACAAATCGTCAGTCAAATACTGTAAACAAAGTATCTATGAAAACAGAGCAAAAAAGCGTTTCAATAATGGCTGGGAACCGTCACAACTTGTTATTAATATTGGAGCATTCAAATGCTACAATGATTAAGAACAACTCTTTTAGTAACTTCGGTTGCCATTACTGCCAAGAAATTTTTGATATACCAAAAGATCTGAAAAGTCATACATTATGCCACGACCATAATGATATTGTTAAACTCGCATTCAATCCAAAATACTTTAGTAATTTGGTAATTAAACTTGATATCACAAACTTACAATGCTATTTGTGCACAAAAATGACCAAATTCTATGACTTAAATTCATTTTATGATCATTTAAAGAGATTTCATAAGAAAAACGCGTATCTTAATGTCAATAATCATATTGTTCCATTCAGATTTGATGCAGACGGATTTAAATGTGTAATTTGTGCTAAAGAGTTTAGCAGTTTTAAATTATTATCCGATCATATGTGCGAACATTACAGAAATTACGAGTGTGAAATGTGTCAGAAACCTTTTATAAACAAACAGGCACTCCAGACGCACAATTACAGGCATCCAGCAGGTGCATATCGGTGTTCTAAATGCCCAAAAGTCTTTGACACGAGACCAAAAAGAAACAATCATGAAAGACGTCACATGCAAACTAATAAAAAATGGCGGAAGTGCAAATACTGTGACGAAAGATTTTTGTCAAAACTTACAGCTGTGACACATGAAACTCGGGTACATGGTGCCAAAAGGCCTTCTTATCAATGTAAGGCCTGTAATAATGCTTATCATAGTCAGCGTAGCCTAGTACAACACCAACAACGCGTTCATTTATTAATAAGATCGTATGAGTGCGAATACTGCGATAAAGCGTTCTACTCAAAAGTAGAACTCACTTGGCATATCGCGATTCATATGCAAATAAAACAGATTCAATGCAAGTTATGCGACAGCAAATTTAGGACGAAAGCGGGCTTGAGACAACATATGTTGGCACATATAGGAGACAGGAAATACAAATGTAAATATTGTGACACAGGATATGTTCATCTTTCCACATGGAAAAGGCATATGTGGGTTCTTCATTCTGAAAAGGTTTAAGAGCATATTGAAGATGAAAAGATGTTTTTATTCCCTCTGAACCCTGAGGGGATCTATTTCAAGAAGATTTTTCATTTTTCTATGTGAGTCTTAAGATGGTTGAACAGATTCATTACCAGGACAAAGTTAACTTTAAAAAAAATTACAACTCTCGCTACAAATTGATATAGGTCGTTCCAGTCGTGAAACAAGACGCCACTATAAGTTATATTAACCTAACGGTCACACGTGCAACCCAATATATGTCTGACAGAGCTTTTTAAAGAGGCTGCCATCGATCGGTAGATCTTGCGATGTGATGACTCTCATTAAGGCACTTAGGTACATTATATTTGTAACCATACTGACTTAAAAGTGGTTGTTCCTCGTGGACATCATATTTTACTGCGCTTGTCGTTGATACTATTAGTTTTTTTTTTAATGTCTATATTTGTACGAACTAGAGTTATAAGAAAATTTTAAAGCTTGCCCAGACATTACAAAACTGAAAGAATGACAGGACAACGGGTCAGATACTTAATAATAATTAACTTTGCATGCCAGAAATTTCCATCGTGTACAAAGAGTTGTCAATTGTCCCTAACATTTTTGAACATATCAAATACCAAACACCTGTAAGGAGATAAAACGAAACGACTATACAACTCCATAACTCAAAAGGATGAACGGAATAAATATCAATATAATCTTAAATATAAGTGAGAATAACACAAATATTCTACAATATATGAATTTCTTGTTGTAGATGACCTGAAAGGCAATACTACAACGGATAAAGCCAAACTGGAACCGCTTAAAACAATAGCGAGGAAAAAACATACTGTATTTCGCACAGACATATCAAAAACTAAAATTATAAAGAAAATTAAAAGAATAAAAGTTAAAACTGAGGAATGTAAATTAAAAGATGATGATAATAAAAAAACAGATAATATACCAGAGATACTGATGACTATTAAAAGTGAAGAAAGTGACGTAATTGATAATCCTATAAATGCAGATCAAGTCAGAACTAAGTACAAAGCTATAGTTAATGCAAAATTCAAGAAAGAACTCAAAGAACCTGAGAAAAATTACGACGAAATGAATAAACACAAAGACAATATTAGTAATATTCTAGAATGTTCCAACGCTACTATGGTCAAAGGCTTTTGGGGAAATGGTTATATGTGTTGTTTTTGTAACATTCTAAAAGAATTGCCATCAGAATTAAAGGCTCATAACTTAGAAGCACATGATAATTTAGGAGATGAGGTTATAAAAGTAAAATATGTATCAGATTTGGTCATACGTTTAGATATTACTAATCTGAAATGTAAATTATGTGAATTAAATATAGATAGCTTAGAAATATTAACAGAGCACCTAGTCGAAATACATAAGAAGATCATACATAAAGATATCAAAAATCATATAATTCCATTTAAATTTGAAACTAACACATTGCAGTGTATTAAGTGTAGGAAACAATTCAAATATTTTAAACTATTATCAGAACATATGAGCGAACATTATCGAAATTACGAATGCCCAGTATGCGAACGATCTTTCATCAACAAACAATCAATGCAAACACATTCTTACAGACACAAAAGTGGTGTATTCAAATGCTCCCATTGTCCAAAAGTGTTCGACACAAAACCGAAAAGGAGTGTCCACGAGCGTGTTACCCACGCACTGTTAAATAAAACGCGAAAATGCAGTTACTGTGACGAAAGATTTTCTACAAAAGATTTAGTGCAAAGTCACGAAGCGAAAATCCATGGTGCTCAAATTCCAGTTTTTAACTGCCAGGCGTGCAATAAATCCTATAACAGTCAGAGTTCACTAATGACTCATCGGAAACGGTTTCATCTTATGCTAAGACCTCATAAATGCTCATACTGCGACATGGCATTTTTTTCTAGAATAGAATTAAGATCACACACAGTAACGCATACAAAATCTAGAGATTTCAAATGTGATATGTGTAACAAGTCTTTTGGTACACGGTGCAGTCTAAATCAGCATGTGAGGGGCCATTTGGACGATAGGAGGTTTAAGTGTGACTGTTGTGAGCGTGCTTTTGTACATAGAACTGCTTTTAAAGTACATATGAGAAGTAAACATGGGAAGATTGTTTAATAATACCAATTGGCCTGTACCTGCGATTTAGCCAGATAACAAAATGGGAGATGAAATATAAATGTATTTTAAACGAAATTTTCTGTTCTAGAATTCAGATACAAGTGAAAGATTATTTTATTTAAGTGTTAAATCAGCATATGGTCGCACCATATAGCTGGAATCACATTCCCTTTACTCGCTGCTAGACACTTTTTTTTATCATGTGGAACCCCCCAAGGGTGAAACCCTCACCGAAGTCAACAGTGAAGCGGTATGTCGAACTTTCAACAGTAGTCGAACCGACTAAAACCACACGGTGTTCCGTCACAAGTGGTCAGGGGATCAGGGTATACCCTAAGAAGGAAGTCTCCAAAAACCCCTGCAGATCTTGGCCGCCTGATCAGCAAGCGACCACATCGCGCAGCCAGACATCTAAGATGTGTAGAATCAATGGATCAATGAATCAGTCTGTAAATATACATCAATTGACATCCTTATATCTTGAGCAAAAGAATCTCTCGCAAATAATATCATAAATTTAAAATACCCCCAAAAAGACTCGAAAATCTCTTTAACGATTAGAAAAGAGCTGATGATCTTCGAACGGCTGAACAGATTCTCTTGAATTATATCTAAGAACATTCGATCAAGTCACCTTTCAAACAAAAAAAACGCACTTAAATCGGTCCATTCGTTTGTTAGCTACGATACCACAGACAGACTCACAGATACACATGACATGACACAGACATGTTAAACTTACAACACCCCTCTTTTTGCGTGGGGGGTTAAAAATTGGCACATTTTACACAATTCACGCGAGCTAACTAGCGCAATAGGCAAAATTTTTGCTTATATATGTATTTTTCAAGCTATTTAGCACTTAATTGCATAGTAACGAGAGTCGCTAAGTAATTAATTGTCTTTAAAAAGTGAATGTTCTGTACGTATTACTATCATGTTACCACAGAGTTGCGTAGCACTAAATTGTTCGAACGTAAAACAAACTTTGTTTACATTTGTATATATTTTCATATAAGATTCATGTATGGTACTAATATCAAGTGAAAATATATGTATTGAATTTAAAATATATTACTTGGTAAAATTTACTTCTTTTATTTTTGATCTCCATATATTTAAGCACTCATTCATTGAGTATTTTAAAGCATAGCATTTGCACGGGGTTGTCGAAATGGTGCGCGCGCATATTCATGACCGGGATCAAAGTACCTAGCAGCCGCAACGATATGGTGGTGATATGATCTTAGCTGGAAGCCGTAGGTTTGCTGTTGTTAAACAAACATGGCGCTCGTCAGCGGAGAATATATCGGTTTTGATAACTTTGCGTTCTAAGAGTGGCCTTATTAAATTGCAATTGTGTACCATATATTTTGCAACCCAAGAGGTGGTAATTCGATCAATACTCAATTAGAAAACTATTCTGCTAAACTCGGTGATAATTTCCACACTAATCCCAATGACATTTTTGATACTCGGTGACTTTAATATGCCATATATTACTTGGATGCCACTGGAGAGAGGACAAACTGAACCCACATGTGATCTTAATGAGAGCCAAATTAATTTCATGGATGTGTTAGCGGAATGTTATCTTGACCAATACAATAATATAAAAAACAGCAATGGTAGAGTCTTTGGTCTTGTGTTCTGCAATGTTAATTTGGTAGTACACACCGTCCCAGAAGATCAGCATCATAAATTGATCTGTATTGAGTTGACATTACCCACTCATAGTTTGTTGTGGCAAAACAAAAGAAAACTGCAAGATTGGTGATTACGATCGAATGAACTTAAATTTTTTAACATTAATTATAATGCAATTCTGTCCAGTGGCTCAATAGATGATGCCATAATTGCCTTTATAGTAATTTGTTGAACCTTCGTGACACCCATATACCCCAAAAATTGTGTGGTACAATTTCCTTAAGAAAGTTTTAAAAGAAAAATATAAATACTATATCAAATATAAAAATTATGGCAATCATGATATCTATTCGTTGCTTAGAAAACGTGCATCAACATTGGAGAATGAATGCTATCAACTGTACTTAGCTAGAGTCGAGGAATCTGTTGTAGATAATCCCTGTATGTTTTGGGCGTATACAAAATCACTTAATGAACCTGAAAATGATTTCAGCAAAGCGTTTGATCGTATTGATCATTTGTTGCTCCTGTAGAAGCTAAATAAGGCTACACACGGTAACTTGTTTAGATAGTTCTCCTCATAAATATTACATAAGCTGTTGCAATTAATGGCTTTGCGTCTGCATGGATGCCAATCCCTTCTGGTGTTCCTCAGGGCACTTTATTGGGGCCATTGTTTATTCTGATTTTTATTAATGACATCGGCTTATGCTTTAAGCATGTCAGCTTCCTTTCCTACGCAGATTGTTCAAAATATTTATGATCTTGAATATCTTGATCTTGTCCTTCTGATTGCAAGCTTTTACAGGACGATTTTTTGCACAGATCTTTTTCACTAGTCGAAGTCCATCCATAACTGCCATACAATTAAATTTTTTAACCCCAATTAAACGTTTAATATGCCTATGTATTTTAAACTTTATGTTGTGTTTTAAACATTTAAAACGTTTAAAATCAAAGTTTTAAAAGTTCAAAAACAACTATTGCAAACTTGTATCTCCACGTTCTTACTACTTTCGTTGCTCGTCCCAAAAAGCCGCGATTAATAATGCTGTATTTGTAAAGTGGTGCTTTATTTGCTGGCAAAGCACTAGAGCTCAACGGGTGCCATAGGGTGAGCAAAATCTGTAGTATGTAGCAAGTGTGCATAAGCGTCGGAGACCGTTTCGTATCAAATAAACCATGTGCCTATGTTTTCAACCGTTATTTTCATACAAGAAGAAGCCAAGAAGCGTACTATACTTTGTCCTAACGCAGGGGAAAATTTGGCCACAACATGTCCCAAGCACTTCAGTGCATGAAAACATTTAGTCTAGTTGCAAAAATATCCTTAATATGGATCCCATTTACGTGACTGACTACCTAAATAAATGCCAATAATATAGAAGATCCTCTTGTTCTAGATGGACAATGGAATAACACTGAGGGGACAACTGAACAACAAACAAGATCCCAAAAAAGTATTAACAGGGAAATCATTTTTAAATTCAAGGACAATGTACGCCATATTCTAGAAAATTCTAACGCTACACCAGTTAAAGGCCGCTGGGGTATTGGATACGGGTGTTCCTATTGTCCATACCAGAATCCTTCGGCTCCAGAACTTAAAATACACACCCTCAATACACATTCAGACGTTATAGAAGCTCTTAAAGTTAAAAATTACGTTGACCTCATTATCAAGTTAGACATTACTGGACTCCAATGCAACATTTGCTTTGAAAATTTTGCTTTGTTAGACAAATTTATGAAACACTTATCTCTTACCCATGACATAGAGATGTATTCCGACGCAATTAATCATATTATACCTTTTAAATTCGACACTGAGTATTTGCAGTGCGTAGTATGTTCGAAACAGTTTGATTACTTTAAACATCTAACTGAACATATGAATGAACATTATAGAAACTATTCGTGCGATATTTGTGGGCGAGGATTTATTAACAAAAGAGCTCTAAAAACTCATCTAATTCGCCATAAAACAGGTGTGTTTGTTTGTTCGTATTGTTCCAAAGTCTTCGATACCAGGATTAAGATGAGAGAGCACGAAAGAGTTCTTCACATCAGAGCTTCTAAGACTCGTAAATGTGGGTATTGTGATGAAAAGTTCATGGATCCTGTTCGTAAGACTTATCATGAAGTATCAGTGCACGGAGCACCGACACCATCGTTTGAATGTAAAGCTTGCGGGAAGAAATATGATAGCCAGAGAGCTTTGAAGTCACATACGAACCAATATCATTTGATGTTAAAGCCACATACTTGTTCTGATTGTGGAAAAGGGTTTTATTATAAAAATGAGCTGAAAAGACATCAGGTAAAGCATACTGGATTAAGAGAGTTCCAGTGTGAAGTGTGCCAGAAGTGGTACAGTACGAGGAAGTCTCTTACTGTCCATATGAAGATTCATCAGAAAGAGAAGCAGTATAATTGCGATGTTTGTGGCCAGGGGTTCGTTCAAAAGTATTTTTGGATGCAGCATATGAGGAATAAGCATGAAGAAGCTACTACTACTGAAGTGGACTGAATACTGTAGTTAACGCTACCGGATTTATTTGTAAAATAAAGGTTATTTTTTTATTCAAATAATATTAAAATAACCTGGGATAGAGTAAATAGCTGTCTAGACGCAAAATAAGAATATCTATTACTGTCCATAGGAAGGTCTAAATTACGGATAATCAAATACACACTGGCTCTCTCTTCTGGCTCAGCAGTTAGGGTTGCTAACCACTAGACCATCAGGCCGGCATTGTGGCAAATAAACACCCGACCTGTTCAATGGTAAGCTGTTCACGGTACCTATAAACACATAGTACCAAGGCCGACACTTATTCTCCTTCCCAAAATCAAAGAATATAGGCTCCGAAGTCCAAGAAAATTAGAATATTTATACATACACTCAAACGTAATAAACGCTTGCCTTAGAAGTAGATGACATGTGTGCGAAACTATTGCAATTAGATTTAATGTGGGTAGTATCATGAAATATTACTACTGTTTTAAATGCTTTAAATGGTTTGAATGATTCTAACCAGCACGCCTGCCTGGATCTGCATGAAATTTGGCACAGAGATATATCAGTCTGGAATAGCACATAGGCAGGCAAGAAAACTTGCAACAACCTCTTTCTGTTTACATTTAACACAATATAAAAGTTCATTATAAAAATGCGAGATTAAGGATTTATAGTCATTAGTATCATTTAGCGCTACGCAATGTAAGCTTAACAACCGTAGATATTATATTTGTGTGGTACGGTGAATGACCTTAAACGTTCCGCGCCGTCTAGACCAGCTAAGCTTTTTCAGCTTTGCATAAAAAAAGTTGAAATGTTGTTTGATTGATTACATTGCAGTTGTTGGCCGTATGTGGTATTTATTGTTTTTTTTTTAGTAAAATTATCTGTTTACATATTATGATGTCACATTTAACCAAAAAAAAAAATTAAATTATAAAAAAAAAATAGGATTTTCGATACCGAATGATGGTCTGAATACACTATTTCAGGATTCGGTACGGTGTCACTTCCGCACTGTATAGAGTGTTTAACTTTTGTCAATCCTTTCGTGTGAATGTCCTGCTCTGATCTCTAAATCAATATTCCTGTAACATAATTACTTAATCTGTAATATTTGTTTTACAGACCAACAAACAGAATCTTTGGATGAGAAGACAGTTAACAAAGAAAAAATGTTCCAAATGATTCAGGAAGTGAAAACAATATTAACATACACAAACGCCACTCCGTACAAGTCCAAAGCGAACAGATATTACTGCGCGTATTGCTCTACAGATGGCCCTTTCTTTAAAGAGGCTGATGAGCTGAGAACCCACACGAGGACAGAGCACGTTATTGACAGGACCCAGAAAATTGAATACGCATTAAGACCGTACTGGATGAACGAAACTCTAAAACTAGACATTGATAATTTACTATGCAACGTGTGTTGTACCCCATTATCAACGTGGAATGACATGTTCAAACACTTAAAAATACAACACAAAATAATATTAGATCAAGCCTACACCCGAGTTATTCCATACGTACTGACAAATGAATTACATTGCGCGCTTTGTAAGGAAGGATTTACTAATTACATGCAGTTAGACGGACATATGAACGCGCATTACAATAATTACGTTTGTGAGGATTGTGGTGATACATATTTGGCTGCGAATAGGTTGAAACAGCATAAAAAGATTCATGATATTGGGAAGTATCCTTGCGGTTTATGTTCTAAAGTTTTCAGCTTAGAAAAATATAGGAAAAAACATGAGGAATTAGTTCATAAACACGCAGCGAAGTTTAAATGTTGGTACTGTGACGAACGTTTCTCTGGAGAGTATTTAAGACATCTACATATTCTTGAAAAACATAAAGAGAAAGTTAAGAATATTACTTGCGAAGTGTGTGGCAAGACCTTTACATGGCGACCGTACTACGTCACTCATATGAGAAGGAAACACGTGGCGAATCCGAAAAAGTTTGGCTGTCAAGAATGTGGTAAGAAGTTCTTTCAACCATTTGAGTTGAAGGAGCACATGCTGAGACACACGGGCGAGAAACATTTTCCTTGTAAACTATGCAATAAAAAGTTTATTTCGTCTGGTTCTCTGAAACATCATTATTACTGGCACAAGAAACGAGATGGAATACAATTTATTAATGTTGTTGATTAGCATTCAAACAAGAAGTGAATTTAAAATTAATTATTTTTAACTAGTTCCTGCAATTTCTGTAGTCACTGCTCCGCTTCGTAGTCATCACACTACGACCGTTATAAATAGCTTATAACTAGTGATGCGGATGTCCATATTCGCGGACATCCGAGGAAGAAAAAAGATCTGTATCCGTGTTCGTATCCGTCACTTTTTGGTGGATCTTAAACGGATCTTTTATGCGTTGTTATATTTTATTACGTTTATGATTTTCTAAATTTATTTTGCTAAAATTAAATATCGAATGTAGTGAGTTACCAATATTATTTTCAGTTACAAGTAACAATTTTACTATCTTTACAACGAGATTAAATCGCAAATCTTTGTGATATATGTATATTAAAATAATTATTCTAAAAAAGTGCAGTGCACGTTGAAACATCGTGTTATTAGTCCTCAACTTCAACTGTTGTCAAGGTCACGCGTATCGGCACCAACTGAGAAAAAGCTTAAGGTCCGTATCCATATTCGTACTCGCGGATCTAGACACAAAAAATTCATATTCAGATTCGGATACCGCGGATATACATTTTTAAATGATCCGGCACATCACTACTTATAACTTTTCTCAAGAATTAGATTAACAAAATATACAAAAATAGTTTCAAATGCTACTAGTGGTTTAGGAGATTAGCGCTTTCAACCAAAAAACGAACTTCAACTATGTTATATTAGTATAGATAAGTAGACCTTTGTACAGACAGCCATTGTATTTATGGATTCCCTGAAAAACAATGTGAAGCCGTTGCTATGTTCTGATCCATTTTGTAATAACATTTATAAAGAACGATACACATTTGGTGGTCACGGGTGGACCACAATCGGTGTCAATCGGTCGAAACGTCCGGTCCTCAAAAAAGGTATCGTACATTATAAACAGTATCGTGATTAAATCCTTATTTAAACATCTAATATACGGGGTGTATATGACAAAGGAACACTTCCTTCAATTAATGAAAGGGCATGACTAGCAGGCAGTTGAATTAAAAACGAATCTATTTACAAGTTACGCGCACGCTTCTCTTAAAAACAACTGGAATCTGTGAAGTGAAAGATTTTATATCGTACATATTTTTTTATTTTGAAATTTTTCATTCCTTTACTAAAAAAATCCTTAAAACTTACCTCGAAAACTTTTTAAGTTGGATTTTACTATTAACTATACTCTAGCTAAGTGAATAGTTCCAAAATTAAAAAAAAATAAACGATTTAAAATCTTCAACTTAACACATTGCAGCTGCTTTAAATTTTTTTTAAATCGTTTTGTAACTGCCCTTTAAATAATATTTTCATGTACATATATCCTGTATACCGCGACCTGTTATTATTATGTCTCATTTTGTATTTGGCTTTCTTAGATATACGGTTTTATTCACGTGTGTATTTCGGGGATGCCATTGAACAGGACAGGGGCAGATTCGGTTGCAGACGCCACACTGAATTGGCGTCATTCCCACCGATTTCTCTGACGTAAAATGCCCCAGAATGTAATAGTCAGGCATTCCTAAAATACAATATTGTGGTGTTATAAGAGCTTAAAACACATTTTGTTTAATTTAAGAAGCTTTAATAAATATATTAAAATTGATTGAAAAAGACTGAAATAGGAACTATTATTACGTGACTGTAAACGCCAAGCGGATCCAAAACGTCACTAACCGATAAACAAGCTGACAACTGTCAGTTGGTATCACACTTATAACTACATTTTTACTTATTCTCTATGAAGAACTGTCAGTTAATCGTTTAGTGACGTAATCAAATGCGATTCGAGTGTTTTAGTGGGGGGCTTTTAAGGTAACTACATTTTCGTTTTTGAAGTGATAACTTCTTGTGGGAGGGTAAACCGCTTCGTTGTAGTAATGCTTTACGGCGCCAGTCTGTCTGGCGTTTAAGTTATCACTTCTATCGGGCGTCCCGAGACGCACAAGTTTTTTTTATTTTTGAAGTGAAACTTCTAATGCGACTCCCTAAAAGGTTGCGTTAAACATTTAACGCTACCATGGAGGGGGTATGAAAACATTACGAAGTTTCACTTCTTCCGCGGACTCCACGCACTATTTTTCTTTTTTTTCTTCAATTCTTTTTCAATAGATTTTTTTTTGCGTTTAATAAGGGCTTAGCTATAACATAAAACAGTCGTCAAGGTTTTACGAAGCTTTGAAGGATTGATTTGATTTTGTGTAACTTTTGGAGATTGGCTCTTTCGCTTCACTTTGAGAAAGACGTCATGATGCTAGAGAAGCACCACAGTAGAAAGATATGTATGTTTATCTACTATATTGGTAGAAATGTGTATATACAATTAAATTATGTAAATAAAAAATAATTTTAATGTGTGATTATTTATTTTAATTTTTATGATTAATGCTTGAAGATGTTTTAGTGATAAGACCGCCTTTGTAAATGAAATTGTTGTAAAATAAAGAAAATTCTTTAATAAAAATCCTGAAATAGTTATTTCAGAAACTCATAGCTCTATGGTTTAGCAAGTTAAACCTGGTATATATGATTTTGTTTTTTATAAACTGGCAACCCGCCCCGGCTTCGCACGGGTACAAATTATAAACCTTCCTCATGAATCACTGTCTATTAGTGAAAACCGCATGAAAATCCGTTCAGTAGTTTTTCAATTTATCGCGAACAGACTGAGCGACTTGGGTTTGTTCTATAATATGTAGTGATGTAACATTTCGAACTCAATAAGACATCTAAATTAGGTGAATATGTTTATTGAAGCGGTGGTAACGTAATGACTAGAGCATTGGGCTTAGAACCCCACCCATAACACTACCGACCTGAACAATCCCTTTTTTTTTCATGTGGAAGTATGTCATCGTCGGTGACGTATTGGAGTAGCATTCACGCGTGTTGATCATTGGAGAAATATTACCTAATTCACTTCGTCTTAGCCCGCGTATTGAAGTAGCATTTCTATATACGAGCTTGGTTGTTATGTCATCAGCGACCCTCATCGTAGCGGCTAGACACTCTGGCGACGTCTAGGCATACATGAACGCCGCCCTTTCGTAGCTGGTAATTACAGCAGGTAACCAAGAGCGAATGACATGAATCCTCGTAGAGTTCGCCGCCGCTTCCTTCTGGCTAGGAAATTATCTCGTGAGAAAGATATTTGAAGTTGAAAACGTACCTACATTATTAATAGTAGAAATCCGACAAGGGCATAAAAACGAATTTATATAATTTTGGTGGTAATAATGGGAACAAAGGATTTCTTTGAGTGTTTTAGCCTATGGTTTAAAAATGTTGTAAATTAGACTTTGTATACTAATGGTTAAGCATTAAAATGATTCGTCACTCATCACCAAAAACCTTGACGATTTAAAAAAAATTGCAAGTGTTGCCGCAGGACAAAAATTAAAAATAAATAATTGTATTGTATCTGTGTGCAAGGATGTAATGGCGAACCTTGCAATTCCAGAGATAGCCCACTTTTCAGGTCAACTCCATGCTAATTTTCTTAAAGGAGTTTTACACGCAATTGCCCATGTGTAGTGAGCAGTTTCTTCGTCTATGGTTTAACGGGGGGGTTTGGGTTTATCACAACAAAATACCCTCAGATGGGTTAGTTATGCCACTACTTTTATGGCAGGCCGCCTGCCTGATGCCAACCCTCCTTGGAAATTTCGTCGTTTTGTTTTGTCGTAAATGACTGATTATCTATAGGTATATATTATAGATTTTAGAATTAGCTTTAGTAAAATACAAGAAAAAACTAAGTTTGTAAACTTAAAGTGTCAGGTTTAAGTAATAAATTTCTTAGTTTTCGTAACTTAAGATATATACAAATTTTTGGAGTGTGAATCTTTTTATAAAAATTGTACCGATATATCAATATTTTTTTTTTTATTTTAACGTCGATATCGATATTTCCAAAAATAACAATATTTATTTGCATTTCTGACATCTTAAGTCCGAATTGACAAGTTCATGACGTCCCAAAAAGTGCTGCCAACATTTAATAACTATATCGGTGATACGATATTAAAAAAAGTTAGTACTTATTAGTAGACAGTTATTAATGTATTGAAAATGTTTAATTTTACAAAATCACTATGATAATTTTAATGTAAGTTTTATAAATTTCTCAATTAATTATTTTGTTATCGCTTTGCATGCCTAATGGTAGAATATGGTAAAAGTACAAAAAATTGTATAACAATTGTACAGAATATAAAACAGAAATCCCTTGCACTAAAATAAAAACAGTGTGTCAGCTCCGACGCACGACTGAAGTTTACAATTTACTGGAGTCTCTCTCTCTCTCTCTCTCTCCCTCCCTCTCTCCCTCCCTCCCTCCCTCCCTCTATATATTCTGTACAATTGTTATACAATTTTCTGTACTTTTACCATATTCTACCATTAGGCATGCAAAGCGATAACAAAATAATTAATTAAGAAATTTATAAAACTTACATTAAAGTTGTCATAGTGATTTTGTAAAATTAAACATTTTCAATACATTAATAACTGTCTACTAATAAGTACTAACTTTTTATAATATTGTATCACCGATATAGTTATTAAAAGTATGCAGCACTTTTTGGGACGTCATGAACTCGTCAATTCGGACTTAAGATGTCAGAAATGCAAAAAAATATTGTTATTTTTGGAAATATCGATATCGACGTTAAAATTAAAAAAAAAATATTGATATATCGGTACAATTTTTATAAAAAGATTCACACTCTAAAAATTTGTATATATCTTAAGTTACGAAAACTAAGAAATTTAATACTTAAATCTGACACTGACAAAAGAAAAACTCTTTCACACACTCAGAAACATTTTGTTGATCAATTTGATCAATTTCATTGAAATGATTCCATACAATATTAGACATAACGATATAAAACAGAAATCTCTTGCACTAAAATAAAAACAGTGTGTCAGCTCCGACGCACGACTGAAGTTTACAATTTACTGGAGTCTCTCTCTCTCTCTCTCTCTCTCTCTCTCTCCCCCCTCTCTCCCTCCCTCCCTCCCTACCTCTATATATTCTGTATATATTTACACATATATATAACATAAAGGTATACACATATCTACTTACATGCGTCGAGAATAAGGAGTAAATTCCAATAAAGCATGAAAAGCACAATAAAGCGTTACGCTGCCCTCCGATCACTAAATTTTACTCTTTATATGTTTTTCATACCGGGCGCCTTATATGCAAATCAATTCTTAAGGAGTAAACTCCAAAAATTAATTTTGTTCACGTACAACAATTAGGTACACGTACAGTAAAAATGCCGGACGCGGGTGATAAGGTGTTATAGGTTAAGTTATATTGTAGGAAGGGACCAATCCGATTGAGCATCGAGCGGATGGATCGTGGACTATAAAGTATAAAGGTCTTTCTTTTTTATTGTACGTTTCACGGCCCATAAAATCCATATCAATCAACGAGACTAGTGGTGACATGTGACGTGCATCGAGATAATAGTGAACTAACTTTTTTGAATGAGCTTTTGTCGGTCTGAAAAAAATATCGAATTTTATACCTATTCGATGGTATTTTAAATCTATCATACATCAAAATACAGGTGTATTTGAAAAAAAAAAAATTTGAAATGAAAAGAAGTAAAAAGTAAAAACTAAATAAACCTTTTAAGTCTTGAGTATTGAGCTTATTTATATAAACTAATTTTCATTCGACGCCAAACAACAAACTGATTCGTCATGTGAACGATGTGGTTTTAAACGGGCATATGTTTTTTATTACGTTACTAAGAAAATCCATAAAAACTAACTTTGATATTATTTAACATTTTAAATCTCACGTATTTTTATTTTGGAACTACCATAATAAAAAATACGTGCGATTTAAAATCTTTAATTGTACACGTTCCACATACTTTTTAAAAAAACGATTTAAAAAATACCTGGAAACTTAAACGATTCTAACTTGTAAACGGAACGTTTTTTTTTTAATTTTTTTTTTATTGGGACTGTATGCTAGTGTTACTATTTCAGTGATTTAAAATTAAGGTTCTATTTTTAAATACATTCTGTATATTATTGAATTTTTAAATTTCGATCAAAATAACAATACATTAAATAAATAAAATCGATATATCGATATTTTTTCACAAGCCTATCGGGACAGCCGCGGCGCGTCGCTGCCCTCTGCCATTTTAGGTGCCAAGTTTCGTGGTATGTTATTGTCAAACGGTTATATTTCGGTTGGTGTCATATTTGTTTTTGTTTTCGTGTAAAATACGCCCGTCAACTAGTATTTGCAGTATCCAGGGCTTTGCTCTAGTCAGGACAATCATGCCCTCGTGCTGTATTAAAGAGTGTGGTGCAAGAAAAGACAGTAAGCAACCTTCATTGACTCTGCACAGGTTAGTAACCAATTTTATTTTTATTACCCACGACGCCGCGACGGCACGGAGAAGGTATATATGCGTTTAGGGTGAGGATGTGTGTTTGTTTGTGCAAACCAATGTTGCCATTTTTCTCCCAAACTAATAGTCCGATTTTGATGCGGTTTTCAGTAATGGGTTTGTGGTTGATTGGTGCTTTTTCTCAGATGGGTGTTACGGTGGTAACTCACTAGGGGGCGCTGCAGTAAATATTTGTTTGTGCAAACCAATGTTGCCATTTATCTTTCTTTAATTGAATATGGTCTTCTCTACCGTTATCTCGATCTTCTCTTCTCTTTGACGACTACTAGAGAGCTGCAGCCAAAGAGGCTGCAGCTGAGTGTTTCAAACATTGATGATATCGAGATACAACAAAGTACCGGGCAAAGTATAGTTGTAAATAATGTATACATAATATATTATTACTATGAAATAAACTTTATAGATATGTACATAATACATACATGCTCTCTAAAAAGTCAGCTAAAAAAGCAAAATAAAAGAATTTGAAAAAACTTCCTATGAAATTAATACACAATCAAAGAATATCCGTCGGGGGCTGCCCCATCTCTATTTCAAATTTCAACTAAAATGAAGATATCCTGTGTTACATATCGTCGTAAAACTTCTTCAATACGCTTCTTCACGTTACTATGAAACTGCAAAACTTTAAGTTCATTAAATGACACCCCTGTGGCAGATATTCTTTGGTTGTTTATTAGGTTCATATGTAGTTGAATATGTTATTTATTATTGCCACATCTAAGTATATCTTTGAGAAACATATAGGCATGTAAGAAAGTGCTATGAAAACTGATACTCCACTGTTTATATGACCGACTTCAGGAGAGATCAACTCTATTATAAAAAGTTTTTTACTTTTATTATCAAATTACTTTATCCTTTTTCGATTATGCGTTACCCTGGGTTTCTTTTTTTTTGCTTTTATTTTAATTTAAATTAAATTTTTAATTTTGCTTTTTATAATATTTTTGGATTTTGTCTTATGTATTGTACATAACATGAAATTTTTAAAAATTCTGAAAATGTTTGTTAATGAAGTTTTTGATAATGTTATTTGTTTTCTTTGACGTGTTTACATATGAGTACAGAGCGATTTAAAAGAGTGTAAATAAAATATTCTAGAACTAAAAAAACTATATAGGTATATGTAGCATAGACTTGTAATAATTGGCTGGCCTGTTGGCATAGAGGTTAGTGACCCTAACTGCTATGCCATAGGTTCGTGGGTTCGATTGCCACCTGAGTCTGGGTGTTCTTTGTGTCCGTTGTTTGTATGTTTGTAAAGTTCCCCACCATACAGGAGTAATTCCTAATGCGGGAGTTGTCTTTTTAAAAAAAGAAAAATTAATACAAAAGTTACTACCAGTAACAAATCACTTGACAATGGCAGCTGCCTAGTATAAACATTTAATTTATATTACTCCAAAAATATTTACTTGATTATAGGTAGTAGATTATAAGCAAAATTTCATCAAGTGACAGTTTCGTGTTCTGCCCGAGTTTTACAAAAACATGTTTATGTTATAAAAGCAAAAAACATTTTTGCCATCATATCGTATTGGCTTAGGACAAATTTATACAGTAAATTAATACCATACCATGAATCTAACTTCAATATCATACATTAACAAAAATCAATTTGCTATTGTATCATAAATTAATACCATTATATAATTTTTTTTATTCATCTATCCTGGGTTAATAGAGTATAATGTGATCAGTACAATCATTCAATTTCAAAATAAACCTTTCGCAACTTACGCGTTCTCACATAATAATGACATCCAACTTTATGTTTGTATTAATATGACTGAGGAGTCAATAACCTTCTTCTATCAATCTTCTGTCAATAACCCATCATGAAGAAATTCAGAATAATATACTAATAATTATAACAATAACTTGTAGTCTTATTTTGTATATATATGTGTATACAAGCTAAGATTATATTTCATTTTCATATAAAATCACTTTGAGAATACTATACAAGAATATAGACAAAATCCTGTTATTTTATGTCGACTCATTCAGTTAATAAATATTATCTTGCAGATGTACTAAGTAACTTACTAAGTCACACCAAAAAAAAATTAAGTATACTTAAAATAATAAAAAAATCAAATGGTAATAATAGGTAATATTTTAAAATATCAAAATTTGTTAGTTGAAGTATAAATGCTTTAAGTGGTCGCCTCGCCACTACCCCGCGCTGAGTATTGTGGGTTCAAATCACACACAGGGCAAAAAATTGTGTTACACACAAATAGTTGTCCCGAGTCTGGGTGTTCTTTGTGTGTCCTATTGCGGGAGTTTAAAAAAAAAACATTGAAACCGCTTGATGTGCGTTCATAGATGTAGAGGTGTGAAAATGTGATAGCGTCCTTAAAAAAGACAATATCCCAGTGATTATTAAGTATGTATATAAAAACTAAAATGTTCAAGTATCAAAATTAATGGAGCGTAAAAAGCTGTGTTGCAATATTTGTGCTCGTTTATTTTCTACTCTTTTATGTCGCTCTGTAACTGTATAATTAACAGGTAGTGATAACCAGTAGTCGAGTTGAAGTATCGATTAATTTATTATGTGTTACACGGAGAATATGTTAACATGGAATTCTCTTCATTAGATTTCCTGTAAATGAAATTTTGAAGAGAAAATGGACAGACATTATTGGTAAGAATAATTTAAATCCTCGACATAAAATGTGGTATGTCTGCTCGAAACACTTCCACGAATCGTCGTTCAACAGAACTCTCGGCGTAACGAGATTACGCGACAGCGCAGCGCCTTTATCTTCTCTACTGGTTGGTATTTTATTTTTAATTAGCGACCCGCCCCAGCTTCGCACGGGTGTAACGTAGGTACTAATGTGGTGAACAATTATCGTCATATGACTAAACACATCAACACAAAACAATATTAAACTATGTGTATGTTGTCGCCACATCAAAAACTCTTATTTATTTTATTCAAAATAGGGCGAAACTATAATAGATGAATTGATAACACAGTTCACTATTTAATAAAAATAAGTTAATAGATATTATTTTGAGTGGTTATACCGGTAACGCAATACTATTGGTCGATGGATAAATATTAACAAATTGTGGGATTATAAAAGGGTAGCAATATGTTTAGAACGATTGACTTGAGTGCAAACAGAGGTACGAACAACTTGGCAGTTGCTGTTAGTTAGTGATTTTCATAGTGTATATCAGTGGTAACGAGGCTGTTTCTAATATGTATAAACCTTCCTCTTGGATCGCTCTATTGGTGAAAACCGAATTAAATTCCGTTGCGTAGTTTAAAAGATCTAAGCGTACAAGCTGCGATCTGCTCTGCTGCAATCCCGCTCTGGTATTCTTATTTCATTTTTAATGGCAATTGTTCTAGGTATGTTTAAATGGGTCCCGGGATGGTCCTCAGCTGCTATCTACTACTACTACTACTACTACGGGTACTAGAAATTATTTTGTTTTTGGTCAAAGTTTTGTTGTTGTATTTTAGTATTTTATTTTCAGCGTACTTGTTTTATTGTCAAAACCACTAAGATACCAAAATAAGTTGGACAGGACAACGTCTGTCGGGTCCGCTAGTCACTACCTATTATAAAACAAAGACCTCCGCCGCGTCTGTTTGTTTGTCTGTCTGTCTGTTCGCGATAAACTGAAAAACTACTGAACATATTTTCATGCCGTTTTCAGTAATAGACAGTGATTCATGAGGAAGGTTTTGGTGTATAATTTGTACCCGTGCGAAGCCGGAGCGGGTTGCTAGTTTCCATATCGTTACATTGAATTTAGGCCAAGATTATATGTAATCTTTACCGTGTCCTTTTTCCATAATGTTGATATTTAGGTTCCCTACGTTCTCATTGGCTATTTTATTGCAGCCAGAGAAAAACATGGCGAAAAACCGAAAACTCAAAATGGGATTCAGCCAAAAAATACTCAAGGTGGATGGTACTGAGCCTCTTAAAGACCGTGGGAAAAGAAAAGGTCATGCTTCGCGGCCTGCCGTTGTCAAACCTAGAAAGACATCACCGACTCAAGAATGGGAAGACATTGAGCCATCTGCTACTATGGAAGATGACCTCAGTGAAACTCTTTCAGCAAGAGGTAGGTATGTAAAATTAAGTAAACTTACTTATAATGATATTATATTAAGTGGCGGTAGCCAACTAAGGCCATGGACTTGCGATCACTTTTATCAAGCGTTCAGATTCGCTGGAGGGGTTAACAAGAACAATAGTAAGATTTAGCCCACGTTATAAGTGAGAGCCATGCTTCGGCACGTATGGGCCGGCTTGACCGGAGTGATACCACGGCCTCATAGCAACAATTTCGTTGTGTTTCGCCGAGTGAGCTGAGAGAAAGGTTAACGGACGCCCTGACCCTTCCCTTTCCCCCTATCTTCTCTCCCCTCCCCCACTTCTCTCCCTCTCCTCCTCCTCTTCCTCTTATTGGGCTGTTATTCTTTACTGTATCCATTTAAGTATAAGCTTCTTATTTGAACACTTTTACATTATTTACCTTCAGAATTTATTACGCATGGTCCTTTTTTAACTATCTTTTTCACGTAGAGAAGCCTCTCAAACTGTCAATGTCACATAGTAAAAAATTTCAATAGCCCGTTATGGCTAATTATTGCAAAACGCTACACTTACTTAAAGTAATAAAAATTGAGGTAAACAAACAAAATTTTTGTAAAATTATGAGTTTTCTTTAACAATTTTTTTTTTTTTCATTTTTAAAATAAGATTCTGTAATCCACAGTTTATATAAGAAGCAATAGCTCCCAGCAATTTCTCCCGCTCCCTTCTAATGACGATATCATTTATTTTTAATCTGTAATCGTATTTTGACTGAAATTGTTAAAATATCTTTAGGAAATTCTGAAATTAAGACCTATTTCGGGAGGTGTAGATGCTGCCTCAAGTATGGCTACTTGAAAAACATGTGGGAAGAACAGATATGGCTGGGAGAAAAGGAAGTTTATGTTGAAATGCTCATCCAATGTTTTGCTCTAACCGTAAGTACTTCGGGCATTAGCCTATTTAACCAATTTTATTCGATATCCACTTTTGTTCAAAAAAGTTTCGGGTTTTCGATAAAAAAAAAATCACCAGAATTTTAGTTTTGGAATTAGAAACATATTCATCGTACGCCATTAAGCGCAGGCCAGCTGGCAAGCGGGCGAGCGAGTTGGCAGGCGAAGCAAACTATAAACGAAGCTAAACTATGTGGGTTCACACCGTAAACTATTGACGGACGGGTGAGCCGACGAGTGACGAGCGTCGACTAGTCCGAAGAAGATCGCCTAAGCGGGAGCGGGCGGGCGCACTGGGCGAGCATCGTAAACTACGCTAACGTGGTGAACGAATAGCATCGCTGGCATCGACGGATATTTCGTTCGCATTGTATCGCTGACGTAGCTTATCTCTGTAGTTCGGGGTGTGAACCGAATTATGAAATGAGGTGAAACAATGCTTGCCCGGCTGGCGGTGTGGTCTGCGCTTTACATGGAACGTGGAATTTTTGGCCTATAATAGCTTGTAATCAAATAATAAATCGTGTCCAAAAATTGACCGAATTATTATTATACACTAGTCACAAAAATTAAGGGATATAAATAAAATTTCAAAATTTTGGGTGATTTTCAACAGGCTGTAAACTCGGAAGAAAATAGTCGCAAAGCAAAAGAAAAAGCAAATTGTAGTTTCTAATGACTAGTTTTTGGATCTGGCCATGCAACATTTTTACCATGGACGGTTTCGGAGTAATCCTAAAGACAACTGCCGAAATAAAAAAATCTAATTTTTGCTTCTTTTCAAAAAAGTGTACAAGCCTAAAAAATTTTTTTTTTTAATCCACCGCAAGGCTCTTTTAGGAACTTTAATACCTTTTAATTTGAAGTCCTTAAAAAGTATGTACGATGATTTGCTGCGGAGATATTGTTGATCAAAGCAAAAAGTCCTTTGTAACTTTGACAATCAATAACTCGGGAAATAATGATTATACAGGGTCTCTTTCTCTTTTCTGATTTTTTGGCCCTAACCCTTCCCTCTGCCCTATTCCCGCCTTTCCCCTCTCTCCCCCTCTTCCTACTCCCATCTTAAAGCAACGGCAACGGACTTGTGACTCTTGAGTTGCAGGTGCCAGTCATTTACCATCAGGTGACCCGTCTGCTCGTTTGGCCCCTGTACCATAAAAAAAGAAGCTTTAATCTTTTATGTAGATCATCCAGCTAAATTAATAAAATATTTTGACTTCAGTGGGAGCGTTCTGATGAGTCGGTGGAACGTGACCAAATATGCGATACATGTATCTCACAACTACGCGACGCTAACAACTTTAAGAAGACTATTTTGCAGTCACAGAAGACACTGCTGGAACATGTTGAGGAAGGTTTGTTCTGCTAATCATAACTACATAATTTTTTATGTCTACTTTACTCTACAGGAATCCTAAAACCAATTTATTATGAGTTGAGGTCTCATATTTTAGGAACACTAGAATGTGCTATTTTTTAATCCTGGCACCGTCTGCTAAGTGACGTCATGCTTGATATAGTATTTTTACAGAATATTTATTTCTTCAACAGTATAGTTGGCAACAAGTTTAAAAAAATGAACAGTACAAACTTACAATAAATAGTAAATACTGTAATACATACATACATACACCAACGTATTCCCGAAGGGGTAGAAAGACGCCTAAACATACCCACATCTTTTTTGGTCAATTTGGTCCCACTCACATAATAGGGAGCAAGCCTAGGAGGAGGAAGGAAAGGAAAATAGGGAGGGAAAGGTAGGTAAGAAGTATCAAACAGCAATTTTTTAACTGAAAGAGATTTAGTCAAGGGAGACATTGAGTCTAAACAATGCATGTACAATATATGCTCATCTTTTATGGGATCGCGGGCTAATTTCAGGACTTACCATAAAGAAGAAGCTATGCAATGAGCCTGAAATAAATGCAGAAAATACTAAGAGCTACGAAGGAATGGCAACTGAGGACATTGAAACCTTTGTTGTGAAAGAGAAAGTAAAAAAAACTACACCGGAGATAAGGAACACAAACAAAAAGTGTTCATTTTTTCAGACATCCTACTGATATTATAAACGTGAAAGTTTGTGAGGATGTATGGATGTTTGTTACTCTTTCACGCAAAAACTACTGAATGGATTCTAATGAAACTTTACAATAATATAGCTTATATATCAGAATAACACATAGGCTATAATTTATGAAGATATTGTGTATATTGGCCAAAATATAACTATAAGTGTTAAGTAAGTCGGAAAAAAATCTGTCATCTGCGAGCTATTCTGGCGTGCGGTGGGAAAACTGTAAGAGTTACACGAATATAATGTACGGTGGGATTGTTTCTCCTAAATAGTTCTACAAAAAAGTCCGCGACAGTATATATCTATCTTTTATGTGTAAGCCATTATTACCAAAATAGTGAACCATGAATACAATAAAATTTTATTTTTTTATTTCCAATTCACATTTAGCAGTAACAAGTTGATTTTTATAAAATAAATACTTTCATCGCTTCTGATATTCAAAGTAGATAAACTTTGTTTTTTAAAGTACGTAATTTGGTCAAATATTTTAAAAGTTACGACTATAATATAAAACTGCGGGCGAGGGGGAGCTGGAAACATCGCTCACCGCCGCGTGGCGTGAGCCACTCGAACGCGGGCAGACGCGTGAGGGCAGACGTTGACGGTTGTGTCCGTAATGGGAATTTTCAAGACACTAGCGGTTTGTTAAAAGGCCCTGTATACATACATTTATATAATATACTAGCAACCCACCCCTGCTTCGCACGAGTACAAATTATACACTTAAACCTTCCTCATGAATCACTCTATATATGAATGAAAACCGCATTAAAATTCGTTTAGTAGTTTTTCAGTTTATCGCGAACAGACAGACAGACGCGGTGGGGGACTTTGTTACTCTTTCGCGCAAAAACTACTGAACCGATTGCGATGATACTTCGTATGTAGATATCTGGAGACCTGGATTAACACATAGGCTACTTTTTATTCCGATATTTCCATGGCATTTGAGTTACACGGGTGAAACCGCGGGGCACAGCTAGTTAGATATATTTCAGAAAATAAGCTCTACTCAGATTTACGAAAATGTAAGCCATTCACACAAGAGCAGAAAAAAAAAACATTCATTTGTCTTCAAAACTTTGTAACAAAGAAAATATGAGAAGCCTTTACGACAACCCTGTTCCTTCGCCATCAGTTGAATTTAAGAAAATAAATGTCATTGACAGAAAATTTGGCCCGAAAGAAAGGCCCACAGAAAAGAATAAGACAAATTATAACAACAAGACAGACTCAATAAAGAGGCAAGAAGACAAATCCCGATGAAATGCTTATTTTATTACAGAAAAGCATGATTGCGGTATGGATGGCGTCAAACCTGGCCAAAACACTGTAGAAGAGAATAAGACTAAGAATGTCGAGAAAAAAATTAAGAACAGGAAAATAACTGTGATAGAATAAATAAAATTGTTTAAGACCACACAAATGATAATATGCTTTTTTAAATAATACTGGACCCGACCGAATGACAGAAATCAGTGGCGTAACAATAGGGTGGCAGAGCGGGCAAAATCCCACGGGCCTATGGCCCTCGGTGGCCTCGACCCCAACCCCAAGGCCCTAAGCAAACGAGGCACCAAGAGTGAACATGTGCCCCATCTGATGAATTAGCCACAGGCCTCAGATGGTATTGTTACTCCACTGTCAGAAATAGAAGATAAAGAATTTGAAAAAGTATTAGGAAATCGATCGAAGAACAAGAAAGTATTGGTAACAAAACAAGTAAAATTATAGGAGACCTAATAAAAGATAGTTGCAGGCTGGTTTTAAATGATAGCGTTGGTCTAGTGGTTAGTGATTCTGACTGCTAAGCCAGAGGTCGACGGATTGATTCCCACCCAGGACAAATAATTGTGTGATGAGCATGACCATTTCGTTCTATGTCTGGGTGTAATTTATCTATAAGACATATATGTATTTAGAAATATATAAGCATGTTTATCAGCAATCTGGTTACTATAGTACAGGCTCTGCCTAGTTTGGGATCAGACGGCCGTATGTGATGAGCAGAGGTCGGATATTCGGATGCATATTTACCTAAAGTTGAGATGTGGGCTATTATGAAAAGCACTTTTTTTATCGAAAGAATCCCGCGATTCCGGGAAATTAAAATTTAAGTGTACCTATACTCCGTGAGATATAATAAACTCCAGTTTGACACAAATGACACTTGCTCTGTTACAACGTATAATGGTTGCTTTTCCCTACTTTTATTGGTCAGTGATTTTAACGAAGCAAAAGCAACCTTATTACGTTGTAACAAGTGTCAAATCAGGCCTATTAAACCCCAGGAAATGTAAGCATTTTGTAAGAGTGCGAGTGAGACGGCAAATTATACTTGCTTGTGCGCAAGTAGCGACGCGACAATACAACTGCATTCGTCGCTGTGCTTGCTATGCGTTCGGGTGTGTTTCTCAAGTTTTTCTCATTTCTACGATTACTTACTTGGCTATTGAATAGCGGTTTCTGATTTGCATCGTGATTTGGATTTTTGTTTTACTTGCAACGACGACTTTTGTGCCACGAATCCTGGATTTACCTGCTCCGCGGCTTGGACCTCTTATTTCTTTTATTAACAAGGTAAGAATTATTTCTTTTTACAAAATCATTTAAAAACATTGTACCTATTTGTATATAGCTGGAAAACAGATTTTGACTATAGAAATATGTATAATATAATAAATAACTCGTATTAAAGTCAAATGTACCTGAGTAATGGTAGTTTCGCCAGATAGTAACATGTTCTGCCCTCTGATTGGTCGACTGTTGTATTAAGGGACTATTGTTTAAACAGATTTGCTGTGTATATCAGGTAGTTTTAAAACAATGCGCTGTGTTTTGTGGTTATCTGATACTGTATTTCGACTATAGATATAAAACAACCGATTTAAAACGATTTAAATAAAATGTTGCCGTTCTAAACCCCAAATAAATCGTTTTAAACGGTTGAAAACTCGCCTACAAAACTAAAAGAACTGTGTTTTACACTTCATTGTGTTCAATTTCTGGTCACCTGGCGTCATGTTTTGTTTTAATTAGTTTATAGAAAATCAATAGTAAGTACCTACCTACATTACCTACTTACTACACGAAAACTTAAGTATGTAGGTATACCTACCTATACTTATTTATTATATTACACACACTAGATTAGAAGACATCATTAACACAATGCCGTCCGTTTTACTTGCGCATGAAAGAGACAACGTTATGTTTTCAAGGCCTTCGTGACGACGTCAACGAGAGTGCGAGATTGTGAGTTTGGTTTTAAACCAAATCAAATTGATTATATTTATATCGTTTGAAAACAATGAAAAAAATGTTTATTTACTAACACAGAGTTTTTAACTTATCAATAGAGTTATTATAACTTAGGTAACCTACGCTTGGTCGGACGGACCAACTAGAACTGAACACGCTAAGTATATCAATTTATCACACATATAAAAAATCTTTACATAGTTTATAGGTACTCTGTCATATCCCTACCTCGCCTCGTTAAAATCAAGAAAATGTACTTATAATTAAGAAAAACATAGTCATCAACACCAACTGTTTTAAATGATAAAGAAAAATGGTTTATTTCGGTTTTAAACGGTTTTTTTCGTTTTAAACGGATTGGTTTAATTGGTTTTAAACCGGCCTTATATCTATAATTTCGACTCATCTCTTCAAACTATCAAATTATGATCTTTTTTACTTCACAGGTATTATTCGCTACCATGATGGCGGATTTAACTCAAAGAGAAGAGATTGCTCAGTCCTGGCTACGAAATCACCCAGAGATGTTTTACGACCCATCAACTGGAACTATAAGCTGTAAGAAATGTGAAACAACATTAAAAGCGAAGAAAATCATTTTGAATCGGCATCTAAAATCACAAACACATCGAGGAATTCAAGCAGCATCGCCAAATGAGTTTTATATTGACTTGATTAATTTTCTCATTATGTGCAACATACCGTGGTCAAAAGTTGAAAACCCTAATTTTCGTGGTTTTTTTTTAAATACATGTGTAACTGTAAAAATCATGATAGAACCATTCCAAGTGAGTCTTTGTTAAGGAAGAAATACTTGGGCCATGTTTATGAAGATAAAATGAAATTTATCCACAGTACAAAACAATAAGATATGGATATCTTTAGACAGAACCACTGACTTTCTGGGACGAAATGTTGTAAATTTTTTAGTCAAACCATTAAATAAAAACTCATCGGGATGAATTTACTTGTTAAATTGTCAAACTTTAGAAGTGGTTAACGGTCGTACTGTGTCCGAGTTTGTGATTAAATGTCTAAAAAACCCATGGACCATTTCAACAATAAAGTGCAAGACGTCTTAATGTTGTGTAGCGACAGCTAAATGTATAAAAAAATACATTTCCCAATATAAAACATTTAACGTGTTTGGCTCACGCCCTGCCCAGATTAACAGAGACAATACGTTTAAGCTACGGCGATGTAGACACTCTAATTAATAATGTCAAAAAAATATTTTTAAAAGTTCCCAACAGAGTACGAATTTTAAACGAACAACATCCAAATTTACCTTTGCCTCCAGAGCCAGTTATCACTAGACATGCGCAAACCATGTCCGACATGGGATTGAACCTGGAACGGTTCCTTTCCTTGTAGGAACTAGTTCCAGGAAACATGTCCGAGGAACTATCTAGTTCCTCAGTTTTGTCCGGACATTGTAGTTAACAGTTTTATTTCGGTTCAGACAGTTCCTCGGACATACATGGTTGTAAACAATGATATTATTTATTTATACTTGAAATATTTTAAATTAATGTATTGGCTTGATCTTTAAAAATTAGTTGATAGTATTACATAATTAAGTAATATTTAAATTTGTACATCATAACATAATATATATAGGTATTTTATTTATAATTGCTAACATAAAAAGTGGCTCAGGCACCTTTGATGCTTTCAATCATTGCCTTCTGTCCATAAAAGTAAGTCCTGCTTTTCAAAATACACCCTTGCACGGAACAGAATTAGGGGATGACGGCCCAGAGCGCAACGCTCGCGGCATACGTCACTCGGACAGTTCGTTATTCGTTCCACCATTCAATACCGCTCCGGCCGCTCCTTCAATCCGCGTGATCGTTCCGAAGAACTGTGGAACTGGAACTATTAGGTTGAGCTAGTAGGAAAGAACTGACATAGTTCCGACTGCGGACATAGTTCCAGGAACTATTACGCTCCGGAACTACACATGTCTAGTTATCACTAGGTGGGTAACATGTTTAGAGGGCGGCATTTTACTATGCCAAACATTTGGACAAAATATCGAGTGTTGTAGCTTTATTGGATAGCAACGAAGCCATATCTATTAGAAATGCTAGGGAAGTACTAACTAAACCTAACTTGAAGAATGATTTAGAGTATACATATGAGTATTTCGAAATTTTACGTATTGCAATAGTAAAATTAGAAAAATGTGACCTGTCGATAATAGAAACATTCGAAATATTTGACGACGTAAGATTCATTATAAACCAGACATCAAACAATACGTTTATATAATAACAACTTATGGTTAGAAACCCTGATTTTGATGTTCTTAGGGAAATAAGTGAAACATGTAATAAAGAAAATGACTCTAGTATTTACAAATTTGCTCCACTTACTTCTGTAGACGTGGAGCGATCCTTTTCAACCTACAAGTGGATCCTTAATATGAAAAGAAATAGACTAACAAATGATAACACACTACAATTCTCTGAATAATCCTAAATTAAGAACTTTTGAACAGTCAGTAGAACCAGACGTAACACCATCATGTTCAACGCAAACAGATACAGAAATGACAGATTTCAGTGACCGAACCATAGTCATAGATAGTGATTAAAGATATTGTCACTGGGGTAATCTTTCTTCTTCAATCTTTAGCCACACAATGCTGAGCATATATATAAGCCTCTTTCAAATCTCTCCACATTTATCTCGCTGCCACTTTAAAAGTGAAATATAAAATGTGCTAGTTTTAAGTTTTTATTTTCTTCATATTATCTATGTAAAAAGCGCACGTCATGGCTACTTGTAAAGAAAACAACACAATAACTTGAGCAACATTAATTCTTGAATGACAATTATTTATGTATATTGCCAAAGTGCCCATGTACAACTTTTATATCTTTCATTTCTCTTCTATGTAGTTTCTGTGTGTACAACATAAAAATATTATGTGATGTAATGAATAAATAAGTTTATATTAATGTATGGTTTCTCATTTACCACACCACCATTTCTCTTACACCTTACATACGTACATACTCGAATGGGAAACACCTTAACTCAAAAAGAATTACCTTAAAGTAAATATACTTAGAAGCCGCTTCCATAATTTGTTATCCAAAAAATAACTTTAGGTAAATATGCATCCAATTATCCGATCTCTAGTGATGAGTCAAGTTCAGAAGATGAAACAGACTGAAATAATTTCTAGAAACTTGATAGAAAAAAAAACAAAGAGACGGCAATTAATACTAATAATTTGAAAGACAAACATATGGAAGGGACCGGAACACTATTAATTTGGTAAAGGAACAGAAGGAAGAGGCCAAAGTTAATATTGGCAACTGAATACAGGAACAGAATAAAACAAATGTCTGATTTTTGCGTTGTTTTTAAAGTTTGAATCTGGAAATAGCATCGTAAAATATTGTAAACGATCAGACGGGTCACCTGATGGTAAATGACTACCGCCGCCCATGGGCACCTGTAACTCAAGAGTCACAAGTGCGTGGCCGCCCTTTAAGATGGGAGTAGGAGAAGAGGAGGAGGGGGGAAGGACGGTAATAGGGGAGAGGTAAAGGTTAGGGCCTCCGGTAACCTCATTCACGCGGCGAAATGCAATGCAAACATTGCTTCACTGCCGGTTTTCTGTGAGGCCGTGGTATCGACCGGAGTCGAGCCGGCCCATACCTGCCGAAGCATGGCTCTCCCAAGTTGTCTATTCTAAACATGTCAAACACGACCTTAA
This sequence comes from Callimorpha dominula, assembly GCA_949752705.1. NCBI lineage: Eukaryota > Metazoa > Arthropoda > Insecta > Lepidoptera > Erebidae > Callimorpha > Callimorpha dominula. The sequence continues at coordinate 8,168,379 of OX457017.1, read as the reverse complement.
TTTTACAATTTCTTGACATTTCCTGACGAAACCATTTACTGTCAATTTCATGACGTTCATTTATTTTGAAAATGACCCCTATATAAACTATCTATCTATGGCACGTTCATGAAAATAACGTGATTTATTTATGTCAATTATCTTTTTTGCTTAGAACCTGATCTGCCTGTCAGAATAGAAAAACCGAACCATTCAGTCCAAGAACATCCTGAAAGCGAGGTTACAGCCTCCACCAAAAATAATATAAATGATCCAGATGATCCTGACGATAATAGTGACCGTGATGATTCAAATGATATGGATTATGAAGAAGTAGAGTACTTGGAAATTGAGGATAGCAACGAGGCTCTCGCTGACCGTAAGTTATCTTTATATATATTTTTCTTCTGTGCGTGTGTATGTTCCTGAACTCCTCCTAAACGGTTGGACGAATTTTAATGAATTTTTTTGTGTGTCTTCAGATAGATTCGAGAATGGTTTAGATTTACAATTGGACCCGGTAGATGGCACTGCCATGGGGTTCCAGGAATAATGACCGATTTTAATGAATTTTTTGTGTTCTTCAGGTGGATTCGAGAATGGTTTAGATTTACAATTGGACCCGGTAGATAGCGATGCGATAGGGTTCCAGGAATAATATTTTTTAAGTTCAGGCAGGACAACGTCTGTCGGGTCCGCTAGTTTACTATAAATACTAATTTTAAAGATGTACGATTGTACCTGTAAGTTAGAATATTTACAGTTTATTCTACGCTAAAATACTTTTATAGCATTGGTTATTTGCTCACAAACAAAGCATTAAGGGTACAAAAATTATTGTAGTATATATGACATTGATGATGATCAAGGACCTTGTAGATCAACTAATACTCAAATTCATGTGCTGACAAAGGCGGTTTTAATATCGAAATATCAATGTTTTATTATTTTTTTTTATATTATAGGGGGTTAACGAGCAGTCACCTGGTGGTAAGTGACGACCATTGCCCAAACTTTATTACCAACTAGTTGATGAATTCTGTACATATCTTGAAGTATACCAAATTTTAGAATTATTTCTATAAAATTTTGTAAGAGGTTAGCTCCTCATAAGTATTAATTATCAAGTCAGACAGTGGCGTAACTGTAATATCCGAGGCCCGCGGCTCATTCATTAATACATTTTGTAATTAGTTCCTCCTGTGTTCAGGACCTTTGGTGCCCGGGGCCCCTCGAGCCGGGGGCCCGTGGCATTTTGCCCACTCTGCCACCCTATTGTTACGCCACTAGAGTCAGACTCGCACTTGTCCGGTTTTTTGTATTACCAACAGATGTTTATGAACGCTAATTACTTAAATTACCAAAAATATATAATATAAAGAAAATATATGTTATATAAGTAGATAGAAATACAGTGTTAAACAGATCTTTGTTAATACTCTCCTATTCGTGAGATCATCTCATATGCTCTGCTCCGATCTCTGAATCAATAGCCTTATGGCATAATTAATTCATATATAATATTTTTTACAGACCAACAATCAGAATCTTTAAATAAGAAGTTTAGCTTAGAAAAATATAGGAAAAAACATGAAAAATTAGAATTGTTAATCAGTCATAAAGACGTAGCGAAGTTTAAATGTTGGCACTGCGATGAACATTTCTCTGAAGAGTATTTAAGACATCTACATATTCTAAAGAAACATAAAGAAAAAGTTAAGAATATTACTTGCGAAGTGTGTGGCAAGACCTTTACATGGCGACCGTACTACGTCACTCATATGAGAAGGGAACACGTGGCCAAATTCAAGAAGTATGGTTGTCAAGAATGTGGTAAGAAGTTCTTTCAACCATTTGAGTTGAAGGAGCACATGCTGAGACACACGGGCGAGAAACATTTTCCTTGTAAAGTATGCAATAAAAAGTTTATTTCGTCAAGTTCTCTGCAACGTCATTATTACTGGCACAAGAAACGAGATGGAATACAATTTATGAATGCTGTTGATTAGCATTCAAATAAGAAGTGAATTTAAACTTAATTAGTTCCTGCATCTTCCGCAGTCACTGCGACACTCCTAGAGGTCGTAGCATGATGGAAAATAACATTAAAACCGTCCTCAAAAATTCGGCTAACAAATACAAAAATATTTTTATTCAGTGCAACAGCGACTTTACTAAAGCAACAAACTTCAACTATGTTATATTAATATAGATAATTAGACCTTTTTACAGAAACACATTGTATATATGGATACGCAGAAAAGCAATCTGAAGTCGCTTCAAGTCAGTCAGTCGCTCGCGAAGCTTAGCAGTAAGTTCAAAGATAAGGTGCCAAATTATGTCTATGAAGACCAAATCTATGTTTTTTTTATGGGCTAGGGGCAAACATCATGCAACATGCAGTTGAGGAGGGGGGGGGGGGGTAGAAGGGGAGAGAGGGAAGGTTTAGATCCTCCGGTAATCTCAGTCACCCGGCAAAATACAATGCAAGCATTGCCAGTGTTCTGTGAGTCCGTGGTATCACTCCGGTTGATGTACCCGGTCGGTACGTGCCGAAGCATAGCACTCCCACTTTTAATTGTCGTGTAAGATATAGTAATATTCTTCGACATGCTACACAGCACTTTCTGGACTCTAACTAAATATAGTGTTACGAGCCGGTGTTCGGGATTAAAATATTATCCAATTTATAACAAAATAGATGCCATTTATTAAAATAATTAGCAATTAACACAATTATAATTCTCACTATTTCCACTTACTGTACTATTCGCTATACTTCGCACTTATTAACTCGCAGTATCGCTTAAGAAAAAACTGAATGTCCTTACTGCCATGCAACTTTCTTATATAGTTCGGAAAACATCTCATAGAAAGCTCGTGAACATTCCTGAAACATGTAGTACTATCTATCTGCCTCGACCGCTGCTGCGCTGTTGGACCTTCTTGAACACAGTACAACATTCTTATCTGTAGACTATTAATTCCTATATGAGCTAAAAGGTGGTGCCGTGCGTCTCAAGTTCCCGTTACTCGTAACTAGATGGTGCCCGCGTGTCAATTTAGGCTTCCATAACAATAGATTTTACTGGTTTCTAGAACATGGTTGTCATTTTGAATAGGCAAACAAACCTGAAACCACTTTCAAAAAGAGAACAACACTCACAAATATAAAGACGATATAAACAAATAAGGATTATGATACTGATCAGGATGGTCCGCTCTGCTCAAGACCCCTTACGTGGCTGTCGAATGCTCTGCCGCTGCGCCACATACAGGTTCGTTCTAGACAGCTCTGCATGATATGTCGCAGGATGATATATTATTATTGACTCATCTTGAATTTGGCTTTCTTAGATATACGTTTTTATTCACGTGTATATTTCGTGGATGCCTAACTGGTTGCAGATGCCACACTGAATTGGCGTCGTTCCCACTAATTTCTCTGTTGTAAAGAACGCCAAAATGTATTAGGTCGGATATTCCTGAAATACACGCTTGAGTAAAAGCCTATATCCTTAATAGGGATGCCGACACAAATTTATGTAACATTGTAAATTGTAACTAAATGGTATTTTAAAACCTAAACCCACATTTATTTTTTAATTTAAAGAGCTATAATAAATATATTCAAAATGATTTAAAAAGGCTAAAATAGCAACTATTATCAAGTGACTAAAAACGCTAGTCTGATCCAATACGTCATTAACCGATGAACAAACTTACAGCTGTCAGTTGGCATCACACTTCTAACTACATCTTCAATTTTACTACTTTATGGAGAACTGTCAGTTAATCGGTTAGTGACGTAACCAAATGCGATGCGAATGTTTAACAGGAGCACCGCAGTAGATAAATAATTTTATATGTATGTATATCTACTATATTAGTAGCAATGTGTAAATAGAATTAAATTATGTAAATAAAAAAAAATGTGTGTGTCAGCTCCGACCCACGACTGGAGTTTACAATTTACTGGAGTCTCTCTCTCCCCCTCTCCCTCTCCCTCTCCCTCTCCCTCTCCCTCTCCCTCTCCCTCCCTCCCTCCCTCTATATATTATGTATATATTTACACATATATATATAACATAAAGGTATACACATATCTACTTACATGCGTCGAGAATAAGGAGTAAACTCCAATAAAGCAAAAAATGCACAACAAAGCTTTAAAGCGTTACGCTGCCCTCCGATCACTAAATTTTACTCTTCATATTTTTTTCATACCGGGCGCCTTATATGCAAATCTATTCTTAAGGAGTAAACTCCAAAAATGTGATTGTTTATTTGAATTTTTATGATTAATTAGACTTTTTTAAAATAAGTCCTCCTTTGTACAAAAGTACTTATTATTGTTGTAAATGATTATTGTTGTAAAATAAAGTTCTATCTGTAGAGAAAAAGTTATTTCAAAAACTCATAGCTTTATCTATGGTTTAACAAGTGAGGTGCTGGTATATTTATTATTACGTCTAAAAGTAAGTAATATTATTGAAGCGGTGGTAACATAATGATTAAGTCAGCGCCAAACAACAAACTGATTAATTATCAGAATTTTATATGTACCTACGTAGAAATGGACATGGCTCTACGACATGGCGTAGGTAATTAATCATTTTATTATTTGGCGCCGACTCAAAATAAGTTTATTATTGATAGTTTATGTAAATAAGCTCAATACTTAAGGTTTATTAATTTTTTGCTTTTTAGTTCTTTTCGTGGGTTTAATTTTTTGTTAAAAATATTATTTTTTTTATGATTTTTTTTCATCAGCTCAGCTACATGATGTGATGATTTCTAAGCGCAAATGCCTGATAAACTAATGAAAAGTAAACAGAAGCACTATTCGTTCCTATAATTTTCGAGGGTTTCTCTCAATTTTATCAGGATCACATCATCAGATCCTGACTTCCTTGACATGGGACCACTCTTGAGGTATACCCTATCTAAAAAAAAGAATAATCAAAATCGGTTCATAAATAACGGAGTGAGGGCTGAACAGACATAAATAAAAAAATATACGGTCGAAATCAGAACCTCCTTTTTTTTCGTCATAAACATTAAAGTGTGCGTCCTGAACTCCTGATGACGGCGCACCGCGCACGCGGTCTCCGCCGCGCACCAAACAAATATTTTTTTTTAACCCATAAACTAAAATATATTTTACTTTTGAACCTGTCCGGACTGCAAGCGGGCGCTTACACGATCAGGCGTACTAAATGCCTATGCCTCGCAATCCGCACAAGACTCCACAATACAATATTGAAAATAAGTTTTTCTATCCTTTTTAATAATAATAGGTACGTTTAATGACACATTAATGTTACATAAATCAATAAAGAATTAAACACGACGTGTTTGACGTCACAGAAAAAGCGCGCCGAAATGTCAGCGTTAAATCACACGAAACTGGATTTCATTTTTTCACTGTTGATTGATATTAGTGATGATGTCCGATATTAACAATGACAAAATCGAAACTATTTTTGTTTGAATTACCAGTGATTCACCATTATATTATTGCGTAAAGTAATGTTTCACTATCCATGCAATTTCTAACCCCCGACGCAAAAAGTTGGAGTGCTATAAGTTTAACATGTGTATCTATGCATGTGTTACATGTGTGTCTGTGGCATTATAATTTCTAAACATTTTGCCGATTCACATAATAATATATTCACCGCAAAGGAACACAAGCGCCATGTACCGGCGTTACGCAGAGTCTAGGCGGAGTGCGGACGGACGAGTTCACTTTCAGTTTGGTCACGGCCGAGTCAACACTAACCTAGGAGCTGTGCAGTGTTTCTTGGCGTGTTTACAATACATCAATGATTAAATATTAAAGGGGAGTTTTCTCTTTTTTAGTGCGTTCTGAGATTTTGACATATATATGACGGCGCGTGCTGTTTAGGCTGGTTGAATCTGAACATAATGTTGAATATTTTGCTTATGGTTGAATTAGCATTGCAAACTTGAATTACGATTGTCGTTTTATCTTTGGAGCGGCTCTCTGTGTGCTTAATTCACAGCCTTTTATTCTGTACTGTATTTTATTTATGGCGGGAGGAAATTGGATCATCTCTAATCGGATGTTTCATGTAAGTTTCAGTTCATTTCATTTTTCACACTACTACATGCCTGTTTTCTGAGACATTGTTTTTCATTCTGTTTCAGGTGGGTTCTTTCACATACTACATTTCAAAGATTATTTAAAATAATTCTACTTTATGAATATTCCAACATTGTGGTACATCTACTTTGGGATGTTCTAAAATTTATATTGCATACTGGCTGAGGTGTACTTTGGCTCAAGTACTTACCACCTACCAGTACCAGGTTGTCACCATAAAGGAGCCTTCATCAGAGCTCACCTTAGACGCAGAACCTTACCAGAGCTTACCTTATAGGTCGAGTAGGCCTCGACGCTCTAGATGCTAAAGTTATTGGCGAGCCTCCTGCTTTAGTATTTTAGTATTATTCTTATCTATTAAACGTAAATAAATTAAGCTATTTAATCTAAACATACCAAATGAAACCCTGATTCCTCAAAAAAAATATTGAATGGCGAAAAGGCAAATGTTTAGGAGATATTGAGGGCAACAGCCATTTATTGTTGTGAATAAGAAATACCTACAGGTTATATTGGCCACTAAAGTAGTAGTAGTAGTAGTGTTTTATTTAGAAAAAGATAGTTCAAACTAATAATTTAATACATTGCTAACCATTTTTCTCAGGACTAAAAATGTTTTTTTTTGGTATTTTAACACATAAAAATCTCACGAACTCAAAAACAGTCCACGCCACAGATAACAGTTACTCAGTAACAGATACATATATACTCCCATACAAAAGCGAAAATACCTACGCCATAATAGCCTAAAAAAAATATAATAATACCTTGCATTAGCTGCAACCAAAAATATATCAGATTGAGCACACTTATCAAAAGTTGAGAACACTTTGCCCACCGCTCGACGGGTGTGTTTGTGACTATTGTGCAGTAGCTGACACTCTATGGTTGTACAAAGGTAATAATAAATAATATAATATAATTAATCATTTTTGGTTCATCCGATATATATTTGGTTAATCCGATATATTTTCGCGAATAAGTACCGAAAAAGATATGTAAGTTACTCTTCGGTACATAATCGCGGTAATATTACAAGGTACTATTCCTATATAGTGCGAGTTTTAGCAACTATCCGTACTCGCTCTTGAAGCTTTCGCGACTATACATATCAGATGTGTAATCTAATATATATAGTCGCGAAAGTTTAAAAACAGTTATTAGTGCCATTTGTTTACCGCAAAATGACGAGGTTTTTCATTTTCCTGGTCAGACCATAACAATAAGGGTATGTAATTTGCAAACAGGTTATTAACAACTGTCTGTCAGAAAATGCTTAGCAACGCAATGTTGGTAAACATTCCACAGCTTATTTGGCCTAAGTATAGTTACAAGATTCACTAATAAAATAGTAGGTTGACTACCTATCTATTTTTGTGACTCTTTTTAATCGTGATAATAATATGATTTGAAACAATAAACTCTTTTCTGTGTAAATATTTACAGTGTTATATTTTATTAGTTTTAATTTGTTTTATTTACTAATTAAATAAACGACAATTTTTAAAAGTAATACTTTCTTATTTTGCGTTTAAAAACTCATTTAAATTTACCGCGAAATCGCTTTAAGCTGTCACGAGTACGCCTTGAATCACTTGAATGTCGTCACAGTGTCACACCGTGGCAAATAAACAAAACACTGCACAATCGTCTGTGTGACATTTAATTTAGTAACTTTTCTGTAAATTAAAATGATTTTTTTGTATTACAAGAGTTGTGTAGTGCCCCAGTGTAAAGGTACAAGTATAAAAACTCCAAACAAATTATTTATTTATGTTCCAAACAGTCCAGAAATAAGGAGGAAGTGGCTACTACTTGCAAAGAGATATGATGCTTATAATTTATCCACTAGTTCAAGAATGTATTTCTGTGAAGATCATTTTGACGTGAGTATTTGATTTCAGATTAAAGTAAGAATTATTGGAAAACTGTGTTTTCACTGCAAAAGTTATTAGGCAGGACTACAACCTCGAAACGAGTATCCGAGTATCATTAAAATAAAATTGGAATTTCGAAATACTGTTTAATCATTTAATAAAAATCCCATCGAAAACACAAATGAGAAAATGTGAGCCAAGTTCAATATTAAGAATATACGTGGTTATCTACTAGGGGAACATCCATAAATTACGTCACGTGGAGAGGTTCAACGAAATGTGACATTGTGTGACAAGGGGTGGGGTGTTTCATAAGCTTCGTGACGTCACATGTCTAAATCTAAAGTATTAAACACGAAACATTACCTGTAAACGAAAGACTACATACGCTACTACACTTTTACTAAAAAAAAATATTTTAGAACTGCTCTTTTGATGAAATTCATGTGACGTATTTTATGGATGGCCCCTACGCCGAAACAGACGACGAAAAGAATTGAGATCTAAATGTTTGCTAAGTTCTGTAGATAATCCTGAAGATTGGACTTAGCTAGTTTTCATATCCAAGTTTTCCTATATTTTAGACTTTAGACAAACAGATAAAGTCTGTGCGGAAAGAGAACCGTTGCAGGATTTGAGGTAGCAGCAGTTCTAAATTACCTTTTTTGTTATGTTGACAACACTGTTACGTCATTAGAGTTTGACGGTAAACAATACAGTAAGCAATAATGACCTAATAGTGTAAAAAGGTAATTTAGCACTACTGCGACCTCGAATCCTACGACGATTCTCTCTCCGCACAGACTCTATATCTGTTTGTTTGTCAAGACTCTTTTCCTCAGAAACCTGTGGAGGAATCAAGTTAAAAATTTAAATCAAATACTCATATCATCGGTCTCTTGAAGCTGAAAAAAAATCAAGATTCTAAAGTCAACGCAATCAAAAGATACGGCCATTAATTTGTTGTTATATTATATATTTTGGGGTTGGAAAGTTGATTTGTCGTAAATTGATGTATTTTTATAACTGCAAAATTAAGTTTATCTTTCGGAAAAGAGGGACGAGAATCTTCATTCTCAAATTCAATTCAATGCTACAAATACAAGTTTGTTTGCTTACGGAACCCTCGGTGCGCGAGTCAGACTCGCCCTTATCCGGTTTTTTGATAAGTTAAATGGCTATCAAGATTTCGCCAAGCTGGCAGTAGTAATATTTACCAGAATCAACGCAGTTTTGCTTGGGAGATTGTTCGTATAGTATCAAACGGTGACTTTTGCTCATCGGAATACCGGAATGATAAAACTTCGATGTAGGTACTAAGTAGGTATGCGCGAGTGTAAAATATTATCTAGACACGCGGCAGCGTGTCAAGCCACAAGAAAAAGGAACTGATAACGCAGCAGCCGTGTGTTATATTACATGAACCATTTAGAGCCATTTTGACCGCTTAATAACTCATAATCATAATCTATGTAACATAAATAGGTACTAGAATTTTCGTTTATTTATTAAAAACCTTTAGATTAACTAGAACCCCAAATTTCAAAAATACAGCTTAAACAGTCATCCAAATATTATTGTTTAAAAATCGGCATTTTTATCACTTCCCGATGACCTAGAAAGTTGATATTTGGCGTGCGGATTTATATGTATGCAAAAAATGCAAATCTGAAAACGGTGGAGTTTAACTATTATAATATTTTCCACACAATTGGTTTTTGGAGTTTACTAATTACTCCTTAAGAATCGATTTTCAGATAAGGCGCCCGGTATGAAAAAAATATGAAGAGTAAAATTTTGTGATCGAATGACAGCGTTACGTTATTTGTGCGCAACCTATCGTGCGCACCTTTCACTTTTTGTGTGTATAACTTGTATACTTGTGTGTAGCCGACGTACACAGGGTGTCTTAACGAACAGTTGAAACAGCAAAACAAAATGTAAAAAAACTTCTCCCTGTCAACTTAAGGATTTTTTTTTATTTTATTAAAAAAGAAAACTAAGATCGAACAAAAAAAGAATTTTGATGGAACAATGAAGAACAGTTAACGAACAATTGAAATAGCAAAAAAAAAATGTAAAAAAACGACTTCTCCCCACCAACTTGAGTGTATATAAAGTGAAACAAAAACGACAAATTAATAAAAAATATTTTATTACACACCAGAACACTTCAAAACGAAAAAAGACGGAAACTACTAGTCTTAATCAACCTGCATAAACTTACTTTCACTTTACCCATTTAAGACGAATGCTCATTAAACAAACTTTGCAAAAAAAGTTTACTTAATCTTTTACCTTTCATTCTATTTCTTCGTTGATTTCACTACCTGTTAATGACTTCTCATTTTATGAATTATTTGAATTTAAAATTAAAGTTATCAAGTACTTAGTGCTAAAAATTTACTTCTGTTTTTATTGTAATTATTAGTCTGAATTAGTTTTTTTTTAGATTCGACAAAAAAACAAAGATTCGAGGTTTTTATAAATAAATATATCGAATAGAGTAAATATTTATAAAAACATATCTATTCGATCCGATATATCGTATTTCGTATGGCAAACATCGAGTAAATCCGATATATCGATGTTAAGTGAATATCCCTACTCTGAGGATTTCATTGATTCCGTAGACAGAAAATGCTATAGACAAATTTATAGCTTTTGTCGCATTCATGCTGGAAAAAGAGCAACTTATGCTGATGTCGTGTAAAGAAATGAGACAGAACGATGACATTTTTTAATTTAGTATAGTAGAGCTTATGGTGCGTCCACGTGTTTCAAGGTCTGCCACACTACTGTGTTAAACAAAGTTTGACAACTAGCGTGCAGCTAGCTATCGTCTTCCTGTAAGATTATTATATATTAGTATATTATATATTATATATATATATATATATATATATATAGTATATTATATATTAGTATATTATTATATATTATTAACAATTTTAAGTGCTATAAAGATAAATAACTTTTGTTATATTTTGTTTTTTTTTTTAAAACATGGTGCATTGTAGCGTTAAAGGGTGTAAAAGCGATAGTCATACGAAAATGCCGGACTTGTCTTTTCATTCGTAAGTATACCACTCTTTATCAGTTACTAGGTAACAATAACATTTTATTGTGTATAATGTACCCTGGTCCTAAATTAATCGTTAAAAAAGCAAGAAACAACAATTTTGCTTTCTAACCTAAAATATTCTCTGTCTACGTTTTGTCGCATTCGCGCAAGAAAAAGTGCAACTTATGCTGATGGCGTGTAAAGAAATGACACAGAACGATGAGTTTTTTGTTTCCCGGCGCGTTTGGCATGTTTTTTCAAGTTTAGCACACTTCTGTAATAAAATTCTACTTTGCTAAACACAGTTTGACAATTAGAGTCCGGCTGGCTATCGTCTCCCTGTAAAATACAGTTTTAAGTGTTTTAGAGTTAAATAACTTGTGTTATATTTTGTTGTGAACAATTTAAACTCTGTAATTAAGCCAATTAAAAAAAAAACATGGTGCGTTGTAGCGTTATAGGGTGTAAAAGTGATAGTGAAAGGAAAATGCCAGACTTGTCTTTTCATTCGTAAGTATACCACTCTGTCAGTTACTAGGTAACAATAACATTTTATTGTGTTCATATATTGTGTATATAATGCACCCTAGTCGTAAAAAAGCAAAAAACAACAATTATAATGTTTTCTAACCTAAAATCTTTGGTGTTGCCAACATATCTGTAAATTATTAGCCACTAATATGGGAAAAATGTATTTAATCTGCTGTGTGTATTATTTTATTACATATCTGAAACTTCTGAAAGTAGGTCAACATAACAGATCATTAGATGTAGTTAGTTCATACTGCATGGATCATAATAATAGTGATTTAAATAAATATTTTATTATATATAAAGGTTGCAATAGTGTTGCTTAAAATTTTAACTTTAAATAGTATAAATCTAATTAAAAATTAATATTTTAACTTTAAAATTACATATAAAACAATAATAACAAAGCACATGGCATCTTTGGACATTGGTTGTGATGGGCTCTTGCAATTTGAAAAAAAATGCAAGTGTTTAATTACAGTTTTTTTAGTCATTTATTTGACTCAGTTTTTTTAGTCATTTATTTGGCTCAGTTTTTTTAGTTATTTATTTGGCTCAGTATTCGTTTAACGTCCGTCGAGTTAGGGGTTGATATTTTTTTTATAGAAAGGTTATATTATTATAAGCACACACGCCAAGTTTCAATATGCGGAGACGCGTAGTTTTCGGGGAAAAAATATTTAAAATTAATTGTTTTTGCAATATTTATGTCAATCCCTACCACAGATTATATAGAGTTTTCGCCATTTAACATTTTGTTTTACTTATGGTTAAGTTGTCACACGTCGGTAACAATTTATTTAATATAAATTTACGTAAATAATTATATTTTGTACTCATTTCAATTGTTTTCATGCACACATATATTTAACAGTTTTTACATATTAAATTACAGCATTATTTTCATTACGAGCTATTAAAATGTGTTACCGTCTTGCCGTCTTGTGGAACGAAGCGTAAAACTGGACGAGATAACAAATGAAATAGGTTAGGTTCAACTTAGGTCAAATAACCGAATTGGTTGACCCCGACTCCACCTGGTACGAGTCTGTCCTACCCCTAAAGTGTTTTTATAGAACCGAAGGCGCGTAGGGAGAGCAGCCTCCACCCGCTGTAACAAATCATAGGAAGCTGCGGAGGCGAGGATGTATGCCTGCGATTTGTTACGCCAGGGCGTAGAGGTTTGGTTTTAGACTCGAGGTGGCATTTCGACGAGCACTTTCGCCTGCTCGCTCCGAAACTTGTCGGCGCTGCGTCCGCTCTAGGACGGCTTATGCCGAATCTTTGCCGCAGCTTTTCACCGGAGTGGTCCGGTCTATGGCGCTCCAGTGTGGGCGGAGTCGCTGACCGTGCGTACTGCGCCATACCTATGGCGAGCCCAAAGGGTCATGGCGGTCAAGGCTATACGTGGATACCGCACCATATCCACAGAGGCGGCCTGCGCTCTGGCCGGAACACCTCCATGGGACTTGGAAGCGGAGGTGCTCGCTGAGATTTATCAGCTGACGACAGAATACCGGGCCGAAAGTGGCAGTCGGCCACCGCTTGAGGATATCCGCGTGTGGCGAGAAGCATCACGCAAAGCCATTATGGATCAATGGTCGCATCGGCTGGAGGCTTCACGTGCTGGCCTTGCCACGGTGGAGGCGCTCCAGCCGGTCATAGTAGAGTGGGCGGGGCGGCAGCACGGGACCCTTACCTTCCGGCTGACGCAGGTGCTTTCTGGGCACGGCTGCTTCGGAAAGTACCTGCATTCGGTCGCTAGGAGGGAATTGAGTCCCGCCTGCTACCACTGCGACTGCGGAGAGGACACGGCGCAGCATACGCTCGAGGTTTGTCCGGCTTGGGTAACGCAGCGTCTTGCTCTTTCTGTAGTAGTCGGAGTTGATCTTTCGCTGCCGGCTATCCTACGCTCCATTTCCGGTAGCGACAGGTGTTTTACCGCGGTGGCGACTTTCTGCGAGGATGTGATCTCGCGGAAGGAGGTGGCGGAGCGGATCCGGGAGGAGGATCTCCAAGCGGATCCGATTCGCCGCCGACGCCCCGGGCGGCGTAGGCGCGCTCACGAGCGTTTCATGCCGCCCTAGCAATGGCCGCGGGTGGATGAGATGGGCTTTATGTCCACCACCCGCAATAGAGCCTCCCACGAAGGGGTGATGTCCGTGTGTGTCTAAACATCGCCCAGCTAAGAGACGGAGCCCGATTGCCACCTCCTCGGGCTGGCGCCGGGTGGCCCTTTGAGGACATACCACCGTAGCACCGACGGTCCACCCAATGTAGGCGCAGTATGGCACACCGTGTGGTTTTAGTCGGTTAAACTCCGACATACGGCCTCACCGATAGCCCCGGTGTGGTATCACCCGTAGGTTTCCACAGGTAAAAAAAAAAAAAAAAAAGGGCGTAGAGGTTGCTCGTCCCGCAGCGCCGGAGACGCTGCAGTCCGAAAATAGATACAGAAATCCCTCTGAATCAGTCCCGCTATTTTTTCCTGATGAAGGGGTTCACCCCCCCTCCCCTTCTTTCCTTGTTTTTTACACTTATTATTAATTTTAATCCCTAAAATGAGGAAAACTTCCTCAGAATTAAAAATTAAAAAAATCTCGAAAAAGGAGGGCTCCGCAATTTTTCCTTTTAAGGGGGGGGGGGGTACCAAGCCTCAACCCTCCCCCCAACCCTCTCCCGCCCCTCAAATCGACGGATGTTAATGGAAAGTCGTACCGATATTCGTTACTCAATGGTATATATATATATTTTTTTGCGTTTTAAGCATTTTAAAATACAATTTTAATATTATATAGCAAATTATGTGTTCTCCTGTAATTGGTTATACTTAAAAAAAAATATTACAAATAAGTAAATTGTTAATGTAAAATATGTATGTACTGTTGGAGATCCGTATAATAAATAAATAATATCTCTTAGATACATAATTAATCTTCTTTATCATCTAATACAGTGTTTCCCAATTAAAATTAGATAAACTAATAGGGAACCACTGGTCTAATACATGTAATAATAGCAACCTATATAATATTATTAAATAATAAAGTTTAAAAAAATAGTAATGAATATAATAATATCTGATAAAATTAATTAAATAATATTGAAATATTTAATTACAATACTTATTAATATATATTTTTTTAAAAGCTACTATTTGGCGAGAAATATTCGCGTAAATCTAAGAAAGTAGTATATCTGAAAGATTGAATGCCTTGTTGCAGTTTTCCTGAACATGATAATTTACGTCGGAAATGGATTGTAGCTACAGGACGATCAGATTGGACACCAAAACTGTCATCAAGAATTTGCTGTAGACATTTTGAGAAAGAAATGTTATTCAAAAAGAAGAAACTTACACTGCTATTACCTAATGCTGTACCTTTTCCGGTAAATATTCAGTCAGTAACTTAATAAGTTTCGATCCAGGTTTTATACGATTTTTATTTATGTTTAGTGTTTTTAAAACTAATATGTGCTCACCGTTTGCAAACTATTATTTTTTACATTTTATGAGCAATAAATGACTGAGACAGGCTTCTCTCAAATGTGCTACTTTCAGGATCTTATCTTATCTTTACATAGTTTACATACTATAAAACAAAGTAGCTTTTCGTGTCTGTCTGTCTTTATTTCCGCTAACTCCTAAACCACGCAACGGAATTTAATACGGTTTTTACCACCACATCAGTTAAAAAAAAATTTAAGGAAGTTTATATATATATAATAAAACTTAATTAAGTTTTAAACCAAATAGAAAAAAACAACTGGGAAGTTTTATAGTTTTTCAAATGGCTTACTGAAAATGAGTGTACGACAAGATAAGTGTATTTCAGTACACTCACAAATACTATTTATTTATATACTCAAACTGAAATTGTTTTTAAATGGGTTCGACAATTATAAGTATATTAAATTCGACTCAAAAGATTAATTAAATAGTTTGATTTATGCGAAAAAATAATAGTAGTAAAAAAATAACATTCCAATAAGATTTTTGAAGTGATAACTTCTTATGCGAGGGTAAACCGCTTCGTTATGTAACGCGTTACGGGGCCAGTCTGTCTGGCGTTTAAGTTATCACTTCTGTCGGGCGTCCCGAGACGCACACGTTTTTTTAATCATCGTAAAATTAAAACACTCGCATCTGTCACATGAGTTTGAACTTTGATAACGTACGTCACTGACCGATAAACTGACAGTGCTCGCGGTTACGTACACGAATCTGTGTTTAGAATTTGAGTGTTTTCCTGAGAGTTATGAATATAAAATTTTACAAATGCTGTGCAGTGCCCAAGTGCAAGAGCACAACTATAAGCAAACCAGAAAAACTTTTCATACACATTCCAAAAAATAAACAAATTAGGAAAAAATGGTTAAAACTTGCTGGAAGAGATGAAGCGTCATTAACAACAACAAGCACCAGTTATTTTTGTGAAGACCACTTTGATGTAAGTATCTGATTATTAACAAATAACAATATGTGGATATGACATGTTGGTGATTGTGTACGGTTTCGAGCGAACTTGGTTTTGGGCAAACGCGGCAAACACTCGAATCTTTCAAAGTTTATTTTTTACTGAATGTATCTGATTCTCTTGAAGATCTGTAGTAAACAAACTAAAATAAATGTAGTACTTAATAGAGACCATATATTAATACACCAAGTTTTGAATGCTAAGTACCTGTTTTTAATTTGTTTTTTTTTAGTGTTTATTATAGTATTAGAGGCAACCTACTAAGTTTTCACTTTCATAAGTTCCGTAACATAAACTCTAGAGTTTATAGCAAAAATAATTGCCTCCATTAACAAATATCTTCATTAAGTTCAAACATGATTTAATAGAACTGACTGGCAACTATTGTGAAGATATTAAATGTAATGATTTACCAACTAACATCTGCAAGCTTGACTATCAGTTAATGTCATGAAGTGGTTCTTAAAAAGCAAAGAATTGATCTTGACAAAGTGCAACTGAATCCCATACATGTCTTGAAGGTTACAGAAATATAATAAGTAATTAATATGAATCTTTATAAAACTGTTATGCTTGAATTTGGATTATCTATTTATTCATATTTCAATAAAGTAGGTACTTAAGTATTTTTTTATGTTTGATGAACCATATTATAGTTTTTTTGTAGAAAAATCTGGTTTGAACTATATTGAATGTATGATTACAAGGCTGTGCCAGCAATATACTAAAATAACAGTATTTCTATCTAACCATTGAAAGTTTCTACAACATTATATTTCACTTCATCCTTTAACATTGAACTATGCCATCTTCAACCGTCATAGTCCAGAGTTATTATAACAGTTAGGAGAAATGTTGTTCTTGAAGATGCAGTGCCTTAAAAGTAATATGTCATTGACTAGCTCCCTTTGATGTATGTTGGTATTTACATGGAATGTGTTTTTTTTAGTTTGGTAGTTACATACATATAGGACATAGGTACATGCAGATAAAAAATAATAACACAATTTACTGTGTTTGAAAAACAGTTTAAATTGAACAGAAGGTACCAATAAGTAGTTTTTAAGACCATTTATTGTAAACTTAGACATAAATTAATGAAAAATAATCTCCATATTATATAATACATTACAATTACAAAAACTTACATTACATTACAAAAACTATCAAAGGTTTTTAACAGACTATGAAATATTAAAGTAATATCCTGCACACCTAAAGGTTTAAGTTTCTCAAGGGTTCAAGGGTTGAACAAGTGATGAAACCATAGAAAAAACAATTTTTTTAGTTGAATTACAATAGTTAATTTGCTTCTTACCTAACAGAAGCTACAAGCACATCGAACAAATACTCCATGAAAAGAGCATCCAACTAAGGCCAGAGTAAAAGCTGGTGCTAAGTTTTTAACAAGAAAATTGAAGTTTGACAAACTAAAATTATTGCTAGAAAGGGAAATAAGGCGATTAAAAGAATCGCAAAATTAATCTCTTTAGGGTAGTGTTTAGTTGCCCTTGAACAACAATTTGACCTCTTTTGCGTATATTGGAATCGAAATACCACTGTTACGCAGGTCTCAGGCAATAAATAAATAAGAATATGGAGAGACCCTATTGTACTATACGAAGAATACCTACATTACATATATCTACACTATGATCATGTTACACCATTCATTAGTCAATTACGTAAGATCGACCGACACTTATTATATTATCAAAAACCCGGACAAGTGCGAGTCTGACTCGCGCACCGAGGGTTCCGTAAGAAAACAAACTTGTATGTAGATAGAAAGTCCATTTGGTGAATCAATCCTCGAAGATTTTTGCTCGTCTTTTTCTGGTTCCTGAAAAACATAGTCTTGACAGACAGACAGATATTACAACAAATTAAGGACTTTCGGATTTTTTCCTTTACTTGTGCTGTGAGCTCTTGCTTCTTACCAAATTTCATGATACTAGGTCAATGGGAAGTACCCTATAGGTATTGATTTACCTGCGACATGTTCAAATTTGGTCAAGCCTTAGGCTTAAGTGGACATATCTTTAGTTTTGATTGTGTTGACTTAGAAGCTGGAATCTTTAACAGCTTCAAGGGACCGCGACTTATGTATTTGGTATTAATTTCTACTTGATGCGTCCACGGCTGAGAAAAAGGCCAATAAATGATAAAATGTATGTCGAACATACGTCTTATGTAAAATAAACAAAATGTAGTTTAGTTTTATACACGAATATATTATTCCTATTAATTATGTATTATTCTATGGACTTTGTGTAGGCGAATTTGCGCCTTAAAAACGTTAGTAGTATGTTATCGGTTTTTTGGACCAACATGAGTAGTCCCTTCGCTGTCGTTACCTATAACAGATTTGAACTGTATTCTTAAAACTACGGAGAAGTGTAATTTAGCCTTAGGTTTGGGCGAATGAATTTTGTACAAAAGGAAGATAAAATCGTGGTATGACAAAGGCGCAGAAAGTTGACCTGTACAACAACTTCAGAGAGACAAGAAATGGGTTCTTAAAAAAAAAAAAATCTTGTCAAAAATCGAAAGATCAAATTTATTAAGTTTTACAACAAAACTATTGTTTGTTTTTGTAAAACAAACAATAGTGTAACAAATTAAATATTTTTTTAACCCAGTACCGAAAACACATCGACAGTTTCCGAACTAACACGAGTGCGCGTGACGTCACAATGTTAATGTCTACTAACCATATGTAGTAGTTACAGTGTTTTACGTTTTCATCTAATTAAATCTTCTTATTATCGTCAATATATTTATAAATTTATCAGAGATGTCAAACCTTAAGAGTTATCGTGCTTGTTTCGTACCATTGTGTAAGAATAATACAAAAAAAACTCCCCAAAAAATGTTTTTAAATGTACCACAAAATGCTAAACGTCGAAACCAGTGGTTTCAAGCAGTGCGCCGAGTAAATCCTAAATCGAATTCAAATTTTTTTTGTTGTGAGGATCATTTCGATGTAAGTATTATAAAAGAATTTAATAATTAATTAAAACGTATAAATTGAAAAACCATAACATATAAACATCAAATTATTGTTTAAGTTGCCTAGTGCCACCTCGACCATTTCTGGTCTTTTGTAGCACACTTTTTGCTTTACAGTTCACTGCTCAGACTTATGGCTTCGAGAAACCTCCAGATCCTATCAGCAGTGTTTGTTTGTATTTCCTGCGGTATGCATTGCAGTTTCTTCTGCCTCTTGACAGAATCTGTATATTGTGTTCTCGCCCAACTTTAGGTTGAACATATGTTTGTTAAGTTTACAGTGTCCGGTGAGAACTCTTGTTACTCCACAGGTTTTGTATCTTTTGAGCTCCAAAAGTTCTTTGGATACTTTATTATTATAGCCCTTTATTAAGGCTGTCGAGTGTCTTAGACCAGTCATGGTCTTCCATCTCTTAATAGCCAATGATGAATATTGGGCTTATATGATTGAAAACACCCGCTGTTTGCCGATGCTGCACAATGGTTCTGGGCCATGCTGTCGGTTGGCTACACTGGCTTTGGCAAGTACAAATACCCAAACATTCAGATCATATATATAATAAATCAAATATTCGGATCATTTTAGTAAATACTTTAAAACAATCAATTAATGAATTTTTATACAGTTAAATAAATGATCTTGGTTTCAGTTAGTAATTAAATATTATTATATTTCTATATTATGTATTGGACAAAATTAAGATTTTTAAATTATCTATAATGATGGTTCTCTTGTTATAATAAAATTTAAATCATTCTGATAATTATTAATTTCACACTTTCAAATCCTAACTATTAAAATTTCACAGTGTATTTAAAATATGGTCTTTTAACAAAGTTACGTTGATGCTTTAGCACCCGTTTCAGCTTAATAAAACTGAATATCATTTTTTGAGAACATCTGTATATTATGATACATTACAGTATATTATCAGACTTTGCTTTTAAAAATTCTTTATCACACATGATTCACCCAAAATAAATTATTATACACAATAGTTTTATTTGCACTGAATTTCTGATATTATTTATCAATACATAATGTAGAAACCGTCGACCATGTATTAATATGGATTGACTTTAACATTATGATGTCACAAATAAAATGGTCTATCATGGTGCGTTTGGAATCACGCTTACAGATTCTTTTTAAAATTTAATCACTTCTAATTTGTTTATAATAAAATATGTAAATATGAATAGGTACTATGAAAATTATTTATAATAAAGTTTTGTAATACATGATTTTTCTTTTTTAAAAACCCAATTAGGTCTAAGAGATTCTTTAGCGAGTTACTAATGGCTTTTAATACTCTTAGGTTTAGGCGGCAACTTGTAAATAAAATTATTTAAAAATCTTATCCCAATTAATATGGAGTCGGCACAAACATTCATCATCATCGGACATTATCTTTGCAGTAGTATGTTGAAAAAGAATACAGCTGCAAAGGATTTGGCTAAGGTTTATCCCCGGCTGCCTGCCTCGCGACAACCCTACTAAGGAAGATGTATGTTGGTAGTAACCGCCACCTGCAGTCTCCTAACTCTCAAGTTCAAGTTCCGAAATGTAGCCATCCACAAGATTCAAATTTTAAATTACAGTAACTTCTACTTCGTATATTTACGTATTAATTAATTTGCTTGTCCGCATGTTTGGCGCCGAATGTTAGTAGTAGTTGGTAGGAGTTTAGTTATGCTTAACAGTTCCTTTCGTCTTTCATCAGCTCAATTTTTTGTTAAAAAGTTTTTAGATTTTGTGGCTAAAATATAATTACAATTAATAGTTACTTATTTAAAATTCATACTTAGTTAATTAACTGCCTCGCCACTGCGCCGCGCCTAGTGTCGTAGGTTCAATTCCCACACGGGACAAAAATTTTGTGTGGTCCACAAATAGTTGTCCTGAGTCTTTGTGTCCGTTCTTTAAATATTCTTAAAGCGGGAGTTGTTTTTTTTTTAATATATATATATTAGTATAAGATAATTAACTACTTTAACTATTCATTGTTATTTGTTCTTAATGTGTTAATTTTTTATTAGGTTAAAGTTCTCATTAAGATTAATTAAAATATAGTTGCTGTAAACCGTTCAGGAGTTCCCTCTACTGACTTCCGCATCCATCATCAAATCAACTGCAGGTCTCTGTTGTAGTGTCATTGGAACTACATATTATTATGTGTGCTAGGTTTCAACAAAATCGGTGTACTGGTGTAAAGACAATGGGTGAACAATCGTTCCTCCCCTTAGGCAAAAAGTATAAAAGCACTACGTTAGAAGAGTCCGAACTCTCATACTAAAACACGATGTATGAAATGATGGGCGCTAAAAATTATGCCAGCCTTAAGGAAATTAAAATAGGGTTGTCTATTCTAATAATAGAACTATCGACAAATCCACAGTTTTAAAATAATCATCAGCAGAGTCGTTAAAATAATTTATGATATTTTTTATAGCAGTAGATAATAAAACTAACAGGTAAATAAAACTTAAATTCGAAATGGAATATCTTTATTTCATAAAATTGCTAGTGTTTTATGTTTGTTATTAGGATTATAAGTAAATAAACTAAAATGAATTACGTAAATTAAGATTAAAAGTAAATAAACTAAATTCGGAATATAAAAATACGGAAACTGAAAATGAGGAAAAATTATTAATACAAAATACTTGAAAAGAGAGATGAACGCCCTACCAGGAGCGGTGTGATTGTAAAGAGACCATCTCGAATAGTTGCTCGGGGTATGCTTTTAAAATATAATTGCAAAGCCAAATACGATTGCATAATCAATTTGAATCTGCAACAAAATAGGTAGATTTTAGTTTACTGTGTCTCTGATAAAGAACCCATCACAGTATTTATTTTGAAAATTTCCTACTTTTTTGGATCGTTATTGATTCCTTTTAGTGAATTTCACTGTTTTATAAAGAATTTTGGTTAAAAATAGAAAATCAACTGTCAATCAGGATTCCTATAAAGAGTATAAGTAATGGCGTTTTTACAAAACCATTACAATTTCTGCATCGAAACTTAAAAAAAAATTGCATCGATATGGAGCGACGACATCATTTGACACGGAAGAGATCATCTCTTCTTCTAGGTTAATTTCCCACAATTTGCAATAATTGCAATTTTTCTAATTTTTACAAAATATAGGCATAAGTTGTTAACTTCAATATTAGGAATTAAAGCAAAAAGCCAGCCTGCAAGAGTTTCATAGTTAAATATGTACTTGATCCCTAGACACCGTTGATGTGTGTATATTAAATTGTCTACAAAGCTACAAATATTAGGAAAAAAATATTTCAAAACAGTTTTTTTTTATTATTTTATTTTATTATGGACGCTTATCCCGGCGAAGAATCAACGCAGGAATTCCACCAATGTCAAGTGTTTTATAATTATACAAGTTAAATAACAAAAACGTAAAAAAATTGGACAGCAATTTTTTTCAAGATGGACGTCTTGAAAAAATCGATCAAAACAGTTCAAGTCAACTGTCATTACACTCATTACATAGATGACAATTCATTTAAAGAACTGTTTCCTTATTGGCAATGTCAATAGTCAATAGCATGTATTTTTTTTATTTTTTAATGGATTCTGTAAGTTATTACATTACCGGAAAAAAAAATAATCCTTATGAAATATGAACCAATATAGTAACAAAAAATAAATAAAACTGTTATCAGTTTCGGAACACATAAACACCGCCATTTTGGCGCGAATTTTCTGTGACGTCAGCGTTCGCGATATCGACAAGTGTTTGGCTTGTCATTAAATTACATAGAATACAAGATAAAAACTTAACTTTCTACTATGGAAAAGGATAGAAAAGTTTATTTTAAATACTGTATTGTGCCTATGTGCAAAAATACGAACAGAACTGCTCCTGACAAAGTGTATTTTCATATGCCGCGAGATGCGAACCTGAGGAAAAAGTGGTGTAAGGCGATGAGAAGAAATAATGTATCGTCTTTAAGTACTTTATACTGCTGTGAAGATCATTTTCACGTAAGTAAATGTGGGTTTTATACTAGAATTGTTGTTATTTACCTACACAGACTTGTTTTGTTTACAAAACTCGACTTCATAACCTAGTTTGCTTAAGTTTTGAAAGATTACTTACCTAAACAATTCAGAGTAGAAGACACAGAGAACTATATGTTATATAAGATAATGGCTTTAGAGAAAGGACAAAAAATTACACTACGTTATAAGAAAGGAGTTGTACCACATATATTCTAGTGTCAGAATCCATTTACTATTCCATGTAAGAATAAATCTACATCTCCTTTAAAATTGTCTTCCACTATAAAAAGAAAATTGTTCACAGACAATCCTGTTGAAACTATATCTATAACAAGTCTTAATTCACAGTTTAGTTATTCTTCAGTATTATCAACTATGAACCAGAATGTAGTTCTTCTGAATCAAGTTGGCTTGTTGATGAATCAAATAATGACTTAAAGTTTAAGAGCTTATTACGTAGTGGCACACTAGTTGCCATAGAAAGAGAACCTAAAATGTTATTAGGGTTAACAAAAAAATCTTTCTATTTAATAAAACTATTAAGTGAAAATATCCCACTTCCCTCTATAGATATTTTCATTACTTTAAGAAAAATTAAATTCAATGAATCTTTTGATTTATTGGCTGTCAACTTTGGATATTTACAGAGCACAATCAGCAGAATTTTTTCAGAAAGCGTCACCATATTGGAGAAAATGAAAGAGTTGATTGTGTGGCCAACACCATCAGAGATATTTAAAAAATTACCTATTCCATTCAGGGCTAGGTATGCTAATGTAGTATCTATTATAGACTGTCTGGAAATACAAATAGAAAAACCTACCAATGCAATTAATCAATCACTGACTTGGTCGCAGAACAAAAAGTGTTCTTCTTTAAAATATTTAATTTCTTGCACACCAGACGGTCTTGTGAATTATATATCAGATGGGTATAGCGGGAGAGCCACAGATGTCATGATAGTAAAAGACTGCGGCTATCTTGATTACTTACCAACTCAGAAAGCTATAATGGCAGACAGAGGTTTTAAAGATTTAACACGTCTGCTTGAAAGCAAGAACTGCAGTGTTATAAGACCACCCTCAGTTTCCAAGTCTGTTGCTAGTAGAAAAGAAGATGTTAAGCAATCTTAGCAAATAGCAACTTTAAGAATATACATAGAATGTGTTATAGGTAGACTAAGATAGCTTAATATGTTACTGCCACATGCATGTATCAACCACAACTTGATCCCTGCAATGGATGAAGTAATAATAGTAGCTTGTAGATTAATTAACTTACAGGATTTATTAAAAAAAAAGTAATTTTAAGTATATAAAACTGTTTTATTTAAATAATAAATTATAATAAAAAATGCACATCGTTATGGTGTAATGCTGTTTACACCAAAACAATGTGCATTTCTCTATTATATCCAGACAATAATCCTTGTCATATTCTTCTTCATTATATTGATAATTTCGGTATCTTCAAACTCACTAATGCAACACTGAAGAGAGCTTTAGTTTTATTGTAAAAATGCATCTGCAGTTATATCTGTGCTTTACATTTAGAAGATATTTTGTTTTTAACCGACAAAAAAAAGGAGGTTCTCAATAGTTAGATAGGGTATACCTCAAGGGTGGTCCCATGTCAAGGAAGTCAGGATCTGATGATGGGATCCTGAAAAAATTTAGAGAAACCCTCGAAAATTGTAGGAACGAATAGTGTTTCTGTTTACTTTTCATTACTTTATCAGGTATTGCGTTTAGAAATCATCATCATTTTTCATCATCATCATCATGATGATGAAAAAAACCATAAGGCGCCAAATAGAATTTTAATAATTAATCAGTTTGTTGTTTGGCGCCGAATCAAAATATGTTTATATAAAATTAGATAGTTTATGTAAATAAGCTCAATACTTAAGACTTAAGGTTTATTTATTTTTTGCTTTTTAGTTCTTTTCGTCGGTTTAATTTTTTGTTAAAAAGATTTTATCTTTAGTGATGTAACTACTGATACCTTTTTCAGATGAAGGGCATTTTATTTCAATAATATATTTATCATTTTCTCCATCAGGTGATAATTTTAAGCCACACTGTTTAAATTTAATATTTTTAAGTTGCTCAACCCTTTTCAGAACTTTATTTTCTAGAAGTCATCCTCTCTTCATAGCTTCTGAGTCTTTTACTAGGATTATCATAGGTTTTACAATGGGCAGCTTCATACCCTTTGGAAGCAGTTATTCTAGTATGTCTTAGTTCATACCACAGCGGACAATCACATTGGTTTACTGTTGCAAGGGCAGCTTCCTCACAAGAACTCAAATTCATGTTTGGTTTACAATATTGTATAAATTCCTGTGAATTTATAGGTTTTTGCTGCGTACTACATCTTAAATAATAAATGGATAATTTTTCTAACTGGTTGGGTTCTTTAAAATATTTCATATGCTGGTTATCCATATTGTCCACAGACTGACTGTAATTTTTTACATCATGAAAAAACCTCCCACACTTTGTGTTGGCCTTCTGGGTTCAGGATTTTTCTTTGATATATTACAAATATCTTTTGCTTTTATAAATGTAAATGGGACTCCAGATTTGCACAGCATATTCAAGTTGAGAGCGAATGAGGGTACTGTACATTCATTCGCTCTCAACTTGAATATGCTGTGCAAATCTGGAGTCCCATTTACATTAAATATGTTGTTAGACTAGAAATGGTTCAAAAGAACTTTTTGCAAACTATGAATTATAGATGTCACCAGCCAAAATTACCATACACAGAACTGTTGTATAAGTATAACCTATTAAGTTTAGAGTCCAGGCGTGTCCATTTGATGGCTATGACGTTGCACGGCTTTTGTAACAATAAGGTCGACTGCCCTGATATAACAAACTTAATATGTTATGTTGTGCCTAGAACGGTGCATCGCGGAGTGCGTGCGTGCCGGCTGTTTTACACCGTAAGATGCAAAATGAATGCTGGTGTGCGCGCGCCCATGCGCCGGATTCTGGAGACGTATAACACACATTTCCCAGATCTTGAACTTTTGTCTGTTCCTCAAAATAAATTCAAAGGATTGGTACGCGATATTTTGGCTAGTAAATGATTATTAGGTTATTTCAAATTAATCTATATACCAATTATCGGCTAATAGGCACTATATTAATTACTTGCGCATTTTGCGTGTGAACTAAATGCTCACTCTCAATTTCTTACTATGTCTGTGGACATTGGTGTGGGTTATACGTTTACCTTATTTGAAACACTGTTTTTTTTTTTTAATATAGTAAGACAGAGCGTGTAACTGTTTTTTTGTCCCAATAAAGAAAAAAAAAAAAAAAAACCAACTTTAAGCTTGAGCCAACTGATGATAATTTAGATTTTTTCCAGTAACATTCTATACTTGTAGATGGTGGATCTTCACTACGTCTGTGAAGCCATGCTAAAAAGGCAATGGTATGTTTACAGTCACCTAAAACAAAAGAGTTACATATTGTTATTCTATATAATAAACCCAAATATGTATATGATTATACATACTAGACCATGAGGAATAAAACTAGTGTATATACTTAATCTTATAACTTAATACTTTTAGCTTATACACTTAATCGCTGTTTTGGATCACTTACCTAAAGGAGCTGCACAATCTTCACAATGCACAGATAGAATAGTTCCCTCAGTCTTATTGCAAGTATTACTTTGTAAGATTTGACACGAACATTATGCTCGGGTGTTATGTACGGGCCTTCACTATACATAGATCGTTTTCTCGTTTAACTTGGACATATCCAACGGCAGAATCGCCGTAAGATTCACGTTCAGATCTGTCACAACAAAAATTAAGATTAAATACATATTTTAGGTTATGATACGTTCTCTCCTCCATCACGTACAATCACATTATCAATAATATCGTTAATAATCTATTTACCTTGCAGCATTTACTCTTCTGAGTTCAGCAGACGTGAAATACAAATTCGATGCGAAATATGTGGTCATCATAGAAGCATCTATTTTAGGCAGGTTATCGGATTGTGCTTTAACAAAACCACTATCAGTCATTGCTACCGAACTGTCTTTCTTCACAATGAATCAATATTTTGTTATCAATTTGAAGAAAACACAAAATAACTTATAAACAAACGTAAATCAATGCACTCAACAAGTTAAAATTCCCTATATCGTGAACGGTGACGTCACGTTTCGTTTCAGCCAATAGCGTTGCGTTTAGATAAATTGTGAAACAATTTTTAAATATCAACTTTTCAATTATTAATTTTAACAATTTGAAAAAGATAAATTACAAAAATTATCGTTAAGGTATATTTCTATATCAATAAAAATGACAAAAAAAAATATTTTACTTATTTTAGAGTCACATGCATATTCCTTATTGACAATTAATTTGTCAATTGACATCATACATAAATTTTATTCAATAAAGTGCAATTTTTGTGAAGATCACTTTGATGTAAGTATTCTGTCCATTATGTACAAAAAAAAAAGTGAATGTCAATGTTACATTTATAATTTTCCCGCGTATAATTTTATTATGAAAACGCTAGACGCCATGTTGCTTAGGCTCATTACGTCAGACCGAGAGTAAACAACGACGCTTTGTTTAGTAAGAGAGTGAATTATTAGAATTTAAAATGAGTTATTATCCTTATCGTTGGTGTGTTGTTGCTGAATGTAAGAATACTAGTATAAAAACACCGGGCAAGTTGTGGATTCAAATGCCAACCGATTTAACTATGAGAAAAACATGGTTAAAACTTGCGAAAAGGGATCCCAAGCTATTGTCTGAAAAATCTCGTCTGTATTTTTGTGAAGATCACTTTGATGTAAGTATTCTGTCCATTATATACAAATCTTTACCATAATAGTTAACGTACCTGCTGATTACAATAGAATAGTACTAAAAATAATCAATGTACATACATAAAAAAAAATACCAATCGAATTGAGAACCTCCTCCTTTTTGAAGTCGGTTAAAAATAGATCGATTTTAAAAGTAGTAGATAAGATATAACTACTATACTTAAGTATAGTAGTTATATCTTATCTACATATAGATAGACTAGCAGTTCCCGCGCGGTTTCGCTAGCGTGTATATGTTTTAGTATTTTGCGCGGAACCCTAATTATTTTTCCAAATTAAAAGTAGCCTTAGTTACTCCTTATAACACCAGATATCTGCCAGTGAAAGCCCGCCCGTTCCGGAGATTAGTCGAAATAAACAGACAGACAGACAAAACTGTGGCTTTTTTCATGTCATAAAATTCCTCTGCAAATGGCATCTGGCAGTGTTCCCAAAAGGCTGGCAGCATTGCTATGCTAGCATGCTAATTCTCGGTGCAACAAAAAGACCTGCCTTCTGGTCACAAGAAGTGTCGATCGGTCGCTTAGCTAATTCGTTATAAACGGAACGAGCACTCGGACCCCATGCCCTAGCGTTTCAACCCCAAACGGCTTAAAAACATAGTCACCGATTAAATTATTGTATTTCCGCCGTTTGAGGCTTTCTGCTGATGTAGCAGCAGTGCCAGCACCACCAGCTGTACTTACTTGGAAGATGTGATGGCGCGAGGGTGTCAACGCAGGTTGCGTCCCACACCAAAGGCCTACGCATCTTCCATGGCAGTAACAACATATCATCTGGTCTCTTCCCATCGTCTTGTACCAGACCATTGGGTTCACGTACGGCTGGCACGTCGGCGGTAACAAGAGCACGACGGATTATGTCGTTAAGATTGGCACGTCGAGATATACGGCCTGCGCTTCTGCTACAAGAAAGGCCATGATGTGACAAAGATGCGAAGAAACAAAGGAAGCTCGTAAATTACATACTACTACTACTAATTATCACATTACTGACTAATTATATTTCACCTTCAGTTGGAGACTGACATGGAAAACTAACAATACATCAATACAAATAAATAAAATTGAAGTGTCTGTTTGCCATGTCAAAATAATATTTTTCTAAGCGCATACATTTATTTTCACGATAACTGTGCCTAAACCTCAGTTTTTAAATTTTTTTTTGTCAGTTTGTTTGTTCCGGATAATCTCTGGAACGGGTTAACCGATTTCTACGGGACTTTCACTGTCAGATAGCTGGTGTTATAAGGAGTAACTTAGGCTACTTTATTTTGGAAAAATAACTAGGGTTCTGGGCAAAATATATAACTATGTACACGCGAGAGAAGCTGCGCGGGAACTGCTAGTCTAAAATGAAAAATAACCCACAATTATATATTGGCCTTCTAAAAGCACTTTACTTCCTTATTCAACTAATAAATCATCACACTGGTACATCAGCACAATATTTTGTTATGCTTGATGAAAATAAAATTAAATAGAATAATGAATTCTCAACTTGCCGATGATTTTTATTTATCAGTAACTCAAGTAAGCAATATATGTTTCAATAAGATGCTTAAGATCATGAAAGTACTTTTCTCCGTTTTTAAAACAATTTTCCATTGTAACAATAAAAAAGAGTCTTTTCTGATCTTTTCAACATAAATACAGCCAGGTAATATGTATTATTGTATATATTAACCTTCAAAAGCTATCTATCAAGCAATTAACCTGGATATAAATAAAACGAACACCATGAAATATTTAATCTCATGTACCTACACCTGATGGTTTTGTTAGCTTTGTGTCTGCTGGATATGCAGGAAGGATTAGTGATGTAAACTTGCTCGAACATTATTAGTTTTTACAATGCTTGCAACCTGAGGCATGCATATTAGCTGATAGGGGATTTAAACATCTTGAATTGTATTTGTCACAGAAAGGATTGAGATGTTGAGACTAAGTGATAATTGTGGAACTAAACTTTGTAAAGCTCAAGTTCAACAGACAAAGCAAAAGCCGGTCTAAGATATATGTGAAGATAGTGATTAGTGACATGTTAAAGATGCATTCAGATATAAATTCGAATTTAATTGGTATGTTAGACTTATGTATAACAACAGCATGAGCTTTAATAAATTTGCAAGATGTCTGATCTTGCATCGTCACAAAATAACTGAAGTAAAGCACTTTTTAACATATAATGTTTTACTTCTTCTACTTTCTTTAATTTAGTGTGGACCTATATACCATTCCCATTTAATAGAATATTATATATAATGAATATTTATCTTCTATATATTTTTGCAGTAACTCCACTAATGTGACAGATTTTAATGAAATTTACACCTGTTGGATCAAATCTATGGTACGGTATGCTATGCAGTTTAGTCCAACTGGTGTAAATTTTTTAAAATTTTCGTTCAGCCAGGAACACTTGTAGGTCTCAATAATATGAATGCTTTCTGTGACAAATACAATTCAAACTTGAGAGATAGGATAGTATGTAATTTGCAAAAAAAATATTGTAAATTAAGTTGATATAAAAAGCCACAGCGACATGTGGCTGGGTAACTAGTACCTATATATATATTGCTAAACACCTCATTACCCTCTCCCTAAGTAACAAAGAAAACATAAATGTCAAAACCTTATTAAACACTATTTAAGAGATATCTCATGTTTGGGACTACTCATTTCACATAAATAGTTCTAGTCATTGTTTATTTCTTCAAGGGTTAAAACTATATAATAAATAGCCATAGAATAAAAATCAACATCACAATGTAAATATTTTATTACTAACTTTTATCCCGTTCATACGTAGATAATAAAATATTTTATTGTTTAATACATAGCTA
The DNA here is from genome assembly GCA_949752705.1 of Callimorpha dominula. Classification (NCBI taxonomy): domain Eukaryota; kingdom Metazoa; phylum Arthropoda; class Insecta; order Lepidoptera; family Erebidae; genus Callimorpha; species Callimorpha dominula. The sequence goes on along the minus strand of OX457017.1, from coordinate 8,137,558 downwards.
AACATTCACACTGTTGTATAAAACTGGAAAAATTATCTTTCCATAAAGAGAACACTGGCTAATAAATGTTGGACATATTGTTAATCATAACTAAGTGATCATAGAAACCTGATTATCTCAAAGTCACTACTAGCAACACAAAAATAACTTTCATCTGTACAAGCACAGTACATTTGCACTTGTTTTGTGCAAAATACTTTTTTGTTAGGTTAGGGGGCCTTTAAAGTTGCGCTTGCAAGAATAATTTTGTTACACGCGAAAATCAACAAAACGAGTTCGCGTTTAAATATGTGTAATCAATTTTAATGAAAAGGGTTATTCGTTGTAAATATCGAATAAAAACTTACTTCATAAAAGGAGATCGATTGGTTACGGCATAATCACGCTGTTAGGCAAGGCTATTTCTTAATATGTTTAAGAAATAGCCTTGCTATTGATCTATAATGTTGCTGTAATAGTTTTAGAAGAATCAGCTAGGTGGTTCTGTACCAAATTTAAACTTGATTCTGCCCGTTGTTTTATTTATTAATAGGTACTACTAGCTTTTACCGGCGGCTTCGTTCGTGTAACAGTAATTTTTACATGTCCTATGTCCTCCACTGTGTCCCTGGCAACGTATATGCAAATTTTCAGGACGAGCTGATGAACACTACGGCGTCGGCGTACTGCTAATCCGATTATCATAAAATTTAAAATACGACCAAACATACATTGATTTAAAAAACTGAAATACATTCGCGTATATGTATACAACGTTGAGTTAAAATTTTAAAACGATCGGTAAAGAACTTAAGGAGATTTCCGATATTGAACAAACTTACATAAAACGTTTATATAAATAGATAGATAGCTAGATGAGTGTTTTCATTATAAATACAAATAAATAAATAAGTATTTAATTTCATTACGTAGTACCGATTTGGCCGACATTCAGTTACTTAAATCGTTACTCATTAAACTTTGACTCGAAACAATCGAAAAACATCTCGATTGTTCAAGGGCACGCTGGTTCAATCGCTGACGCGATTGAAATTTTAAACGATTGCGATTGTTTTGATTTTTCATACATCTAGCCATCGCCCATCACTAACACGCGGCGCTCTATCTTGTGACGTCATTTGACCTAGACGACGCAGCACGTATTCGCCGAGTACGTACGAATGTATTGTTGTGTAGTTGCTTGCGCCGTTCGATTCGTATTTTGTATATTACCCGATGGCAGAAGTTAAAAAAAATGCCTACAAATATTGTATTGTTCCTATGTGTCAAAGCACAACAGTTAAAAATCCCAATTTTTTTTTTTTCGTGTACCAAATAATATAACAACAAGGAAAAAGTGGTGCGAACTAATGAAGCGTGATTTAATTGGCCCTAAAAGCACTAAATATGTGTGTGAAGATCATTTTGATGTAAGTAACTATTAATAATAGTTTCCTATTTCTGATTGATATACTTACCTATTGAGTCGTGTATGTTATTCCCTATGCGTCAATAAATATAAAATAATAATAATAAATTGTAATAAGCCAAATTTTTCAACAAAACAACTAAAAATAATTCATATTTTTTTTTAATTTGTTCAGACAATAGAGTATTAACTCAAAAATTTTAAATAACTTGATAACCTGCAATCTTTTAAATAATTCATTAATACAGAAATCCCTTACATTTATCAATAATCTATATACAGTGTTCACTTTTTATATTCTTTAACAGGAAGCGAGTAATCAGTTTTCTGTCGTTTCTGAAAATAGCTTCATTTTGAGTTGATACACTCTTGTAATAGCAGTGCGATATATTTATGCAAATGTATTTGTTACTTAGTTTATATGTATGTAAGTACTGTAAAAATCGAATTTATTTACAGGTTGAAAATGACAGAAAATTTTGTCAAACATCGACTAGTTGCGGGAACATTAAAGTTAAAGCCAACAAATATGTCCTCATAAATTTGACACGTGCAGTAATAAGGCTTACTTTTCACTTTATGTTCAGGGGAAATTCTGCATTTCACTGTGCATTTAGATCCCTCACGTTTGACTTGGTGGTGCGGCTAAATCGAATAGGTCAAATGACGTCACAGGCGCATCAGAAACCACAGACGTTCGTACTAAAATACGAAAACTTCAATAATCTATTTATAAGTCATTTATTGGTGGATTTCAAAATTCTTTTCAGTGATTGATTAGATTTGATCTATATTTTAATACCATTACGTTGAATAAAATATTAACAACATCATGAAACTTCTCTATGTCTTACATATATACAGTCCACATGTTGAAATTTTTATCCTTAAGTTTTTCTCTACAATTTTTCTCTCAATATTTTCTAATTTTCAGCCACTAATTATAGCTTGTGTTTCTGAAGTTCATGCACAAAGAATTAGAGGAACCAATGTGTCATCAACTGTTTTACATCTGCGGATTTCATAATATTTTAAAGCGGTTATTCTCCCGTATCAGAGTTCATACCACATTTTTGTGTTGGTGTTGAGTATCTCTTTTATATTGGTACTATTAATTACTTGTGAGATTTTCATTAAGAATATCAATTTATTTTAATGTCACAGTTTTCATGATTATATTTAAACATTAGACTATGCAATTTCAATAAAAATCTTTTTAAAAAAAAAAATTAAACCGACGAAAAGAACTAAAAAGCAAAAAATAAATAAACTTTAAGTCTTAAGTATTGAGCTTATTTATATAAACTATCTAATTTTATATAAACTAATTTTGAGTCGGCGCCAAACAACAAACTGATTAATTATCAAAATTTTATATGTACCTACGTGGGCTCTACGTAGGTAATTAATCATTTTATTATTTGGCTCCGACTCAAAATAAGTTAATATAAAATTTGATATTTTATGTAAATAAGCTCAAAGACTTAAAGTTTATTTATTTGCTTTTTAGTTCTTTTCGTCGTTCTTTATTGTTAAAAAGATTTTTATGTGATGGTTTTTTTTCATCATCAGCTCAGCTACATGATGTGATTTCTAAAGGCAAATACCTGATTAAGTAATAAAAAGTAAACTGAAACACTTTTCGTTCCTACAATTTTCGAGGGTTTCTCTCAATTTAATCAGGATCCCATAATCAGATCCTGACTTCCTTGATATGGGACCACCCTTGAGGAATACCCTATCCAACCAAAACAGAATAATCAAAATCGGTTCATAAACAACGGAGTTAGGGCTGAACATACATAAAAAAAATAATATAATATATATATATACGGTCGAGTTGAGAACCTCCTTCTTTTTCGTCGGTTAAAAATAGTCTGCTTTCAAAATCACGTTCATGTTTAAAGAACTGGCACATTTAAATTTTTTTACACTTCATTACAAATTGCTTTGTAAGACCCACTTGAACCACTTCTATTGCACTTAGTATTTTAATCACTGTTCCAACTTTAGCAAGATTGGACTTTCTCCAATAACACTCCACTGACCTTTAGGATGGTTCTTCACTTCGTCGGTGTAACCACATCAAAAATTCAAATTTCTCCAATTTTTTTTTTTGAGCCGGATTCATATATTTGTTTATTTGTATGGGAGTTGCGCAGGGCTGCCTTTAGGGTTGAAATTTTTATTTGAAAGTTAAATGGGACCAACTTTGAAGTATGCCAATCAATAAAAAAAATTATCGAAATCGAACTACCCTGTAAAAAGGTTAAGAGTGGTGATAGTTAGATAGTTAAAACAAAATAAAAATAAAATATACGGGTTGACTTGAGAACCTCCTCCATGTTTACGTCGTTTAAAAACTCAATATTTATACGAAATAATTATCTTTTAAAAAAAGTATCACCGACTGCAATGTGCGTTTTAGTGGAAAGTAGATGTGTTTTGTTTATACATATAAAGTACTAGCTGTGCCCCGCGGTTTCACCCGCGTAACTCAGATGCCATGGGAATATCGGGATAAATATGTTAATCCAGGTCTCCAGCTATCTACATACGATCATCGTATCATCGCAATCGGTTCAGTAGTTTTTTGTGCGAAAGAGAAACAAACATCCTCACAAACTTTAATTTTTTTTTGTTGTAAGTTGTAAGACATATTGTATAAACATTTTAGCTTTCTGAACTTCTTCAATTATAAACTGTAAATATTCCAAAATTCACGTTACTACGTAATTTTCTTAAAAATACGCCTTTTTATACAAAGAGTTCTCTTCACGTATTAATCATCACTACAAATTATAAACAAAGTCCCCCGCCGCGTCTGTCTGTTTGCTATAAACTGAAAAACTACTGAACGGATTTTCATGCGGTTTTCACTAATATATAGAGTGATTCATGAGGAAGGTTTAGGTGTATAATTATGCGAAGCAGGGGCGGGTTGCTAGTATATTATATAAATGTATGTATAAAGAGCCTTTTAACAAATCGCTGGTGTCTTGAAAATTCCCATTACGGACACAACCGTCAACAACGTCTGCCCTCACGCGTCTGCACGTGTTCGGGTGGCTCACGCCACGCGGCGGTGAGCGATGCTTCCCCTCCCCCTCGCCCGCAGTTTTATATTACAGTCGTAACTTTTAAAATATTTGACCGAATTACGTACTTTAAAAGGCAAAGTTTATCTACTTTGAATATCAGAAGCGATAAAAGTATTTATTTTGATAAAAATCAATTTGTTACTGCTGAATGTGAATTGGAATTAAAAAACAAATTTTATTGTATTTATGGTTCACTATTTTGGTAATAATGGCTGACACATAAAAGATAGATATAAACTGTCGCTGACTTTTTTGTAGCACTATTTAGAAGAAACAATCCTACCGTACATTATATTCGTGTAACTCTTACAGTTTTCCCAGCGCACGCCAGAATAGCTCGCAGATGACAGAATTTTTTCCGACTTAACACTTATCGTTATATTTTGGCCAATATGTTATTCCTATGTGTTATTCTGATATATAAGCTATATTATTATAAAGTTTCATTAAAATCCATACAGTAGTTTTTGCGTGAAAGAGTAACAAACATCCATCATCCTCACAAACTTTCAAGTTTATAATATTAGTAGGATAGGATAGTAGGATTAGTAGGATGGATAGGCCAACTAAACGCACTGCTCCAATGAGACAGCGATGTTTCGGAGCATACGAAAATATCATCGATGTATACAATTTTTTTAGATATTTGTTGATTTTTCAAAAGCCGTTTTTTTCGATAAAATTTAAATGGGACCACCTGGAAAGTATACCCTTTAAAACAAAAAAATAATTTTCCAAATTGGTTCAGGCGTCTTCGAGTAAACGGTGAACATTTGAGAACCTCCTCCTTTTTTGAAGTCGGTTAAAACTTTATTTATTATGATTAATACATTACTTGAACCGAGTCTCGGTAGATATTGACTCAATGAAATCGTAATTTATCATATTTAATTTTCCCAGTATTAAATATGTATTTGCAATAATTAGAATTGATAAGTTTTAAGAATTTTTGTGTCTGTGGTATATGTAATTAAACACTGACATTTTATCATCGATAATTTGGTACTACATTTTGTTTATTTTTTACTTTATGTGAATACATTTAATTTTAATATTCCATCCTGATAATAAGGCAGACCATACAATGAATATATTTATGTTGTAATAGTGTGATACTGAATTCAAATGACGTTTAATTGATATAACATCTTGAAAGTATAGCATACATACATGCATGGGCGTAAAAAGGGGGGGCAGGGAAGGGCAGCTGCCCTCCCCCTAGCTTAATTATGCGTATGGTAATTTTGAGTCAATCCCCCCCCCCCCCCCCCTCATACGAAATTAAGTACTGCCTCCCCTGGGGGCCCATGCATACATGTACTCACGCTATATCTACTAAGGGGTAGTCTTATGTTTATAGAATGAGTAGGCAGAGACGTATTTAATTTGCCCCATTTTGCCTACTACAATTTGTCCCCACTCTCGTAATATTCCTATTGCCGGCTACCGGGAACTTTTGGGAATTAAAGATGGGAAAATTCAGAGTATATTATCAGCGCATTGTAGATACGAAGCGAAGGCGAAGGAATAGGGAATATGCATGTATTTTGTTTTATTGACTTGTGCCATCATTCTACCCTAATAAAAAATATAAATACCTACTCTTGACAATGTTCAAATTAGTTTTTAAAATAACATTGAAAACATCGATAAAATTTTATCTGTTTGAACGCTGCCGTATTTCGCTGGCCTTGGTTGACGTCATATGCCACGCTCAGTGTTTGTTTCATAAACTAAGTATACTTACGAAGTGTTACAGTAATTTTATACCGATTTTCAGTTGTAATTACTATTTATTGTAATTACTAGACGATGGACAAAGTTAAATCACCATTTTATAGGTATTGCCTTGTCCCTAAGTGTAAAAACACTATAAGAAGTACACCCAATAAACTATTTTTTCCTGTAGCAAGAGATACGAAAAAACGAAAACAATGGTGTAAATTAATGAGAAGAGATGAAGTATCTTCAAAATCGTGTTTATATTGTTGTGAAGATCACTTTAATGTAAGCATACTACAATTTAATTGCTGGTATAGTGTGAATTAGTCAGCAGTAATTTATGTTTGTTTTAAATATCAAGTAGAAGGCTTGTCTACTTAAACTAGGTAACAAAAGTCTAATAAAACTTCATGAATAGAACTAACTATAGGTACATATCTTACCTATGTATTAGATTATAATATAACATGTATTATAAAAATTACCTTGCAGCTTTCACTCCTTTGACCTCGGCGAACGTAAAATCTGGATTTGATACAAAATATGTAGTCATCATGATTGCATCTATTTTCGGTAGATTGTCCGATTGTGTATTGAAAAAACCACTTTCAGTCATCGTCCTAGGTGATCACTAACCACAAAACCACAGGAACACAAATAAAAACTATCTTTCTCCGCAACACTACGAATATCAGCGCCGATAAATGACAGGACTTGGAATGTGACGTCATGTTTTGTATCGACCACTATTGATGCGTTTTGCAAAGTTGAATTTTGCTCCCATAATTTTCATATTTTAATTAATATTTTACTCATTTCATTTCATTTATTTCTGCAAACATGTGTCATAATGGTGTTACATTTTTTTTGTTGTATCAACTTGTTTTGCCCATAGGCGTACAAAAATGTTGTGTTTTAGAGGTAGTAAATCTAATGTCACAAGATAAATACTTAACACATGTCTAAAAGTTATGTAATCAATTTTATCCTGGTCATATTTTTGTAAACGTCAACAGCAATTAATAAAAAAATATAATAAAAATAGTAACAATAAATTATAAAGATAAAGGAATAAACAAATCAATTAGGTATGTCCATATTATAAAATTTTAAATTTAGAATGTGTCATTAAGGAAATCAGCTATATCATAGTAACATTTAGTGCCTAGTATATCCTTTAAGGATATTTTGAAAATATTAATGGGTAAGTCTTTGATAGTATTAATTTATTATAGATCTTAGGAGCTAGGCAGAAGATGCTCTTGTTCATAAGTGTCGTTTTGGCACTTTGTATTCTCAGCCTACTGATGTTCCTTTGACTGCGTGTGGCACCATCAGCCAATCGGGGAAACAGATCAGGATTGGACTTTACAAATAAGGCAGTCTCATTATTGACGGAAGTGTTAGAATTTTATGCGTTTTAAAATATGTTTTACAACTATCTGTTTTTTTTAAGATTGAAAATCGACCTAATACAGCGTTTCTGAACTTTAAATATAATCTCCTTATCGGTGGAGTTACCCCAAAATATTATGCCATAGCGCAAGATAGATGCTACCAACCAGTGGGAGGCGGTAAGTAGGGCATCTATGTTAATTATTGGAGAGAGCTTGTACAATGCGTAAGCAGAGCGCCTTCCCATTCCGTTTGCTATCTATGATTATTCCAAGAAATTTTGCCGTACTTACAGCAGATATGTCGTTCGTGTACGTCAGAGCTATTTGATGGTATAACTACGGTACTATCATCAGCAAAGAGGGTAATAGGGTACTTGATTGTGTTAGGAAGGTCATTGATGTATATTATAAATAATAAAGGACCCAGAACGCTACCTTGAGAAACTCCAAATTTTACTGTGCGTTCTTCAGATTAGAAATTAATTTAAATTTTACGATCATTTATTCTAGTAATATCTGTTATTTGCTTTCTGTGACATAGATATGATTCAAATAGATTCAATATATTGCCACGTATTCCGTAGGCCTCTAACTTGTTGAGTAGGGTATTGTGGGAAACGTAATCGAATGCCTGCGTCATATCGCAGTACATTGCGGAAACAGGTGTGTTCTTATCTATAACATAATTACACGTAAAAAATCATAGATTGCCAGATTTATAGTCGTCTTCTGTCTAAAATCCTTTTGTTCCTTACAAAGAAAACTTTTTGTTTCCAAGTATGAGTAAAGTTGATTATACAGATATTTTTAAAATATTTTAGAAATTACTGGAATAAGTGCTATAGGCCTGTAGTTTTCGATTTTATTTTTGCTTAGTTTTTTGTACAGTGGTTTCACAATAGCTGTTTTTAAACTACTGGGGAAAATTCCAGCACTTATGCTTAAATTAATGAGGTGACTTAAATGACTAGATATGCTGTCACCGACAGATTTAATTATTTTAGTCGCAATGCCATCGTTACCTACACTGTAGTATTTTTTAGGTTGTTGATAATGTGCAAAATATCCATGGGTTTACTAGGAACTATAAATATTGAGTCTTTTCTACTTGTAATAAAACTAGTGGCCTTTTGACTTGATTTTGGCCTTAAACTGACTATCAATGAAGTAGTTGTTAAATTCTGATGCTATTATTTTTGGATCAGTAATGATATTATTGTCCTTAGGTTTGTTCAGTTTTTTACTATTTATAATTTGCCAAGTCGATTTTGATATATTTTCAGATGTTTTAATTTTGTAATTATTTTGAACCCGTTGGGTTAATCTTATTTTTTTTCTAAATCTTCTACTGTAGTTAATATAGTTTTGTTTGTTCTTTTCATTTGGACTTTTTCTATATACCCATAAAAGTGACCTTTTTTTCTTTTTTATACCTCGTGATATCCATCGAGGTTTTCTACAGATTCGCTTGGTAACTAGCTTAAATGGAAAACACAAATCATAGAAAAATTTGAACTGCTCGAGAAAGATGTCATACGCTATATTAGGGTCTTCTGTGGTATAAATGTCAGAAAATGAAAGGCTTTCGATACACGACTTAAATTTTAAAATATTTTCTGTTGCATATTTTCGCTGCTTTTTACGCCAGTGGCTAAGGAAAGATATTTTTACCAAAGGCCAATGTAATAATTGTGCCGTATGATCCGATAAAGCAAATTCTAACAGTTCAGTCTTGCATTTCTTTTTGAAATTGTGTGCAAAATTGTCGATACAAGTTTGGCTTTTAAGCCGCGTCGGTTTTTTCACAGCAAGTTTTAAATTATAATTTAAAAGTAAACAATTAAATGTTAAAGATACCTCATTATTTTTCATCATGTCAATGTTAAAATCTCCTGGAATTACAATGTTATTGTAGTTTTTCCTACTTATCATTATTAACAGTTGTTCTAACTTATTGAAAAATATATTTAAATTTGTTTTATAAGGAGTATATTCTAGCTTGTAAGTACTAAGCCACAACATTCAAATGCACTAACAACAGATATCTGTGAAAATTCTGGAAGTTCTTTCCAGAAACTTCCATTTTTGACCAGAATGCACACCACCTCTTTTTTTTTGGAATTATATAATTGTTTAGGCATAATATCTGGACAATAAAGATTCAAGGGAAAATAAATCAAGTAAATTTAAACAACAAGCTTATTCCCTATTGGGGAGTGGAAACAATAGCTTGAGCTTGTCCGGGACTCATGACAGTAACTCGAAGTGAATTACCGGGAATTACCGGGATGACCGAGCCCTCAAATCAAATCATATTTATTTGCTAAAACACAGGTACATTGTAGGATCTTATAATTACATATATTAGTCCAATCCATGTTGTACCATGCTGGTGTGCAAATATTACAGAATACAATTAATATTACCTATAATCATTAGCCTGGAATTCTAAGTCATATATTATCGTTTACAATGTTAATGTCAAATAAAGAAAGATTAACAATGATACACCGACATACCTACATTGTTTTTCTAGAAAATAATTATAATGATTATAGATTAAATTATAATTGTTATGCATGTCTATTATTATTCAATATTAGAAATTAATGTCAATAGTAATGTTACAATAATTAACACCAGTTTATAGATTTAAGGTTTTGTCATCAAAATATTCTTGAATTGAGTTATAACATTTAATAACTAATCAAGAGGAATGAAGAAGTGAGTCGTTAGGGGCCATCCATAAATTACCTCACACGTTAAGGAGGAGGGGGGGGGGGGGTTTACGAAGTGTGACATTGTGTGACAAGGGGTGGGGGTTCATAATTTTCGTGACGTCACATGTCAAAATCTAAAGTATTAAACACAGATTAATATTACCTGTAAACAAAAGCGAGGGATGATAAGTCTGAATCTATTAATTTCACCCTATTTTTATCTCGTTACATTCAATTTAAGATTGTATGTTAACCTTAACTAGCATACGGGTCACCTGATGGTAAGTGATTACCGCCGCCCATGGCCACCTGCAACTCAAGAGTCACAAGTGCCTTGCCGGCCTGTAAGGTGGAAGTAGGAGATGGGGGTTAGGAGGGAGAGTGCGGGTAGGAGGGGAAGAGGGAAAGAGGGGGAGAGGGAAGGATTAGGGCCTCAGGTAACCTCACTTACTCGGCGAAAAGCAGTGCAATCATTGTTTTACTGCCGGTTTTCTGTGAGGCCATGGTATCACTGTGGGAGAGCCTGCCCAAGCATGGCATTCCCACAGTTATCATGATCGTGTCATATCTATTCTGGTCACACATGCTATCTATTAAGCGTAGGATAGAATGTTCATATTTAGATGCCCTACGGTCTCAGCTTTAAATATGCGTGTCTATTTTATTGCAGCTGGAGAAAGACATGGCGAACTACCGTAAGTACAAAATGGGATTCAGCCAAAAAGTTCTCATGGTGGAAGGGGCTGTGCCTTCTAAATTCCACTGTCAGGAAGACCGCGGGCAAAGGATAAGTCCCCCTTCTCGAAAGGCATTTGTTAAACGTAGAAGGCCAAACCCGATTCAAGAAAGGGAAGACATTCAGCCATCTGCAACTATGGAAGACGACCTTAGTGAAACTTCTGCAACAAGAGGTATGTAAAATTAAATAAACTTACTTAAAATATTATATTAAGCGGCGACGGTTTGAACTCCACCCGGAACCTGACTTAAATCCACTGCTATCAAGCGTTTAGCCTAGCTAGGAAGGTGTAGCCCGCGTTGGTAAAATTTTATCTATATATTTCTGCGAATTCATTAGAAATCACAGCCTAAGAAAGAAGAGTGAGACCTATTTTAAGAAGTGTATGAATTTAATGAAAGTTGCTATTAAAGAATTCCGGTCATTAAGCCTTCTTATCCAGCCGCCATCTTATCTAGGCTCATTACGTCATATGTATAGTACACATACAATGATTTAATATATCGGAATACTAGTATAAAAACACCGGATACGTTTTGAAATCTTACTTGAACTTCGGAAGAGGAAAAAACCTTAGTGCTTTGGTGGATATTAATTTGAAGTAAGTATTACTACATGTATACTTTGGAAATTGTATTTTTAAAGTTGCTAATTTATATTTTACGTTTCAGTTTTAAGTCGACATGGACAAATGTATACCTACAGTGTAAGTAAATTGTTTAGTTAAAAGAAATTTAATGAAACTGAATTTAAACCTTTCAGATTCGACTGCCAGGCGAATATACTCCAGTAGATGCCCATAAAGATATTATCAACTTTGTACATTATCGAAAAAAAAAATCTGTTTAAAGTGAAAACTTCTTTAGACACGTTTGTGCACTTTGGCTATGGGGAAAAAGCACTGAACTCTTGACTGTCACGCTAACAATACATATAAAGATCCAGTAGAGGGCGCTAATCTTTTTCAGCTCCTTATTAATTAATGTCACCAACCTGCTAATGTGACGTTTTAAGTTCGTGGTTTCGTTTAAGTTTTCACTTCTGTCGGTAGTCCCATGACTGCCAATTTTTATTTTAACCGTAAGTGTAATCTCAAATGGGTAGACAAAAGTTGTAGATCATGCAATTACCTACAATAATTGTTCAGACGAATATTTTCTACGATTCGGCAAAACGGCGAATCATGGCGTGGGTGGCCAAACATCAGAATGACATCATACGTACTTCGTGGTTATGTGTAAAGTGTAAATGGAACGTTCAGAGATATCCAAATTGTTGCCTACGACTACATAGATCAAAATACACCAATATAATCAGGCGAGACATGCATCCACGTCTTGTTCAAGAAGATACAGACGAAGTTCTAAATATTTTATTAGTGTCATGATATGACTGGCGTTAATATTATGACAGACAAAATCTTAGCTTTGTTTTTTTTATTTATTTATTAACATAATCCATTACAACTAATTATTATTAATTAATTATGATTTTTAGTAAGTACTTGTGAAATACAATAGTCAACACATTAAAGATGAGAGAAAACAATATTTTTACATTATTTTACACGTTTATGTTTTGTTTCAGATACTTTTCAAGATACACATAAGTACCTATAATAATTTTATCACAATATCTATCTTACCGATATTAGTTATACGGTAAGCTAAACGGTTCGGTTTTAAGAAAGGGTTAAATTGTGATACTAGTAGTTATAGCTGAGTAACTGAGACTGATTTTTTTGTAAGTTTCAGTATATTTTTGGCATTATCTAAACGTAGATTCGGCATTTTTTTTTGAGTTGGCAACATTGGCCATGGCGTCAGCAAATGACATCACGTCTACGTAAATATTGCATTGCATCTTTCGTGAGTTAAAAATGAATACCAAAGTTTACAAGTGGTGTGCCGTTCCTCTGTGCAAAAACACATCAATAGCAACACCTAACAAAGTGTTTGTTTATGTTCCTAACAAGAAAACAATTAGAGATGAGTGGCTAAAGCTTGCACGGCGAGACCCTACGAGTGTAGTTTTGAATTCGGCAATTTATTTTTGTGAAGACCACTTTGATGTTAGTATTTACTATAGACTGATCAGTGGGTAACCCAAAATCTTTGTTTGAGATGGAATACCTAAGTTTTTGATTATAAGCAAATCATGAAGGTTATATTTTGATTATTATTGTCATTCTTGTCAAACATTTAAATAGACCACTTATCCCTCTTTCAGCTGCCAAATGATATGGAAAACTATATGCAGTATCACGTGATGGGTTCGGTGTCACAAGTGCGCATGAAACCTGGATGTATGCCCAAAAACTTTGATTGTCAAACAGATAAAATACAAACAGAGCAACTTTATATAAGTAAGAAACAAAATAGGGTTTTAAAAGAATATGAAAAGCAATTAGAAGACAGTAGTATGGTTAAAGAATCTATTGATTTTAAAGAAATTTCATCCAGAAGTTCAGGTACATTATTTTTAAAATCTGATTTAATACAATAAGAATTTTTTAAATGTTAATATTTAATCAACAAAATAATCCCATAATTTCGTTATTTATTTGGTTGTTAGTAACCTTTTATGTGCTTTCATGTAACAAAAGATATGACTTTAATAGAGTATATTTTAACATATCCTTTACTGTTACTTGTTCTGTAACCTTCATCACAACTTAACTTTAAACTTTTTATTGTTACAAAAGATGTTTCCAATATATTTAGATAAATCAAAAATAACTCTTTAATATATATCGTGTGCCTAGCATAAATTCACTTTTGAATTCTTGACACTGAACCAGGCGTATGTCACTCTATGTACTTGCGCGCGCCAAATGCCTACCGGCCGCTCGTCCGCCGACGGACCTTATACGACACAGCCTCGCGTAGTAGGTTGCCGACAGCTGTATGGCGCGCACCCGTTTTAATTTTTAAAGAACAAAACCGTAATTCGGAATGGTATAGCATATTCTTAAAATACTGTAAAATTCACAATGATAAGTGACTAGGTTGTTTATGTGCAGTATACAAATGTAGACAAAGTAAGAGAGAAAAAAGCCCTTCCGCACTATTTACGAAATTAAAAAAAAAAATCTTTTTAACCTTATTTGCTCTTGTTTCCCTTGAATCATAAAAACCCTTTTGTAAGATTTAGAATATTTTCAACCATACAGTTTAAAAATGGATATTTTAGAAAAACGAAGAAGTTTATTAAACTTAACACAAAAATAAAACACATGTAGGAATTTTGTATACTAAAACATTTGAAATGAAAAATAAGGGATAAGAAAGTAGGTTAATTTTGCATACCATTATTTTTGTTGTTTAAATATAATGACGAGGTAACCCTACACACTTTTAAAGCCCGGAAAGAGTAGGCGATTAAAACGGTAAGTATCGATATTTTTGTATTTATCTGTTACGTAGTAACTACTTAGTAATCTGTGACTGAATAAGTCATGTCTGTATTGGAAAACAAGTCTGTCCCACGAAAATATCAACATTTCAGCAAGGTAGTGTATGTATATCACAAACTTTTACTCTTGGCCTACTGAAAGTTGCCAATCAATTCAGGTATTCCCCACGAGGGTATTAATTAGTGTTCTGTTCCTCATGAACAGTAATGTAATCTACTGTAGGAAAGCCATGCTTCGGTACGTAATGGCCGGCTCCACCGGAGTGATGCCACCGCCTCAGTGAGGTTACTGGAGGCCCTAACCCCTCTCCCTCCCCTTCTTTCTCCCACCTTAAATTGTCGGTAGCTCTAGACTTATTGCTAAAATTGACTGTTCAGCACTTCCACAAGTGTCTTTTGAAGGTGTTACTATTCCTATAAGCAATTACGTTAAGAACCCAGGGATACATATGGACAAAACCCTTACATGGAATGTCCAGATAAAAAATGTCAGTCGCAAGATATTTACCTCTGCGGCGTCTCTAAGAAGATTACGTAATTTCCTTCCAACTTCTACTAAAATTGAACTCGCGCAATCGATTCTTCTCCCCATTCTTGACTATGCCGACGTCAGCTATCTAGATCTTAATGAGGACCAACTTGATGAACTTGAGAGGCTTCAAAATTTCTGTATAAGATTCTGTTTTGGCTTACGCAAATATGATCATATCTCCGAATTCCGTATTAAACTCAAGTGGCTTCCGATTCGTCTTCGCCGGAATACTCATATCCTCTCTTTACTGTATAATATCTTGTTTAACCCTACTACCCCTGTCTATTTCAAAAAGCGATTCGCATTTATGCACGACACACAATAGATGTTTGAGATCATCGGAAAATTTAACGTTGGAAATTCCTACTCATACCAAAACATTTTCTGACAAATCATTTGCAGTGCAAGCCGCACGCTTGTGGAATGCATTGCCAGAAGTTATCCGACGAGCACAGTCACAAGCTGTTTTTTAGAAATGTGCCTATGGGCGGCGATAGTCACTTACCATCAGGTGACTCGTCTGCTAGTTTGCCCCTATCCAACTAAAAAATAAAAAAAAACTTAGGGATGTCACAAGTTGAGACTGATACTATTTTTTTTATCGTGTGGAAACCCCCTCGGGTTATCACTCCACTGGGGCTGCCAGTGAAGTGGTATGTCGTAATCGATCCGACTAAAACCACACAGTGTTCCGTCATAAATGAGTCTATTGCAAGGGACTCGGGTATACCCTAGGAATTAAGTCCCCGAGAACCCCGGCAGACCTTGGCCGCCTCTTAAACAAATGGCAGCCACGCCCTTGCGTGCGGAGGGCCTTCCTCCCCTCCCGTAATTATTTATTGTTTTTCCATAATACCTACGTATAAGTACTTTAAGTCTAACTTAAAAATATATATCTATTACGGACCCTTATAATGACGACCTCTGTGCCGCATGGCGCGGTGGTAATGCATTCGACTGCCACGTAGACGGTCGCAGGTTCGGTTCCCGCGCAGTGCAAATTTCTATGCACTTATGTCTGTTTTCATTGATCTGGGTATTTCAGTGTATAATAATGATGTATACTGCATTTACAAAAAAAATCTAAGTACCTATGTGTTCGATTTTGTAATGATTATAAAAAAATAACTCTGAAATCTATGTAAAATTGTTTAAGTTTTACAAGTAAAGATCCGACAAAAGGCAGCAGTAATTGCTGCTAATTGGGTTGTATCAAATTAACATAATTACTTATAAGAAAAAAATATACGTCATAATTCAATATAATTATATTGATTAACGACGTACAATTCATGCCATCTGTAATTCGTGATCAAACAGTGGAAAAAAAGTAAGCCAAGACTTATTACTTCCATTGTTTTGATGCAACACAAAATATTTTGGTTTTCGTATTCTAGTACGCTTACGGCTTCATAAACTAAAATATATATATAGGTACGGCTTTACGCGCGCCACTGACCTCTATTATACAAGTAGTTACTGGACCAAATCTATACCAATATTAGGAAGCTGAAGAGTTTCGTTTCTTTCTTTAGTTAAATGCGCTAATCTCAGGAACTGGTTCGAATTTAAACGAAAAAACGTGTGTTAGTCCATTTATCGAGGTAGGCTTATAGGCTATAAAAAATCACGCTAATACCAATTGGAGCTGAGCATCATTGAAAAATGTTGCAATAACTCTAAAATTTACAAACGCACACAAAGTTGCGCGGGTCAGCTAGTATTCTATAAGAAATGGCAGATCTAGGGATATAACTCAGTATTAGAGTGTCTGCTTCGCATGCTGAAAAACCAAATTCTCTTTCTCATTAATTAACTATTATTAGTTTATGGCTAAGCACAAGCCGTGCACAGAAGTCTTAAAAAAAAAATGGTCGCTTCCAAACGCAAAATCAACTGTCATTTCAAGCAAGCGTCTCACGAGCGTCTCGGGTACTAAAATTGACATTTGTTGCAAAAGCCCGTTGTGTGCTTTCTTGGTGCGTCTGTGTTGATTTACTTATTTATTGGGAAATAAGACTTTATTTTTGTGTTTGAAGTTTGATAAGTGATATTGAAAACATTTTTATAATGAGGTTTTGTGTATTTTGTAAAACTCGGTACCAAAAAGGCAGCGGAATAACGTTTCACAAGTAAGTTAATTTTTTGGCAAATGCATACAAATGTTTCTATTGTATGTTTGAAGCTTTTTAATACTATTATATACTTATTTTTTAAAATTTCATTACATTTAAATGATAATAGGATTCAGATTAGAAAAATGTTTATTTCTCCAACCCAATACATATAAATTACATTGTTTAATCAATAAAAAAAATAAACTATAGGCTTGCGTAGTTTACGAACTAAGTACTATTAGAAATTCATTCCTGACATGGATTTAGAACGAACTATTCTGTAAGCTTTTATGACTTTGGTAATTTAGTACATTAGTACTGTCAAGAAACATGGAACGACTGAATCGTCGCCTAAAAAGTCGTACGTTCTGTCCCTGCGCTACACGGCGGCGAAACAACGAATAATAATGAGATGCTTGCTGTCTGCATTAAATTTAAGATAATTCGTGCTCATTAGTTTCCATTTTGAATTTAGTACATTGTTAGATTAGCAAACAAACACCGAAACCAAAACAACTACACCATTTTGCGTGTTATTATATTCATTTGGTGTTTGTTTGCTTTTGCATTGACTTACTAATTTTATTATTATATAATATATTTTTGTTATATAAATGTAAATATATTAGTATGGTCATTTTACGGGTCTATAAATGACAGTCCTAAGCATGCAAAGTATGAAGTTTCGATAAATTCCTTTACTGAGTATCTTTATTGAAAGCATTTATATTATTTTATTCAAAAAACAAACTATCCGTTGAAACTATGCACCTTTAATATTACATAAGGATAAGACAAACAGTATTTCAGTTATTGTTGTGCAAATCTACAAATGACCATTGTTCCTTTAGACAACCTCGCTTCAACTCTCGGTCAGCTTTTATTTTACATTACAGTTAACACTATACCAATTGTTATGGCATCGCTCAATTATCCACTTTTAAAATATTTCACAGGGCATAATGTAAGAACTGGTACTTTTTCTAAATCATAAAATAAACCCTAGCATCTAACTCGCTATTCATAACAGTATTCTGTATATTTTGCTTGCACTTGTTTGCTTTATACTTTCAGATTTCCCACAGACCCACTCACAAAGCAGTTGTGGTTGAAAAACATGAAAAAGGAAAACTGGAGTCCTAAATTTAATGATCATCTGTGTAATAAACACTTTGTGGATGACTGTATAGTAAAACATCTTTCACGTACCAATTTACAATATGGTAGTATACCTACATTGTTTTTTGGTGAGTTTGTAGAGACGTCTCAATCTAATTCTACAAATATTTAGTTTATTGTATTATGTGTCTTCTTTGTAAACTTTAATGACCAATTTGAAAAAAAATAAGTTGATTGATAAAGACAGTGTAAATAGGTTAAATCAGTATCAAGATTTTAGAACAGTATTACTTAAAAGAATGTTAAAAAACACTGGTCAAAATATTTACTGTTTTCAGTATTCCCCAGCTTTAAGAACATTTGCTATGACTCCCCATTTATTCTGCTAAGGCATATACCTATGTCCATATAAAAGTCTTGGTACAATCCGGTAAAAAATGAGAAAATCTTGTATGTGCCTTACTTATTGATGAAATGATAGGTTAGGTAGATATTTCATTTAATATTCACGATAACATATGTATCGTCCCAATACAAATCATACAAATCTAATAAGCCAGAAATTCACTATCTTTTAAATTACAATCTTAGCCAGAACCACCTATAATTATGTTTCTGTGCAATTCGAAGCAGAGGAGGTTGGTGCCAGAATCCAACAGCAGCTCATTTATTAATGTGTACAAGCAATTATTAATTCACCATGAAATCAGTACATCCACGGGTAATGTTTTAGGAAATGATATAGCTATTTTAACGACACCCTTAGGTTCAAAATAAAATTGATAAATGAATTGTTAATGTAGGTGTATAGTGAAGCTGAAATCATGCGTACAGTAATAAAATATTGCTTAGAAGAAATTGAGTCTTTCCAACAAAATGAACTAGAGGAAGTTTTGCATTTATTTTGGTCAATTCTTTAGTCTAACATTATTGAGACATTAAGACATAGTGTGGTTTACATTGCTGGGTTCTTGTACAAGCCATTCATTAGAATATTAAATGTAAAGATTGCTTAGTAGCTTGTGAATCTGTACCACAATCTGTATGGTTCATAACATTGCATTGTTATGAACCGTAGAAGTGGTATAGCACTAATAATTCAAAATACACGACGAGGTTTAGATGTACCTTCTACAAGTGTAGTAAACATATGTCTATTAGTAGAATCTTTATTTCGCCAAGCTTGCAAAAAAGAAACAATGGTAAGCCTCCAATCAAATGGAAGCAAATGGCTTCAGCGAACTTGTATAATAGAGGTCAATGACGCGCGAAACAAACATCGGTCAAGTTTTATCTGATGACGCGGCGCTCGCATTTAAGTTATTTTTCTATGCCTCGGGAACTCTTTACTACTGACTCCTTTTTTAGAGCTCCGACTTCCGTTCCTTAAAAGAAAAGAAAGGTACCCTTGTAGGATCACTTTGTTGCCGTCTGTCTGTCTGTCAAGACCCTTTTTCTCAGGAACCCGTGAATGCATCAAGTTGAAATTAATACCAAATACATAAATCTGCGGTCCCTTAAAGCTGTGAAAAGTTCAAGCTTCTAAGTCAATGTTGATCTAAAATCATGAAATTTGGTAAGAAGCAAGGTCTGACAGCACATGTACAGAAAAAAATCCGAAAATAGTTAATTTGTTATATCACATAAAAATGGTTTTGTGATTACAAACTTATATTTTGCGGTTGGAAAGTTGACTTTGTCGTACATCGCAACCGCAAAGTTAAGTTTGTCTTCCGAAAAAGACGGACAAAAGTCTTCGAGAATTCCCGAGATTGGGTTTTTACAGGAAATACAACTATGCAGTTTCATCAAAATCGTTAGAGCCGTTTCCGAGATTGAGATTTGTTTAATTATTGTAGTATTTATTTAAATGTTGTAGCTGTACCTGCTATACAAGATGACATGCGCATGAACATAGATAATCCGATTTCGCCTGATCAATCCATACACTGCATTAATTGTGGTACCGATGTTACACACAAAAGGAAACATATTCTGAACCTCGTTGAAGTGCGACATGTAATTCTTCAATGGATTGCCCCGCAACCAGTAAGTATTTATTATTACACCCTCGTAAGTCCCGATCCCGTGTTAATATCGGGATAAAAAGTAGCCTATATGTTAATCCAGGTCTCCATCTAAATACATACCTGGTTACATCGCAATCGGTTCAGTTGTTTTGGCGTGAAAGACTAACAAATATCCATACATACATCCATACATCCTCACAAACTTTCACGTTTATAATATTAGTAGGATTAGTAGGATAGTAGGATTACATAACACACTGTACTTTTTATTGTTGTTTTATGTCGCGTTCCAATAAACATAAAACGAATCGTTTTGAAATTCGTGAAATTTCGTTAAAGTTTCAATGAAAATTTTACTGTCCGTAAGCAAAACGAATCGTTTTTTGTTTATTGGAATGCGACATGAAAATACACAAAACATTACACATTTTACTATATTTATATTTTAATTTTATAAGAAATATTAATTATACAAACATTGTATTATTGTCTTTAATGTGCCATCTAAAGCAATACATGGCACAAATTTAAATACAAATAAAACAAAAAATAAACGATTTAGTTATTTATTGGAGCCTAAAATATAGTTAACTCTTAAAAACAGCTCTCTTCCTCCTCTTTCCTAATGAAAACTTTTGCTGTGCCCAACAGGGTCCATAATTGATTCTACCCTTATATTTAACACCTTATCAATGTAATTATGGAATGCAATAAAGTAATGAGTAATTTTAACCTTCGTTTTTACTAAGGTATTAAATTTACATGATGGCTTAATGATCTAACTTCGTATCTCCTTTCGCTCAAATTTTACAGGTGTAAAAAAAACTATGTTATTAAATAACTAACTAAAAAATATAGATAAACAGCTAATATTAATATTCAAATATTAATGTGCTTATGTTTGCTGTAAGTAATGTTTTTTTACTAGCTACCCGCCCCGGTTTCGCATGGGTAGCAGAGACATCTTCAACAAACATCAACATATTTAATCTAATAATCAATTAACACAAAAGCCTAACAATTTATACACCTAAACCTCCCTCATGAATCACTCTGTCTATTAGTGAAAACCACATGAAAATTCGTTCAGTAGTTTTTCAGTGTATCCCGAACAGACAGACGCGGCGGGGGACTTTGTTTTATAACATGTAGTGATCTGATAGCCTGATTAAATAAATTGATTTACCTATTCTTCTCAAACATGTGTAATTGACTAACGAAGTACCTACGTAGTTTTGTTTTTATAAATAGCAGAAATAATTTAAAACAAGTAGGAAGTGATTCCATCGTGTTTGTTACGGACTCATACACTTGATAACATCAAAATTAAAAATACGAAAAATTTGTAGTCAGGACGTTTGATAATTAAGCCATCAATGTGTTATACTAGCTGCGCCCCGCGTTTTCACCCGCGTAGGTCCCGGTGCCGTGGAAACATCGGGATAAAAAGTAGCCTATGTGTTAATCCAGGTCTCCAGCTATCTACATACCAAGTTTCATCACAATCGGATCAATAGCTTTTGCGTGAAAGATTAACAAACGTCCATACAACCTCACAAACTTTCATGTTTATAATATTAATAGGATGTATCTATGTGCTTAAATAGCATTTGGAATACATACCGAACCAAAGTCGATATAAGATCAAAAATGTTAATTGCTTTGTCAACAGGTACAAGCTCACGATCAGATATGTCATTCTTGTTGGGCTGTGGCATTAAACGCATCAAATGTTTCTGTACCAAGTCAAGAACCCTCAACAGGCTCTGGTTCGGGTCACCGGAGGCAATTGTGTGTTTGCTGCAGAATTTCTCTTTTGAAAATTAGAACTCATAGCCTCAACAGCGATTCAGAGCGGGAGAGATCTGTAAGAAATGTTGTCATGCAATGGATTTACCCAGTTGAGGTAAGTTTTTCTTATTTCATGAGTCAACAACTTAAGATAGTTCCCTTTTTTACATGACTGCCCAAAAAAGGAATGAAAAAAGGACTTCTTTTTTACATTTCATGTCAAATCTCGTTTCCAGTACGTGTTTCGTCATATGAGAGTAAAAAGCAAAGCATTAGGCAGCTTTTTGTTCTCCATTAAATTACCTACAAAATGAGACCTCTTCAAAGTCGCTAAGTGCTTTTGTTTAACAACAAATGAAGGTCAAAGTTAAAAAAAAGCGTTTTTTTTTCAACATTTAATAACTTGTTTCTGAAATTGTAGCTTGTGATTATATTAAAAAGTGCTATAAATTGCAGCGAGATGGGTTTCCACTTTTTAAATTATCAACAATCACTTTTTCTTAGTCTTAATTGCAGAAAAACTAATCGGACCAGCTAAAAAAATAAAAAACTAACTAAAAAACTATTTAAGTTTATGAGCCCTTTGGAATTTTCAAGAAATATCGATATTAACCGATTCATAACGACATTTTGAGGTATACCTTTTTTTTTACACTACGTATACTGCTGCTGCTGCTACTGCTGATTACACCCAGACGCAGAACAAATGATCATCCTCATCACGTAATTATTTGTCCTGGGTTAGGGAATCGGACGACCTCTGGCTCAGCAGCCAGGATCACTAACCACTAGACCAACAAAGGAAATACATTTTTTTTTTTTTTCAGTTAACAGTGTCTGACAGGATCTGTCATCCTTGTTGGCAAAGAGCTGATAGGCGAGCCAATCGAAATGTGGAGAGAGGTAATGATAGTAAAATTGAAATACAGAATCCAGAAAGAACAATCCTTCTTGCAGATTTGGAACTGGCTGCTGAATCACATTGCTTTTTGCCTTGCTGTGACTCCGAAAAAAGATTTATGATTCCTAAATGGCTCAGAGTACATTTGCAGACTATAATTTATAATATACACATACAAATTGATGTGGCTAATCTGACATTGTTGTGGAATGTCAGATTTGCCACATTCATCTATGAAATGTCAATTTCAATTATACTTGGAGACAATATGTCCGTTCATTGTTTTACAGCTAGTCATATTGAAGACTCTGCTTCCTCTGTAAGAAAGGAGATTATATTTAGAGCTAATGTCGGGTGACACAACAGTTCACGGCTTTAATACAGTTGAAGTGTGCACTGATAAACCCAGCAACCTTTAAAAAGTCTTAAGCCGAGAATAGCTTATTTAGTATGAAGAGGCAAAATAAAAAACAGGCCTATAAGCCCAAAAGCTAAGAGGTAACCGTGTAGGTTAGCACATTACAAGGTTAAGTAATAGTAGCCAGGTCTGTCTTAGGATGGGTGATCATTCTGGAGACCCCTCCGTGCCTCGGAGAGCACGTTAAGAAGTCTTAGTTGGAGCCCTGAAAACAAAAGTTCGACAACCTGGTCTAACTGCAGAACTTCGATACCGCCTAGTACTGAGGTTGTGGAGGTCTGATGGCAGTCGCTTCACGTAAAATATCAAAGTTCGGCCGTACCGTAGTTAAACTTAAAGCCGACCGACAATTAAGTTGGTCAAAAGGCGCTGAGGAAGATGCTTAAACCACAATGACATGCAAAGTCTCGATGCGATAAAACAGTATTAATGTAACCGCATTGTCGGCTGAAGGATTGTGGGTTGCTGTTCACATGAGTGTAGCCTGGTAATTAAGCTGGGCAAGGAGTGACAATATTATTCACACAGCTCGGTTAACAGATAAAATGTTATTACATATGAAGGTGATGATTACAGCTGAAAAATAAATATTTACGAAAAAGAAACAAGCTGTTTGTTATTTTTAAAACTGATTTGATACTAAACTAATTATGTTATTGGTTTCTACATAGCTTTAGCTAATATATAATAATATTTTTAATGCAATATTACAATGTCCATGTCTTGCTCGAAGTCCCATACAAAGCTGTCGTTATGCTTGAGTATTATCAATTTATACAATTATTTTATGAAGATATTGGCTTTTATAGCTTTTGGCCGTGGCTTCGCTTGCGTTATTTACTTTTCTATCCCCTAGTATTTGATTTTCGGATGAAAGATACTTACCCTACGTCCCTTTCTGTTTCTGTTGATGGAATTATGTGTATACAAAATTTCATGATTTACGGTTAAGTAATTTATGTGTTGTAAAATTGTTATTTTAAGTCAACTGTAATTAGGGTTCTGTACCCTAAGTGTAAACTACGGGACTCTATTAGTAAGCCTCGCTGTCCGTCTGTCTGTCTGTCTCATGAACTGTAATAGGTAGACAGTTCAAATTTTCACAGAATGCATATTTCTGTTGCCGCTATAACAACGAATAGGGGACTCCCCTACAACAACAGGGCAACAAGTAGATACATTGTATTAAATCTTGTATAATTGTGCGGAACCCTTCATGCGCGAGTCCGACTCGCACTTGACCGGCTTTTTTTTTGTAACGAAAAGATTAAGTGTACAAGTGGCGCCAACTATAATTTTCTTCTGCCCTAAATTGCATATTATATTGTAAATACATGTTTTCAAAAACTTACACGTCAATTAGTTCCAATAAAACTAGATGATACCAACGTAAACAGATTTGAAGACGATCTAATGTTTAATTAAATCTTATCTTGTTTTAGATGAGACTAGAGATTCTTCTACATCACCTGGAGCTAGTCAACATGACGAGGACAAGGTGGTCGAGAGGGAGGCACCGCAGACAAGTAAAGATGCTCCCATGGAAATCATTGAAGTAACTATTGCCCGTGTTTACTCTAAAACATTTAACTTTTAAAAACCTCCTAAATAAACGAGCTACATCGAATTAAGCAGGATGAGATAGAAATCGATATTTCTATACAATTTTCCAAAAACAGACTATAATGTTTTCGGGGTTCGTGTATGTGAGTTTCTTTATTCCGCCATAACTTCTAAATATCTAAACTGATTTAGATGTATGGAATATTTAAATGAAATGTTTGAAAATTTTCAAGTTCAGTATTTGGACTTGGCAATTACGAATGCAATATGATTAATTAAAATTCAAAGTTAAACAAGAAATATATAAATGGAATCTGTTAACAAACACAGAGAAAATGGTATTTAATTGTTTTCTATACAAGATGTGTCAACTGGACACCTAATCGGATGTGCGACCACCATCAGTGTGCAATAGGGAATATGCATGTTGTTTAAATTTACTTATAATTTTCCCTTGAATCTTTATTGTCCAGATATTATGCTTAAACAATTATTTTCTTATTTAGCTCGTGTTTAATTGCAAAAAATATTAATTAAAATATGCAAAATAAGGGCGCGAAATTCAACTTTGCAAAACGCTTCACCATTGGTCGAAACAAAATATGACATTCCACGTTCTGTCATTTATCGGCGCCTATATTCGTAGTGTTACGGAGAAAGATAGGTGTTCCTGTGGTTTTTGCTCTTAGCTAGTGCAATTTAGGCACTCTAGTGACATTAGAAATCATCTAGGACAATGACCAAATGTAGTTTTGTCAAAGCACAATCGGACAATCTACCGAAAATAAATTAATGGTGCATTCATGATGACTAAATATTTTGCATCAAATCCAGATTTTACGTCCGCTGAGGTTAAAGGAGTGAAGGCCGCAAGGTAATTATTATAATACTTGTTATATTATAATCTAAAGGATACGTAAGATATGTATAGTTAGTTATATTCATAAAGTTTTATTGGACTTTTGTTACCTAGTTTAAGTAGACAAGCAAGTTGCCTTCTGCTTGATATTTAAAACAAACATAAACTAATTCACACTATACTAGCAATTAAATTGTAATATGCTTACATTAAAGTGATCTTCACAACAATATAAACACGATATTGAAGATACTTCATCTCTTCTCATTAATGTACACCATTGTTTTCGCATTTTACATTATTATTTTATACAGGAAAAAATACTGTATTCTTATGATCTTTTTAACCCTTAGGGACAAGGCAATACCTATAAAATGGTTTAATAACTTTATCCATCGTCTATTAATTAAAATAAATAGTAATTACAACTGGAAATCGGTATAAAATTACTGTAACACTTCAAGTAAGTTTATGAAACAAACACTAAGTGTGGAACGTGACGTCATCCAAGGCCCGCGAAATATGGCGGCGTTAAAACAGATAAAATTTTATCGATGTTTTCAATGTTATTTTAAAAATTAATTTGAACATTGCCAAGGTTACTTATATTTTTTATTAGGGTAGAATGATGGAACAAGTCAATATAAGATAAAAAAAAATACATGCATATTCCCTATTCGATGGAAACGTCAGGTATCAAAACCTTTTAAATATCGCGATTAGGTCTCGAGTAACACTAATATGTATCGAAAGTGGCGAAAGTTTAAAAACAATTGTTTTCTATGTTGATTTATTGGTAGAATATTATTATGTATTTATACGGGAATACGCGATCACGAAAAGGTATTACATAACTCTGAATTGCCTGTCTTTTGACCAGGTTGTACTGGCCGTGGCCAGTCAGCCTGTGACCACGGCCAGTGCAACCTGGTCGAAACGATTATATCATGGAACGCGAAAGTTCAAAAGTTAGTATAATAGAATATTTTTCATTCTTTTGCAGTGTACTTATTCTTCATCCACGGAAAGTGCCCTGAGCGATACAGACGACCTGTCAACATTAACAAGTGAGGTGAGAAGCAAAACATGCTTATAGTTCTACACTTATTGAAATGTCCGCCAATGTGATCACTTGTCGACTTACCGCTTGGAAGTAGAACGCCGTTTGCTAGCCAGGCTTACTCCGCAATGTAGTTTAAACTTTATACGTACGCCGATGATGTGCCGCGTGACGTGCGCTAAGTTATAATATTTGTTGTAGGAGCAGAAGAGTTTGAAGAATGATGACGTGCCCAAGTCTAGGAGTGAACAGGCATCGGTAGAAAGCACTTCCGCCGTTCAGTACAGCGAGTTGAATAGAACTGAGGAGTTGGAGATGGACGAAGAAGTACAGCCAAGAGCCAATAAACCAGTATGTGGAAGAAAACAGAAGAGGCTGGTGAAGAAGGTAAGTTAAGCTTTATGACATCCAAACAGTCTTGATGCACTATGTAACTCCTAATATGGTAGTTGCCCATAAAGTCAAATTAGTAAATTCTTAATCAAACAGCGAATCGATAGGTTATGTAGCACTTTTGTATGAATATCAATTTATTGCGTCACACATCCCAACCAATCTTTCGTTTAGTTTGACTATAAAAATAAAATCATTCTATACTCTGCTGAGATTCCCGCTGAGGAATAGAGGCCTGGGCGAACTCTATCAGATATCCCACTAATATTATATATATATGTGAAAGTTTGGATGCATGGATGGATGGATGGATGGATGTTTGTTTGTTACCTTTTCACGCAAAAACTACTGAACTGATTGCGATGAAACTTAGTATGTACATAGCTGGAGCCCTTTTTATCCCGATATTCCCACGGGATCGGGGCTTACGCGTGAAACCGCGGGGCACTGCTAGTTAGAAATATTAACACCACTCATTTTGTTCAGTATTATATTATGTCACTATCGTTGATTTCAGAATACCCAAACCTCAGCTGAGATAAAGAGGAGAGAGGAGACCGTAGAACGGTATAAGGTAAGTTCTACTATAGGTTATTTATCATCCCCCCTCTCCTCCTCTCTAATCCTCCTCCCCCGTCTTCCCACTCTTCCTCCCTCTCCCTCTCTTCCCCTTCTCCCCTACCTTAAAGGGCGGCAACGCACTTGTGACTCTTGAGTTACAGGTGCCCATGGGCGGCGGTAATCATTTAGGCCTCAGGTGACCCGTCTGCTCGTTTGCCCCCCATACCATAAAAAAAATCACACTATCACCTTTAGGATTGCAAGGCCAATCGTAACGTATGGAGCTGCCGTCTGGTGGTAAAATAAGTCAAACGACTACCTCAAACAAATTAGGCAGCCTACAAAGCACGGCTTGTTTAATGACCACTAGTGCGCTATCTTCGACGCCAGGGGACGCTCGAAACCACTACTAAGCATCTGACTCCGGCATCTATGTGCAAAACGAAGCTACCAAAAGCATATATAGGATATGTACACAAGCGAAACCAAAGTGGCAATCACGAACACTAAACTCACTAAAAGAGTCGTTTTTCACCGATGGGTCTAAAAAGGCCTTGATGTAGGTTGTGGAATTTACTGAGAGAGGCCAAAATTCAGGTGGAGCGCCAATCTGGGAGCAGAGGCCTCTGCCTTTCAGGCTGAGCTCTCTGCATTAGATAGATGCGTGGAGATCAACCTTGTAAGGAGAGTAAAAAATGAACACATCTACATCAACTCAGACAGCCAAACACTATACTATTGGCGCGATACAATTTTGAAATTAGCTAAAAGCTAATACATAATTGCAAAGGAAAACCTGAACACACTGGGGCAATCCAACAACATTACATTTAGATGGCTTGAATAGCCTGGTACCCAGGCCATTCACCCATCCACTATTCTGTCAAGAGGCAGAAGAAACTGCAATGCATATTCTATGCTCTTGTGGCCCACTAATGCGACATCGAAGTATGAATCTAGGGTTGCACATCATGCAACCGCAGGAAATACAAACAATCTCTGCTGATAGGATCTGGAAGGTTCTCGAAGCCATAAGTCTGAGCAGTGAACTTCGAAGCAAGAGTGCGCTGCAAAAGACCAGAAATGGTCGAGGTAGCATTAGGCACTTAAAAGGACAATAATATTTACTGCACCTTCAGGAGCAGAGTAATGAACGTGAACGGACTATTATATTTATATATATATATATATGCTTTGCTTGTCTTGTTTTTAACAATTACGTCCAACAATAATGCCTTCCAAACATTTTATTTACTTTGAGTAATAAAACTGCACGGAAACCTTTTAGGGTGCAGAATTCTCCCATAACATCTTGATGTCTAATATAAGTTTTTTTGTTCTCCCAGGGTTACACGATCATAGCCAATGTGTACCACTACCTGAAGAAGGAGTACGAGTGGCTGAAGAGTCAGTTGGGCGGGAAGTGTGACGTCAGTCCTCTAGCCAACATCCTTAAGCGAACCGCCACCGCCACCGGCGTCCCACAACGAGTCGTCACCGCCGCCTTGCACACGCACAGACTCAAAACGTACATTCGCTCCGACCATAGCTACAACCGAAGCAATACAAGGTCTGTTGTCACACATCACTTGTAAATGTAAATTGACTCTCACCAGCTGCTCATATTAACTTTCTCACTCTCTAATCTCATATCTATATCGTCGCTTATGTTGAAACACCGCGGATGTTAAAATTATTGTGTTTTGATTTGTCAAACATTCCGAAACCTATTTTTCGATTCCCTGTCGAATGAAATATGTAACATATTTCGCCCAAAACATTACCGCCATAGTAGAAGTTCAACGATGTTATATACCGTTATTTGGAAAAGAAAATTTGATACTCGATATCAATACTAGAATCGAAAAAAAGTATTCGTTTAGTAAAATACAAGTATATTATTTTATAAATATGATAATTTATGTTGTTTGCGAACAATAAATGAGACCTCGTGGTATCGGCACTCATTACTCCCACTACGTTTCGCTACGATCGACTTCAATGTTTTACACAAAGGAAACGACACTGGCCCCAGGCATTCCCATTCGCACGCAACCGCTTCAGTTCGCCTGCGACTGCGACCCCAGCCACATTAAATTTTATTATTGTTTGCGTGCTCACGAGACAATAAGTCGTCAGTACGAATATACCAATACAGAGTTTAACAATAATGAACTGTATGCTGTTACCTCTTCCTGTTCCATTCACCATCCATACATAGCTATTATAAATAAATTATACCTAAACAGAACAAATGATCGTGCTCATCACACAATTATTTGTCCTGGATGGGAATCGCACCCTGACCTCTTTAGTTCTAGATAGAACTGTGTAATGTGTCCCAGAATTTTACAATAATTATGCAGTGTTTTTCACCCAAATTGAAATTTTGAAAGAAATGTCTCATTTATTTGTTTAGGACGAGTAGTAAGTCTAAGATGGCTGGCTCCATTGTCAGTAAGCACAGAAAAGGTTACAAACGGCGTACAAACAAACAGTAAGTACTACACATGTTATAAAACTTAACACAGTAAGAAAAGTAATACCCAGGGTTAGTAATATGTTAAATAACACCAGCCACATCATGCTCATGGTTACAAAGCAATATTTAAGATTAGATCATTATAAAAGACCTATGAAATATAGAATAGCTCTTCTTTTAATGTTGTCATTATATTTTCATTGTTCATTTAAACGTTAAAGTAAATGATTTGATAATAGCGGAGTATGATGACATAAGTTGTTGTTCCGTATGAATTTCTACAGAAAATACTGTTTTGACGCGTATTGTTTAACTGACTTACTGACAAACACAACTGATTTGACAGACTTGACGTGTACAGTATTGACAGATAACTACCGAATAGCTGATCCTAATAGTAATGCGAGAAGGTTAACACATTTATGCAGATCTTGACTTGTGTAAAGCTTTCGACTATTTCGTCACTATCAACAATTACTGAGAATACTACATGACACGCTACAAAAGTGTACTATTAAATTATCTTGGTAATTATTTTATTGTTAATAAATCATAAGCAGAAAAATTTAGCTAAAGAGATTATTTCTGTAGACTAAAAATATACGAGATATTCATGTTAACAAACGAGGAATACCCCAGGGGCCGATTACGGTCCGTTTGAATTTCTCATCAGCAAAAAAGACGTAATAATTACAAAAGAAATGTGATTTATAATTACTCTTTGTGAATTTTCTACCTAAAAGATAATGAACGACCACGATACGATGAACAATATATACATTTCAGACAAGACGATGAAAGTGATGGCAAGGGAGTGAGACCTCCGAAACCAAGAACGGCTCCGACAAGCCTGAAGAGTAAACACACTATTGAAAAACACTTACCGTAAGTACTAATAATTCTAATATCACCCCTTGGTTTTAATAACCTTGTTCGTTTTTTTTATTACTGTATTCTGTACACATTACTTGCAAAATCTAACAAAAGCCTGTCCAGAAACTCAAAACAAAATAGTACTAACGTCAGATTGGAAGATTGACGACAGAAAGCTTTAAACCGTGAGGAGTGGAAGGAGAGTAGGGAGGCCTTTGCCCAAGCAAGCAAGCATTACGCTTGTGTGTCGTAGATGCATAGGTGACTCACAACTGATGAATGATTATAGGCACTTTATTATTATTTTTATTATTAGCCATGGTTGTCCCACTGCAGGGCAAAGGCCTCCCTACTCTCCTTCCACTCCTCACGGTTTAAAGCTTTCTGTCGTCAATCTTCCCAATGAGCATCCAGTTCATCCCGCCATCTTTTGGGCATGCCGCAACGTCGTTTAACGTTGCGTGAGCACCACTCGGTACTGAGCTATGCCCACAGTTAGTCTGGCATGCGGCAGAATATGTTATAGGCACTATGAATGATAAATAATAATAAATTGTCTGTTCAGGTTAAATATAACCGCTGTCTATAGTTACAATACGGAGAGAAAGGACACAGTACCAAGTTATAAACGGCGTACCAACAACAACGAGTAAGTATTCCATAATGTTATACAACTTTATTATAAAAAAAAAAAAACCATTCAATTCCAAGCAGTTTCCCGCGTTTTATGATCAATGCTCTACTCGTGAGGGTGGTAGCGTGATGATAAATAGCCTATAAATTGCCCGAAGAATTGGACTATCAAATGCAAAAAGTATTTTTCAAATCCGAATGGTACTTCAATAGATTAGCATGTTCAACAAAAACAAACCAAGTATATTAAAGTATATATATACTTGTTCTCGATCAAACCTAAAGTAGATTACATACCTATATCTAAGTATGTTAAGTAAGCATGTAAGAACTACATTGTAAATCAGAGAAGTATTAAATGGGACGTAGACACAACAGGGCGTTTAGTTATTGTTTCCTGCTGCCTCCCCGCACCTTGATCGACAACAAGTTCCCTGAACCACCAGTCGCCGTTGACTATCTCTTAATCTTATTCTTACATTTATATGGATACTAGTTCACTTTCGAGCCAATCAGCTTTTATTTATTAAACATCACAACAACAGGTTCTGTACAAAGGCAATAACAATATGTGACGTCATACATTGACGCTATTGTCAGATATACTCAGCATTGCACATGTTATGTTCCCAAATAGTGTGTTTCGACTGTTGCAGGGGTGACAGTATCTTTACATAACACAATCTTACATGTTGTACATGTACACATTGCAGACGGGGCCATGACAGTGCAGGCGAGGGGGTGAGACCTCCGAAACGAAGATCGGCTAGGATCAGAGTTAGGAATACACCCAGCAATGAGGAACAATTGCCGTAAGTACTTATAATGATAATTTTCACCACCACCCTTTAAACTTGTATTCAGAAATGTCTGGATCTCTGCAACATTTACCTTACTAAGTTTACATCATTCTAACTTAAGGCCTTTAAGAACGAGTTTAAAACTTACAGATTCCCGTCCCCCATTCAGTTAAAAGCACCAGGGGTGATGGAAACACAATTTAAGGCTGAACCTGCTGATGATGAATGCCAACAGACGATAGAAAATGATCCACTTGGGCCTGTGTAAGTGAATAAATCATCTATCTAACAATAATATTTTTTAAAGAATACTAGCAACGTGGGTCACACATTACTAGTATTCTTGTTAACCCCTCCAGCGAAGCTAAAATGCTTGTGTTAGGAGTGGGTTCACGTCGGTAGTGCACTGAGTGGGGTTCGAACCCGCAACCACTTGATCGCAAGTCCGACGCCTTAGCCATTACGCTACCGCCGCTTGAATAGTTTAGTTTTAGTATAGTATCTAAAGTGTTCTAGAAATCATAGTACCTATGTTTAGTTTGAGTCTAGACAGCGCTGTATAATACATCAGGATATTATTTATATTAATGTAAAGAAAAATATTAATAACGCTTTTAAATACAATCACCCAGGTCCCAGTTCCCTATCCACTGTAGAACACCAGAAGGAACAGAAACAAAGTTTAAAGCTGAGCCTGCTGATGATGAATGTCTACAGAAGCCAGAAACTGATCCACTTGAAACAGAGTAAGTAAATACAAGAACGATGTAAGAGACTTGTGATGTTCAAAACACCCACATTTACCAGTACACCTGCGTGACTATCACAGAAATATTCTTGTCTCCCCCAGGTCCAGCCCAGCAGCTCTGGAGGAACCGTCTGACCCATCTGACGCGTCAGAGATTGAGATGAAGTTTGAAAGTGTGGACGAGGAGTAGTGAGTATCTTTGGCTCATCTCAACTTTAGCCCAAATGTGCTACATGAGGCATAGTGCATAATGTCTAATGTCATATATTGCTCGAGTCTTGAAGCGTGTTTTTGTGGCAATTTGCGGAGTATTATGAATGGTATTTGATTATTATTTAATATCATAATGCATTAGATCTCACAAAAATATCTGCAAGAATGCTTTCGAATTGTGACGCGAGTTTTTTTGTTTGTTTTCAGCCCGGAGCTGTGTTCTGATTATTCGATCTGTGACCCGGCGCTCCTCGACATCAAACCTGAACCACCCTCGGAATGAAGAGAGACAGCATCTCTGTGAGGTTCTGTCGGAGTATATAAGATTCTCACCAGCGAGGGAGTTACTGATAGTTTCTATAACTGTGCGCAGCGGTAACAGACAAGTTATCGCCTCTTTACTGCATGGTGGACTTTGTATATATGTATATAATATATTAATTATGAACTATAATTTTAACAAATGTGTAAATATGACCAACTAAACAATCCGTTTAGTTTACAGTCACTGACAGACGCACCAACAATAAGGGTTGTGCTCGAAACCAGTAACAGGTATTGCATTCTGTCATCTTTATGAAGTCTTCCAGAATGACTGCGTGGAATTACCAAATTTTTTTTGAAAAACACTGATTTACGTTGACCGAAGAAAGGACAGTTGATATCTCGCCGTGAAACATACACGTACAGTACAGTGTCGCTTCTTAGGGCACTCTCTTGTGAGGAGGTGCTGGAGCAAAGAGGGCGCACTGATGCGGCGGAGAGTGTACGGGAGTGCAAGGGCCCTGTCCCGTCCCGCAGGAGTCTCACGGACGACAGGAGGTGTTAACTGACGAAAAAATATTTTTACTGATTAAAAAAGAATAAGTACATAAATTGTGTCTCGTTTTACTAAACTTAGCACAGCAAATAATAAACCTATTGGTTTAACACTGTCAATGCCACCCCAATTTACACCATAAACTTAATATACGAGTACTAATAAGTAATTAAGTACGTAATAAGTTTATGATTTACACTATATCCTGTACGATGCCGTGGCGTAGCGTGTCGTGTCGCCGCCGCGCCGGCACTGGAAGCTGATATAACTAGACACGCTAGGCGTGTTCACCGGCATTGTACAAAGGCAAATTCATAATATTGTCATTTTCTGTGTTTTACCGACGTGTGTAAAACGTGTAATTTGTATATAAAAGTATGAATATTGATAACAATATAACGTTAAATAGCCAATTAACAACGTTAGATAGTTTACATTGCTATATAATTGTAAAAAATGTTGAATGCGCAAAATGTTATTTTAAAATACTGTTTAAAAAAAAAAAAATTAAAATAGACAACCGACAAGGGCACTTTAAAACGATTACTGAAAAAGGTGGGAATCTTTTCTATTTCCTTTGGCACTGAGATTTAAATTAATTTTACATTATACATAGAGATCAATTGGGTCAATTAGTATATACTTTATTAATTTAGTTTATAGTTAGTGTATTATAATATACAGCGTGTAAGTAACACCGTCGCAAATAATTTACAAAAACGTCTTTCTTGGGATACTTATCACAATGTAGTCAGTTCATCATAAAAATGCGAGATTAAAGATTTATAGTCAATAGTTGGATTTTGAACTACGCGATGTAACGCGAACGCGTATACGTGTGTGGCGCGGTGAATGACCTTCAGCGCACGGCGCCGTCGAAGCCAGCTAATAGCATAAATGTTTTACATTGCAGTTTTTGGCCTTATGGGGTATTTACTGATTTTTTTTCGGTAAAATGTTGTTTACTCATTGTGATATCACTTTTAAGCAAACAAATTAAAAAAGTAAAAAAAATTATAAATTTCCCGGCAGAAATTTCCAATGATTTTCCACTCAGAATGATGGTCTGAATACACTATTTCAGTATTCGTTACGGTGTCCCTTACACCCTGTATATTAGGTGCATATTTTTGTAAGGTTTTAATTATATTTAACTAGCTGTGCCCCGCGGTTTCACTCGCGTAAGTCCCTCGTTAAGATTTCCTTACTTTTCTTATTTTCTTAATTTTTTTACATTAGATCCTTCTCCTGATAATAACTAAAATCGGTCCAGCCGTTTACGCGTGATGCCGTGACCAAGGGAAATAGGGATTCATTTTTATATATAACGGGTGGGGATCCTTCTGACCCGCGGGGATACAATCCCTTCAGTAGTTCTAGTATGGATACAGATGCTTCATTTTGTCG
Source organism: Callimorpha dominula (assembly GCA_949752705.1). Taxonomy (NCBI): domain Eukaryota; kingdom Metazoa; phylum Arthropoda; class Insecta; order Lepidoptera; family Erebidae; genus Callimorpha; species Callimorpha dominula. Next base: position 8,101,737 of record OX457017.1, on the reverse strand, counting down.
CACAGACCGAAAATGATAAAGGGCTGTACGAGAAATATGTAAGTACAAACAAAAAATTAAGGCACGGTCATGGGGTCCCATCTCAAAGAAAGCAAAAATGGTTCAAACAAATATCAATAGATGGCGTTACGGATATAGATTTGTTATTGAAATGTATGGAAAATCAATATTAAGTCCTGATAAAAGTATTTTCTAATTTCATAAAATACCCTAAACACGGGAAAATTAAATAAAAGATTCTGAAAGCCAGTTTTCTTATTTTGACAAAATTCAATAAATTGTCGTCGTTCCTCTGGCGGCAATTACTCGTACTACGTTGAGGTTGATACGGTTTTGTTATTGAGTTTGTAGCTAGTTTGTTGCACAGAGTACTTTATTATAACTGTTTGTAGTTCGTAGGTACTGACTATTGACAGTTGGCCAAATGTTATTGAAACTGTTTTGTTGCGTTATTGTAGGTAAATTATTAATACACTAATTTTTATTCGAATTTCAAAGATACTATAAAAATATTAAGAATTAATTTTTCTCATTGTGTTTTACATATTTTTTTCATATTGTCAGGACACAATAATTAATAGTGAACAACGAAACGCATGGTATGTGTCAACTTTGTTGTGTAGGCAGGTTAGGTATTTCGGTAACAGACATTTTTGATTTATCAAATAGATACCTACTAACCTACCTACTAAGTACTTACACGCACTATCTATTTACACATACACATTGCTAATAGGAATCTTTTACCTCGGACCTCACTCGATCGCAGGGCTGCCAGATTGTATTATTGGATACAAAATTCGTATAATTCGGTAATCATAAGTAGGTATCCTGTTTGTATAGTAGATGCATTGTATAATCGGATACAATGTCATTACTGATGTTATAGTGTAATAAGTACGAACATACACATAGAGGTACTTAAAACATATCATGTCTGTGGTAAACTGTTAAGTAATTATAGTAATATAATTGTGACTCGGCCCTGACCTTGAAATAAATACCTACAGCCGGACGGTATGTAAACACGCGATACGGCTGCCCATAATTTCATCTGCCTACTTGAGTTTCTTTCTAGTTTTGTGTGTCAAAATTATTTCATAATGATATTTCGTCTAATTCAATAATATTTGTAAATAGCTAAATACATAAGTAAATAAATAGCCTAGGAAATTACCTACTAGTTTTTTTTAACGCGAGCGTTGGTTGGTCACTCGTGTGTCACTTTTGTCACCCTATCGACTTATTTATTTATTAAAAAATAATTCTAGTAGTAACAAATTACGTTCTAGTAGGTATATAAAAATTATTTTATACTTTACTTATACTTTCGGAGTTTCAATGACATACACAAATAGCACGCTTACTGCTTAAAAACCCATCACACCGCCACCGTTTGTTCGTCACAGCGGTGCATTCGCGACTGTTTGTGTACCGAGTGTATACCGAATTCGAGGCGTGTAGGTATGTCTCGCGATCCGACCGTTTGTATGAAGATACAATACTGTATAGATAGTATTGCCGTGACGTGCTACCGTAGTGACTAAGCAATCATGATCCTTTTTCCACTATTAAGTTATTTATTTTACTTCCTTTCTTGAAATATTGTTAATTATGCGTAATGTTCCTGCCACTAGCTATGTGCCTGCGACTTTGCCCCCAATGAAAGCAAACAGAATGACCATACCCCGAGTCTCAGGCAGCCCTGCTATTCTTGGCTACGGTAGCGATCACTGTATCTGAGGGCTAGGGGTGCTAAGAATCCCCGGTTAACGTCCGGATAACAACCCCTTCGACGAGAACTGGCCCTAGTAACACACAACATTCGCACAGTGAGGATTGGCGAAAAGATTGACGATGATGAACCACAAAATTGAAAAAAAGCATGTTGAAAGAGAGTGTCTTTGGAGTTTCTTTCCTGTTCTTTTCCGTAGGATCTACTGCCTGTTCCATACATGCAACTAGCTTCACGACTGGCATATTCCGACTGACTTATAATCATGACAATTCAAAAATATAATAATTGGATAATTTGAAATATTTATATAGTTTTTATTAATTTAAATCAAATTTTTATTATGGAATTTTTTTATTTAAAATACCTACCTACTTAATGTTTTAAAAAAAACATTAAGTTTTATAGAAACTACATACTATCATAATTTACACCAGCAAATCCGCAGGCGTATAGCAGTGGCAAGAACATTACGCATTATTAACAATATTTTATGAAAGGAAGTAAAACAAATAATTTAATAGTAGAAAAAGGATCATGATTGCTTAATCACTGCGGTAACACAGTGTCGGGCACTCGCGAGTCCAAACGAGTCGTGGCCGTGCGTAAATACCTAATTATGTGATATAGCTCATAAGGCAAAATTAAGAAAAGTAAGGCCGCTATGATCTATGCTAATAAGTGTTCTTAATTTTTCAATAAGTTTAAGTGTTTGAAGTTTTTTAGTTGCTCAGAATAAGAACGTCAAAGTTGAGACCCTTTAATGAAAAAATCAGGATGAAATGTAATAGGCCTCTTAAAGTTAAAACGCTTTTTATTGAAATCCCCCAAGAGCACAGAATACATAATAGTACTAGTACAGAAGGACCTCTTCGCAATACCAGTTAAATAAATAGCGACTCTTGCTCCGACACAATAAGGTGCAATTCAGGTCGCACACCGCTAATTCCAAATGGGCTATATTAACCTAAAACTTGCCTCTCTTTCTATCGCATAACTCTTATCTGTTCTGATGCCGTTAAGGTTGTCTTCTGTAAGAAAAATTAATCTAAATATTTCTGTAAACAAATGAAGTTTTAACCCATTAACGCCCAAATGAAAATCACAGTAAATTTCACATAACCAATGTTTATTTTCGTTATAAAAATACTTCCATAATAACACTAAAAAGAAAGAAAACCAAAAAAAAATCAGGAGTTAGGTTTTTAGGGGTGTACTTAGTTTAGTACAATGGGCGCTTAGGAGTGATTTTGAGCAAATCATCTTCTATCCAGGCACAGCGTTTTCAGGCACTTGCGACAAGCTGTTTTTAACTCTATTGGATCACACAGTACATCTAAGCTGGTTTGGTAGTTTTTCCGGATTATGACCATTATTTCTTCTTTCTTCTCCATCAATTCTAGAAGAAGACTGCCTACTTTTATAGATATTTTTATGGCTCAAATACGTGCGTGCTATATGTCTGCGGAATATTAGCTGATCCATGCGACCATCTGGGTTTGCTATGCAGTGCAATCTGTCAATGCATTTGAAATAGTCATGTCCACCATACAAGTGAACAAGACCCACTACCACTTTTTCCCTTTCACCCCAATTCGGTAAACAAATCAGATCAGATCAGTCTATAGGACTGATCCATCTAATCTATCCCGCCAATCCCCTTATTATAACTTTAGAACACTAGCTGTATGTCCACGTCTACTCGTTTCGTCTTTTGTTTTCGTGTGGAACACCATCTTTTGACTTATCCCAATGGTTCTAAAGTATCAAAATTGGGTCAATCATACACAAATTGTCTTACCATCTTACCAATAAAATTTCTTTTGTCACATCGAATCTGTGGTCATGTTCAGTTCTAGGCTTTTTGAGCATATCCTTAGATGTAATCAAAGGACACAGTTTGGTTCTGTTTTCACGTAAGGTTCCAGTAGCTCTGTAACCAAGCCTTTTTAGGTTGACAAGCAGATCGTAATTGGTAAAAAACGATATCAAAGTAAACTACGTGTTCTTGAGGTTTTGTTGGCGCTTTGTTCGGTAAAGTCTTCATAAGTGCGAGAGACAAAAGGGGCGGTGGTAGCCTCGGAAGATTTTCCACAATATAGATCAAATGAATCAATATACTTGTTCTGTAGTAAACCGAGAAACGGAGTATATAGGCAAACACTTCCTCCAAGTTGGAAATTCATCACTTCTTCTTCTATTTGGCACATTTTGAGAAGAAGATAACCACGCAAATGTAGTGAGGGGTTCATTGTTTTCGCTGCTTCATTCATTTTCAACGACCGTGCGAGTACTTCTACATTACCAGGAAAATCCTGAGATAATTCATTTTGATATAAGTTATCCTCGCCACCGTCCTCTTCATCGGTGACAACGTCTAGATTAGGTGGCAGCATAATCACGTCGTAAGTAGCATCATTGTCACTATCCTGGCTAATAATGTCGTGTATGGCGAATAACCTTGTTAACCAAAATAGTTTTTTTCTTATTCGTCGTCTGTTAGCCATTTTATAATTTTATAGTGGTTTCCACTTGTCGCCTGAATACCCATAAATAAAGGGTCATATTATTGAAAAAAGAAAACCAATTTTACGTGTAAAAACTATGAACAAATATCTTAACATTCTAATAAAAATGTCTTCACTGTATTGTCTTACATTTAACATTACACATGTCAAGCGTCCATTGAACTAAAAATAGTACAGCAGCACTTTGGGTACTATAGCATGAAAAACTTTCTATGAAATTAACTTTTTTATGTATTTTATATTAGAATATGATGTTACAGATTTTTTTACATTTTGTGTAACTTAATACTTGTATAAAAAATAAATAAGTACTCACCGGGAGATACGAAACAATTACTAACACGAAATCGCTGATTACCCTCATATAATTTTATATCTTTGTTGACCGATTGCAGTTGTTGACAGAGTAAAAATACTCATTAAGTAACTTTTATCGTGACTTAAATTTGTGTACTATTTTAATGGGTTAAATAAACCTAGGCTAGGTATTTACTTAGTAGTACCTACGTAAATGTAACTTATATTAAAGAAAACTATTTTATTTCACAACCTCTGCATAGATACTTTAATCTCGAAGAAGATAGGCATTTGCCATGCCATTGCGTTTGTGTGTACTTTGGAATGAAACTATCTCCTTTAGGTGTTTAGCTAGGTAGGTATATGCAAATTAAATCGCGGAACCCTACTCCTTATAACACCAGCTAGTGAAAGTCCCATGGAAATCAGTCCACCCGTTGTAGAGATTAGCCGAACAAACAGACAGACAGACAAAATTGTTGTAGTCCTAAACTTATCAAAGCTAAACTTGACTAAGTTACTCCTTATAACACCAGCTATCTGTCAGTGAAAATCCCGTGGAAATCGGTCCACCCGTTCCGTTGATTAGCCGGAACAAACAGACAGACAGACAATACGTGAAAAATATTTTTTTAGTATAAGTACCGTGTAAACATTCAGATGCATTTAGTAAAAAACTGTCCTTATGACATTACAAACGGACACTTCAAATTTATTTATTTACTAGCAGTTCCCGAGCGGCTTCGCTCGCGTGTACATATTTATATATTTTGCGTGGAACACTCATTCTTTTTCCAAAATCAAAGTAGCATAAATTACTCCTTTTAACATCAGCCATCTGCCAGTGAAAGTCCCGTGGAAATCGAACTACCTTTTCCGGGGATTAGCCGAAACAAACAGACAGACAGATAGACAAAAATTGTAAAACATGTTGTTTTGGTATATGTACCGTTTATACATCCAAATGCACTTAGTAAAAAGCGGTTATTTTAATATTACAAACAGACACTGCAATTTTATTTATTTCTATAGAGTATAGGTGTATAGATAGAAGATGTGTATCAGTTGTTGTGGTCCTAATAAATAAATATACTTATCATAGCTAAACTTGACCTTGTAAATATCTAACTATACTGATTATAATTAATAATATAATCTAACTAGGTACGTAAATACGGGAAACGTAATTCGTAAGCGACGAACGGACGAAGCGACCACAGAGTACTTTATTTGCACTGAATTTCGCCCGACTCGTCGCCGCTGCTAGGTACCTGCAGCTTCATACCTACTGACTGGAGTGAGCCTAGCCTGCCAAGAGTGACATACCGAGCACGTGACGTGAGTGAGTGACGTACCGTCTTACATTGTACAACACTGATTTTGTATAACTTTTGAGACTCGGCGGTATAAAATAAGCTAATACTGGCAGCCCTGCTCGATCGTGATCTTCGCTTCGCAGCATGGTACAGTTATCTATACAGTATTGTATCTTCATACAAACGGTCGGATTGTGAGACATACCTACACGCCTCGAGTTCGGTATACACTCGGTACACAAACAGTCGTGAATGCGCCGCGGTGACGAACGAACGGTGGGATGGTTTTTTAAGCAGTTAGCGTGCGATTTGTGTATTTCATTGAAATAAATACTAATATTTACTTAATATGGCAAGGAGCAATTATAGACTATAATGTGCTGTTGTTGGTTGCGTGAACTCTTCAAAAACGCACCCAGTGATAACAGCTATACCTACTTTTCCCTCAAACAAGCGTGCGTGCGTATAAAAAGTAATTCTTTGGCAAACAATAGCAAATAATTAGCAAAAAAATATGCCACAAAGCCTGTTTTGATAAGTGTAAGAGGTCCGGAGATATACGGTTGGCTACGCTGGCTTAAGTCTAAAGTCAGCAGGACCATTCTTTTTCAGAAATTGTTATGGCAAAAAAAATAATTCTTTGGTTTAAGACGAACAAATATATTGGTTTGACCAAACTATTAACTTATGTGTGGTTTGACTATTATTTTTACTAATATTTTTGTACGTTGAAGGGAATATAGTTGTTATGAGGTTGTACTAGAGCATAATTTGGCACGGGATACAATACAAATTTTACACAACAATGATCGAAGTGAAATTGACCTTGAATGGCCGGTCCGCGAGATGTTGCACGTACCTACGTAGTTCTGGTCGTATGTAATAATAATAAATATATTCGCTTAGTATAAATAATGCTTACCGGCTGTAATAAATAATAGGCCGTTTGATTATTTATAAGTAATAAGTTATTTTATCGGTTATCTAATATAACGAACACTTCTAACTGCTGATTACATACTATATTACCATACTTTGTTTAATATTTAGGACTAGCAGGTTGTGCCCTGAGATTTCACTCGCGTAAGTCCTGATGCCGTGGTTAATCCAGGTCTCCAGCTATCTACATACCAAGTTTCATTGCAATAGGTTCAGTAGTTTTTGCGTGAAAGAGTAACAAACAGCCATACATCCACACATCCGTACATCCATACAAACTTTCACGTTTCTAATATTAGTAGGATGTTATATAATATTAGTAGGATGATAACGTGTGGAAACCCCCACGGGTCGTCATCCCACGTGGGCTAAGCGGTGGGGTGGTATGTCGGACTCGAACCGCCTAAAGGCACACGATGTTCCGTCTCACAGTCCATATTACCAATGCCTCAGGTGTACCCTTACAAGGAAATCCCTGTGAACCCTGGCAGACTTGGCCGCCTGTTAAACAACAGGCGACCCCACTGTGTTGTAGGGGATTTTATCCCCTGTCGGTAAGAGAGGCACGCGCGGAACACGGCGCCACCGTCTCGGGCCTACTTCTGCTAGGGCGCCGGATAACCCTGTCCGTCGCCCCCAGGCAAGCTCAGCCTATGAAGTTTCTTACTTAGAATAATAATGCATTATTATTCTAAGGTTTCATAATAATTTTTGGTAAAATTTACAACAGTAAATGTCATACTTCATTGATGGGTACCGCCCACTTAGTGAAGTGCCACGCCTAACGAACAACCGAATAATCGAAAATCATAGTATTTTTAGTAAGTATTCAATTTCGTATAACAATATAAGTACAACATACGTAGGTCAATGTACAAAGCCATCAAAGGAATTTGTGCTCTTTTTTGTAATTACACTAAGTACCTAAGTTTATTAAATAGGTTCTTAAGTTTTATTATTATTTTTTAGGCCATGCAGCCAAACTTAACATATCTCCACTATTTACGAGTAAGAAAGTACTGACTTTATTTTGCAAAATGCCTGTGGAAACGTTACTGCGGATGACTGGAGAAACTTCTTATTTCTCGTTTCATTTTATTTCTGTGATCATTTATAGTAATATTATTATTTTATATTAAATGGAATAGGAAAGACTTCATTTTGTATTATAAATGTAAAATCGACCATACAGCATAACCATGCAACTATCGATTCCAAGATATATGATAATAACAATCGATAATCGAATAGGTTTAATAACAATTATACACTACCGCATCCCTACCGTGAGCTGTCAAAATTATCATTCTAAATTTGATAAAGTATAATTATCGCCATCTATTGGTTGCGCGTTTATTAGTAGGTAAATAAATCCATTTCATCGCTAGGTGGCTCTAGCTATCCATAGCTTACTCGCTGCTAGCGGCATCTAGCGCCTTAAATGGCGCGGTGCCCGCAGAAACGCCCGAGTTAGGAAGGTCGCGTTTTGTTGTATGGGATGAGGTATCTGTACTAGTATAGTATTATATTATCTGTTGCACGGTCATAATTTAAGTGGTGGCAACAAAGAGTCAGTGTAGTTGCAACAGTGCATTGAGCAAAAATGATTCTCCACGAAAAGGTGCAGGCGATATAATTAAAAGAAGCTAAGTCATTCATTAGGTCATTCGAATACATCGTTGAACAAGAAGCGTTCTTCACAAAAGGCGTCACAGGTCGCCAGGGCTTTGTATGAAAAAAAAGATACATCCAAAAAGACGAAACCGGCAATAACGGCACCACATTGCGCTGCCACAGCACCACAGCAGTTGCATTAGGCCTTTTTTTCACTATAAAAATATTGTTAACGGTAGCTTAACTATTTATGTACCTAAATAACCGCCCTTAATAGAGAACAGCCATAAATAATTAAATTTAACAGTCTGTCTTAAAGATTTGAGGACCACTTAAAGATACCAAAATCGAAAAATATTAACGCTCAAATAATTTATCTAAGGTTATTACCCTGCTCAATGACCTTGAAGATTTTACTAGTATTGGTTACTTTGGCGCCGCCTACCGACAAACGACCATACTAAACAATTAAGGGCCACAGATTAAGCAAGAACACAGACACGTCGCAGAGTTGTTACCTATCGTTTTTGCCTATTTCCTTCGCTCTCTGAGAGAATCAATTAACATTTTGTACCTCTAGTTTTTGTAGTCTTATACTCTCTCTAATTAAGCACGGGTGCTACTATATGACACCTAAATATCTGATGATTACCAGGTAAGTGCTATCGGTTCTCAGTAACGGAAATAGTTAGGATGACCTAGCTTTTAAAATTTATCTAATTGAGCACGGGTGCAACTTCATGACACATTCTGAAGGTCTGATGATAACCAGGTAAGTGCGTATCAGTTCTCAGCAATGAAAATAGGATGACCTAGCTTTCAACATTTACCTAATTATGCACGGGTGCTACTACACGTTACATTCTGAAGGTCTGATGATTACCAGGTATGTGCTTATCGTTTTTCAGTAACGGAAATTGTTAGGATGACCTAGCTTTCAACATATTCGTAAACCATTCGAATTAAACAATTTATTTAACTAATGAAGTGTTTATTTCGAATACAAATAGTTAATTCTGTAATAAAAGTAATTAATAATGGTTTACCATTCTTATTAAATATTTATAATAGTAAAGATAATACGTAATTTTGAAATGGTTGTAAGATTCTATTTATGGAAAAAATATATACTTAGGTAAGTACTAAATACCTTATCTTTATAATTTTTAAGTAAATGATACTTTAAAAGTTTATATTTATAAGGAAGCCATAACTACAAGAAATAAAATATTTAGTACCTAGGTATCTTATTTATTCATCCAAAAGCAAAACGCCACCGCGCTAGCGGTGCGTCCAGCCGACCAAAACTTTTCGTGTTTAGATATTGTCGGCACTATTGTTGTCAAGGACAACGACGCATATACTCGTGTAGTGAATTCCACGCGTTTGATTGGGAAAAGATTTGGATGTAGGTACTCAACTTTAAGGAGCATCAACAATATACATATGCAACATTGTTCTTTAGATTTATCACTACATTACATCTATACTAATATTTTAAAGCTGAAGAGTTCGTTTGTTTGGTTGAAGCGGTAATCTCAGGAACTGCTGGTTCGAATTGAAAATTTTTTAAAATTTTGTGTTGGATGGACTATCCATTTAAGGAAGGCTTTATAACATCACGCTACGACAAATTCTTTAAGTTTCTTTTCTCGAATAATTTATTGATGTTTCTAGTTAGAGGTTTGGTTAAGCAAAGTCGCGTGACTTCGGCGATAAGTTTTTCGGAGAAGCGATTTGTTGTTAAGTGTTTCGTATTAGTAAATTTACGGGGACGTGGTATTAAGTGTTACACTTTTCTAAGTCAGGTAACACATCCGATTTTTGTGTAATAAAACTTTACTTAATTAACAGCCGTTTTTTATAAAAATATAGATATTTAATATTACATAAAAAGAGGTAACCCTAAACTTACTTACGGCAACGCAACCATGCGCTATTGCGAGGCAATAATAATCGTGTTTTAAGAACATTAAAGATCATTTTCGCATGCAGGGGTCGACGCTCGGAAAGAGTAGGTAATTGAAACGGTAGGTATGGACATTTTTGTAGAGAGTGATTTATCTGTTACGTAGTAATACTTAGTAATCTGTGCTTTAGGACCCAACAATTGTTTTATATGTTATGGAAACAGGTTTCCTTTTAGTGCTAAAGTTAACTGCAGACGCTGAACATCGAGTTTGGTATCCACGCCGGCACGAGTAATTGGCAACCACGCTATGAAAATTTCGGAAATTTTGGAATGTCCTGCAATAATACTAACAAAAAAAATGTGTGTGTCAGCTCCGACGCACGACTGGAGTTTATAATTTACTGCAGTCGCTCTCTCTCTCTCTCTCTCTCTCTCTCTCTCCCCCTCCCCCTCCCTCTCTCTCCCCCTCCCTATCTCTGCCCCTCCCTCCCTCTCTCCCTCCCTCCCTCTGGCTGCAGTAAAATATACTATATATTCTGTATATATTTACACATATATATAACATAAAGGTATACACATACCTACTTACATGCGTCGAGAATAAGGAGTAAACTCCAATAAAGCATAAAAAGCACAATAAAGCGTTACGCTGCCCTCCCATCACTAAATTTTACTCTTCATATTTTTTTCATACCGGGCGCCTTATATGCAAATCGATTCTTAAGGAGTAAACTCCAAAAACATATTTTCTGCCATAAGAAACTTGTAAAAAATGCTTGCGGTAGAATCTCAATTTTTGTGGACTGTTACAGAAATGGTTTTAACATTTGGTATGGTTACCAAAGAAATGTAAATGTACAGTATTATATACGTATTTACGGGAATTATCGCGATCACGAAAAGATATTACATACCTCTAAATTGCCCGACGTATCGACCAGGTTGCACTGGCCGTGGTCACAGGCTGACTGGCTCAGCGGTGCACGCCCTCCGTCGTCGACATCGTGAGGTAGAAGGTTCTTCATCCACCTCCACTTTCTTGATATTTTTGATATTTTCAATTCGCCATGTACCGTCACATACTATACTAACAGTGTCCCTATTTTGTAAGCAAACCGATGTGGCCCTATTCTAGTGTGCACCCGACTGCGCATAAAAGTGAGGTGGCATGTTTTTTATCACTGGATTCCACGCTGTAGATAATTTGAAACCATCTTCCCGATTGAAAGTTTTGTGTTACGTACAACTCTTGAGTAAAAGTGACGTTCCGTGGAGAGGACTTGCTGAAAGGGTCAAAGAACACATCGCTGCTTTGAAGAACCGACAGATTAGCAAATCAGCGATTGAAGAACATACACTCGAAGCGGGCACCAATCCAACTGCCCACCCGGCTGCGTCGTCGGAGGCCAAAGACGAAGAAAGGCTCCACAGAAGCCCAACCCCGTCAAAGGCTGCCAGACGCCGCCGAAATCGAGGAGCGCTGCACGGATCTAAGAAAATCCGTTATCTCGCACTCCTAGATATAGGTGTGCAGGCTGCCGAAGCTCACCAGCTTAGCAACAAAAGCTTCGCCGAACTAAAAGCTCTAGGCTACAAGTTCAAGCAGCCCACACCAAAGCGCGCCACCAAAAGAACGCGCTCGGAGGAGGAATCGCCACAGGGTCATGACAAAAAGACCCAAAGGCGATAGGAAGAACCCGGTCCTGACCCTCACCTAAACCAAGAACTGATTACAACGCCAGCTCCACCCACAGCCTCCTACACGGAGACAGTAAAGTGTAGTAAGGCAGTAAAGTGTAGTAAGTGTAGTAAGCAGTGTAGTAAGGCAGTAAAGACCAAAGCCGGGATCCGAGATAAGGAACCGATGACCGAGAATAGGGTGGAGGCGTTGTTTAACGCTATACTCAGCCGCACCACCGAGACTGGCCGACCGGGACAAGGATCAACATTTCGGGGAATAACTTTTAAGCCTGTAAAGGGCTGGCTCTGCACCACCTGTCATGATGCGAAAGCAAAGGCCTGGCTTGAGAGGGGAGTGCCTCCGCTAAAACACTGGAAAGGTGCATGCCTCTCACTAATTAGTGAGAAGGACATAACCAAACCTACCATAACGGTGTCCTTCATCCCCAACCCAGAGGCCAAAGACATTGACCTTGTTCTTAAGGCCATCCGGTTTCAGAACGAAGGACTGAGACCGGAACTATGGAAAATCTTTGGCAGAAGGCCCAAAAAGGACGGCGTACTCCTTACGCTGTCCATAAACGAGCACTTTGCTGAAGTTATCCGGAGTTAGGATCTCAAGGTCAATGTCAGCTGTAGGAAGGTTCTTTTCCGACTAAAAGGCGCACCTAGTGCCACCCAGTCGGCCTCAGACGTCTCCCCACCACTAGAACCTCAACCTTCCACCTCCAATACCCCTCCCTCACTCCCAAAAGCTCCCATCAAACTCCCAATCACAACACCAATCACCCCTCCCCTAAGCCCACCCTCACTCCTCCAACCCCAAGACCACCACCAAATCCCGCACCATCCACATCCACTGCAGGTGAAGGAAATAGGGTTCCCTCACACAGGGGACCACCAGGGGTGGCCAACCCCCTAGAGGTGGCAGAGGAGAATTTTCCTACTTACCAAGCATGGACACAAGTACATTTCATCAGGTAATGGTTCTGCTGTTAATTGTAGAGATGGAATAGCAGTTTTTCAGCCATTGCATGCCCCTAAAAAAATGTTACAAAAGAAAATATTGACGACCTGTGGAAATCGATAGCGATATTTATAGCTTCGCGCCAACACTATTAGCTTATAAATCCACTTAAAAGTCCTTTATTTGTTAAGGAAATTATTATGTACATAGATACAGGTAATAAAGAACCCTTAGACAACATTATATAGCGTCTCTTAGCAAATTGTACTAACCTTTCTTTGTGAAGTTTGCCATAAAAAGACGTTTTCCACTTTTACTTCGCCAAGATGCAAAACAACACACTACACAAGTTTTGTAATACATTTTAATGTTTTGAGACACAAAGAACAATGAGAATATACACACATCAATAGTGTCTAGGAATCAAGTACGTTTTAGAGTGTCGCCGCAATTGAGGATTATTATTCTATCTTTTTTGGATCGTTATTGATTATTTTTAGTGACTTTCACTGTTTTATAAAGAATTTTGGTTAAAAATAGAAAATCAACTGTCAATCAGGATTCCTATAAAAGTGTTTAATAGCGTTTTTACAAAACCATTACAATTTCTGCATCGGAACTGAAAAAAATTGCATCGATATGGAGCGATGACATCATTTGAAACGAGAAGAGATCATCTCTTCTTCTAGGTTAATTTCCCACAATTTGCAAAAATTGCAATTTTTCTAATTTTTACAAAATATAGGCATAAGTTGTTAACTTCAATATTAGGAATTAAAGCAAGAAGCCAGCCTGCAAGAGTTTCATAGATAAATATGTACTTGATCCCTAGACACCGTTGCATTGATGTGTGTATATTAAATTGTCTACAAAACAACAAATATTAGGAAAAAAATATTTCAAAACAGTTCAAGTGAAATTGTCAGTGTGCGTTAGGACCACGGGTGTACATCACAGAATTGAGCTGCTTTTTTACAGGAAGGTGGTACCTGTAGTGTACCTCAGTGTACCTTTAAGGAAATCCAGTGTACCTCTTTTGATAAAAAGATATAAAATAATAAAATATGTAAGTACACCCGCCATTCTAACGTTAGGACTGCGGGTGTACAATTTTTGTGTCTGTGATATATGTAATTTAACACTGACATTTTATCATCGATAATTTGGTACTACATTTTGTTTTTTTTTAATTTTAATATTCCATTCTGATAATAAGCCAGACCATACCATGAATATATTTATGTTGTAATAGTTTGATACTAAATTCCAATCAAGTTTGATATACTATAATTTGTCCCCACTCTCGTAATAGGGGGCATTCCTATTGTCGGCAACCGGGAACTTTTGGGAATTAAAGATGGGAAAATTTGAATGATGATGATGATGAATATGCATGTATTTTTTTTTTGTTGACTTGTGCCATCATTTGACCCTAATAAAAATATAAATACTCTTGACAATGTTCAAATAAATTTTTAAAATAACATTGAAAACATCGATAAAATTTGATCTGTTTGAACGCTGCCATATTTCGCTGGCCTTGGTTGACGTCATATGCCACGCTCAGTGTTTGTTTCATAAACTAAGTATACTTACGAAGTGTTACAGTAATTTTATACCGATTTTCAGTTGTAATTACTATTTATTGTAACTACTAGGCGATGGACAAAGTTAAAAAACCATTTTATAGGTATTGCATTGTCCCTAAGTGTAAAAACACTATAAGAAGTACACCCAATAAACTATTTTTTCCTGTACCAAGAGATGCGACAAAACGAAAACAATGGTGTAAATTAATGAGAAGAGATGAAGTATCTTTAAAATCGTGTTTATATTGTTGTGAAGATCACTTTAATGTAAGTATACTACAATTTAATTGCTGGTATAGTGTGAATTAGTCAGCAGTAATTTATGTTTGTTTTAAATATCAAGTAGAAGGCAACTTGCTTGTCTACTTAAACTAGGTAACAAAAGTCCAATAAAACTTCATGAATAGAACTAGCTATACATATCATACCTATGTATTAGATTATAATATAACATGTATTATAATAATTACCTTGCAGCTTTCACTCCTTTGACCGCGGCGAACGTAAAATCTGGATTTGATGCAAAATATGTAGTCATCGTGATTGCATCTATTTTCGGTAGATTGTCCGATTGTGTATTGACAAAACCACTTTCAGTCATCGTCCTAGATGATTTCTAATATCACTAGAATGCTTAAATTGTACTAGCTAATGGCAAAAACCACAGGAACACTAATAAAAACTATCTTCCTCCGTAACACTACGAATATCAGCGCCTATAAATGAAAGGACTTCGTATGTGACGTCATGCTTTGTATCGACCACTATTGATGCGTTTTGCAAAGTTGAATTTTGCTCCCATAATTTTCATATTTTAATTAATATTTTTTGGAATTAAATAATTGTTTAGGCATAATATCTGGACAATAAAGATTCAAGGGAAAATAATTGAAGTAAATTTAAACAACAGGCGTATTCCCTATTGGGGAGTGAATAGCTTGAGCATGTCCGGGACTCATGACAGTAACTCGAACTGGCTATTACCGGGATGACCGAGCTCTCAAATCAAATCATATTTATTTGCTAAAACACAGGTACATTGTAGGTTATTAATAATTACATTAGTCCAATCTATGTTTTACCATGCTGGTGTGCAAACATTACAGAATACAATTAATATTACCTATAATTAGCCTGGAATTCTAAGTCATATAGCGTTTACAATGTTTAATGTTTAGATTAATAATGATACACCGACATACCTACATTGTTCTTCTAGAAAATAATAATAATGATTACAGATTAAATTATAATTGTTATGCATGTCTATTATTATTCAATATTAAGAAATTAATGTCAATAGTAATGTTACAATAATTAATACCAGTTTATAGATTTAAGGTTTTGTCATCAAAATATTCTTGAATTGAGTAATAACATTTAATAACTAATAACTAACTAATCAAAAGGAATGGAGAAATAAGTCGTAGGGTCCATCCATAAATTACCTCACACGTTAGGACGACGTAAACACCCCCCCCCCTCCCCCGGGGGTTTACGAAGTGTTATATTGTGTGACAATCTTCATGACGTCACATGTCAAAATTTAAAGTATTATAGTTACCAGCAACTAACTTGGCAAGGTTTTGGTGTAGTGGGAGAAAGTTTGCGACCTCTATCGTGCCGGTGAAACTGAGGTAAATACATATATAAACTTTTTAACTGGCGCTTGTTTTGGGGTCTAGGGATCATAACTAGACCTCCTGTCAAGAAATTTTTGGAAAACTCGACAACTGGTACAGAACCAATAGTTAGACTTTTCTTCAAAATCTACCTAATAACAAATTTAAAACCAAATGGTAACAATTTATAAAAATAACAAGTATCAAAAATTCAACAAAAACAAGCGGTACAATTTAGTGCACGCAATTGTATTCGGGAGCGAACGGGACGTATACACGTTGCGGGAGGCAAGGGTCGACTGGCCGTCCAATCACGCGCTCGGAACGATCTTACCTCGTTTCCCGCGTCCCGCTTGATAACCAAAGAGAACTAAAAAATGACTTCTGCGCATCTAACGAATCTTGCAACGATAGGTGCCAGCAACTATAAACACAAATTAATATTACCTGTAAACAAAAGACTACATACGCTACTACACTTTTACAAAAAAAATGTTTAACTGCTCTTTTCAGTTCTGGATGTAAAATGCTAAATATGTGACGTCACACCAGGGAGGGGGAGTTCCACAAATGTGACCACTTGTGGCAAGGACGGGGGGAGGGGGGTAAAAATCATGAAACTCGTGTGACGTAATTTATGGATGGCCCCTTATTATAAGATTGTAACATAACCTCAGTTTTACTAAACTTCTTATGAGTCTTCTCCTTCTCTGATATTGTCAAAACTTGCAAAATTTTCAGCGAGGGATGATAAGTCTGAATATATTAATTCACTCTATTTTTATCTTGTTACATTCAATTTAAGATTGTATGTTATAATTTTTTTTATGGCATAGGGAGCAAACGAGCATACGGGTCACCTGATGGTAAGTGATTACCGCCGCCCATGGCCACCTGCAAATCAAGAGTCAGAAGTGCCTTGCCGGCCTGTAAGGTGGGAGTAGGGGAAGGGAGTTAGGAGAAAGAGTGCGGGTAGGAGGGGAGGAGGGAGAGTACAGTTAGGGAGAGAAGAGGGGGAGAGGGAAGGGTCAGGGCCTCAGGTAACCTCACTCACTCGGCGAAAAGCAGTGTAATCATTGTTTTACTGCCGCTTTTCTGTGAGGTCATGGTATCACTGTGGGAGAGCCTGCCGAAGCATGGCTCTCCCACAGTTATCATTATCGTGTCACGTCTATTCTGGTCACATATGCTATCTATTAAGCTTAGGATAGAATGTTCATATTTAGATGCCTTATGTTCTCAGCTTAAAATATATTGTCTATTTTATTGCAGCTGGAGAAAGACATGGCGAACTATCGTAAGTACAAAATGGGATTCAGCCAACAAGTTCTCATGGCGAAAGATGCTGTGCCTTCTAAATTCCACTGTCAGGAAGACCACGGGCAAAGGATAAGTCACCCTTCTCAAAAGGCATTTGTTAAATATAGAAGGTCACAACTGATTCAAGAAAGGGAAGACATTCAGCCATCTGCAGCTATGGACGATGACCTCAGTGAAACTCCTGCAACAAGAGGTATATAAATTAAATAAAGTTACTTAAAATATTATATTAAGCGGCGGCGGTTTGAACTCCACCCGGAATCTGACTCAAATCCACTCCTATCAAGCGTGAAGCTTAGCTAGGAAGGTGTAGCCCGCGTTGGTAAAAATTTATCTGTATATTTCTGCGAGTTTATTAGTAATCACAGCCTAAGAAACAAGAGTGAGACCTATTTTAAGAAGTGAATTTAATGTAAAGGAATCAACTCCTTATTACACAAATAAAAGAAAGTTATATTAGTTTCATATAAACTTTATGTTTTTATTTTACAACCTTTTAATCTGCCGCCAAAATCTTATCTGACACTTTATATTGTACCATATAGTATAGACTATATTCACAAACTATAATACCCTTAAGTAACAGTTATACCAAATAGTTTTAATAACAATAGTCACAAATGTAAACATGAGATATTGCATTGACCTTACAGTTCGGCCATCCTGTCTAAGTGAGTCCTCTCACTTTCACAAAATAGTAACTAACTTTAATGTAAGTAAATACAAACTTTAATGACATTCCTACAATTGTCTTAAGTACTTATCTTACAAATCTTTTTTTATTAAATAATAAAATTAAGTAATAATAATAATATTCTTCACTATGAAATCAATCTCTTCTCACGGATCACAACCTAGATTAATTCGCAAATTATAATCAATATTTCAGAATCTATTTCAGTACCTTTTCACTTTCTGAAAATCTTGCTTGGTTTGTCACAATCTACGGTCATCAGTGCGGCATCAAATGATACCATTCGCTATCAGCACTAACCGCTCATGACAAACCGTGCTCGCATCATAAGTCTCATTCATTATCTTACAATCATCTGTGCGGCATTGATATCTCAATGCCATTCAATATCTGCACTGATTGCTCATATACACAGTCAAATTTTTATCAAAACTCTCAACAATGGCATGTTTTTTTTTGTTTTGGGCAAATTATAAAAATTATAACAAAACAGTACTAGGGTATGTTAGCCTACAGTAATTGTTGCTTACTTATCTATGCAATTAAAGATTTATTCATTCATCAGCTATATCGGTACTTTCGTCTTGATCACTATTGGAGCTCTCACTAGTAAAACCCTTGAAGTTCATCCAAGGATGAATCTTATCTAAAGCAACAGTATTTTCGTATCTTCTGTTCCCTTTTCTCTTTAAAGGGGTATCCTCAATAATCCTATCATTGGGTAATATTTTTAAAATGCGGTAGGGACCCTGGTATTTCGGAATGAGTTTCTTTGATTTCCTGACGTGTTCTTTATCAATTACGGTACGTTCAACCGTAACAAGGTCACCTTCCTTATACGTAGTCTTAACTTTCCTATGTTTGTCGAACTGTCTTTTATCTTGTTGTTTCTCTCTATTTTCCCTAGCATCTGACTTTAATTGCATTAAATTGTCACCGTCGAGACGTTCTGAAGCCTCGGTGATGACGTCAGTTGATAAATTCTCAGACGCATTTATTAGTTTACAACCAAACAATAGTTCTGAAGGGCTTTTGCCAATAGTTTTATTTATAGTGGTATTAATCCCTAATTGTATATCTCCTATGTGATCGTCCCATATATTGTCATTTCCACCGTGACATTTAGTACTTAATGCATTAGAAATAGTACGGTTGAACCTTTCGACCTGTCCATTCGCTCTTGGAGTAGCAACTGCGTTTAAAATGTGTTTTATTTTTAATTTGGCCATAAAATTCTTAAACTTTGCACTGGTGAAACATGAACCACGATCGGTTATGAGGCGATTAGGTACCCCAAAATAACTAAAGTGTTCTTTAAATACCTTGACTGCTGTTGTTGATTTAGTATCTCTAACAGCGCGTATATTAATATATTTCGTAAAGGCAGTGGCGTAGCTACCGTAGGGCTAGACGGGGCAGTGCCCAGGGGCCCCCGAGCTCAGGGGGCCCCTCGGCCTCTGACTTACAAACTATAAATTGAACTAGTGAAAATTTCTCCCACATTCGGAATATAAATAAACCAGATTTTTTAGAACCAGAAGTTAGCAGGATCAGGTTTGTGTGAGTTGTGACTAAACCACTATTTATATTAAATTGCGTACATGAACAGGGGCGGCCCTAGGGCGGTGAGAGCGGTGATAATTTACGGTGAATACTTACGAGGTCTTCTAAATACTTCTCCTCTATCATACTGAATTCGACTGACGTGACACTAATGAAGAAGTTGAAGTACGAGAAAAACAATATTTTGTTAAAGGGAATCCCCTTTTCAGTTCAAGGGCAAAGTTTCAAGGGCAGTTCACTACAGGCTATTGAAACTTGGACAAACTACAAACCGACCCTCTCAACGTGACTACTTAAAATTGACTTCTACCAATGACATTAACAATTTGACAGTTTTTTTGGGCTTACATGGCGCCCAAATATGGTCGGAGTCGTTGACGACCCGTAATCTGCGATACTGTGGTGTCAGCAGTACCGGCCTAGTACATGTGGTGCCCTTAGGCAAATTTTGGGGTACTATACATATATATAAATATAGGCATGTACGTGCATATTATACGATAATTTAACATTTTTAGATGATTGTATTTTCTTTGATAACTAAGTATTCGTCATACAATTGAATGCAATTTTATTAAGTTTGCTAAGAAATCATAAAAAAAATTACTTTAATCTCTCGAATACAATTTGAAAAAATGATATCTCCCCTGGCGTCATAGACCCCCTACCAACTAGGCATCCCTAAACAGAGCTTGGTTTTGCCCCCCTCCCCCTCCCCTCCCTAAGGCCGGCCCTTGGCGTACACAGCGGCGATGTCCGTCAGAGTCATAAGATAGTTCTGCCCCATGGGACCTAGAGGTGTCATTTATCAATGGCGCAAGGAGGCACTAGGTCAAGGAATCGAGGCGCGACGGTCCCGGCTTCGCCAGGGCCTAATGGCTGAAGGGAAAGAACGACTACAACGACTGAGCGTAGGGCACGCCACAATTGTGGTGGGAAGAGGCGGGAGGATAGGCTGGAAAGTTTAGCGGTTGACGCAGGTACTAATCGGGCCCCGAAGGGGTATGCGAGGGCCATTAGCCGAGCAACGATGGCTCATTGGTCAGCCCGACTGGAGACTCCACGTGCTGGATTTGCCACCGTGGAGGCGTTTCAGCCGGACATCGTCGACTGGGCAGCACGGGACCCTTTCCTTCCAACTGACGCAGGTTTCTACCGGGCACGGCTGCTTCGGGAAGTATCTGTACTCGGTCGCTAGGAGGGAATTGAGTCCCGCCTGTCACCACTGCGACTGCAGTGAGGACTCAGGTCAGTAGATGCTGGGGGTTTGTTCCGCCGCAGCGTCAGGCCTTCACTGCAGTCATCTGAGGGGATCTTCCGCTACCCCGTCATACGCTCCATGGCCAGTAGCTATAGGAATTTTACCGCAGTTGCAACTTTATGTGAGGAAGTCATCTCGCAGAAAGGGGATGCGGAGGCGGAACGGGTGCGGAAGAACGATCCGCCGAAGAACCGGGCGCGCTTACCAGCACCTCATGCCACCTAAAGTGTGGCCGCGGGTGGACGGGTCGGACGCTATAGTGGTCAGCCGCTAGGAGGTGACGTCCACGTGTGCCTGAATGTCACCTAATTGAGATGTTTACCCAAAGGTGGTGCCCGCGCTTTTGCGGACAGGTGCTAGGAAGGGTCCGGATCCTTCCTATTTTAGGCGCAGTGCGGCACACCACGTGGTTTTCAGACGGTTCGATTCCGACACACCGCCCCACCGAAAACCCCGGTGGAGTGAATTATCGATCAAAAAAGGTTTATAAAACTTGGGAGTGTAGAGTTTCTAGCCTTGCTGCTGTTCGCTTTGAATACCCTTCACTTCGTGATGTCCTTCTGAATCTTCATAAAGAAACAAATGACTAATTTACAGCATCAGCGATTATACAGTAGGTACATAGAGCAATTTGATTTAATATTTACAATGTTTGCCTGGCCAAACGCTTTACAATAGCTAAAAAAATTCTTGGAATTTGTGAAACAGAGACGAGCCTCTTCATTTGCATTAATAACAAATAAGCTAAGGAAATAGCATCTTAGGTTAATATAGCAGTATTTTTTAAGTCAGTGATCAGGCGTTACCGGACGCGACGGAGTGATACAAGCAGGATGGAGAGCATTTTTTAACGCGGATGAGCAGAACAATTGCTATGTCAACCGCGAAAGACTGCTTGCTGCTCAGATACACCTTAAATATTTATTTGTTAGATATATCTAACACCATTTATAATCACTGCTGCATAGTATAGGAACACAAAGGATTTGAATTAATAGGGGCGCCACTTTGAGGTCTCGCATCACCTAAAAATGTAGCTAGGGCCGCCACTGTTAACTTGAATATGGAGTACGACGAACCTGGATTACGACTAATCTGGAGTACGTTGACTTTGGAACACGATACACGACGAATACGGAATAAACGATTTTAAATAGTTTAGTTGGGGCCCTAGTTTATTTTTTGCCCCAGGGCCTTTGGTTACCTAGCTACGCCACTGCGTAAAGGCATCTATTATGACCAATAAATAAGTGTTTAGTCTCTTTGAGCGAACAAACGGACCGAAATGATCGGCATGCAGTGTGTGAAACGGTTTCTCTAGCTTAGGTATTGGGTGAAGCATACCTTCCTTAGGACCACCAGGTGCCTTATGATGCGCACACTCTAAACAGGCTGCTACATATTTCTTGGTAAACTTACGCATTTTTGGAAACCAAAATGCGCCTCTTAGTCTACTTAATGTTTTTTCATACCCAAAATGACCTATGTCATCATGGTTCATCCGCAACACTTGCCATCTGCAACCCCTCGGAACTACCCATCGCAACCCTTCGTCTAAAACCCTATATACATGTTTACCCTTCATGTGATAATTTTTACGAACGTCCACGACAAAGTTCATCTCATCATCTTCTAATATGTTTCTTATGCGTCTTATTTCACTATCGTCACCCTGTACAGTGGCGATCATGTCTCGAATGTCTATGTGCAAAACATCAAGGGCATTTTCCGTATCCCCATCGCCAAATTCAGTCACAGGACCACGACTAAGTGCATCCACGTGAGCCATACGTGTACCTGGTCTATACTCAATTTCGCAATCGTACTCCTGAAATTGCACCCACCAACGAGAAAGTCGAGGTATTAAAGGAGGTCATTCATTTTGGGCCCAAAAGTCAAAGTGCCGGCCAGCTAAAAAAAATTTGGTATTATTGTAGGGGAGATCAATCCGAGCATTTTTCACTATGACACCAAATCTCTACTACCACTCCTTCACCTGATATTTTAAGTAGAAAAAACAGATTTTTAGGCATTTGATTAAAAAGCTTTTTTATCTTCTGGTGAAAAACGTGCTGTGCTTTTGTTAGGATGATGCCGTACAACTGAGACTAGTATCACATTTAACCTTTGTGAATGTTAATTCCATCATTTATCGACTGTGTAGAAAAAAAAAACCTATTTAGAGCTTAAAAAAAGTTATAATTATGTCAAATAATCTAACGGAAAGTAAATGCGCGGCAATACCGCAGGCGCAGGTAAAAAAGCCGACGGAGGATTTGTGCTCACAAGCCGCAGCTATTTTTCGCGTACTATCTACTTGAAGTGTTTACTTAAAATACACATTGTATTCAGTGTCGTGAACCTATTGGAAATAGGAGGAGCTATTCTTGGGCTTCCAGAGAAGAACACTACACTGATATCGCGCAGATTATTATTACCGAACTGATTCAAACCCGAGACTAGCTTCAATTTTTTGAACGATCGAAGCCTCTTTTTCGCGAATGCCTCTTGCAGGATTTTATGCCATTATATCTAGGTTACGGTCACATGAATTGTCAAGACGTAGCCCGGACAAATCTCACTGTGCCGGAGGTGCCTTTTGGAAATCCCGGAAGGTCGTTAGAGAAAAGAAAGCCAATCGTTATTTGCGATGGAACTTATATATATAAATTCAGAAAAGCACGAATTACCTTTTCCAGAGAGAGTCATATAGTAATCATAAATATAGGAACCTCGTCAAGCCCTTTACTCCCTTTACTCGTACATCTGATGCCCATATCATGAATAATATTTTATAAAATGAGACTGATAAAGGTGACGGAGTTTCTAATTGGTTTTTCCGAAAAGGCGACATTTTAATACTCAATCGGGGCTTTAGAGATGCTGCAGAGACATTACGAAGTCACGGCTATTCTAAACAGATGCCTGAAACACGATATGCAAATGAAACCCATTTTACATATAGTCTTGTAACTATCACCCGATAGGTGGTGGAGGTAATTAACGGAGGATTTAAAAGAGATTTCCGGCTTCTAAGAAATATTTATGTTAACCTCTCAAGACCGTCAATATTATGATGGAATTAACATTCACAAAGGTTTGAAGTAATACTAATATCAATTCTATGCGGGACATCATCGGGGATTATCTCCGCGACAGGTCCATATCGTATAAGGGTCGGAATGGCGAAGTTTGTCGAAGGGAGGTCACATGCGGGGTTCCCCAGAGGTCGGTCCTAGGACCTTTGCAGTGGAACCTCGCGTATGATGCCTTCCTGAGGACCAGCCTTCCCCCAGGATTGAGTTTAGTCTGTTACGCGGACGACACTCTGGTACTAGCTGGGGGGCATGGCTTCCAGAAAGTCCTGGAGCTCGCCGAAATACCTCGGCCTCAGCCTGGACAGCTCTTGGAGCTTCGAGGAGCATTTCGAGCGGATGATCCCTCGAGTTCGCGGGGAGGAAGTTCGCCGCCTCTACTGCACGGTGATACGATCCAAGGCCCTCTACGGAGCGCCGATATGGGCCAAGCACCTATCGGCCTCCTCCCGCTGCCGAGTTAAGCTCAATCAAGCGCAGCAGGTAGCGGCCATTAGGATCGTACGGCTATCGCACAATTTCATCAGAGGCGGCGACAGTCCTGGCACGTTTCCCGCCTTCTGATGTCCTGGCGGATATGGACGCGAGGGTCTATGAACAGACTTGCGCGATCCGCCGGGGTGAGGGTGGGGAAGACCAGGACGAGCTCGAAATGCGGTGGAACGCTCACCGACAGGCACCGGCACAGGCACCGGTTCTGCCTTACCTCGAAGCTTGGGTAGGTAGAGAGAGAGGTCGCGTCACCTACCGATTGACGCAGGTACTCACTGGGCATGGTTGCTTCGGTGAGTACCTGAATCGGATTGGACGCGAGGCGACTGCACAATGCTAGCACTGCGGAGCCGACTGTAACTTCGCCCAGCATACTCTGGAAGACTGGCCCACGTGGGCGTCTAAACGTGAGGTCCTGGTCGACCAAATCGGACGAGACCTGTCCCCACCAGCAATCATAGCTGCCATGCTGGCGGGTGTGGAGGGCTGGGCGCAGTTGTCTCTTTCCGTGAAGCTGTAATGCTTAAGAAAGAGACCGCTGAAGCAGGAGAGGGCCGATCCCGAGCGTAGAGGACGTCGGCAGCGGTATCAGCCGTCGACGGGGCCGCAGGCTGCCAGAGAGTGGGGACTTCTGGTGGCAGATTCATTGCTGCTGTAGGCGATAGGATGGCGGCCCGATTGCATTTTGCGATCGGGTCGCAACACACATTGATTAAGGCCGATAGGCGTGGGGAAGCCTGCTTTCCCCGGGATAGGGCTTGGCTAGGCGCGGCGTCGATCCGGGGGGGGGGGGGGCTGAAATAACATGTTCCGGGTCCTCCCCAGACCAGGGCGCCTGAGACCGGCTGTCGGGGTGGTTTTTAGTGGAAACACCACATACTCCTGGCTCCTGCGTCCCTGAGGAGCCGGAGATCCGAAGGGATTTTCTACCCCATCAACAAAAAAAGGCCATCACCCTCACAAACACATATCACTTTTTTCATCAGAATATAAAAATAATTTTTAATCAAGTACCTAAAAATGAGATTTTTCTACTTAAAATATCAGGTGAAGGAGTCGTAGTAGAGATTTAGTGCCATAGTTAAAAATGCTCGGATTGATCTCCCCTACAATAATATAAATTTTTTTTTCGCTGGCCGACACTTTAACTTTTGGGCCCAAACTTGTATGAAACGTGAATGACCTCCTTTCTTTTGGTCAGAGTAGTACGTAGCGCATTACAGTCCGTAACTATCTTAAATTTTATCCGTAATAGATAAACTCGAAAACGGTTAAGAGATGCAACCACTGCGAGAGTTTCTAACTCAAACGAGTGAAATATCTGTTCGTCCGCTGTAGTTTTGCGACTATAGTACGATGTTGGCCTTAACATACCGTCTAAACCTCGTTGCCTAAGGATGCCCGCTATACCCACTTTTGAGGCATCTGTGTGCAATTCTGTTTCTAATTCGGCATTGTACAAAGCTAGAATAGGATGTTCGACTAGTTTATCTTTTAATTTATTAAAAGCTTCTACCTCATTACTCGTCCATTTCCATTCGAATTTGGATTTTAAAAGGTCTGTCAATGGGTGAGCTATACGAGCGAAATCCTTTACGAATCTGCGGAAAAAACTGGCTAAACCGATAAATCGTCTAACATCGTGTACATTCCGTGGAACTTAGAAATCCCTAATAGCTAAGGTTTTACGTGTCCCGGAACGTATTCCTTCATCGCTTACATGAAATCCAAGAAACTCGAGCTCAGTGCAAAAGAAATTACACTTTTTCATCTTCAAAGTTAGTCCTGCGTCTTTTAAAAGCCCTAAAACCTCATCTAAACGAGCGATACCTTCATCGAAAAATCGCGCTGGAATCAATACGTCATCCATGTACACGATTGCATAGCTGATGTTTGATAGTATCTTGTTCATTGTCCGTTGAAAGACAGAAGGCGCGTTAGCTAAACCAAAAGGCATGCGCTTAAATTGATACTGCCCGTCAGGAGTTACAAAGGCAGTTTTATCCTGGGACTGCGCTTCTACACAGATCTGATAATAACCGGAAGCAAGATCTAAACTAATGAATAAGGAGTTCCCAGACAATCTATCTAACTGATCATCAATCAAGGGTAACGGGTAATGCTCTTTCTTAGTTTTATTATTTAAAGCACGATAATCGACGCATAGTCTACTTTCTCCTGTCTTTTTCTTAACTAATAGAACAGGACTTGCATATGGTGAGTTTGACTCACAAACGATGTCTGCGTCGATCATTTCCGTTACCATTGATTTGACCTGTTTGCGTTCCGGAAATGAGTCTTTACGGGCGATAAAGTACTGGTTGCACGTCATGTAAATCAATTTTCATTTCGACTACGTTAGTTAATCCTAACTCTTTCAAATTATCCGAAAAACATGTTTCATATTTTTTTAATAAATCTTTTAATTTGGCATCCTCTGCCTGGTTAAGTTGTTTCCCATAGTTTATAGCCGCAACAGCCTCAGCATTTGCGAGATCCAACTTGTTTACTATCATACTTTCTCTACTACAAAGAGCTCGCGTAATCAGTATATTTTGATGTAGTAATATACATTTTTCACTAAAATTTTGCACCAACAATACAAGATCACCGTTATCTATTTCATATTCGCCCGGCATCAAATAAAAGTCGTAAAAAACCGCTGACGCATACCGTGCCCGAATAGTTGTTAGAGCAAATGACAGGTAATGGAAACATTTCTTTAGGTGGAATCGTAACGTCATACTTCAGTATTAATTGTATTTTCACTGAATGATCACGGGTAAAAATTAACGAATCAGTAGTTTTAGTTACGATAATTCCCTGTTTTTCGGTGACATTGTGACCAATCAACATTGAATACTTAATAACACTATCATCAACAATATACGCATTAACTTTTTCTGAAATATTTTGTATTTCGATTAGCACGTTTGACACACCTAACGGTATCACGACATTAGTACCTATACCTCTCATAGTTGGTATGTGATGTGGGTTTAGTTTTAAGGACATTAAATACTTGGAGTCACCGCAATTATTCGTTTCAATACGCATTACGTCTTTATCTTCAGGATTACTTATTTTGCTAACGTGTTCACCAGGCAATCTAGGACAGACAACTAATAGTCGTATGACCTATTCTATGGCAAACATTTATATTACATTTACATTTTAAAATCTTTTTAGTGCATTTAAAGCTAAAATGTCCAGGTTCCTTACAATTGTAGCACACATATGCCTGAGGTCTCGCAATCCTGGCTTCGTTGCTGTTCACTGTCTGCTTAAAACTAGTGGTGGATAATGACGTAATCCTCGTATTGTGTTTATCATAGCTAGCTTTTGATTTATCTGCCTCACCTGGATGTTGTTTAATTGACTGGAAATATTTTAAAACCTGCTCCGGCTCTTGACATTTTGCTGCCTTAGCCCCTAACCTCAAAGACCTCAAAGAATCGTCTAGTCCGTACAATAAACAATCAACAGCTCGTTTACCCCGTATTTCACAACGGTTTAGTAAGTTTATTTTCTCATAATAGTAATGTTCCAGCGAATCATTAAACTTCACGCGTTTTCACAATTTCGGTAAGTAACTCTGCGTAGTCGTCACTACTCGGAAAGGACTCTTCCAACTTGACCTTCCATTCTATCCACGAAAATGACATTGTTGGGAGAGCTTGGTACCACATTTTCGCGACACCTGACAATTTCGGCAAGGCGTAATGAATAACCTGATCGTCGCCCCAATTATAAAACTTTGCACACTCATCGACTTTATTAATCCACATGTGAATGGTTTGGCTTTTAACCATGGGGTCAAATTCAGGTATTACGTTTCCTAACATAGGAAATTTATTTCCTTGAGGTCTACTACTTAAGGCCTCTACTAATGTGGATAAAAACGCTTGTGTGTCATTGCTGAAAGTATTGAAACCACTCACGTGACCTGAAGATATGTTGCGTCCGCTGCTGTCTCTCGACCTCGCATTGCAACCTCGCTTTCCATGACCGCGTGGCGTGCCGTCGCTGCTGCTCACTCTCGCGCTACGATCTTGCTTGCTGCGTTTCCTACTACTCCGCTTCATCGCTGGATTACCGCTACCGCAATGTTTGTAGTGATGCACGCGACTGCGATGCCGCCTGCGACTATGACTTACGTATTTCACACAAGAGCGACTGCGTCTGTCATCCTTCGAATCCATAGAACTAGTTGTTGATCGCTGCCTCAACCGTTTTTCAGAAGAAGTTCTCGAATTGGTCTTGCTCCGATCACGACCATGATTTTGCTTATTAAGCCTTCTATGTATAGTTCTATGCTTGCTGCGACGCCTTTGTTTACCTTTCGTCACCATTAATTACATCCATTTTCAAAACTAGTGATATATTATTACATCAATATGTAGCAACTTTTTTTCTTGTAGGTTTAGATATTTATTAAAATCGTGGGCGTACTTAGTTTATCCCACTTCTGAGATAAAAGAATCAACTTTTTATTACTCGAATAAAAGAAAGTTATATTAGTTTCATATAAACTTTATGTTTTTACAACCTTTTAATCTGCCGCCAAAATCTTATCTGACACTTTATATTGTACCATAGAGTATAGACTATATTCACAAACAATATTACCCGTAAGTAACAGTTATACCAAATAGTTTTAATAACAGTAGCCATAAATATAAACATGAGATATTGCATTGACCTTACAAATGAAGGTTGTCATTAAAAAATTCCTGTCATAAAGCCTTCTTATATAGTCGCATTCTTATCTAGGCTCATTACGTCATATGTATAGTACACATACAATGATTTAATATATCGGAATACTAGTGTAAAAACACCGGATACGTTCTGAAATATTACTTAAACTTCAGAAGAGGAAAAACCCTTATTACTTTGATGGATATCAATTTGAAGTAAGTATTACTACATGTGTACTTTTGAAATTGTATTTTTAAAGTTACTAATTTATATTTTACGTTTCAGTTTTAAGTCTACATGGACAAATGTGTACCTACCTACAGTAAAAGAAAATTGTTTAGTTAAAAGAAATCGAATGAAACCTAATTTCTACCTTTCAGATTCGACTGCCAGGCGAATATACTCCAGTAGATGCCTATAAAGCTCTTTTCATCTTTGTACATTATCGCAAAAAAATCTGTTTAAAGTGAATACTTCTTTAGACACGTTTGTGCACTTTGGCTATGGGGAAAAGCACAGAACTCTTGACTGTCACGCTAACAGTACATATATAGATCCAGTAGAGGGCGCTAATCTAAACCTTGAGTTCTGTCAGCTCCTTATTAATTAATGTCACCAACCTGCTAATGTAACGTTTTAAGTTCGTGGTTTAGTTTTCACTTCTGTCGGTAGTCATAACTGCGTATTTTTTTTAAACCGTAAGTGTAAACTCAAATGGGTAGACAAAAGTTGTAGATCATGCAATTACCTACAATAATTGTTCAGATGAATATTTCCTATGAATCGGCAAAACGGCAAGTCATAGCGTGGCCAAACGTCAGAATGACATCATACGTACTTCGTGGTTATGTGTAAAGTGTAAATGGAACATTCAGAGATATCCAAATTGTTGCCTTACGACTACATAGATCAAAATACACCAATATAATCAGGCGAGACATGCATCCACGTCTTGTTCAAGAAAATACAGACGAAGTCCTAAATATTTTATTAGTGTCATGATATGACTGATGTTAATATTAAGACAGCCAAATCTTAGCATTGTTTTTTTTCTTTATTTATTAACATAATCCATTACAACTAATTATTATTAATAAATTATGAATTTTTAGTAAGTACTTGTGAAATACAATAGTCAACACACATTAAAGATTAGAGAAAACAATATTTTGACATTATTTTACACGTTTGTTTCGCTTCAGATACTTTTCAAGATACATAAGTACCTATAATAATTTTATCACAATATCTATATTACCGATATTAGTTGATATTATCTACTTTTTCATTACATTATAGATACAAACGGTAAGCTAAACGGTTCGGTTTTAAGAAAGGGTTAAATTGTGATACTAGTAGTTATAGCTGAGTTATAGATTTTTTGTAAGTTTCACTATATTTTTGGCATTATCTAAACGTAGATTCGGCATATTTTTTTTGAGTTGGCAACATTGGCCATGGCGTCAGCATATGACATCACGCCTAAGTAAATATTGCATTGCACCTTTCGTGAGTAAAAAATGAATACCAAAGTTTACAAGTGGTGTGCCGTTCCTCTGTGCAAAAACACATCGAAAGCAACACCTAACAAAGTGTTTGTTTATGTTCCTAACAAGAAAACAATGAGGGATGAGTGGCTAAAGCTCGCACGGCGAGACCCTACGAGTGTAGCTTTGAATTCGGCAATTTATTTTTGTGAAGACCACTTTGATGTTAGTATTTACTATAGACTGATCAGTGGGTAAACCAAAATCTACTTACGTTAATTACTTTGTCAACAGGTACAAGCTCACGATCAGATATGTCAGTCTTGTTGGGCTGTGGCATTAAACGCATCAAATGTTTCTGTACCAAGTCAAGAACCCTTAACAGGCTCTGGTTCGGGTCATCGGAGGCAATTGTGTGTTTGCTGTAGAATTTCTCTTTTGAAAATTAGAACTCATAGCCCCAACAGCGATTCAGAGCGGGAGAGATGTGTAAGAAATGTTGTCATGCAACGGATTTACCCAGTTGAGGTAAGTTTTTCTTATTTCATGAGTCAACAACTTAAGATAGTTCCCTTTTTTACATGACTACCCAAAAAAGGAATGAAAAAGGCCTTCTTTTTTACATTTCGTGTGATATCTCGTTTCCAGTACGTGTTTCGTCATATGAGAGAGCAAAAAGCATAGCATTAGGCAGCTTTTTGTTCTCCATTAACTTACCTACAAAATGAGACCTCTTCAAAGTCGCTAAGTGCTTTTGTTTAACAACAAATGAAGGTCAAAGTTAAAAAAAGCGTTTTTTTTTCAACATTTAATAACTTGTTTCTGAAATTGTAGCTTGTGATGATATTATAAAGTGCTATAAATTGCAGCGAGATGGGTTTTAACTTTTTGAATTATTAACGATATTTTTTTTTGTCCCTAATTGCAAAATGCGCCATTCTTTCTAAATTAGTAAAACTAATAGGATCAGCTACAAAAAAATAAAATACTATCTATGTTTATGAGCCCATTGGAATTTTTAAGAAATATTGATATTAACCGATTTCATAACGACATTTTGAGGTATACCTTTTTTTTTACACTACGTATACTGCTGCTGCTGCTACTGCTGATTACACCCAGACGCAGAACAAATGATCATCCTCATCACGTAATTATTTGTCCTGGGTTAGGGAATCGGACGACCTCTGGCTCAGCAGCCAGGATCACTAACCACTAGACCAACAAAGGAAATACAATTTATTTTTTGTTTCAGTTAACAGTGTCTGACAGGATCTGTCATCCTTGTTGGCAAAGAACTGATAGGCGAGCCAATCGAAATGTGGAGAGAGGTAATGATAGTAAAATTGAAATACAGAATCCAGAAAGAACAATCCTTCTTGCAGATTTGGAACTGGCTGCTGAATCACATTGCTTTTTGCCTTGCTGTGACTCCGAAAAAAGATTTATGATTCCTAAATGGCTCAGAGTACATTTGCAGACTATAATTTATAATATACACATACAAACTGATGTGGCTAATCTGACATTGTTGTGGAATGTCAGATTTGCCACATTCATCTATGAAATGTCAATTTCAATTATACTTGGAGACAATATGTCCGTTCATTGTTTTACAGCTAGTCATATTGAAGACTCTGCTTCCTCTGTAAGAAAGGAGATTATATTTAGAGCTAATGTCAGGTGACACACAACAATGAATGGCTCTAATACAGTTGAAGTGTGCACTGATAAACCCAGCAACCTTAAAAAAGTCTTAAGCCGACAATAGCTTATTTAGTATGAAGAGACAAAATAAAAAACCGGCATATAAGCCCAAAAGCAAAGTGGTAACCGAGTAGGTTAGCACATTGCAAGGTTAAGTAATACTAGCCAGGTCAGTCTTAGGATGGGTGAACATTCTTGACATATTGAAACCCCGCCGTGCCTCAGAGAGCACGTTAAGCCGTCGTAGTTGGAGCCCTGAAGACGAAAGTTCGACAACCTGGTCTATATACTATACAATTTCGATATCGCTTAGTACTTGGGTTGCCGAGGTCTGACGGCATTCGTTTCACGTAAAATATCGAAGTTCGGCCGTATCGTAGTTAGACTTAAAGCCGACCCCAATTAAGTTGGTCAAAAGGCGCGGACGAAGATGCTTAAACGACAATGACTTGAAATGAATGCAAAATCTCGATGCGATGAAACAGTATTAATGTAACCTCATTGTCGGCTGAAGGATTGTGGGTTGCTGTTCACATGAGTTTAGCCTGGTAATTAAGCTGGGCAAGGTGTGACAATGTTATTCACACAGCTCAGTTAGCAGATAAAATTATATTACATATGAAGGTGATGATTACAGCTGAAAAATAAATATTTACGAAAAAGAAACAAGCTGTTTGTTATTTTCAAAACTGATTTGATACTAAACTAATTATGTTATTGGTTTCTACATAGCTTTAGCTAATATATAATAATATTTTTAATGCAATATTACAATGTCCATTTCTTGCTCGAAGTCCCATACAAAGCTGTCATTATGCTTTGAGTATTATCAATTTATACGATTATTTTATGAAGATATTGGCTTTTATAGCTTTTGGCCGTGGCTTCGCTTGCGTTATTTACTTTTCTATCCCCTAGTATTTGTTTTTTGGATGAAAGATACTTACCCTATGTCCCTTTCTGTTTCTGTTGATGGAATTATGTGTATACAAAATTTCATGATTTACGGTTAAGTAATTTATGTGTTGTAAAATTGTTATTTTAAGTCAACTGTAATTAGGGTTATGTACCCTAAGTGTAAACTACGGGACCCTATTAGTAAGCCTCGCTGTCCGTCTGTCTGTCTGTCTGTCTGTCTCATGAACTGTAAAAGGTAGACAGTTCAAATTTTTACAGAATGCGTATTTCTGTTGCCGCTATAACAATGAATAGGGGACTCCCCTACAACAACAGGGCAACAAGTAGATACATTGTATTAAATCTTGTATAATTGGGCGGAACCCTTCATGCGCGAGTCGGACTCGCACTTGGCCGGCTTTTATTTTGTAACGAAAAGATTAAGTGTACATGTGTCGCCAACTATAATTTTCTTCTGCCCTTAATTGCATATTATATTATAAATACATATTTTCAAAAACTTTTACACGTCAATTAGTTCCAATAAAACTAGATGATACCAACGTAAACAGATTTGAAGACGATCTAATGTTTAATTAAATCTTATCTTGTTTTAGATGAGACTAAAGATTCTATTACATCGCCTGGAGCTAGTCAACATGACAAGGTGGTCGAGAGGGAGGCACCGCAGACAAGTAAAGATGCTCCCATGGAAATCATTGAGGTAACTATTGCTCGTGTTTACTCTAGAACATTTACCTTTTTAAGACCTCCTAAATAAACGAGCTACATCGAATTAGGCAGGATGAGATAGAAAACGATATTTCTACACAATTTTCCAAAAACAGACTATAATGTCTGATGCTGATGGCTGAGGCTGAGGGCTGATGGGCAAAGACCTAGAAATAGAATTGTTCATGAACTGTAATGCTGTTGATATTTTTTGCATCACTGAACATTGGTTAAAAAGCGATCAGTTCATGTTCAATTTTGATAACCACCAATTTTGATACTTATAAATAAGCAATTTAAATTTAAAGAGCGCCATGACATTGTTAGTTTATCGGTTGAACGAACTGTAGAAATAGCCTGTATAGAACTCAAGCGTTTTATTTTAATTAGCGTATATAGACCTCCTTCAGCTTTGTATGATTGTTTTGAGTGTGTTATGGATTCAGTATTAGATAAAGTAACAAAATCTAAAAAAAAAGTAATTATTTGTGGTGATTTTAATATTAACTTATTTATTAGAAAATTCTGGTTTAGCGACTAAGTTCAGGACACTATTCCAGTCATATAATCTGAAGAACTTGTTTTTGGAGCCTACACGAATCACAGCCACTACAGCCACATGCATAGATAATATATTCACAGATGTTGTAATTAAAGATAAGAAAATAATAAATCAGATTCTGATCATTGCGGTCAACAAATTTATTTTTACAATAGGAACGAGAAAGTGGCAAAGAGAAATGTTGTGGCAATACCTAAAACTGCCAAACGTTTTGAAAATTTTAAAAATAAACTAGAGATAGCTTACAACATACTATTTTTAGATATAGATTCCAACCCTAATACTTCCTTCAATGTTTTTTTTTTGATACATTTTGTTCAGAATTTAATTCAGTTTTTACACCCAAAACGATTGTAGTTAAAGGTAATGCCACATTTAGTGAATAGGCTACTATAGGTTTACACAAGAGCAGAAAGCGACTTTATGAGTTATATGATGAAATAAATTACAATAATAGTGAACCATTTCACATATATGTCAAAGAATACTCTAAATTGTTTAGGAAGCTTTGTAAATTAGCAGTCTCGTTTTCTGAGTTCAAGGATTAAAAGTAGCGATGATAAGGTTAAGACCACTTAGAACATTATTGATAGTGAAACTAGAAAGAAGCACAACCAAAGCAATGAGTTTAGTTTGAAAATTAACAACAAACAAGTAACGTCAAATATAGAAGTAGCCTCTGTTTTTGAGAACTTTTTTACTAATATTCCTGTGTCGACTATTAAATCGTTGAACTACTCACCAGCTCTTGCAGAATCAATTTTGAAGGAGAATGTTGATAGGAATGACAGTGTATTTAGGTTTCAACATGTCAGTTCTTCTGAAATTATCAAAGCTTGCTTCAACACGCTAAATCTAAAAAAAACAGCCGACCTCTGGGGAAATTCTGTAATCATTACAAAATCTGTTATTACTATAGTTGCTAGTCATTTATCATTTATATTTAATCAGTGTGTAGATAGTGGTGTATTTCCTGATCTGATGAAGTCTAGTAAAATCATTCCATTGTTCAAATCTGGCAGTACTTCAGACCCAACCAACTTTAGACCAATTTCTGTACTATCAGTATTCAGTAAATTTTTTGAAAAAACTGTTTATGATCAAATGCGAAGTTTCTTTAATTGCCATAATTTGTTACATAATAAGCAATTCGGTTTTACAAGGGGTCGCTCTACAACTGATGCCGGTGTAGAGCTTGTAAAACATATATTTGATGCCTGGGAGGATGCCAACGATTCTCTAGGCATTTTTGCGATTTATCCAAAGCTTTTGATTGTGTTGTTCATGAAACTCTGATCAGGAAATTATATCACTACGGTATCAAAGATACGGCGCTGGATCTTCTTACTTCTTATCTAAGTAATAGGATTCAGCAAGTCGATAATAGTGGCAAGCTATCTTCAGGGTCTGTGGTAAAAATGGGCGTTCCGCAGGGATCTATACTCGGGCCATTTTTGTTCTTAATCTACATTAATGACTTACCTTATATTGTTAAGAACAACCACGAAATAGTATTGTTTGCGGATGATACTTCACTCTTATTTAGGCTAAAACGTATGTGTACAAATTTTGACGACGTAAACGATGCTATTTTGAAAGTAGTTCGCTGGTTTAACGTTAACAATTTACTTCTTAATGGAGAAAAAACTAAATGTATCCGGTTCTCTACTCCAAACGTTAAACAGGTGAAAACGACTATACTACTTAATGAAAACGAGTTGGAACTAGTTGATACCTCAAAATTCTTAGGCATTACTCTTGATTCTAAGCTTCAATGGGGCCCTCATATTGATAAATTATCGAATAGACTCAGCTCAGCAGCATACGCAGTTATAAAAATTCGTGAACTGACTGATGTTGAAACAGCCAGATTAGTTTATTTTAGTTATTTTCATAGTATAATGTCGTATGGTATTCTACTGTGGGGGAATGCCGCCGATATTCAATCTATCTTCGTGCTGCAGAAGAGGGCTATTCGAGCAATTTATAACTTAGGCAATCGTGATTCACTGAGGCAGAAATTTAAAGAAATTAACATAATGACGGTAGCGTGCCAATATATTTATGAAATTCTAATTTACCTTTATAAATAAAGATCACTTCTGTAAAAAAAGTGATATACACTCTTTTAACACGCGTAATAAACATAAACTTGTTGTACCTGCCTCTAGGCTCCAAAAATTTAACAAGTCGTTTCAAGGTCAATGTGTGCGATATTATTATAAAATCCTAGATAATATTCAAATGTTAAGTATAAACAAGTTTAAGTCTACAGTAAAACGACATCTATGCCTTAAGGGCTATTACTCAGTAGGCGATTATATACAGGATAAAAACGCTTGGGATGGAATTGTAATAGAAATCTAATGTGAGCTAATATGTTTCTTATTTTCCATCTCTCATGTTTTTCTTTTCTTCTTTTTAATTTTTTCCTTAATTTTCAGTTTCCCAATTGTCATATTCTTTTTCTAGTTTATTCACTTTTAATTTTAAAAACATAATAGCACACAACAAAATGATGTGATATTTACTGAATATTGTTGAAACTGTCTGGTTTTTCTTTTTTAAAAGAGTGGCCGTGAGTTTGTTTGCCCGATTTCTTCTCACAAGGCTCAACCATTTGGAAACGGGCGGTTATAGATCGAAACAGGCAGATATGATATTATGTTATCCATTTTGTTTTCTATAATCATTTTACATTTGACGAAGCAAACTATTGTTGAGGTGACTCTGTGTGTGTTGATCTATAATTTTTAATTATAATAATTATTTATTAAATCGATGATTTCGAATAATTGATGGTCAATTTTATGAAATAAAGATTTTTTTGAATTTGAATGTTTTCGGGGTTCGTGTATGTGAGTTTCTTTATTCCACCATAACTTCTAAATATCTAAACTGATTTAGATGTATGGAATATTTAAATGAAATGTTTGAAAATTTTCAAGTTCAGTATTTGAGCTTGGCAATTACGAATGCAATATGATTAATTAAAATTCAAAGTTAAACAAGAAATATATAAATGGAATCTGTTAACAAACACAGAGAAAATGGTATTTAATTGTTTTCTATATTAGATGTGTAAACTGGACACCTAATCGCGATAATATTTAAAAGGTTTTCGTTACCCGACGTTTTGATCGGATGTGTGACCACCATCGGTGTGCAATTCGATGCAAACGTCAGGTAACCAAAACCTTTTAAATATTATCGCGATTAGGTCTCGAGTAACACTAATATGTATCGAAAGTGGCGAAAGTTTAAAAACAATTGTTTTCTATGTTGATTTATTGGTAGAATATTATTATGTATTTATACGGGAATTAACGCGATCACCAAAAAGGTATTACATAACTCTGAATTGCCTGTCTTTTGACCAGGTTGCACTGGCCGTGGCCAGTCAGCCTGTGACCACGGCCAGTGCAACCTGGTCGAAACGATTATATCATGGAACGCGAAAGTTCAAAAGTTAGTATAATAGAATATTTTTTATTCTTTTGCAGTGTACTTATTCTTCATCCACGGAAAGTGCCCTGAGCGATACAGACGACCTGTCAACATTAACAAGTGAGGTGAGAAGCAAAACATGCTTATAGTTCTACACTTATTGAAATGTCCGCCAATGTGATCACTTGTCGACTTACCGCTTGGAAGTAGAACGCCGTTTGCTAGCACGTCTTACTCGCAATGTAGTTTAAACTTTATACGTACGCCGATGACAGCTAACTGACGGCTCACTCAGTAGGGCCACTGCCGCGTGACGTGCGCTAAGTTATAATATTTGTTGTAGGAACAGGCGAGTTTGAAGAATGATGACGTGCCCAAGTCTAGGAGTGAACAGGCATCGGTAGAGAGCACTTCCGCCGTTCAGTACAGCGAGTTGAATAGAACTGAGGAGTTGGAGATGGACGAAGAAGTACAGCCAAGAGCCAATAAACCAGTACGTGGAAGAAAACAGAAGAGGCTGGTGAAGAAGGTAAGTTAAGCTTTATGACATCCAAACTGTCTTGACAGTCTGTCTTGTCTTGCACTATGTAACTCCTATGGTAGTTGCCTATAAAGTCAAATTAGTAAATTCTTTATCAAACGAATCGATAGGTTATGTAGCACTTTTGTATGAATATCAATTTATTGCGTCACACATCCCAACCAATCTTTTGTTTCGTTTGACTATAAAAATAAAATCATTCTATACTCTGCTGAGATTCCCGCTGAGGAATAGAGGCCTGGGCGAACTCTATCAGATATTAGAAATATTAACACCACTCATTTTGTTCAGTATTATATGTCATTATCGTTGATTTCAGAATACCCAAACCTCAGCTGAGATAAAGAGGAGAGAGGAGACCGTAGAACGGTATAAGGTAAGTTCTGCTATAGGTTATTCAACATCACCCCGCTCGTCCTCTCTAATCCCTCTCCCCGTCTTCCCGCTCTTCCCCCCTCTCCCTCTCTTCCCCTACTCCCCTACCTTAAAGGGTGGCAACACTTACTATTAGTATTACTATTATTATTAGTTACAGGTACCGATGGGCGGCGGTAGTCATTTACCATCACGTGACCCGTCTGCTCGTTTGCCCCTATATCATAAAAAAAAATATCACCTTTAGGATTGCAAGGCCAATCGTAACGTATGGAGCTGCCGTCTGGTGCCGTAAAATAAGTCAAACGACTACCTCAAACAAATTAGGCAGCCTACAACGCACGGCTTTAATAACCACTGGTGCGCTATCTTCGACGCCAGGGGACGCTCGAAACCACTACTAAGCATCTGACTCCGCCCAGCATCTATGTGCAAAACGAAGCTACGAAAAGCATATATAGGATATGTATACAAACGAAACTAAAGTGGCAATCACGAACACTAAACTCACTAAAAGAGTCGTTTTTCACCGATGGGTCTAAAAAGGCCTTGATGTAGGTTGTGGAATTTACTGAGAGAGGCCAAAATTCAGGTGGAGCGCCAATCTGGGAGCAGAGGCCTCTGCCTTTCAGGCTGAGCTCTCTGCATTAGTTAGATGCGCGGAGATTAAAAAATGGAAAGGAGAGTAAAAAATCAACACATCTACATCAACTCAGACAGCCAAACTATACTATTGGCACTATACAATTTTGAGATTAGGTAAAAGATAATACATAATTGCAAAGGTGCTTGTGGCCCACTAATGCGACATCGAAGTATTAATCTAGGGTTGCACATCATGCAACCGCAGGAAATACAAACAATCTCTGCTGATAGGATCTGGAAGGTTCTCGAAGCCATAAGTCTGAGCAGTGAACTTCGAAGCAAGAGTGCGCTGCAAAAGACCAGAAATGGTCGAGGTAGCATGAGGCACTTAAAAGGATAATAATATTTACTGCACCTTCAGGAGCAGAGTAATGACCGTCAACGGACTATTATATATATATATATATATATATATATATATATATATATATATATATATATATATATATATATATATAATAATAATATAACTCTTTATTGTACACCAGGAACATTAAAAAGCAAAATTTCTTAAAATTACGGTTAATACAATTGGCGGCCTTATCGCTCTATGGCAATCTCTTACAGGCAACCATGAGATGGAGAAAAAGAAATGGAGATAAATTAGGGCAGTATGGTGCACTTTACTAAATTATTTAGTGACGTAAAATATCTTACTAGTATACATACAAGTAAACTTTAAACATATAAAAATATAAGTACATGTGGGAATATAAACGATAGGTAATATATAATATAGGATACAGCGGCACAGTGACTTTAAGGAAAGGGCAAAAGGGAAATTATGTGCTGACATCACCTAGTGATAGGTAGTAGTTCTTGACTAGTTTTTTAAAGACAGGTAGTGATTGTGCGCGTCTGATTTCCACCGGCAGGGCATTCCAAAGCCGAACCGCTTTAACAGAGTAGGAATTATCCATGAACTTGGTGGAGTGTCCGGGCATTTTTAATCTCAGGTTCTCTGACGATCTCAAAGACCTAGGATGCGTATCGTGCAAGAAATTAAACCGTTGTTTAAGGTAAGGTGGAGATGAGGGGTTAAACAGAATATTATATAACAATGAAAGGATGTGTGTGTTCCGGCGAAGGCGTATAGGTAACCACTTGAGCTTTTTGCGATATTCAGAAACATGATCATATTTGCGTAGTCCAAATACGAATCGTATACAAAGATTTTGGAGTCTCTCAAGCTTATTAAGTTGGTCTTCGGTGAGATCTAGATAGCTGGCATCAGCATAATCAAGGATGGGGAAAAGAAGGGATTGTGCAAGCGCAATCTTAGTGGTAGTAGGTAAGAAGTTGCGAAGCCTACGTATATATATATATATATATATATATATATATATATATATATATATATATATATATATATATATATATATGCTTTGCTTGTCTTGTTTTTAACAATTACGTCCAACAATAATTCCTTCCAAACATTTTATTTACTTTGAGTAATAAAACTGCACGGGTTGCAGTTTGAGTAATAAACCTTTTAGGGTGCACAGTTTTCCCATAACATCTTGATGTCTAATAAAAGTTTTTTTTCTCCCAGGGTTACACGATCATAGCCAATGTGTACCACTACCTGAAGAAGGAGTACGAGTGGCTGAAGAGTCAGTTGGGCGGGAAGTGTGACGTCAGTTCTCTAGCCAACATCCTCAAGCGAACCGCCACCGCCACCGGCGTCCCACAACGAGTCGTCACCGCCGCCTTGCACACGCACAGGCTCAAAACGTACATTCGCTCCGACCATAGCTACAACCGAAGCAATACAAGGTTTGTTGTCACACATCACTTGTAAATGTAAATTGACTCTCACCAGCTGCTCATATTAACTTTCTCACTCTCTAATCTCATATTTATATCGTCGCTTATGTTAAAACACCGCGGATGTTAAAATTATTGTGTTTTAATTTGTCAAACATTCCGAAACCTATTTTTCGATTCCCTGTCGAATGAAATATGTAACATATTTCGCCCAAAACATTACCGCCATAGTAGAAGTTCAACGATGTTATATACCGTTATTTGGAAAAGAAAATTTGATACTCGATATCAATACTAGAATCGATATGGAGTATTCGCTTAGTAAAATACTAAGTATATTATTTTATAAATATCATAATTTATGTTGTTTGCGAACAATAAATGTGACCTCGTGGTATCGGCACTCATTACTCCCACTACGTTTCGCTACGATCGACTTCAATGTTTTACACAAAGGAAACGACACTGGCCCCAGGCATTCCCATTTGCACGCAACCGCTTCAGTTCGCCTGCGACTGCGACCCCAGCCACATTAAATTTTATTATTAGACAATTAGTCGTCAGTACGAATATACCAATACAGAGTTTAACAATAATGAACTGTATGCTGTTACCTCTTCCTGTTCCATTCACCCAGAATTTTACAATAATTATGCAATGTTTTACACCCAAATTGAAATTTTGCTAGAAATGTCTCATTTGTTTAGGACGAGTAGTAAGTCTAAGATGGCTGGCTCCATTGTCAGTAAGCACAGAAAAGGTTACAAACGGCGTACAAACAAACAGTAAGTACTACACATGTTATAAAACTTAACACAGTAAGAAAAGTAATACCCAGGGTTAGTAATATGTTAAATAACACCAGCCACATCATGCTCATGGTTACAAAGCAATATTTAAGATATAAAAGACTTTTTAAAAGACCTTGGACATATAGAAAAGCCATTGTTTTAATGTTGTCATTATATTTTCATTGTTCATTTAAACGTTAAAGTAAATTATTTCATGATAGCGGAGTATAACGTCATAAGTTGTTGTTCCGTATAAATTTCTACAGAACATGCTGTTTTGACGCGTCTTGTTTGACTGACTTACTGACAAAGAAAACTGATTTGACAGGCTTGATGTACAGTATTGACAGACAACTACTGTATAACTGATCCTAGACTGACTGACTGACTGACTGACTGATGCGAGAAGATTAACACATTTATG
Organism: Callimorpha dominula; assembly: GCA_949752705.1. NCBI lineage: Eukaryota > Metazoa > Arthropoda > Insecta > Lepidoptera > Erebidae > Callimorpha > Callimorpha dominula. The sequence continues at coordinate 8,059,037 of OX457017.1, read as the reverse complement.
CAGATCTTGACTTGTGTAAAGCTTTCGACTGTTTCTTCACTATCAACAATTACCGAGAATACTATATGACACGCTTATATTATCTTGGTAATTATTTTATGTTAATAAATCATAAGCAGAAAAATTTAGCTAAAGAGATTATTTCTCTGGATTATAAGTATACGAGATATTTATGTTAACAAATGAGGAATACCCCAGGGGCCGATTACGGTGCGTTTAAATTTCTCCTCAGCAAAAAAGACGTAATAATTCGTAAAGAAATGTGATTTATAATTATTCTTTGTGAATTTTCTACCTAAAAGTTAATGGATAATGTTCTATTATACATTTCAGACAAGACGATGAAAGTAATGGCGAGGGAGTGAGACCTCCGAAACCAAGAACGGCTCCGACAAGCCTGAAGAATAAACACACTATTGAAAAACATTTGCCGTAAGTACTAATATTTCTAATATGACCTTTTGGTTTTAATAACCTTGTTCGTTTTTTTTTATTACTGTATTCTGTACACGTTACTTGCAAAATCTAACAAAAGCCTGTCAAGAAACTCAAATCAAAATCGTACTAACGTAGTAATGCGTTTGCGTAGTAAATCCATAGGTGACTCACAACTGATGAATGATTATAGGCACTTTATTATTATTTTTATTATTAGCCATGGTCGTCCCACTGCAGGGCGAAGGCCTCCCTACTCTCCTTCCACTCCTCACGGTTTAGAGCTTTCTGTCGTCAATCTTCCCAATGAGCATCCAGTTCATCCCGCCATCTTTTGGGCCTGTCGCAACGTCGTTTAACGTTGCGTGGGCACCACTCGGTACTGAGCTTTGCCCACAGTTCGTCCAGCATGCGGCAGATGTTATAGGCACTATGAATGATAAATAATAATAAATTGTCTGTTCAGGTTAAATATAACCGCTGTCTATAGTTACAATACGGAGATAAAGGACACAGTACCAAGTTATAAACGGCGTACCAACAAAAACAAGTAAGTATTCCATAATGTTATACAACTTTAATAGAAAAAAAAAATTACCAACTATTCCAAGCAGTTTTTCGCGTTTTAAGATCAATGCTCTACTCGTGAGGGTGGTAGCGTGATGATATATAGCCTATAAAGTGCCCGAAGAATTGGACTATCAAATGCAAAAAGTATTTTTCAAGTCCGAATGGTACTTCCATAGAGCACGTTCAACAAAAACAAAGTATACTAATACTTTACTATATACTTGTTCTCGATCAAACCTATTGATCGAGAACAAGTTCCCTGAACCACCAGTCGCCGTTGACATCTATTAATCTTATTCTTACATTTATATGGATACTAATTAAAGAAAATGTATTAAAAAAATACCTACTGTAGTTCACTTTCGAGCCAATCAGCTTTTATTTATTAAACATCACAACAACAGGTTCTTTACAAAGGGAATAACAATTTGTGACGTCATACATCGCTATTATCAAAATATACACGGCATTGCACATATTGTGTACCCAAATAGTTTGTTTCGACTGATTGGAGGGGTGACAGTATCTTTACATAACACAATATTACATGATTTACATGTACACATTGCAGACGGGGCCATGACAGTGAAGGCGAGGGGGTGAGACCTCCGAAACGAAGATCGGCTAGGATCAGAGTTAGGAATACACCCAGGAAAGAGGAACAATTGGCGTAAGTACTTATAATGATAATTTTCACCACCACCCTTTAAACTTGTATTCAGAAATGTCTGGATCTCTGCAACATTTACCTTACTAAGTTTACATCATTCTAACTTAAGGCCTTTAAGAACGAGTTTAAAACTTACAGATTCCCGTCCCCCATTCAGTTAAAAGCACCAGGGGTGATGGAAACACAATTTAAGGCTGAACCTGCTGATGATGAATGCCAACAGACGATAGAAAATGATCCACTTGGGCCTGTGTAAGTGAATGAATCATCTATCTAACAATAATATAGTATCTACAGTGTTCTAGAAATCATAGTATGTTTAGTTTGAGTCTAGACAGCGCTGTATAATATATCAGGATATTATTTATATTAATGTAAAGAAAAATATTAATAACGCTTTTAAATACAATCACCCAGGTCCCAGTTCCCTATCCACTGTAGAACACCAGAAGGAACAGAAACAAAGTTTAAAGCTGAGCCTGCTGATGATGAATGTCTACAGAAGCCAGAAACTGATCCACTTGAAACAGAGTAAGTAAATACAAGAACGATGTAAGAGACTTGTGATGTTCAAAACACCCACATTTACCAGTACACCTGCGTGACTATCACAGAAATATTCTTGTCTCCCCCAGGTCCAGCCCAGCAGCTCTGGAGGAACCGTCTGACCCATCTGACGCGTCAGAGATTGAGATGAAGTTTGAAAGTCTGGACGAGGAGTAGTGAGTATCTTTGGCTCATCTCAACTTTAGCCTAAATGGTGCCCCATGAGGCGTAGTGCATAATGTCTTATGTTATATATTGCTTCAGTCTTGAGTCAGTGGAGTGTGTTTTTGTGGCAATTATGCGGAGTATTATGAATGGTATTCGATTATTATTTAATATCATACTGCATTAGATCTCACAAAAATATCTGCAAGAATGCTTTCGAATTGTGACGCGAGTTTTTTTGTTTGTTTTCAGCCCGGAACTGTGTTCTGATTATTCGATCTGTGACCCGGCGCTCCTCGACATCAAACCTGAACCACCCTCGGAATGAAGAGAGACAGCATCTCTGTGAGGTTCTGTCGGAGTATATAAGATTCTCACCAGCGAGGGAGTTACTGATAGTTTCTATAACTGTGCGCAGCGGTAACAGACAAGTTATCGCCTCTTTACTGCATGGTGGACTTTGTATATATGTATATAATATATTAATTATGAACTATAATTTTAACAAATGTGTAAATATGACCAACTATACAATCTGTTTAGTTCAGTCACTGACAGACGCACCAACAATAAGGTTTGTGCTCGAGACCAGTAACAGGTATTGCATTCCGTCATCTTTATGAAGTCTTCCAGAATGACTGCGTGGAATTACCAAATTTTCTCCAAACACGGATTTACGTTGACCGAAGAAAGTTCAGTTGATATCTCGCCGTGAAACATACACGTACAGTACAGTGTCGCTTCTTAGGGCACTCTCTTGTGAGGAGCTGCTGGAGCAAAGAGGGCGCTCTGATGCGGCGGAGAGTGTACGGGAGTGCAAGGGTCCTGTCCCGTCCCGCAGAAGTCTCACGGACGACAGGAGGTGTTAACTGACCAAAAAATATTTTTACTGATTAAAAAGGAATAAGTACATAAATTGTCTCGTTTTACTAAACTTAGCACAGCAAATAATAAACCTATTGGTTTAACACTGTCAATGCCACCCCAATTTACACCATAAACTTAATATACGAGTAATCACGTAATAAGTTTATGATTTACACTATATCCTGTACGATGCCGTGGCGTAGCGTGTCGTGTCGCCGCCGCGCGAACACATTTTTTTTCTTCTAAGTCCATGGATTAAAAAAAGTTCCGCCAGGACAACGTTCGCCCAGCGGAATCAGTTTTTAGCGGATTTCTAAACAATGGCTGCATGCACAATTTTTTTTTACCACACACAATTACACGACGTCATACACTAAATATCTGCATAATTAAAATCTTTAAATTCAACAACATTCCGCTGCGCGAACGCACACAAAGGTTTAAGTGTATAATTCATTATCGTTTCATATAAATTGGCTGAAAGATGATCATTATAGATGTCGGAAAAAGCAGGCCGAGTGGGAGCTTCACTGGCGTAGTGCCGCTCTAATGTGTTTTCTTTAAAAATAATGCGTTAACTTATACACTTTGAATAGATGTTAGAATATTAAAACAAACTTTGATAACAATGAATAACTTTCTATGCACAGGCTGAAAACTAAAGTATAGCATATATATGGCGATGCATTTAATGATGTGATAGAAAGAACAAATGGGGTAAAGATTTGTATAAACGTGAAAATCTGGACCCCAAAGTGCATACTTTACGAACTAAGACCTAATAAGCGTATTTTACGATTATATTTTTATCTTTTAAACTTTACGGTTTTTTCTAAATCTGTTTTTTAAACAAATATAAACAAATTCAAAACAACGTATGTAAAAATCTACAGCTCTCTATATAAGCGCTTTATGTGAAAACTAGCTAATGGCCAAACGTTCGCGTAGCAGAAACTTGAATTTCTCCGAAGTTTATGCATGCACTAATTTTATTCGTACATTCACAATTACACACAATACACAATACACACTAATACAATACACACAAATTTTTGGACACATTTTTTTTCTTCTAAGTCCATGGATTAAAAAAGTTCCGCCAGGACAACGTTCGCCCAGCGGAATCAGTTTTTAGCGAATTTCTCCACAATGGCTGCATGCACAAATTTTTTTTTACCATACACAATTACACGACGTCATACACTAAATATCTGCATAATTAAAATCTTTAAATTCAACAACATTCCGCCGCGAACGCACACTAAACCTTTAAGGAGTCGACTAGTACATTAGAGAACACTATGCAAAACGAAATAAAAACTAAAACCTTCAAAATAAAATAAGCCAAAAAATTAATAGCTGTAATAATTAGAAGGTACAATACCGTATTTGGTTACCCGACGTTTTGATAGAATTGCACCGATCGTGGTCACGGATAGACTGGTGAGAGCTTAGCGACGCCTCCTTGAAGTGCGAGTTTCGGCAACTACCCGCACTTGGTCTCCATTGTTTTTATTTACGTTCGCACTGTCGGTACGTCGACACACTACACTTACGTCCGTTGAGTGTTGTCGAGTAGGTACCGTGTATTCGCTGTGTACGTCACCCCAGCTGGAAAGTAGCTCCTAGAGTGATTTGTCCGAGTGTATCCGGTTGAAACGTGTTATGCCTGAGTATACTGAAGTAGAAAAGAAATAAAAGAATAAACTTTTTATTGGATTATATTCTACTGGCTGTTTCCGTGATTTTGCACATGATTAAGTATATAACAAAAAGTAGGTAGCCTAAGTGCTACTCCAAGGTACAAGCTATCTTCATTTCAAATTCCATTAAAATACATTGTTTATTTTGTATGTTAACTAAGGACATACATCCAGACACTGCATTTATAATCTATACTAATATATAAACCTGAAGAGTTTGTTTGTTTGTTTGCTTGAAAGCGTTAATCTCAGGAACTACTGGTACGATTAAAAAAATAATTTCAGTGTTAGATAGCCCATTCATCAAGGAAGGCTATAGACTATAAAACATCACGCTACGGCATAAACGCAGGTGAAATTGTGGGGATGGCTAGTATATATAAATATATATATATATATATATATATATATATATATATATATATATATTGTATATATATATATATATATATTGTATATATAGTTTTGATTATGTATAGCATTTCCAAAACCACGAAGGTTTATAATAAATGCTATGTATATATAAGTTCAAGAAATGTGTGATGAATACTACAAAAAAGAGCCTACAGGTAGAGTTTATAAATAAAAAACCAATTCATACAAACAGTAAAAAAAAGACAAAGTATCTAGATACATTGATTTAAGCCGTAGTAGGTTAGATAAATCAATATTAGTTTTTCATCATTAATAGAAGATTCCGTTTTTCGCCTCGCCTCGTCGCTTCACAAGGAGTCGGTTTGTCTAGCTTGGAAAAAGTGAGACAGCTGCTAAGTACCGTACGCTTACCAGTTGTCTCGCTAGTCAGGCACAGAAACAGATACATAAAACGTCGTTCTATCATCAATAGTCGAAGAGCGTTTGGGTTATTGCTTGGTATTTGGTATATAAACAGTTGCAATTATGACGCCGAAGCGTTTCACTGCTATTGTTTGTTTACTTAAAAAAATTTGAAGTTGGTTGAAAGTGGTGCAATAATATAATTATCCATATTCAGACATTTAATGTCGGGTTACGATAAAGGCACGATCTGCGATGGTAAGTATTTAATGGCATGGTTTTGACTTATTTAAAGTACTTGTTTGAAATAAATACCAAACTTTTAAATATAACTTTTTGTAATTAAATATTGGCCGTGATTCTATGACACAGTCACTAAACTATAATCTGACTTAATTTCATCATATGAAATCGACCTTAGACAAGGTCTGGCATCCGAACTAGAACTTGATTCACTCATTCGATTACTCATCGTTCGGAGGATAGAGGAGCTGGGTTTGAAGCTATTTGTTTTATGAGCCCCATTGATTGAAGTTCAACCGGTCCTCTTACCTATCCGGGCCTCTTCTTGGATGGAAGTTGGCTTTACGACGAGCACTTCCGGATCCCAAGCTCCCAAGCTAGTTAGAGGTGCGACTTATTTTTCCATCATCTAATATGACCAATGAACATTACCGACATAGCCCAACGAATTAAAGTGGCATTGGGTATGGCACATAGCATGCAGAACAGATGGCAAATGGGGCCAAAAAAGATCGCAGCTTGTCGGTGAATGATGCCCGCTTCCAACCGGTCTTAGAGGTCATTGAGGGATATAATTTTTAGGACCTAATCTTTTAAAAAACAGAAATCGTCTAAGCAAACACTGATACCATTAATAATGGCAGAGAAGGAAACGGAGAGGTTAGTTTAAGGTTTGATCCTTCAAACAAAATTTAAACCAAGAAAGTATGAATAAAATAGTCAATCAGTAGTAAACTAGTTTATTTAAAAAAGTTTGGAATATATTTTTCTTTAGAAGCTATGGGGAATCCAGGTTATTTTCTCCCCAAAATGGGGAATTATTTTTGGGTAAAAAGAAAATGGCATTGGCAACGCTAATTCCATATGAACCGCCAGCTGTCAAATCAACCTGAACTGAACATTCATAAACTAAAATAGGGGAAACACCGAAAAATTATGCCTAAAATCCAAATGTTCTCGTTAGTCAGAGCTCGCATGCGCCTATACGTAGTGCGTTCTTTTCGTGATAATAGTTACCTGTGCGTGCCTGTGCTAAAAATCATTCTCTGATAAAGCTTCCTACCTCGCTCGAAAGACCTTGGCACCTGAACGGACTCTGACTCTGCTGTTATTGGGATTGACCATTGACTATCCCACCCAAGACTTTAATTTTCTTGACGACCCCGTTTCATGAAAAAGGAGTTTGTGCAGACCCTTTTTACAAAATGCCACCGCACAAGTGCTCATATTTTAGGTGTCAAAATACTTCAGAAGCGACGTCAATGTTTCGTTTTCCCTGGAGTGACGCAAATCGCTTGGAAGTATGGCTGAATAATTGTGGTAAGCATATACCACATTTTATTTAAAAATAAAAAAATATATATATTTTTTTATTTTTTAAATATTCAATCTGTTTATTTAGTCCCTTGAAAGATAGCTGATTTCCATAAAGTGTACTTACATTTGTTTATGATTTTAGGTAATATGACCATTGCCCATTTGCCTCCTAAATATTTAAGGTCAAGATATTTGTGCATTGACCATTTCAACAAGAAGTTTGTCTGTAATAAGACTGGTTATAGAAAAAGACTGCTAAGAACTGCTATACCAGATCACTATCAGGCTGCTGAGACTGAGGATTGCTCAAGTTCTTCCTCGCCAGGTATGCATTCTAACTATTTATTTATTGAATCAATCAAAAATAATTAGGAAGATGTAAATGTTAAAATAGTTAAGCGGCCAGGCTAGCATTGGATTTTAACCACCCAAATTAAAAAGAATTGAAAAAAAAAAACATTTTTGAGTGATCACAATAACTTCTTCTCTTTCACACTTTTGATATAATATAATTAGACTTATCGTCTTCATTAGTAATGTATACTAGTAGAAAAAGAAACAGTTAACAATTATTAATTTTAGGTTCACCACATCTGAAAGTTCAAACACCACAAAAGGTTTACAGAAACAGAGGACGATTTTGTGAAGTTGAAGACATTTACGATGTACTAGAAGAGGAAAATCGAACATTGTATTGGAGCATGCCTAAGAGGAGAAGAATAGAACAAAATGAAGAGGACATCGATACAACAAAATGTAAACAATCAAAAACTATATTAGTTGAGCAAAATAAGAAGTTAAAACATAGTATTCTTAATGATTTCAATAAGAATACGTCTTTGAAGAACATGATATTTTCGCCGAGTCAGTTAGTTTGGTGGCTCCAAGAACAAAATTCTGTGCCGGGCTTTAAAGATGAAGCATTTGATAATATAAAATTTGCCGATAAACTAATAAAAGAGGCTGTGTGCTTTATGTTTTAATCAATCATTTGATATAGAAAGCATCATGGTTGATTTAGAATATACAAACAAATATGATTTAATAGAAGGATTTGAAGATTTTGGTGGTGATGATAGCTATAAAAATTAAGCTAAATATGCTTTAGTATTCATTGCCAGGGGGATTTATATGAATTTGAAAGTCCTAGTGGCATACCTACTTGCTTTCAGTGATAAAACTGCCTTTTGTACATATTCCTTGATGTATTTCTTGTAAAAACATTTGTTTGTGTACAATAAAGTTTATTTCTATTCTATTCTCCTAATTACCTTCAAAAACTCTTGATGAATTTAAGGGTAATTGTTGATTCTGTGATTAATAAATTATTTGAAAGTAGCTTGTTACCAAAATTAACAGTGATGTTGCGAAATCCACATACAGCGAAAATCATACTTCATTGTCATCTAGCGAAGATACATCGAACTACGGAGTAACTACTAATCCTGCATCGCGCTATGTAAGTTCTCGCGTCGTTTAGTATGTACTATTTCCCAACACTAAACCGTTGGGCCCGCCAGTCATGATCATCTCGCCTGGTCGGAGGATCCTCACTTAGTTCTAGTGGGACATAACACCCGTTCCTACACAATTATGACACCGACGTGATATAACACTGTCAATGCCATCGCAATTCACACTATATCCTATATGATGCAGCGAACAAGTTGCGTTGAACGCGCTAGGCGTGTCGCCGGCTCTGGAAGCCGAAATTACTAGACACGCTAGGCGTGTTCACCGGCAAGGTAAATTGTTAATATTGCCATTTTCTGTTCTTTACCAATGTTACATACATCTGTAATTTGATTAAGGTATATAAAAAGTGATTTACCATAGTTTGGTGCGTTTGAATTTAGAAAAATGTCACAAAATAAGATAGAAGGTAAACAAGTTTCGTAATTACGGCAGAAATTGTCAACATTTTCCAAGCACCAAAAGCACCTCTTACTTATGGGGAGAGAGGTCATAAAATACGTGCGGTGGCTTTTTACTTTCGATCTTTTGCAGAAAATTTTTTTGATTAAACAAAAGTTTCCTGTGAAAAACATTTTTCTTTTCAAATAATAGCTGTTCTACAAGATCATCACTAAAATAAAAAAAAAATATGATTTAAAAAAAATCAAGTCTATCATTCAAAAATTCTTACATCAAATAGTTCACAACTTTTTTTACAAGATTCTTTAAAAAGAATAAGCATATCAACGTTTTTAGTTAAGTAAAAGTTGCCATGGTTGACAATCTATACAGCTGAATACGCCTAGCGTGGTCCCGGCATTGTATGTAAAACATTTTTTTGTGGAATATAAAAATCATTGTAGCACAGGAACCACTTCAAATTTGGTTAACTTATGAAATAATTAAGCTACACTGTTATTTTTAATACATAACATAATACTACATAATTGCCTTAATATTTCCGAAACATTGTGGACACGCCACCTGGCGGCAATTTAGAAGAACACGCCGGGTGTGTTGCCCTCTCTCTTTCTAGGGTACACCTGAGGCCGGCTACAAGACCCGGTGACGGAACACTGTGTGGTTTTAGTCGGTTCGAGTCCGACATACCACTTCGCCGTTTGCCCCGGTGAGGTGATGACATGTGGGGGTTTCCACACGTTAAAAAAAAAGGTTGGCGGCACTGAAAGTGCTAAACACGCAACCTTCTGATGAACCACATGGGGGACTGTTATCTATGACTCAACGTTATTTTAAGGCATCTGTAAATTCTTTTTGGGGTCTTATTGTAAAGAAAAGAGCAATTTTTTATGTCAATGTGGCGCCCGAAACCTATAATTTTCTTGTGCCCCAAAATGGCAGGCGGATGAGTAAATGAATGAATAATTTAGTGCTAAACAGATATTTTCAGACATTACAAATCAATGAGTTCTGATATAACTAGAAGTTGCTGACATAAACAGATTTGAAACCTATCTCGTGTTCAATTTATTCTTATCTTGTTTTAGATGGGACGAGAGATTCTATTACATCGCCTGGAGTCAGTCGACTTGACGAGGACAAGGTGGCCAAGGGGGAGGCCCCGCAGACAAGTAAAGATGCTCCCATGGAAATCATTGAGGTAACTATTGCCCGTGTTAACTCTAGATCATTTATATTTTAACAACTTCCTAAATACATGAGCGACATCTATTTGGGTGGGATGAGAAGGAAAAAAAACGATTTACATAACTGCCCAAAAAAGAATGTAATGTTTTTAGGGTTTATGTACGTGAGTTTCTTTATTCAACCATAACTTTTAAATGGCTGCACAGATTTTGATGTGTGGGATATCATTAGAATCATTATCATTATCATTACAACAAACTGATTAATTTTAAAATTTTTATATGTACCTACGTAAGTAATTAATAATTTTATTATTTGGCGCCGACTCAAAATAAGTTTATAACAAATTTGATAGGTTATGTAAATAAGCTCAATACTTAAGACTTAAGGTTCATTTATTTTTTGCTTTTTAGTTCTTTTCGTCGGTTTAATTTTTTGTTAAAAAGATTTTTATTTTATGATTTTTTTTCATTATCACCTCAGCTACATGATGTGATGATTTCTAAACGCAAATACCTGATAAAATAATGAAAAGTAAACAGAAACACTATTCGCTCTCAATTTTATCTTTGGTCATCCTTTTCTCTTGACCATAATTATAATGTTTATTTGAAAAAAATATCCAAGTATTTTTTCCATTTTTATTGTAATTCTAAATCTTCTTGTAAGACAAAATAATAAGAGAGAATACTCCAATTAATATCTATGAGGTAACTATTACATTGCCAGTATTGTTAACTCTTAGGCCTCGGACACGAAGTCAGCGGGAGCGGGGCGGCGGTGGCGTACGCCGCTCGCCGCCCGCTCCCCGCGCCGCTGCTTTCGAGGCCAGTTCCATATAGGAGGCAAACGTGCAAGCGTACCATAAAAAAAATTATTACGCACTTGTTTCTACTTTATGTAGCTGGCCACTGCCATTGCGAAGTATTAACACGGCTCGTCTTGTTCAACATTATATATAAATAGTTATGCTTGTTTCAGAATACCCAAACCTTAGCTGAGATAAAGAGGAGAGAGGAGACCATAGAACGGTATAAGGTAAGTTTTGCTATAGGCTAGTCACACTATGACCCTTCCCTTAGGAGCGTGAATGCTAGTATATTAAAAATATTTATTTCTCTTACTTCTTTTGTTTAAACAATAATGGTTTTCAAAGGGGAATGCCGATACTAGGCCCAGAACGCCCAAAAGTTGTATTTTGTTGAAAAACATATATTACATTTATTAATTTTCTTTGCTATTCATGGCTCAATGTAGTCGATTTATTGATATACTATTTATCGATTTGCACTATTAATAGGAAAGGATTTTTTCCTAATTAAAAATATTTTTTAATTCTTCCTTAAAAGTTATGACTTATTATTATGCCTATTATTATATGTGTTTAGTAATATCTTATATAATTTTTAATTAGGCAAGAAAAAACCCTTTCTTGTCTGTCTTGTTGTTCCTAAAAAGGTTCGATAGCAATATTAATTACGGTAACACTTGTGGGCATCCATTTTGTACATCATAAGCATCTAAGTATTCGGCTACCTTCTTCACTCGCGATCGGTTGTACGAATATTCCTATTATATATCCTATAACTATTTGTTGTTTGAGTGTTGTTGTTCTGTTTTGTGTTTGTTGTTTTTGTAAAACGACATGGAAGACGCTAAACCGAGCACTTCGGATGCAGTTATGTCTCCTAGGAAAGGGAGACGCCCGGCTCCTATGAGTGTCACAGAGAAGACAATGGTGCAAAACGTATGTAATACGTATACAATGAGGAGAAGAAATCGGAGTCGCTATTAGGTGAAAAACCCAACAAGCGTCATTGTGCTCGAAACACCTCTGAAATTTTGGGAATCGCCTTTTGTCACTGTTTTCAATATCCTGACAGACATTAAAGAAATGTGACACCTTCTCCACCGCAATGATCTGTTGCGAAGCTGACGTTAAAGATGAGGAGAAATTAGATACATTTACACTTTATGCCATCCGGCGCAAAGTGCACGTTTCATACTTTTCAAGCCGAAACGTCTTTGTATATAAAGGGTGACCCAATAAGAGTGCACGATTTAATTTCAAAATAAAACGCATGTGTTTTTGAGCGAGTGATGATATTTTTATTGCATTGTAAAATAGACATGTTCCGATTATGTATGGAATGAAATATCCGGCATATGGCCCCCTCGGCTCTGAACACAGCCTCTTGCTCTGTTCATAAAAATTTAGATGAGATTTTGACAAAGATGTGGCTCTATCTCACCGATGACGCGTTGGATCTCGGCTTTGAGCTCAGGAATTGTTTATGGTTTATTCACATAGAACTGAGATTTCAAAAAACCAAAAGAAACAAATCGCACGGTTTTAAATCGCACGATTTTGGCGGCCAATTGGCATCGGAATTTCGGGGGATGATTCGGTCTGGAAATCGTTGCTTCGATAAATCGATTGTTCCGTGCGCGGTGTGGCAGGTGGCGCCAACCTGCTGAAACCACATGTCGTTCAGATTCATACCAACCAGTTGAGGCCACATGAACTCCGTTAGCATGTTCCCGTAACGAATGCCATTCACAGACACTGCATTTTTGTAATGGGTTTTCACAATGATAACGCGTTGTTCAGTTGTGTAGCGCTCATTTTTTAATAATCGGAACAATCGTTGATGCCAGGTGTCGAATATCAGAGCAGCAACCTCCAAAGAAAAAAAATGGCGTCAATTTTTAAATAGTGCACTCTTATTGAGACACCTTTACTTTCTCACAAACAGCTGCTTACGTATTCGTCCGATTTCGGAGCAGCTCGTCTCGATCCGTGCGAGCTTCGTACAGTCGTACCATATACATACACGTTAAGCGAACACTCGGCCGAGCTACATGGCAGGCGGAGTGGGGGGTGTTAGGTTTTATTTTCGTTATGGAATTTCTTGATTCGGTCGCCGCGCTCAAAGCCCGTAATAAGAGCTATGCAATAGCTTAATAATCTTCCGACTTCCGATTATTTAATTCTTTGAAAGAATACAACCCTGACTTCGCAACGTCGTGAGAACATGAGTTATGCGATAGAAAGGAAGTAACTTCTAGGTGAATATAACTGTAGGTAATTAGCGCTGTGCGACCTGAATTGAGGCTTTATTGTGTCGAAGCAAGAGTCGCTATTACTCGCTATATATTTAAATGATTTTGCGGTGTGAGACTTCGCTTATAGGTAAATTATGTAACAGACTTCATTAAGTGTTAGATAAAACTTAAAAAGTATATTTGTTATTATTTTCAACTTTGTCATTATTTTTAATGGTAAAACAAAACATTACAACCATTTGACCGGGTCATGACGCTGACGTCATAAATCTTAATTTCATACAAATTTCTTTAACAAGTATCATGTTGACGTTTAACAGAGAGAAACTGACATGACTCGACAGGCTAGGCTACTATAGAGTATTCCATCGCAGATCCCCTCTAATCAATGGACCATACAATTGCTTGTATAATTAACCAATGTATAAGTCACTTACTCGCATAATGGACCCTCAACACTTGCTGTACCCTCCACAGCATCGCCACCTTCCATTAGTCTGAAAGTTAAATGCCATAAATGTAGAAGAAGCTATAATCAATTTTACGCCAGTGCTTATCTCAAATAATATAGATGAACTTTTTACCAAAATACGGCAAAGTCAAAAGAAAGGGTTATGATTTTAGCAGTCAATGTATGTCTCTTTCTAATTAATGACCCGATTTCGATGAAAAATGAATATTGTTACGAAAATGTAACCCGCGGGCGCCATCTATTGTCGAGTAGAGGCACGCCATCTTTTGACATAGAACTGAACTAATATTCTATTATAGTATGTCCCTTATTGTATTAGAAAATGCCAGAGAGGTTCCGAGTTTTCTTGAAATATCACGATCTCTATGCGAAATAACGTTCCGGGTATAATATTTAAGACAGTGCAATATGAAATGATTTCTAGTTGAACGATCCGCGAGTGAACAAGTGAATAAAGAAGTGTAAATATAACTGCTAAGTATAAGTGAGAATTTAAATTGTGAGAATGAATTATAGTTGTGTTATTTGTGAATTATTGCTATGAATTGTGTCTATTTTGGTAATAAATTGGTGTACCTTACTAATGCCGAACCTCAGCTCGGAACAATATGTTTCAATTGTTAATAAACAAGCAAAAGAAAAGAAACTAGCCTAAAACATAGCATATTCAGATACTATAACTGCACTTTGCAGAAAGCTTATTAGAAATTAGTTTAAAATACAGCATCTTTATGCACTAGGATTTGATCTTAGTAATAAACGCCGCTGTCGTTAAGCTTAAGCCCAGTATAAGTAAACTGTGTTGTGATTTTCCTAGCGTTATTATCTTTACGTGGTTACAACACAGTAATAGGCCAAACTTACCTTATAACACAGTAACCATTCAGTTACTATGTTATAGCCTAAAAAAATATTATTTAATTAATTATTTTCATTAACAACACATTATCTAATTTAATTAATTAAACAATTATAATATATTACATATATGCATGCAGAATTTAAGTTTTACCCATTTATTAACATTAATGTTAAAAAAACATAATCTATATTTATTAGTTTCATCTCAACAAACAAAAATAACAACTGAACTATAACCGCGTTTTTCTCAAAACGTCATTTTTCAAGTTACTAGGTTTTCATTTACGACAGCAGTATAGTAGGCCAAATTCTTTCCATCACTTGAGGAGGCCGATGCTCAGCAGTGGGAGGTTTATGGGCTGATATAGATGGATGGAAGATTATAAATACAATATTAACTAGATATATGTATACAGGAATGGTTACCAATAACTTTATTGCACTTGTGTAAAACACACATTTAAAGAAATTCAAAACCTGGACATTTTGGAAACCCCAAGTTTTGTGTAACCTTTTCTTTTATGAATAAATTATTTGTATTTCAAAGTAAAATTTGCATCAATTTTCACATCTGGGCACTCAGGGCCTAGACCACTATGCTGGCCTGGCATTCCCCTTTACTGACTTTGAGCAAAAAGAAAAACATAGAAACCCTCAACTGCACGGCAACCTTTTAAGATGCAGGGATGTTTTCCCAAAACACCTAGATAGCTTATGATAATTTCATTCCTCCCAGGGTTACACAATCATAGCCAATGTGTACCACTACCTGAGGAAAGAGTACGAATTGCTGAAGTGTCAGTTGGGAAAGACATGTGACCTCAGCTCTCTGGCGAACATCCTTGAGCGAACCGCCGCCGCCACCGGCGTCACGCAACGAGTCGTCACCGCCGCCTTGGATACAGTCTCCATTCGCTCCGACCATACCTACAGTCGAGGCAATACAAGGTTTGTGGTCACACATCACTTCTTGTAAATGTAAATTGACTCTCACTAGCGGCCAGTTGCCAACCCTATTCACTTTCTCACTCTCTTACACCATTTCTTTGTTGTCTTAAGTTTTAGCACTGTGGATGTTAAAATCGTCAACTTTTTAGGAGACAAAAAAACTGTTTTGTATTGTATTGAGTAGCTCCGTAGACCTCCATGAATAACGCAACTTGAGACAACTCACACACAGCTGTCTGGTTCCAAACGAGGCAGAGCCTGTACTATGGTAACCAGACTGCTCATAAACATACCTAAATATAACTCATTAATTGTCTCATCTGTTCAGGTCAAATACGGCTAGCAAGTCCAAGAAGGCTGGCTCCAGTGTGAATGTGCGCAGAAAAAGTAGAACGCACAGTTACAAACAGTAAGTACTACAAAAGTTATACACCACAACACAATAAGAAGTAACACCCATAGTTACTTCTTACATCATTATTATTGTCATTATTTTTTATTGTTCTGTGGCGACTTCCACATACAGCAACAAGAAACATCTACAACCTACTAATCCTGCATCGCGCTATGAGAGTTCTCGCGCCGATTAGTATATATACAACTTCCCAACATCAACCGTTGGGCCGCGGCCCGCCAGGCATGATCACCTCGCCTGGTCGGAGGATCCTCCCTTTGTGTTGGAGGGACATAACACCCGTCCCTCCACAGTGGTGACCCCGACGTGATCGGAAGCAGCCTTCATGAAGCAGATCAGCAGCATCATCATCGCCACCATCGTATACACTCCTACAGCAATGAGCGGTAATCAAGTCTCAGCCAGCCAGCATCCTTGACCTCAACAGGGATACCACACGCCTGCAGCGTCCGCTCCAGCCTGGTTACCCCTACGGCCTCATCAGCGTCTAGGCACAGCACACTCCACCTACGGTCCACGTAAGAAGAGCAGCTCTCTCCCGTCTACGCAGCAGCCAGCCACTACGCAGCAACCGCCCCCACTCACTGGGGACTTCACCGCAGCACCGCACGCAGCACCGCACGCGGCCCCGACTCACTGGGACCAGCGGACTTCAGCCCCGACTCACTGGGACTAGCGGCATTCAGTTCCGACTCACTGGAACTAGGGGAATACAGTTCCGACTCACTGGAACTTGCGGCACTCAGTTCCGACTCACCGGAACAACTCACTACTGGCCCTGGCACGCTCCTAAATAGAGCATAGACAGCTGACTCATCAAGATATCGACCTCCGGTCTTGGAGGGGAGTGATGTGGCGACTTCCAAATACAGCAACAAGAAACATCTACAACCTACTAATCCTGCATCGCGATATGAGAGTTCTCGCGCCGATTAGTATATATACAACTTCCCAACATCAGCCGTTGGGCCGCGGCCCGCCAGGCATGATCACCTCGCCTGGTCGGAGGATCCTCCCTTTGTGTTGGAGGAACATACCACCCGTTCCTCCACAGTTCATTCAAATATTTAAGAAAATGATTTGAGGACAAAAACTGCTGACGTCATAAGATGCTTATTTATACAAGTGTAGAAACCCCCACGGGTCATCACCTCACCGAGGGTGAAGTGGTATGTCGGACTCGAACCGTCTAAAACCACACGGTGTTCCGTCACAAGTGAGTCTACTGCAGGGGACCCGGGATACCCTAGGAAGGAAGCTTCCGGGAACCCCTGCAGACTATGGCCTCCTGATCAGCAGGCGACCACACCGTGCGATAGGGGGGGCCCTACCCCCCCCTCCAGATGGGAGAGGCGCGTGCGGAACCCGCCGCGCCACCGTCTTAGGCCTGCTTCTGCTGTAGTAAGGGTCAGCCCAACCCGCTACCCCCAGGCCAGCGCTCATGGAGGACGGAGATCATTCAGCGCTCTCCGGCGCCTGGTGCGTCTTCTGCGGGATGGGAGAGTGCTTGTTCTCTCCCGTTCCCGTTCCGCCGCCTCTTTGGCCAACATCATCTCCTCGCAAAACGAGGCGGCGGAATCCCACGCACTCTCACTTTGGACCATGGACTGAACCATGGTCTCTAGCGAGAGGCTACCCACACCAATAGCCGTCACGAGGTTGTACCGCTGTTGCGTTCACGCTGAGCACTCCACTAGATTGTGGAGTGCAGTATCCCCGCGACAGCCTCCGCAGTGGTGGCACACAGACGTTGGCTCTCGGCCTATGCGACACAGGTACTTACCGAAGCAGCCGTGTCCGGTGAGCACACCTGTGTCAACCGGTAGGAGAGGCTTCCATGTCGCCTCTCCAGCCATACAAGTATACTATAGAACGTACCGTTTTGATCTCCACTGAAGAGAAACACAGTTGACTTCACTATCAAATAATACGAGGAGATTAACACATTTATTATTTATTTATCTTGACTTTTGTAAAGCATTAGACTGTTTCTACATCATCAAAATTGCCACAAGTACTACATAACACGCTGCAAAAGTAAACTAAGTGTTAAATATTCTTGCTTATGTTTTTGTTGTTATCAAATCAATTCATCGAAATTCAGTTTAAAAGTTAATTTAAAATAGGAGTACTACAGGGCCTGAATCACGGCCCTAGCAAAAACGTCATTTAATAATTACAAAAGAAATGTGATTAATAACTATTATTTATTAATTTTCTACCTAAAAGTCAATAGACGACTACAATACGATGAACTTGCATATACATTTCAGACAGGACGATGAAAGTGATGGCGAGGGACTGATACCTCCGAAACGAAGAACGGCTAGTAACAGCGTTAAGAGTAAACCCACCAATGAAGAACAATTGCCGTAAGTACTACTAACAATTCTAATATCACCCCTTGGGTCCGATGATGTTGTTCGTTTCATAAATCTAAAAAAGCATTTCATGTCTTATGTTAAGCGGTTACAAGTGCCTATTTAGAAGCGCAACGAAAAATAGCAATACAGTAATGTGTTTGCGTAGAAAACTCAGAGGTGACTTACAATTGAAAATAGAGAGACATGATGAATAATAACAGAAATATATTGTCTATTCAGGTCAAATACAAATATTGTCTCTGGTTCCAAAGCGAATAGAAAAGACAATACCGAATTATAAACGCCGTACAAACAACGAGTAAATATTACATAATCTTAATACAACTTCAACAATAAATATATTCTATACTAGCAGTTCCCCACATGGTTATGATCACTGCTTCACTCGTGAGGGTGGTAGCGTGATATTTAATGGCCTGTAACCTTCCGCAAATGGAATGCTAGGAAAATGGACTATCAAATGCAAAAAAGTATTTTTCAGATCCGAATGGTACTTCTAGAGATTAGCACGTTCAAAAAAAACAAATATGGATTTGATCGAGAACAAGTTCCCTGAGGCACCAGTAGCCATTGGCCATCACTAATTAACGTAACATAACATACACGTATACTATATAAAGAAAATTTATTCAAGAAATACTTACTGTAGTTTACTTTCAAGTCAATCAGCTTCTCTTAACCATAGCAGGTACAAACTTATATGTAATAACAATTTGTGACGTCATCGTTGTGTGCCCGAATATTATTTTTTTACTAATATTACATGTTGCCCATGTACACATTGGCAGACAGGACCATGACAGCGAAGGCGAGGGGGTGAGACCTCCGAAACGAAGATCGGCTAGGAACAGCTTTAGGAATATACCCAGCAATGAGGAACAATTGCCGTAAGTACTTATAATGATAATACACGAGTGGACCAAACATTTTTGAACATGAATAGTTAAATCATCAATCTCCGCGCCTTTTGCCAACTAAGATGGGGTTGACTTTCAGTCTAACGATTCTATTCTAAGTCTACGATACGGCCGAACTTTGATATTTTACGTGAAGCGACTGCCATCAGACCTCCACAACCCCAGTACTAGGCGATATCGAAGTTCTGTAGTTAGACCAGGTTGTCTGACCTTTTTTTAGGGTTCCAACTACCCGTAACGAATGCCACAGATGTTTTTATAGGCAGATTAACGTCTTAATGTGTTAAGAATAGTCACCCATCACACGACTGAACTGACTTGCTTAAACTTGTAACGTGCTAACGGCACATAACTTACTGGTAATTAAATATTCAGATAAATTTATTATTTAAAAAAAGACAACCCTAAGCAGCGTCGTCAGAACAGATAAGAGATACGCGATAGATAGATCAACTTGTAGGTGAATATAACTGTAGGTAATTAGCGCTGTGCTACCTGAATTGCGACTTTATAGTGTAGGAACAAGAGTCTTTATTTATTTAAATGATTTGGCAGTGCGACTTCTGTACCTACACTATTATGTATTCTGTGCTATAGACTATACTATATAGAAAATTGGTAATTTGTGATGGTGTTATGGATAGTTTATAAAATTAGAAATGTTTGTAGAATTTATTTCATTTAAACTTGTTAAGTTAACATCACTATGAAAAGGCCTTTAAGAACGAGTTTAAAACTTACAGGTTCCCATCCCCCATTCTGTTTGGAGTATCAGAGGTGATGGTCAAAGAATTTAAGGCTGAACCTGCTGATGATGAATGCCAACAGACGTTAGAAAATGATCCACTCGGGCCTGTGTAAGTATCTAAATATTTTCATGTGTTCTAGAAACCATAGCCGTGTTTGAGCCTAGATAGTGCTGTATAATAGGTCTTAGGATATTATATATATTCATTTTAATAAACATATTAATAACACTTTTAAATACAATCCCCCAGGTCCCAGTTCCCTATTCACTGTAGAACACCAGAAGGAACAGAAACAGTGTTTAAGGCTGAGCCCCCTGATGATGAATGTCTACAGGAGTGGAAAACTGATCCACTTGAAACAGAGTAAGTAAATTCAAGTTCGATGTAAGAGACTTGTGATGTTCAAAACGCCGACTATCACAGAGATATTCTTATCTCCCCCAGGTCTAGCTCAGCAGCTCTGGAGGAACCATCTGACGCGTCAGGGGTTGAGATGAAGTTGGAAGGTGTGGACGACGAGTAGTGAGTATCTTTGGCTCAACTGAACTTAAGCCTAAATATGCCACATGAGGCGTGGTTCATAATGTCTTATGTCATATATTGCTTGAGTCTTGTGTCAGTGGAGTGTTGTGTTGTGCATCACTTGTTACCTTTTGTGTAGAACAAAACTCTTTAAACTTTAGCTTAATTTTATAAACACGATTATTTTAAAAATGAAATTCCTTTATTATCGATTGATTCCCAAATCGATCAAATGACATATAAAAGATATTTTTTTAAATGTAACACCCACTTGCGACGACTTATCAATTGCCATCCTGATATTTTAAGAAGTACAATAGATAACTCACTTATAATTATTTTCTTCAAGCTGTTTTGCACTTAATTGCATAGTAGCGTGAGTCGCTATTTATTTAAGTGTCTCCTATGTGTCGGCTTTCTGTACGTAGTCCTTGCGTAGTCCTTATATTTGAGTTTTGTTTTCAGCGCGGATTTGTGTACTGATTATTCGATCTGTGACCCTGAGCTTTTGGACATCAAACCTGAACCACCTTTGGAATGAAGAGAGACAGCATCTCTATATGTTTCTATCGGAGTATCTAAGATCCTTACCAGCGAGGGAGTTACTGACAGTTTATATAACTGTGCGCAGCAGTAACACGCGACTTATTGCTCCTTTACTGCATGGTGGCCTTTTTATATAATTATATTAATTATGAACAATAATGTTGACATAACAAATTTGTGAATTATGAACTAGTCCAAACAATATAAAAGTTTGTACTCAAAACCAGTAATGGGTATTGTATGCTGTCATCGATATGAAATATGGCATTATGTAAGAAGGTCTTCCAGAGTACGGACTAGAATTAGATTTTAGATTAGTAGAATTAACAGAAATTTTCTTGGGGCACTCTCTTGTGAGGAGGTGATGGAGCAAAGAGGGCGCTTTGAGGCGGCGGAGACGGCACGGGAGTGCAAGTGTCGCTTCCCGCAGGAGTCTCACGGGCAACAGGAGGTGCTAAATGACAGAAAAGTTTCTACTGATTAAAAAGGAATACATAAATTGTTTCTTGTTTTATTTAACTTATTCTTACTTCCGAATAATCAAGGAACAGAAATCCCCCTTCCTTGTTTTTTTATCATTGATTATAAGACTTCATACAGTAAAATTGTTACAAGAAGAAAGGTCTTAATTTGTGAAAACTAACGAACCAATAAAAAATAGGTGAAGGTGAGGCAGTTTTTAACTTACATAAAGAAGTTTGACCAAAAGTGGTCTAACATCAAAATAATATAGAAAATCTTTTTAAAGTGAAAACTTCAAACTTAGACACGTTTGTGCACTTTTGCTATAAGGGGAAAAGGACAAGGTGACCGTCCAGCTAATAATACATATACAGATCCACTAGAGGGCGCTAATCTAAACATTGAGCTCTGTCAGCTCACAACAAGTTTTCACTCGGCGAGTGATGCCGAGTGCGACGCTACCGGTTCACACGCTCGTCACCCCCGCACTTGACCCTCGCCGAGTATTGGCGAGTGCACACGAGGCGAGCGGACCCTCTTCACATGCGCCACTCGGCGAGCGTGAAGTGCGGCGGTTAAGGTTTTCACTCCTGTCACAGATTACTAAGTAGTTACTACGTGAATTCTGTCGGCAGTCCCATGACTCTATTTTTTTTTATTTTTTACAAACTTTTCACCTTAGGAAATTTATTTTCGTATCCTTCATATATAATTATGATTTAAAATAAATAGTAAATTAATTATGGGTACCTACGCATTATTTCTGTAAAAAGTCATAATAGTGACGGAGGTATCGTTCTCTTTTGTACGAATTACGTGTAAGTATGACCCTTTAGAAAAAAGCATCACAAAAATTATATCAAACTTAAATAAATAGCTAAATAATAAGTAGGTAATATAATTACGTTTCACAATGTATTAGAGAATATTTTATGGTTGTGATAAAATACTAAATATTTTTGTATTCCGTCTCACGCAGACGCAACTGTCACGCCTGACTAGGGTATCAGTCAAGTATCAGTATTCTGTGCTGTTGACTGACAGACGAGCCGCGGCGCCTGTGGCGACCATGTCCATTACTGTTTATTTATGTGTTGATTGAAAAAAATCGCTGTGATAATCTCTCAACTCTCAACTAAATATATTTACTTTTTAACAACTTAGCGTGTTTTTATATTTAGTTCAGTGTTTTATAACGCCAGGACGTTTTATGTGTTGATTTTATGAAATGAACCCCATTGAGTCTATTCTACTTTAATCATGTCGATGCTTGATCCTGATGAGCCGATACCGGTGGTACTGAGGAGAAGCCGATGTGTTAATTGTTCGCTTTTGATACCCCGAAATCAGCAGGAGCGTTCCTTGCAACAAGTGTCTAAGACGATGATTACCTTATTACAATCTTGGGTAACTCCTACTGAGGTAAGTTTCGTTTAATTACTTCTTATTAATCAGACATGCCAGCTTTCTGTACTTTTGACTAGCTAACTAACATCCTTTGACACCATTTAACACAAGTCATTAGGATTGTTGAATAAATGTAAATTATTGCATATTTTAATATTTTATATTACTAAGTAAATCCCACTATCCCACTAATATCATAAATGTGAAAGTTTGGATGGATGAATGGATGTTTGTTACTCTTTCACCACTGAACCGATTGCAATGAAATTTGGTATGTAGATAGCTGGAGACCTGGATTCACGCATAGGCCATTTTTTATCCCAATATTCCCACGGGATCGGGACTGACGCGGTTGAAACCGTGTGGCGCTGCTAGTCATTAATAAATCAACTAGTATGTATTATATTATGGTCAGAGCACCATCTTATTAAAATCTGACAATGATTTTACTTTACAATAAAAACTTTCGTGAGTGGTATTCATATTTATTAAAAACTATACGGTTTTACTCACGTTTGTATTTCGGGGATGCCCGACTAGTTTCGGACCCGACCATCACCTGATGACACCTGACACCGTCGCAGCAGGAGGCTTCACTCCTTGAGACAGGGCCCCGCCGGGTCCGAAACTAGTTGGGCATCCCCGAGATACAAACATGAGTAAAACCCTATAGTTTTTAATAAAAATGATTTTACTATTGATTCTTTAATATATGTACACATGTGCAAAGTACAGCAATATACTGTGTAGTATATTGCTGTACTGTATATCTAATATAATAAAGCTGAAAAGTCTTTTTGATGGTTTGTTTAAATAATGTAATCTCTTTTTTTTTCATTTTTCGTGTTTAAACCCCCAGGAGTCATCACCTCACCAAGGCTATCGGTGAAGTGGTATGTCGGAATTGAACCGACTAAAACCACACGGTGTTCCGTCACAAGTGAGTCTATCGCGAGTCCTACCCTAGGAAGGAAGTCCCCGAGAAAATAATCTAATAATATAATCGGGCCAGTAGTTCCAGAGAAATAATCTAATCTCTGGAACTACTGGGCCGATTATAAAAAATATATTTATATATGATGGCCATATTCATGAGGAATAGATTAGGGTATAGTTTTTGCGTAAATAACACAGCACTTACATTACTATATTGGTACATAGCCTAAGTTAAGCATTTCGGGAAAATATAGCTGAATTAAGAAGTGTTTCTTTTATTTCAGCTTTCATCTGAAAGTGTACTTTGTATGGAGTGTATGGTGTTACTGCAAGATCAAGCAAACAGTGCTTCACCATTGCCTGCTTTTGGTCACAGAAGTGTATGTTTTCCTTGTGGACGGTCTATATTATATGCATCAAGAACATATCCTGTGAGATCTGACCGCCAAGAAAGGAACGTTATTATAAGAAATGTTCCACTGCACTTAGTAAATATTTTTTGACTTACATATATTTCTATAATGCTAGTTTTTTTTCTTGGGGAACTTTACCTTGTTGTGTTCCTGCAAGAGAGTCAGTTCGCGAATTAAAGTATTTGACTTTTAGAATTAATAATCTATATACTAGAACAATAGTAATTATATATATAATAGTAAAGTGCTGATATCGCATATTATTTTAATATTTTATTCTAATCAATTATAGTGAATATACATATTCAGTTTTCTTTTATAGGTTTCAAAATTGAAAAGAGTATGTAGTGCTTGTTGGATGGCAGCTTATAGAGAAGTGAGACGTCAAAATCAACATGACACCATGCACCCCACTTTGCCAGATGTGGGAACTAGTGGAGATTTTAATATACCTACACCACCACCTCTTCCGCAACATGCCTGGCAGCCTTCTCAAGTATGAATATTATGTTTTGTTTTTAACAAGCATTGTTTTTTTTTCTACATGAGTGATCTGTGGTTATTTTATAAGTTGCGAGTAGGTTAAACATAATTTGTAGGTAATCTCCATTTATGTCTAACTACTTAAAAACTCAGGTATTTGTGGGAAAATTAACTTTTATTTAATAATATATAAAGCGTAGTCTATAATGAAAAAGATTTCGTCGCCGTCGTAGAAAAATTACGGATTTTATTTTTAGTAAGTTTACAGGAGAGCACTTTTTGCAAACGGCTGTTTTTGTTAATGAAATCTGAAAATGTTACTGTGTGTATAAGTTTTTAAAAATTATTTGTTTGTCCAAAATAAAAATCGTCAAATATCAAATTCGAAGTTTTTCTACGACTGCAATGATTTATTGTGCAGTAAAACACTCATTAACCTTTAGGTTAGCCTAGGTTCTTATTAAAATGTATGTCTTAATAAAAGCTGTTCCCGGATCAGAAATAAAAGAAGAAAAAGAATTATGGAAATCAGACTACCCCTGGAAAATTATAAGTGATCAGATCATACATTAAAAAAATATATACGGGTTGACTTGAGAATCTCAATATTGTTAATAAAATCAGAGTGGCGCTTGATCGCGCGGTCTGCTGCCGGGTTTACATCTACGATCGATAGATAGCGTTGTGTGTACTCCAGAGAGAGCTATGCAAGTAGATTAGTCATTTTAACCCCAAAAGAGAACACGCAAACGTCGTTTACAAATAGGTACTACGGTAATTATAAAAATCTCTTTAACAAAAAATTAAATCGACGAAAAGAACTAAAAAGCAAAAAAATAAATAAACCTTTTAAGTCTTAAGTATTGAGCTTAGCATAAACTATCAAATTTTATCAAAAAAAATTGCGAACAGTTAACCCATAGTTGAAATTGCAAACAAATGTAAAAAAATGACTTAAGACAGCCAAACATTTCTTTACTGCGGAAATCATTCAGGCAGAAATTTCGTGTGCAATATTTAAACGTATTGTAGCATAGAGTACCTATAATATACAGCGAATGTGCATGATGACAAGTTTTGAGAAAGTGGTTAATATTTTGATATGATTTGTCATTTAATAGGTCAAAAAGTTTAGCTTTTATTCATTGATATTACTGCTAACTTTAATTTTTTCAGGTAATTTGTTATAAGCTTTTGGTGCCATTGTGTATACAGAGTGTAAGTGACTCCGTACCGAATCCTGAAATAGTGTATTCAGACCACCATTTTAAATGGAAAATCATTGGAAGTTTCTGCCAGAAAAACCTATTATACATACTATAAGTACTTAAAATACAAATAGAAGATATTTTTTTAAACTGTCATGATGGCTATTTGAAATTGACCCAAAATTTTTAAAGAGAGTATTTGCATTTCTCCATACTGAATCGGCATTGTCCTTCTCCAAAAAAGGTTGTACCCGAGGTATGGAAAAATAACTTTTACGCCAGCGAAGCCGGGATAATAGCTAGTGAAGAATTAAAACAAATGGAAGTGAAGCACTTGCTGGCTGTTTTAATATTATAAAGTTATATATTTGTTGTAGGAACAGAATAGTTTGAAGAACAATGACGTGCCCAAGTCGAGAAGCGAACAGGCAGCGGCAGAAAGCACTGCTGCGGTGCAGTACAGCGAGTTGAATAGAACAGAGGAGTTAGAGTTGGACGAAGAAGAACAGTCGAGAGCCTGTAAACCTGCATGTGCAAGAAAACAGAACAGGCTGGTGAAGAAAGTAGGTTATGCTTTTATGACATCCAAACCAGCCCACATATACGTATAATAATTAAGTATACGTATGCAACACGGCTCGTTTTGTGCAGTATTATATACAGTTGTTGCTTGTTTCAGAAAATCCAAACCTTACCTGAGATAAAGACGAGAAAGAACACCATAGATCAGTATAACGTAAGTTATCTATTAAATTGAAAAAAAAAAATCATCTCATAGCACAATCTGACCAATCTAAGAAGAAGGTTATATAGGGTTAAACTACACGCGACAACTTTTAAGAGCAGAACACTAGTGACCATACACTAATATATTGATAACTAGCTGCGCCTCGCGGTTTCACCCGCGTAAGTACCGATGCCGTGGGAATATCGGGATAAAAAGCCTGTGTGTTAATCCAGGTCTCCAGCTATCTACATACCAAGTTTCATCGTAATCGGTTCAATAGTTTTTGCGTGAACGAGTAACAAACATCCATACATCCACACAAACTTTCACATTTATAATAGTAGTAGGATAGGATATATTGTTAATGCTTGTCTGCTTGGAGTTGATTAAAAACAACCATAGATCGAATGACGTGTGACCCTCAATCCACGATAACCTTTCAAGAAATCCCTGCATCTTGAGAGGGTTAGCATAACACCTCATGTCTAATGACAGTTTTACTCCTCCCAGTGTTACACGATCATAGCCAATGTGTACAACTACCTGTCGAGGGAGTACGAGTTGCTGAAGAGTCAGTTGGGAGGGAGGTGTGACATCAGCTGTCTGGCGAACATCCTGAAGCGAACCGCCGCCGCAACCGGCGTCACACAAGAAGCTGTCACCGCCGCCTTAGAGACGTACAAATTCAAAACTTCCATTTGCTCCGACCATAGCTACAACCGAGGCAATACAAGGTTTGTTGTCACACATCACTTAAATTTAAATTCAAAGAATTTGTTCTCAATAAGTACCAATACATGTCACTTAATTGTCAATTTTTTTTTATAAATGTTCATACCTTATGTTAATATACTTGAATAAATAAAAAAGTGTGTGTATGTTCGATTCATAAACGGCAGAAGTGAAACTTAAGAAAAGTAGCCTACGAGAGAATGGGAAATAAAATATAAAAACAACACAAATAATAAAAAAAAAACAAACGTGTAGTACAGATGTGTTAAATAATTAACATAAATTAATTAACCAACGAATTTAAATACGCAAATGCACAAAAATGACACCAGGTTGGCATTGACACATTTTCTGAAGGCTTTGTAGTACGCAGAGTGGGCAAAGATTATAGGAAACACTGTAAACATTTATTCTTTCTCATTCTCTCGCAGGCTAAATCCTAATATTAATCGAAAAACGATTCTAAAGAAGTTTCACTTCAAAAGGGTGATTACAGGTCCTTTTGGGGTTCCGTTCCTCAAAAGGAAAAAAGGAACCCTTATGAGATCACTTTGTTGTTCCTCTCTTTGTCCGTCAAGACCGTTTTTTCTCAGGAACCCGTTGACGCATTAAGTTGAAATTAATATCAAATACTTATGTCTGCGGTCCCTTTAACATATTGGAACATTTCGCAGGTAAATCAAAACCTTTAGGTTTACCTTTAAGGTTACCTTTAACTGATTTTTAGACTAAGGTGTAAATAACTGTATGAGCTTAAAAAAACTATTATTTTGACATTACAAACAGACACTTAAATTTTATTTATTTGTATGTATTGAAAATCAGTTGTTGAGCTGGGTAATTTGAACCCATATCATCCATACAACTTCAAAAATTATGCATGAATTATCTCAATAATGGAATGATTTTTTTGGATTTTTTATTTTGAAATGATTCCATAATAAAAAAAATATGTTCGATTCAAATCTTTAACTTTACACATCCCACCTGCTTTTATGAGAAACGAAGGTACCTTAAAAATAAAAAAATAAAAGTTTAAAAAAACTTTTTGTATTTGCATGCTAGAGTCATGCTCTTTCAATCATTTAAATAAGTGTACCATTGTCATATACACCCTGTTGTTTTTGAAGTGAAAACTTCTTTTGTCACGTTTGTGCACTCTTGCTATGGGGAAAAAGCACTGAACTCGTAACCATCTCGCTAATAATACATATATAGATCTACTAGAGGGCGCTAATCTAAATATTGAGTTCTGTCAGCTCCTTATTAATTAATGTCACCAACATGCTAATGTGACGTTTTATGTTCGTCATTTCGTTTAAGTTTTCACTTCTGTCGGTAGCCCCATGACTACCTATTTTTTTTTAGTTATGTTGGACTCGAACCGACTAAAACCACACGGTTTACGTAATTATAGCCTATAGATACAGCCTGTATATCAAAGTTGTATAATTATGTATATATTTCAGACAGGAAGATGAGAGTGATGGCGAGGGGATGACACCTCCGAAACGAAACACGTCTAGGAACATCGTTAAGAGTAAACCCTCCAATGAAGAACAGTTGCCGTAAGTACTCTTCATCGCTATTTGGGGTCGGCTCCCCTAACCATTCGTCTCCACAAATATCTTTTCTGGATCTGGCTATCCATGTAAGTCGGGGTTCGGTCGTGACATGTGATCGAGCACGTTCCTGGTCATGTGATCTACCGATCTCCTCACGACGTGGCCGCACCATCGTAGTCGTTTCTGCTAATTTGGCGTGTACGTTTGGCATTTGACTCCGGCCTTGTTGTGTTTGTACTTACGGCTAACAAGTCAAATATACAGGGTGTAAGTGTCACCGTACCGAATCCTGAAATAGTGTATTCAGACCATCATTCTGAGAGAAAAATCATTGGAAATTTCTACTGGAAAATTCATGCTTTTTTTCCCTTAAAAGTGATATCACAATGAGTAACCAGAACATTTTACCAAAAGAAAATCTGTATCCCATACGGCCAAAAACAGCAATGAGCGCTGCGCCGTGCGCTGAAAGTCATTCACCGTACCGCACAGTACGCCTGTTGCGTTTCATTGCGTAGTTCAACATCCAACTATTGACTGTAAATCCTTAATCTCGCATTTTCATGATGAACCGACTTTTATATTCTGATAAGTATCCAAAGAAAGACGTTTTTGTAAGTTTTTCGCGACGGTGATACTACGCTGTATATCACCTGTTTCTAATCTCGTTAATCTTTTTATAAGTATTATTATATAAATTATAAACACCTACACTACTACACGCTACCTCAACAGGTCTGTTAGTTTAGTGGTTAGTGATCCTCGCTGCTGAGCCAGAGGTCGTGGGTTCGATTCCCACTCATGATAAATAACTATGTGATGAGCACAAGCAGAGAGTATTTGCTCTGTGCGTAATACTAATGTTTATAAGCACTAGTGACCTTATATGAGCATCTGTGACCATAGGTGACAAGGTGAGTAATAACAGAAATATATTGTCTGTTCAGGTCAAATACAGTCTCCGGTTCCAAAATAAAGAGACAAGACAGAATACCGAGTTATAAACGTAGTACAAACAATGAGTAAGTATTACTTGGTGTCCGTTCCGATATACACTGTGAGCACTGTAAGGTATGGCGTCGATTCAGTATACTGAGAAGCCATTCCTTTATAGGAAAGCTCCAGTACTCACAGTACAAAAATGGCGACGATATATTTACCTACGATACCACGGCAGTATATGTAAGTCTATAAGGGAACGAATTTCTCCCCAGTACGAGCACTGAACAGTGCTCTCAGTGCATATCGGAACATATCGTTAATGTTATATCATTTTAACAGCCAAAATACACTATACCCACCATTCCCCGCAGTAGCCCCCGCTTTTACTGTCGCTGCTCCGCTTCTAGGGGTCATAGCGTGATATTATCTATACCTATACTAATATTATAAAGCTGAAGAGTATGTTTTGATGAACGCGATAATCTCAGGAACTACTGGTTCGAATTGGAAAAAATATTTTAGTGTTGGATATCCTATTTATCGAGGAAGGCTGTAGGCTATATAAAATAACGCTACGACCAATAGAAGCGGAGCATCAATGAAAAATGTTGCAAAAACGGGGGTCAGCTTGTCACTACATATTATAAAACAAAGTCACCCGCCGCGTCTGTCTGTCTATCTGTCTGTTATAAACGCAATAACTACCGAATGGATTTTTATACAGTTTTCACCAATAGACGGAGTGATTCATGACAAAGGTTTAGGTGTACAATGATTATTGAAGATGTCGGAAAAAATCAATATATGCTTTGCTACCCGTTCGAAGCCGGAGCAGGTTGCTAGTTAGTTTATATAATGTGCAAAAATATTGTTTTGAAATTCAACTGTGATGGTTTCAAGTCAAGGTGCCTCTTTCATACGAGTTTACTGTCCAGTAACACTCCTAGATACTTGACCTCCCTGGTAAGGGCTAGACGGGCGCCAAATAACTTACGTAGTCTCAGGTCTCCTAAAATATTGTTACGAGCTGAGGTTTTTAGATTTATTACCAAAATACACACAATTTATTTTAATAAATCACAAAATACACAGGGAAACTAACGACAACCCAATTACAATTAATTATCACTATTCACTTCTAAATTCACTTGCACTTCACTTGCTTGAAAACTCACTTGAACCTAAAACTAACTGCGTAATGCAATGTCTTATATAGCCGAAACATTATTTCCAGAAAAATCGCGACCTCTCTGTTAAACTCCACAAAACAGTAAAACCCACATCGTGGCACATTCTATTAATGGGTTACTAGTTCCGTACTCTATCAACAGATGGCGTGCACGACTTTTCACATTCGCCAATAGATGGCGCGGGTTATTCGTAACAATATAATTATTTGTTTGTGAACATAATCACCTCTGTTTTTGTGGTGTTTATTTTTAAGTTGTGTGGTTTTCGCACCACTGTTTAACGACCCTCAATATAATATCTTGCTTGTATGTGAGTCTACAATATTAAATGTTGTACATGTATACATTTCAGACAGAACCATGACAGTGAAGGCGAGGAGGTGAGACCTCCGAAACGAAGATCCGCTAGGAACAACGATAGGATCACACCCAACTATGAGGAACAATTGTCGTAAGTGGCTCACTTCCTTCGGGACTGAATGGAACTTGTTTATGTCAGTCAGTATGTGCTGATAGGGTTGCATTTAGAACAGTATTGCCTATCTGCTTTGTCTTAGATGAGCACTCCAAGAAGCTGAAAGTAGTCCAGATCGGTGTAGGTAGTTTTCAAAAAACGGCTCACGTTAATCATTTTTCAATCATTCGGATATTAGATTTTTTCGGGGATACTGCAGGTTCCTTTCAATTTTCCTGTACTCCATACATCATGTTGCAAATCTATATATATAAAAATTAATCCCTATTTCCCTTGGTCACGGCATCACGCGTGAACGGCTGTACCGATTTAGATAATTCTTTTTTTTGTGTTTGTTATCGTCAGGAGAAGGTTCTTATGAAAGAAAAAATTAAGAAAGTTGCGCGGAAAATTAGAAAATTTAAGCAAACATAACGACCATATCAACTTTTATTAACTAATAACTTTAATATATAACTTTAACGCTTTTGACATAACTGTCAGTAGTTTGACAGTTGGCGCGATTGACAGAATGCGCGCTTCAGTTAAGACAGGACGTCTGTCGGGTCAGCTAGTATTTTTATATAAGTACGGGAACTAACGCGATCACGAAATAGGTATTACAAACCTCTGAATTACCTGACGTTTCGCCGAGCTTGCACTGGCCGTGGTCACAGGCTGACAAGATCATATATAATACCTATTTCGTAATCGCGTTAATTCAGAAATATATACACAATTAAATTATGGAACGCGAAAGTTTAAAAGTTACTATCATGTTGCAATTTATTCATGTCAGTTGACCGTGTTCTTATGTCGGAGACCGTCTAACTTTTTTTTTTTCTGGTTGTAATGTAAGCTGTCCTTTTTTGTACCATCGTGATATTTTACATACACGTAATGTAAAATATCACGATGGTCGGATGAGAATGTAGGAAAAAGACAGTGGCGTAACCACTGAGGCCCCATCTGATGCCCGTGGCTAATTCATCGGATGGGGCACAAGTTCACTCTAGGTGCTTGTGTGCTTAGGTTCCTGGGGTCGGGGCCGGGGGCCCCTAGGGCCATGGGCCTTTGGCATTTTGCCCGCTCACCCTATTGTTACGCCACTGGAAAAAGATGTAACGTGATGTAAAGTGTAAACTGACAAACATTCATGATATTATTTTTGTAGAAACGATTCCATTGAGTCTATTCAGTCAGATCAGATTATCAGTTTATCAGACACATTCTGATCTCAATCGTAAACCTTTAACATCGAGTAAAAAACTTACAGGTACCCGGTCTCCATTCAGTCTGGAGCACCAGAGGTGATGGAAATCGAATATACCGCTGAACCTACTGATGATGAAAGCCAACAGACGCTAGGAAATGATCCACTAGAGACAGGGTACGTGAATAGATAATGTATCTGAATATTTTCATTTGTTTTCTAGAGCCCATAGCATGAGTTTAGATATCTCTGTGTAATATCACAGAATACATAATATTATGGGTACAAAAGTCTCTCTTCGCCAAATCATTTAAATAAATATCGACCCTTATTCCGAGACAATAAAGTCGCAATTCAGATCCACAGCGCTAATTACCCACAGTCATATTCACTTAGGAGTTGCTTCTCTTTCTATCGCGTAACTCTTATCTGTTCTGACGATGACGCAACGTTAGGGTTCTCTTTCTTTAAATAATTAATTAACCTGATTATTTAATTACTAGTAAGTTATGTGCCAATTGCTCTATTTTGGTGAACAAATAAAGAGTAAATAAAATATAAGATACGAACTGTGTACATGTAGCTTAAAACCTCACATCCCGAGAATATTTTTTATATTTATTTAAACAAAAATATTAAAACATTCCCCAGGTCCCGGTCCCCTATTCACTGTAGAACACCGGAAGCAACAGAAATAGTGTTTAAAGCTGAGCCCCCTGATGATGAATGTCCACAGAAGCCAGAAGTTGATCCACTTGAAACAGAGTAAGTAAATTCAAGTTCAATGTAAGAGACTTGTGATGTTCAAAACGTCCACATGTACCAGTACACCTGCGTGACTATCACAAAGATATTCTTGTCTCCCCCAGGTTCAGCCCAGCAGCTCTGGAGGAACCGTCTGACGCGTCAGAGGTTGAGATGAAGGTTGAACGTGTGGACGAGGAGTGGTGAGTATTTTTGGCTCTACTCAACTTTAGTCTAAATGTGCCGCATGAGGCGTGGTGCATAATGTCTAACGTCATATATAGCTTGAGTCAGTGGAGTGTATTGTTGTAGCAAAAAAAAATAAGCAAAATTATACAAATGGGCATCACTTGTTACCTTTTGTGTAGAACATCTCTTTAAAGTTAGCTTTATTTTATAAACACGATTATTTTAAAAATTTAATTCCTTTACTATCGATTGATTCCCAAATCGATCTATTGACATGTCAATCACACTTAAGCCACGTTTACAATTGCCATCCTGATATTTTAAGAAGTACAATAGATAACTCACTTCTAATCTTTTTCTTCAAGCTGATTTGCACTTAATTGCATAGTAGCGTGAGTCGCTATTTATTTAAGCGTCTCCCATGTGTCAGCTTTCTGTTGTTGCAGAGTATTATATTTGAGTTTTTATTTTCAGCGCGGATTTGTGTACTGATTACTCGATCTGTGACCCGGTGCTCCTCGACATGAAACCTGAAATACCTTTGGAATGAAGAGAAACAGCATCTCTGTATGGTTCTATCGGAGTATCTAAGATCCTCACCAGCTAGGGAGTTACTGACAGTTTCTATAACTGTGCGCAGCAGTAACACGCGAGTTATTGCCCCTTAACTGCATGGCGAACTTTGTAAAAAGATAATGACAATAATGTCGACGAAACCAGACGATCTGTGTAGTTCAGTCACTGACACACCAAAGAAAGGTCAAATTATATATCGCCGTATTTATACATTGTTTCTCGTTTTATTTAACTTATTCTAACTTCCGAATAATCAAGAACAGAAATCCCCCTTCAGTTGAAGGATTTGTTGCACTTCTACGGCTATTCGAATTTCTAAATTAGATCATCTCTACATAGTATAAAACAAAGTTTTAAACTATGGAACTAATTGGGTTTTCATCAATATATAGAGCGATTTTAGAGCGAAGTTTTTAGTATTGTTTTGTGTTAATTTGTATAATGATATGACGATAATTGTTCACCACAAGTATCTACATTACACCCGTGCGACGCCGGGGTGAGTCGCTAGTACAATATAAAGGAGTTACTGCTAGCTAGTGATCGTGATACACTGCGTCTACGATAGTCCCACAACGACCCTGTACAAATACAAACACCCCAAACTTGTGTGTCACCCGCCCGTTATTAACCCAATCCCGCCACAGAACGGTGACACCCTACCTGTCAGCAGAAAACAACACTTCTTTTTTTTAAAGGTTTGGGTTTTGAAATATAAGGTGACTCGCAACCCACGATTAGCGCAGCGTAAGAATCCAGGGATATTTGGAGATCCGTAACCGATATAAAGCACTCGAATAAGGGCGGAGTCTAAATGGTGTACGTTACGCGGCGCACATTTAGAGCAGATTACGCACTAATTATACGTTCCACTAATATCACTCTTGGAGCCACTTTCCTGCTGGGGTAACGTATACGTCTAAATGAGACACATCTCAGGTTTTTATTTCTATATGGCTGATAAGGTTGTATAATGTTTTAATGTTATTTGAATTTGGCATTTTTAAATATATAAAACACTTAAAAATGAGTATATGTACTTGCAACATGTCCCACATGGACATCCTCACATGCCTTTTTCCTGAAAATAACAGTATTTTCGTAACTCCATATCCAAGAGTAATGCCTAAGAATTTCGTGGAAATCTTCTATCTCTATTAATTATCAAAATTTTATTTGGCGCCGACTCAAAATAAGTTTATATAAAATTAGATAGTTTATGTAAATAAGCTCAATACTTAAGACTTAAGGTTCATTTATTTTTTGCTTTTTAGTTCTTTTCGTCGGTTTAATTTTTTGTTAAAAAGATTTTATTTTATGGTTTTTTTTTTCATTACCATGATGATGATGAAAAATGATGATGATTTCTATACGCAATACCTGATAAAGTAATGAAAAGTAAACAGAAACACTATTCGTTCCTACAATTTTCTAGGGTTTCTCTCAATTTTTTGAGGATCCCGTCATCAGATCCTGACTTCCTTGACATGGGACCACCCTCGGTTCATAAATAACGGAGTGAGGGCTGAACAGACATAAAAAAAAATATATATTATACGGTCGAATTGAGAACCTCCTTGTTTTTTCGTCTGTTAAAAATAATAATAAGGCTGTCTTGCAACTATGAGATAGGCTATGGAATGCTATCGATACCGTCAACTAGAATAGTTTCCGTGATTTATCAGTTGAATGTTGACAGTAGGCTACTATTAGTATCGGTAGGAGTAATTATGGACAATCGATTCGAAGAATAGGTATAAGTACGTCATTTTTTTAAATTGTAATTTGGACAACATCTGTAGGGTGGGTGAGCAAGTACAAAATAAAACATTACAAGTACCTTAATTACTGACACTTATTTTATTCAACATATCTTACAAATATAACATGATACTTTCTGTGCACACAAAGTTCTGGTACAGAGCGCTGATCGGCCATTTTGAGTTGTTCTATACTGAAAAAAAAAAACATTTTAGAATATATAATACTATTTAAAGAATATAATATTTAATCAATCAGAAGTATAAATAACTGTCATATCGAAAAAGACCTAATTTAGTGTTGCCTGACTTCTATAACAGTTGAGACTAGTATTATGTAATCTGTGGTTGAGATAAAAAAAAGAATTGGACTTAAAGTTGGGATAACAAAAGAAAGAAGATTATTTAGTTACTACTACGAAACGAATGACAAAACAAGGCGAGGCAAATTCGTTATGTTCTGAAGAATGGGCAGGACAGGAGTAACTAAAACTGGGTTTGTATAAAAGGTTTATGACAGTAGAGGAAGTTCGTATGTTGTTGTCTTTGCCTACACCGAAGGTAGAAAAGCGTAAGTTTATGTATGTTTGTGGGGAGACAGAGACGAGGACAACTTTATTAAAACTAAAACATTATTATATATAATAATAACTTGACACATCTCACACACGGCCTTCTGATCCCAAGTAGAGAGAGCCTGTACTCATACAGACTGCTGATAAACATACTTATATATTTCTATTACATCTAGACATAACAAATGATCGTGCTCATTAAATAATTATTTGTCCTGGGTGAGAATCGAACCCATGATCTCTCAGCAGTCACGATCACTTATCAGTGGACCAACAGGCCAGTTATTATTGTAAGCTTTGTAGATACTTACCCTTAATCGCCATCGCAGGGTTCAGTCTTGACAGGGTTATGTGTTGCGTCAGGTGGGATATGGTGCACGGCAGAAGTTGATCTGCACAAGAGCGTTGAGAGCGTTATTTTCATCAAGTATGACAAAATCAAGAATATACAGAGTACACACACATACATACGCACGCGTAGATACGATTGTGGCTTGTATAGCAGCATAATGTGAATCCAGAAGCTCAAAATCCTATTTTGAGAAATATAAACAATCAAATTTCACCGGCGCACTTTCGTGGGCGATATAATTGGGTACATTCCTATGTTCAAAATAAATTATTTTCTCTAAATCAGGCAGTGCAACATAGTAAAATTGTCCTCCATTTTTATTTAACACTAGCTAACCAGCTTTTCGAGATTAAACATACCATAATAATATGTCCTCTTCTGTACACGTGTATGCAAAACTTCATGATGAATGGTTCAGTAGTTAAGGAGTTAAAGCGTAGCTAGTATGGGTTTAGGCCATTGTTTCGCTTTAAACATTGTGCCAATAAGAACATGGCTGCTTTCAAAATTGGCCACCGAATATGGGAAATGCGTGCTAAGAAACGAACGGAATGGCGAGGAGTCACAAAATTTACGATGAGGCCTGGTTGGCTGACAAAGACGATATCAAGGCGGCTCAATGTCACCAACCACAAACTTCTCATGTCATGCTTGTGCTACTCGATAAATCGTCGCCTATAGACGTAAAAGCCAATGATGAATATCAATTTATTTTACAAACAAGTCACCGTTAAAAGTAAAGTGAAGTGAAACATGATTTTCCTAATAACGACAACGAGCAACTTAAAGCCATACCGATGAAAAAAATTGTCCTTCAAATAATGTGGCTTGGTACGGTATATCGAAATTATCATGCTGCAAGGTAATTAACTTGGAACGCTTTCGTTGTATGTTAGTATAGACTACAAATAATGGACTACAAATAATACTATAACTCATTTTTGACAATATTGTGGGTTAGATGCTTTTTGCTAAACGATGTCCCAATTTAGTTAGGATACACAATGGGTTCTCATGCAATAAAGAAAGCCAGTCTATCTCAACACTCCTACCATTCTTGAGGATATTAACAAAATCAAAAAGCAAAAAGCTGATCATCTTCACTCTAATTTTCTAGCTTCTGCGTTGTTAAAAGTTTAAACGCAGCCAAGTGATGTAAAAAGGGAATCAAATTGATAATATTCCACAACAGAACTGATGGCAGTTATAAATAATAATCAGGCGCTGCTAGTGTTACAAATACGGTCTGACCCCCCGCATTAGATGTTTCACATTTCACATCA
Organism: Callimorpha dominula; assembly: GCA_949752705.1. Taxonomy (NCBI): domain Eukaryota; kingdom Metazoa; phylum Arthropoda; class Insecta; order Lepidoptera; family Erebidae; genus Callimorpha; species Callimorpha dominula. Next base: position 8,020,590 of record OX457017.1, on the reverse strand, counting down.
AAAACAATACAAAAAATGAAAAAAAAATACGCATACGTGTGTTTGCACACAAAGACCTAAAACACTTACCGCCGGTATTCAATATCGCTGGGTTCTTGCTTGATCTCAACATGTTCTGAAGGTAGCAATTGGTGAACGTCGGAGGTCGTCCTAAAGATAAACAAAATGTGTTAATGGCACTCTTAGACAATACAGTCTCAGAATGCCATTAAATCTCAAATTTCGAAGATTTGAGACCGAATATTAATAGAAATTAAAACCGCCAAGTGCGAGTCGGACTCACACCAAGGGTTCCGTACTATCGAAAAAGGCATATAATATTCTTTGGATAATTTGAATTTTATTCTATTTTTATAATTTGTTGTTAAAGCGACAATATGAAGAATACTCTGTGAAAATTTTAATCATTTACCTATTACGGTTAATGAGATATAGTCCGCTGATAGACAGACGAACGGCAGTGGAAGCTTATGACGTCATAAACGTCGCCATTTTTGTACTGTGATCACTGGAGCTTTCAAGGTATGGTGTGCTCTCAGTGCTGTTACACTGTCACTTTATTATGCGCTTTGACATTGACAACTGACAGTATACTGGACTGCGTTCCGTAAACAGTAACCAGTATAGCTAACTATAAAAGAACGGCTTCGTAGTATACTGAATTGACGTCGTACCTTACAGTGGTCTCAGTGTATTTCGGCTCGAACACTTGATTTTATTGTACTACCGGCGCACGTCACACCGAGCGCGTACCTGGCCATTTGAGTGTGCTACCAGACTATTTTGTTTTCGATTTGGGCTTGTTTTGATCTAAATACTTACTAGGGTTGCCACCTTTTTTTTGCCTAAATAAAGTACATTGGTTATTAAAGTTAGAAAAAAAAAGCACACTGTGTTAAAATAAAGTACTATTTATTTTACTTTATTATAAAATAGCTTTTACCCACGGCTTCGTTCGCGTTAAAATTACTTTTCTAGAAGAATTATTTCTGCTAAAAATCAACACACTTTCTTTACCGTCTATATTTAAATTAAAATAAATGAGTAATATTTTTTTTAATTACTCATTATTTTAATCAACAGATTTATTGCTATTTTAATAAAAAACATATCGACTAATTTTGATTCCGTCTTAAGACCAATCTTTTTTTATACTTTTTTTATACTATGGTTCGTCATGCTCACTAAAATGTCATTGCTTGCGGCGTCGTCATGGGGCGGGTCATTTCTTTCCCTCTGATATGGCGAAGGAGATGATGGCTGGTCCATGCGTCATACTCGTGAACGGGTGCTGCTTGGGGTGACTGATCGGCCTAGTCAGCGATGCTTTAGCCTATACTATTATTTTGGTTCGATCAACTGCAACTCTAGTCTCTTAATCCAGTCACGAATTATTTTTAACAGTATATTTTGCAAATGAATGAAGGTAAATGTGCACCTTGAATGATTTCTATGTTTAATAGGTTCAAACCTTCAACGGTATCACTGAGTGATTTTTATTTTTTAGTACGTTAGCTTTTGGAGCATTTCAATAAAATGAAATTCAGGTGGCATCAGCTTGCATCCTGTTTACCTCTCGTGTAACACTAACACTATTGTACCTGAAGATCTAACTTTTAAAAAGAGTGGCCATGAGTTTCTTTGCCAGTATTCTTCTCATAAGGCCCTACGCATTTTGGAAACTGGAAGTTATAGATCGACACAAACAGGCAGTAGATTTTGGTGTTTTTCACCTAATTTACCTTGACAATCCAGTACATGCTGTGGCGTCTGTTTGTGCCGATCTATGATTTTAACTCTAACTTCAATTTAACGTTCATAAATGTCACTTAGTGTCTTAATTGAATAAATGATTTTGAATTTGAATTTGAATTTATGCTTTATGTAAAATAAATCCTAGAGAAATCAGATCAAACGAAATAAAGTAATTTTGCGTACTTGATTTTTGTCATAAAGTATAGAGTACAATTACTCGGAATAACGTACAATACTTTATAATAAAGTACGGGTGGCAACCCTAATACTTACTGTTGATACTCGGTGTTGACGGGCTCAATTTTTACATCAGCGCGTGTCGTAGATAGTAAGTGCTGAACTGCAGATGTCGTTCTGTGATTAAATAATTATTAAGTTATTATAAATAATAACAAAAGCAGCTTCTCGCATTTACACCCGCCATGTAGTAACTGGTCGGCTCCTAAGTGTCTTGGTACGACATCAATATACGGCGAAAACATACTACAGCGGCATCTAGTGAAAATAAGGCAAACTACATGGTAACCACTGATCCTGTATCGCGCAATAAAGTTCCAGCGCACCGTTGGGCCGCCGTAGTCCGCCAGGCATGATCACCTGGCCTGGTTAGAGGAACAAAATCCCTATTCCTCCATAATCTAATTGAAATGTTAGGGTCGTAGCGTGATGTTACATAGCTTTTAACCTTCCTCAATCCATACTCTATAATAACTGCAGTAGATCCAGAGATTAGCGCGTTTAAATAAACAAACGTATAGATATTGGCATAGATAAAATATAATAATAGCTTGAGACACCTCAAACACGGACGTCTGATCTCAAACTAGGCGAGGCCTGTACTATGATAATCAGACAACTAATTTACATAATTCTTTACTTCTAAATACATACATATTATAGATAAATTACACCCCTGACAGAACAAAAGATAACGCTCATCACACAATTATTTATTAAATGTGTAATTCGGGACTTAATCGCGATAATTTTTAAATATTATTGCACATATATATATAATTTAATTGCACCGATCGTGGTCACGAGTGTACTGGTCCACTCGTGACCACGATCGGTGCAATTCGATCGAAACGTCGGGTAACCAAGAGGTAGAATTACACATTTAATGTGTATCAAAGTCGCGAAATTTTAAAAACACAATTATTTGTCCTGGGTGAGGATTAAACGCACGACCTCTGGCGCAGCAGTCGGGATCACTAACCAATAGGCCAGTCACTATAACCGAGACATACTTATTAAAGTTAATCACTTACTCGCAAGATATGGCTTCCATTTCCACCCTCATTCTTTCCTTTAGAGCACTTATGTGGTCCTCGTCTACTTCTTCTTTAAATTCAACTTTCAATGTTTCTAATGGATCGCTCTCATGCTCTTTGTGGCTGAAAGTATTGTTTCTTTAGTTGGCTTAGTCAGACTGGCTTCAGGACAGAAAATTCAGCATGCGCAAACTCAAAATAAATTAATAAACTAAATACGTATACATACAAAAGCCTAGGGGGGCAGCTGCTCTTGCCTGCCCCCACCCTGGGTACCCAGCATTTGGCCCGGGAAGAGAATTTCACCCGCGCTTATTTTTTTGCCCAAAGAGATTTGAGAATTACTAATATAAGCTCAATAGGTAGTAAGTAAGTTGACAAGATCCAAGGGGAGCGTTGCTTTCCTCTGTCTATCGCCGTGGGTTTGCCCAACACTCTAATCCGCTCTCTTTATTGAATTAACACTCACCCGTCGTCGTCTGCATTGTGACCTTCGGCTACGTCTTCACAACTATACTCTTCCTCGATCGGACTGGACAGAATAAATACAATATGATGTAAATGTGGTATGTTACATGCTTTTTGTTCGCGATGAATATAAGAAAAAGGTGAATACTTCTGTATGTACGTTAGGTAAAAAGAGCTATCTCCGCATAACAGTGCTGCCGTCCTTACGAAAAGTGCAATAACTCTAGTTTTGGCGCGAATTGCGTTAGGTACACATTCGGAATCAGCAGGACGAGATCTATATATTCTCTTTAGACAGTTTTTACGTATCTATGACGGAGCCGGTTTTAATACTAAGCATAACTGCAAGTTGGAAATATAAACAAAACAAAAATAAAACCTTTAAACGCGTTTTTCTCGAACTCAGCTTTATCCTAGTTATTGCACTTTCGTAAGGACGGCAGAGTGACACAGGATCCATCACTACATGACACTCACTTCCTTTGATTTTTACTTTTCTTTGGACCAAGGAAGAAGTGTGGCAGAACCTTGATGAATGAAGTGTAAAACTTACCTTAGGTCATCATCTTCGTAATAGTTACTCAATTTGGCGCGTTTCTGCTGAACGGTATCATGTGTGGATTCCTGTGAACGCTTGCCCTTCCCCAGAACAACGGTGACGATCTGTTCACTGACACCAGTGGCGTCTGCAGTACGCTTGAGGATGTTAGCCAAAGGACTCAGGTCGCAATTACTGCCGATGTAATCCTTTAAGTTCTCGTACTCGGTTTGGAGGTAGCGGTACACACTGGCGATGATTTCTTTGGCCTGGATAAGTGATGAATGCTATCAAGGTTTAAGGAAGGATCAAATTGTTAGATCGCATTTCATTCGAGCTTAAGGACATGAGGACCTCCACCATTAAAAAGAAGTAAGTAAATATTATAATTAATCCTACTAATAATATGAACGTGAAAGTTTGTGAGGGTGTATGGATGTATGTATGGATGTTTGTTACTCTTTCACGCCAAAACTACTGAACCGATTGCGATGAAACTTGGTATGTAGATAGCTGAAGATCTGGATTAACATATAGGCTACTTTTTATCTCGATATTCCGACGGGATCGAGACTTATGCGGGTGAAACCGCGGGGCGCTGCTAGTTATTCATATACCTGCATATATTATGAACATTCCCGACTATTGAAGTGACATATATTTTTGACAGTGTCAGTGCAAATATTGTTTGCGATTTTGAATGAATACCTACGTCATTTGCATTGGTGTTGGTGTTTCAATGAGTTTATTATTGTAAATGAAAATAACGCTATAACGTAGTGTACTATCCGCGGGCGAAACATATGTGATCGCGTTAGTTCCCGTTTACATAATTATATGTCTATCATGAAACGCAAAAGTTTAAAAGTTTGTGTTTATGTATATCATATCGTTACGACCCGGATTAGGGATTAAGGGATTAGATTATAATTCGCAATTACACTTACAAGTCACAGTTACAGTAATTCTCAATAATATTCACTTCTACTATTTGCTATTCTTCGCACTTTGTAACTCGTAGTATCGCTCAACTCGAACTCACTGTTCATACTGAAATGCTTTTATTTTCTTCTAAAACTTCCTTATTTATTTCGTGAACTTTCCGGAAACATCTCGTACTATCAATGTAACTTGAGAGCTGTTGGAACTTCTAGAACTCAGTATAACATTTTATTGATTGACATACTATTAGTTCCGTTATGCGTTAAAAGATGGCGTCGTGCGTTTTAATTTAGTTCCGCTACTTGATAATTAACTTGGAATTAATGCGATCAATAGCTAGTTACTTAATCAATATTGATCGCGTTAATTCCCGTTAAATAAATTATATATATCTTCGAACTATTAGCTCAGTTAACATTGTCCCAGAATACCTACATATTTCTGCATTAGGCATAAAGAAACGCCATTAATTTAAACGCCATTAATAAATTAATGATGAGAGTATTTCTAGAATTTCTACCTACAACCTATTTTTTTCTTATTTATTGCAGCATTAAAAGATAAACTGATTTTCCGTCTCATAACGAAGGTGTGCGTAATGTCGACAACTATGTTAAACATTATCTTATATAAAACATTAAATGTAATTACCTCTGGCAAATGAATTGTTCTATCACTCCCATCTGGCTGTAATGTGGTGAGGCTCCCAGACGCATCACCTACCTGAATAACAAAAATACAAGCCCTATTTACTCTTAATATTACATATTCATACAAATTAAATTTACTCAACATCTACAACTTAGGAAAAAAAAGTTGTGTCAAAATATAGTAAATATTGTAAAAACCCGGACTTGAAAAATTGGGCCGTCTGAGGAAGTTGCCCAAACTAATATTTGGATAATTAGGTAGTATACAATCCACATCAAAGTACAGTAGTACGTGCAGAATGCCCAGATGAAGTAAAAAAAAAATTTTAATGTTTACATTAATAACGTCGTCCTCATCCAAATGTCGAAGCAAACATTTTACCATTTCTTGTATGTCGACTGGTACGTTTATCACTTCCATAAGAGAAATCATGGCGCAGACGACGCACTTGCATAAATGGTAGACGAGGCGAAATCAATCGTTCACTGATGGGATCTAACGGTGGTAGGCCTGGTGGTGGATCAGGATATGAGAATCCATTAACTTTTGCTAGCGGTGGCATCGATTGTTTGTTCAGTGACTTTTTGCAAGTGTTGCAAACCAGTTTATATTCTTCTCTGCTCAGTTGTCGATTTTCTTTGATAAAACAAACCGAAATTACCTTCAGCTGTGCTGCAGTGATGGGTTTAAGGTCGTTTCTAAACCTAAGTCTGTCGCAGACCGAGCAAGCGTAGCCAAAATCGTTGTCCAAAAAAGTAGATTTGAATCTCATGATTGGTGATTGTGCTTGAACTTCAATTTGATCTGAAGAAGTACTTGGTTGTACAGTTGTTTCTTCTGGTTCTGTTGCTAAAGTTTGACGTTGTTGGTCGGTAAATTGTCGTTGAGTATCAATATGGACGGTGTTTAACCTTTGCCCTGAACGAGATGAGGATGTAGTTTTCGCTTCTAGAGAACCACTGGCAATAGCCAAGTTAGCACCTTGGCATAATCTGTTGTTTCGATCTCTTACATTACGTGCTTCTCTTGCAGCTGCTGCCTGTGCAGGAGTTTTGGATGCAGCAATCCGCTGTCTGTACTCACGTTGTATTTGTGCCCTTGTTTTTGGAGCAGCAGTTATTGGTTCTGCAAATGGCGTCGCAGAAATGGCAATAGCCAAGTTAGCAGCTTGGCGTAATCTGTTGTTGCGTTGTCTTTCGTTTTTTGATTCTCTCGCAGCAGCCGCCTGAGCAGGAGTTCTAGATGCTGCGATACGCTGTCTGTACTCACGTTGTTTTTGTGCTTTCGATTTTGAAGCAGCGATTATTGGCTGCGCAAATGGCGTTGCTGAAGTAGATGCTATAGCATCTTGAACCTCCATGGGTTCACTCATTGAAGGTAGTGGCTCATTCGTGACATCCTCTGGTTCGTCAGGTTGTTTTTCCATGGTGCGATTGTAAGCGGTTCTGCAAAATGAATCGTCATTCAAAACAATTTAGATTTTTTTTTCATATAATTCTTCGTTCAGAAAATCATTTTAAAGATACAAAATACTTGAATAAAATTTATTGTTTAAATTTCTACTCGACTGTTAAAATTTAATTTTTGATTTTATTATTTAATTATAATAAATTTAGTATTGACATTATTTCTTTCAACAAGTAAACTGAACAAAAGTTGTTGTTCAATTAGTTACTTACATTATTTTTGCAAATTTAATTGTAAATTGTTGTAAAAAAGTAATAATTTTGAATAATTTATTATAAGAATAAACTGTGATTAAATTATTGTTCATAAATCTTAAATTAAAAATTAAAAAATTGTAAACATCATTAAAACTGCTGCATCAAGCACTATTTCCGTATGTTTACAACAGCTAGTGTGTACATCCCATCATGGAAGTTGATACCGATGTACCAATTCTTCTTTGTGGCGACTTCAACACAAACGTGAAAAATGACGAAACATTTCTCAAATTCATGAAAGACATGTTCAATATTGATTGTGCATCAGACGTTAATAAGTCAACAACACTAAGAGGCACCACCGTCGATTTGACTTTTTCAAGACACATTACACTCGAAACACTCCCTTTCATTTCCTACTTTTCCTATCATCGTCCTATTCTCAACAGAATAACACAAATTGTAAGAAGTTAAATATCACACATGTTTAAAAGTTTTAAAATAATTAAAATCGGTTCATAAATAACGGAGTGAGGGCTGAACAGACATAAAAAAAAAAAATTTAAAAAATATATATATTATACGGTCGAATTGAGAACCTCCTTTTTTTTTCGTCGGTTAACAATTTCTCAAAGCACATTCATACTTGTAAAAACTATGTACATTGTAAAAAAAAAAATTAAAATTGACATAATTGTATTTATGCGTACAATATGTAACTTGATCAATTCAATAGTGATTTCCATTTACCTCCTTCTCTATATCCATACAAAATATCTATCAAACAAATAAAATTTAAATTTTCTTTTGAAAAATGCAACCATTCCATCAGTATTTTCTTTGACGTTGTCACGTTCAACTATCGTCAGTAAACCGACTTTACAGACAACCGATATTTTTTTTAAATCATAGCTACGCTCGATAGTTATTTCGATCAAATAGTACAGCAATTGATTTTTTACTCATCGTGAAATAGTTCTGTTAACTTATTGTTATAGTTTTGTCAATTATAGCATAACCTACAATCGCTGCACTAGCGGACCGATGCTATTTATTTTAATGATGATAGCACGAATATTCGACAATATATCACTGAACATATATTTAATATCGAAACAATTATTACCTTTATAGCCGCAATTATCGTCGCTTTAAACAATTTACACCACATTCACTTTTTACTGCACTTCATACTAACATGTAAATGTATTATTGTTTATTGTATATCAGCTGTCCACGCGGACGCATCGCTCACTCAAGTAGGAGAGAGACGGATGTCGAACGCTGCCGAACTAGGGATGCAAACGATACATCGATGTTTTGATAAGAAAATGTCGATGTTTACCATCGATGTTCACTATTGTAAAATATCGATGTATCAATGTTATTCTATACGATGTTTTACATCGATGTTTCACCCGCCATCTATCAGAAATCTAAGGTACCTCTGTCCCGTCCGTCCAAAAGTTATTCGAGTTAGGAAGCAACAATAACCCAACAAAGAAACCCTTTTTAAAAACTTCAAAACGGCGGAACGGAAAACGACTTCCAAAACTTTTATTTCTAAATTAATTTTAAAAATAACTTGCTGTAGTTTTGAAAACTAATGGTAATAACTTTATATATTTTTTATTGAAAAAAAAAATAACAGTTGGTGATTTTATTTTATGCGACACCTAACTTGTTTGTTTTAAATACCTATTTTTCTATTTATTAGCTCATTAAGAGACTTTAAAAAAACATCGATGTCTTCTAGACGAGGTTTTTTACCTCGATATTTAGTCTGAAAGATCGATGTATCGATACATCGATGTTTTTTTAGCGATGTTTGCATCCCTGTGCCGAACGCGGAGGCTGATTGTGCCTCTTTATCGCTCGTTCCGCGCTCTCGCTTGCACTTCAAACCTTAAATGGAACGCCTCAGAGCGAGGTAACGCCGCATGAGTCATGTTTTTTCGTGCGTGCAGCCGACTCCATCGAATTATAAGATGTTGTCACGTCAAAAATAGTTTTTGTGATTACAAACTTATATTTTGCGGTTGGAAAGTTGACTTTGTCGTACATCGCAACCGCAAATTTACGTTTGTCATTCAAAAAAGACGGGCAAAGGTCTTCGAGAAGTAATTCCCGAGATGGACGTACTATCTACATACTAGTTTGTTTGCTTATGGAACCGATTGTCCGATTTTTTTGGAAAATGCATTGCCCTGTTGCACTTACACAAAGTGCTAAAAGTACACATTTTGTCTAATCACAATTTAAGTATTGAATTTTTTTATGCGAACATTTACGGTAAAATATTTTGACAAGTCCATTTTGATATTAAATATCTACCTATAATAATAATTGTCAGCCCTTTCTCGTATTACAGTTCAAGAGAGAGAGAGAGAGAGAAAGAGTAAAGTCCAGTCGTGCGTCGGAGCTGACACACACATTTTTTATATATGACTTCACCTTCCTGTAATACTTTCTATTTCATTACATAATATAATAAAAATGGAGACATACTTGTTGCAAAGTCGGAATCATGAACTCAGAACTAGTGTGTCCTGTAGACACACATTGACGACGACGCCTGCTTCGTAATGATACTCTTGGTTCTGCAGTTTGTACTCGTATGTTCGGCTTCTTATATAATGGCTGCAATTATAATTATATACTTATATATTACACTGATAATCTAAACTAATATATACTTATAATAATACTACACCGCTTAACAAATTTTTAAGAATGTTGGTACTGAGGTACTCGTCGTGGGAAGGCCATGCTTCAGCGCGTATGGGCCGGCTTGACCAGATTGATACCACGGCCTCACAGAAAATGGCAGTGAAGTAATGGTTCGGTTCAGTGATGCAAATGGTGGACACGTCTGCTCGTTTGCCCCCCTATCCCATAAATATAAAATCTTAAGAAAGAGCTTTTAGCCGCTTCCCCCCCCCTGGCTTTAGCAAGTTCACGTAGTATTTAAGGTAGTTTTGAGTAAATTTTGGGCTAAAAGCTTAGTACGCGCATGAGCAAATCACAAATGTCTTATTTTGTAATTACCGATAATTAGGTATTAAAATTGTAATTAATTTATTTTAGTATATTCTAGCTATATATTCTTTATATGTAAAATTACGTAAATATTGTAAAAAAAATTGTTGCCAACTCTCAGTCAGCCGCAACCACTCGGTTGCCGATGGTTTTAAAGCATGATCTGTGTTTTTTTTTGTCTTGCCTTCGCACGGCTTGTGCTTATGCCATAGCATAATCTGTTGTTCAGCCATACTGAATTGACAAAGATAGTTTGCAACACTTTTAGTTTAAAGACTTCCAATATGGCGGAATCAATTTATTTTAACCTGGCGGACCTGACACGCGTAATTGTTTTTAGTCCTCGGAAAAAACGGCACTTTTATATGTCCTCATCTTTTTTTAATTTTTAGGGAAACATTCACTTATCCTTTTTTGTGTTACCAGCCTAGTTCGCATTTATAAAAAGCGGACATACCGGGAACCTTATATAAAAATCTATACTAAAGTAAGGAGTAAACTCCAAAATTACATTTTTATTTTTTTATACCTACTAGCTACCTACTCGGCGACCCGTTGTTGTGACTAAGTAATTACTACCCCTACGCTACTTTTACCTAAATTACGAAGTAACTATTATCTTATCTGTGATTTAGGTAAAACTAGCGTAGCGGTAGCGTAATGGCTAAGGCGTCGGACTTGCGATCAAATGGTTGCGGGTTCGAACCCCACCCAGTGCACTACCGGCGTGAATCCACTCCTAACACAAGCAATTTAGCTTAGCTGGAGGCGTTAACAGGAATATTTAACCCACGTAGCTAGTACCTATCCTTAAAAAACTATCCTATCCTTCAAGTACTGTGCAAAATTTCATTAAAATCGGTTCATTAGTTTAAGAGTTATTAATATACGAACAATGTAACACATTTTTATATTTAAGATATAGATCAAATCTTATATATAAAATTCTCGTGTTACAATGTTAGTTACCGTACTCCTCCGAAACGGCTTGACCGATTCTCATGAAATTTTGTGCGCATATTGGGTAGGTCTGAGAATCGGCTCATATCTATTTTTCATCCCCCTAAATGTTAAGGGTAGTACACCCCTAAATTTTTTTTTTTTTAGATTTATTAATTTTTTTTATGATACAGCATTAGAAAATACATACAACCCTGAATTTTCAACTCTCTACGATCAACCCCTGTTTTTTAATAGCGATATTAGTATTTTTACTTTCATTGGTACATTTTTTTTAAAGTATTTAACCCATTGAAAATAGAAAATGCGATTGTTATAATCGATTTTTTTTATGGAATAGGGGATTAACGAGCAGACGGGTCACCTGATGGTTAGTGAATATCGCCGCCCATGGGCACCTGCAACTCGAGAGTCACAAGTGCCTTGCCAGCCTTTAAGGTGGGAGTAGGAGAGGAGGGGAGATGCAGAGATGGGGGGGGAAGATGGAGAGAGGGAAGGGTTAGGGCCACCGATAACCTCACTCGCTCGGCGAAATACAACATAAGCATTGCTTTATCGATATGCCGATCGAGCCGGCCCATACGTGCCGAAGCCTTGCTCTCCCACTGTTAAATTTTAAATATGTATGTCAGTTTAGTTAATGAAGTACTTTGAATTAAGAAAATGAATGGTTGGTGTTTTGTTATTTTTATAGTCATAGACCCCATCCCACAATAAGTTAGTTATTTTTGACTCCCAAAATATTCATTACAAATAATTGATATGGCAAAACAACGTGTGCCGGGTCAGCTAGTAGGTATATTATATAATAATTATAACTTACATATTTAATTTGACAATAATTCACAAATTCTTCTTTATATTTACTATTAAGAACAGTGAACTTTTTGTAACACTTTACATGATAACCATGTGCTTGAACAATATCACAATTGAAGGTTATGTCATTGTATTTAAAATTCTTTTTTTGACGAAACAATGACATAAGTTTGCACTTCTTAAAAGACTCATCGGTAAATTCAATTATTTTTTTACTATCGTGGCACATAAAACACGATTTCATTTTAAAAACAGCAAAATATTTGTAAATCAGAAAATTATGTGGCTGTGGCGCCTGCACTGTTACAACGGAATAAACAAACTACGCCGCGCCGCAAGCAGTAACATCTGCTTTGCTCCGTCTTTGTTTACAACACGAAACTGAGTGTGCATGCTCTCTCGCTCACTCTAAGATGAGGGAAATTGATTCATATGAGGGCAGGGCAACCTCTGTTTGCGGCCATTTTTTAAAAGCAACCATAAAATTATATAATATATATTTTTCTTAAAAAACACGTTGAGTGCAAATAATTAACCATAACAACCCTGACAAGGCAGTGGCTGGACTGATTGAGAGTCGGCAACCATTTTTTGTTTAATTTGTCACATATTATTATATTTCAAATGACGCTATGACGTTTAATTATATAAATATCATATAGCTGGCATATATTAATTATAAATTTATTAATTACGATGAAATTTACAACAGAATATCCTTTATCAAAAAATTAAACCGACGAAAGAAGAAAGGGACTAAATAAACTTGATAGCCCAACTAAACTCCTAGACTAATGTAAATACCTAAATAATTATGAATCGGCGCCAAACATAATGTCAGTAATGTGGCTCAGGTGTAAAATCAAAGGGTGGCCAATCATTCCGCTGCCATTTTGCTACCCTCAGGGTTGAAATTTTTATTTGAATTTTTAATGGGACCAACTTCAAAGTATACGCTATCCAATAAAAAAAGAATTATCGAAATCGGACTACCCTGTAAAAAGTTATGCGTGGTCATACATAAAAAACAACGTGGAGAACCTCTTTCGTTTTTATGTCGGTTAATATAATGAAATACACAACAATAACTGCAATAGCGCTGTGTAGTGTGTATAGTAATCCAGATACTTATTACCAACTAGCAGTTGCCGCGCGGCTTCGCTCGCGTATTCATATATATGTTGCTCGGTACTGTATTTCTTATTCTAAAATAAAAGTAGCCCAAGTTACCCCTTATAACACCAGTTGGTATATACCAGTGAAAGTCCCGTGGAAATCGGTCCACCCGTTCCGGAGATTAGCCGGAAGAAACAGAGAGACAACAATTTTAAAAACTGATTTTTAGGTATAGGTACTAGTATAGTCACAGATTACTAAGTAGTTACTACGTAACAGATAAATCACTCCCTACAAAAACGTTCATGCCAACCGTTTTAATTACCTACTCTTTCCGAGCGCCGACCCCTGCATGCGACAATGATCTTTAATGTTCTTAAAACAGGTTAAACAAACGCATGGTTGCGTTGCCTTAAGTGAGTTTAGGGTGACCTCTTTTTATGTAATATTAAATATCTATATTTTTATAAAAAAAGGCCATGTTAATTAAGGAAACAAGTTAATTAAGTTACACGAAAAATCGGGTGTGTTACCTGACTTCAAAAAGTGTAGCACTCAATACCACGTCCCCGTAAGTTTACTAATACGAAACACTTAACAATAAATCGCTTCTCCGAAAAACTTATTGCCGAAGCCACGCGACCTTGCCTAACATAACCTCTATCGAGATACATCAATAAATTATTCGAGAAAAGAAACTTAAAGAATTTGTCGTAGCGTGATGTTATATAGCTTATAGCCTACATCTATAAATGGATAGTCAATCCAACACAAAATTTTAAGAATTTTTCAATTCGAACCAGCAGTTCCTGAGATTAGCGTTTCAACCAAACAAACGAACTCTTCAGCTTTATAATATTAGTATAGATGTGATGTAGTTATAACTCTAAAGAACGATGTTGCATATGTATATTGTTGATGATCCTTAATTAAAGTTGAGTACCTACATCCAAATCTTTTCCCAATCAAACGCGTGGAATTCACTACATGAGTAAATGCGTCGTTGTTCTTGACGACAATAGTGCCGACAAAATCTAAAAACGAAAAGTTTTGGTCGGCTTGACGCACCGCTAGCGCGGTGGCATTTTTCTTTTGGGTAAAAAAATAAGGTACTAAAAATTGTATTTCTTGTAGTTATGGCATTCTTATAAATGTAAACTAATAAAGTATCATTTACTTAAAAATTATAAAGATAAGGTATTTAGTACTTACCTATGTACTTATATATATTTTTTCCATAAATAGAATCTTAAAACCATTTCAAAATTACGTATTTTCTTTACTATTATAAATATTTAATAAGAATGGTAAACCATTATTAATAACTTTTATTACAGAATTAACTATTTGTATTCGAAACAAACTCTTGATTAATGTAATAAATTGTATAATTCGAATGGTTTACTATTCGAATTAAGTAGGTATTTGTATATTAAAGAAATTGCATAAAAATCCTTATCTAAAAAACAACTCTATGTGACAGTGAAAACCGTATTAAATCTTATTTATTTGTAACAGAAACCAAAACATCAAAATGGAACAAAGTATATTTGAAAACAAAAACAGTTACAAACTTTGTTAATTTTTTCTCTTACTGGATCTACGTCCATGTACAGCACATAAACTACCAGAAACCATGTCAATTTGTCGGTATTTAAAGTACATAAAGGGATAAAAATACGATTTCGAATTACGTAAAAATTCTAAAATAAAAGCGTGAGCGCGCGGTACAGCTGTCGGCAACCCTCACAGATAACGATATATTGTATAAGGGCCGCCAGCGGCCATGCGGCCGGTAGTTGTTTAGCGCACGTAAGTACATCGAGTGGCATAGGCCTGGTATAGTATTATATTGGTGCCGATTTTATTGTACACTCGACTAAACTAAAACCTGACTTAATTTCTTCATTTGAAATCAACCTAGTGTTCTTCGTAATAAGGTCTATTTGTTACTAGCATCTATTTCTCAGCGCCGCTAAACTAGCTACTCAACTTTATTTCCACGCAGCGAGAGTCTCCATTTATTCAAACGCTGTATAATTGCCGTATAAAAACTTGTTCAAAACGAACAAGGATGACGTGTTTTTAATCTACACCTACGAAGACGCTTACTAAAAACACAGAGCAAAAGAGATGGCATTCAACGGATAGCGGCTCTCGCTACGTGATATTAAAGTTTATTTAAGCGTATCAGACTTTAGTCAACAAATAAATTGCTTATTTCGATAGCGACATATGTTACCTACTTGTTTCAATTAGAAATAAGACCTTGTTTTGAAGTGCACAAAGTTTACAACTTATATGAAGAAAATTTTGTGAATTTTAATTTAGCGAGTGAAGTAACAGAATTGGGACCATTATCTGTGGTGCAACGAAAAGTGTTGACCGCGAGTAGATTTATTTTATTTCTACGCCATCTGTGAACTAATGTACTTTGATGTTGGTTGTCTAAGTAGTTACTACACAGATGGCTTGGTTTTAATTCCGATTTTTTACAATATTTAGGTACTATATTTTGATATAACTAATTTAATCAATCAAATATCCAACCGGGTATCCCAAAGAAAGGACCTCGCGCGTTTTTACTAATAAACATTATTTGAAATGGATGACCTATTGCCAACAATTAATACATACATTTCACACTGTTCTACGCACACTCGACAATCGTGAGCTATGATCGTGAGTGATTGAGGGCAGATTAAAATACATTACACATCTCTCTCTAGGGACGCTATCATATTTTTATTGCGTTCGAATTGAGGTAGGTACCTGAGCCACACCACTACATCCACGTAGGTACGCGTGCACACATTGAAACAACTCAACGCTCGAGTTTATACTTCGACTAACAAAGTTTGATACTTTAAGGTAATATTGAATTTTTAATACGTGAAGTTATTATACTAACATTAGATATTTCCAAATGAGTACCAACATCAGTATTACGAGTTGGTTGGTCATATTTTTCTGGACGCTCCGGGGGTGCATCATCACAATTATTAATCCTGGGAAACAAGAACTTTTTTTATAATAAAGCTCCAATATAAATCGTGTGATTGCAATAACTATATAGAGCCGTAAAACCTCTGTAAGTCGAACGTCGTCTCCCTACGCAAAATTTCGAGTTATAGAGGTTTCGAATTAGGGGGATTTTGTAAAGAAACATTAATTAAACTTTTAGAGATTTAGATGCATTCTAACCAATTTTAATGTAGTTGTAAAATCAAACACGGGCTATGTTTAAATGAAAATAAACACGTGTTAACGTCAGTCATAAATTTGTTTATCATTTCAAAGATTAATAGGTTAGATACAATGATGTATATTTTCGGCAAATTGTTATTTTTGATTTAGGTAATTAGTTTAAAATATCCAGTTGTAAAGGTTGTGAAATCAAACATGGGATAGCCCATTTGTGCGAGATACAGAGGTAAAATTTATATTTTCGAGTTATGGAGGTAAAAAATGTGCAGAAACGGATATTAGGGACTCACTTATTATTTAGACTTATAGAGGGTTTACATTTCGAGTAATTTAAGTTTTGTGGCTTGCAAGGAAGGGAACAAAACATTTTTTCGAGTTTTAGAATTTTTCGACTTATCGAGATTCGACTTACAGAAGTTATACGGCATATGTATACTTACCGTCTCCGCTTGTCAAAATTGCGTCTATTGGCAAGAAC
This sequence comes from Callimorpha dominula, assembly GCA_949752705.1. Lineage (NCBI taxonomy): Eukaryota > Metazoa > Arthropoda > Insecta > Lepidoptera > Erebidae > Callimorpha > Callimorpha dominula. The sequence goes on along the minus strand of OX457017.1, from coordinate 8,003,679 downwards.
CCTTTTGCGGGAGCTTTTTCCAAACGGCCTAGGCAACTAATAAAATAAATAACCAAAATAAAGCATTATCAAAACACTTGAACATAATTACAATCTAACTCAAAAGGTTAATAAGGAAACTACTCATTAGAATTTACACAAAACTAGTTATAATAACTAATTTTATAGCTATCGTTTAGAATCACTGATTTATTATTACTACCGTAGGTACATAATATCTCGATGTATAGAATAAGGATATATTATGTCTTTTTAGCAAGAAACTAATAAAAAATAATAATTTGTATGAACTTTAACTTGTACCATAATAAGTAGGTATCATAAGTATCAAGTTGGAATGGTCAAATATTTTGTATCCGTATCTACAACGAAGTTTTCATCACGACACGAGCTGCTGCTTACAAGCGACACAATATCCACTCACGACGGCGGTCGAGCGTAGACTATATATATATTTTAGTTTGTGCGTAGAGTAGACTGACTTAGGGATAGGGATATGAAAAAAGTATCGATACTTTGTGGTATCGAGTACTTTTCCTTTCGACACCGATACTTTTGACAGTGACAATTTACTTACTACCTTTATTATTATTGAGTTTTTTACCAGTGACTTTTTAACAGGTATCGTATCGAATAAATCTTATAAATTATTACCTATTTATTATAATTGTTATTAGTATGATTGTCGGATAGACTGGTCTCGTTTTGATATGTATTAACCATCTGTTGTGAAATTACCTACTTAAAACATAGTTTCACGGCTCATGTGCTCAAAGAGACGATTTATTACTACCACACCTAGTATTATCGGTATTGAACCTGATAGTGATTCTTCTCTCGAAACAACATACGATTTCTAGAGTCACCATCAGAAGTTGGCTCATACGAAAAACTAAACAAATAACGAGTTCTTCATTACAGTCTGAAAATACCTTATTTTCAGAACTGTAATGAAAAACAATAAGCCACTACATATCTCAACAGGTTTAAGCATTTTTAGTTGTTTTCCCAAAATTATACAAGTTGGACCATTACCTGATGAAATCTTGATTGATGTTCACTTTTTCACAGTTTCAGAATGTTTATCGAAAAATAGCAACTAAAATCTACTATTCGACATGATCTCTACAACCGCACCGCTTCTGGTGGGGTAATTCATCTCTCTTTCAAGTATTTTGTATTTCGTATAATTTTAATGAAACAAATTAGTTTACTTACTTTTGATACATATTAATAACACTACAATAAAAAATACCCACGCATAAAACCAATGTGCATCTGCAGAGTAAGTTGCTCGTAGTTCGAGACTAAAGTAAAAAAAAAGGTTAAAAATTAATTTTAGCTTAAATACATAACGAAAAAATAAAAAATGTCTCAAAATACTTGTTCGTTTATATTGGTCTGGGTTAGATTCTCTTAATAAAACGGACCAGCTATGATCGGCCAGCATATTATTATCTCAAAAACATGGGAACCTCTCTTCAAACGACTTTAAATCTTGATGGAAACGTTCGTCATAATCATCACTTATGTTTCCTAGGCGAACCAATTGCGTTGAACGCGCTAGGTGTGTCACCGGCAGCGGCACTGGAAGCTGAAATACCTAGACACGCTAGGCGTGGTCACCGGCAAATTGTACAAAGACGAATTCTTAATATTGTAATTTTCTGGTTTTACCGATGTCTGTAAAACGTGTAATTTGTTAAGGGTGTATAAAAAGTAATTCTTCATAGTTCAGTGCGTTTGAATTTAGCAAGATGAACTAAGATACATAGAAGGTGGCAGGGCAGAAATTGTCAATATTTTCCTAGCACCAATAGCACCTCTTACTTATTCGGAGAGAGAATATGACATTGTGATATTTTATTGTTAAAAATAGGCGCTAAACAGTGACAATTATTTGATTATCGTATCGATATGATCTTGGAATCCATTTTTTGTAGGTATTTGAGGTGAATTTATGACTTGGTAAGGAGGCCGGTGCATTTACGCCTTGGCTGTCAAAAGGTTAAGGTTTCAGAGTTCGGTTCCGACACACCACCCCACCGAAAACCCCGGTGGGGTGATGGCCCGAGGGGGTTTCCACACGTACAAAAAAAAAAAGTGTTTCAGAATTAAATGCTATGTCCCACAAAGTGGTCGGCACAAAACATGTAATTCGACCAAGTTGGTATCTATCTAGAGTTAAACTTGAGCCCCAAACAGATGCAAGCATGGTCAGTTTTAGAAATAGTGGCCGTTGTTACATACTCGTTTCGAAGATTAACCTCCGAATACGGACCTACTTACGATATTGACGAGTCCAGAGGGATTCCTGTTTCTTGATTGTTCGGAAGTAATAAAGAGATAATTAAAACAAGAAAACAATGTATGTATTCCTATTTAATCAGTAAAATATTTCCGCCATTTAGCACCTTCTGTTACCCGTGATGAGACTCCTGCTGGACGAGACAGGGCTCTTCTTTTTTGTTCCATATTTGTTGTCTAGTCCAAAACACCATTGGAACACATTATCCTTTCATCGGTCTACGCAGTCCGAACTCATGAAGATCTTTCTTTCATTCACACGTTTGTTATATCGACATGATAATTAATAATTCATATATATGTACATATATACAAAGTCCACCATGCAGTAAAGGGGCAATAACTCGTCTGTTACCGCTGCGCACAATTATAAAAACTGTCAGTAACACCCTCGCAGGTGAGGATCTTAGGTATTCCTATAGAACCATTTAGGGGATGCTGTCTCTCTTCATTCCGAGGGTGATTCAGGTTTGATATTGAGGAGCGCCGGGTCACAGATCGAATAATCAGTAAACAAATCCTTGCTGAAAACAAAAAAAAAACTCAAATACGCATCTACTACGTACAGAAAGCCAACTCATTTATGACACCTAAATAAATAGCGACTGTCGCTAATATGTAATTAAGTGCACAATAGGTTGAAGAAAATATGTACCATATGTATTAAAAAAAATTTCGTTGGTAGTTGCAGTCGAAAGTAATATATCATTGACAAAATAGATGGATTGTCGCTTCTGTTACGACAGTGCGGATGTTTTTTGAAGCAAAACATGTTTCATGTGTCAGTCGATACGGAATCTCCCTTTATGGGTAATTCATTTTTAAAATAATCGTGTCTACTCAAATAAGATATTATTATTTGTATATTAAATAAGCTTACTATAAAGAGATGTTCTACACAAAAGGTAACAAGTGACGCCCAAGTATAAGTCGGTTTAATTGACACAACAATACACTCCACTCACACAAGACTCAAGCAATATATGACATAAGACATTATGCACCACGCCTCACGTGGCATATTTGTGCAAGTTGAGTAGAGCCAAAGATACTCACTACTCCTCGTCCACACGTTCAACCTTCACCTCAACCTCTGACGAGTCAGATGGTTCCTCCAGAGCTGCTGGGCTGGACCTGAGGGAGACAAAAGAATACCTCTGTGATAGTCACGCAGGTGTACTGCTACATGTAGGCGTTTTGAACATCACAAGTCTCTTAAATTCCTTACTTACTCTATTTCAAGTGGATCAGTTTCTGGCTTCAGCAGCCATTCATCATCAACAGGTTCAGCCTTAAACACTGTTGTTGTTGCTTCTGGTGTTCTACAGTGAATAGGGGACTGGGACCTGAGGGATTGTATAAAAGTGTTATTAATATATTTTCATTTAAATGAATAAACATAATACACTGGGATAATTATACAGCACTATCTAGACTTAAACTCAACTCTAGATTCAAACTCAACTACGTTTCTAGAACACATAAAACATATTTAGATACATACATTATTGATTTACTTACACAGGCCCAAGTGGATAATTTTCTAGTGTCTGTTGGCATTCATCGGCTGTTTCAGCCTTAATTTCTGTTTCCATCACCCCTGGTACTCTAAACTGAATGGGGGACGGGAACCTGAAATATTGTACTCATTCTTAAAAGCCTTTCATTAAAATGATGTCAATTTACTAAGTTAAATGATTCTTCACCGTTTTGTCTTTGCCTAGTTATATAGAGATACTTCTCCTTTTTATCCTATTCTTGGTGTGCAATGAGCACTGACATGGGACTACTTTTAGTTTCTTGGTGTGAAACTGAAACACTGGATGATTCATTAAGCACAGCGTTCACAATAAGATTCCAGTCAGTGTGGAGTCGCACATCGCCGAGGGCGGTGGTTAATTTTATCATTATAAGTACTCACGGCAATTGTTCCTCATTATTGGGTGTGATCCCATCGTTCATAGCTGATCTTCGTTTTGGAGGTCTCACCCCCTCGCCTTCACTGTCATGGTCCTGTCTGCAATGTGTACATTGTACAACATGTAATATTGTGTTATATAATGATACTGTCACCGCTCTGATCAGTCAAAACAAACTATTAGGGTACACGACAGCTGTGTGTGTATTTGACAATAGCATCACAAATTGTTATCCATACAAGTTTGTACAGAAACTGTTGTTGTGATGTTTTATAAACAGAAGATTGACTTGGAAAGTGAACTATAGTAGGTATTTATTGAGTAAATTTTCTTCATATAGTAAGCTTATTCTTAAATTTGTTTGTAAGAATAAGTTTAAGTGATGGTCAATGACAATCTATACTAATTTTGTTTGCTTTTGTTGAACATGCTAATCTCTGGAAGTATTCCATTCGGATCTGAAAGATACTTTTAAGCATTTGATAGTCCATTTTCCCAGTATTCCATTTGGGGAAGGTTATAGGCTATTTAACATCACGCTACCGCCCTCATGAGTGGAGCAGTGATCATAACCGTGTCGGGGAACTGCTAGTAAAGTACATATTTAATGATAAAGTTCTATTTAGATTGTATTAAGGTACTTACTCGTTGTTTGTTCGCCGTTTATAACTCGGTATTCTGTCTTTTGTATGCGTTTTGGAACTAGACACATCATCTGTATTTGGCCTGAACAGACAATATATTTCTGGTATTATTCATCATGTCTCCCTATGGTTAGTAGTGCCTATAAATATTGTTATCATCAGTTGTGAGTCACCTGTGAGTTGCCTATGCAAACACATTTCTAGGTAACCTCTTAACATTAGGGATTGATTGGATTTTCAAATAACATGTACAAAATATATTAACTGATAAATACTTATTAAAATTATTAGTACTTACGGCAATTGTTCTTCATTGGTGGGTTTACTCTTAACGCTGTCCCTAGACGTTCTTCGGTTCAGAGGTCTCAGTCCCTCGCCATCACTTTCATTGTCCTGTCTAAAATGTATATACACCATTATAATATCGTTCTTTATATCATAGTAGTCTATAGACTTTCATTTAAAAATGAATAAAGAATAATTATTAATCACATTTCTTTTGTAATTAGTAGTATTCGTTTTTGTCAGTGAGAAATTAAAACGGGCCTTGATACGGCCCCTGTGGTACTCTTCTTATATTCACATACCTTAAATACTTTTAATCCATAGAAATAAAATTTTAAAATTGAATTCTTCTGCTAATAATTTGATAACAACAAAAACATAAGCAAGAATATTTAATATTATGTAATTTACTTCTGCAGCGTGTTATGTAGAACTTCTGTGCAATCGTTGATAATGAAGAAACAGTCGAAAGCTTTACACAAATCAAGACTCGCATAAATGCGTAAATCTTCTCGCATTAACGTTAGTTGACAGTCAAGTCAACTGTGTTTATCTTTAGTGGAAGTTACAACGGTACGTTCTATAGTCCACTTGTATAAAATAACAACTTGTGACGTCAGAAGTTGCTGTCGTCAAATTATTTACTTTAATTTTTGAATAAACAATAAAACAATAATGACACTAATAATGATGTTAGAAGTAACCCTGGGTGTTACTTCTTACTGTGTTATGGTACATTTGTAGTACTTACTGTTTGTTTGTACGCCGTTTGTAAAGCTGTGTTCTACTTTTTCTGCGCACATTGGCACTGGAGCCAGCTTTCTTGGACTTGCTACGAGCCGTATTTGTCCTGAGCAGATAAAATATTTCTGTGACGATAGCAGGGTAAAACTTTATGTGACATATAACACACAGCACTATCTAGACCCAAACCAATCAGAGCTAGCAGTATGGGTTCTAGAACAAATATAAACATACTTACATCTTTTATCATATTATATCGTCAAATAAGCTTTAATACCGCGGAAGTCATTTTTGGACATTTTCCGTATTTCATTGGACAGGAAATAAAAAAATACGTTTTGAAATGTTTGATAAATCAAAACACAATAATTATATATATTGAACAGCTGTTCGATACAAAACGAAACAAATAAACAATATTTATAATAGTACAAATAGTTTTTTTGGCCTCCTAAAAGTTGCCGATTTTAACATCCTCGGTGTTTGGAAATAATAGATTTCGTCTAGGCTAGTGGAGGCCCTAACCCTTCCCTTTCCCCCACTCCCATTCTTCCCCTTCCCCCTACTCCCTTAAAGGCCGGCAACGCGCTTGTGACTCTTGGTGCCCATGGGCGGCGGTAGTCACTAACTATCAGGTGAACCGTTTGTTCGTTTGCCCCCTATCCCATAAAAAAATGGGGTAAGAAAGTGATAAAGCGAGTATGGTTTGCGACTGACTGCTGGTGAGACCCAATTTACTTTTTTACAAAATTGACGTGTCTCAACAAACCTTGTATTTTTGAGAGTATAACTATGGTCAGAGCGGATAGTTTTGAGTTTGTAAATGTCCAAGGCGGCGGTGACAGTTCGTTGCGTGATGCCGGTGGCGGCGGTGGTGCGTTGGAGGATGTTTGCTAGAGAGCTGAGGTCACATCTCTTTCCCATCCGGCTCTTCAAGAACTCGTACTCCCTGGACAGGTAGTTGTAGACATTGGCTATGATCGTGTAAACCTGGGAGGTGTAAAACTTTCATTAGACAATAAGGTTTTATGTGGAAACATCCCTGTAAGTTAAAAAGTTTCCATGCAGATGAGGGTCCTGAGTTTTTTATTTGTAATTAAATGTTTATAGGAAATTATCATTTGACCTATGGGTGTTTTTAATCAACTTCAAGCAGACAAACAAGCATTCAAAATATATTGTTACGGTCACTGGTTCCGATTCAAGGGTAGTAACGTTATGTTTGAGCCGGTAACCTTTCTCGATACTAATTTTAATCCCAAACACATATTTTTTTATTAAGAATGGTAGTTTCAGATATTAGCGTGTTCAACTAAAGAGACAAATTCTTCAGCTTTATTGCGTTACTTGATGTTTTTCAACATTTCAGTTCCTAATGTTCAATGTTTAATTTATAACTTACCTTATACTGTTCTATGGTACCCTCTGTCCTCTGTGCGTTAGCTAAGGTTTGTGTATTCTGAAACAAGCGATCATTTTTGGAACGTTATGTCTACCTGAAAAAGTTAAGCTTGAAAAAAAAAACGATTTCGATTCTTTTAAAAAGACCTTCATAGACATTTGCAGAAATATCCGGACGTTCTATCAACATCCTTGGTATGAAATACCCATAATTATGACATTGTCATTCATGTCAACCCGTTCTTACAAAATATCAGCTTTATCGGTCAATTCTCAAGTTCAATTTGTCAGTTTAAAAAAAATTGGATTTCTGTACATATTTAAAATCACGATTTTTTCTAAAATTAACTTAAAGTTATCAGGTAATTTAAATCCACTTTTGGTTACGAATAATTGTTAGGAATATATTACGATTTCCGAGATGATTTCGAGGACTAATATTAGATTATACATACTATATCCCTCAATGACCTCCAAGACCGGTTAGAAGCAGGCATCATTCACCGACGAGCTGCAATCTTTTTCGGTCCCATTTGCCATCTGTTCTGCATGCTATGTGCCATACCTAATGTCACTTTAATTCGTTGGGCTATGTCGGTAATGTTCATTGGTCATATTAAATGATGGAAAAATAAGTCGCAGCTCCAACTAGCTTGGGAGCAAGCAGCCGGAATTGCACGTCGTAAAGTCAACTTCCATTCAAGACGAGGCCCAAATATTTGATCTGCGCCCGGATAGGTAAGAGGACCGGGTTAACTTCAATTAATGGGGCTCATAAAACAAAAAGAATCTGATAGCTTCAAACCCAGCCCCTCTATCCTCCGAATGATGAGTGATCGAATGAATGAATCAAGTTCTAGTTCGGATGTGATATAGCTAACCTACCTTCTTCACTAGCCTCTTCTGTTTTCTTACACGTACTGGTTTATTGGCTATTGACTGTACTTCATCTTCCAACTCCATCTCCTCTGTTCTGTTCAACTCGCTGTACTGCACCGCGGCAGTGCTCTCGACCGCTACCTGTTCGCTTCTCGACTTGGGCTTGTCATCACTTTTCAAATTCTTCTGTTCCTACAACAAATAGAATAACTTTATAATAATAAAAGAAAATAGAAGGAAGTGTTTCACTTCCATTTGTTTTATTCGTCATTATGTGAAGAGCGTTTTACGTCGACTGGAAGTAATCAGTCCGGACGAGAGCAGCAGTAGATGCGGCGCACGTCACATGACAATGATCCACCAGTAGCGGTCACGACGTAAGTGTAAAGTTTGTACTACATCGCGGAATAAGACGACCCTGTCGACAAGTGATCACATTGGCCATATAAAACTAGAATGATCTCTTACCTTATATGTTTTCAAGGGCAGGTCGTCTGTATCGCTCAGGGCACTTTCAGTGGATGATGAATAATTACACTGCAAAATAGAAAAATATTGAAGTAACCATTCATTTTGATATTTTAATATCTAAGTACATAAAAAATAAGATGTACTGTACGAAATACGTGGGACACCTAGTAAAGGAGGTTGATAAATCTCCTTACATTTGTGGGCATTATCGAACAAAAACTTATTTTGTAGTAAAATTTTGGAAGAACAAAATTAAGAAATTTGAGTAACCATTGTCATGACGGATTATAATAAGCTTCAAATTGTCTTTGTAGGTATTCGTTGGTCAGTAGTACAATACATGAGATATGTACTTAAATCATACAATTAACAATTTAACCTGAGACAGTGTAATCAGACCTACAGCTACACTGGGAATTCTACCCAGGGTCTACTATAAGCCTGATAACTACATTCGTAATTTTTCTTTTGAACATACTATAAGTTCGTAATAAAATGTGGAAGGAAATTTAATTTTGGAACATTCGTATTTTTTTTCTTGTAAATTGTGTATTTCATGCATACATAACTTTTTACTTTGCAAAAAATTCTAAGTGGTCTGATATTGCATTTTTTTTCTTTCTTTTTAAAAAGAGAACTCTCTCGCATTAGGAATTACTCCTGTGTCGTGGGAGGCTTAACAAACATACAAAGAACGGACACAAAAAACACCCAAACTCGGATGGGAATCGAACCCACGACCTATGGCATAACAGTCAGGGTCACTAACCACTAGGCCAGTCAAATTCCTCAATTTTTTTCCCTTCGCTTTAAATTTAAGGAAGTAGGGGTTTTTCAGGAGGGTTCATATAATGTATCCTATATTATAAGATGAGGGTGCGTCAAATACCATTCACCATCATTTCGACGGACGGGCTGGTTTCTTTTATAGGAGGCCGCCTGCCTCACGCCAACCTTGGAAATATAGGCGTTTTACGACGGGAAAAAAGGGAAGAAGGCTAATTTGTATTAGAGAAAATGGGTATTGAGAGAGGAACCTAGGATAAGGGATACCGCAAGTCTCGGATGGGCAATGGGACTGAGACTGCAGTAGCTCGCAGAGGCCGGGGTCGCGTTTTTTTTGCAAAGTTTCATGCAGATAAACAAATTATGATACACTTCTTCCGATGCGCCTTAAACACTTCCTCCACAGCCTGTTCGAACGCAGCTAGCGCGCATCTTCCGGTGATGAAACCTGTATCCCTTAGAGTTGATTTTTTATTTTCGGGAATAAAAAGAATTTAAACGCTGCAAAAAATAATTCAAACGCTTCCAAATCAGCGCTGTAAGAAGTATGACACAGAAGTTTTACCGGTGTGCTGACCAGGAAGTCCTTCGAGTTTGGATTAACTCTATAAATACTTTTATTTAAAACTAATTCGTACAGAGTGCGCGTTGACATTAGGCTAGACGTACAACAAGAGACCATAGATAACAAACATATAGTACATTAACTTTGGCTGATACAATTTCAGTAAGCTTCAATATATTTGCGTCCTTATATTTCAACAGTGGTGAAGCACCAGCCCACGGAGTCCCGTATTTGGTTGCTTGCTTCTGACATCGATCAACAGTGAACCCTTCTGGCAAGCATTTGATAGTATGCCAATCGACATTAATGCTTCTTTGATTCATTAGAGATATTGATACCAGAAATCCTGTCACAGTGAAAAAACTAACGATCAACATCTTCACTGCGCTTTTTGATCGCAACACTTTGATAGGGCTTGGCTCAGTTTGAAACAGTCTATTGAGTGGCGCTTAGTTTCTGGATCGTATTGCTAAATCCAAGACTTGTCACCTGTCATAATGTAGTAACCTTAGCTATCAGATCATGGCACCATTCCATGTGAACTTGCTTCTAAGCATCGGTGAAGTTGTGCGGTACCTAGTGCAAAACTATGCTCCTCATGATTTTACATAAGCACTTAATGTTCAATAGCTAACAACACTGGCAATAGCTACCTCAAACACTTCCATCGGAGCATCTTTATTTGTCTGCGGGGCTTCCCTCTCGGCCAACTTGACCTCGTCATGTTGACTAACTCCAGGTGATGTAATGGAATCTCCAGTCCCATCTAAAACAAGATAAGAATTAAATAAACACCAGATCGGTTTCACATCTGTTAAACTAGTTTTATCAGAACTAATTCATGAGTAAAATTAAGTGATAGGGTTCCAAGAATAATATGTTTTACGTTCCGGCAGGACAACGTCTGTCGACGAGTGGGCAGGGCGGCAGCACGGGACCCTTTCCTTCCGACTGACGCAGGTTCTTTCCGGGCAAGGCTGCTTCGGATAGTACCTGCACTCGGTCGCTAGGAGGGAACTGAGTCCCGCCTGTTACCACTGCGACTGCAGTGAGGACTCGGCTCAGCACACGCTGGCGGTTTGCGGAGGCGCGCTTACCAGCGCCTCATGCCACCCTGAGTGTGGCCGCGGGTGGACGGGACGGGTTTTCCTCTCCACCGCTATAGTGGCCCCCCGCAGGAGGCGGCGTCCGCGTGTGCCTGGACGTTGCCTAATTCAGCCAGAGGTCTTTTGTCCGGAGGTGGTGCCTGCGCTTTTCGGGCAGGCGCTAGGAGGGTTCCGGATGTCTTAATAAAAGCTGTTCCCGGATCCCTCCTACTTAAGGCGCAGTACGGCACACCGTGCGGTTTTGGTTAGTTCGATTCCGACACACCGCCCCACCGAAAACCCCGGTCGGGTGACGGCCCGAGGGGGTTTCCACACGCACAAAAAATAAAAAGGACAACGTTTGTCGGGCCCGCTAGTGTAGTTATAAATTAGCTATTTGACAGTTGTAACGATAAAATATGAAATGCGTTGGTTATGATAGCTTATAGATAAACAATAATTATACAATATTTTTTTGCATTAAAATAAATTGTAAATATTTAATTTTTGTAAAATAAATTTGAGATTTTATATCTGTGGCTTACAAAAACCGAAACGCGAGCGGCTATGATTGAGCATTGTGTGACGTCACATTTTATAAAACAAAGCATCGGGTGTTCTGTCATTCGCGGTTTCCAGAAAATAAAGACTAAACTTTTTCGAAATGGAGTCAGGCTATACGAAAGCTGATAGTGCAAATCTGCCTAAAGTCGATTCATTTATGGTCGCAAATTTCTTTGCGTGTAATCCCGACTTTTGCTCTGCCGAGTTTCGGAACGCAAAAACCTCCGTTTAAGTACCAAAATAGGCAAAGTTAATTTATTGTTATAAATTTATTTGTCTATATGTATAATATTGGGTCAAATAATCAAAATTTTATGAAATCATTTAAATTACATATAGGTTATGTTTATAATTTCAGATCTTCGCGACAATCGTATGGTGATGATGCTATTGGGTATGTCCAGCTAAAGAGGGAAAGCCAATTTGTGTGTGATAAAATGCCAGATTTGTCCTGAACACAAGGTTCGTCAACAGCCATACTCTGTGTCCTTGGTCATCGACGAAAAGGAAGAAGTAGTACAAAGTGACCAGTGTGCTGATTGTCCTGTCTCCCAAGGGTGCTGCAAACATGCAATAGCTTTCTTATTGTGGACTCATAGAAGAAGTGAGGTGCCATCTTGCATTGCCACTGAATGTTACTGGAAGAAGTCAAAACTATCTAAAGTGGGCAGTACTCTGAAATACATGAAAATCAAAGAAATGGGCTCTACTATTATTATTGTCAATTAGTAGTTCATTATTATTATTATTATTGACTGGTCTGTTGGTCTAGTGGTTAGAGATCCTGACTGCTGAGCCAGAGGTCGTGGGTTCGATTCCCACCCAGGACAAATAATTGTGTGAGGAGCATGATCATTTGTTCTGTGTCTGGGTGTAATTTATCTATAATATATATGTATTTAGAAATATATAAGTATGTTTATCAGCAGTCTGGTTACCATAGTACAGGCTCTGCCTAGTTTGGGATCAGACGGCCGTGTGTGGGATGTGTGTAATTATTATTATTATTATTATGTACCCAACAAGATGAAAACGTATTGTCCGACTTTTTAAAAGAAAGTGAAAAAAGGAAATAAAAAAACTGACAAATTTTAAAACATCAACCTGATTATGAAGTTGATGTGGTTCAGTTGCTGTCAATGTACTATTTGAGTTACAGATTTAATTCTGAAAATAACTTTGACCAATTTTTAAACAAAATACGTCCAATGTTTACAGAAAAGAATGTCAGCGATGCACAAAGGCTAACATGTGAGCAGCAGAAAAGTCCAGCATGGTATGAGCTTCGATATATGAGAATAACAGCATCAAAAGCTTTTGATGTGACTCGCTGTAAAACATTAGATGGCTCATTAATGGCAACATTAATGGGAAAAGCCCCTGACACAGCTGCGATCAAAAGGGGCCGAAAATTAGAAAACCTTGTAAATAAACAATTGAAAAAACAACTTGGTGAAATTTCTCAGTGTGGCCTGTTCATATGTCAAGACTATCCTATGGTAACGGCATCACCTGATAGGGTTTTAAACGGTGATATACTAATAGAAATTACATGCCCTATAAATGAAAAATCTTCAAAAAAATATGTTTTGAATAAACAAGTTGCTGCTAAGTACTACGCACAAATTAAAAAAGTGTTTGTTCTGTGTGGCATCATCGGACTTTGAAGAAAGTAATAAAATCAATATTGTGCCTGTAGAATATAATTCTCAATATGTAAAAGACTTACTCTGTGAATTAGAACTATTTTGGAAAAAAAATGTTTATCCGTTAGTTTATAATAGTACCAAATAAAATAATTAAATCTTAGCAAATCATATTTTTAATTATACCATCCTATACGTTAATTAGTGCACATGCAATGACAACACATGCATCCAAATATTTTAACAGTTTCTTATTAACTACAAAATGAGGTTTTAACATAGAGAATTCTCGCAAACATCTTATAACTCTCTCAATTTGAATCCTTAAACTCGCTATTTGTTTTGTTTTTATTACATTATATTTTGATAATTTCAAGTTAGATAATACACATGGAGGTTTTAATAAATTTATCCCTGTTTGCAGTAGAATAATAATAACTTCACACATCTCACACACGGCCATCTGATCCCAAACTAGAAAGAGCCTGTACTATGGTAACCAGACTGCTGAAGAACTTCTTCTATATGTTTAAATCCTCTATCTGCAAGTATAGAAACACCTAGTTCTAAACAATCTAAAAAGCTGCAGTTCTGTACTAACAAGACATCAGTGGTTCTGCCACTGAATCCAGGTGAAATATAATTGATAATACCATCAGGGGTGCTACTGATTAAGTAGGTATTTGCTTTTTTATATTCTGACCATGTTAAGCTTGCTCTACAGATTTTGATGGTTTTAGAATTTCTATTTCGAGACAATCAGTGATGCAATAGATATTATGGTACTTATGTCTAAACGCCATAGGTAAGTTTCATATTACTGATCTTTTATTTGATTTAATTATAAATGGGCGTAATACACTTGCAATTAGAGCTACACATTTCATGAAAATTTTACTGGCATAAGACAGAGACATGCCGAATTGATCTCCAAGCTCAGAAAATGGTGTATTTAGTCTAATTTTTTTCAAACATAATAATATTTATTTATTTATTAAAACTTCATGCACAAATTGTACAAAGGCAAACTTAATGCCTTAGGCATTCTCTGCCAGTCAACCTTGGGGTGAAGCAGATATAAACAGGCGTAGGTGCAAAGATATGGTAAAGAGTACGAATTTTTAAGTTCTTATAATAATAAAATTTAACAAGTCATTAACTGAATATACACATTACATGGAGTACACACATTATACTGATATATAATATACTAATACTTATATATACATACATATACATACACATACACACATACATACATATACATACCCATACACACATACATATACTATGAATATCAAGTCTGAGATTCATGTACTAGCACTGTGACAATTGTGCCAACTCGTTGTGGAGGATAACATGTGCTCTTCAGAAAGCTTTGTATGTTTTTTAATAATGTCAATTAAATAATAACAATCCTTCAAAATACCTATATAATATCTTGGATTATTCTTCATTAATCGTACAGTATTTTTAATTGACATGTGGCATAGATCTTCTGTTTCAAATTTCCTTTTTATCTCAGATAGTTCAGATTGAGTTTCTTGGTTGCTGCTAGTTGATGTCATTATAATTAAGAACTGAACAGATGGTGAAGTGTCAGTTTTTAACTGAAAATGTTTTGACGGTGATGAACCGTTTTCACTAAACAGTAATTTTCTCTTGATTTTAGTATTCTCTGCAGATACAACTCCGGACTTTCTTTTAAAAGGTGATGTTGCAGTAGTTGTAATGTCAGTCTTTAAAGGAGAAGTATTTTTATCCTTTGCTTCACTAGAAGTTTGTACAGCTTTGCTTCACTAGAAGTTTGTACAGCTTTGCTTCTAATCTTTGCAAACAAATATGCTTGAATTAATTTATTGGTTGCTTGCATTGCGTTGCTAAAGGTATATTGCAAGAGTAATGCTTAAGAACTACAGATGAAACTTTGTATGCGAACTTACTTTTAAACCATTGTACTGATAACTTTTTTACTCTCTGCTGTTGCTTGTCATGATGGATATTGCTGGCATTTCAGTTTCCTTAGAAACTATTTCTTGTATTATTTCCATGCGTTGTCTTTTGCTTACGGCTGATCGAGGCCGCGGAGGTGCGGTACGTTTTATTCTGTCTGGTTGACATTGAAATTTCGATGGCAAACAGTCTGGCCTCATTCTTATTTTGCCGACAGAACTCATTACACTGTATTGGATGTAATTTTCCATATCATTGGGCAGCTGTAAAGTGACACAAATATATTAATTTTTCCTTTTATGTGAATGATTTATATACAAAATGTTAGCTTAGGTTTAATTTATTTTCGGGATATCAGAGGTTCTTCCAAACACTTACATCAAAATGGTCTTCACAAAAGAATATCGCAGATTTATCAGATGTAAACTCCAGGTCTCGGCGTGCTAACTGCAACCACTGCTTTCGACGTTTGGGACATTTTTTAGGAACGTGAATAAACAATTTGTCAGGACATTTAATTGTTGTACTTTTACACATAGGCACGGCACACGTCTTATAGCTTGTCATTGTTAACAATTCCAGTAAAAAGCTGTAAATTTTCCACTCAAAACACACAGAATTAGAGCGTCTTGGTACTCGTTAACCTTGTCTGCTTATTGAAATGTGACGTACAGTACAGCTGACACATGTCACGTGACCAGCTGTTTTCGCGCGAATGTCAATGTAATGGAGAAAAACTTTTTTATTTTTCTATTAAATAACAACTTTTTGATAAAAAAATCGATTGTAAGAGGTATAAAATAAACCTACGTAAATTTTAAAATATTATTTCGAAAACTGTCAAGTAGCCAATTATTAGGTATTTACATTACTATCCGTGTTTAATGGAAAATCACCAACAATTTTTATTTTGCTTAATACATGTACACAAGAGCCTCCCACTGCCATGGTTTCGGTTTCGGTGGTTACTTACAACATACATTTTAAGAAAATTTAATGTGATCCACTGTTTTACTATTTAAATTACGTCTTTCCATGCTAGAGCGTATCTTTAAATCATCTAAGCTAAGTTTTCGAAATTAATTTAAGTGAGGGTGGTTCCCATTAATAGTCTGCTGTCAGCTTACACTATGTCAGCTAGATTTTTAGGTAGATTTCGAAAAAGCTCAATACTTAAGGTTTATTTATTTTTTGCTTTTTAGTTCTTTTCGTTAGTTAATGTTTTTGTTAAAAGATTTTTTATACCAAATTTTTCAAACACAGCTTTTTTCAAAATTCAGTGCATTCGGATAAAATCGTCAAACAATAGTTGTTGTCATGGTCAACTTCGTGTATAGCTAAAGATTTATCTTGTTCAAACTGAGGGCTCGCAAAACAAGCATTTTCTTTTTCCTGCGAAAAACATTTGCAGTTGGGTTTGTGTTTTGCACTTCTTGGAGATAATATTTGAATTATTTAAATAATCCAGAAAAATCTCATCCACAGAACACGCAGTTAAAGTTAAAGATTACTAGCGTAAATATCGCGATGGGTATAATCATTTTATTCAGTCGATACATATAGTACAGTGAAGAGCGCAATCTACTATAGAATTATTATTACGATTTAATTACGATTTATTCTTATCTAAAAAACTTTTATCATATGTTTTAGTGCTTAGGATTAGTTTTAGTAATAGTTTTATTAATTGTTTTATTATTTGTTAGTACTCAATGTAAACATTACGTATAATGAATGCTGTGTTCGTCTATAATGTAAAGCACAATATTGCATATGTATATTGTTGATGCTCCTTAATAAATGAATACATAAAAATTAATAAATAAATAAATAGAAACAGGATACATAAGATTACGATTAATTATACGAATTTTGTTTCAAATTATATAATCTGGCAACCCTGCTATTGCATGACATGCCGATACATAAACGATCATGCTGCATGTCAATCATAGCTTGCACGATGAAAAATACAAGGACTTGTCAATCATCTGCCAGCACGTACTTTGTATGTCATGCACGTAGTTAGCATGTCATGCGCATCAATCATTGCAATTAGACGATTATGCACGCATGACAGCACGTAATGCATGTCATGCTGCATGATCGTCTAGGGAGCACTTAAGGATTGTTACATCACAACTATTTATTACTGATATTAATTTTTTTTTATCAAAAAGATTTTGATGTTAAATTAAATAATAATGAGTGAAGTGTACCTTTGTAGGAACCACTTTTTCTTTTCATTGGCTTTCTTAGATGTAGATTTACTGGCCATGATTACATCATCACATTATTACCCAACGAAAAAAAAGGATGTTCTCAATTCGACCGTGTTTTTTTTTTATTTTATGTCTTCAGCCCTCACTCCGTTATTTATGAACCGAGTTTGATTATTCTTTTTTTGTTAGATAGGGTATACCTCAAGGTCATGGTCCCATGTCAAGGAAGTCCGGATCTGATGATGGGATCCTGATAAAATTGAAAGAAACCCTCGAAAATTGTAGGAACGAATAGTGTTTCTTTTTAATTTTCATTACTTTATCAGGTATTTGCGTTCAGAAATCATCACATCATGTAGCTGAGCTGATGATGAATGAAAAAAACCAAAAAATAAAAATCTTTTTAACAAAAAATTAAACCGACGAAAAGAACTAAAAGCAAAAAATAAATAAACCTTAAGTCTTAAGTATTGTGCTTAATTAGATAAACTATAAAATTTTATAAAAACTTATTTTGAGTCGGCGCCAAATAATAAAATGATTAATTACTTACGTAGATACATATAAAATTGTGATAATTAATCAGTTTGTTGTTTAACGCCGACTCAAAATAAGTTTATGGGGCTATTTGTTGTGTCGTTCTTGCAGGTGGGAACAAAACACTGCCTATGTGCCATGGATATTTTGCTTGTATGTACTTGAAATAACTCGAATATTTCTTGAGAATTGAGGTTATGTTTATTAAGTTTTTTGACATTAGTTGAACGACTGTCACTTTTAATCGGCGTTTATAGGCAAAGGCACACATTGCCATAATGCCAAAGATGACGTCATTGAAGGGCATATGAAGGTTATTGATATTTAGCTTGAAATACTAATGATCCATCTATGAGTATTTTCTAATTTTAAACCCTCAGCAGATATCAGTAGCCCTATTCCTCGAAACGGTTTTGATATTATAACAGATTTAGAAAAAAGAAACAATACCCATTCGTCACCAAACACCTCAACGCGCTTACATCTACCTGTATTGTACTGAGTTACTGACAGTAAGGTACTACCCCAGTTAACTTGGAATCTAGAACAATACCTACCTAAAAAATTGACATTACTTTTAACAGGGATAGCATGATTATTATATCATACACTTATTGAAGAAGAAAGTCTTTTCTTGGAAAACAACATAGCTGAACTTTTAGTTGGAGATATTACAAGACCGTTGTTATAAAGCCACTGTTCAAGAAGTTTTAAAGACGCGATTAGCGACGTACAGCGTACAGGCAGAACTGGATCTATGAACAGAATAGTAAATCATCCGCATACTGCCGACATTGGACATCGTTATCCAAGGAAGACTCCAAGTCGTATGTATAAATATCCTTGAGGGAGGCTTTTGAACAATCTCCAGCCGGTCATCGTCGAGTGGGCAGGGTGGCAGCACGGGACCCTTTCCTTCCGACTGACGCAGGTTCTTTCCGAGCACGGCTGCTTCGGGAAGTACCTGCACTCGGTCGCTAGGAGGGAATTGAGTCCCGCCTGTCCCCACTGCGACTGCATGATATATATATATGGGAAGTAATGAAACGAGCTTACACGTTTAGTACTAGTTTATTACTGATCATCCGCGCGAGACGGCGGCGCGGCGAGCGGCGATCCGCTGTGCATACATATGTAGGTAGATATACATCAACTCGGCTCAGCACACGCTGGTGGTTTGCTCCGCCTGGGCCACGCAGCGTCGGGCCCTCACTGCACTCATCGGAGGGGATCTCTCGCTACCGGCCGTCATACGCTCCATGGCCGGTAGCGACAGGAATATTACCGCGGTCGCGACCTTCTATGAGGACGTCATCTCGAAGGAGGAGACGGTGGAACGGGTCCGGGAGGACGATCTCCACTCGGATCAAACTGTTCCCGGATCCCTCCTATTTTAGGCGCAGTATGGCACACCGTGTGGTTTTAGTCGGTTCGATTCCGACACACCGCCCCACCGAAGCCCCCCGGTGGGGTGACGGCCCGAGGGGGTTTCCCCTGGGTGCGTGTGGAAACCCACACAAAAAAAAAACAATAACCTAGATACTCCGATCTGACAGTAGGTTTATAATCAGATTAGTTAACATAAAAGGAACATTTAAGGAGGAAAGTTTCTTGAACAAAATGGATTTGGAGAGAACAACATTGTCATAGGCAGATATTACATCAACGGAGGTAGCAACTACAGCGGTATTATCAGAAAATGCAATGCGTATATCCGATGTAAAAATGGCTATACTGTACTATGGACAAGTACTTTTACGTCTAAACCTAAACTGATGCTCACTCAAGTTATTGCTCTCTAAGAACCACTCAAGACGAAAATGATTAAATGCTTAATGGTTTTCTTTAATACTGAGGATAAAGCTATAGGGCGATATGATGACACTTCAGAAGGGCTTTTATTAGGTACAAGGATCGGGATGTCTTGTGTTTTACAGGCGGACGGAATGGATCGTAAAGTCATAATTGAGTTATTTAAGTCTAAAAGAAATGTACAATAAAGACTCATTACTCAGATGAACTAAAAAGGAATAAGGAATTCAGTCATAACCTGGCGCTGAGTCCCGAACATAAGACGACACTCCTTTCAAATCAGAAAGTGAGAAAGGGCTGTTGAGACCAGACAAATTATGCACATTATGAGAAATATCCTTTCGGGAACTGGAGGTCCTAATTTATATAAAAAAAATATATCTGAATATCTATGTGATCAGTGTAGGTTTCGTCAAACTTACTTACGTCAAACAAACTGCCACTAATATTGTTGGAAGGGTTAAAGTATGTTCTGGTTAATGTAGGAAGTGGTTAAAGTGCGATTTTGTCACTGTGGGTAGGCAAGTGGTCAAAGTACGTTATGGTCAATATAAGTGGTTTAAGTCTGTTTAATAAATGTTCAATGTGGTCTTTAGTAATTTTCAAAAATTGTTGAAGTAGGTTTTATGGTCAATGTAGGAAGTGGTTAAAGTAGGAAATGGTCAATAAAGGAAATTATCTATGTAGTTTTTCGCTATGTTAGAAGATGGTCATTTTATTAAGTGGTCTTAGTTTTATGCCAGATATTATTTTAGTGAATATGATATAAGGCAACCAACCCTAATTGCCTAAGTTTATAACTTCACTGTAGAGTATTAGGGTACAAAATAAATCATTACACATTAGGAAAGTATCTACTAATATTTTATTCAAAACAATTAAGTGATTATATGTTTATAAACTATTCAGTCGGGTCGCCTCCGAACATGCGTTGAAAATTCCACACTGTAACAAAAACATAGATAATTTAAAAAAACAATATTAAAAGGTAGGCAAGTATATTTGGTATACAATACAATACAATACAATATTTTTTATTGTACACCATAAAACAAATTACAACATTAAAAGAAAAACAAATAATGGTACAAACGGTGGTCTTATCGCTAGCTGCGATTTCTTACAGACAACCTTTAGATGGGCAGAGGCAATGGACTTCTGTATAGGGCAGTAAACAGGTGCACAAATTATCTAAGTATTTTATTGAAATTATAAGAATGGAAGAGGAAAAAGAAACATAATAATTACCTTACATAGAAACTTGTTAACATATTATATAGTCGAACATACATACATAGACCTACATACATACCTAAATACATATATACACAAACATACATACGTATAATAAATACATACCAATAATAACTAAACATATAATGCATAAATTCTGTATTGTAAGTTGCAAGTAAAATTATAAATATTAAACATATTATTACTAGGATGACAGATAGGAATCTCATCAGATAGGTATATTTCTTCTCTTTCTGATAATTTTCACCCCGTTAAGAAGCCGTATACAAAATCGAGACGGTCAAAATTAGGAATTCGACACTCTCGCGCAAACATGCGGGAGCGCTCGTTCGCGTGTCTGCGTGAGTCCGAAATTCATCGACGGCCAGTACAGAGATCAAACGGTTTTGATCCTTTGATATTTTTTACGTGTAAGTTGGAAATAAAAAGTCTAGTAGTATAATATTAAGCATTTATTGATTAACTAGCTGTGCCCGTGACTTCGTTCGCGTATATGTCGGAAAACAGCAATATTTCGCTTATAATAGGCATTGCACCTCTTCCTGAAAGGGGGCAATCCTGCAGGCTGGATTTTTTATACTGTATTGGCGGTGAAACAATATGGAGCGTACAAAAAAAGGTAGTTTTGATTGGTTACACGCGTAATAACGTAATTTGGCCGTGGGAAATTGCTCTTTTGCTTCGGGTGAAGATCATAAAACTCGTCTCATAAACCCGCGGCTTTTAGCGTACGCATGAGAAGCGCGAGTGAAACGGTTCCGCCTGTAAGGTTTCACCACCTCATCAATTGGGCGTCACCCAATTTTTGCTGTAGTCAGTTAGTCAGTGCGGCTTCCTAGAAATTATGGGCCCCTCGAAATATCTATTAGTCCAAGTAAAATTTCGTATACGGCCTCTTTAACCCAACCCCATCGTCCAAATTTAAACAGAATCTTTCTAGTCGCTTTAAAAATATCTTTAAGCAGAACTTTAGGTTTTTTTTTTATAACTCAGCAAATTTTGAGAGTGGAGTGAAAAAGTTAGCGTGTACCATCTTCGGCTTTTTCGTCACTTTACATCTCGTGAGTTTTAAAGACACCTACTCCTTTAATGAATCAATACAAATAAATAAAATTGAAAAGCTCATACAAATACCTATGCCTAAAAATCAGTTTTAAAATTAATAAAAGTTCTGGCAAATCTGCGGAACGGGTGGACCGATTTCCATGGGACTTTCACTGGCACATAGCATGTGTTATAAGGAGTAACTTGGGCTATTTTTATTTTGGAAAAATAATGAGGGTTCCGCGCAAAATATATAAATATGAATACGCGACGATGCCGCGCGGGAACTGCTAGTCAATACTAAATAAAAAATTTTTTACCTTCAGACGGTAATAAAATCAGCGTAAACTCACTAAAAAATACACGTACCCTGGTAACCTAAAATATTAAAGTACCTATTTAAACAATTTTGTTCTTACACTAAGATGATTTTTAAATGAAAACCCTTCTAAAAGCTCGATTAAAGTCGTTCATGTTGTCCTGTTCTCGGTTTTTACTATAAAGTGTCATTAGGCACACATATACTCACTCTTGGTACTCGTCGTTTGTAGACTTCGACTTGGCTTCTAAATCGGTGGAACATAACAAATGGTGAACAGCGGAGGTTGACCTGATGGATAATATAATATTTCAGTAGATACACACGAGTTTTTCAGAAGAATATCACACGTAATGACAGTAGGACACAGGGTAATCCTAACTAACCTCACTATGTATAATAACTAACCTATTTTAACCATTTTAATAATAATAATTTCACACAACTCGCACAAGGCCGTCTTATGGAGAGCTGGTACTATTACCATAGTACCATATTAGCTTGTACTATGGTAACCAGACTGCTGATAAACAAACTTATATATTTCTAAACTAGCAACGCCCCGCGGTTTCACCCGCGTAAGTCCCGATCCCATGGTAATATCGGGATAAAAAGTAGCCTATATGTTAATCCAGGTTTTCAGCTATCTACATACCAAGTTTCATCGCAATCGGTTCAGTAGTTTTGCCGTGAAAGAGTAACAAACAAACATCCATCCATCCATCTATCCATCCAAACTTTCACATTTATAATATTAGTGGGATAACAATTAAATACATACATACATATTACAGATAAATTTCACCCAGGTACAGAACAAATGATCATGCTCATCGCACAATTATTATTTTAATTTCGAAAACTACTAAAAACCCCATTGAACATTTCCTAAACAGACGAAAACCACTTCGAGCGAATCCGAGGGCAAAAGCTAGAGAAAGATTTAAGTAAAAACAAACAATAACAGTGAACGATTTGACAATAGCAAGGTGCGACGTAATAAAATCTAATTTCATACGAGTCTCTACAGAATATATATCATGTTGACGTTTCACAGAAAGAAACTGATTTCAGATCCGCTCCAATCAATCGACCATACAATTGCTTGGATAATAAACCAATGTATACGTCACTCACTCGCATAATGGATCCTCAACACTTGCTGTACCCTCCACAGCATCACCGCCTTCCATTGGTCTGAAAATAAAATGCCATACTATAGCAGAAGCAGCGCTCTACCTTCCGCTCGGTTATCATACTTAATAATAACCGAGCGGTAAGATAGAGCGAAGGGGGAGGGGTAAAAGAAAAAAAGGGGGGGGGAGGGAGGGAGGGAGGGAGAGAGAGAGAGAGAGAGAGTATAAGTAAACAGTATTAAAGTAGTTCTACATTTCTGAAAGTATACTCACTCTTGCTCTTCGGCATCTACAGGCTCTAGCTTAACCTCGGCGTGTGTTAGAGGTAGTGACTGATGAACTGCGGAGACCTTCCTGCCAGGCAATAATACACTTTAGCACCAGAAACTAAGATTATTAAAATTAATAAAATAGGTATACTTACTGGATTGATAAAGGTTGTACTTCCAAAAACAATCTTTGCTTCATAGCATCATTGTGGTCGTCATCGTAATCTTCTACTTCCACTTTCAGCGTTTCTACTACATGTTCCTCTTGCTCCATTTGCCTGAAAGAAATAAGATGCTTGTCAGATTTTTTTTTTTGTGGAATCCTGTGGGGACATCATCTCACCATGGCTACTGGTGCAGTGGTATGTGGGAATCGAACCGACTAAAACTACTGTTCCATCACAAGTGAGTCTATTGTAAGGGACTCAGGTATACCCAAGGAAGAAAGTCCCCGAGAACCCTAGCAGACTTTGGCCGCCTCTTTAACAGAAGGCAGCCCCATTGCGTGCGGAAGGCCTTGTCCTCCCCCCCCTCCCCCTCCGGTTTCGAGAGGCGCAAGAGGATTATAAAGCCCTAACTTCGAGCAAACGTCAAAAGTCGAAAGAACGTTAAAATATTTATTTTGCATGTATAAATAAGAGTGGCACTGCTTCTAATATAGTTGACAAAAAGTCTGTTTTTAAATGAAAACTTGTACACATAGTAACCCGAACCTCGACAGAAGTGAATCGAGCTGATGAAGCCTCGGGGCTTAAGGAATGGAACCAATATCTGAGAAGCACTTACCTTTCGCCGTCATCATGTTGAGCATCGTCTGCGCTTCCACAACTTGACTCTTCTTCAATCGGACTAAACAGCAGAACAGCAATAGGGTAGGTTGAAATGTTATTTTACAGCCCTCATGACATTACTACATCAAATTAGACTTTCAAAACATTTATATGATACTAATTTCAAGTTAGTTATTATTTTAAATTGTAAAACTAAACCATTAACATTAAATTATTTGACGATAGCCAAGTGTGACGTCACAAATTGTTATTTTTTTTTATGGTAGGTATAGCGAGCAAACGAGCAGACAGGTCACCTTCACCTGATGGTAAGTGACTACCATCGCCTATTGACACCTGCAACTCAAGAGTCACTAGGGCGTCGCCGGCCTTTGAGGAAGGTGTGAGTAGGGGAAGGGTGGCATTGCTCTCCCATCTTAAGAATTTGTTTCATACAAGTGTTCAACTGACTGACAAGACAAGCAACTACCGTATTTATAGATCAGTGTAAGATGATATATTATCAAGTGAGAATTTGAATAAGATTGATTCCATTTGTCAAGTGTAGTTGATGCCCTCACATAGCTCGCCTCGCCTGCCCGACAATCTGTTCTGTGTGGGTTTTTTGTCCGAATCAAATGACGTGAGACGCAACGTTTTTTTTTTTAAAGAAAACTCCCGCATAAGGAATTACTCCTGTGTCGCGGGGGACTTTACAAACATACAAACAATGGACACAAAGAACACCCAGACTCAGGCGGGAATTGAACCCACGACCTCTGGCTCAGCAGTCAGGGTCACTAATTTCTAGACCAACAGGCCAGTTTACTACTGTAACTGAATAAATTGGGAGTGTGGATGGCTAGCTGTTGCAAAAGCGCTGGCTACTAACACTGCGAGGGCTTCTACGAGGCGCACTCGCGAGAATGTGGAGTCAAGGTCATACTCTCCAGTCAAGAGAGTCCAACTTACCTTACATCCTCATCGTCAAAACGGAGACTCAATTTGGCGCGTTTACTTGGAACAGGGTCCTCTGAATGCTCTGCTTCTATAACTGCGGTGACGGTCTGTTCACTGACTCCAGTAGCTTCTGCGGTACGCTTAAGGATGTTAGCCAGGGGACTCAGGTCACAACTGCCTCCAGTGTAGCTCTTCAAGTTCTCGTACTCGGTTTGAAGATAGTGGTACACACTGGCGATGATTTCTTCAGCCTGGACAAGTAAAGAGTGCTATCAATGCCAATGCAAGAGTAGAGCCGGTCTGCTATAAATGATTATTTTGTTTATCATAATAGCTATCGCTGGCGGTATTGTAGACTGTAAACTAAAAACCTGGTTTGATTTCAGAAGTGGGCTGTATTAAAAATATTAAGCCAAAAACTTTGGCAGCCATGCACAATTGATAGAAGGGAAGAGGAAGTTAGCGGGGATGCCAATTTACAAAAATATTTGTATTGTAAATACATACACTCATTGTAAATAATTGTATTGTGTAATTTTGTATCCGAAGATATAAAAAATTAAAAGAACACTATGTCCTTTTCTGCACCTCTGACATCATTTACGCAAAATATCATGATTATCGGTTCAGCAGTTAAGATGTCCAAGCATAATGAACAGACTTACATTTGCAATTATAATACTTATATTACTTGGAATTACCTCGGGTAAGGGTACTCCTCTATTACTCTTTGTGACTTTTTGCCGTCGTGTCGTGGAACTCCCTGAAGCCTAAAAAACAAAAAGAAGTCTATTTCAACAACTAAATAAATTATTTAAGTATATAGTGACGCAAGTGCGATTGTTTTACATTTTAGGGAGGCCCGAAGGTCAAGAAATCTAATATGTGTAAAGTTTAAACCGCAATACAACAAACCTTTTCTTGAAGTTTTGTCACTTACATGCTATACAATTTATCTATGTAAAGAGTTTGTTTTTTTAGTTGGATGTGCTATTTCCTGGAATTTGATAGACAAGGGAAGGGCAATCCTTGAGGAAGGTTGTAGACTATTCAACAGCAAAAGACCTTTAGGAGTGGAGCACTGACCTAAACGCTGCACAGTATTAGCTGAACTATTTAAATTATACACCAGAAAAAAATGTTTAGATGTCTAATTAAATAATAAGACTTAGGTGAGTACCACCGCTTAAGAATATTGAAATCACTAACATTAAAACTGTAAGAAACAATCTCACAACCACTGATATAAACTATAAAAATCACTAACTAACAGTAACTGCCAAGTTGTTCATACCTCTATTCGCACTCAAGTCAATAGATCTCCACTTATTTCTACCCTTTTGTAATCCCACTATTCGTTAATATTTATTAATCAACCAATAGTATTGCGTTACCGGTATAACCAGTCAAAATAATTACTATTAACTTATTTTTATTAAATAGTGAACTGTGTTATCATCTTTTATAGTTTGTCCTTATAAATAAAATAAATAAGAGTTTTTGATGTGGGGACAGCAAAACATTGCAGGATAAGAGAAGATCTTATTGAGGCCCATAAAATATTAAGCTCTAAAATGTCAAAGATATGTTCCTGCTTCAACAAAAAGCATACTCGTTGCGGGGACACAGCCTCACACTCAATTACCGGCTCACATTTGCAATCGCTGGTGGCCTATCACACTTTGAGCAATCTTCTATGAATAAATGGTTAGAAAAATACAACCCACTGGATTGAACAACCATATTAACATATCATGAGATGGTTAAATATAGAAGAAATTTTACAGCATAAACTTTTACTCCAGTGCAAGTCCAAGTTTGCTGCTCGTCCATAACACGATAATAATAATCATGATATCTTTGTTTTCCTATTGAAGTTTGTTTCAAACAGTGCGCCATTACAAAGCAATACTACCTCCTTGTTACCACACCCTTTAGCTACAGTAGTAACGTCTACATACACACTAATAATAATAATAATTATTTTTTAAGAATGTAGTTACATAGTGATGGTAATTAAAAATTAGGACACCGTACATTCTACCATTACAATGGTACGAAAATGATTAACAAGTCACATTACTTACAAACGAAAGACCAAGCTGAATTCAGTATAATATATGAACAAAGTCAGTAAAAGTTAATAATTGAAAAATAAAACAATAATAAATGTCAAAATTTTTAAATAAATGTCACAATTATCCATGTACATTCAACTATTAAATTCTCTTCTTTACATGTCGTAAATTCTTTTAAATTATACAAAGATTTTTCTGCGAGCCACAATGTAAGTTTTTTCTTAAATAAATTCACTGGTTAGTTCTTAAACTGATTTGGTAATTTGTTGTATACTTCTATAGCCTTGATATACACATTTTTCTAGTATCCAAATGACAACTGGCTAAGTAAAGCTTAAATCTATTTCCAGCATTACTGCCAGTGCCTTAGTAAACCGTGAAATATTGGTGGTGCAAGTTTCACAAAAACATATAATTCTCTAATATACATGCAGACCAGTGGTAACATGTGGAAATTTTTAAAGTAATGGTTTGCAACTGTCTGTAAACTGGGCTCCACAAATAGCTCTAATTCACTGTTGACAAATACAGTTTCATATATAGAGATAGTGCCATAAAGATAATATAACAGAGGTAGCGAACTGTATATTCCTCTGTAAGTTGAAGCGTACTGTCGGTAGACGGAGTAAGCAGACTGTTTTGGTCTTGCAATCTCTCTCTGCATTGATTGTCTGCTGCTAAACTCTATGTATAGTAATAGTTTTTATAGAGGAGACAAAGCTGGAGAGATGTAAGCGGTGTTGCAGTCATAATATTTAGTGAAGTAATAGCCTCAGAAAATGCCACCGTCTTATTGCTTATTTTATTTTATTTCATTTATTTGGGACAAAAAACAGTTACATGATATATGTTACAAAAAAAGGAAATATACATATGTTTGGTTTGTTCAACATATAACCCACATCATTATCCACGAGTTAACTAGATTTAATTAAGCTAAATAGGAGCAAGATGCAGACATTATCGCTACATAATACATAACATAATAAAAAATCTATATATATATATATATATATACACAACTTTCAGCAGAATCAAATACATGTAATATATAGTTAAGCATTCAAATTCAACTTCGATGACAATGGTTTTCCAGCAAAGCAATAGCATTGGTTTTTAATTTTAGGTAGGATTCAGCAAATATATCAATGACGGCAGAATGTGTGTTAAAATTATCTAGAAGACGACGGAGTGGTGCTCGCTTATGATAAGAAACCTTTATTAACTAACATGATTTTATAAACTTTCTTTATTTTCTTCTTCATCATCATCAGTCTCTGACTCAGCTTTTAATATCAAGTTTGGGGATGATTGGTGTAGTTGCATCAGTAACTTCCTTATTTTCATCAACTATTCTATCTTCAGAATTATTTTCTACATGAGAATCATTATTATCAAAGAATATATTTAAAAAATTATAGATAAAAATTCATTGTATTGGAACAATGATACAGGATTGTAGCAGGTACAAAGTAAATGCTTTATCTTCTTTATTCACCTTTAAAAATTGTTGTTTTCGTGTGATGAGACAGAGAGAGTGGACCGGTGAGAAATCATAATTTATTTCGCCACATTCCCTGGTAATATTTTCATCATTTAGAGTCGTGCCTAATGATTTTTTTTCTGCACAAGGATTAACTTTCTTCGATAGCGAAGGAACAGCGTTATGCAATAATCGCCTTACTCTTGTGTATCCATCTGTTTGATGAAATAATGCCTCATCAAAGTGATCACTGCAGACTGTAGCAGTTTTTGGCACTTTTGAGAGACTTAATGCAGAAATCCATGCTTGTCGTAGAACACTGTCACTGGGAAACCTGTAATAATTATGAAACACTGTAACTTAGATAAAATTGCTTAGATATAAATATTTACACAACAATACGAGTATTTGGATAACTTACTTGTGAAAACTGCGGATGTTATTGCCAGGAATGGAAAACTTTTTACACACTGTACATGTAATCGTCATTTCAAAACTGATTTTTCTCACATCACTAGGTACCTATTTATGCACAATTTTTTTTCAAAATTAATAATTTTTATGATATAAGTATATAACCTTTGATCAAACATATAATCAAAGTACACAACTTTGTTTTCCACAAAGAATAAACAAACATAGTAGTTTTCCGCTCACTGTCCGACATATTCTTTATTCTTAAATATCAAATAGTACTGTCATTAATCAGTGACAAGAGCAGAAAGATGCAAGACCAAAACATTTTGACTAAATAGGTACCTGGTACCTACCTACTTTGGCACGGTAGACATAGCATTCTGTCTACTGTCTACGTTTGGCACCGCCTACCGACAAACGACCATACTACATTACATTAATATGTGTCGTAGAGTTGTTACAATTTTTGCCTATTTTATTCGCTCTCTGACTAAATTAATTTACATTTTGTTCCTCTAGTTTTTGCAGTCTTGTACGAGTGACCTACTTGTACAAGATTGCTTACACCATAATTTATATTTATTTTGAAATAAACTATGCGCTTTGCCTGCTGGCCTAGTTTTCATTCTACTACATGATACGGGCTGAAGGTCTGATGATGACCAGGTAAGTGTTTATCGGTTCTCAGTAACGGAAATAGTTAGGATGCTACTATATGACACATTCTGAAGATCTGATGATGACTGGTCATGTTAAGTGCCATTCATTTTTGTTTTTCAGCGATACCAGGACTAACCCAGGTTAATGCTTATTGCTGAAAAACAAAAATGAATGGCACTTTATTAACAATAGAACATCAGTATTCATATTTTTCACCCAATGTACTTAGATGAAAAATGTTAGGTAATAATACTAAAATTATATTGTGAATTTAATCCAAATGAGATGATATGGGGGCAGGTAAAATACCACATTGCAGGGAAAAAAAGAATTTTAAAATGGCAGACGTTTAATTAATAGTAATAATAACTTGACACATCTAACACACTGTTGTCTAGTAGTTCGTAAGAATTTCGGTAGATGGCTTCTACGTCACCCTAAGACGTATGTAGACGCGTCTCAGCTATCCAGGACTGTTCCAGGTAGCTCAGTTGGCAGAATATTCGCCCTTGGAAAGGGCCTGTTCCGTCCTGGATATTGACTTTTACGATTTAAATTTGAAAAAAATATGTTATTTTTGTTTTGTTTTAAAGTGTTTAAATATCGTAATTTTTTTTTATTACTTATGGTATATCTGAAAAATAATATATCTAATAAATACCGCAATGTAAGCAAACAGAATAAATTACCGGCATAATTTGCTCTGCCCCCTCATCAACTCTCATACTAGACAGATAGTATGTTTCTGTTGACGGCTGAAGTTCCTGATTTCGTAATTTGGGATCTTGCTGGTTTCTTAATTGCCTGAAAAATACTAACTTCAGTATGCTAAGGTACAGTTTTTTGGTATTACAGGTAATAAGCCACACATCACAGAAAAACTAAAGTGAGATACTATAGTTTTTCTGTAACTAGGTATTTTTTCTCAAATTCAAGACTGTCATTTTTACAGTCAACTTACCTAATCTCCATGAGCCCTTTCAAGTGCGTTTAAATACGATGGTTCTACGTAGTACCGTCACTGAGATTCTATACCCACCTTCGGAGTCCACCATCAGGTAGGTGACATCATCAGTCACCAGTCTCCATGAGCCCTTTCAAATGAGTCCATACACGAAGGTTCTACGTAATGCCGTCAATGAGATCCTATATCCACCTGTGGAATCCAGCATCAGGTAGGTGACATAATCAGTCAATAAGGTCTCCATGAGACCTTTCAAACGAGTCCAAACACGATGGTTCTACGTTGTGCTGTCACTGAGATCCTATACGTACCTACTCTTCGGTGTCCACCAACAGGTATGTGACATCATGAGTCACTAAGATCTGCAGGAGCCTTTTCAAATGAGTACAAATATGATGGTTCTACGTAGTACCATCACTGAGATCGTACTTATACCCACCTTCGGAGTTCACCATCAGGTAGGTGACATCGTCAGTCATCTTTATCGTCCGTCAATCAAATTCTCAAGATAGCTAAGGCTGGATTTCACCAATATCACATTCTACTCGATTAATTTCATTGTATAACACGTGAGACCCAAGTTCGGTTGAAGAGATTTATACTGGTGGAATCCTGCCTAAACCAATAAAAAAATAAACACAATAGAAATAATGTAGGTACTTACCAATAGATTTGGAGAGCCCGACCTCGCTTCACGTTACATTTATTCTTATATTTAGGCATAATCAAGCTTACAAACTACTTTACATATATTTACAAACTTAATATCTATTCTTATTTTACGAAATATATATATTTGTACTATTTACAACATGATTTTATTCAAAAATCTACAAAACGTGAACTTTTAGATGTTATTTGGAAAAAATAACGCGCGTACAGCCCACACGTCACAAGAGTCATCTAGACACTGTTGAGTGTTGAGTAATGTATCGCGTCCGGACTATGCTTCACAGACCTTTGCGGGGGTGCTCCAGCGGGGTACTGGTGATATTCGGGTTTTTATTTATTATTTTCAAATATTAAAAGATTGAAAAAAAAAAAACAATACATTTTGTGAAATACGTCATTACATATTATTTATTACAAAATTCATGTCGAACTATTAGCTGTTACAGAGAAAAAATACAATTTAGATTGAAAAACTACCTGTTTACTAAGATATTTTTCCAAAATTTGGGAAAGTTTTTTAAAATTTTAAACTAGACAACATATTTGTGATGACCATCTATAATCTTTTTTAAACATATGGTGTTTTTAGGATTAGAGCGAGGTAATCCCCTTAAAATAGGGTAAAAAATTTAATTCGAGTCAAAACAATTTCATAATTTGCCGTAATCTCCTCATTTATCTCTCTTTCTTAATTTTGATGAAATTTCGAATCCTGAAACTGGCCAAGCTAATAATTCCAAAGTTTTATTTCTGTGTAAGACCTAGTACAACAAGTCCAATAATATTTTCAATATTTTGGTAAC
The DNA here is from genome assembly GCA_949752705.1 of Callimorpha dominula. NCBI lineage: Eukaryota > Metazoa > Arthropoda > Insecta > Lepidoptera > Erebidae > Callimorpha > Callimorpha dominula. The sequence continues at coordinate 7,971,030 of OX457017.1, read as the reverse complement.
AAAGGAAAATATGTTTTTTTTTGTCTAAAACTACTTTACTATCTGTGATGAATAAAGTAAAACAAAATAAAACAATAAACATTCAGTTAATAAACTTTTTGTTACAATTAGTGTTTTTCCCCTTGGTAATGAAGTCCACAGACATGGTCGGATTCAAGTTGATAGTATCTCCTACCAATAAAATGTTTCATTATATACTGGGGTTTATTTTTGAGTTACATTACAAATAAACCAGCTACATTATAATAAAACTAGCTGTGCCCGCGACTTCGTCCGCGTGGAATAGTGTAGTTATATCGAATCAACAGCCTAAAAAATAAGTTTCAAGCTTCTAGCTCTAAATATGAAGATACTTCCATACAACTTTTCATACCCACCTTTCGACCCCTTAAACCCCTTTTTTCGCATTAAAAAGCCTATGTTCTTTCTCAGGCTTTATACTATCTGTGTACCAAATTTCATTTAAATCGGTTCAGTAGTTTTGGCGTGAAAGAGCGACAGACAGACGCAGTAACTTTCGCATTTATAATATTAATAAGGATAAATCGACTCGCGAAAAATGCGTTTTCGTTGCGCGAACACTTTTTTTCTGTATAGCCCCCATCCGCCGGGCGTCTGAGGTGTAAGGCGTATTAGACTATATTATTTATTACTTTTGTATAATCACTTAAGGAATGGCAAAATATTGACCGGAAGGTCTAGCTTTAACAATTACCGTGGGCTTATAAAAAATAATAATCGAAATGTCATCTACTGACAATATAGTCTCCTAGACCGAATTACAGTCACAGAAGCCATCCTGATCAGAGGCTATCCTACTGTCCACGAGATAATATAGTGCATAAGTGTGTACGCAAATACAGATGCACTCACTATTGCCTCATACTCATAATCAGATAAGACGGCACTTCGACACGACCGTGACATATTAGACGCAGGACCGACTTGCCTAACCCAGGGATTGCCACTATACCACCAATTCGGTCAATAGTCCACTACACTGTCTTAAATCTGCTAAGAAATGATAGCAAAATTCACTTACTGACTCTTTAAGAGTATTCTCTTCTTCTACACAATTACTTGTATCTACTTCCTCATCCGACACATCACTTCCATCAGATTGCACTGATGATATAAACAAAGCCTGAAATTATTATGTACAACATTTTACTTAGCCCAACCACTGGTTTGTTTGTGTAAGTACTAGTCAATATTTTTGAGATTAAAAATTTAAAAAATCTTGCCTTACTCGGCGTCGTTCCTTTTTTTAATCTTAAGCGTCCGTGCTTATTGGCAAAATATTTGTCTTTTTTACGAAAATGTTCAGAGCAAACCACAGAATTTTTTGTTGGTTTCCATAGTTCGTCACCGCGACTTTTTCGTATTATGCCTATCCATCGGCTTCGCAATATTGGATCGCTTGGTAGTCTGAAAAAATGTCCAGTAGCTACTCAAAATACTAAAATGTTCGTCATATTTACAAGCAGAATAGTCGAAATACCTGAAAGAATGCACTCATATTGACTTAAAAAGAAGGCAAGCAATCATTTTCGTAATAAACATTGTCAAAAAACGGAATATAAATACGACCAAGCAGTTTTCAAGAAAAGAGTCGCCATTTTGAAAAGTGGATGTAATTATGTCACATTATATACGAAAGTTGGTGTGTCTTATGTACGTATGCGTACCTACGGTTAGTTATTTGTACATAGAAAGCTCGAAATAATACTCTTACCAATGTATGATAACGGACGGGAAACAATAAGTTTTAGGCTTGTGTAAGTACTATTAGGAATTTATTCCTGACATGGACCATGGAATGACTGAATCGCCGGCTAAAAAGTCGTACGTTACGTCCCGGCAAAAAAAACGAATAATAATGAGATGCATGCCTTATGCATTTAATTTTAGATAATTCGTGCCCATTAGTTTCCATTTTGAAGTTAGTACATTGTTAGATAGCAAATAAACACCGAAACCAAAACAACAACACTATTTTATTTGGTGTTTGTTTGCTTATGCATTGACTTACTAATTATATTATTATATAATGTATTTTTGTTATATAAATGTAAATAAATTAGTATGGTCAGTTTACGGGTATAAGAACGACAGTCCTAAGCATGCAAAGTATGAAGATGATCCAAATATTCATTTAATGCAGTTACAATGTACTACTGAACTAATAGAACTAGAAGTCCGAACTAGTACATGTGAGTGACTGTACTAGATTGAAGCGCTCTTTTCAGTGACCGAGTAAGAACAAGCCTTTAGTTTGTTAAGTTTCGAGAGTCGTCTCAACACTTGTCATTTCCTCTTCAACGTGATTCAAAATCCCGAAAATAATGCCGAAACTCTTAATAAACAACATGTCCACCACCGCTTTTAAATTTTCAACAATTCAACAAGTACGTATTAACAAACCAGGCCACATTTTCATATAGTAGTTTAAGAGTTTATAAACTGGCAACACTCACGTCAAAGACAAAATGGCGAATAAAACCAAAATTAATTTAAAATATTTCAGGCTTATTTTGCGGAAACTAAAATTAAATAATATTACTTACAGATGATATGTGACTTTTTTGGTAGTTTTTGTTCGACCTTTGTAATTTCTGCACACTTTTACCACACAAACAGTCATTGCAAGCAATACAATTTCCACGACGGAAATCGAGCGTATGCTGTATGTGACAGCGCAAATGATACTGAGCGCGGGAAGGGAACTAAGGAAAAGAACTTTGCGGCCAATAGTTGAACACTATTTTTTTCAACGCGTTCCCAGCTTTGACGGTCTATATGTATAGACATATAAATGATATAACTTAATCAGGTATAAATAATATAGGTACTTAACGTAGCACAAATTCAAAGAAGATTTTTTAAAATTCGATTGATAGTTCCAGAGATTAGCACGTTCAACTCGGTTCAATCAAAAAAAGACGAACTCTTTCGGTTCATTATAGTGTGTTACCATAGATAATATAAAATATTTACACATACTTGTATTCATAATACAGTTGAACCTTCGGTCAAGAATACACGAAATTGAATATCAGAAAAAAACACGTTTGCACACATTCATACATTAATATGTAGTGTCACCTTAAAATGTAAAAAACAGGTTGAAAACAAACTAACTTCATTAAAAACCTTAATGAAGGGAAATAAAGTTTACCTACGATTACAAAAAACTTGTATGTCAGACGAGACCTGACGTCGCTCGGATATAAAGTCAAGTAAAGTATTTATTATGAAGTACCTACTTAACAATTAAGCGGCAAGGTAAAAAGCTTCGATTATAATATAGGTCCAGATACCGTGACGATTCGTTCAGAATAAAGCCAGTATTTGGAGATGTGTGAGTGAACTCCGCCCAACGCGAGCACGAACGTACACGTTCACCCTTTTTGCTAGTTTCATGACGGTTTTATAACCAGCGCATAAAGTTTACCCCAACATTTGGGGATTTTTTTTATTAAAAAGATATTTTGGCAATTTATTTTATTCACAGGAACAAAGTTACAAAGTATAGTAGTTTCATAAAATATAGTATATGTTTCACCTTGGTTTGTAGGATGAGATGTCGAATGAAAAATTATTTCTTTTTAAATTTTGTAGTATGAGTTTGTTTATAGATTAACTGAAAATCAAGTCAGTTTCAAGGTTCGTATTGTATTGTATAGGCGACTAAAAGTTAGGTTAGGTTAGGGCCTCCGGTAACCTCACTTACGCGAAGCATTGCTTCACTACCGGTTTTCTGTTAGGCCGTGGTATCGAGCGGAGTCGAGCCGGCCCATACGTGCCGAAGCATGGCTCTACCACGTAAAATAAATATTCTAAAAATATGCAGCAAATTCATTTTTTTTTCAAGAGAGATCGATAAACGTTTGTAATTATTTTTTTGTATTAACTTGGTTTGAAGTGCAGTTTTTCCTTTTTTAGCTTTGATTTCTAAGGCATATCAAACATTAAATCTAAACCCGAAGAACGTATTTCCTATAACAAAATATGTTTTACACACATCTAGTATTTTATATCTATCCCCTACATACCTGTACGGCTGAGCCTGGAAAGTCCTGTTTTATAAATTCTAAGCCATTCATAGAAACATTGTCATCGTTGTTTTCGCTCTGATTTGCGTCTTCATCAGATATTGTTGATGATATGTACAAAGCCTAAGAACAAGATGAAGAAGTCAACAAGAAGTCGTAATTATCATAATCCTAGCGTTTATTTCGGCATTCTCTGTTTCCGTCGGAGCAAAGGATCCGTTATCTCTAATTTATTAAAATCGGCTGAAACAGTTTTTGTACAGGGCCACAAATTTCGAAAACACGATACGCAAATTAGTAGAATAACGATTTATTCGCCAATTATACTCCGATCTAGAATCAATATCAACCTACAACCTAGAGCTTGCCTGCTCTAGGCTGTAAGTTGATATTAATGGTCATTGTTGGTTGTAGATTGACCAAGGTCTACAATACAAAATCAGGTATTATATGTGAGATTGTTAGTCAGGTCAAACTGCGAGAAACCTAAGTAATTAACTTTAAGTAACTACCCCGGGGATTGTTACCCTGCGATATATATAACGATTAGAAACAGATCATTTTTCATAAAAAAAAATAAAAATAAATAAACATGGGGTGTTTTTCAAAATTTCAACCCCTAAAATAAAAATATATAGCTTTTTTTAAATAAATACCTTTTATATAAGTGATACAATGATGTAAAACAGCGACTGGCCTGTTGGTCTAGTGGTTAGTGACCCTAACTGCTGAGCCAGAGGTCGTGGGTTAGATTCACATCTGAGTCTAGGTGTTCTTTGTGTCCACAGTTTGTAAAGTCCCCCGCGACACAGGAGTAAATCCTAATGCGAGAGTTGTCTTTAAAAAAAAAAGAAAAAAAAAAACTTTTTTGATTAGTGTATTTGACAGACTTTCTAATTACAATAATTGGACACCCTAACGTGTAATACGTAACAAGAGAAAAAAAAATTATAAGCACACAACTTCGCACACAAAAATATACTTAAGAATGATATAACAATTAGTTTTAAAAGATTTTTAAGGTATTTTAGGTTGTAATTTACGTATATTTAAAATATAAGTAAATTACAACCTAAAATACCTTTGCATTTGCTTAGTTTTAATATCTATTATTTCATATCCAATACCTTTGTAGGCACAGCCCCTGATCGAATTCTCCGGCGACCACTGTCCACCATGTAAATGTCCTCAACATCGAAGTGCCCTGAACATACGTGTGTTCTTGGTTTAGGTTTCCACGAAAAGTCATTTCTTGTTCGTCTTATTATTTTAGTCCAACGGTTAGCAACAACAGGGTTAGTTGGAAATCTACAAAAGTAAAGATACTACAGCAAAAGTCACGTAGGTATTGTATCGGTAGTAACAATGATTCTGTTGTCTCATAACCACGACCGAGTACGAACTTAATTTTTCTGTTCGATGTATCACGAAACCGGTGCATTGCATTTTAATTCAGCCACTCAAATCATCTAAATTTAAGACATATTTAAAACAATACTAGCAAAATTTTACTTGTCCTAATGCTCTATAGTTGTATTTGTTGGAGTGGTAATAATAAGTTCTAATACAGTCCTCCAGCCAAAGTTTCGTTTAATTGAGAATCTAGAAATAATATTTCAATGATTCCAGTTTCGATAACATAAGTTTTCCTAAAAATAAGAAGTAATTCTACTGGCAAACAATAATACACATACTACTATAATGCGTTAATGGGTAAATAAAATTCACGTCTCTGGCAATTTCCTTAGTAATGGCGTCGCTATTTTATTAATTTGATATTTTGTTATATTGTTTATAAATACATTAGGAAATAGAATACTTACATATGAAATGAGATGTTCGGACACTTATTTCTTTTTGTAGTATAGTTTTTACACGATTTGACAGCACAACCAGGCATTTTCGAAAATTATAAGCAGCGGCTCGTAACGTACTTCAGCGGCGAACGTTCTTTCGCGTGTGAGGAGTGAAGCGTGCCAGTATGCTAATATTTGTGTATTATTTTTGGCTTCAGTTTTGGGGCGCGTATCACGAATCTGGACCTAGGTATATATAATCTAAGACTTCAATAGATTGTAGACAAGATACAGTGTTTAAAAGCAGAATAACATTTTAATGCAAAAAAATATATTTAAGAAAAGGAAATTAAGATAAAAAAAAAAATATGATGTCAATAGTGTTTAATTTATATATATATATATATATGTATATATCCTCGAAAATTGTAGGAACGAATAGTGTTTCAGTTTACTTTTCATTACTTTATCAGGTATTTGTGTTTAGATATCATCACATCATGTAGCTGAGCTGATGATGAAAAAAACTTGTAAGTACCAAAATTTACCTTAATTTTCAACTTGTTTTAGTTTCGGAATTTTCCCTTTACTTGTGCTGCTTACCTTGCGTTGAACCAAAATTAACAATTCTAGGTCAACCGGAAGTACCCTATAGATTTTCGGTCGAAAAACTATAGGGTACTTCCTATTTATCTAGAATCATGAAATTTCGTAAGAAGCAAGGTCTGACAGCACAAGTCAAGAAAAAAATCCGAAAGTCGTTAATTTGTTGTTATATCACATAAAAAAAAGTTTTTGTGATTACAAACTTATATTTTGCGGTTGGATTGGTAACTTTGTCGTAGATCGCAACCGCAAAGTTAAGTTTGTCTTTCGAAAATCGGCCAAAAATCTTTGAGAATTGATTCCCGAGATGGACGTGGACAAGCTTGTTTGCTTACGGAACCCTCGGTGCGCGAGTCAGACTCGCACTTGTCCATTTTTTTTAACAATACTCTTGTCTCTATACTTTTGCCTACTTTGTTCGGCAGAGCAATGATATTTTAAGGTGAATGAATGAATGATATTTGAAGGTGGTAACTGATTTTTAATATAATTAATTTTCAATTATCAAAATTATAGTTATTAATTAAGAATTATAGATTTTAAAATTACACATTGTATACGTAGAGATTAGTACCTCTAAAATGGGAACAGCATTTTTTTTCAGTAGCATCAAACCTTTCTTTGATGTATATTTGTCTTCATTTTTTAAGTGGTTACTACAAACCCTACTACTATTTGAAGGCATCCAACCATGTTCGCATCTTTGTTCACGCACAACAGTTATCCAATCTCGCATACTAACCTCGTCGGAAGGAAATCTATAGAAAAATAATAAAAATACACATTTTAAAGAACACAAAAAAATAAAACAAATTCATTATTATATTTATAATTGCAATAATGCTTTGTCTATGACCATAGCGTATGCGCTACCTTTGTCACACATACGACTGAAGCGATTTTCTATCTCTTTTATCCTACGGAAATAAGCTGTGACTCATAAATACGTATCTGCAAATTATATTATTATAACTATAATATGTTTATACACTTACCTGTGATATGATAGTCCTTTATCTTTATTAACTTTACTGTCGTAATTTGTGCACTTTCGGAATACGCAGGAAGGCATTTTAATTAACGTGTTTAAAATAATTTGCAGGCGCGCTCGCTTTAACCGGTCACGAGTGTCACGACTCGACTGACTGCAGGGGTTCCAAATGGGACCAATTTAACGGCACGCGGTGGGCACGCGTTTTGTGCGTTGGTGGCGTACCTATCTACCTATTGTTAGTATACATATGATAATATTGCGGCATAGTCATACACTTTGTACACCTTCTCCGCGAGATTAGTTATTGATATTTCAATCGTTTGTTTTTCTATACCCGTTGCTTTAAAATACAAATAAAATAAATGTATTAGGTAGACATGATCAAAGGCGTTATTTTATATTAAAAATATACTGTCATCACTTACAGGTCCAGGCGAGTTCTGTCCTCTAAGGTCTTTCCTCCTTGCATTTGTTGAAACAGCGTCATCGTTGTTTTCATTTCCGTCATCATCAGACTTTGTCGAGGATGTGTACAAAGCCTAAGAACAAAAAAGGAGTCCATCATCATGATCTTAGCGTTTATTTGTGCATTTCATGTTTGAGTTTCGGAGCAAAGGGTCCGCTAACTGTCTGACTGGATATGGAACACACTTCTATAATCATAGTGTTACAAGCAGCGCCTCGCGGTTTTACCCGCGTAAGTCCCGATCCCATGGGAATATCTGGATAAAAAGTAGCCTATATGTTAATCCAGGTCTCCAGCTATCTACATACCAAGTTTCATCGCAATCGGTTCAGTAGTTTTGGCGCGAAAGAGTAACAAACATCCATACATCCATACTCACAAACTTTCACGTTTAATATTAAGTGAATTTAATATTATGTGAATAGGATTCACGAACGACAATATCGATCCGGATTTTATTCAAGAACTGTCAATGACAGTTGCTAATTTGTTGAAACCTGAGTGCCTGAGAATTTATGTTACGGAATGCCATATTTTTCCCGGCAGCCAGCAAGAGATCATGCCTTGCTTTGGTAAGGAACTCGGATAGTGTGATGCCAGAGCCTTTTAGTTTAGTTTTTGCGAACCAGACCTTGTCTCGCAAGGAAACTTGCTGCAACTTGAACAAGATGATCATCTTCAAATTTATTCACCCTTTTGTGGTACCTACATGCTTGTAAGGTCTTCAATAGTGTTTTGTAGTAACTTTATGTTCAAGTTTAATAGGATATCTTTCGAAAGGGTGATAAAGAAAGGAGATAACACTCTCTGGCAGGTAGTGAGCTCTATTGTAATTTAATCTCAGACTCAAAAAAATTTGATATCACACTCAGCTACCCACGTCGAAAAGTTAGGATAAAATACGAAGAAATAAAACATCACATTTAGTTTGAAAATGTATATTTGTTAAATCGGCGCTATTCTCGTTTACGGACACCTACTAGGTAACAAATGATTTCGCTTGAAGGGCTAATACTCTTGATCAACACATGCCTTTTGAACAGATTTTTCAACAAGATGACAGTAATACTCTCAGGCTTTTTATGGACACTAAAAACCAATAAAGCCAGTTTTTGTCAATTACTTTTGTACTATTTGAAATATTCGCCTTTTCTAATAATTGATACACCTTTTCTTCATTACTTTTTCAAATATTCGACAGTACTTTCTACATCATCAAAACCATCCATTTTAAGATCGCAACAAAATTTAAGGGCATCGCGGATGCCCTAAAATTTTGTATCCAGTTCTGGCAGCTTTAAGTTTTATTACTTTCAATTATTCTTGGGTAATACCAGGTTGAGCGTTGACGGGATGTCGTGGATGAATGGAAAATTCTTAAAGGAGAAGAATACTTCTTGCTAGTGCATTTACTCGATGTAACATTTTCATGATAACGCTGCTCAAGGACTGTAACTTCAAGGTTTTCTAAATGTGTAATGTGATCAGCACCAATGCAATTATTTTCTTTAAGTATTGGCAAACTATCTTTTAAATCTTATACAGGGTATACCTTCTCCTTGATTGGAGCTATTTAATTTGTAAGTTTTTCTTTTTCATTACATATTTTTGTGCAAAAATCACGTTTTTGTTCTGTTTTTGAGGATGTGTCTACAATAAGTATGAATGTTGCAATTATTTTATTTTAAAATTACTTATATAACATATATAATATGACATTAATAAGTATTGGCAAATAAAGGTTGCATTATAGCTAGCGAATTTTCATATTTTCGAATGTTTAAATTAAAATAAGTAAATATTATAGTATTTGGCATTACCTAAAATTAACTACAAGGTTATAACAGTTATTGTGTATAAAAAATGATCAATTAGGTACAGTAAATAACTTTTTCTTACTTACAGAATAATCGTTTTGCTTCTAAGTTTGTCTTTTAATTCATTTTCTGTTGAAAAAGCTTCGACTCAATTTCACAAATCACTAGCTACAATAATACATAAATAATATATTAAAGTTTTGGATAACTTACCAAAATAGGCTTTTTTTTACAATATAAATCCTCTTCAGAATCAACGCTCACTTTAGATGTGGAAGGCTCCATACAATTCTGTAAAACAATATAAGATTAGTAGAATACATTGAAGTGACCTGACCAAAAACAATCAAATAATGGAGTAGAACAATCGCTGATAGTAAACTTACTGTTAACACCATACGTAAATTTAATGTTGGGAGCGACCATTCGAAAAGCCGACGAACTTTTTTCAAAGGCTGAAAGCACTTTCGCTCAAAATGAGAGGAGCATATTGAGCTATTTTTAGTCGGAAACCAATTTGGACCCCGGCCTGTTGCTTTTATCCACATTTCTTTTAATTTTGGATCTTTTGGAAATCTAAAATTAAAATAACACAACACTAAAAGTTGCAAAATTTTATCGTGTTTTTTATAGTTCATATACAAGAATTAGCTAAAATATGTACTTGGCTCTTTCTAAGTCGAATCAAAAGATAAAAGGACGTATCATGTGCACATCCTAGTTTACTCGAGCCTCGAGCCGGCAGAGGCCGCACTACGAACTTATCGCGTTAGTTAGAGAATCGACAAAAAAACTTTTCCATTGCTTAGTCAAGAGTACCATTTATTATTTAAGCCCTACTTTGCCAGCAATGGTTTTTGTTGTAAGAAAATTGCACATTTATTAATTCATCAAGTAAATATCAGGGTAATATGTTTATTTATTTATTATTATGGAAAAATATAATACAATTCTCGTACTCACGTATGAAATGAGATGCCATGTTCCATATAATTCACTTTACAGCTGCTATTTCCGCATACAACCACTGAACAACACGGCATTTCATAATATTTGACAAAATGTAAGAGACACGGACACACGGTCGTTGGTTGATCTCAACCATGCTATGGCAACTTGGAACATAAAAGAATTGCACTTTTTTTATTGAGTCCAGTGCCATCCCAAGGATAGATACCGGAACTAAAATTACTGTGCTACAATATTTAAATTTATGATTTGTATGAGATGAAATTTATTACCCTCAAATGTATTACGATTTAAAATTCGCATTTTTCAAATTAAAATTTTATTTACAATAAAAAAATATTGCATATTAAATATCTAAAACCACTTTTCTTTCTATACAAACAACAATTTGTTCACCAACACACAATAATATTAATTAAAAATACAATCGTAACAATCAACATTTTTTTTTAAATATTGGGAACTTATTAATATTAGGTTGGCAACACTTCACTTATATTGCAAATGGCTGCGTATGAGTACCGATTGCCGGTTTCTTGTGCTTTTCTTTTTGCAATAAAAGTTTTGGTTTGAATATAAAAATCGGAGATTAGTCATAAACATACATTAATTAGCTAAAGTATAAAATTCTCATGTTAGAACCAATAAAACAAGAAACAGGTAACAACAAAACACATTCATACACCGTATAAGTAGGTACCTATATATTGTTCAATTATATATATATATATATATATATATACCTATAGATATGTATATTATATTAGTTTTCGGTATCTGACCACTAGGCAGAGTTTTGTGTTGTCAATAAAAAGAAGCAGAGTTGCCTGTCTATATCCTATATACTATTGTAGTCTTTGATCTCAACTAAAGCCAGAAACGAATAACGAGACCAATTTATGCCACATACGTTCGCACGCGTAACGCCTACTATCTGTTGCAGGGGGGGGGACATTTAGAGAAAAGGGCCAATGACAGTTTTGACAGTTTGCACGTCGCCATCTCTTTGTTTGAACCATGGAGGAGTTAATAGATGTCGCTACAAACCATCTTAATAAATATGGAACTATTATATTTTGTTTTTTTCATAATGCTAATTATTTTAATTTTTATTATGTATAATATTCATGAAGGATAGTAAATTAATATTGGTTACAAAGATATGCCACCAACTGCCTCCTACTAGGCTTTACGTGGGTACATAGATATCCTAGACGATACAATTTGACAGTTACATATGAAATGGCCGCCAAAACCTGCGCTAGCGCTTGATTTGTGTTTGTCCATTTTATGTGTAATTGTTGAAATTCTTAGTATTTTCTCTACAATAGACGTCGACCCGTAAAAAGCACGACGGTCCACTAAATAAGTATTTCATAGACGTCTATCTTAACGTTATAATTTACAGTTGGTGCAGGTCAGTCAATCGTATTTTGACTGTGAAACTAACATATAACGGTGAGGATGAAATTAAGATTGCAGCCCAAAATTATTGTAATACTCATAAGCATTTCAAAAAAAGGAGACAAATAAAAATATAAAATAACAGGTATTGATGTTTTATTAAGACCCAACTTATTTGTTTTATAATTTAATAGTAACAAGCTTATTAGACTTCTTAGTTTACATTAACCCAACCAACTCGTATAAATTTCTTAATATTGCTATAAATTTGTAATCATTGGTAAATCTATAGAAAAAATGCAGTACAATATGTACGTAAGTAGTTATAGTCTGTTGATATACACTATCATATATTTATATATGATAGTGTATATCAACATAACTATAACTACCTACGTACATATTCTACTGCATTCTACGTACAGTTATATATATATATATATATATATATATGTATGTTTTATAGGTAGCTATGGCAATAACACACAATTAGTTGAAGTTCAGAAATATAGATGGCGCTTCATTTTAGAAAGCAAAATTTTGCCAAAAGAGGGCTCTCTTTTCACCTATTATTACTTTACTCTTTGATCTGTTGATTCTATGGTCTGTCAACTCGTGTTTAGGGATGCCTGCTCGAAATTATTTACCTACCTTCTTTTATTATAATAAGGAGATGAAGGGTTATAGTTATTATTGAACATTAAAATTATGATTTAAAAAATAATTATTTTTTACAAAACAAATATGTCTTTTATATTGTAACTAATTTATTTAATCAACAAAAATTAAAAACTCTTTTTAAATAGATAGGTACGTAAATAATTGAATCTGTTAGAAAAGCAGAATAATAATAATAATAATAATAACATGAAACACCTATCGCACACGGCCATCTGATCTCAAAATAGGCAGAACCTGTACTATGATTCGAGAATGGTTTAGATTTACAATTGGACCCGGTAGATGGCGCTGCGATAAGATTAGAGGAAAGACATTTTTTACGCTCCAGCAGGACAACGTTTTCCATAGCGCTTTTGACATACATAACTGTCAGTCGTTTGACAGTTGCGCGATTGACAGAATGCGCGCTGCAAATATCGTTCAAAACAGATGCATCGGTCGGAACTATGTTTTTGGAATATTTTTTCTTTGTATTAATTATACCACTTCGAATTCAATATTCATAGTTAAGACAAGACAACGTCTGTTGGGTCAGCTAGTACACCCAGACACAGAAAAAATGTGCTCATCCTTCGATAACTAGACAACGGGTTACGTACAAAATCAAAGCTAAACGCTGCCCGCGTGTATATCTAAGCAGCTGCATTTCTTTACAAAAGAATTAATAATATTTAAAAAAAGATAGGTTACTTTCATACTGAACGGCGCGGGCGTCCAGTTATTGTTGTATGACATGACGTACTTATTTTTAAAGGTATTGTATTCATACATTACGATTGCGAAAGATAATACGGATGCTGGTGAAGAAAGAGATAGCTATCTCTTGTGAGTTGCACTTGAAGTAGGTAGTAAATTATAGAATAGTTAAAATTGTTTGTTAATAGCTATTGATTGGTAATGAGTGTTCCGTAAAAATGTATATACTTAGTAAAAACAAGGAAAAAAATATAATCGATTTATTTTAAATCACAATACGTATGTTGCTTATAAACACAGTATGCATGTTTTTTTATATCTTTATTCTGTAATAAGCACAGAACAGAAAGATATACGTAGAAATATTATGTGTCATAATTCATAATTTACAGCGGAATGACTGTCGACAAACTCAGCCAACGAATAACGAATTTTTATGATATGATGTTTTTATTTTGCTCAAAACTAGCCTACAATACATAAAGTCACACATTTGATAATATATCTTAACGCGTAATCCTAATAGTTATTTTGCCATAGCGTAAGACGAACTTACAACGTTTCGTAATCTTGAAAGAAAGAATACTTCCTTGCGTCTATTCAAAAACAGGTGGCGTTATTCTAAATGCACGTAATTATAACATTAATCTATTTAGGAATAAATTCGATATTTGTGTCATTCTTCGATATGTTTCGCCTACTCGCTTAGTGTTGTAGCACATTTTAGAATATTATCAATAATATCGATACCTAACTTCTGTTTGGACGGAGCAGAATAAAAAACATGAATTGAAGGATATCTGGGAAGGTAACATTAAAAAGGGTTAGGAAGCTAATATTGTTTATAATAATAATGTATATTAATTTTAAGAATCTGTATTATAATCATATATAATAAAGACTATATTAGACATTTAACAAAATTCAAAACATTGGTTACATAATTAATATTTGGCATAGTATGTATCTCTAGTAGTAGATTTTGGAATAAAATGTGTAAAAATATTACTATATTCATATAATTTTTTTTAGAAAATACATAGTCTCAATAATCATAACCCGTTGGTATAGTGTTTACCAATTCTGACTGCTGAGTCAGAGTTCGTGGGTTCAATTCCCACCCAGGACTAATATAACTATAATATGTCTGAATTTAGTAATACATAAGTTTATGAGAATTTTGCTTCTCTAGTGCAGCCTGGCTACTTTGAAGTTATTATTTATTAACTATTATTACTGTAACTCAAATCATAGGAAACCCATTGCAATTTTAATCATTTTAAAAACACATTATTTATTAAAAGCAACTGAATTTATCAAGAAACTTTGTAGCATCTTATTGATTTTATAATAAATCTCTAATAGTAAATAATAGATCCTTTACTGCCCCTGAAATAAAATATATTTGTTTAAAAATTTACGCTTTGAAAGCCTTAGTTTTAATTTTAACAAATGACGTATTCGAATATTGATGTATTTTTCCACTATATTTTTAGACACTATTTTTTAATATTCCTCTCACAAAATTTAAGTTGTCTTCCTAATTTCTTCTTCTTTGGCGTTGAAGTCGTAGAACCAGCAGCGGCATAAATGATTGTAATACTTTCTTTTTCTGATTGTATGACGGAACTTACACAGTGAAGTTGAATACAAACCATCACGACTTGTGTCTGCGCAACGGAATCTTTATGTAGACGACTATCCTTCTTTGATTGTGTCAAATCAGAGCTATCAGAGTCACCTCGACGTTTCGAGGAACCTTCAGTGACACCAATACAATTTAGCTGCTGTAACCAAAATTAAACAAAGTCATTACGATATTACACCGAAAGAAATTGAATGATTGTGGTCATGAATTCGATGTTTTTTTATATATTTTATATGTGACGAATCCTTAAACGGCTGATGGGTTACAACAAAACGCAAGAAATATTTTAATCCTTTGGAAATGAAAAAATACTTACTTGATTTAAATACTTGAAGGTTTTTAAGGTTGGTACCACCGTAGATTTCAGATATCTAAGTCCTTTACCGGATTTCAAAAAATCAATATCTAAGAAATGTTCAGAGCATATGGTGCTAAATTTTGTTGGCATCCAGTTAACTCTGCCCGTCGCATCTATCCATAGCTCTTTGATAGCAGCGTCTTTGGGAAATCTAAAAAGTGTCACGATATGGAATATTAAGGACGTGTGTATTTCCTATCCAAATATATTTATTCGAGGAGATCGTTGATTTATATTAGACTTATTAGACACGGATATGAAATAAAAAGTAGGTTTCAAAACTAACACCCGATTTGCTCTAAAAGGTTTTTACCTGAAATTGTTATCTACAAATGATTCAATGCATTTCATATAAATATAAAATATAAATTTATAGTGTTATCACAAGATAGCCAAGGTCATATGCCAATTAGCTAAAAAGCATATGATCGCTTGCTATTGTTAGAATGTACTATTTTGTGTCGTAACAGTAATAGTACCTATTTGAGATTTTACTTGAAAATGGAACACTTGTTAATTTTTCGACTTCGTTTAACCACTGAATGAATGTTTCACTTTCAAGGCCACGTAAACAAACAAACATTATTTTATATTTATAATATTAGAGTAAGTAAATATAACACGTTTAAAAGTATGCATTTCGATAAAACCAATATCCTACCTGATTACATCACTAATCGAGTAGAATAAAATATTCGAGAATAACATTGAAAACTTATAAGACCCGATCATACCAAATTGAGCTTTATATGAAAAGGATAAGGAAGAGTTTAGCTTAAATCTCTCTCAATTATTAGTTGAATAAAATTTTAGATTTTATTGAAAAAATATATAAAATTGTACTTACCGATGGTAAGAAACACCTCCATTATTAATGTTTGTCCTTCTGCTATCATTTTTACACTGTAAAACAGAGCAGTACGGCATTGTGGCGTAAAAAGAACTTTCAACTGACGACTAACTCGACACAGCGTTGTAACACGAGACTATGACTATGATACAAAATACCTACGACTCAAAGGTAAGCGTTGTAACGCAGCGGTGGCAAGCGCGTCACGCCTACTAGTCATTTCTACGTATATCTTTCTATTCTGTGGTAATAAGTATGTACCTACAGATAAAGGGTTTATACGTATTCAAATTAAAGTTATTTTTAACCGACTTCAAAAAAATAGAAGTTCTTAATTCGACTGTATTTTTATTTATTTTTTTATGTTTGTTACCTCAGAACTTTCAACTGTGTAACCCGATTTTGACGATTCTTTTTTTATTTGAAAGCTGGTGCTTACCGTGTGGCCTCATTTCAATTGGGAACTGTTCTGACAATGGCATCTATGAGAAAACCTTTTATGGAATAGTTTTTTTTGTCAGTATTTTTTATTTTTTATTATATATATATATATATATATTATTTTAAAGAATATATTTAATGAAATCTGTAAATCAGCCTGTATGAATTTTGAGAAGAGATGTTACGCTGAAGTTCCGGGTGTTGAGCTCGCATGAGAAGTACATGCTAAGTTACCAATGGCCCACTCTTTTCAATTATAGGGTGCTATTATAATATTGAGTGATTCCAAGATTATAAACAAACAGTTTGTAATCTAACCACAATTTTATTAATAGTTAAATGTGAAATCACCTGAATTAAATTTAATATAAAACTAATGACAGATTTTATCGCACTACCATTATGGACACACAAACAAATATTACCGTGTTTTTTACAGGCACTGCAGTTCTTTTCAGACGTGTGTATCCTTTTGAAGTAATGTATTTATCTTTCTGCTTGAAATGTGCGGAACAAATAGTACTACTACTTTTCCTAGGCATCCAGTCGTATTCACTTCTTTCCGCCTGAACCATGCTAACCCATTTCAGTCTCGTAAGATCATCACTCGGAAATCTGGAAATCGTAAAACAACACGTACCTTTTTACCAACATACATTCTAATACTAATATTGCTAATTAAGCGAAAGACAAAGACAACTAAAATGTGCTAAGATTCAATTAGACGGTACAGGAAAACGCGGACGCTATGTATTGTGCCTACAATATCCCTTCTGTTTGATTAATCTATGACGCATACATGGCGCCCGTTGTTTGTCCTCTTCGCACTACCGTTGCAATCGTATTCTCTATCCTTTTTTTCCATGACTTTACTAATACGGGATTTCATTTAATAATTTCGGTAAATGGGAAACAAAACCATGACAAAATACAAATATTACAAACTTATAAATACTTACGCGTGGTATGTAACTCCTTCGTTCCTATTTACTTTGGAACCATAGTTTTTACACCTTCTTAACACACAACTCGGCATTTTGGCACTCCACGGATACGCTTTGACGTGTTTATTCGCTGGCGTCTACTACTACTAACCGCGTAAATCAAACACGACAATTGTCTACATTTGTCTGCAACAATTAGCGCGCGCTATTGCGATATCTACCTTTTTTTAAAATATCATTGTAAAGAATTGAGACAAGTTTAAAAACAGTTTTAAGTTCAACCTCATTAGGTACAACCATGGCACCTATATTATAAAGTCACAAACCTTACGATCATTCGTCACAAAAAGGGAACAACAAAGCAATAAATTACTCCAGTCACTTAGAAATGAAAAGATATAGGTTAAATAACATTAAGTGTGAAAACAACCTTAATTAGCAACTGCTAAAGTACTTTTTTCCGTTATTACCTTATGAGCTACATCGTTTTTCGGTTGTTTGCTTCTTCGAATTTTATTAAGAAGGCCACATCTCCTGTAGTAAAATTCGAAGCAGTTGCCGCGTTGAACCTTTGATTATAAACTTGTAAGCTTAGATTACAATACATATAGGACTAGATAGCGTGACCAGTACAAATCTTATCGTTTACTTTGTTGAAGTTGAAGCACAGAATACATAATAGTACTAGTGTTGAAGCCACTATTTGGATCTGTGTGAGTGAACCCCGCCCAACGCGAGTGTCTACGTACAAAATTTGCGCTAGTGTGCATGACGATTTTACTACCAGCGCATGGAGGTTACCCCAAAATTTAGGGACTTTTTTATTAAAAAATATACTTGTAAATTTTTGTTTTATGAAATATTTACTAAAGACATTTTAAATATGTTTAAGTGTTACAAGTACTCGTTTATTTTTTCTAAAGCTTAATAGGAAAATAAATTATTCTTATTATTAATTTATTTGGTCAAATAACATGCGCTATATTGCGGTTTGAGGCACCAGGAAAAGAAGAAAATGGGGCAATGTGATAATAAGATTTAAAAAGACAAATGTAATATAAAAAGCTACCTATTAGAATATTTCTTAGTAAAATAAATTTTAATAAATTTGGATTAAGAATAGTGTAAATAAGTAATAAATGTATATTATTGGAAAAAAAAAAAATAATTTTCTATTTTTTAGTTGGATTTTCTATAAAGGCTTTAAACTTATTTATTTTTATTTTTTTTTTCAATCGAATTATTGCATTGTCATCGGTCTTTGACAGGTGAGCAAAATTTGAATGAAATCTGGACGTTTAAAGTGGGTCTAAATCGCGACCTTAGGAGTCGGTTACAAAGAAACATGCAAGTGAAGCTAACATAAAGCGTGTAAAAATCATTAAGTGTTAGATGAGGATATATTTTATTATTTACAATCCCTGAAATTGTAAAGTTTTTCTAAATACTTGTCTTATAGATGGTAAACTTTTTAACATATTTTCAGTTTTTAGTTAGTAGTTTGTGAAAATCTTATTTTGCTTGCATTTAATTTTGTAATTTAGTAATACTCCTATAACAAAACATTTGTGTTTTAACACATTTCTTGGTATCATTATATCCCCTACCTACATATACACTTGAGCTAGAAAATTTTCTCACATTCTACGCTTGATAAGCTTTTGTGAGTTCATTCGTATGTCTTTACTTTTTGTATCTGTAGAAAGATTGTCATCATTGTTTACGCTGTCTTTTTCTTCATCAACAGATATGGTTGAGGATATGTACAAAGCGTAAGAACAAGAAAAAATCGTAATTATCATGATCATAGTTTCATAGTTTAATTATGACTTCGTCTAGAAGCAAAGGCTCCTTTAACTAATCTACCGAAATTGGCTGAATCAGTTTTTGTATAGAGGGACTACTTTAGAAAAAATGATGCGTAATTTAGCGATAAATAAATAAAATAAATACGTTTCATTTAAGTGATATAGTGATGCAAAACTTCTTTTGATTAATGTATTTGAGGGCGGTGACTTTTCGTACCGTATTACGTAGCAAGCGACAAAAAAAATTAATAAACACACAACTTCTCACACAAAAATACACTAAAGGATGTATCTAGAAACTTTTAATAACAATTATTTTCAAAAGATTATTAAGATATAAGGTTGTAATTTAGTGCTATTTACTCATACATTTATGCATTTGTTTAATTTTAATAACTAATATTTCATATCCAATACCTTTGTAGGCACAGCCCCTGTTCGAATTCTCTGACGACGACCACTTTCTGTCATGTAAATGTCTTTAACATCGAAGTGCGCCGAACATATATATGCTTTTGATTTAGGTTTCCACGAAAAATCATTTCTAGTTCGTCTTATTATTTTCATCCAACGGTTAGCAACTACAGGATTAGTTGGAAATCTATAAAAGTAAAAATATCTCATATCAACTAATCTTATTTTAATATTCATATAATTGAAAATCACACCATATAAATAGGTATTGTTTTTTAGTAACAATGTTTCGTTTGTCTCATTACCACGACTGAGTAAGAACTTAACTTTTTAACTCGATGTAAACCCGTGCATTGTATCCCAATATTATTGCATTTTAATTCAGCATCTCAAACCATGTAAATTTAAAGACATATTTACAAGAAAACTTGGATATATATATTTTTCTCGTAAAATATCAAGAAACTAGCAAAATTTTACAAGTCCTAAGTGCTCTATAGCTGTGCTCGTTAGGAGTAGTAATAACGATAGTTATAATACGAGTACAATCCTACAGCCAAAGTTGTATCGTTTAACGGCACATTAAACTCCGGGCGCTAGAGCCTAGAAATAATATTTAAAGGATTCCAGTTTCGCGAACATTAAAATTAAGCATATTTCTCTCGTCTTCCTATAAATAACAAGTTTGGCAAAGAACAATATACATACTGCTAGAATGCGTTGTGGGTAAATAAAATTCACGTCCCTGGCAACATCTGTAGTAATGGCGTCGCTATTTTATTAATTTGATATTTTGTTAAATTGGTTATAAATACATTAGGAAATAGAATACTTACATATGAAATGTGATGTTCGGACACTTATGATTTTTTTTTGTATAATTTTTACAGGATTTGACAGCACAACCAGGCATTTTTGAATATTATAAATAGCGGCTCTAGACTTACTTCAGCGACAAACGTTCGCTCGCGTGTGACGAGTGAGTCGCATAATTATATAAGTCGCTTATATTTTTGGCTTCTTTTTGGGGCGCGGATTATGCATCTGGACCTATATATAATCTACGCTTGTAAGTATATAAGTTAATGATCAAAGCGTTGAACACTAAAATAATTTATAATATGGTTGAAAGTTTAGTTGATTAGTTTAAATTATTTATGTTCTGGGTATCTATATTAAATTTATTTAATACATACTTATTATTTCGCGTTTTTGTGCACGATATGATTCTTTACTTAATCAGTGTTTTATGTGTCATATACAAAATATAAAAAACTGTAAGTTCGCTTTTTGTTTTTCATAGTTCAATACAGTACAGTTCAGTGCAACTAATAAATTAAAAATCAAAATGTTTATAACGAGTCAGTAGTCCCCGCAAATCAGTATTATTTTGCGTTTTAAATAACGGTAATAATTCATTGGAGAACACTGTTCTTGATTCATTGCCTATTTTAATTTTATTTACTGTTTTTTTTTGTATTGAACTTTAATGGATATAAATAATCTTTTACTTTTGACAAAAACGACAATATTTGCACAGATTTTTTTTATACTTAACTTGATCTAATAACAATGCATACACTAAAGTACTTTTATAATAACAAAACGATCCGGAATTGGTGATACGTATCTCTCTATCCGACTAGCATTTGGTCGATTTTTTTGAATATCGTCTTGTCGTAAATTAAAAAATACCATTCATATCCATCTCTTTGTGTTTGTTTGTAGAATAATGCTAGCATTGTGACTATCTGCAGATACTTTTCTATTATTATTTTTAACAGGCTTGTTTGGTAATCTTGTCGGCAATCACCAATATTATTAAAATAGATATTAACGACAAACTGACTAATTATTTTAAGTGATATCTGGTGATAATCAGAAGAAGCAGTCACTTTATGGCTCCGTTTATGAAGTCTTTGATTACGTAGGTACTCAGATGCCTTGCAAATTTTAAAAGCATCTGACCAGGCATATATGAGACCACCTTCGTCTCGTACACTATATAATTTACTAGCAGCCCGCCCCAGCTTCGCACGGGTACAAATTATACACCTAAACCTTCCTCATGAAGAACTCTGTCTATTAGTGAAAACCGCATGAAAATCCGTGCAGTAATTTTTCAGTTCATCGCGAACAGATAAACAGACAGACACGGCGGGGGACTTCGTTTTATAAAGTGTAGTGAAAGGACAATGCTCATAAACGTATGAAATCCTGTACTAAGCTGCATCAAGAAGCTCATACTGTTTTATTTGAAATAAATAAATGTAATACGGATATGCCGCATTTTTTTATGTATGGGAGATGTTACCTACCTTGCTTGGTATAGATCCATTATTCAGTCGTCGCAACCCCTTTTTAGTAGAATATAAATCATTAGCGGAAAAATGTTCAGAACATACGACTGCATTCTTGGGAGGTATCCACTGGTCATCATTTCTGGTCTGTTGTATAATTTCTTTCCATCGATTTGCGAGTACGGGATCCGTAGGAAATCTAAAACCCATAAGATCCTATAATTTATCTAATGCCAGGTTACGTGTAGGAAGCTAATCATTTTCTTCAACGATAGACTTTTAATCAAGAAAAACAGGAATAGCGTCATCGTTTTACGATTACCCAGTTTGTAAAATAACGTCATAATAAACTGGCAACAGTTGAAACACTGGCTGATCTGTCATACCTACAAATATTGAAAATGAATCGTATTTTTCAGAAATTATTGTAAATTATAACAAAACTTACCGATGAAAAGTAATCTTAGTGTTTTCATATGGTTTTCCAGCATAATTTCGACACTTATTAATAGCACAAACCGGCATGATTATTGGTTTTTCGCAAGCACGCGGCCGCTTAGAGATTCAAAAAACAATGACGTCGTATGACAGTTTTATTATTTCTGCTGTTACAATACTCTAGAAGTCTAGACTTGACTAAAAATCGCTTAAATTAAGTTTTGTCCTGTCAAAAGACGTTTCATATTTTGAAAACGTAGGATTAAATTTATTTTAGTTTGACAGCACTAAACTTGAGTATGTTAGCCAATTCAAGACAAATCTTGAGCTTGAATTTTTTGGAAGTTACATATCTGATTTGTGTAAAAAGTTCTACTGTTGTATGTGTTAAATGGCAAACATTGTTAAAGCGGGAAAAAAAAAACAAGAATTTGTTTCAAATTTATTTATGGATGTTGTAAGTATGTTCTTATAAATAAATTTCAAGATTATGTACAGAACACATGTTTAGATCTCAATTCGTTTGTTGGCGAAGTCGACAACCATGCTTATTATTAATATTGAACTTGGCTCCCATTTTCACATTTATGTTTTAGATGGGACATCATTCCTGTTTGTGGAAATATTATTATTATTCATCATTCCAGTGATTTGTAACTTAAATACTTTTTGCTATGTTTACTCTCTATAGTTTTCTTTTTGTGCTATTTTATACATTTTTTTGAGCCTTAGAAATATTTGATTGCAAAGTTATTGTTGATTATTATTTTATTATCTGTTGGCTGTGGCTTTGCTCTCATAGATTTTGAAAATTACTTCAGAAGAGCACACTAGCATAGTCCATTTTTGGTCATAGCTTTAGTACTGGCAGTATCTAGATAAACTTCTATAGTAAGTGAAGTGTGTGTTAGTAGTAGTAGTGTAGTTTATGGCGTTACATACAACCTTACTTTCAATAATCGTCATGCTAGTCAGAAATATCTTGGAAATGCAATGGACGGCTCAAAAACAAATTTCATCGTCTACATCATCATCACTGCCTACATTATTAGCCAGAGCAAACTGTACAAATCATTTGAACATGTTGCACACTTTTAACATGTACCTGTTGGTCTAGTGGTTAGTGAACTTGACTGCTGAGCCAGAGGTAGTGGGTTCGATTCCCACCCTGGACAAATCATTGTGTGATGAGCATGACCATTTCTTCTGGGTGTAATTTATCTACGATATATATGTATTCAGAAATATATAAGTATGATGATCAGCAGTCTGGTTACCATAGTACAGGCTTTGCCTAGTTTGGGATCAGGCCGTGTGTGAGGTGTCCTAAGTTATTATTATTATTATTTCGATGACTTCAATGGAATAAAATTCTAATTAAGATTATTTTATCAATACAAGATTATAACATTTATAACTTTTGTTTCTTCATTTCCAAATGATAATGAATATGATGTGGACAAGGAGAATCAAGATTCTAATATTTTGCAAAGAGGATCAACTTTTCTTGATATAGGCATAGCATATTCAGGAAAAAATCGGTTGTCTGTAAAGTCGGTTTACTACTGACGATAGTTGAACGTGACAACGTCATAGGGACGCCTCAGAGCGAGGTAACGCCGCATGAGTCATGTTTTTTCGTGCGTGCAGCCGGCTCCATCGAATTGTAAGACGTTGTCATGACAAAAATTGATTCAAACACATTTTAATAAAACTGCAAGTAAACATTATTTTAATTGAAGCTTTGTTTTTTATTACTCTTATATAATCAGCAATTAACATAAACAAATATATATATAATATAAAACTTTTAGCATGATATCAACTCAACAAGAAATCCTTGAATGGAGGTAGTCCCTATGATATCTAGTATCTTTCGCTCTATATCTGTAAGCTCAGATCCAGTTGGTCCTTCTCCTGTTCCCTTATCAAATCAGGGGTCTTACACCCCTCTGTCTTCACTTTAGCCACCCACACACTCCAAATCTAGACAAAAATAAATCACAAAGTGTTAGTATAGGCATATTATTATGATATGAGGAAGTAGAGACTAAAGTTATGCCTTTCACAGCACACATGTACCAGACTAATCAGGGAACTAATATTGGCTTTAAGTAGGCCTGCCATCACTTAAATTGCCGACGCCGGACAATCTAGCCCTAGCTTTAAGTAGCAGTATGATACATTTCTTTTTCAATGGAATGATGCATGCTTCCACAGTGATGGTAACTGTTTATTATCAGGTAGCCTGTGTACCTTAATGGTTTAGCAATCATATAAATACTTACGAGGCCTTTCACATACTTAAAACATATCTTGTGTTTTGTATTAATTCTATATTTACTTTGTGAATGTGAAGGTATATCCTCAGACGCTCTTCAGCACATTACGAAACAAAAGATTACACTCAAATGATTGAAAGTTACTTAAGCTTTTAACAAACAACACTTACATGCTGCCACTCTTGTACATTCTTATCCTAGACTGCAGAGCTAGTTCGATAACCATGCCTAAAACTCGTAAAAACGTTTTGATTTGCCTGCATAGGTACCTAAAAAATAAAATTCACATGGTGAAAAATGCCATTAAAGCGAGTACAAAACAAAATAATTTAACTAATAGAACTAAATTTTCCTAAGAAAAGTACAATAACAGCGAGAAAAAAACAATTTTACAAATAGTATTACTTGGTAAATTTTATTAATCAATGAATAATTTCTTACCTCTCGCCATTTGTAATTATTGTGGATGCGTTTCACAAGTAACTTATAAGTCTCTAAAAATAAATAAACAACACGTATTTAATTTTTAACTTAATTTAAGTATTTGTTTTTACGTTTATTTATTTGTTGTTTATTTATTTATATTTATAGCTATGTCAGCTTGACTTGCACAGACTCGATAATCTCATTATAGATAGTTATATAGTTAGTTACACAGATAACAAAATGGTTTGAGTAGAGATAGCTAGAGGCGGGAAGGTTTTGGACTCCCCGTATGTGGGTTTGCGATGTCGCACACGAAATTTATAAACAGCTGGCCGCGAGCGGGCGCCGATTTTGCCCTGCCCGGGCCGCAGCTAGCGATGGCTAGTTTGGTCATTGACCCGGTCAGCTTTTATAAGTTTCGTGTTTCATTGCCGGGTTTGTTTTTTAGTGAAGTGATGTATTTTATATGAAATTATCATTTCATTTATGTGTATCGTTTCATCAGACGGGTCACCTGATGGTAAATGACTACCGCCACCCACCCGCACCTGCAACTCAAGAGGCACAAGTGCGTTGCCGGCCTTTAAGATAGGAGTAGGAGAAAGTTGGAGGGACTTCAAATGCTTCTTCATCACGTCTGTTTAAGTCGGATGTGCTGCTGATGATATCTGACCCAGAGTAACAGTTTAAGATGCTTTAATTGTCTAATGGGATACAATTACCTACCACTGCATGATTATCGTAGTTTTAGGTCCCTATAATTTGCTATTACGAAAGTAACCGCAGGCGATTACTAATCACGTATTATTTTGTCCTATGTATGTTGATAAATTCGGTGCTACCAAATTAAAATTATGATTTTAATTTACTTTTTGTGTAGGATTTACTTAAAATTTGATTTCTTACCGATGAACACACTGTCACACTACTATCTTTTTTTCACTCTTAAATAATTTTTATACGTTTTTAAAACACAATTTGGCATTTTTTTTTGGGAAACTAAAAGTAGGTGAAACATGATCAAGTGCTGCTGAGCATAAACTCCGAGTAATATCGTTGCGGCCCATGGACCGCAGTTGCAAACTGTTTTTCGCGGCGTCTATTCTAAAAGCTAGTAACACTAACTCTGTGCTTATAATACTAATACGAAAGATTTTACGTTTTAATCGAATGAGAATCACTTTTCATCAATCATGAATATCGTTATCTCATTTTGCTTCTCGGCTTTATGTTCTGCATACAGACGTTCTGAGGATTTTTAGTAGATTTTGATAAACTCATGACATTCAAGATCAAACTAGAACAGGTAAACCACGGTTTACGATACAAAACCAAAAAAACGATATGTGCTATTACTAGTTAGGTCAGGTTGCGAGACATCTAACAAATCAACTTCAAGTAACTACCTCGGTAAATGTACGCCTTATGTTCTACGTAGCAAGCGAAAATAAAAATAATAGTCATCAATCAATCAATCAAAAATATTCAGTATTATCTATACTTACAAAAATATCAATAGTTTAAATACTAATGTGAATATGACAATGACTAATTTAAGGTTTTTGACTGATCGTCATTTTACAACTGTCCCAGTGCCCAATTTATTTTAGGTATACATAAATGTATTATTATTTTTCTACCAAAACTTTATAAGGGTTTCGTACCCTAACCCTTACCTACTTTATTAATAGCAAGAGGAAAACCTTTGGGTATGGAACGGAAAAACAGGCGTACTTAGTAAGGCAAGGTACCTACTTTGATTGGTACAGCTCCATTCTGCAGCCGTCGTAACCCCTTTTTTGTAATATACATATCATCAGCTAAAAAATGTGTAGAACACACGACTGAAGTTTTGTGAGGTATCCACTGGTCCTCATTTCTTGACCGCCGTATGACCTTCATCCATCGATTTGCCAGTACGGGATCCGTAGGAAATCTAAAACCCATAAGATCCTAAAACTCGAAAATCGAATGCCAGACGTGACACTTAAGGCGGTAAGCTATCATTTTCTTCAGCGATAAAGATTTTTTTATAATATAAAGAATAGCATTGACGTTTTACTGTTAACCATTGTTTTTGTAAAATTAGCCGTAATAAATTGACAACACTATTTTTTGTAGGTAATCTGTCATACCTAGAAAATGTTGTAATAAAGAATCGTATTTTCTAAGAAAATAATCAAAAAGGGAAAATGAAAGAAAACTTACCGATGAAAAGTAATCTTTGTGTTGTTGTAAGGTTTTCCAGCATAATTGCGACACAATTTAACAGCACAAACCGGCATGATTGATTGTTTTTCATTAGCACAATGCCGCTTAATAGTGATTGAAAGGACACTGACGTGACGTGACGACGCCATGTGATTCTACCAAATATAGTAGACTTTACACTATGTCACTTGACATTATGTCATTCGAACTTTGATTTGATAAAAACAAATTTAACCTTAAATTGTACCTCAGTAAAGCTTTTTTTTAAATAAATCTAATTCACCGTAAGTTACGTTTTGGATTTGTATAATCCGAGAATCGATAAAATTTTAAAAGACCTTGGAGCAAAGTTGAACAAAAGCTCTGTAGAATCGAATAGTCATTCCTTCATTATTTTATTATATATTTATATTAATATTCAGTCATTATCCTGCTGTTCTTTGGATTTCCTCTTCATCGTAACTGCTATATCTCAGCATGTCAGTCAGATTTGAATCCACACTTTGTGATGGCAGACTTAGGTCTTGTTAGTTACTACTAGTTAGGCTTGTTTACTTGGTCAATTACAACTATGTGCAATCGAGCATGTTGTTTAAATGATTTATGTAATTTTACCTATGGCCTCACCCCTGCCCTCTTTTTGCCTTTCTCTCACAAGGAAGTTCCGCACTGAGACGAGGCTCCGTTATAACCCTAATATTGAATATATTTAAAAAAAAATATGTATTCCGCATATTTTCAGTATTGATGTGTTTGATTTCTTAAGTTATACCTGTATTCTGCTAAATGTTTTGGTTGCTAATATTGCTGGCATCAATTTCTTCTATAATGACTGAAGTCTAAGGAATGTTGTCATATTTTACATAACGGACCTGTTTTGTAAATGTAAAACATTTAAATAAGCAATCCATCTGGGACAGGTCAATTGCGTTGTGTTAACTGCACCGTATCTCTTCAACGGTTAAAAAAACATGCACTGGCGGGATGGGATCAAGAAATACTGTCTGTAATAAGACAGTGGCATCCTAATCGTTCGGTAAGCTCTTTGATATTCTTTATTTATACAAAATGTACATGTATTTCAACTTATATAGCATGTCTGTCTTTTTATCACCATACTATTGTCAACCGACCAATAGAGTCTATTAACTCATTTTGATTAAATATTAAACTGTTTTAACGCCTATTATAGTTTGCCCCTATCTCTACATATTATAAAACAAAGTCCCCCGCCGCGTCTGTCTGTCTGTTCGCGATAAACGGAATAACTACTGAACTGATTTTGATTTGGTTTTCACCAATAGACAAAGTGATTCATGAGTAAGGTTAAGGTGTATAATTTGTTGACGTTTTGTGTAAATTTGTTGAAATATGATGATAAATGTTGATGTCTTTACTACCTGTGCGAAGCAGGGGCGGGTTGCTAGTTTTTAATAAAATAAATGCGCGGTTTTGATGTGGTGATAACTTGCACCACTTTCAAATAACTAGTGAACACAGGAGTCTAGTGTTTCTTGATTTATTAGCAGCATATGAGTATGTTTTTCCACATACTTTTTTGACACACATTTACATAACATTTTGTGACTGGAGTATGGTTTTAACTCGTTGTGTATTTAACTCAATACTATTTAATATAATCTGTACCTTTAAAATGTTAAAATTATACATTTCTACAGGTGCTCAAAACAGAACACATGTGTCACGAATGTTTTCAATTGATTAAAAATGGCCTGCATCAAACAGGACATTTACAAACACCAGTATGTGGTCACCTAAATATTTGTTGTAATTGATCTCTTAACAATGCTCGCTCACGCATGTTTAAAAGAAGTTCAGCAAAAGAATCACATGTGTACAATGTTATTGCAGAATGGATTATACCAAATTAGGTAATTAATTTATTAATTAGAATACTTGTAATTCCTAAAAAATAATGCACATACACAGGCACACGCGCCCACAATACACACGCATACGCGCGCGCACACACGCAGGCACACGCGCGCACATACACACAAGTACACGTGCGCACACAAACAGGCACACTCCAGTATTTCTTACTTACTAATAGTATAAATGCGAAATTGAGCTTGTTTGTTTTTACGCTCTAACTTCTTAACCGATCGTCATGTAATTTTGCATAGGTACATGTTGTTAGGGAAATAGAAAAGGAACTTCATGTCCTGTTTTTCACCAAACAGTATTTAAGTGACAAATAACTTAACGCGAGCGAAGCCGTGGGCTAAAGTTATTGAATAGGAACATACACAACTAAAATAATACCTGCCTACATTTTTATTATTTTAGATCCAACCAGACAATGGCGTTTGTTATGCTTGTTGGTTGCGGGCTTGCACATATCAAAATGCTACCCTATCTGAATCACGAGCAACATCTTCAGGGCTGTCTTAAGTTGGCGGGGAGAAGTCGTTTTTTGACACTTTTTTTTTGCTCTTTCAACTGTTCGTTAACTGTTCGTAACTGTTCGATCAAAATTTTTATTTGTTCGATCTTAGTTATTTTATTAAAAATAAAATAAAAAATCACGCTCAAGTTGGCGGGGAGAAGCCGTTTTTTTACATTTTTTTTTTGCTATTTCAATTGTTCGTTAACTGTTCGTCATTGTTCCATCAAAGTTTTTTATTGTTAGATCTTAGTTTTTTTTTATAAATAAAATAAAAATTTTGCTTTCTTAAGTTGGCGGGGAGAAGTCGTTTTTTTACACTTTTTTTTTTGCTCTTTCAACTGTTCGTAACTGTTCGATCAAAATTTTTATTTGTTCGATCTTAGTTTTTTTATTAAAAATAATATAAAAAATTACCCTCAAGTTGGCGGGGAGAAGTCGTTTTTTTAAATTTTATTTTCTTTTACTATTTCAATTGTTCGTTAACTGTTCGTCATTGTTCGATCAACATTTTTATTTGTTCGATCTTAGTTTTTTTTTATAAATAAAATAAACAATTTGCTTTCTTAAGTTGGCGGGGAGAAGTCGTTTTTAACCTTTTTTTGCTATTTCAACTGTACGTTAACTGTTCGTCATTGTTCGATCAAAATTTTATTTTGTTCGATCTCAGTTTTTTTTTTTTAAATGAAAAAAAAAATTACCCTCAAGTTGGCGGGGAGAAGTCGGTTTTTTAATTTTTTTTTGCTAATTCAACTGTTCGTTAACTGTTCGTCATTGTTTGATGAAAATATTTATTTGTTCGATCTTAGTTTTTTTTTTAAAATAAAATAAAGAATTATCCTCTAGTTGGCGGGGAGAAGTCGTTTTTTTAAATTTTTTTTTTGCTATTTTAACTGTTCGTTAACCATTCGTCATTGTTTGATCATTTTTTTTTTGTTCGATCTTAGTTTTTTATAATAAAAGAAAAAATTACCCTCAGGTTGGCGGGGAAAAGTCATTTTCAATTTTTTTTTTGCTATTTAAACTGTTCGTCATTGTTCGATGAAATAAGATTTGGTTTTGTTTCTTCAGTATGTGTGATAATGAAGCTGCTGTGTTGCCATTTTCACCTCTTGTAGAATCCCCGAGACCGGAAACACCAAGCACTCCTATGCAGCCAGGTAATACTATATTTTCAAGTTACACTCAGATTGCTCATACAAAGAACAGATGTATTTTTTTTACACACTTCATATTAGCTTGACATGTATCAATTTATAGTTGAAAATTTGCATGTGTCAAGGACCAACGACAATACCAGACTAAAACATGAGAAAATAAATTATAGTTTATAAAAATTATAAAAAAAATGCTCTAATAGACCGAACTAAGCTATTTATTAAGGAAGAGTTATGTATAATCATAAATTATTTACTATTTTTTAGTTCGGTTTGCTATTAAAGTATGTTTTTTTAGTTACTTTTTTAGTAACAAACTTTGAAACATAGTTGACCACCATTTTTCAAGTTTTGATGTTTCGTTATAGGTAGTTAGTATTGTCATGTCTGTCGTCAGCCACAAGGTAAGTACTGTAAGTAGGGTCGAGACTCTACACAGGCTGGCAGAGCCCGGCTAGCAAATGCCACCCCACTATATGGCCAGTCACTGTAGGACCAAT
The DNA here is from genome assembly GCA_949752705.1 of Callimorpha dominula. Lineage (NCBI taxonomy): Eukaryota > Metazoa > Arthropoda > Insecta > Lepidoptera > Erebidae > Callimorpha > Callimorpha dominula. The sequence continues at coordinate 7,939,362 of OX457017.1, read as the reverse complement.
GGCATATATGGAAGGACCATCATAATTTACAAAACCCGCTGCTACAGAGCGCAGTTGTTTCTATTCAGTTTAGAATTAAAAGTTAATGACGGCAGACAGTTTTTATTTGAAATTGAAAACTAATACTAACGTGTAATAATTGGATTGATTGGAAATACTTAAAAATAATTGATACCTATGTTTGTGAAGAACATAATGTAAGTTTGTTAGATGGTGTCAGGAGAGGTCTAGAATAATACAGTTGATGTGGTTGTAAAATTGGTGTGACTTGAACAATAACTTCAACCGAAAAAGCCACCAGAGTGATAACGACGTGACAAACTGTTAAGTGATTTATCGCCATCGAACCAACTGAAACCAACTACCTTAACAGTTTGAATTAGTAAAAAGATCGCCTAAAAGCCAAATACGCCATACATGCGGGTCACATGATTGATTGACGTCAACCGCCCGTAAACAAAGTGAAACAGACATGCGCTGTCATATTGTTTACACCTTACATTAACTTGTCATCTTAGCTGTTTACAAAATGTCTTATAAATGGTGTGTTGTGCCACAATGCACTAATACATCGAATAAAACACCGGAAAAAATGTCAGTGAGCATTCCAAAGAACACCAAGAATCGTAAAAAGTGGATAGAACTCGCTCGTAGAAATCCTAAAGACATATCAGCTAGAACTAATGCTTTCATGTGTGAAGATCACTTTAATGTAAGTAGAAAATTCGAATATTATACATCTCTTACACAAAAACCGACTTTGCATTATATTTTCGTAAAAATGTATTTTAACATTGTACTATATTTGAGGTTAGTGAGTAGGTTTGAAATTATTATGAAATTTTAATGTTTATTCCATGACATGTATTGAGTGGTTCTTTGTACATTTTATACATTAGGTTATTATCTATACCAAAAAATAATAATAATAGTAATAACTCCACACACCTCACACACGGCTGTCTTATCCAAAACTAGGCAGAGCCTGTACTATGGTAACCAGACTGCTGATAAACATACTTCGATATTTCTAAATACATACATATTATAGATAAATTAGACACCGAACAAATTGTCGTGCTCATTAATTATGTGTCCTGGGTGGGAATTGAACAAAAAAATATAAAACTAATGGTTAGGCATTTCTCGATGAGAAATGCCTAACAATAATAAAATTCTTATTGTAGATGCCAGAAGATATGGCAAACTACACCAAGTATAAAATGGGGTTCAGTCAAAATATACTCATGGTATCGGGAGCTCTGCCATCTAAGTTTGATTGCCAGGGAGATCACGGAATAAGACTGCCTGATACCACCATGCCCCGAACAACCTACATAAGTAAATGTTTAACAACTGATCATAAAATTGCAACTAAAACTGTAGCAGATACACTTGTAACTAGCACAATAAAAGACGATAATGCTATTGTTGTAACTGCTGCAGAGATAACAGGTATGTGAAATAGTTTTGTACAGATTGTGTAGATTGGACTGAACAAGTATTAATTACATTGTCTTTAAAGAAGTTAAACAAATATATTGTGGAAAGGAACATTAATTAAAACTATTGTTAGTGTGGATAGAGTACAGACTAATTTCAAAATGTTTTATAAAAGCAAGTCATACATGCAAAATGTTTTATAGAAGCAAGTCAGTACATACAAAAAGTTTTATAGAAGCAAGTTAGTACACACAAAATGTTTGATAGAAGCAAGTCAGTACATACAAAATGTTTGATAGAAGCAAGTCAGTACATACAAAATGTTTTATAAAAGCAAGTTGTACATGCAAAATGTTTTATAGAAGCAAGTCAGTACATACAAAAAGTTTTATAGAAGCAAGTCAGTACATTCAAAATGTTTTATAAAAGCAAATCAGTACATAATAAATGTTTTATAAAAGCAAATCAGTACATAATAAATGTTTTATAAAAGCAAGTTAGTACATAAAAAAGTTTTATAAAAGCAAGTCAGTACATAAAAAATGTTTTATAGAAGCAAGTCAGTACATACAAAATGTTTTATAAAAGCAAGTCCGTACATAAAAAATTGTTTATAAAAGCAAGTCAGTACATAAAAAATGTTTTATAGAAGCAAGTCAGTACCTACTAAATGTTTTATAAAAGCAAAAACATGATACCTACCTACGGTTGATAAGCTTACATTGCGTAGCCTCAATTTAAACTAATGACTAAAAATCCTTAATCTTGCATTTTTATGATGAACTGACTTTTGTATTATGATAAGTATCCACAGACAGACTAGTATACTACTACTATATTAATATATTATATAACTAGTATATTAATAATATATATTTTCATTGCTTGTTTTCTTTTTTATTTTATTACGTTTTAACAATAATTTATTTAAAAAAACAATTATATACTTTGAGCAATTTAAAGCAAGTAGATGTTTTCAATTTAATGTCTTATTACAGTTTTTCTCCTCCAGGGTTACACGATCATAGCCAATGTGTACCACTACCTGAAGAGGGAGTACGAGTTGATGAAGAGTCAGTTGGGAGGAAGATGTGACCTCAGCCCTCTGGCGAACATCTTCAAGCGAACTGCCGCCGCCACCGGCGTCACACAACGAGCCGTCGCACACGCCTTGGACACTCACGAACTCAAAACGTCCATCCAATCCGATCATAGTTATAATCTCGGTAATACAAGGTTTGTTGAGACACATTCATTGTTGTGAATATAAATTGGCTCTCCCCAGTTCATTAGTTGCCAACCGCATTCTCTTTCTCACTCTTTTACCCCATATTTATATCGTCGCTAAAAGTCAAAAACTGTTTGGTTTTGTATCGAACAGCTGTTTAAAGTTAGAATTTTCAATATATTATTGTACTAGCAACCCGCCCCGGCTTCGCATAGGTACAAATTATACACCAAACCTTCCTCATGAATCACTCTATTTATTAGTGAAAACCGCATGAAAATCCGTTCAGTAGTTTTTCAGTTTATAGCGAACAGACAGACATACGCCGGGTGAGACTTTGTTTTATAATGTGTAGTGATTATGATTTGTCAAACATTTCAAATTTATTTTTCGAGCGACGACGCTAAGCGACGATATATAATACTAAGTGTAAGTAACAACGTACCGATTACTGAAATAGTGTATTCCGACCATCATTCTGAGTCTAAAATCAGTGGAATATTCTGCTGGAAAATTCATATTTTTTTTTTACAATTCATTTTTTTTTGTGTTAAAAGTGATATCACAATGAGTAAACAGAACATTTTACCGAAAAAAAAAAAAAATTAATACCCCATACGGCCAAAAACTGCAATGTAATCAATTAAACAACATTTATGCAATCAGCTGCTTCGACGGCGCCGAACGTTGAAGGTCATTCACCATACCGCACAAACGTAATACCTAAGGTTGTTAAGCTTACATTGCGTAGCATCAAATGAAACTAATGACTATAAATCCTTAATCTCGCATTTTTATGATGAACTGACTTTTGTATTGTCATAAGTATAAACAACAAGAGGTTTTTGTAAGTTTTTCGCGTAGCTCAAACTTACACGCTGTATATAAAAATGCATCGTAAGTATGTTTATATGTGTTCTAGAACCCATACTACTAGCTCTGAATGCTTAGTTTGGGTCTAGATAGCGCTGTGTTATATGTACCATAATCTTTTACTCTACTATTGTCACAGAAATGTTTTATTTGTTTAGGACAAATACGGCTCATAGCAAGTCTATGAAGGCTGACTCCCGTGCCAATATGCGCAGAAAAGACAGAACACAGAGTTACAAACGGCGAACAAACAAACAGTAAGTACTACAACTGTTAACAATATAAAAAAAAAACAAAATTCTGAATAGAGGTAGGATAACCAGCATCACCTGGAACGCCAGCCAATAAGGGTCCCTATGGTTATTAAGTAATTTTTAACACTTCATAAAATAAATTCAAGGATATTTTTATTTTCTTATGGTTAAACCAAACAAAGGTAAATGATTTGACGACAGCAACTTGTGACGTCACAAGTTGTCATTTTATACAAGTGTTTGGATTTGCACTGAAGAGAAAGACATTTAACTTGACAGTCAACCACCTTTAATGAGAGAATATTTCACTCACTTACACGGGTCTCGACTTGTGTAAAGCATTCGACTGTTTCTTCATTATCAATATTTCCCGACAATGGTACATAACATACTACAGAAGTATACTGACAAAGTTTCTTGCTTATGTTTTTATTGTTATCAAACCATTAGCCAGAAAATTCTGTTAAAAAAATATTTTTATGGACTTGAAGTTTTCAAGATTTATTTAATAAAAGAGGAGAACCACAGGGGCCGAATCAAGGCCCTTTGTAATTATTATTTATTTATTTTCTACCTAAAAGTCAAAGACGACTACGATACATTTCAGACAGGCCGATGGATGTGATGCCGAGGGCGTGAGCCCTCCGAAACGAAGAATGACTACGACAAGTCTGAAGAGTAAACCCACCAATGAGAAACAATTGCCCTAAGTACTGACGAGGCCAATATTTATCATATGTTTGTAGTCTTGATAATGTTTTTACCTTTATATATATGTACCTACATTCACGACCTATTCCTTTTAGGGGTAGACAGAGAAGATAGAGCATTTCTCAGGATAATGCCACGGCTTGCGCCTCTTTTACGTTTGACTACGGTTTCTTATCATAAATTTCTTATATGACCTATCTCAATAAAACACACAGCACTTCTACGTACGTAACTAACAAGTGATAACTGCAGATGCTGTTACGGAAGCCTCAATTGCGCGTCATCTATTGACGAGCTCAGAAAGTAATAGTTAACCTAAATTGAGATTCACACCATCTTTAGACGAACAACGGAACTAATCTGTCTGTCAACAAGAATGTTCTACTGAGTCGAGTAGATTGTACTAGATGTTTCAAGAAAGTTCACGAACTTCCTATGAGATGTTTTTCTTTAGTTTTTAGATTTAAAGACGTTGCAATGCGGTATGGATATTCCGTTTTAGTTGAGCGATATTGCGAGTAACAAGTAAATAGTGAGTGGAAATAGTGAGATTTTTGTAATTGTGTTAATTTCTAATTATTTAAATGAATTGTATCTATTTCGTTTTAAATTGTTGTACCCCGGCTCGTAAGAATACCAATGTTTATAGTCACTAGAGACCATATATCAACATCCGTGACCACAGGGAGCATGATGAATAATAAAAAAAATTCTGTTCAGGTCAAATATAACAGCTGTCTACAGTTACAATGCGGAGATAAAGAACAGAGTACCGAGTTATAAACGGCGTACCAACAACAACGAGCAAGTATTACATAATGTTACTTACAGTAATATTATAACTAATATTATAAGGCCGGCAACGCACTTGTGACTCTTGAGTTGCAGGTGTCCATGGGCGACGGTAGTCACTTACCATCAGGTAACCCGTCTGCTCGTCTGCCCCCTATAATATAAAAAAAAAAAGCTAGTGTGAGTTTCTTTGTCGTTGTTTGTTTGCATACACGTTGTAAGGTTTATATAACGGGACATCGCTTACCTTTCTACAAGAAGAATTACTTTTACTCTAGCAAAAACGCGCCGCCGTTGATCATCTCCATAAACTATATTTAAAAAAAAAAAAAGAAAAATAGTCGTTGACTGTCAGTATTATCAATCAATAATAGTAATTCTGGAACGTTCAAGTGTAGAATGAATAGGTTTCTCTTGGATAAGCGTGTACCATCTTCGTCTTCATCGTCACTTTCCATCAGGTGAGTTGGAAGACATACGTCAACTTTCAGCAAAAAAAACAAAGAAGTTTCTCTGTATCAAACTTAAACAAAAGTAATTTTCTTAAAAAATTGTATGGAATAACAATTTGTGACGTTATAATTCGCTATCGTCAAATACACGCACCGTAGTGGTAACGAGTGAGGGGTAACAATAACTTTCTTATACAGGCTGCTACAAAAAGGTGTGGTCATATTTAAGCTACACACTGTATATCATTTAAGTATTTTACCACCAGAAGAGTTAAATCCGTATTTCTAATAAGTTGCGTTTAAATTGCGTAGCGCAAAATCAAACTAATGACTGTAAATCTTCAATCTCGCATTTTTATCATGAACTGACTTTTGCATTGTGATAAGATCCAAAGAAATACAGTTTTGTAAGTAATTCGCGACAGTAATACTTACACGCTGTAAGTTTACATTACAGACAGGACGAAGAAAGTGATGGCGAAGGGACACCTTCGAAACGAAGAACGTCTAGGAACAGCGTTAGTAGTAAACCCACCAACGAAGATCAATTGCCGTAAGTACTAATAACGATAATATTTAACACCGCCTTTGGCGGTGTGCGACTCACTGAATGAAATCTCCGTAAGACAGTTAGCTATGTTCTAATTCTACTTGTATTTGCTTTGTGCTGAATGAACCACACAGTGTTTCAGTTACACTCCAAGAAATTGTAAGTAGTCCAAACAGGGTGTAAGCGACGGTGTACTGAAAACAGACATAGTAGATTCAGATCATTACTCTAGAGTTCAAAATCATTGGAATTTTCTTTGTTTTTTTGAAGTGAAACTTCTTAAGAATCGTTGTGATTTGAAAAATCGATGTAATGAAAAAGTCACACTAAAAAGAGACAAACACAATACAATAAGATGTAGCCTTCGAGAGAATCAGATAGTATACAAGTAAACAGTGTTTCCTATAATCTTCATATGCTGGCACTTTTCTTTGCGCCTGCGTACTACGAAGCCTTCAGAAAATGCGTCATAGTCAACGTGGTGTATCATTCACTTGTGTGATATTTGCGTATTCAAATTCGTTGGTTAATTAATTTAGAAGTTTTACTACTGCCGTGTGTGAATTGCACACACACTTTTTTTATAATAAAAAAAAATGTTTGCTTAAAAATGGTAAAAATATCAAGAAATAAATGCCACAATGGCCATTCAAACATTTCATGCAATCAGCTATGTCGCTAGCGCGAAGCGTAAAATGTAATTGCCATCACACGCTTGTTCGTAACAAGCATCCGTCCGCTGTATGTTGCCGCGGCAAGATTGCATTGGTAACCTTTAAATTGCGTAGCGCAAATGTAATTAAAAATTACAAATCCTTAATCTTGCATTTTTATTTAAAATGTATTTTTTATTAAAATAAGTTTTGTTTTAATATATAAAAGTAATGATTGTGGCCGAATTTCGTCCACTAGACGAGCAGTAGTAATATTAAGTAGCAGTACAATGGGCGTTTGTTGAAATAATTTCGTTACCAGTCAAGACTCCTTGGCATTTAACTTGACATAATTCTAATCAAAGCTTATAAAAGGAATATAAAAATTACAGGTTCCCGTCCCCCATTCAGTTAAGAGAACCGGAGGTGATGGAAACACAATTTAAGGCTGAACCTGCTGATGATGAATGCCAACAGACTCACGAACATGATCCATTTGGGTCTGTGTAAGTCAATAAATAATGTATCTAAATATGTTAAAATGTGTTCTAGAACCATAGTATTGTTACGAACCCACCAATTTATAATGAAATAGACACAATTTATCTATAAATTCGCAATTAACACTATCACTGTTACAGAAATTACTCAGTGGCGTAACAATAGGGTGGCAGAGCGGGCAAAATGCCACGGGCCCATGGCCCTAGGGGCCCTGGCCTCGACTTAAAGGTCGTAAGCACACGAGACACCAAGAATGAACTTGTGCCCCATTCGATGATTTAGCCATGGGCCTCAGATGGTATAGTTACGCCACTGTTTTCACTATTATTCCCTTGTACTATTCGCTATTCATCACACTTGTTAACTCGTAGTATCGCTTAACTAGAACTGAATGTCCATACCGCCATGCATCTTCCCTATATACGAGGGGTGATCCAAAAGTAATGAGAATGGGTACATTAAAATAACTATATACTTAAAAATAAAATTTATTTTTCTACATAGTCTCCTAATAGGTCAATACATTTAGTCCATCTCTTTTCTAAACCAACGATACCCTTCAAAAAAAAATCTTTATCTTGACTCTCCCAAAATGCCTCTACAGCGGCCATCACTTCGCCGTTATCCTCAAATTTCTGGCCCCGGAGGTGTTCCTTGAGCCGAGGAAACAAATAAAAGTCGCTGGGGGCTAGATCTGGAGAATAGGGTGGGTGTTCAAGCAGCTGGAAGCCAGCTTCTTGAATGGCAGCCATCGCAACTTCAGCTTTGTGTGCAGGTGCATTGTCTTGATGGAACAGAACTTTTGCGCGCAGTTTACCCCGTCTTTTTTCCTTGATGGCCTCTCGCAATCTTTTGATTTGGTCAGCATAGTAGGAGCCTGTTATGGTAGAGCCCTTATCAAGGTATTCAACCATAATTATTCCCTCAGCATCCCAGAAAACAGACGCCATAACCTTGCCGGCAGAGCTTGAAACTTTGAATTTCTTGGGAGTCGGTGAAGATGGCCTTTTCCATGTCATTGACTGTTGTTTGGTTTCGGGATCAAAATGATGAATCAACGTTTCGTCCATAGTCACAAATCGAGCCAAAAAAATATCTTGATCCGCCTGGAACATTTCAAGATTGGTCCTTGAAATGTCGAATCGTTTCTTCTTTTGTTCGTCGGTTAACATTCTCGGGACCCAACGTGCAGAGACCTTTCTCATGTTCATCTCGGTAGTTAAGATCCTTTGAATGCTACCAAATGAAATGCCTGTGTTCTCAGCTAAATGACGAATGGTCACTCTTCGGTCTGCCAAAACCAGATCTTGAACTTTTTTGACGTTTTCTTCAGTGAGGGAGGAGGACGGACGGCCTTCGCGGTGTTCGTCTTCCGTGGATGTTCTTCCCATCTTAAACTCCTTGCACCAGCGTGCAGTAGTAGAATATGGAGGAGCAGAGTCTCCCAATGTTTCCACCAAGTCAGTATGAATGTCTTTGGTGGACATTTTTTTCAAGCACAGGTATTTGATGACGCTTCGCACTTCATGTTTCTCCATTTTGATGTTATCACTCCGACTGCTAGTATTCAAATGAATGTATATTTTAAAAATGACGTCCTATTTATACCATTTTTTGTCAGGGAAGTTGTGAAGGATTAGGGAGTTGAAAAAATATTTTTTTAGAATTTTATTATTACTAGAAATATCCGTTTATCATTACTTTTTGATCACCCCTCGTAGTTCGAACGTTATCTTTTAGACTGCCCTAGAGGATTCGTGAACTTTCCCGAAAACTCGAAACTCATCTGGAATCTTCTAGGACATTGTGGGACATTCTATAGACTGCTAGTTTCGTTATTTGTCAAAAGATGTCGTGCGTCTCAATTTAGGTAATCGCAATCATCTGATTTCCTTTGCTCGTTAATAGATGGCGTCCACGCGTCTTTTAACGCTTTCGTAACAGTATGGTTTCTTTGAGATAGTACCGCTGCGCGCTGTATAATAAGTCCAAGGATAATATTTATATTCATTTAAATACTAATTAGACATATTAATTAAACTTTTAAGTACATTCCCCCAGGTCCCGGTCCCCTATTCACTGTAGAACACCGGAAACAACAGAAACAGTGTTTAAGGCTGATCCCCCTGATGATGAATGTCCACAGAAGCCAGAAGTTGATCCACTTGAAACAGAGTAAGTAAATACAAGTTCAATTTAAGAGACTTGTGATGTTTAATTCACCTGCGTGACTATCACAGTGAAATTCTTCTCTCTCCCAGGTCCAGCCCAGCAGCTCTGGAGGAACCATCTGACCCATCTGACGTGTCAGAGGTTGTGGTAAAGTTTGAACGTGTGGACGAGGAGTAGTAAGTATATCTTTGGCTTATTTTTGTGCGATACGGTGAATGACCTTAAGCGTTCGATGCCGTCGAAACAGGTGATTGCATAAATGTTTAATTGATTACATTGCAGTTTTATTCTGTTTACTCATTGTGATATCACTTAACCAAAAAATAAAAAAGGTGAATTTTCCGGCGGAGAATTCCAATGATTTTTGACTCAGAATGATGATCTCAATCCCCTATTTCAAGATTCAGCAGGCCGTCTCTTACACCCATTATATTTTCTTCAAACTATTTTACACTTAATTGCATAGTAGTGAGAGTCGCTCTTGACTTAGGTGTCTCCTATGTGTCAGCTTTCTGTACGTAGTTGATGCGGAATATTATATTTGAAGTTTTTGTTTTCAGCGCGGATTTGTGCACTGATTATTCGATCTGTGAACCGGTGCTCCTCGACATGAAACCTGAACCACCTTTCGAATGAAGAGAGACAGCATCTCTGTATGGTTCTATCGGAGTATCTAAGATCTTGACCAGCGAGGGAGTTACTGACAGTTTCTGTAACTGTGTGCAGCGGTAACAACGCGAGTTATTGCCCCTTTACTGCATGGTGGCCTTTGTATTTATGAATTATGAACTATAATGTCGACACAACAAACATGTGAATTCATATTCACAACCAAATAATGTTTAGTTCACAATCGAGAAGCACCAACAATAAGGTTTGTGCCCAAGATCGGTAACGGCTATTAAGAAATTTAATATAAAATGGCATTATAAAATAAAGGTCTTCCACAGTACGGACTGCGAATTCTCTAAACACGGATTTACGTCGACAGCAATTTGGTTCAATAATGTTTTTGACTATACAACTAATGTGAAACAAAAAATTACGGAAGTGGAAGAGCTCTGTCCCGTCTCTCAGGAGCCTCACGGGCGGCAGGAGGTGCTAACTGACGGAAAAGTTTTTACTGATTAAAAAGGAAAACATTAATTGTTTCTCGTTTTATTTAAAGGGAGAGCCATGCTTCGGCACGTATGGGTCGGCTCGACTGGAATACCACAGCTTCACAGAAAACCGGCAGCAAAGCTATGCTTGCATTGCCCTTCGCCGTGTGAGTGAGGTTACCGGAGGCCCTAAGCCTTCCCTCTCCCTTACTCCCGCTCTTCCCCTCTCTCCCCCTACTCCCACTTTAAAGGGCGGCAACGGACTTTCGGTGCTTGACATGCCCTTTCGGTGATTTAAGTACCTAAGTGTTCTATTTTCAAATACACCCTGTATATGACGGAGTCATGCCCAAACATGCCTAAGAAAAAAAATATAAACATCCGGATCGAGAAGCTCCTTTTTTGTAGTCGGTTAAAAATTCAGGATTTTAACCATTAGCATTGAAAATACTTAAAAAAGCTAGCTTTTAAAATGTTTTTTTTTAAGTCGGGAGTCGCATGCGTGTTGCCTACTCTTAAAAACCCTATACACTCCTTTCTTGAAAAAACCGATTTTTTTTTATATTATAGGGGGCAAACGAGCAGACGGGTCACCTGATGGTAAGTGACTACTTTCGCCCATGGATACCTGCAACTGTAATCCCTCGGAAAAAACCGCGGGAAGAAATTTTTCTGGAACCATACCGTGCGCAACCATTTAGGTTCCAATGTGTGAGGATGAACACCCTGCCGGCGCGGGCGGTGAGCAGTGCGGTAGGAGAATGCTGCCGTGGGCATCATTTCATCGGAGCACAGTTTTACAAGCGGTAAAACACATATCAATATCGCTTATAAGTTTTATATCCAATAGTCTCGAAATTGCACACAGCACGTACGTCTTTGAACAAAGTTTCACAAGATGGTATCCAGGTGCTCCCGCCCAAAGGTGATAGCAATACTCCATATGGAGACGGACTTGGGACTTGTATAATGAAAGGATTTGCCCCGGAATGAACCGCTTCGCTCTATTAAACACACCGAGCTTTTTGAATGCCAGCTTGGCTTTGCCTTGTAAGTGACTTCGAAAATGGACGTCGTTGCTCATCGCTGGAAGTGTAGCATCAGACAAACACCCTCTCGTTGGGGAATGGATAAAATGGTACATGGATCACAGCTAAGGAAAAGTTAAACAATGATGAGCACAAATTTCTGTTAACTTTTGAACCTTTTTTTTTCTACTGTAGAAAAAGTTAGCTATGTGTTTGACTTGTATGTATGTATGTCCGTCGCTATGTTCGGTTCGGTCGTTTATGAATCGATTTTAATAAATGAAATATCGTTGGATTCGTCATTATAGCGTAAGTGTCATTAGGTAGGTATATTCAAAAAAACTAAATTGAGGATTTTTATATTAAAAAAAAATCTATCGAATTGGATATCAACATTAAGGGTTTAATAAAATCAAATCATTTTTTTATTGGTATTTATTTATGGGTGTAAGTTAACAAATACCAAGTTACAAGATGTTATCAAGTAAGTATTAAGTTGTATGTATTTATATGCAGTCGCTGAGTGTCTAACACTGTATACAATATAATAACAATATATTATATATTTAGAAACAAAATTTAAAGCCAGATTATAAACATAGACAATGAGTTTTACAGAGTATCTAATAGGTTACATATTTAGGCAATGTTTATAAACATTATAGGTATGTATTACTTTATGTAATAAAATAACATATCTTGGAGGTAGGTTATTCATTTATATTGTATGTATCGAGCAGAAACGTTTATATTCTCCATACACACATCGTCATTTTTTATTAATATTGTAATATCCATTTAATTTCTTATTGTCACATGTCTATAAAATCACATAATAAGTAAACTATACATACCTATGTGGCGTACGTAAACCGCGTACTTCAAACAAGCCCTAAAGCACAGATTACTAATCAAGGCATCACGCTCTCGATGCAAATCAACACCTCACCACACCTCTTCCTGCTCCTAATATTATCTACTTAACTACGGTTCGATGGTTTATAGCTTGGCGTGTTATGTAGGTATTCTGACCCCTAATCAGCCAGCTGGCACAGATATTACGGCAAGTAGGTACATACACAGCAAATTATCGGGTCAGCTACCCCTAACAGCTGAAACGAAACATTATAAAAACCGGACAACTGCGAGTCTGACTCGCGCACCGAGGGTTCCATAAGCAAACAAACTTGTATACGTCCATCTCGCGAATCAATTCTCAAAGACTTTTGCCCGTCTTTTTCGAAGACAAACTTAACTTTGCGGTTGCGATGTACGACAAAGTGAACACTCCAACCGCAAAATATAAGTTTGTAATTACAAAACCTTTTTTTATGTGATATAACAACAAATTAACAACTTTGATTTTCCTGGGAAAATTCAATTTGTTATAATCTAAGGCTTGGCTATATCTTTTGATTGCGTTGACTTAGAAGCTTGATTTTTTACAGCTTCAAGGGACCACTAACACAAATATTTGGTGTTAAATTCAACTTGATGCCTTTTTCGGTTCCTGAGGGAAAAGGTCTTGACAGACACACAGGCAGACAGATATAACAACAAATTAACGACTTTCGGATTTTTTATTAACTTGTGCTTTAAAACTTTGCTTCTTACCAAATTTTATGATTATAGGTCAATGGGAAGTACTCTATAGGTTTTGATTTACCTACAAATTGAAATTTGATGAAGGCTGTATCTTTTGATTGCTTTGACTTAGAAGCTTGTTTTTTTTAAAGCTTCATGAAAAAATTTGTTTGTTATGTTTCAGAAATAAAATATGTTTTCTTTCTTTCTTCTTCTTCTTTCTATTTACTATTAATTTCAACTTTATGCGTCCACGGGTTCCTGAGAAAAAGGTCTTGACAGACGGACAACAAAGTGATCCTATAAGGGTTCCTTTTTTTCCTTTTGAGGAACGGAACCCTAAAAATTACGAAAATAAATACTTAACATATAATCTCGATGAATGAATGAACACATGCCTAAACATTTTATTCCCTATAAAGAGTCCCCATACTACTAATTTCCCCTTTTACTTGAGAGAAAACTTCCCTGTGGCCAACACCGTTAATTCACAATCTTATCGTAGGAATTTACATTATTAAAATACTGATTAACTACTCTATTCTATCAACTTCGGCTTTGGCCCAGCGACATTTTGAGTAAAAGAACGTTCTTAATGTAGCACACAATGACGGGGCTAATTAGCCTTCCTGGGTCAGTCTTGTAGCGCAGTCCGTCATATTGACAGTGCAGTGTACGAAAACGTCTGAAAAGCGCGCCAAAAATCTATAATGCCGTCATGTGTCATGCGATATTGTACTAACTACACAAGCAAAGCTTCAAAAAGTCAAGGAATCACATACCATCTGTAAGTGTTTGGCTTAGTTTCTTTACAAATTGAAATGAATGAACATTTAATAAAATGTAATAAAGTGCGACAAAAAATATGTTTATGAACGTGTGTAACAAAGAGGCGAAATCATTTCGTATTCTATTCGGAACATCATAGAGCAAAAAAATAGACGTGTCACTTGGGACATAGAGGTATTTGGAAGTAATTGTTGTGCTAATATAAAGCACGATGATTCTTATTATTGAAATTTGTTGTTAGCCATAAGTGGAAAACAAAATTGGACCTGATGTTGTTTCTTTAGCATGGAGAGAAATATTATTAACTAAAAGTAAACTGATTCTAACGATAACGGCATATCGCAATTTTTTATCGTTTTAATTATTATTTAAATGTAAAATAATATATTTACTGCTTTTGAAGTTTCCATTACATTTTAAACACTTTATCATTCGGTCAAACCATTTTTGAAAATATGAAGACCATTGGTCTAAGGGCATGTTTTTCACATGCTGGATGAAAGCTATCACGGCCTCTTCCAGCCCCATAAATGTCATACCTCTCATCAAATCTTAAATTTTTGAGAAAATAAAGAAATCGCATGGTGCCAGGTCTGGACTATGTGCGGGATGTGTCACTAACTCTACCTTTTCAGAAGCCAAAAATGACTTTGTCTTGTTCGCTGTGTGCGCTGAAGCATTGTTATCGTGCAATAGGATGCGAATTCTTAGTGGTGTTTTCCTAACTTTTTGAAATAGATTGGACAAACAAAAGGTGGTGTACCACTCAGCATTAACTATTTTTTGTTCTTCAAGTAGGACCGTGCAGACAGGACCCGTCCGGAAGAAAAAAAACGCAATAATATTTTTGCCTACTTTTCCCGCCTGCCTCAATTTTGTTGGTTTGCTATCACCTTCGAACACCCATACAGAGGACTGTTGCTAACTTTCCGACATGTAACAGTATATCAATCTTTCATCTCCTGTCACAATGTCACACACAGCATTTGAACGTCCGTGATCGTACTTTAACAACAGTTTTTTACACCGATTAACACGAGTCCATTTTTGTTCTGGGGTGAGTTATCATGAGAAATCCAGTGGCAACAAAGTTTTCCAACTTTTAGATGTTGATGTAAGATTTTTTGAATTTGTCTTACACCAATCCCCAAATGTCCTCGAATCTCCTCATAAGTGATACGCCGGTTTCCTTCGACAAGGCCACGATCAAGTTCTGCGTACGTTCTCCCAAAATCATTTTGAAAACGATCAGTACAGTCTTGCGGAGTCAGTAAACTTTTAAAATCATAAAAAATCGTCACCCTAAAATCTTTTGACGTTAATTCCATTTTTGCTACTGACGACGAACATCAACTTGTGATAAAAGCAATTAACACGCGATTTCCCGCCATTTTCTTTTTAATCAATGAATGAGTTTCTTAAGTTTAAAAAAATAGAACATTCGAAATTCAAACATTTATGAACGCCCAGGAGCGCAGAACTTTCAGTGTGCCATAAGTATCATACATTTAATAAAGTTCATAATACTTTTAAAGTGAGCCGACATTTTGTTTTAGATTTCCAATTAATGAAGTAAGGCGCATACAGTGGATAGATATAGTTCGTAGACAGAGAAAGGAAGACAATTGGAATCCAAATAGATCGAGCAAAGTTTGCTCTGTACATTTTAATAATGAAGATAAATATTTGTCTGGCAAAGGACACATCTTATTGAAAAAGACAGCAACTCCTGTGGTGCAGGTAATTTACACATATACATAATATGTACTAAAATTAATGCAAACTTAATTATTGACAATTTCCTAACACATCTTTTATTATTCTTGAACTTAACATCGCTAATTTGTGTATGACACGCGCATATACACATCAGCATATATGTTAAAAACATAAGTCATTGATATCGAAATCTTAGCTCTGGATATTCCGCAAAATGTTGTTCATCTTGAATCTTGGATCAGGCAAATACGGTCGAAGAACAAAATTGAGATTGACAATTCGTTGTCGGTAAATAATTGATGTACTGCATTCTGGCAGCAGACTTAAGAAATTTCCAAAAAATGGAAAATCTAAAAATTAATCAGTTAGGAAAAAATTTAACCGTTCATATCACAAACAATAACAAATTATGATCGGACTTAACAACTTTACATCACTAACAGAATTAAATGTTAGGTATTACTAAAGTTATAAACCAACTTTCTTAACACTTTATAGGTATTATTTGCTGTGAGGAATATGTATCGTCTGGTTTTATATACTTTTGTCTAGATTACGGCTGTGTACAATACAACACATGCATAGCCATAACTAAATAGGTACTCGTCCTCAGAGCAATAATTACTATAGACACTGATTGTTAAGTAGTTAATAATAGAGGGACATTTTAAGAAAGAGCACAAAACATTGTCGGTGGTTTCTTTCTTCTTTCACTACGGCGTCAAGTCCATAACACAAAGTGAGATAGCAATAGATGGCTTGGGTCAGTTTCAAATGAAGGTGGCGGAGCGGATCCAGGAGGAAGATCTCCAAGCGGATCCGATTCGCCGCCGACGCCCCGGGCGGCGTAAGCGCGCTCACGAGCGCTTCATACCGCCCTAGCAGTGGCCGCAGGTGGATGAGACGAGTTTTATGTCTATCACCCGCAATAGAGCCTCTCGCGAATGGGTGATGTCCGTGTGTGTCTAAACATCGCCCAGCTAAGAGACGGAGCTCGTTTGCCACCTCCCGGGCTGGCGCCGGGTGGCCCGTTGAGGACATACTACCATAGCACCGATGACGGTCCACTCAATGTAGGCGCAGTATGGTACACCGTGTGGTTTTAGTCGGTTAAACTCCGACATACGGCCTCACCGATAGCCCCGGTGTAGAAAAAAAAAAAGGTCCGTTTCAAATGCATCGCGCCGTTATTGAAATTTTTGCTGTCATCACCTGTCATCCAGCTGGAGGTCTTGCCTTGTCGAGTATTTTTCGTAAACAATATTGCAGAAACTTATTGTGTTGTTATTGTTTGTGCTCAAGATAATATAAAATGACAATATTTTGTGCGTCTACCAGCTGCAGAAGCCGGATGGGTCTTTTGACCGAATGCGGTCAAAAAATATCCTTCCATCGGTAAGTCATACTCAGTAAATTGATAATTATCAGCCACATTACGTTTTATTAGGATTTGTAAAGCATGCCAAACTGTAACTGATCGTTCAATAATGACACACCTATTAATTCTGATAATGACTATTAAAAATTGCTTTGAGAATTTAGATAAAAATAAATCGTGACTGACGTTTTTTGTAACCGTATGTTGGAACTAAGATCACGTTAACATATCCATTTCTGAAAGGGTACTTATCAATATGTATGATTAATGATTATATATTTGCAACAGCGCCCATAGCAATGAGGGTAGCAAATGTAGCAATTAATTGTACGAATAAGTCAAAGGGAATGTCTGAATGTTTTTGGGTTTCTAAATTGAAAATCTTCTACAATACTAACACTTCGAGGTTATAAGCCTTCGTTTCTTAGTATTTTTCTGAAAATTGTGAAAAACAGAATAGTGGTAAGAGTGAATTACCATAGTTATGTAGATATACATTGTACATAATCTCAAGTAATTTTTGTAATTGTAAGCTTCAATGGTATTGTAAGCTTTGCTCCACTTATGAATACTCAGGGCTCAGCTAGTATGAAAATATCGTTCCTTGTTGTAGGTTTCCAAAAGACTCAGTGTTAAAAGAACAATGGGTTAGAAATATGCGACAAGGAGAGCGGAGTCCTTCCAATTTTGCTCGGTTGTGTTCACTGCATTTTGAGCCTGCTTGTTATCGTGAAGGATTTGGCAGAAGAGTTTTACACTCTTATGCTGTACCTACCATTTTTCCAAACCAGACTACATTTGCTGAGGTTAGTCAATATTTTATTTGTATCCATTATTAAGAGCATTTCCTATAAGATAAATTGGTTGCATAAAATTTTAATAAAATAAGAATAATACCAGCCTGTACTATCCCACTGCACGGCAAAAACCTCTTCTCATACTGAATAGGATAGTATTTATCACCGGTGTTGGTGATTTTAGCCAAATTATCTCCAGGTTTGCCCCCTATATAATAAAAAATATTTTAGGCAATCAATATCATGTAACCTTCAATCACTGCATTAGACGATAGGTTATTCATCAATCACAGTCTTGATTGTGGTAAAACTGAGAGCAAAACCTACCGTGTAATGGACTTCATCAGACACATCTCGGTGCAAATTCTTCCATTCCCCGAATGTGCAAGCTGCTAAACAGTAACAGTGACCTCATAGACATGCATGTTGATTCACTGAGCAAGCTCCGTGAAATATTTAGGGTGCAATTTATTAATTGATCTTGCATCAATTATTGTATACTTTTTTATATAATTCTAGCAAATAAACAGTAGTAAATAACTCAAGTGGTGCTTACCTGTAAGAAATTGTGACACTAGAATAAGTTAAGTTTGTTTTTTTGTAATTTAACCAGTGTTAACATTTGTTGGTGAGCCAATAAAATAAATAAGTAGTTACAACTGAAAAGTACAAAAGTTATTCTTTTGCAACAAAACCTGTTGATGTTCAACCCTCTACTTACATGGTCTGTGTCAGATGAACATGAGACCTAAGATTAATTTGATTTTTAAGTGATGACTTACACATTTTTTTAATTTAATTTGAATTAATGTTATCTTTTATTACTAATGAAATCATTATTGCATATTCCTTGTAATTTCAGCAACTATGATTGAAACAACAATAAATGTGCTTGTTAAAAACAATGATATAGTAAATATATAATGTCCCCCAGTTCAGCGCACTTCTTGGCATAGGCCTCCTTTAACATATTCTACTGGGTTCTGTCTCGTGCAACCCTTCTCCAATGGTGTCCAGCCGTGAGTTTTAGGTCGTTATCCCATCTCGTTTGTTGGCGTCCTCTGTTTCATTAACCGGTTATGTGACCAGTCCATCTCCACTTTAGCTGGTCTATTTGAGTAAGTATGTCTGCTACTTTTTGTGCTTCTCTCATTGTGCTGCTTTTCACTTTGTCTTGCTTCTTTAGTCCTGTCATATTTCTCTCCATGATTCTCTGGCAGCGTTCCAACTTTTCTCAGTGATGTTTGGTGAGTGACCATGTTTCGCACCTGTAAATAATGACTGGAAGTAGGCAGGTATCAAAGACTTTCCTTTTTGTTGACATGCTTAGCTCCTTGGATTTCATGATTTCTTTTAGTGACCAGTACTTTTTACATCCGTTTGCTATTCGTCTGTTAATTTCTTTAGTTGTTTGGTCTTTGTGAGAAATTATTTGACCCAGTTAAATGTATTCTTGGACATATTCAAGTGGTTCATTATCAATTTTTATAGCTAGTGGTTCGGAGTTAGTGAGCAATTTTGTTTTGTCTGTGTTCATTAGTAGACCAACTTTCATACTTTCCTCGTTAACGGATTTTATCATTTCCTCGAGGCGTGTCTGATTTTCTTCAAAAAGAACTATATAGTCCGCAAACTTTAGGTGGTTCATTAAGCCGTGAACGTTGAGGCCGAATTCATCCCAATCCATTTTGCGGAAGAGACTTTAGAGTACTGCTGTGAGTAATTTCGGTGATAGGGGGTCCCCTTATACCTACCCCTCCCGATCTTAAACTTTTCTCCTAGGGTTTCCAATTGTATCCTCGCGTCATTATTTAAATAGATATTTATAATAATCTCAATGTATTTTGAAGGGATCCCTTGTTGTTCCAGGCTCTCCCATATTGCTTTGTGGCTTATGCTGTCGAAGGTTTTGGAATAATCGATAAATGCCATATAGAGGGTTTTGTTGTATTCCTTAAATTTTTCTGTTAAATGTTTCACTGTATGTATGTGATCTAGTGTTGAAATTTTTTAACTAACTAGTATAGTATTAAGTTATCTGTGACTGTGCATAAATCAGTTGTAAGCACAGTTGTACTCTCAGACGCTTTGCGCCCTCGCTAGCTGTGTGACGTTTCGAGATGCCGAAGTGTGTAGTCAAAGATTGCAAAAACAATACTTTAAACGTAAAAAAAAAGGATGGAGTGTCGTACTTTCGGTTAGTATATAATTTTTATGATGACTTTAATGTACTAAAGTGTAAAAATGGCATTATAACAAAGAATAATTTGAAAAGTATGTTATTATTTTGAAATTGGGTGTCTTGCCTTGCGCAGCTGTACTTTTTACTCAATTCAATGTGGAAAAACATAGTCGTTATTACATTTTTTTAATTACTATAATTATAAAAAATGTAATATGTTTGTTAACATGTTTAATTACATATATATTTTCCTTTTTTTTTAATTTTAGTTTTCCACAAAACGAATTTCGAAGAGAGAAATGGAGGTTTATTATAGCACGAGATAGAAGCAATGACTTTTATAAACCTAATAATTCAAGCGTTATTTGTTCAGTGCATTTTAGTAAAGAAGATATATATGTTACTAAGAAAGGATTTAGCAAATTAAAGAAAACAGCTATACCGAAGATACAGGTATGTAAATTGGTTATTAATTAATATCTTTTTTTATTTTTTAAATGAAGTGTACGTTTAATTTTAAAACGGAAATAAATATACATATTCTAACAAAGTACAATGAAAATTAATTATAAATTATTTCGTTCAGTAGAATAACAACAAATGTATACATTAAAAATTATAAAATTTTAATCTTTAATTTTTGTTTTGTAAATTATTTTCCCATACCTACCTATACGATTACATTTTATTTGACCGAAATTATTTAATACAACATATTAAGTACCTACTATAATAACAACTCTTTACACACAATAAATTCGACTTCATAAGTTCGCGAGTCATTGATGTTTTTATATTAAACTATTACAGCATATATTTTCACGGGCATTCATTGTATGTTCTGGTTTATTATTAAGATGGCATTCTAAATGTATGCCCGTAAAGTATGAAGTACATATTACCTGGTGCCACTATTTGGCCCGGTTTTTGTTTTGAACTGTGTATCTATGGTATATTTGATGGAAGCTTTCTCACGCATCGAAGCGACTCGGATTTATATATAAGAGTTGGCAACACTGTGTGGGCGTGCTTCGCTGATCGAAACTAAGAGCAAACGCTCACAAGTAATTAAAACATATGCAAAAGTTTTCCTTACTCGCGTATATAATTCTCTGGGAACATAGCTGCATGTAAAACAATAATTATGCCGAGTTGCGCGATAATAACGTGTCGAAAAAGAAGTCAGGATTACAGTGTATCCAAAGTAGGGACATCATTTCATCGGTAAGTCAACTATTATTTGTCAAGTATTACCAAAACAAATACTTTATTTGCATACCTACCTAAATAGGTACATAGATAAAGCTCTTTCAAAATAATAATAACATAAGACCACTGGGCTA
This sequence comes from Callimorpha dominula, assembly GCA_949752705.1. Taxonomy (NCBI): domain Eukaryota; kingdom Metazoa; phylum Arthropoda; class Insecta; order Lepidoptera; family Erebidae; genus Callimorpha; species Callimorpha dominula. The sequence goes on along the minus strand of OX457017.1, from coordinate 7,917,813 downwards.
TAACCAATATTATTATGTATTAGGTTCTACAAATTTGAGAGAAGCATACTATTAGTCTGAATACTAGGTATTAAAATATCATTAACAAGGTGGTTGCATTAGAATATCACAAAGTTTAATGTCGAATTCAATAAAATACTAGTACAAAGAATATATTGTCACCATGTTACTTAAAAATGTCAAATACCTACCTAGTAAGAACCTAATATTAAGAAAAGTGTTACATTATTAATTAATAGTACTTATTTCATAGTGGTTGAAAAAATGAATATAAATACATATTAGACTTAGTAATTGCATAATTTAGAATAATACCCAATCATTCTCTATTTAGGAAGTTTTTGATCCAATTTTATTTTAAACATTATCTTATACACATCATTCATTTAAATCTTTTGGCCATTTATTATATATTTTTGGAGCCATGGCTAAAACACTTGTGCATGATGGCAGTGTGGGACCTACATAAACAAAATCGATTTTAGTCCGCTTTCTGTTACACTGATCAGATGCCAGCTCAAATAGAAACAGCTATTTCTATAAGGCAGACACAATCATTAGGTTTTTCACAAAAATGTTAAAAGAAATTATCTGCAAAGTTATGTCTAAGATAATCTAAATAACTTTCATCTAATACTATGCATAATTATTGCCTATAATGTTTGTATTTAGGTGTATACATTTACAATGTATGTATTTGTGTAAGTATGCACTATGCACTAACATGTACCATATATATATATAATATGTAAATATGTTTGTGTGCATGTACTAGTAGTACATTATTATATTTGACACCATATTTACCCACGCTATATCATTGCACTTCTGTCAGTCCAAAGGTTACCTGGAAGAAATTGCTTGTTGTGATAAGGCCAAGCCGCCCTCTATATTTAATAATACCAGTTTTTTATAAATTTTATGTATATCATGTACAATAAAGAGGACTCACTTATTTACCTATTAAGAAAGTGTAAATAGGAAATCAAAATATTATGAAAGGTTACAGCTTTCAGTTGTTGTTAAGGAAAATATTGCCCTTTAACATCACTTTTGTGCCTTAAAAATTGTGTCTCTATCTACATAATTCCCTTAGAAGATGACCTTGTATCTAAGGTCCGAACTACTTGATCATGGTATGCAGTTAAAAAGAGATTAACTGTTATTATTTGTGCAATGTCATATAGTGTATACAATTACTTGCTAACACCCACTTGCATAGTTGTTGGTATGCTGTTTCTAGGTAAATTTTAGGAAGATTTCAAAGAAAAGTCTACCTATTGGTTTTGTACCAGTTGTTGAGTTTTCCAAAAATTTCTTCACAGGAGGTCTAGTTATGATCCCTAGACCCCAAAACAACCGCCAGTCAAAAAGTTTATATATATATGAATGTACCTCAAATTTACCGGCACGATAGAGGTCGCAATTATGCACCGATTGCTTTAAAACTCGGGCAAAAAATCAACAGGGCAAAAATGAAGGTTAAGTTCGTGAGCGGGGGATATTGACTGGGGGGCAGATTTAAAAAAAAAGTTAAGAAAACTACCTCTGCGGGCCCGGTTTTTTTTTTAACGTGTGGAAACCCCACCTGGGCTAAACGGTAGGGTGGTATGTCTGACTCGAATCAACTAAAACCACACGGTGTTCTGTCACAGTCCATATTACAAGGGCCTCAGGTGTACCCTTTGAAGGAAATTCCTGTGAACCCTGGCAGACTTGGCCGCCTGTTAAGCAACAGGCGACCCCACTGTGTTGTGGGGGATTTTATCCCCTATCAGAGAGAGAGAGTGACGCGCGGAACACGGCGCAACGATACTTCCCGAAACAGCCGTGTCCAGTAATTACCTGCGTCATCCGGTAGGAGAGGCTGCCACGCCGCGTTTCCAGCCAATCCTCCATGACGGGTCTTACCGCCACAATCATGGCGTGCCTTGCGCTCGGTCGCTCAAGTCGTTCTTTCCACTCAGCCATGAGCACCTGGTGAAGCTGGGACCGTCGTGCCCCGATGTCATAATTGACAGGTTTCAGCTCTGCTCTTGCGCCTCCCTGCGCCACTGATATAGAGTCGCAAGGATTTTCGCCTCCAGGTCCCATGGCGGCGTCCCGGCTAGGAGACTCGCCGCTTCAAAGGAAATCGTACGATATCCTCTTATGACCCTGACGGCCATTACCCGTTGCGGGCGTCTTAAAATTACGACATTGCGGGTCGTCAGGGTCGCCGCCCAAATTGGGGACCCATAAACGGCCATGGATCGCACGATTTCAACATAGTCTCCTACAGGAGGAGTCGGGCCCCTCCTAGTTAGGTAGCAACCGCGAAAGCGCGGCTGCCGCTCTTGTAAGTTTTGAGGCCAGACTCCGGAAGTGAGGTCCGAAGTCTTATCGGCTGTCGAGTACGAGGCCTAGATATCTCATCGAAGTCTCGACGCCGATTCGCAAACCTCCCACAATAAGCCCAGGTCCACTAGGTGGTCCCTTACCTTAGGCCCTATGTTTTCATGGGCCTCGAATTTGTATAGAGCCACCTTGAGACCCAGCCGCCGAATCCTTGTAACGACTCTGGCGATCCCGGCCGTGGCCTTAATGGTCGCGTCGCGGTGCGTCTTACCTCGCGCCGTCAGGGTGTCGTCGGCATAGCACGTCACAACGACACCACCCAGACATTGGCGTAGAATACACCTTGAAAAACAACCCAAAAAATATTGTTATAAATAAATAGTTCCTACTAAGTATCTTAATTTTTTTATTTTACACTAGCAGCGCCTCGCGGTTTCACCCGCGTAAGTCCCGATCCCGTTTGAATGTCAGGATAAAAAGTAGCCTATGCGTTAATCCAGGTCTCCAGCTATTACATACCAAGTTTCATCGCAATCGGTCCAGTAGTTTTTGTATGAAAACATTACAAACATACACACAAATGTTTCCTTTTCACAATATTAGTTTAGATTGGTCTTTTTATATCTTATTATCACATTGCCACATTCTGTTCTTTTCCTGGTGCCTCAAGTCGCTGAAAAAATTTAGAATATCTGTCGTGTCTCATTTATGACAGTGACTGAAATATAACGCATGTTAATTGATCTAATAAATTAATAATAAAAATAATTTGTTTTATGCCTTTTAACCTTTAGAAAAAATAAACTTATACTTGTAATAACACATTTTAATATATTTAAAATACCTTAATTTAATATTGCATACAAATTAACAATACATTTTATGATAATCCCTAAATTTTAGGGTAAACTATGCGCTGGCAATAAAACCGTCATGCACACAAGCAAAAATAGTGTGTGCAAGCAAAAATAGTGTGTGTAATACGTTCGCGTATGGCGGGGTTCACTCACACAGCGTTAAATAGTGGTCTTACAGATAACGAATAGTTTTGTATAAGAAACGGTATCAGGACCTATATTATAATCAAAGGCTATAGGCTTATAATTGTCTATATTTTCATTTCTAAATATATATGTCTGATGATCATTGTTTTTAAATTATCTGTGTAACCACCGGTATCTATGTTTACATTTACAATGTGACGAATATGATGACGCATATAATTACACTTTGCAGCAAATTAAATACTTTTATTTTTACAGGGTATTTAGTATGTAGGTAATTATGATTCATCACCTTAAAGCTAATTGCGACGTATTAATAAAATTGTTACATCACGTCAGACTTATTAGTGAAAAGCACTTATAGATTTTATTTAAATGTAATTATACCTAGGAGGATTTTTTTTTTTGGCATCGACAAAAGCCATCCTTGAATTTTTCTCACGTTTATGAGGATAGATAAAAAGCTAGATCATTGATTAATTTCTTATATCAGCCCTACTAAAGAAGAGATTTTTCTCTTCTTTCAGTTCAGTCTCAATTAGCGAAGGAAATTGTTTTGAGAGATAACTATCCAATTCCCTCTTTGTTTTCTACTTGTTTTTTATTGTAATTTTTAACCGGCAGTAAAAAAACCAGGTGATTTCTATCTGTTCTTGCCGTTGTTTTATTGTTATCGAAATAGTAATGAACACAGAATTGAGAATAAGTAATAAGTGCGATTTGGGCGGGGCATACGCGCTTTAGCTATGAGCAAACGCTCATAGCTTTGGTAGACACTGCAAACATTTTCGTATTCGCATATATAATTTCGCCGGGGACGTAGCTAGTGAAAAAAAAAATATTCACATTAGCAGGTCGGTGACATTAAATAATAAGGAGCTGACAGAACTCAATGTTTAGATTAGGGCCCTCTAGTGGATCTATATATTATGTATTATTAGCATGACGGTGACGAGTTCAGTGCTTTTTTACCATACCAAAAGTGCACAAACGTGTCTAAAGAACACTTATTATGCAGAGTTACGCGGTAATTATGTACGGAAAATAAGTTAGCACTGCAGTGTGTCCTAAGTTAGGACATCAGTTCGTAGGTGAGTCCAAAATCTTTTGTTTTTTAGTAATATGGACAAACATTCACAAAGTATTATGTAATATTAGAGAGAAAACCTATATGATTTAAACTACATATTTGAATACTAACAATATTGGAACTACGAGAGCACCTAATGAACTACATTGCTTACAGGAACATTGCTATACATTTTGCACGAAAATATTTGGTAAATGTTAAGATGTGTATTAAATATATACGGTTTCACTTACATGTTTATTTCAGTGACTGACTGCACGGATGGCGCAATGGTTTAAGTGGTCACCTTGCCACTACGCCGCACTGAGTGTTGTGGGTTCAAATCCCACACGGGACAAACATTTGTGAAAAAAAAAAAGTGTGACGCCTGACACAATCGCAGCAGGACGCTTTACTCTTTGAAAAAAGGGTCCCCGTCGGGTCCGAAACTAGTCTGTCATCCCCGAAATAAACACGTGAGTTAAACCGTATATCTTTAATTAATATGAATACCACTCACGAAAGATTTTATTCTAAATCGTAAGATGCACACTCGTTTGCTCTCTATTGACGTACTGGATGTAACAGCTAGCAAGTATGTACACGAAACGCTACCTTATACTGATCCGTGTAAGGGTGTATTTAATATAATTATAAATGGCGTTTATGACTTCTTTAATACATCCTCTGTGAGGAACTAACGTAGAGTCATAGTAAATACATAGGCTATAATTATATTTACTGCGGTATGTGATGTTTATCGTTTATGATTTGGAACAGAATACAGCTGATGGAATTTCTAAATACATATTCTCAGTTCTGTCGTAATGAAACATTCACGTATTACAAAAGTTTATATTATTAATTATGATAATTGAGTGCCCTGGATTTTCAGTTTTCCAAGCGATCCAAATTTAAAACAAAGATGGATTCTAGCCACCGGAAGAGAAAAATGGATGCCCACCAAATTGAGTACTATTTGCTCACACCATTTTAATGACAGCGACTTTGATGTCAAAAAGTCGGGACACCGATACTTGAAAGTTGGAGCGGTTCCTTATACAAATATAGTGGCTTTAATAACTTGCGTAAGTGTTTCAATTTATTTGTACTTGGTTACGATGTTATTAATAATTTTATTTTCTTTAAATTAATATTTATTTTTATTTAATTTACGTGGGAAAGCCATGCTTCGGGACGTATGGGCCGGCTCGACTCCGCTCGATACCACGGCCTCACAGAAAACCGGCAGTAAAAAAATGCTTGCATTGCTTTTCGCCGCGTGATTGAGGTTACCGGAGGCCCTAATCCTTCCCTCTCCCCTCTCCTCCCCTTTAATCACCCTCTCCTGTCTTCCCGCTCTTCCCCCCTCTTCCCCTACTCCCACCTTAAAGGGCGGCAAAGCACTTGTGACTCTTGAGTTACAGGTGCCCATGTAGTATGGTATGGTAGTCATTTAACATCAGGTGACCCGTCTGCTCGTTTGCCCCCTACCATAAAAAAAAGGCAAAAAAAGGAAATAGGTAGCTACAACATGGCCTTGCCCTGTTTATAAACATTTTTAAAATCTATGATTGAATCTTTAACGTAGTTGGGCGAACCCATAAAATATACATATTTTTCTTATTTTTACAGTTGCTAAATCCACCCACCAATGGTACCAGCAATAACTCAATAAAAATGTAAAAAATTAAAAAGTATTTTATTTTATATCTATCTATTTATTAATGTAAACGCTTTCTATTACTAAATTTTTTTTTTTTTTCTGTGTCCGTTGAGCTGTGCGTTTTTATACCAAACTATTATATCTTATATTAGGCCCGGCTTCACACGGGAACAAATTATACATCAAAACCTTCCTCATGATTCACTCTGTCTATTAGTGAAAACCGCTTGAAAATCAGTTCGGTAGCTTTTCAGTTTATCCCGACCAGACAGACGCGGCGGGGGACTTTGTTTTATAATATGTAGTGATGTGCGTGACCATTTATCAGTACCATCTATTAACAGTACCATAGAAATATGTATAAGAATAGAGTGCTCTAATGGTACTACTTCACGTAATCGGAAGCGATAAAGGAAAAGAAAAGGATGGCCGCCGAGTGTCCCATGAGTGTCCTATCTGTCTCTTTCTAGCCGAGCTCTGTAATTGGCTGCTGCTCAAGAGGGCAACTGTCATAGAGATAAAAGAATATATATCTTACTAGCTGCGAACCCGCGGTTTCACCCGCGTAAGTCCCGGTACCGTGGGAATATCGGGATAAAAAGTAGCCTGTGTTAAGAGTGCGTATAAAGCAAAATTACCAATCTTCTATTTGATTTTACATGAAAAATTCCGGACTAAATCTTGAAATAAAAATGTATGAAAAACTACATGATATTTTCAAGGGTTCACTTTGAGCAAAAACATAAATTAACAACATTTTCTCGATAGAAAAAAATCACGAAGTAGCCTCTAATTTTTATATTTTTCCGTTTTATACTCGATATGGTAATGACTATTGCGACAAAAATTTGACATTAAATATATTTATACAAGAGTAAAGGCTGAGCCTAGGCATTTTATGTAATTACTTTTAATTTTAGATTTATTACGATTAAACTCTTTTGGCGCTTACTACGTTTTTATTCCGCGAAAGAAGTCATCTTCCGTCGCACGTTGCGGGAGCTTCAAGCATATTTCTATTTCACACATCACTTCACATCAGTCGCTATCGCTCGGTTGAGACGAGAAGACTACGCTCCAGTGTTTAGCTGCGCCGAATTATTATCTTTTTAATCGGAATTGTTGTTGTTGTTCGAAATAAATAGTGAAATGGGAAACAAGAAAAAAACATTGAAAAGACTTCCGAAACGAGTCCTAAAAAAGTTACAAATTGAAAGGATGGCTAATTGTCGAAGGTAAGTTTGTGAGTTACAAAAGTTTGTTTGTTTTATGTGAAAAAATACAAAATTTCGTTCCTTCGAGAAATTTTGTGCAGACGATTTTAGATTTTATTTTGAGAGTCATAAGATCTAAATTCGTTTACTCCCTCTTTCGCGGTCTGAGTCAATAGTCAATACTCAGCCCGCGAAAGTGGTAGTAGTAGGTAGGTACTTTATTAGATTATTGGGATAGTACCTAGATAATAAATTAAATTTATAATAGGTAGCTATTTACTTTTGATAGTTTGTTATGTGGGTAATTCTTCACAATTTTGTACTTAGTGTAGTTATGAGATCTTTCAAAATTCTAGGTAAACGGATGGACAACAATAATGACCTTACGAGTATTCTATAAAATTATTATAATTAGGTACATAAACCACTTCTCCTTATTTCATATTTCTATGATCGCTCCAGTAGGTAAGATAACTTACGCGGGCAGTATAGTATATGCAAAATAAACACAAGCTTTTAGTTGGTCTCTTTGTGTTTGTCCGATGAAATATATTTATGTCGATTTCGAAGCAATTTATGTATATCCATTAGGTTTTTTTTTTTTTCAGAAAGTATGCTTGGGTCTTTTTTTTTCTTACCAATTTGGTTAAATATTGTGAACAATCGATTAAAGACAAATATGCATCCAAGTATTAGAAAAATGTGGACCTAAATAGATCCTGCGTATTTATATTTTTGAAAAAATAATTACTTTAGTTAGCTATCCTGTATTACTCTCATCGAAAGTGTGGTTAATAAGGATAAAAATATTACGAATGAATTTTAATTTATGTATAGAATTATATATTTTCAGAGACACAGTATCCATTATAGGCAAATAAAACCTATCTTTTGTAGATTTAATTCAATTTATTGTGGTCATGTTTATCAAGGCATTTGTATCAAATAATATATTATTTTCAGAATTGCTACGTCTCAAAATATTGTACAAGCTAGCGAATGTGATCGAAACGAAGTTATAACCGAATGTCTTCCATCGGCTATGTAAGTACTTATGTATACTTGGTATTATCAAATACAGGACCAGCTTCATATCACTAAAAGAAAAATCTGTTTTTTTGCTGTATGGCTCGGTGAAAGACAAGCGTTGGCCGTCGAAAAAATACAACGTGATGAAGATTTTTGGAAAAAAAAAATGATTGTCAAGCTCACCGACTTTTATATGGATCATATACTACCCGAGTTGATTGATCCACGTCATACAAGGAACATGCCACTAAGACAACCAAACATCCATAGAGGCAAAATCACGAAAAAACGGGTAGCTGACGAGCAAATATGTAGTGAGCCCTTAAAACTATCTCGTCTACTATCACGTGACCAGCCCGATCCGCGCAGTACTGCTACTGAAAGCTCTGTAATTGAAGGAGACCGAGATCTTGTTCATTCAAAAAAATTTGCAGCAGGGCCCTCTAGCAATAAAGTAGTAGAAAATATATTATCACTTACTGAATATTGAAATTCAAATAAATACTGCTTTGCTCTCCGTTGATTTTTAAAAAATCGGCCTTTTTATTTTTTTGATGTACCCAGTGTTACTCTCACAATCAAGACGAATCTACAACGACATGGCGACACCTCTCAAGCTGAAATCCATCAGCGTGCTAAAGAAATAAACAAACAAACATACATACATACATACATACATACATACATACATACATACATAGATACATACATACATACATACATACATACATACATACATACATACATATATACATACATACACTCAAAAAACATAACCCTCCTTCTGGCATAGCCGGGTAATAAAAATGCAATTTTTTTTAGGTATCGTTTTTTTATTGATTCGTGTACAGTATCAGTGGTATAGTCACCTGCTACTAACTTACTTTTTATGTATTGTTCGCGTACACATAATAACATTTCGTAATATTATACAAGCAGTCATACTTTGAATACAGTTGTTTCATCTGATTATTTTACGTATACTACAAAAGATACGCGTCGAGCAAGCGCGTAATTACACGCGCGATCGTGTTCGGTGTGAGGAGCGGACAGGGGTGCGCGGGTGAATTCTAATGGCGCGTTTACACGCTGGCGTTCAAACCGACATTCAACGAGCACATTCAACGACGCAAGCGTGTGAACAGGCTGTTTGTGCATGCCTGCGTGAATGTGATCGCGCTTGGCGCCGATCGGGACGACTAACGCCTGCGTTCACACGCTCGCATTCAAACCGACATTCAACGACGCAAGCATGTGAACAGGCTGTTTGTGCATGCTTGCGTGAATGTGCACGCGCTTGGCGCCGATCGGGACGACTGTCGGTTTTTTGACACACTTCAAAGGGTGAATGTGCTTGTGTGCCTGTTTACACACACACACACACGCTCTCGGCCGCGTTAGTATAGTTTTCATCTTCGTGGCATACAGACGACGTAACGATCGAAATTAATTTTTGACGACACCAAATATATCGGAGTGGTCTGAACCTTTATCATGCATGAATCGAAAGCAAAAGAAGACTTCAGAAAGATGTTTCTGAACTATTCTTTTAGTAAAAATAAATATTGTTTATCAGGGCCCAAAAAAATATGAAACAAAATAGTGGCAATTCTTGGGATTAAAGTTAGTATTGATTGATTGACGATTAGAGAATTGTAACTAATCGCATATCAATGATGTGCAGTAAATAAAATAGATTTATGTATGCCTTAAAACAGTTACGAAACACATTTAATGAAGAAGCCGCCCCCAATGCTTATCATGGTTAATTATGTTCATGTATATTAGAAATAATAAAAAATTATATTCAAAAGTTAGCGAGGATAGTAAATTCATTCAAAGAGATCCCACTAAAGTAAGAAACGAATTATGTAAAAGCACTCTTCGATGTAAAAATAGTTATAACGCATGTCAAATAAAAAAATCAAATTTAAAGTTTTGGCTACTTGAAAAGTGTTTTTACACCTTAAATGATTTTTTAATTGTAAAACCTAATAGTTTTAAGTAAAATTTCGCATGCATAATTATGTCGGGCTGTTTCTTTTTTCAATAAAAATAGATCAAGGCCAAAGCAGTAGCTCCCACGAGATCTACGTCTACATCGTCTCCCATGTTTGCACTGACTACCATGTCCACAGAACACTAATACCCTACGGACCATGCCTGCAAGTGTGTGAAACAGGGCTGCCAGAGTGTAAATTGGATACAAAATTGGTATAATATCGGTTATCTTTTGTATCCTGTTTGTATAGTAGATTGCATTGCATAATTGGATACAATGTCATTGCTGATCTTATAGCGTAAAAAGTACGTACATACACATAGAGATACTTAAAACAAATCATGTCTGTGATAAACTGTTAAATCCTTATACGTTAAAGTTAAAACACCTTTTACTAAAATCCCCAAAGAGTGACGTTCTATAGTTGTACAACACTGATTTTGTATAATTTCCGAGTCTTAGCGGTATAAAATAAGTTGTCTTTACTGGCAGCCCTGGTGTGAAAAGCTTGCGTGGCACGCTGCGTGGCAGGCTGCCCGCCGAGCTGCGTGCCATGCTGCTTGCCAGGCTGCACGGCGTGCGTGTAAACGTACCATAAAATTTTGCTGGCTTTATGCGCGCTCTTAAGAGGAGGCTCCCTAAATTTTATGTTAGTTTGCGTTAATATTCTGAAACAGTCACGCATACAATCAAAATGGAATTTTAGCATATAATTTTTTGGTTATTTTTCTTTCCATTCACGAGACAGATACGTAAAACATTTTTACCCGATTCATTTTTTATTCGAAAATCATGTATTTTTTTGATGATTATTTAAATAAAATCAAAATGACTCATCTTTTATGTCTAAAATAAGTATTCAATGTAAGATAATATATTTGATTATCCAACCTCAAGATATTTTTTCTCTAGATCTATAATTACTTTAGTTATAAACGAAATAAGACCTGAGACTTACGCCATTTAGTTTCGTGCTCGAACACGAACAAAGAGCGCACGCAATTTTCAACTTAATTACTGTTTGTTTAACGTTTAGCACATGACGGCCTAGCCAGTTTTTTAGTACATGCTTATTGCTTAGTACCGCGCTGTGCGCCATCGTGAGAGGGTCTATTTTGCTTCGCGCGCGCGTTCTATAGGTACTTTATTTAGGAGTTATTTTAAATAAGAATTACATTATAACGTATTTCGATACAATGGGAAACAAGGCCAATAAAAGAAATGTTCGGAAGAGAAAGAAAGTCGAACGTTTGAAAAATGTTGCAAAAATCATGAGAGAAGCAAAGCAGTAAGTATTTTTACCAACCTTAGTTTTATTTTAATACTTAAATATTATTATTATTTTTATATATTATTATTATGTATATATTATAAGTAGGTAGTATATCAGTTGTGTCGTGTTTTTTGCATTCAAATAGGGATATATTTTTATTAAATTGAATTCTTTTTTAAGAGAACAAAGACAAAGGAAGACAAATTTCTCGAAATCGGATATCCTCCGGAACAGGGTAAGTCATTGGAGACATAAACTATAATATATTATGTTGATTGGAGACGTCTTCTCAATTAGATAATCTAGTTTCTGTTCCAGCGAATGACGAAGATAAGTAAGTACCTTTAATTAGAAAGTACATTCTAATTGATTTCATCAATTAACTATTTTTAGTTATTTATTATAATATAGTATAATAAGCGTGACGACAGTATCAAATAATCAATGATTTAATGATTTTAGGGGAAAATACATATTAAAAGGATTTAAAACACTGATTTAGTTTTATTAAAAAATTTGAGATTAATAAGATTTTCAATAAAATAAAAGATTAAAATACTGCAATCGGCCATTTTGACTGAAACACCAATCACAGCGCATGACGTCACGCTTAGGTAAACGTTACTGTGTTTTGCTGTTTTGTTGAAATTTGTTGTGACTTTTAGTGATTACGCGTTTGGACTGATTTTTTATTAGTTTAAGTGTGATTTATCGTGTTGCGTTCGCGCAGCGGAATGTTGTTGAATTTAAAGATTTTAATTATGCAGATATTTAGTGTATGACGTCGTGTAATTGTATATGGTAAAAAAAAATTGTGCATTCCATTGTGGAGGAATTTTATTTTATCGCTGGCGGATCTTATTTTTTAATCCATGGACTTGGAACAAAGAAAATGTGTCCAAAAATTAGTGTGTATTTGTGTATGTATGAATAAAATTAGTGCATGCATAAACTTCGGAGAAATTCAAGTTTCCGCTACGCGAACGTTTGGCCATTAGCTAGTTTTCATATAAAGCGCTTATATAGAGAGCTGTAGATTTTTACATACGTTGTTTTGAATTTGTTTATATTTGTTTAAAAAACAGATTTTGAAAAAATCATAGGGTTTAAAAGATAAAAATATAATCGTAAAATACGCTTATTAGGTCTTAGTTCGTAAAGTATGCACTTTGGGGTCTAGATTTTCACGTTTATACAAACCCTGTAAGAGTGTCTGCAACGTGTTGTTTAATGTAAAACACGGATGTTTAATTAGAGAAGTACTTGTTAATTGAAGATTTATTTTTATCGTAGATAGTGGCGTTATTATTAAAAAAATATTTTTCATTCAAGAAATACAATTGTTTATTTTTTCCTAACGCTTGTGTATGCAACTGTACAATATTAATAAATACTATACTGGAAGGTTAAGGACGTTACCACAGAATACATAATAGTACTAGTACAGAAAGACCTCTTCGCGATACCATTTAAATAAATAGCGACTCTTGCTCCGACACAATAAGGTGCAATTCAGATCGCACACCGCTAATTCCAAATGGCTTATATTAACCTAAAACTTGCCTCTCTTTCTATCGCATAACTCTTATCTGTTCTGATGCCGTTAAGGTTGTCTTCTGTAAGAAGAATTAATCTAAATATTTAATAACCATTTATGTGCCTATCACTTTACTTCTGTAAACAAATGAAGTTTTAAGTAAACCTATACTAGGTATTTACCTACTTAGTAGTACCTACGTAGATGTAACTTATATTAAAGAAAACTATTTTATTTCACAATCTCTGCATAGATACTTTAATCTCTAAGAAGATAGGCATTTGCCATAACGTTAGTGTGTACCTTGGAATGAAACTATCTCTTTTAGGTGTTTGATTAGGTAGGTATGCAAATCAAATCGCGGAACCGTACTCCTTATAACACCAGCTATTTGCCAGTGAAAGTCATATGGAAATCGGTCCACCCGTTGCGGAGATTAGACGAACAAATAGACAGACAGACAGACAAAATTGTTGTAGTACTAAACTTATCAAAGCTAAACTTGACTAAGTTACTCCTTATAACACCAGCTATCTGTCAGTGAAAGTCCCGTGGAAATCGGTATACCCGTTCAGTAGATTAGCCGGAACAAACAGACAGACAAAAATGTGAAAAATATTTTTTTTTGGTATAAGTACCGTGTAAACATTCAGATGCATTTAGTAAAAACTGTCAGTATGTCATTACAAACGGACACTTCAAATTTATTTATTTACTAGCAGTTCCCGCGCGGCTTCGCTCGCGTGTACATATTTATATATTTTGCGCGGAACCTTAATCCTTTTTTTCAAAATCACAGTAGCATAAGTTACTCCTTTTAACATCAGCTATCTGACAGTGAAGGTCCCGTGGAAATCGGTCCAGGTGGAGAGTTCCGGGGATTAGCCGCCACAAACAGACAGACAGACAGTTAAAAATTGTAAAACATGTTGTTTGGTATATGTACCGTATATACATCCAAATGCACTTAGTAAAAAGCGATTATTTTAATATTACAAACAGACACTCCAATTTTATTTATTTTTAAAGAGTATAGATAGAAGATGTGTCTCAGTTGTTGTGGTCCTAATAAATAAATATACTTATCATAGCTAAACTTGACCTTGTAAACAGAACTTGTAAATATCTAACTATACTGATTATCATTAATAATATAATCTAACTACGTAAATACGGGAAACGTAATTCGGAAGCGACGAACGGACGAAGCGACGTAGCGCGGTAGTGAGTATCGAAGTAACGTGCTACCCGGCCGGCGCGTGGCAGCCCACTGAATTTCGCTCGACTCGTCGCCGCTGCTAGGTACCTGTAACTTCATACCTACTGACCGGAGTGGGCCTAGCCTGACGTTACGTAGATATATGGCACGGCCGTTTTTTTGTAGCCATCCGAACTTGGTCGGGTTATGTAGGTTTTCGATGCTTTGTCAGTATTTAAATAGTTTCTCTGTAATCACTGAATTTAATGAGATGAAATTTTGCATGTGAGTAGTTGAATTAATACACTAATTATTGGAATACATTTTACTATGCAATTCCTTTAGAACGTCATGATATTTGACTGCTTTGTAAACAGTGGTCTATTCATGGTAAATTGTCCTGTAACTCTTTAATTACTAACGGAACATTATTGATACTTGGCAACATGTTGCAGACACTCTTACAAGGTTTGTATAAACGTGAAAATCTAGACCCCAAAGTGCATACTTTACGAACTAAGACCTAATAAGCGTATTTTACGTTTATATTTTTATCTTATAAACCCCATGATTTTTTCTAAATCTGTTTTTTAAACAAATTCTTAACAATGTAAGTAAAAATCTACAGGTCTCTATATAAGCGCTTTATATGACAACTAGCTAAAGGCCAAACGTTCGCTTAGCGGAAACTTGAATTTCTCCGAAGTTTATGCATGCACTAATTTTATTCATACATACACAATTTCACACAAATACACACAAATTTTTGGACACATTTTTTTTTCTAAGTTACTGAATTAAAAAAAGTTCCGCCAGGACAACGTTCGCCCAGCGGAATCAGTTTTTAGCGAATTTCTCCACAATGGCTGCATGCACAAATTTTTTTTTTACTATATATTGATATTGATATATTTAGCGGGTTTAGTTCTTGTTGGTCCGTCTGACCAAGCGTAGGTATTATCTACTTAAGTTATAAAAACTCTATTGCTAAGTCAAAAACTCTGTGTTAGTTAATAAACATTTTTTTCATTGTTTTCAAACGATATAAATGATAAATTTGATTCGGTTTAAAACGAAACACACTCTCGCACTCTCGTTAACGTCGTCACTCGTAACTCGTCGCAACGTTGCCAGCTCGCCTACCCTACACACACATGCACATACATAAACTGCCGCCGCGCCGCGCACTCAAGCTTCTCACTCCAAGCGCGGATACAAGTGGGGGAGGGGTATAGAAGCATGGGGCATGCTGTTTTTCGGTTGTTTTACATCTAGATGTTACGACTTATGAATCTTCATTCGGTTCCGAAAGTAATTGATTCAGAGTTATAACGAAGGTCGTAATTCGACCTATACTGAGTGGTGAAGGACTTTTAATGCGTTTTACATGTGATAGCAGAAAATATATATTTTATGTAGTAACAGCATACAGATGAATCCGTTTTTCCTGTCAAAATTATCGATCAAGGTTATAGATGTAAAACAACCGATGTAAAACGTTTTAAATAAAATGTTGCCGTTTTAAACCCCAAATAAATCGTTTTAAACGGTTGAAAACTCGCCTACAAAAATAAAAGAACTGTGTTTCACAGTACATTGTGGTCTATTTTTGGTCACCTGACGTCGTTTCGTTTTAATTAGTTAATTGAAAATCAATACAAAGTACCTACCTACATTACCTACTATACGAAAACTTAAGTATGTAGGTATACCTACCTATACTTATTTATTATATTAGATTACACACACTAGATTAGAAGAAATCATTAACACAATGCCGTCCGTTTTACTTGGGCATGAAAGAGACGACGTTATGTCTTCAAGGCCGTCGCGCCGCCGCGCCGCACAGTGGGACTGAACCGTGCGACCGTCTCAAAAATAGGTTTTCGTAATGTTCTATCCTACTAATATTATAAACGTGAAAGTTTGTGAGGATGTATGGATGTATGGATGTATGGATGTTTGTTACTCTTTCACGCCAAAACTACTGAATCGATTGCAATGAAACTTGGTATGTAGATAGCTGGAGATCTGGATTAACATATAGGCTACTTTTTATCCCGATATTCCCACGGGATCGGGACTTACGCGGGTGAAACCGCGGGGCGCTGCTAGTATTGAATATTTTGTTAATGCATATATCTAACTGAATGTTCAATGCATATTATATAGCAGTTGAAATACACTATTGCTCATTTTTTGTATTAGAATAAGACTTGCAATTATGTAGAACACAATTCCACCAGTTTACATGGCCATATTTGCATTACTTTCCCAGCAAATTTGTAATTGTGATATATGGTTAGAATGGTGATGAAGTACTCTATTTAAAAATAATTTAAGTGAACCATTATGTGAAACCTGGGGAGGTATAGAATTTTTATTTCAGGACCTAATATTCTATCCTTATTAGAATTGCGTCGTTACACCAATGGCGCAAGGAGGCTCTAGAGCGGAACCTGAGACCCGCGCCTCGCGAAATCGAAGCGCAACGGTCCCAGCTTCGCCAGGTTCTAATGGCTGAGTGGATAGAACGACTAGAGCGACCGAGCGCAGGGCACGCCACCATTGCGGCGGTAAGACCCATCGTGGAGGATTGGTTTGAGAGGCGACACGGCAGCCTCTCCTACCGGCTGACGCAGGTGCTGATCGGACACGGCTGCTTCGGAAAGTACCTGTGTCGTATAGGCCGAGAGCCAACGTCTGTGTGCCATCACTGCGGAGGCGGTCACGAGGACACTGCACTCCACACTCTTGTAGAGTGCTCAGCGTGGGTGCAGCAGCGGTGCGACCTCGTGACTGCTATTGGTGTGGGAAGCCTCTCGCTAGAGGCCATGGTTCTGTCCATGGTCCAAAGTGAGAGTGCTTGGGATTCTGCCGCCTCGTTTTGTGAGGAAGTGATGTCCGCTAAAGAGGCGGCGGAAAGGGAACGGGAGAGAGTTAGTACTCTCCCGTCCCGCAGAAGAGGCACCAGGCGACGGAGACCCCAAAATGATCTCCGACCTCCATGAGCGCTGGCCTGGGGGTAACGGGTGAGGCTGCCCGTTACCCTAGCAGAAGCAGGCCTGAGATGGTGGCGCGATGTGTTCCGCGCGCCTCTGATGGAAGGGGGTGAGGCCCCCCGTATATTTTGGTGTGGCTGCCTATTAAACAGGCGGCCAAGGTCTGCCGGGGTTCTCGGGGACTTCCTTCCTAGGGTATACCCGAGTCCCTTGCAATAGACCCACTTATGTCGGAACACCGTGTGGTTTTAGTCGGTTCGATTCCGACATACCACTTCACTGCCAGCCCCGGTGAGGTGATGACCCGTGGGGGTTTCAACACGATAAAAAAAAAAATGCCCATGTCGTAATTTTGATAGCATCATAAAGAGCAGCTAATATAAAAGTCAGGGCAAAAAAAATTAATTGCCCGAATCTGCGACCCTTTAAATGAAACGAAAAATGGCTAATGGGGAGAAAATACAAAATATTCCAAAAAATATTTTAGTTGTGATTAATGAGATTTTTGGATATTTAGATTACTTTTGACGATTTTTTCTTAAACAATATTATTATCTATTTACTCAATCTTTAGGTAAAGTGGGAGTTTTGGGTAATGTATTCATTTTTTTTATCGTTCGGCCAAATGAGGTTAATGTTTTGTTATCACTGTGTGAATTACATGTTTCTCATATAGTTTATGTATTTCTCTATCGCGGTGAAGGAAAAGGGAGCAAGTGTACATTATATCAGTACCTACCTACTACTAACCACCTTCATAGATAGTGGTTAGGAACTTGATAATGACACAGATAGTATTTTTTAACACGAAATTTCAGTATAAAATTTGTCGATTTACGTTGTCATTTACCAGTACTTTAGTGTGCTTTAACATAATATAATCTTCACCAACCTCGGTAAAAAAGTAGTAGTTAAAAGTAAAAACAAAATGAGTGAATTTGTTGTACCTCGACGAGTATTATGCGATTTTTTTATTGATCATGGAACAAAATCAGAAGATATTCAAAAATACTTAGAACAACACCACCATTTGTCGTCTGAAAAAAGTGAATTAATTGTAAAACGTATTCAAAAAACGCTTATAACAGCGTTAAACTATCGGTGGACCAAATCTAACCGAACTAAAGAACGTTTTTTTAGTAAAAATATATCGTGGTTAGACGGTGAATTTAAGGTACAATTCGAAGAAGCACCGATGGATATTACACCTACAACGCGACGGTGCCGCGACCTGCAAGTTTGTATTCGAATACCTATTCGATTGAATACTATAGTTTGTACAGCAGCGGTTTTTATCGGATATTTCTCCAAAGTACGTCTTGTCAACTAATAAACAGTTTCCGGTATTTTTGGGTAGTTTATGTATTTTTTGATATTTTCCGGACGTTTGGGTACTATTGAGTATTTTCGGGTTCTTTTTTTTTAAAGAATACTAGTAAGTAGTTTGTTTCATTACTTAACATAAACAAAACACTATAAATTATTATGAAATAGTCCCTATAATTGACACGTAGGGATAATTGTTTTTTTTTTTTCAATTGAATATTACACTCAATTTAATATTTGCCAGTCCTAGAGTTCGCGCGCGTGTGCAAACAAATACTGAAATGAAAATATTAAACATACATCATTCGTATATTTTATACAATTTGATATTTGTCAGTCCTAGAGGTAGTTAGTGATTGCGCGCGTATTATACTCGGTAGTTGAAACGGCAACGTCGCATTTCTGGGATGGCTGACATTGCTGATACTGTTGTACTGCAGATAGTGTTGCTTTCACGAGCGGACGTGTTTTTTGTTTTATTAATTAACCAATTTATTATGCCGCGACCTATCAGTACCGTTTGGGAACATTTTTTGTTGTTGTGTGAATTTGACGGTAAAAAACATGTTACTTGTAGTTATTGTTCTGTGCTATATAAGCACGCAATGGCCAATAAATTAAAACAACACTTATTAAAATGTAATAAATGCCCAAATGACGTGAAAAACTTATACAAACAAAACAACTCAACTCCAGAAGCAACTGTGTCTCCACCTACCGTCCACGAACCGTCAGCAGTGACACCACCCTTGTCGTCTTCCACATTTAATTCTGATGCTTCTCATTACACAACATTCACGACGCAACCAGTAAGTCACAATGATATAAACACTGCACCAGCGAGGGCTATGTATGCATCTGGACAGCCATGTCTCTGCTTGAGTCAGAACACTGGAAACGATTATTCTACCTTTTTGACCCATCTAATACAGTTCCTTCAAGATACGTTTTGAGCAATACACTTCTCGACCTAGAAAAGATGTAATTGATGTCAAGTTGACCTAATCGTTGGCTCTTGCTCTTATTACTGATGGATGGACTACTGTAATTGGCAAAGGAGTAATCAATTTTATAGTCACAACCCCGGAACCCATATTCTATCACGCAGTATTCAGAGGTTCAAAGAGAGACCGGTGAATTTATTAGCAGCCAAATAATAAAAATCAACGAAATCGGCCCTGCTACATTTGTACTACTTGTTACCTACAACGCTGCAAATATGAAAGCTTAAACCAGCCTCACATCTTTGATTCGAAGTACAGGCTAAGGAGTGTGATAGTGAAGATAGTGAAAACTCGGGACATTTGGCGTTCCGATCCAAAATATATCCGAAGGTGTCACCAGACCCTTGAAAATCGAGACACCCGGTTTCACTAGGTATAACTACTGCATAGGCTTTGCGTATTACCGAATGCGACTAATTAATTAAGTTTAGTTTTCGCTGAGAATAAAAAACAGTCTACGACTTCAATTCCACATGATGAGGTCAAAGGCAAATGTCACTGACCAACTCAATAAAATTTAAAACTAAGAAATTAGCGTACTTATGTCTGTTATATTATGTGTAATACCTAATTCTATACTAATCATACATCCTTTCACCGTCGAAACACCAAAAAGTCGAACTTAACGCTTTGACAGTAACTTTTTGGTTCGAGTCGCTAAGGTGCGGAGGTTGAAAACTTCGATTCCGGTACCTACTGCTACTGGTATACTAATCTCCGTTACATGAGTTACATCCCTAACCCACACATGTGTGAGGGGGAAGCGGGAAGCTAGCATAGCAGAAAGCTAGAAAACTTATTGTAATATAGTGTGTAATAATTATTTGTAGATAAACACTGACCCATAGTACCTATATATTTTTATCATACATGCAAAACAACTGTTTGTTTTGCTTTTGAGTTGAATCTGTATGCTAATGACTGTATACCTTGTTAGTTACTTGCAATATGAGGCGGTGCATCGCATGTAAAGTCGAATGAATGCTCTCCTATTGAGAATCGTAGTTTTCATGTGTAAGTTAATGATATTATATACAAACAAGGTGTAAGTTGAAAAACATCTTAACCTATGAATTTTTGTAATCATTTTTTTTACTATGTAGTGTTATTTTTGTAGATTACCAAATGACGTGAATTTGAGAAATAAATGGATCGAAATTCTTAATCTGCCTTTGTTCACTGGTCTCAAAAATCGTATGTATGCATTGATCATTTCAGTAGTGACAGTTATTTTGAAGTTGAAGAAGGAAAATGTAGGGGAAGATTGAAACCAGGAGCCACCCCAATCCAAGCTTTTAGTAGTACTTGTTTACATGATGATCTCGACAGTACAAGAACTTTGCACAATAATACTTTGCTAGATGCTGCACACATATCAGACTCAGTCAACAAAAACACTTACGTTACTCCAATCAGTAATGAAGATGAGACGGGCACAACCAAAGCAAAAATATCACATCATGATACGTACCAGAAGTGACAAGCAATGAGCAAGTAACTATTGTTGAGTTTGTTTGTGGCTCACAAACTCACTTTGATAAAACAGCAAGTATTGACATTCCATTGTCAGCCAATATCTGACAACAAAACTAATGATGATGTTAATGATGGGTGCAACCATACAAAGAGGTATATACATAAATGCATATTCAAATTTAGAAGTGTGTACAAAATTGGTTTATCAATTAAAATATTTTCAGGAAGTTGACTGTTCAAACTGTCAATCAGAGAAAAAAAATTAAGGTTTATGGATGGCTTAAAAGTAGACCATACTTCTAGAACAGATTTTTCCTCAGAAGAAGCTTGGTGTTTGTTTTTAAGGTATAAGAGACTACAAGATGCTAAACTAGAAGTAGCTCGCAATAAAATTTCGCGTCAAAAAAAAAATTAATAGTTTGAGAGGTGTCATTAAACATCAGAAAGATAGAAATGAAATAAATGCTGCATCCTACCTGAAGGTTACTTTATAATTTTTTTTTAAATTTATACACATTTTAAATTTTGAACAATCAATTTTATGTACCTACTTTATTTTTACTATGATGATTTTTATAATTATTTTGAAGTAAAAACTTCTTTAGGCACGTTGGACACTTTTGTTATAGGAAAAAAGCACTGGACTCGCATGACTGTCTTGCTCAGATGAAAGAATGATGTGTCAGTTATGTTTTCACTTCTGATGTGCAGTCCTACGAATGACTGTATTCTTATCAAGGAGATTAAATACAGTACAGTAAATATGTACACTGACATGAGTATTTTCCTTTAAAATGTGAGAATAAAGCAACAGTTTTTTAAACTCATCAACTTTTTTTTTGTTGAGATCAATTTTTTTTTTAAACCACATGTTTACTTCAATAAAGATTCCATGGTATAGAAAAATCAATTCCTTCCCTTTTTTAAGTTGTGCAGCCCATTTGTAAGAACTAAGTAGAAGTAACATCAGCTTCTCAAAATCTAAAAACATTTGCAAGGACATTACACTTCCATTCTGCGTCAGCTTACAATGTCGTTAGGCATTCCTATTTTAATTCAAACCTTAAATAAGTTTTCAAAAACTCCAGATTGTACACCTGGAATATTTCATGATACCATCAAACAAGTGTCAGTCATTGTTGTCAAAGAAGAAGCGAAAGGACACAAGTTCATTTTCAATGTTACTTTCAATGAAGTAAGTTACTCTTGGAAAGGCCTTTTGGATCTAGGACATTAAAGCTGTCCGAAACTGATCACAGTGGTATAGTGCCACTAACTTCTAAAGCCCTGGTGTTTATGTTCATCAATATCAATGGTTGCTTTAAGGTTCCTGTCGCTTACTCTTTAATACACTCCTTAACTGGTGTAGAAAAATCAATTTTATTGAGTGACTTGTTAGTTTTATTGGGAGAAAACAAAATTACAACCAGGCAGATTTTTTCTGCTAAGAAAAAATGAAGGTTTTTTTGGCTGCACAGGTGCTGAGTTGCAGCACATCACTTCTGTTGTGTTTGTTAGAAAAAGACTCATGATCCTGGCTTAGCTTATAACTTAATAAAAACTGTACCTACATAATTATTTGAAATCTAATTTATATAAATTAGTTAGTGGTACTATAAATCCTAGGAATCCTGTGACAGACCGAATTTTTTAATTGACTTACAATTTTTAGCAGCCTAGCATTTAATAACATTTTGTAAAATTTTATAAATAAAATTAGTGTA
Organism: Callimorpha dominula; assembly: GCA_949752705.1. Classification (NCBI taxonomy): domain Eukaryota; kingdom Metazoa; phylum Arthropoda; class Insecta; order Lepidoptera; family Erebidae; genus Callimorpha; species Callimorpha dominula. The sequence goes on along the minus strand of OX457017.1, from coordinate 7,894,952 downwards.
AAATAATAATTGTACTTTAATCAGCCATAGGTTTTTTTGTAAGAGACGGCCATCTCTCTCTTTGCCTTTATCGCAGTATTCAGCCTCTTGCTTACTCTATTCTTATATCTCTATGAACAGGACAGTCCAGGTCATTCGCCTTCTTCGGCTGTGCCCTGGTAAGAAATAGTCGACTTCTTTTTAACGGTGTTGATGTCTATGTAAAAATACACAAAAAAAGCTTTTGTACACGCTGGAAGACGTTGCGTAAATTTTTGCAAAATTGTGCAATTTTCTATGAATATGTGGTATTAATAGTAAGTAAAGCTTGTATTTTTGTTGTACAGGTAGGTGATGCATCTGGGAGCCTCACAACGTCACAGCAAGATGGCAGTGGTAGAACAATTCATTTTCCAGAGGTAATTAATTATATTTAATGTTTTATATAAGATAATATCAATATCAGTCAAGTAATACTTGCCAGGTTAATCTTAGGATGGGTGACCTTTCTTAACACATTGAGACCTCCTCCGTGCCTCGGAGAACACGTTAAGCTGTCGGTCCAAGTTGCCATACGAACATCTGTAGCATTCGTTACGGGTAGTTGAAGCCCTTAAAAGTTCGACAGCTTGGTTTAGACTGAAAGCTAAGCGCAACTTAGTTGGGAAAAGGCATGGAAGATGTTGTTGAGGATGTTGAATAATTAAATATAATTTTAACTTATATCTTTTTTTATGGTGGAGGTCCTCATATCCTCAAGTTCGAGCGAAATGCAATCAACAATTTGATCCTTCCTTAAATCTTAATAGCATTCATAACTTATCCAGGCCAAAGAAATCATCGCCAGTGTGTACCGCTACCTTCACACCGAGTACGAGAACTTAAAAAAGAGTTACATCGGCAGTAATTGCGACCTGACTCCATTGGCTAACATCCTCAAGCGTACTGCAAACGCCACTGGTGTCAGTGAACAGACTGTCACCGCTGTTCTGGGGAAGCGTTCGCAGGAGTCCACACATGACACCGTTCAGCAGAAACGCGCCAAGTTGAGTTACTACCACGGGGATGATGATGTAAGGTAAGTTTTACACTTCAATCATCAAGGTTCTGCCACATTTCTTCCTTGGTCGAAATAAAAGTAGAAATCAAAGGAAGTGAGTGTCATGTACTGATGGATCCTGTGTCACTATTATCCGGAGATAGCTCTTTTACCTAACTTAAATATAGAAATTTCCATCTCTTTTATACAAACAAAAGGGATATAACGTACCACATCTACATCGTATTGTCTGTATTCTGTGCAGTCCGATCGAGGAAGAGTCTAGTTGTGAAGACATAGCCGAAGGTCCCAATGAAGACGACGAAGGGTGAGTGTTAAATCAATAAAGAGAACGGACAGAGGAAGGCAACGCCCCAATGATCTTAGTAACTCCCGCTCACGTCACTCAAATCACTCCCGCTCTTTAGACAAGAAAAAGCGCCGACAAATTTTCCTTCTCTGACAAAAGCTGGGTACCAAGCCCAAGTGGAAGGTAGCTGCACCTCCTGGCTTTTGTATGCACACGTATTTAGTTTATTTAAGTAATTTTGTGTTTGCCCTCGCTGCTGAGTTTCCTGTCTTGAAACCACCCTCACGTCTTCCCTACTAAAGAAACATTACTTTCAGCCAAACAGATCAAGGCAGTGATCCATTAGAAACGTTAAAAGTGGAATTAGAAGAAGAAGAAGATGAGGACCACAGAAATACTGTAAAGGAAAGAATGAGGGTGGAAATGGAAGCCACATCTTGCGAGTGAGTGATAAAGTTTAGTTTAATATGTCTGAGTTACATTTTATATATACTAATGTAATAAAGCTGAATAGTTTGTTTTCTCTAACCTCCGACATTAAGAGAGTATTCTTAGCTATAATTTAAAATAAGCTGTTTCAAGGGCATCATTTTGCTAATCTTTGAACTGATTTTTGAGTCGGGGGTATTTTAAATTATATGTTTTTCTAGAGTAGGATTTCAATGGTAAGTTATATGGGGGCACGCCAGTGCCAAGCCAAGTCGAACAAAAGAAGACACGACCGTAACATCCTTTTCTCGAAACCATTAAGGGCACTTTCGAGGCCCTTTTACTTTTAGATAAGGACAGATAACTGAATTTTCAGACACCAAGAGGCCAACACACACCAATGTTATGAATGTGGATTACTTTAATCCCGGTTAGTCAAAAGTAAAAAATAAAAAATGTGTTGACTCTTGATGACAAGTTTATTGGTCAGTAGCAATATTATTACTAGGTATATTCCTCAATTACATTTCATTAATTTGAACTTTTTTTTTTATCGTGTGGAAACCCCCATGGGTCATCACCTCACCGGAGCTAACGGTAAGATGGTATGTCGGAATCGAACCGACTAAAACCACACGGTGTCCCGTCACAAGTGGGTCTAGTAGTTAAAGAAGAAACAAGTCAATGTTTCTTAATTTTGTTGCTGACTCACTCGCTCACCTATGACACAACAAATCATTATTTAAAAATAAAGATGTCTAATATTAATAGGGTCACTATAAAATGTTGTTAGTAAACAAATTAGGTTCAATTAGGATCTCAAAATTTTTTGCGGCAGAAGAATTTCGTTGTATTTAATACAACACTAGCTGACCCGACAGACGTTGTCCTGCCGGAACGTAAAATAATGTTATTCCTGGATTATCGCAGCGCCATCTACCGGGTTCAATTGTAAATCTAAACCATTCTCGAATCCACCTGAAGACACAAGAACATTCATTAAAATCGGTGCAGTCGTTTAGAAGGAGTTTAGTGACATACACACGCACAGAAGAATTATATATATAAAGAGATGTATAAAATACAAGTCACATGTTTTTAACGGGATAAACTATTTAAAATTTTGATAAGACTATGGTAGAACAGTGGTTTTATCCCTCGGGGTCGGGGTATCCTCTAACCAAGCTAGGTTATCATTCAACGGTCGATGTTGGGAAGTTGTAAATAGTCGTATACTAAACGACGCGGGAACTTCATTGCGCGATACCGGATCAGTAGTTACTATGTAGTTTGCCTTATTTTCGCTAGATGTCGCTGTAGTATGTTTTAGCTGGATGTGGATGTCACACCTCGAGACTTAGAAGCGGATCAGTTACCATAAATAGCTTGTGTAATTATAAATATTAACTTGATAACTATTTGATCACAGAACGACATCCGCAGTTCAGCACTTACTATCTGCGACATACGCTGATGTGAAAACTGAGCCTGTTAACACCGACTATCAACAGTAAGTATTTAAATTAAAACAAGCCCCAAGTAAAGTCTAAAACAAAATAGTCGCTAACTGGTAGCACACTGACAGTGTGATGTGCGCCGGTAGTACAATATAATCAAATTAATCACGTCCCGAGAACTACCAATCAATGGTAATCACTGTAAAAGTATAGTTAATAAAATAAATAAAATAAAAAACAATAAGAATGTTCTACTGAGTTCTAGAAGTTCAAACAGCGGTCGAGTCAGATAGTAATAGATTTCAGGAAAGTTCGCGAACTTTCTATTAGATCTTTTTTTTTTTTCGAACTATCTAACGAATGCATTCAGTTCTAGTTGAGCGATACTACGAGTGAACAAATGCGAAGTAAAGCTAATACTACAAGTAAATAGTGAATGGAAATAGAGAGAATTGTAACAGTGAATTGTAATTGTGTTAACTGCTAATTATTTAAATAAATTGTGTCTATTTCTAATCTTGTTTTGTGAATTTTCTAATCTCGATCCATGGCCCGTAACTGTAGTATTATTTATTATATAATCTTGTACGCTTTGCACATGAAAATATTATTAACAGATATTTCTGATTGAAAGAATTGACATGTGTCCTTTCCATTGGTAGTAATTGGTAGTTTCACAGTGTGTTTTACTATTGTCTCTATAACAACAAATTATAAAAATATAATTACATAAAGGGGGCTATTTCGACTCGCACTTGGCGGGTTTTATTTCTTTTATAGGGCTCAAATCTCTGAAATTTTAATTAAAGCATTAGTATTGTCTTCTAGAGTGCCATTAACACATTTTGTTTATCTTTAGGACGACCTCCGACGTTCACCAATTGCTACCTTCAGAACATGTTGAGATCAAGCAAGAACCCAGCGATATTGAATACCTGCAGTAAGTGTTTCGGGTCTTTGTGTGCGTGTATTCGTGTCTGTGTGTGTGTGCTTAGTTATACAATCACGCTCAGGGGCGCAATAACACTAATAAAGTAGGGGTGTCCAAAATATTTTTTATGAGAACTAAAAAAAAGGTCATCAAAATTCTTTTCATGGCCAACAATATTTTAATCACAATTTATTTCGATTGACATGTTTATCCGGAATAACCATGGGGGTGTCCAATATATTTTATATGACGACTAAAAAACAACTTTTTACGGCGAACATTTTAATTACAATTTATTTTGATTCACATTCGCATCGTCTTCTGGGTTATGTAGGGATACCTCTAAGAGTGTCCACAGGTTTTTAGGGGTGTTCAGACACCCCCCGTTGTTGCGCCCCTGCTCACTCGTATACACATCTTAAACGTTTGCGTACCTAGGCATCCGTAGGTATTTCATGATTATCATAATTTTCTTGCCTTTTCCATTTTTTTTTTTGCGTTGACCCATAATGTTTACTTCTTCCATGCTACTCTATCCTTCACTGCTTACTCACCTTCTGGCCATATCTTCTTTCACACGGACTGCTGCGTACTCTAAATGAAGATACAATAATAACAATGATAACTTGACTCATCTCACACACGGCCGTCTGGTCCCAAACTAAGCAAAGCCTTTACTATTGTAACCAGACTGCTGATAAATATACTTATACATATACTTCTAAATACATACATATTACAGATAAATTACAATTATACACAAAATAGGTGGAAATCGAACCCACAACCTGTGGCTCAGCATCCCTAGACCAACAGGCGAGTCATAAGATATGGCCATATTTTGCTCATCTCTCCGCATCACGATGTCCTTACCACGATAGTCTATTTCTAAATATATTTGTTACGTGGGAGAGCCATGCTTCGGCAACGTATAGGCCGGCTGACTCCGCTCGATACCACGGCCACACAGAAAACTGGCAGTGAAACAATGATTGCATTGCTTTTCGCCGCGTGAGTGGGTTACCGGAGGCCCTAACCCGTCCCTCTCCCCTATTCCCGTCCTTCCCCTCTAATCTCCCTCTCTCGTCTTCCCGCTCTTCTCCCCTCTCCCCGTCTTGCCCTATTCCCACCTTAAAAGGCGGCAACGCACTTGTGACTCTTGAGTTACAGGTGCCCATGGGCCGCGGTAGTTATTTACCATCAGGTGACCCGTCTGCTCGTTTGCCCCCTATACCATAAAAAAAGAAAATCATATTATTGACTATATGTTATTTAATGAAGATAACGCTTTCGACACTCTTGTACAGGTCCCATTCTGCTGAGCCCCATACCCCACCTGATGCAATACATAACCCCGTGAAACTTGAACCCAGCTATGGTGATTGAAAGTAAGTATCCACGTTTCGGTTTTAAATAGACATTATCGGGTTTAACATGTCCCTCTGTCTACATAAATACGTATTTACATACATTAACGCACTCTTCTCTCCCGGGTTCACTACCCAGTGGCAACATTTAATATCTCACAAACTGCCTCCTGTCATTAAACTATTTATTTCAGCCCGCGAGTTTCAGGTAAAAAGCGAAACACAGGTATAGCAACACTAAATTTCTACTCTACTGATATGGGAAGTGTATTTTCTGTTTATCGTCAAAAAATACATACCTCTTTTATTCGTTTTTCTTAAATGTTTTTTTTTTTGCAGTATAGAGGCGTGTCCATTACTACACAGAAACGAAGAAGCGCGGTGTATCTACCGGAACCGTATGAACACAGAAAGCATCTTGTAAAATAAATTATGTTGAATAAAATAAGTGAATAAGTTGTGTACTTGTTTTAATCTGTACTAGCGGACCCCACAGGCCTCTTGTCCAAATTACAATAAATAAAAAACTACATAATATTATATCCATCTTCGAATCGATTGTCAAATCTACGAACTACTCTAATGTGTCGATGTTTTCGTCAACTGATAGTATCGATATTTATCTACTATTCTAACGACATTATCGCAGTCAAACCAAACGGTAGTTGGCTATCAAGTCAAATCAGTTATTCATAGGTAAATATGGAAACCTGGGGTGGAAACGGTACGTTGTATAGAAATTTGTATGAAATAACAGTTTTGACGTTATACTTGACTATAGTCAAATAATTATATTTTGATGTTTGGTATTCGTGAGCACATAGTCGTTTATAAGCTTACGGGCTCTTCGGTCCTCAGAGTCCAGGACTTCTAGTTGATACTTAGCAGATGCATCCCAAAAGTGACTGCAATACTCCATTCAAGATCGAGCTTGGGCTGTATAAAGATTGAGCAGCTGTTCAGAGCTGAAGTACCGCCAGACCTTCGAAATGACTCCCTATTTCTTGAAAGCTGTCTTAGCCATGGACTCAATTTGTTGACCGAGGTTGAGTTTGGACGTGACGGTGATGCCTAGAAGCCCTAGATGGTCATCAATCGGGACACCCTGAAAAGTGGGTGAAGTTCGAAAGTTCTCTTTTTGGCAGAGAAGGGGCACGCCTGTGTTTGGAAGGGTTTACATTTAAAAGATTGGCGTCACTCCATTCGGACACCCGCTGCAATGTCAAATTAACCCGATCAATCATGGACTCCATGAAAGACTGGATAACTCGTGTTCTTGCCCGCGTATTGGACATATATCTCTCTACAAGTGTACTGTCATCGGCGTTGCTGTACCTTTTGTGTTCTCCTGCATTTTCAAAGTAACATTTGACTACGTAGACGTTTGTAAAATGTGAAAACGTATCAAATGATATAATGTAGTAATGTTTTATGTCTTTATTTCTCACTTCAGTAAAAATATGTTATACTTTATTTTTGCTGCCTTGTTTTAGGACACGTAGGAGTTAAATAATTCCGAATTAATTAACTCCTCCTCAAATATACTCTATGAGCATTTGGATAAAAGCAAGTAGGTATACGATTTATTGGCTCTGGCATGCTATGGCAACTTGGAACATAAAAGAATTGCACTTTTTTATCGAGTCCATTGCCATCCCAAGGATAGATACCAGAACTAAAATTACTGTGTTACAATATTTAAATTTATGATTTGTATGAGATGAAATTTATTACCCTCAAATGTATTACGATTTAAAATTCGCATTTTTCAAATTAAAATTTTATTTACAATAAAAAAATATTGCATATTAAATATCTAAAACCACTTTTCTTTCTATACAAACAACAATTTGTTCACCAACACACAATAATATTAATTAAAAATACAATCGTAACAATCAACATTTTTTTTTAAATATTGGGAACTTATTAATATTAGGATGGCAACACTTCACTTGTATTTCAAATGGCTGCGTATGAGTACCGATTGCCGGTTTCTTGTGCTTCTCTTTTTGCAATAAAAGTTTTGGTTTGAATATAAAAATTGTAGATTAGTCATAAACATACATTAATTAGCTAAAGTATAAAATTCTCATGTTAGAACCAATAAAACAAGAAACAGGTAACAACAAAACACATACATACACCGTATAAGTAGGTACCTATATATTGTTCAATTGTATATATATATATATATACCTATAGATATGTATATTATATTAGTTTTCGGTATCTGACCACTAGGCCGAGTTTTGTGTTGTTAATAAAAAGAAGCAGAGCTGCCTGTCCTGGATATATTACAACTATTTACAACCATAGGCACATAAGAATAGAACATGGAAGGGGGCGTGATATGCGATAGATGAATAAAAAGAGAATACTGCATTAAGTGCGTGCATTAACGAACGTTGACAACAAGGATGTACATAAATATATAAACATACTCTATGGTAGTCCCATTACCTACTACAACTGTCTATTTTTATGTATCTCTGATTACAAAACTACTTCTCTCACGTTAATTTGTATTCCGTTGGACTACCATAAACGAGTCGGACCGGTCGGCGCACAAAGCAGATACAAAGAGGAGAGGCAAACACAGATAAGATATTAGTGCATAGCAGCATAGGCAACAGTGCACTGTGGTTATAACTAAGTCCCGACGTCATTACAGTGGGCGTGGCTTATAGTTAGTACACTGTCAGCGTTCGTCTTGTACACTTGGATCGAAAAATCGCAAATCAGTATATTTTCGTGGTATAAAGAAGAAGAAGAATCTTATAAAGATGAAGTGTTGTATTTTATCATGTAAAAACTACTCGGATAGACGCTCGGATGCCATGTATGGCATCTCTTTTCATTTGTAAGTTATTTTATATTTAATTTAGTAAAATAGTTCTAGAAAAATCGCGGAGTGCTTTTTTAAATATAATTAAATTTATTCGTCACTAGATGGCAGAACTTTGTGTAATGGGAACTAAAAAACAAAGGTACGTAGAGCTGAATATTAGTAAAATAAATCATACGAAGATACTGAAATGTGTTCTACACCTAGTCCTAAAGAATTTTTAGCCGTCAAAGTATTATTTAGATATTTTTTGTATTCATTTTTCGAACAGGCTGTCATCTATCTTCAAATAGAAGAACACACATAAACAGAACAAAAAGACAGGGCCGTAATTAGAACCCAATTATTTTACCAAGCAAATATTAAAATAAAGGAATTGATGATTTGTAAGGTCTTTTAAGCTCATTTAGATTATTTCGTTTATATAATGTTCTAGATTTCCATCCGAAGATTGCCTTAAACAGCAATGGATCACAAAAATTAATAGACAAGGCTGGACTCCGACAAAACATACAAAGATTTGTTCTTGCCATTTTAATCATGAAGACTTCATCGTTACAAAAAAAGGCCTTAAAAAATTAAAGAAAGGAATTTTACCTACTTTGAATCTGGATATGTCGGTGCGTTCACTTTGTATTTTATTAATTTTTTTTTTTTTTATAATGGGTTAATTTTACATTGTTCTTTTTTTTCCGTTTTCTAAAAATGAAATCTTGCTAGATCGATTTATCGCCCCCGAAACTCCCTTCATACTAAATTTCTTGAAAATCGTTGGAGCCGTTTCTGAGATTTAAAGGTATTAGAAATTACAGCTCAAAAAAAAAATCGAATGATTTGAATGAATGAAAGAAAAAGAGATTTGAATGATAATAAAGACATTTAATTTTATTTTAAAACAATTCGAACAACTTTACGATATCGATAATCGAAGAATTATGTATGTTAGACACGGTTAAAAGTGAATAGCTGTGAATATCAGGAACAACATTGGTTTTTGACCGAAATCGTGTTTATTCACTTTATACATTAGTTGCTTTTTCTCAAATTAACGTTCATTAGGGATTCAGATGCCTAATTTGATTAGTTAGATTCATTATAATAATTTGTTTACTATTTGTTTTCCCTCAAAAATATTAAATATTAATGTTAGTGAAAATCCTAACACTCCTTTTTTCCGTATTGGGATAAAAATAAAACAATAAGATAAAATGTACATGTATATATACAGATAAGATAAGAATAAATAAGTGAACAATTTGGATCGCCATTGGTGATTTACCACATTTTTTTTTATTCTCATACCAGCAATGTCCAGTGCTCATGTGTTAAGCTAGATCGTAAATTCGTAATCTTCTCAAATTTTATCCAAATCCGTCTATCTGTGGGATAAGGTCAAAGCTAGGAGAAAGAAAGAACTCGCAAAATTTTCGCTTTGTATCAAGATGGTTTACAAAATGAATCTTGAAAAAAGTACTACCTGGTATGTAAATTCTGAATACTTCCCCTTACATCCTACACCTAGTGTGAGATAGCTAAACTACATGGCTACATCGACATCGAACGATGCGAGTAGTTTTACTATTGTTTGGTAGATGGAAACAAGTGAAGTGGGCGGAGCTAAACAACTGAAAGGAACTGTCAGCATCAACTGACGGTTCGCTGAAGTGTGAAGTTAGTGTATTGTCTATGGTGAAGTTCGTTTACATTTGCAGAGCTTCGCAACAGATATACAATAATATTTATTATCAACACGTTTTTATTGTGTTCTTGCGTTGTATAATTCTGTAACATGCCATCGTGTGTTGTCAAATGGTGTAGAAGCCATACGGATATGAAGAATTCTGGAATTACATTTCATGTGTTAGTAAACAAACACTTTGTCAACCTGCAAACAAAATCTACGACTTTGCAGCGTCATACAATATGAATTTCAACAAATTAACTTAATGAAACCGGACTATAAGCAGTAAATTTAATATCACAGATTTCCAAAGAATGAAATAATCCGTCTAAAATGGGTGACTGCGGTCCGCTTAGAAAGGAACGAATCCGATTGGACTCCTAGTGAATGCAGTAAGATATGCAGCATACATTTTAGAGATGATGATATAAGCATATGTAATAATGGTAAACTTAAACGATTACGAAAAACTGTGGTGCCTATTTGTACGGTCAGTTTGTGTTTCAACGTTTCTGCGTATTCCATAAATTATTTAGTTATGATTTACTAGCTGTTGCCCGCGACTTCGTTCGCGTGCGTACATCTTTCCGGGATAAAAAGAAGCCTATGTTCTTCCCCAGGATATACTCTATCTCCTTGCCAAATTTCATTACAATCCATTCAGCTGTATAGTCAAGAAAAGGTAACAAACAGAGTTACCTTTGCATTTATAATATTAGTATAGATATAACCACTCAGAAGTCCCGTGCGGGAAACTATATATGTCTCCAACGTCCACTATTTTACTGCCTTGAGCCGCGCGGAACTGTGCCCGCTGCTTGGTAACAAAAACCTTTGTAACAACTAAAATAATATAGTTACAGCGAAGATAAAAATACTGGAAAATAGCTAGATGTTCATAGATGGAAGTTATCTATATCTAAATTCAATAGTGATAATCTATAATACTTATAATAAGGGTTGATATGAATTCCCCAGTAAAAATTTAAAAAACATTCTATAAATTTGTTTTGTAAGCATAAAATATAATATATTTTACCAAAAAAACACTTAAAAACCAAACTAGATTCATTTCCCTTTAAAATGATGCTAAAATGTTGATATATAATTATATTTAAGTAGCTAAAGAAATCAAATCAAATTTTACATAGGTACCTATTTAAATAAACCTCTGGGTGAGGCAGGTAGGAGAAGTTAAAAAAAAATGTGATTAACTGAACAATAAAAGAAGCTCCTTTATTATAAATAGTCTTTATTTTTTCTGATTTTGTAGATGGTGGCTTCAATTCATGAAAATACAGATTCCTCTTGTAATATATCTGAACCATCCACCACTGCAAAGGAAAAAAACATAAATGAACAGGTATTGTACAAGACCTATATTATTTTATGGTTTATGGTAGTGAAATTTATCTACATTTAATAATCTGTTTGTACTTTGCAGAAAGAGAATTCCACTTGTTCAACGAAAACAAGAGGTGATGGTCATCTCAGTTATACAGACATAAATGTACCAGGCCGTACCAATACTGTAAAAAAAAAGTGCAATGCGGTGAGTTAGCTCGTGATTAATATGTTTGTAACTATATATAAATTTGGTGTCACATTGTTTGTTTGCGATGAACTCCTAAATTAAATAAATCTAACTTAATTAAAGTTTGCACACTTTGTACAGTTTGGTCCAACTTGAGAGATGGGACACAATATTTTTTATTATAAATTACTTAGCCACAGCAATGTGTGGCTGGTTAGCTAGTAGTATATAAAATGTATCTTTAGTTACTTCAAGTAATTAGTATTTCGTTTTAAAAATAAAAATATTATAACTATAATCTTGATCATTAATAGCACTTTTTACTTGTCCAGGCCCGACTGATCATCGCCAATGTGTACCGATATCTGCAAACTGAGTACGAAAACTTTAAGAGCTCCATCGGCAACAGTTGTGACGTAAGTCCCCTGGCTAACATCCTCAAGCGTACTGCAGAAGCGACTGGTGTCAGCGAGCAGACCATTACCAGGATCCTGGAGGAGAGAAAGCGCTCAAAGGATCCCGAACAGGAAACTGTTAAATATAAACGTTGCAAAACAAGTTGTCCCTTTGAAGATGATCCTGTGAGGTAGGTTAGAAACCTTAGACGTTTTTTGTTGTACATTTTCTGCAGTCCAGTTTTAAATAATTCATAGGGAACATACTCCTAGAGTGGAGACTGCATAGAGGAAGGTAGGATACCTCCCAGCCAGATGAAACAATGACTTGAGGAAAGTAGCGGGGATGGACTGGCTGCGGAAGGCGGAGGACCGGATGTTGTGGCGCGGCGACTATGATTGATTGATTTCCTTGATGTTGTCAGGATTACCATAAAGGATTCTTGGATGATTTTTGCCTGCGGTTTCGCTTGAGTAAAAAGTTTTTTTTTTTTTCTCCTAGAACAGTTTTTTTTTAAGTGAAAAATCACTGTACTCGCGTGACCGTCAGATGATGATCGGTTAAGTAGCTTAGGCATAAAAACTTAACAAATCACAAACTCATATTTGCATTTTTATAATATCAGTAAGGATTAGGATGATTTCCTCTGACATATAATTAACTATATTATCAACTGAATGGTCAACTTAAAAATTTACATTGATTGTTCTTTTAAAGTATTGTAAACTGGTAACCCAAAAGAGGTTTTAAACCTTTTTTTTAATGGTGTTAAAGACATGTTTTTCCATAAACTTAATATACTAACATACTAAGTTTATGTGTTTTTCTCTGTACAGTCCTATTGAAGAAGAGGCAACTTGTGAAAGCATAATCGACATTCACCATACAGATAATGGGTAAGTGTTTTAACTGTCATCTATACAGTCAAGTTGGGTAACTTTGAACACTTTTCGCAGATTATTAAGTATACTGAAAAATTTATGTATTGGTTGCACTACTTTATACAGTGTGGTAGGTGTTCTTTCATATCCAAAATTTTAATTATCTAACCAATATGATGTATTAATACAGAAAAGGTTGAGAAATTGGTGTTTTAGTGGCCATTCAAAGTTACAACGACTTTTGGGTAACTTTGAATTGAGTTATCTGGGACAGTGAAAATCCTCTATAATTCACTAATTATTTTATTTGGGTAACATTATACTGTTATTTAGAATAAAATATATGTAGAGGTGTCAAAATAAAGTAAGTGTCAAAGACATCAAATTACCATTCACTGGGGATGCCACCCTCCAAATACGTACCTTTTCTATATTTAATTCCGATTTCTGCCATACACACTTTTTTTGTTGATAACCGCGAACAGAAATGGCGCTAAAGTTTTGAAAACTTATTGACAACTGTCAATTTTATGACACATTTGACACTTTGAACATCTCAACGTTCCGTTTCAGGTAATTATTCAAGTAATTATACAAAAAGCGTTTGAAAAAAACGATATAAACAGGTTTTATTCAAAGTAATACGGAAATTCAAAGTTACCCAACTTGACTGTATGTTTAATACTTAAAAATAATGTACCGATTTTTAAGCATACTTCGCGCCCGGAGTATTGTGAAATTGGAAATACCTACATTTTTTAAACAATATGTGTTTAAAATTTTTAAAATCATGTCAAATCGGATAAAACACTAAACATCGCATTTTCAATAAGACAATTCAATAATTCAAAAACAGGTATTTAACTGCTGTAAATAACAATCAAAAGTATAGAGGCAAGTAAGCATAATTGTGTAATTATGCTAATTAGCTAATTATGTCGTATGATATTGAATGTAAAATATAATTAAAATGGCTTTCCTGTAAAACTACAAAAAGTGCAGTCATGCCTTGTCTTACCGAAGGTGCGGTATGTCCAGTAGTTATAATCCTACTAATATTATAAACGTGAAAATTTGTGAGGATGTATGGATGTTACTATTTCACACAAAAACTACTGAACCGATTGCGATGAAACTTGGTATGTAGATAGCTGTACACCTGGATTAACACATAGGCTACTATTTATCCCGACATTCCCACGGCCTCGGGACTTACACGCGTGAAACCGCAGGGCGCAGCTAGTACAGTAGAATTCTGTTGACTCATACTGGAAATGAAAAGCTTGGTACAAATAGGTCAATGATTTAAAAAAAAACATTTAAAATTGGACCCCCTTTACGTGAACCCACTCCTAATACAAGCATTTCGCTTAGCTGGAGGGGTTAACAAGAATACTAGTAATGTGTGACCCACGTTACTAATATTCTTATATGATTCACTACTACTTATAAACGACCTGAGCTATGATCAATAATGCCTTGATCTAAAAACTTGATATATTTACTTGCTGACTTAAAGTTAAGGGTTTTTCTACCCTCAAACTTCGATGATGCAGACCTGAAAGAACAAACTTATGTATGTCATAATAGCAGCGCCTCGCGGTTTCACCCGCGTAAGTCCCGATCCCGTGGGAATGTCGGGATAAAAAGTAGCCTATGCGATAATCCAGGTCTCCAGCTACATACCAAGTTTCATCGCAATCGGTCTAGTAGTTTTTGTGTGAAAACATTACAAACATACATACAAATGTTTCCTCTTTATAATATTAGTTTAGATTATGTTGATGAATAGTAAAACATGGAATACTAACTAAATTTATATACGTTTAATTTATATTACTTTTAGCCAGAGAGTGCCAGAGAAATCCGAAATAGAAACGTTGAAGGTAGAAATTGACGAAGATGAGGACCAAAGTGATGCTGTGAAGGAAAGAATGATGATGGATTTTGATCCTGCATTATGCCAGTAAGTAATCATTTCTCAATGTCTAGACTAGGGATTGCAATCCAGCACAAACTCCAATCCGACCGGAATGAATCTGGCATATCATAACATTATTTGGTTGGTAACAATGTGAGTGTATAAAAGTGGTTTAAGGAATTATCATACATTTTATTTGAAATATCGTTTAGAGAGACAATCAACTTTTTCTTCCTTGTAACCAACAATTTAAATCTAGTAGCTATATATTTATATTAAATATAATAGTATATCTATCTATTACCTTTAAATGAGCAACTCTTTGAATCTAGGAATTGGCTCCAACGATTTTGATGAAATTTTGTGTACAGATAGTTTTGCATTTAAGTTCTAAATTACATTTTTACAGGAAATACAACCATGCAAGTTGTATTTCCCGTAAAAATGCAATTTTACAAAAAAATACGATTTTACAAAAAGCATCCGAGCAAAGCTCGCTCTCCCAGGTACTTACATTTAAAAATACATAATGGAATCGGTTCAGCCGTTCGCAAGTAATTCGATGATTTGCAGAAAATGGCGCTTAATTATTTTATCGGTTTAATTTGCATTTAATGTAATAAAAAGAGTGGCCGTGAGTTTGTTTGGCCGATTTTTTCTCACAAGACTCAACCATTTTGAAACGAAACAGGCAGATGATAGATATTATGTTATCTTTTTTTTTATAATTTTACATTTGACAAAGCAATTTATTGTTGCGGTGACTCTGTGTCTTGATCAAAAGTTTTTTTCTAGATTGTAAATTTTAAACATTATTTTAAAATTGACGATTTCGAATAATTGAGGATCAATTTTATGAAATAAAAATATTAAATTTGAATTTGATAAGGTGCATTATACACTTCACCATATTTCAACAGCATGCAAACATATAACTACACCTATTACCTACTTACATTTGTCAATGGATAATCCCGCGCAGCAGTAAGAATTACCTAGCTAAAAGAAAATGTATATTTATATATTCCATAAACCTTCAGGTCCACCTCCTCAGTTAACCTCATGCTGTCTGGAACTCACGCTAAAGTAAAATGGGAACCAGTCGACGTCGACTACCAACAGTGAGTATATTGTCTGAACAATTTTATATAATGATCCGGTATGAACCCGTATTTATCGTGGGAGAGCCATGCTTCGGCACGTATGGAGTGTTACCGGAGGCCCTAACCCTTCCTCCCTCCCTCCTTTCCTCCACCCGTCCACCCTTCCCCTACTCCTTGTGACTCGTGAGTTACCGGTGCTCATTGGCGGCGTTAGTCATTTACCATCAGGTGACCCGTCTGCTCGTTTGCCCCCTATACCTTAAAAAACAAAAAAAAAATAAAACAGCATAATTGACAACGCGCTTTAAAGCCACACGACACAATTTGACTAGATTTCCAATCAAATTGTTCTGGGACCGCCTGATTCAAATTAAATCCGGTGAAATCGGTGCGTGTGGACCCTAATTGGCCAATTTCGTCATTTTAGTCTGAACGGATTTGTGCCCTAGGTTTTTTTGTGCCTATACTTTACGAGTCCCACTTGCCGAGAAGTCGGAGCTCTCTAACCTAAGCCATTTTAAAATTACACTGGATTGTAGCTCTCTATCTTCTACGAGTGATAGTAGATTTTTTTTTAATTCAGGCGCAATGTAGTGTATTTCGGTATTAAATGATGGCGTGGAGAACGACGTGCGTACGGCGGGGATGATAGCGAAGTAGTGTGCGCCCAGAGGCAGGTTCGCCCCGCAGCCACCACGATGACACCCTGTCACGAGTTGTCGATAGGCATAGGATGAGGTGACGTCATCATTATGTGATTGATTGTCTGTTGTCATCATTGTGTTCAATTTGTGGTATAACATTGGAATTTACTTTCAGACGATTCACACACCGCGATGGTATGGAGTACAGAACAAGTGGAGATCCTCTCGCTTTTCCCTCTTGCGGGTGAGTTATATAGAAGAAATATTATACAAACAAATATCATAAATGGGAATATGAGTTTATTTGTTATTCAGTTTTTTTCTATCTCATAGGAGGCAAACGAGCAGACGGATAAGTGTTTTACATATGTGTGTGTTAGGCATGTTTTTGTGTGACATCTTTTGTTGTATATTGTTACGAGCTGAGGTTCGGGATTAGATAATTATACCAGATTGTTACCGAAATAGACACAATTTATTTTAATAGATCACAAAATACACAGGGAAACTAGCAACAACACAATTATAATAATTTATTATCACTAAACTTCTTAATTCACTTACACTTTAGTCGCTGTTAATTCACTTGACACTCACTTGAAACTAAACTCACTTGACACTCACTCGAAAACTAACTCACTACTCCGCAATGCCACGCTGTATATAGTAAAACGGTATTTCTAGAAACATTGCGACACCTCTGGTTAATTCTACAATACAATAGAACAGTAATACATACTAGGACAACTTCCATTAATGGATAACTACTTAGTTCCGTGTTGTCTCATCAGATGGCGTGTATCTTTATTTTGTAGCTCTCTACACCTTCCCACAGTCGCCAATAGATGGCGGGTTATTCGTAACAATATGTATACCTGTCAGTTACCTGTATCAGGTTTGTTTACTACCCTCGCTAAATCATTACAGTTCTGTCAACCCAAAGGTTGCCTGGTAGATATTGACTGCTAGAGTGCCTTAGGCATTAAGTCAACCAATGTACCAACAACAACAAAATGCATAGTTTAAAATAAAATATTGCTTGTGGTAATAAAGGCCGCGGCCGCCATGATTATGTTTCATAATATCTGTTTTTTAACCAAAAAGGAGAGGTATTAAAAGTTTAACTTGTGTTGTATCTGTGTGTCTGTCTGTAGCATCATAGCTCCTTAACGGATGGACCGATTTTAAATTAGTTGTTTGTTTGTTTGAAAGGTGACTCGATTAAGAGTGTTGTTAGAAATCATGTAAACCATCAGTCGAAGATGATCAGTTCTTTTTTATTTGTTTGTGTTTGTGTTTGGGATTTTTGAAGAAGGGTTGTTTTTAATTTATAATTGTATACATATTACCTAACTGTATTTGGTGTATAATAAAGAGTACTTACTTTATGGATTGTGCGTTTGTGTAAATGAGTGCATTTATGTGTATTGTACATCTGTGTGTGTGTGTGTGTTCGTGTGCTTATTTGTGTGTACTCTTATATCGCATAGGTGCTTGTAAGTGTGTACGATTGCGTGGATGTGTATGAGTCTTATTTAAGATGAGTATACGGTATTTGTTAAAGTAACTTCATTTAACACTTTTTTTTATTCAGATCTGGCGTCGCTATGCCGGCCACACCAGACCCTACACTAAACCCCATGAAGACTGGACCCTGCAATGAAGATCAAGAGTGAGTCACATAGTAAATATAATAAATTATAATTATTTATTAGTAGAGTACGTGTACATGGGCGCACTGACGTGGGAGGGGGAAGGGTATCGGAGGGCAGCTGCCCCCCCATGCCGTTAACAAACTGACGTAGTACTAAGGTAATTTTGAGTCTAAATTTATTCCCCCCACTGGAATGACAAAAACAAATTTTGCCCCATACCCCTGGTCTAAAAATTGGGCACGCCCATGTACGTATCTATGTGTGGAAAAGATTTTAATTCTAATTATACTGCTGTTTTAGGCGTATTTTTAACCTGTCCTGCTGCACCTAGAACTTAATTATAAGTAATTAATACAATTTCAATAATACGAGCGACTTGTTCCTGATCGCTGCTTTTCTGTTCGTTGATATCTAAATACATTATCACCGCATTACACATGATGTTACAAATCACTGAATTTATTTCGTTCATATTTAGTCAATTGACTGAGAATACCGTAGCATATTTGTGGTCTGTCTGTGTATATGTGTAACATATTGTATATGTGGTAGAAATTAATGTGATTACATTCGCGCCATTCTGTGTACAGAATGTGACATATTTTTATTTATTATCTGTAGGTATATAATATAGTAATATTACTTAATATATTTACAGTATGGATCAGAATCCAGTACAATGCAACATGTTCGACCATCGCGATGCAAACGTGGTCACGGAAATGTCAGCACACGGAACTTGACTTGTTATATGTTTTATATAATGTTATGTTGAGTTAAATAAAAAATAATAACTGAAGTGTTTTTTTGTAATTCTTAGATATTAAAAAGATATATGTTCAGACTTAACATTTTGGTATGTATTCGAGAATTCAGAGGTATGTTATAGGTGTTACAGATACCGGCACGAGTCGTGAGCACAAGTTTTCAAGAATAACCTAGGGTACAGTACAGTAGTAAAGTATATGGTAGCCAAATGATACGTGCGAACCCAATAGACGTTTTACCTGACTGAAGAACCAATCATGTGCAGCATCAGCGTGGTCAACTAATAAGCCGCACGGCTACTAAGCCAGTTGTCATTAATGAAATCATTTAATAATTAAGTTTACAGATACCAGTCAAAACTAATTTAGACTGGTATGTCCCCAACCCGATTTTTGTAAAATTAATTTAATCTTTAGTGGTATAATTGATGAAATGTACCACAAGTACACTGCAGAGTGCTATTTGAATAAAGTTTCTTAGTATCTTAATATTTAAATAAGAAAAAATTGGACGCTTTGGTAATAACATTACTTTAAATAATGTCAATTTCGTCAACCGATTCTTTACGGTACACAACATATTCCATCTATTAACATCACTCGTGTTTGGCTGCGGCAGTCAGTATCGTCCTGACATACAGAGTGTCCCTGCGCACGGTTTGATTTAGTGGAAACATTCGATCGAAGGTATGATCTGGCCTCACTGGCGTACCAATAAGGTAGCAGAGTGGGAAAAATACCACGGGGCCTTGGCTCGAGGGGGGCCCGGGCACTCTTTACAAACAGTTTCAAAATGTGTTTTGGTATTTTTACGATGAAATTCTGGACTGTGCTTGTTTTTGTGATGTCTTCTTGAAACGTTTAACCCTGCTTATCCCTTGGACTCGTGCTATGCGTCATATACCAACAACTCTGCTACTCTTTACTAGACTTTGTTTACGTGTTTTTCATAGTTTTGTTTTTCATGATTTTGATTCATAGTTGGTGCACTAACGTTAACGGACTACTTAAGGGTAAATTAAGCTGTGATTTCTCAAATGATCCAACAAAAATGCAAATATTTTAAGATCATAAAAGAAAAAGATTACCTATATAAAATTACATTCACCGTTTTGAGTTTTATTTCATTTCTATCGAACCTTTTTCTTTAGTGAAGTGGGCTAAGTTTTGCAGTATTTTTATTTTTATACTTGTTCAGAGGATAATGGCATTGCAAAACTTAGCTCATTTGAAAATAAACATTGAAATAATTTTGAAATACTGTGAAGAGCCATCTACCGGCGCTTAGTTCAAATGAAATGAACTCCATCTGTCTGTTTTAGTACATAGTTTTTCAAAACTGATTCAGAGTGGCGTATCTATCTCTAGTTATTATTGTATAATCTATGGTCTGGCGTTTTGTCACATATGTGGCCAGGGTTGCCGATTTAGCTCTTTTAGAGCTAAATTAAGCTCTATTTAGCTCTATTTATTTTTCGAAAAAACTTATTTGGCTCCAAAGCTCTTTTTTTTATAGAATTTTGGCTCCATTCCATACCATGAAAAAAAAATCGTAATGATTTGCCTCACTAATTTTGACGTGTTTACCCGAATCTTTTAAGCGCAACGTCGCTATTACTATCTAGTCTATTGTCTATGAATAATATGAATGAATGTTGCGAACTGCGGGGAGTTCCCTGGAATCTTATCGTAATCTACGAGAATAATCGCAACAGAATTACGTTTCTTTCGTTCTCTGATTTTATTCATTAGTGTATTCCGGATACACTCCGGATCGAGTGTGTTTTGTGTTGATTTTTAACCGACTTCCAAAGAGAAGGAGGAGGATCTCAATTTGTCGGAATCTTTTTTTTTATGCAAGTTCAAAGATTACTCTAAGACACCTGAACCAATTTTGAAAATTATTTATTTGTTTCAAAGGGTATACTTTCCAGGTGGTCCCATTTAAATTTTATATAAATCAGTAGAGTGGCTTCTTAAAAATCAACAAATATCTAAGAATTATATACATCGATGATGATTTGAAACATCGCTGTCTCATTGGAGCAGTGCGTTTAGTTGGCCTACTCATATTATATTTAAACAAAATACATCTACTTTACACTAAAAAGCACATTAAAGTCGGTGTTACTTTTTTTTAAAGATAATTATTGAAGTAATACATCTTTAGGTGCGTTATGAAAAAATGATGAGAGTGAAATTTTAAGATGCGCGCTCATCAATGTAACATAACGTGGGAATGCCATGCGTCGGCACGTATGGACCGGCTCAAATCCGCTCCATACCACAGCCTCACAGAAAACCAGCAGTGAATCAACGCTTTCATTGCTTTTCGGTGCGTGAGTGAGGTCACCGGAGACCCTAACCCTTCCCTCTCCCCTATTACCATCCTTCCTCTCCCCCTCTCCTCCCCTCTAATCCCTCTCTCCAAACAACGGATACAAAGAATACCAAGATAGCAAGGGATATAGCGCCATCCATGCAGTCATCCGATGGCCACGTAACTTAAAAATGACAGTATCATTGCGATTCTGACTATCAGGTCAGGATGACGACGGGTCAAAAAATGTTGTCACAACTACGAAAAATGTTGTTACAACAGATTTGAACAATGGCAACTTACGAAATTTCAAGGGCGAATGAAGAACCAAGCACAAGTGCAATAGCATTGATACATTTAATAAATAATGTTTCTGACGATGATAATAATTATAATTATTCATATTTTGTGTGACGTTTGTCAACTTTCTTATACTCTCTAAAAATTCTTCGTTTACATACTTCTTTGTTTTAATCTTTTAAGTACCTGTTTTTATTTAGCTCTTTTTAACTAAAAATTATTAGCTCTTTTTTCAACACCTTCTAGCTCTCTTTTCAAATAATATGTTGGCAACACTGGTGGTGACTCAGACGCCACCAGTGCGCGGTGTTACGCTCAGATAAGTACTCGTGAAACTTTGTCTCGGCAAGTGCGGTTAAAAAATGGTGTTTTGCAGCATTGCCCACTGCGGCAATTCGTCTACTACATGTAATTACAGTAATCAAGGGATAACGTTCCATCGGTAAGTGTTTTCTTTTGGTTTTATTGTTGTTTTTGGTAAAATAACATTTTAAAACATAACTCTACCAATAAATAGCACTTACGAGTACGAGCAGAATTTGCCTCACATTGCCTCTTGTGTTGGATAACAAAGAGAAATGTATTACGCAATGAATAATAGTGTTTTTGTTGGTTGTTGTTTCTAGTGGTACGGTGACAGAGAATCGTCGAGAGCTAGTGATGTGCTAAACGATATTAGGGTATCTACAGTAGTACTCACAAACTACATTTTTTACACTAAAAGATAAAAATCAAACATTATTAAAAATTGTTTGCTTATGGGAATATAGTATTGTATTGGTTTAATTCGTTTATTTTAGATTCCCGCAGAATGCAGAAACGAAAGACAAGTGGATATATGCTACCGGAAAAAAAAAATGGTTCCCCACAACTTATAGTCGGGTTTGTTCTATTCATTTTACGGAGGATGACTTCAATAAAACAACAAAACGACGTACTCTGTTAAAGACTGCAGTACCTACAGTTAACATATGGAAACTGTTCAATGTGGTAAGTTCAGCTTTATATTGAATTAAACGATTTAATTTCATTGACAAAAATTTACTGCAAACAAATAGTTTAAATGTCAATTTATTACCAAAACATTGGAATATTTTCTTGGTCTTAAAATATTTGAGGACATAAATTTTCATTAATATGATCAGTATCCAACTGATACCACGTCATTAATTTGATTAAATGTGTAGTAGGGAAGTACATGGATATCCGCCTTAATTATTACGCAAAAAAATGCCATTGAAATAGTTCCAAAAAGACAGTTATTGAATAAATATCTACATTTTACAGAATATATATATATTGTATATATCGATACATTGTAATTTTGATATTTTTTTAATTTAGAGCTTTGGTATATGTAATTAGATGTTTTTTAAATATTGATATGTGAAGGACAAAAATACAAAATTTTGAATAAACATCATTAGTCCTAAGCTACATAACACTTAGGGTGAGCTATATGTATAAACCGTATGCAGATACACCATTTATCTCATTATTTGGAGGACTCAAACGGTATTATAGATACCGTGGATATTAGATTACAACTTTAGTACAAGGTTTGATACTGAGTGTTATTTTGCTGTTGCTATTATTGTAGTTCCTTTTCCTACATAAAAACTCAAGTTTCGGATCTATTTAAGTAAATTCGTGGGAAATTTCTGTTTCAATTGTAACTACCATCGATCGTGACATTTTCTATTTGGAGTCGAGGATATCTTCATCAGCATGCTTTTGAAGGTACTCGGAATACGAGGATTTTGAATATATCGATGTTTTATCAACAATATTACGAAACTATTATTATATCATATATACATACATACATATATTTTATGTTACAGTCTAAAGTCGAGCTCGCTATAGCGAACTTCTATTTAACGAAAAGGTCCTTAAAACGTAGAAATTGCTAAGGTTCGTTTGGTTTACATTGATACCCTTATATTGACCGCAATAAACATTAGTTTCATTTCACCTTCAAATACAATACTGATATATAGTCGAAAATATTTCGTAATTACAGTGGAATTCTTAGAAATGTGTTCATTTGTTTGTTGTAATGTTGTCTTATTGGGTCTCTATGGGTTGTCTTTATGTTATTTTATTCTTAGTTTCAAATATTTTTTAACTGTAAACATAGCGACTTAGCGAGTAATAGAAAGACTTTGTTTATTGACGAAAAAGTGTCATAAATTCGCGCGATAGTAAACGGAGAAACAAAGAGAGTTATTAGTAAAATTATAATGTTTTCTTTTACCCCCAGTTTAACTAAAGTAAACTCTTTATATAGCAAAAAATACCCGGTCCCTTCAATTTCGCTATATGTATAGAGTTTACGCTGTATATGAAAATTAATGAATATAAAGCTAATTTTAATATGCATATTTAGGAAAATTTTAAGATAAAGGAGGCGCGAATAGTAGGTGTTGTTAGTAGTAACATTAAATATAAAACTCGAGTTTCGTTCAAATATATATCGAAATTGATACGAATTCGATACTCTAAAAAAATATCGAACATCTATATATTAACTCAACAAATATCACCGTTATTTTAGGGAACATTGATATTACATTTGATTTGATATTATATATTGATGTTTTAGGGAAAAAATATCGATATATTGATATTGTCTGCTCAAGCCTACATTTGATACGCCATTATTCTAATGATTCCCATCTCTTTCATTTACGGCTTCTTCGCATCTTATATCCTCAGACCAATAAATACTATGCGCTTAGCGTTTATCTGATATATAAAAATTACCATACACATTAAGCCAATCAAAAATGTCAGTGATGAAAGAGTCCACAAATCAAAAGAGTGCGCTCATTTCTATTAGTATTGTTTCGCTCGTTTCGAAGATTCGAAGTGCGGACGCCGGACGATCAAAATGCCGAAGTGTTCATTTAAAAGCTGTAAAAATATATCATCAAGAAATTTAAAAAAGGATGGGATATCTTACTTTCGCTAAGTAAAGCTGTAAACAGTCCCATTTGTAGTGTTTTGATGCCTAAATACAACGCCAACGGTTTGTTTTTAATTTAATTGGAACGAAGTTCCTTATCGCGCGTTGCGAAGGGGGGCTAGAGATAGACATGTGTAGTTCCGGAGCGTAATAGTTCCTGGAACTATGTCCGCAGTCGGAACTATGTCAGTTCTATCCGACTTGCTCAACCTAATAGTTCCAGTTCCACAGTTCTTCGGAACCATCACGCGGATTGAAGGAGCGGCCGGAGCGGTATTGAATGGTGGCGTATGCCGCGAGCGTTGCACTCTGGGCCGTCATCCCCTAATTCTGTTCCGTACAAGGGTGTATTTTGAAATTGAATTGTGAAAAAAAAATGAAAGTGTATTTTTTTATGGACAGAAGGCAACGATTGAAAGCATCAAAGGTGCCTGAGCTACTTTTTATGTTAGCAATTATAAATAAAATACCTATATATCATATATTATGTATTATGATGTACAAATTTAAATATTACTTAATTATGTAATACTATCAATTATTTTTTAAAGATCGAGCCAATACATTAATTTTAAATATTTTAAGTCTAAATAAACAATATCATTGTTTACAACCATGTATGTCCGAGGAACTGTCTGAACCGAAATAAAACTGTTAACTACAATGTCCGGATAAAACTGAGGAACTAGATAGTTCCTCGGACATGTTTCCTGGAACTAGTTCCGACAAGGAAAGGAACCTTTTCAGGTTCAATCTCATGTCGGACATGGTTTGCGCATGTCTACTAGACGGAAAAAATTAAGATCAAAAGTTGTAACGACACTTTTTGCTATAGTTGTAAGCCGTGCGGCGTGCGCTTGTTTCTCTGTCTGTCTCTCTCTCTCTCTCTTTTAGAAAGCAAGCTAGTTTTGTTCGTTTCGTCTTTCTATTTCGAATTTAACCGTGTGGTCCGTGTGGTGTCGCAACGATTATTTTTGTTTAGTGTATACAGGTTTTTTGTACATAATAAATAATAAAAAATAATAACAATAATGAATCCTGACAGTGTTTCTGCACAAGTTCCGGATGTTGCTGAGTTAAGTAAGTAGAGATTTTATACAGACAATAATAAATGCTTATGTATTTTTAGCAAGTACGCCTTATAACCTCTCTTTACTATTGTGCTAACGAAGTCATACGCGTTATAATCTCTCCATTATTGTGTGTTTAGCAAGTGTACGCGTCATAACTTTAATAAATTGAAAAGCAAAATATATTTTAATATTACAATATCAATGCGTGTGTATTTAGCAAGCCGTGCGTGTTCTAACCTATACGCTGTTGTGTTTACGAAGTCGAGAGAGTATATATATATATATATATATTTATATATATATATACATATATACTCTCTCGACTTTATACACACACACACACACTGTTTACAAAGACCCGCGCATATCTATGACGTGTACGAAAGAATAGGCAGACAGAGTGCATATATAGTTTTATATATATATATATATAAAATTGTACATATACATACACACACACACATATACAATTTTTTTGCTTTTTTTATTTCAATAATAGCAAATCAACTAAAGCATCGACTACTGAGGTACAAACTATAACATCAAGGAAAAAGACAAATGCACAAAGATGTAGAGAATATCGTGAAAGAAAGAAATTACAAAATACAATGGTACAAAACATAACTGCAGAGAGATCAGATGAATGTAGTGAGACTGATCAATTACAAGCTAAAAAACCTAAAACTAATGCAGAAAGAAGAAAAAAACATTATGAAGCGCAGAAATTAAAGAAACAAAAAAGTAAAAAAATACCTAAAACTGTTAAACAAAAAAATAAAGAATATTACGATAGGAAAAAAAAAATTCAGGCTTTAACCACTTTAAATCATCATTCAGATGCGTAAGTATGATTTTTTATCTTTCTAAGGTATATTTTTTTGGAGTAAAATATGATGTCTTTTTAATCAATATTTTTTGATTGTTAAAAAAAATAAAATTTTATTACAATTCCTTCACTAATTTCTAAGGTATATTTTTTTGGAGTAAAATATGATGTCTTTTTAATCAATATTTTTTGATTGTTAAAAAAAATAAAATTTT
This sequence comes from Callimorpha dominula, assembly GCA_949752705.1. Lineage (NCBI taxonomy): Eukaryota > Metazoa > Arthropoda > Insecta > Lepidoptera > Erebidae > Callimorpha > Callimorpha dominula. The sequence continues at coordinate 7,868,308 of OX457017.1, read as the reverse complement.
ATTACAATTCCTTCACTAATTTCTAAGGTATATTTTTTTGGAGTAAAATATGATGTCTTTTTAATCAATATTTTTTGATTGTTAAAAAAAATAAAATTTTATTACAATTCCTTCACTAATTTCTAAGGTATATTTTTTTGGAGTAAAATATGATGTCTTTTTAATCAATATTTTTTGATTGTTAAAAAAAATAAAATTTTATTACAATTCCTTCACTAATTTCTAAGGTATATTTTTTTGGAGTAAAATATGATGTCTTTTTAATCAATATTTTTTGATTGTTAAAAAAAATAAAATTTTATTACAATTCCTTCACTAATTTCTAAGGTATATTTTTTTGGAGTAAAATATGATGTCTTTTTAATCAATATTTTTTGATTGTTAAAAAAAATAAAATTTTATTACAATTCCTTCACTAATTTCTAAGGTATATTTTTTTGGAGTAAAATATGATGTCTTTTTAATCAATATTTTTTGATTGTTAAAAAAAATAAAATTTTATTACAATTCCTTCACTAATTTCTAAGGTATATTTTTTTGGAGTAAAATATGATGTCTTTTTAATCAATATTTTTTGATTGTTAAAAAAAATAAAATTTTAATACAATTCCTTCACTAATTTCTAAGGTATATTTTTTTGGAGTAAAATATGATGTCTTTTTAATCAATATTTTTTGATTGTTAAAAAAAATAAAATTTTATTACAATTCCTTCACTAATTTCTAAGGTATATTTTTTTGGAGTAAAATATGATGTCTTTTTAATCAATATTTTTTGATTGTTAAAAAAAATAAAATTTTATTACAATTCCTTCACTAATTTCTAAGGTATATTTTTTTGGAGTAAAATATGATGTCTTTTTAATCAATATTTTTTGATTGTTAAAAAAAATAAAATTTTATTACAATTCCTTCACTAATTTCTAAGGTATATTTTTTTGGAGTAAAATATGATGTCTTTTTAATCAATATTTTTTGATTGTTAAAAAAAATAAAATTTTATTACAATTCCTTCACTAATTAATCGCAAGGAACTTCGTTCCATCCGGGTGTCCCTGGACACCTCTCAAGTTGCTTAATTTAATATAGGTACTCACTTTAAAGTACATTCAATGGCCGACGTATAACTCGGCACAGTTCAATTGCCATTTATTTGTTATAAGTTTATAACTTTACGTAAGGTAGGTTACGGTCGCGCTCTGCTTTAATATTTGGTCGTCTTATACCAGTGCCTCTGTTCTCTTCTTAATGGAATAGTTTTTATTTTGTAAACTTAAAATTTATTTTAATTACTTTAATTTTTTTTTTTTAGATTTCCTCGTAACCCGATACGCTGTAAACAATGGGCAGCGATAGTGGGCCGCCAGAGATGTGAACAATTTTTCAAACCTACCATTATGTGTTCGAATCATTTTTCTGAAAATGATATTTACGTAACTACAAAAGGCATGAAACGTGTTCATAAAACCGCTGTTCCCCGTGAAGAAGTAAGTACATGACTAAAGGGACACAATTAATTATCTGTTGTTACGGTACCGCCGGGAGTATCTATACAGACATTGGTTGATGATTATGGTTAAGGTGTTTGTGCACTTAGTCGTATTCGGATTGTTAAAATAATTAATTAAAAATTTATTTGTCATCCTAAATTCAAGGTGCTTTCATAGCGTCTTAGCGCAGTCGGCAGAAACATTTCTATTTTCACTTAATAATATGGTGCAAATAAATAATCGCATCATAAATAACTGTCTCACAGTAGAGTAATATTTACTTAAGACGAAGTGCACTTATATAATTGTCAAGGTAACACAGGGATGATTGGGCTACTTGTTTCTACATTTATCTACTAATTATGTACAAACAAAATTTGTCTTTTTTATTAGCCTACAAGTCAAGACTACGTTTAACTTTTCTTCGAGATATCCTCGTAAAAAATTGTAAGTGTGTAACCATAATTATTACGAGCTCATAATAAATTTTGGTTACACAAGCTTACTGACCTCAAAGATTTTGAAGGTCTGTGGTAAGCTAGTAAAGATGTTATCGCTGTTTATCAACGAGCTTGTCAAACTAGTATGTAGGTTATCAAAACAGACATCATGTGGATGAAAACATGTGAAACAATCTAATGTTTTGGGAATTAGAGAGAGACGAGAGGAGCAGCAATAAGACAGAGGAATTTAATTAGACGAAAGTACAGCGTGGAAAAAATACAAACAAGGTCCATCCACTTATATAATTAATTATTTTTTTAATATATTGCACATCAATATTTACCGGATATAGACACATCGATATTTACCCGATATAGACACACATTCACTTCAACAAACTTTGTTATTTAACCACAATACTAACCTAATTAAGGCCATTAATGAAATGTTGATCAATTTCCGTTTATATTTTATAGGAACGGAAATACTTTTTTTAAGCTAAATGCTTGACCACTTTTACAATTAGTAGAACTTGTTTCAAGGGAATGAATTCCATTTTCAATACAATTGAATTCGTTTTAGTTTCGTTATCACAATATTTTAATGTGGATTAAATATCTACATTTCTAATAAAAAGTCTTATTTATTAAAAAAGGAACAAAATAAATATATTAACTATCCGACTCCAAGGAGCCTCTGTTCAACTTCTTTCCATGGCGCATGGTCGTAAAATATTGATTCTCGGATTACTCAGATCTAAAACGTAACATATGATGCATTCATTTTACTTAAGAATAACTTTAAATACGTTGATTATGAGTTCAAATTTATTTTTATCAAATTAAAGTTTGTGCTCTTTGGCTTTTAATCGTAGTTGTTTTTGGTCTGTAGCAGACACTTTGTTTTGAATACTTGTGACATGTATTGTGATATTTCCAGGAATTGTGAATGGCTCTTTTCATTTTAATGTGTTTAGTTTGTTTTCTTTACAGATAATTTTACTGTAGGTAGGTAAGTTTGTTTGTGACAGAATTCCTCCTAATCGGTAAGACCGATTTATTGTGTGTGTTTAGTGGGTCCCTGGATGGTTTATAATCACGCTTAGACCCACTAGGTGGCACTGCCTACTGCCTACTGGTGGCAAACTGTCTACAAAAAAGTTAGAATCCCACTGGATTCTAACTTTTTTGTAGACAGTTTATCGTCAAGTTTTATAGATTCTTAAAAAAAAACCTGCAATGTAAACAACATTTATGCAATCAGCTGCTTCGACGGCGCCGAACGCTCTTCAATATAGGTATTTGAACTGGAAAACAGCGTGTTGTTACGTGGTGGCAAATAATTGAAAACAAGAAAGAACGTAAATAGGCGAAGTGTCGAACTGCGCATTCCTGAAATCACGTAAAAAATAGACGTTCTGTCCACGAAAGTGATATTCTATGTTTTTTATCTCTAAGTTGCAAGCATATTAGGTGCGTGAACGAAAGAATAGTGCAACGAAAAGGCCGCATGTAAAAGTAGCTATCGTTATACAACATTGTTTATCTAGTAATTATTCAGTAATCTGTGACATTGCCGGGCGGTAAGCAATGTTTTGAAGTCTACAAGTCAGATAAACAGATTGGTAATTTCAAAAAAGTGATATAAAAAACTTCTTAACAAAAAATATATCCCTATCTAACAAAAAAGGAATCTTCAAAATCGGTTCATAAATAACGGAGTGAGGGCTGAAGATACATATAAAAATTGGGTAACTTCTAATAATGAAAGGTTCACTACAGCTTTTTAAAATAACTGTATCATGTCTCCCATAGGAGACAAGTATCCCTCTCCTCCCATATATACATGCGGTCGATTTGAGAATCTCCCTTTTTTTCGTCGGTTAAAAAATAGAAAAGAGGTGTAGACCGTTAAGGAAAAAAAGTAAGGTTATTTTTGGATTGTATTAGCTATCTGAAAATGCAATTATACTGCTCATTATTGGTAAAGAATTTCATGTTTGTTTTGTGTACGTATAATACAATTAAAAAAAATATAATAATAAGTATGGGCGATGCGACTATTTAATTTTAATTAAAAAGTTATTATTTAATAGACATAGGTATTGTATAAATTGTATTGTCAAAGAGTGTGTATGTGAGGGGTACACTGGGGTGGCTGTTGGCCCTCAGACCAATAAAAAAGGTTAGACATAGCGATCCGCGCTTAAAACTCAAGTACCGTAATAATAAGACGATGCGACGATATGAAGCCGGCCGATGATTAGTCTGCCACGACACGTGACAGCGTGTGGTAGTGAGTAAGACGGAGTTTCACGTAAAATTTTAAAACAAACAATTGCGAATAATGCCTTCGTGTGTCGTAAAGGGTTGTAAAAACAGTTCAAGTTTTCAAAACAAGGCTGCTGGATTTACTTTTCACAAGTAAGTAATAAATAATTTGTATTTATTCAGAAAAATATTCCACAAAATGTACGGAACAAATTCTGAGCATCCGCCAGAGTTACAAAGTAAAAACTTTTGCCCAAAAAATGAGGACTTTTCATTATGTATATGTGTTACAGAATAGTTACCGATCGATCATGATTTAATTTTGTTTTATTATTGCAAATGTATCCGATCTTATAGTATAATGGGTATGGGTATATTAAAAATAAATTATATAAAACAGCTTCCTTTTTTAATATAATAGGTTCGATTCCCGGGTCGTTGTGTTTTAACTTTAACTGTGCGGAAATTTAGAGCTGTACCCGTTAGACAATAATAGACTCGCAGATGTTTAAATCCCAACGTGATAGGACGTACTCGCATGTCAAGTGGCATTTAAATATCCAGCGATGGATGTGTTTGCTTCTTTGCTTATATTATCGAGGATAAAGAGTAAAAAATATTTAGCCTAAGATATTTTGTATTTTAGATTTCCCGTTTCAATTATGTGGAAGGAAAACTGGATAAGAGCTGTGCGAGATCTCAGAAATGATGCTGATTGGCTTCCTTCAAAGTTTAGTGTTGTTTGTTCATTACATTTTCATGATGACGAAATGTACCACACAAAAGCTGGCTACCGTCGAATAAAAAAAACTGCTATTCCAAAACAGGTTTATTTGATTGTTTTATATTATATTATGGTATTAACACTTGTAACAGTAATTGTGATAAAATGCGCACCCGTTTTTATAACATTTTTATTTTTATTTACTTGTATAAATACTTAGTAATATTTTATTTCATACATACCAAAAACAAAAAACCAACAGCTCCACTTTCTATTATTTTATCACATCATATATTATATTATTCATATTGGGGAGTCACTGCATAATGCTTGCAACATTATTAACTATATACACCTCCAACATAAAAACAAGGCTAGCGCATGCATGTGGCTGTGACTCACGCATACAGAGCCGGCTCTCCGCTCGCTCTAGTCTTCACTCTTCATTATTTATTAATTCGTCGCAATTGTTTATGATGATGACGACTTCATAGTTATACTTTTTTATTGATCTGAGATTTCTGCAAAATTTTTACTTACTCTATCTATGAGTTAAAGCATTTATAACACATACTTATTATAACTTACAGTTAGTTTAGGTTATGTTTTAAATTAACATAAGCGTATTATTAAAATGACGATAACTTGTATTATGTGCAAAAAGCAACGTCAACAACGTATACTGGGAAATAATAACATACTATTCTCCCTTAAATCAAGAATACTTACACAATGTTTCCGATTAGCACTTTAATAATGACCTGATAAAAAAGAAAGCAAATACATTTGTGTTCTTATTTTAAATCAGTGGAGTCCAAATCGTAGGTAACTAGGTCAAAATATCGCAATCCGTAGTCCGTATATTTTGTTATAAATTAAAACGTATAATAACAGTACATTTAAAGAATCTGGTAGGTAGTAAAATGTTCTATTTGTTTGTGCCATATTTTGGATAACACACTAATCATTATACTAACCTGGAATGTTGTAGAACAATCTATGTTTGGAGTAGTATTTTTTTAGTTGATTTCCTAGTGATTCATTTCGTTGTGCAGAATGGGTCTCTATCTCTATTGTTGCGAAAGAAAGAATAGAAGCGATTTACATTGAGATAAGTGATTTCATAAATTAATAAACGTAAGACATATAATTATGTAGTAAATTTTATTCTCGAGGTGATCCGTGATTGACGTAAGCATGAAAACTTAATGCAACTGTGTTCGCTCAAGTGGTGGAAAAACAATAAAAAAAAAGGGAAAAACTTCCTACGTTAAATTTTTAAACACACCTTAATAACTATATTACATTTCAACCGTGATTTTATCATTAAACGAACAACTTCGGCGTTCTTATTCTGAGAAACTAAAAAACTTCAACAACTTAACTTATTGTATAATGGAGAACAGTTATTAGTATAAATCATAGCGGTCTCAATTTTCTTTATTTTGTCATAACTAATAGCTAATAGACAAAGTGAAAATTCCGAAACATGTTTTCCGAACTTCGAGCGACGACACTTTTTTCAGCTCGTCGATTAATCGGCTGCAAATGAAATAAAAAAGTTAATAGCGGCCTCAAAATTTTGATTGATGAATGGATTATACATATAGGAAAATCAACCAATTAAAACTACTGAAAATGATGTTAGTTCACAAGTAATTAGAAATTCAGATATTTTGTTTAAATAGCTAATTATAAACCTTTAAAGTAAACGTAATTACAACTGCCAAAATTATATAAAAATGCGATGAGTTAGCCGTACGAACTCCGACAGTCAGTACTGCTCGGGAGCTTGTGGAGGTAAGATCTGTGCCGAATTTTTGAGTGCCACACGAACGTGGACCGTATAGTGCGCCGACCCATTTTTAATCCTGTAAGTATTTTTTGTTATTCTCTATATTTTGAACAATTATTTTGTTATGTATAAATAAATGAGTACATTTATAATGTGAATATGTGTGTATGTTTGTAAGTATGTATGAAGACCTATTAGATACATACATAATGTATCTAATAGGTTACTTTGTAAGTATTTACTTAATTTGAGATGTTTCTTTAGATTTCTTTATTTTTTAATAATTATGACTCTTATTTGTGTCTAGCATGGGTCGAAAAGGCTCCTCGTACAGATGTATCAGAAAGAGAAGATATACATCTACATTAAGAAAAGCAAATGAAGCAAGGTACACCTGTCGTCAATAAAATTATTACATCATTATTTTATCTGTTATTTTGTAGCAAGTGAAATACTTAGTAATTGATGGGAATGTTTCAGGAAAAAGCACAATACCTTATCTTCATGCCCGGTAGAAATAGAAAACGTCGATATAGAGAACGCGGTAACAAAACTTTTCTATTCCATATTAGTATGTACACATATACTTAACATAAATTAAATAAGAATGTTAATACTGTTAATTATTTTAGATACTAACCGGTGACGTACCTTCGTCATTAATTTCTTTATGCATATAGGTATATTATTAGAAAACAATTTAAAGGAAACTTGTAAACTAAAAAGGTTTGTGTGAAATAAGCTAAAGAGATTTAATAAAAATATATATGCGGTCGAATTGAGAACCTCCTTTTTTCGTCGGTTAAAAATTATCGAATTGCTAACTTCTTTAATAACTAGGAATAATTCACATTTTTTACTGATTCAAATTGAAAATTTTGAAGAGATCATGGACAGCCCTAACGGTTTGTGGGTGTAGCTCAGTGAACCGTTAGTTTGGGCATAGGGCGCCCGTTATTTCGTCGTAGCGCCAATAAACTTGACTGTCGGATTGTTATGTAAATTAGTCAAATATTTTAGGACATGCAGATTAAAATGTATTATTTAAAGTTGGCAGTGAAAGTGTCAAAAATTCAAAACAACATATTATATCATATCTACACAAGCAAAGCTGCAGGCAGATAGCTAAGTTAGTAGCAGCAACACTACGTTGTTATTAATGATAACAATATTTTAATAAAGGAAGTAAATGGTGCCGATTCTGTTACATCAGTCTCTAAACTATAATTGACTAAATTTACTTCATATAGGATGTAAACCTTGTACACATCGAAACAAGGACTTATTTAAATTTAAACAAGTTGATAACATATGTCGCTATCGAAATAAGCAATTTATTTGTCGACTAAAGTCTGACACGCTTAATTAAACTTTAATACCACGTGGCGAGAGCCGCTATCCGTTGAATGCCATCTCTTTTGCTCTGTGTTTTTATTTTAGTAAGCGTCTGTTTTTGTTGGTGTCGATTAAAATAACGTCATCTTAGTTCGTTTTGAACAAGTTTTTACACGGCTTTTTGAATAATTGAGGACTATCGGTTGGCAATTATACGGCATTTGAATAAATGGGGACTCTGGCGGGGAAATAAAGTTGAGTATACGTTGAGAAGTTTTAGTGAAATTTAGTGGCGCTGAGAAATAGATGCCAATAGCAAATAGACCTTGTTACGAAGCAGACAAGGTTGATTTCATATGAAGAAATTAAGTCAGGTTTTAGTTTAGTGAGTGTACAATAGAATCGGCACCAATAAATAATTTAAAAGTAAAAAAGTATCACGATTGCTTGGGATTGCTTGGTCACAGTAGTAACACAGTGTCGCGAACTCGACGGCGCCCGGACGAGTCGTTGCCCTGCGTAAATACCTAATCACCTCCTGTTACCTTAGTACCTCAGTGGCGCCTGCACCTGAAGTAGCTAGATATGTTACGGGTCGCTGTAACCCTACTTGACTAATAATATGGTTCAGATTGAGGTTAGTATGTATTACAAATTTTTTTTGAAGTGCAAACTTCTTTAGGCACGTTTGTGCACTTTTGCTATGGGGTAAAAGCACTGAACTCGTTACCGTCACGCTAATAGTACATATATAGATCTACTAGAGGGCGCTATTCTAAACACCGAGTTCTGTCAGCTCCTTATTAATTAATGTCACCAACCAACCTGCTAATGTGACGTTTTAAGTTCGTCGTTTCGTTTAAGTTTTCACTTCTGTCGGTAGTCCCATGACTGCCTATTTTTTTAATATGATATATGCCTATTTTTTATTTTGTTGTTTTATCAAGTCGTTAAGCTATAATTATTTTTTTATATATATATATTTACAATTTTTATTTTATTCTGCTGTTATTTTTAACTTATTAAAGACTAGCAGCGCCCCTCGGTTTCACCCGCGTAAGTCCCTCGTTAAGTGTTCTTAAATTTTCTAATTTTCCGCGCAACTTTCTTAAATTTTTCTTTCATAAGACCCTTCTCCTTACAATAACAAACACTAGAAAAGAATTAGCGAAATCGGTCCAGCCGTTCACGCGTGATGCTGTGACCAAGGGAAATAGCGATTTATATATATATATATATATATATATATATATATATATATATATATATATATATATATATAGATACAGGGTGTATTTTAAAAAGGAATACTTACTTGAATCACTCTAAGGGCATGCCTCTAGCATGCAATTACAATAAGAATTTTTAAAAGAAAACTATCCGTTTACAAGTTATGACCGTTCCAGGTATTTTTGCCTCAGTTTTTCATAAAAGTATGTGTAAAGTTTTAAATTGAACATTTGTTTTTTATTAGTTTACTTAATTACTATGTAACTAGCGAACTAAAAGAAGAAGAACTCTATTAGTATTACTACTAATTTGCCTAAATTAATAATATTTTAGTCATAAATTATTAAAATAAGTAAAACAAATAAGTACTACCTACTGTATTAGTTTAAAACTACTCCTTTTGTCCCAAAATGTTCCAGACATACTTGTGAAACCTTTTATTCAAAATCAAAACCATTTATTTCAATTAAACCAATAATAAGTATTTTTGAATTGTCAGGAGTAGGAGTCAGTCAGACTAAGTCAGTCGTAAAGCTAGTTGCTTGTACCAATGCGTAGATCCAATGAGAAGAACAGGCAAGAAACTCCAAGGACACTATTTTTCAAAATATTTTTTACAAATTTCTGGTAACATTGCTTATAAGCGTAAATGAGATGTGAGGACAATGTAACATACTTACCTATTATTCTAAAATATAAATAGACGCGCTAATTACTACTATACATATTTAAGTAACAGCAGATCAGTATAAAAAGTAAGTCTGCGACTCCATATTATCCCATGACTGTCTCAAGTATAAACTTAGTATACTATCGCAAGAGACAAACAGTCTCCTCATTTTTGCGAGACCGAAATTGAAATGTTTCTGTGTGCGAGTCTGACTTTTAGTGTCGGAACATTGACGTGATCGATGTAAAAAATCGGCAATATTTATATCACCATGGATTGGTAGTATTTTGTATGTTTTCTTCTAAACTCATAAGTTATTGTGATTTTGTTTGTAATTTGTTAATGGCAATACAATAGAATAATGATTGAAATCATTTTCATCCTGTTTTTTACTATTTTCTAGCGTTAATTGCCAGGTTATATGTTGATTAAGTACGTAAAGTAAGCTTACGATGTGCTGTCTCTAGTGTAAGTACAGATAAAAGTCCGCCATTTGCTGCTCTTACACACCCACGCTTCAACTACTATCATTAAACATTTTATGCAAGTAAATCGGTTTCGGGGATTTCTTAATTGACCTCATTAAAACTGTGACATTTAAAACTATTTTGAATTAATAAAAAGGATTCCTACAAACGGGGATATAATGAGATGACACATAGAAAGGCAGTGTGGGTACCTATATAATAAATAAAACATCAAAACAAAATCAAAATATTTTAATGTTATGAGTACTTATGAGTTATGACAAACCTTACATGTAGTCACATCAAAATCAAATCCAAATATTTTATTTCAATAAAACAAATTATAGGTATTTTTGAATTGTCAGGAGTAGGAGTGAGTCAAAATTAGTCTCTCCAAGGACACTCGATATTCTTTTTCAACATGTTTTTTATTTTATTTTAATGGTTATATTATATATGTGAAAAATATGTAGGTAATATAATATAAAGTTGAAACATATAAACACTCCCGCTAATGAATACTCTAGTCAGTTTAAGTAATAGTAATCCTGGTTAGGCCAAACTTACGGCACCATTGCAACATAACGCTTGCATCAGCCATCATCCAAGTCAACCATATTGAAGGGAGCTGTACGATCTGACACATACACGCCACCATTAGCGGGACTTGTAGGCTAGCAAGACATACTCAGAACTGTCAGGCTATAACAATAACTTGACCCATCTCACACATTTTATAAATATAACTTAATAATATTGACTACACAGTTTTCACGTGTTCAATTCCATATTTTCAAAATGAAACATTAACATTCATGTCATATCATCAATATCAGTAATAAAAAATTATAAAAAATTCTACGTAAAGAATATATGTCATAAGAAAACTAAAACTAGTACACAAGTGAAAATTAAAAAGGAGAAACAGAATCTAAAAAGACCATTACGAACATTTTATTTTCTTCTAATAATTTTTCTCAGCATTTTTATCAGCTACTTAGACATCTAGTTTATATTTATAATAAGCTCATAGTTTACACTAACTAATAACTAGAGATGGCTGACTAGATAAGCTCGTTTACAGCCATTAAATTATTTAATCTTCACGGTTTAAGAATTTAAGAAGTGTCATGATTTTACTTTGTTCAATGAGATCATGGAAAACTCCGTGATCTATACACAAATTAAATAGGAGCGGAAAGTTGAGTAATAAAGTAATAAGTAAGCAAGTTTCGATAGAAAATAATCGGTTAAAATTATCATATAATAATATTTAATAGTATGGTATCCCATTACATTAGGACTAGGTGTTCTTTGTGTCCGTTGTTTGTATATTTGTAAATGTAAAGTGTAAGTCCCCCGCGACACAGGAGTAATACCTAATGCGGGAGTAGTCTTTTTAAAAAAAACAAAAACAAATATATGAAAGTTATCACAAAATAAGTGAAAATGGAAATTCTTAACAAGAAGAAAACAAACCAACCTTGCAGTTCAACCTCTTTTTACAAAAATGTGTACTGCAAACCATAGAATTTTCTTTGGGTTTTTCCCGTATGTTACACCACAATCTAACAGATAATACGGCACTATTATTATTTTATATATTTACCCGTTAAAATATAGAAAGATTACGACGAAAACGCCAAAATTAAAACGGGAAAATTTATGACAACAAACTATTTGAAACTAAATTCCACAAAACCGGTCTCACTGTCAAGATTATTCTGTCTCTTTCTCACACCTAGGTTTCTGTATAAGGCTTAGTGTCTCACTCTCACACTTTGTTCTTCTATTATGTAATACGTTAATATAATATGTATGCATTTAGAAATATATGATTGTTTATCAGCAGTCTGGTTACCATAGTACAGGCTCCACCTAGTTTAGGATTAGACGGCCGGGTGTGAAATGTTTCCAGCTATTATACTTAGGTTATGATACTAGCCATAGATGAACACTGTATGCGAGTGAGATGCCTACAAAAAGCTAGATGTGAAAAAGAGACAGATTAAATGGTCGATACCGGTTTGAAACAATATTTAGATGTAAATTTACAGTCTCCGCTAGTCTCTTGTCAAAATAGGATCGCGTTTTAGTTTACGTGTTATCGTCACAATTGAACGTTTAACGTGTAAATATCAAAAATAATAATGGTGTCGTGCTCTGTGGTAGATTGTAGTGTTACATATAACAACAATCCTAGCAGAGAAACATTTCACAGGTAAATACTGACAGTTCAATAGGTACAGAATATTTACACAAATTCATTTTGTATTACATTACATTTAATTTTAATAAATGTTGTAAACACGCTTTTATCGAAATATTATGTTTGTGTGTATACGTAAAATATTGTATTTTTACCTAAATGTGACGGCGTTCGGCACAGGGATTGACCAAAGGCAAAACAAAACAAATATCAATTGAAATGTATCTTAAAATTTGTATGTTGTTTAAAAAGAGTGGGAAGCTGCGTTTATTTTACAACTTCTTTGTTTTTGGTATTGCTGTTTTTTTTTTGCAAACGTTTATACAATAGTTTCATAATTATTTACGGATTTAATAACGTAACTTTCAGGTTTCCCGTGTGTGCGAATCTTAGGGAACATTGGATTCTTATTTTAAATCGAAAATGGTGGAAGCCTCTCAAAAGTTCTATGATTTGTAGTAGACATTTTAAGGACAGGTGTTTTGTTCAACGAAATCAACGTCGATTATTAAAGAAAGGTTCTATACCTACGGAATTTATCACTGTAAGTTTTATTTGTTGTTTTCTATTATTACGTCTCTCTTTCTCTCTCTCTCTCTCTCTGTGACGGGTATTCTCCTTTTTGTTATCATACTATCAAAAGAAATCTAGTCATTTGGGAGATTAACTTGCGGTCATAAGACCAACACGCAGAGGCCCTTAGAGACTTTCAATAAATACTTAATAATAAGACGATATAATAGTGATATAATATGTAATAGCAATAAGCTATAATGGTAAAACATGTATAAGTCTAGTTTTATGCACTTAATGATTTTGTGAAGTATAAAATTGCAGATAGATTTAAATTATATTATGTAAATTGACATGGTGCCATATTCTATAGTAATTGCACATTATTGACATCATTTTCCACTGTGTATTATTCTTCTTTTTATTTACTTTGTTTTAATTTCATAATTGCTTTCAAATTCAGTTGTATTGTGCCTACAAATAATGTTATTTAAGTATTGTTACATAATATATGTTTAATATTTTCATTCCTTAACCAAAGCGGAACATTTATTTCACTTTATTTTATGACATAAGACTGTTTTTGAAAATAAAGATTCATTTCATGCAAATCGTCTGTGCTTACCCCAAAGTGAGTACAGAATGTGTATTATGTATACTTAGTCAACTTGGTAGTTAGCTCTGAAAAATATTAAAAAAACATTAGCATGGAAACTAGTCTTTTAGGGGTTTATATCCGAAATCAGAAGGTCTGACATACAAATATCTTGTAATCGTAAATAAACTTTTTTTTTTCGTTTTTTACGGTTTATAATAATGGTAATATGTTGATGTTTTCAACCTGATTTCTACATTTCATTGCAAACGTGATACACTTTCGCTTCGATCTATAGTGTATTCTTGATCGAAGATTCTACTTCATTAATGATGTGTGAAGATTTTAAATACCTAATCTAAATTCCATACTAATATATACAGGTACATACCCTTTGTATTATATACCTGTCTAGATGACTATTTGGCCATATAGAACGGTGCTAGTAAAGTCTACTAGGTAGGTAATTGGTAGACTCGCATGTCCCCGAGGTCAGTGTAATTTAAATGACTTAGCGGTGACGCGACGTGCTTATGAAAAACAATTAAGCAATCATGCCAGTTTGAGCTGTTAAATTGTGTCGCAATTGTTGTTAAACCTTATAACAAGAAAAAAACTACATTTTTCTATACTTATCGTTAAGTTTTGTTTTACTTTTCATTATTTTCTAAGAATGTACAGTTCTTTATTTCAATATTTTGTATTTATGTCAGATTTTGTCGGTTTATTACAAAGTAATTTTACAAAAACTATGGTTAATCGTAAAACGATGATGCTATTCCTGTTTTAAATTATTTGAAAATATTAGCGATTGGAGACTTTTAAGAGTAGCTATATTTTTTTTTAATTACTCTGTCTAGAATACTAGACCATTGAGATATTATTACTAGGCACTGACCTCTATTGTACAAGTACGCAGAGGTCAGTGTTACTAGCAGATAGAGTAGGCACCGCCTCGCGCCTGTACTATTTGTGTGTATTCTGTGGCGCCGCCCGCGAAGAAATAGTTTGCAACGCGTACTGCGGTCCATAGACGGGCGCAACGATATCAGTCGGAGTTTACGCTCAGCAGCGCTATAACGTATTTCTGCTTTTAGTGATCGAAAAAATGCCGAGTTGTGTTTTAAAAACGTGTACAAAACATTCAAGGGCGAATAAAAAAGATAGTGGTGTGACATTTCATCGGTAAGTGAACAAACTTTTACTAAAACCAACACAAAATAATAAATGTAAATCATAATTTTGACTAGGCACCGCCGCCATTTTCTAAGCGCATCATAGATCAACTAAAAATACATAGATCTGACACCTGGCTTGTACCTTAGGACATCCAGGACCTGCGGTTTCTTTCTTATTTGATAGGCTATTATAATTTTTTAAAATATTCCTTATTTAAAAAAAGTTGTATGTTATTTATTTAATTTGATTACCTTGCGTATAACTGCACCGTTATTTTAGATTTCTTCGAATCGGTCACGAAAATAGGGAAAAATGGATCGAATTTGTTCAAAGAAATCGCAATGAAGCTACATGGCTACCAAGTAATCATTCCTACATATGTTCAGATCATTTTAAACTTGATGATATAAATATTACAAAAGGAGGGCGGTCGTATCTCAAGAAATGTGCAGTACCCTACGACAAGATGGTTTTGTCATCAGTAATACCAGTATTGACAGAATCAGTAAGTGATTCCGAATCAATTCTTAACTATCCACGTAAAATTATGTTAAAAATAAATTAATGGTTATCCAACGATACCACAGCGCGAAAACAATTTGCTGTTAAATTCCAGAAAATTCAACGTGTAAATATTTATTTGAAGAAACAAATGTAAATGTTACAAATTAATGGTCAATAATTTAAAAGATACATATCGATTTGATTCACATGTTGAACTAATGGAAACACTTTGAAATTATATTTTTGTACTTTGATATTATAATGATAAAGAAGTAATTACTTTTTAACCCAGCATCCCTCTCGATTTAATCAACCTCTTACATTAAGTCATAGGATTAATGTAATTCGAATGTAATGTAATTAATAAATACACAACAATTCGTTTAAAAGTAAACACGAAGCCGCCGAATTTCGTTTAGAACGTCAGCTCACCAAACTTCCTTTAAACATAAATTGTTTAAAGGAAAATAAACAAAATTTTATTATTAACTTTAATTTGTTTAACTTACATAAAGTTCTTAAATAAATAAGCCACGGTAAGTAAATTGCGTAGGCAGAAATCAATAGGCTTGGATATACGTGTCACGTCTATACAGTTTTCATTTCAACTATGACACTTCAACTTCACACAACAAAAGTTACTCGTGTTGTCTGCTCTTTACGCTAGTAATAATAACTCCGTGATCTAGACACGTACATAATCAAAGCAAAAGTAGATGCAAACAACTGGGATATAATAATAATTAAGTATGTAGTGAATAGTGATAATTAAACTGTACGGCAAACGCACATATTAGCTTTCGCGATTACGTTAATATAAAGATAATCACCTATATATACCTTGCATACTGAAACAATCTAATAAGTTGATGCGATGGTTGAAATCATAGACATTTAAAAATAAACTGTGATATACGGTCACAGAGATATTCTAAAACGGCGTACACACGGAACAATTTCGTGTACAATTAGGTCAAGTCAAGTCACTGACCGTCTGACTTGATCGTATCACATCAAATCGCAATTTTTTTATTATTTACCAATTTTATTGAATTGAAAACTTATTTCGGCACGTTTGTTCACTTTTGCTATGGGGAACAAGCACTGAACTCGTGATATAAAATTGGCCGATTAGCGTACACACAAACCGATCTGATGTGACGCGGTCAAGTCGGGCGGTAATGACCATCCAATGACCTTGAATTCGACGATTTTCGTACACACGAAACGATTCGATTGAAAATCTAGTCAAATTGAAAGTGAAATCGTTACGTATAACACCGTTTAGCAAACGTTGACGACCGCGCATCAACGTTAATTAGCGTACCCAAACAATGTAACAAAACGTGGGTAACAACTTTACGTTAACTGTGTTATCCAAAGAGTATACAAACACTACGGTGTTATCTGTAAATTATTTTTGAGTTTGAAAATATAAATATTGTTCAAAATGCCAAAAAAGTGTGTGATATGTAAATCTCTATCAAGTTCATTTGAGAAACGTAGTTTTCACACGTAAGTACATACTACGTTTATAAATAATACTGTTAACCTGAAAATATAACATTCTTCAAAAGTTCACAGCTCACTATTTATAAATTATTTATATTTTTTATGCAGATTTCCTAAAGATGAATTGACAAGACGCAAGTGGATTGAATCGTTAAAGTTATCAAATAAAATTATAAACTTCAAAACTGCATTCATTTGTAGTGATCATTTTGATGAAAAATCATTTTTTGATCATACTGAATTACATACAAGAAGTCGATTACATTCAGATGCAGTTCCGCAATTGATAAATACAGTAAAACCATCAACAACTGTAGTTATTGAAGGTAATTCTGAAGACTGTAATACACTACTAGATACTAATGTTAATGAAGAAACTAATAATCAGATAAATAAGACCACTTTATTAAACAGCTCTAATTTAAGAAAGAGTGATGTTTTAAAACACATAAGTTTTCAGTCAAGTTTGGATCAAAGTTTTGAAATTTCTGCCTTTAGTACTAAAGACGGAATGTGCTGCAAAAATTGTGATCATGACCTATCTAATCTTAATAGTCAAACTGAAAATAACTCTTCAAATTGCGGGAGAAGGTAAGAAACTGCCATTTTAGTTTTAGTTAAGGATCATTTTGTTTTTATTATAACTATAAAAAATCTTGATTTTGAATATAGAAAAAAATCTTCTGATGTCAAATCAATAAGAAGAGTGCGTTTTATGACAGGATATAAAACTGAATATATTTGTCGAGATGAATTTATCAATGAAGAGGCTTGGAATAAATTTCTACGATACTGTTCATATCGCAAGTCAATAACTGCAGCTGCCTATAACAGAATTGTAAGAAAAGAGAAAAAAATCAATCGTCTGAAAGGAATGATAGATACATTGGAGCAGAAATATGCATTACATGCTGAATATCTCAAGGTTATCATAACAATATTTACATAAAATTTAATTGTTAACATTAAATATTTTGTATTACTGTAATAATAAGCGGTAGCGTAATGGTTAAGGCGTCAGACTTGTGAACAAGTGGTTGCATGTTCCAAACCCACCTAGTGCATGTGAACCTACTCCTAACACAAGCATTTAGCTTTGCTGGAGGGGTTAACAGGAATACTAGTAATGTGTGACTACAGTGCTAGTATTATTTATAAAAAATTAAATGTTACAAGAAAGATAAAAAAATTTAAGATTAAATAGAACATGTAAAAGAACTGTTAGTAGTTATGAATGAACAGAACTGCTCCTTTCAAGATAGTTTGAAAACCTTTGCCCGAATTCTTCATCACTCTCCAGCTGCATATAAAATGGTTAGATTTAGTTTTGCTAAGTGTTTACCTTATATTCAAACACTTAAAAGATCAATATGCACATAAAGTTATGGACCAGGTATTTCTGAAGAAATCTATACTATAATATTAAGCTGAGAGGTTTGAATGAGCTAATATCAAACTACTTGTTTGCATTCTAATTTTTTTGTGTTGGATAGCCCTTTTACCGAGGAAGGCTATATATTATAACATCGCGCTATAACCAATAAGAGCGAAGCATCAATGAAAAATGTTGCAAAAACACCAGCTAGTTAGTTACCTGTTAAGTATATTGATCACAAGTGAAAGTGAAGTTGCTACCAAAGCTTTAGTTTTCATTTTGGTGAATATACAAATAAAAAGTTATTAGTGAATAAATTAAATGGTGTGATCTCCTCTTCTGCAAACTCTAGACCAAACATTACTCATTTCAAATGAAATGATTGGTTTTAAAAAAGATCGAACTAGATTTTGACAATAGTTCAACAGAAAGCAAGTCAATTAGTGATGACAATAGTAAAAAATCAAAACCTTTGGATATTGATATTAATATAAAACATTTCAAAAACTCTAATAATAATTATCATTCATTTGAATATGCTTATTATAAAAAGCACGGTGAATCTTGAAGAAATAATGCCGAAAAGTGCTAGTGCACTGTGATAAATGTTGTGATTTGTTAGATGTATCTGATAGTAATTTTAAATCTAAGTTAACTCTATGAAAAATCTTTGTGGTCTAACGTTTGCATCTCATTATGTATATTTTATTTGCAAATGTGTAGAAAAAATTAATTGACAACTGGATCTGATCGGAGTGATTACCACAGATCATAGAAAACCGGCGGGGAACAATGCTTGCGTTGTGTTTAGGCCCCACTTCCCCTACTCCCACTGTGTAGTCTCTTACTATCTGGTGAACCGTTTGCTCGGTTGCACCCAATCCCATAAAAAAAAAATATAAACCTTGTAAATACTCAAACGTTAAATATTCTGCTGAATTCTATTTTGGATGATAAACATTTTAGAGCCACTGATGGACTATCGACCTCAATTAATTATACTAAGACTTACCATTCAGAAACATATACATCATATATATATGTTTAAAGTATGTGGGAAAAATTATGAACAATAAAAGCCAAGGAATACCTACACAAAACAGTTCTATAAAATAGATTTAAGTTATCTTTTATGGTTATTATTTTTTATCATAGAGCAACACGGAAGGGAGTAGCCATACGCAGGCGTTCCCCTCTGTCAAAGTACAAGTCCACGCGGTCCTATGCATACAATAAAACTAGTTGCAGCCCCTCCGTTCACTAGACTAAATCTAGTAGCGTAACTGAAACGACGTCCCACAAAAATGCCGAATTGTTCAGTTTTTTGCTGCAAAAAGAGATCTGCCACGTCAAATTTACAAAAAGATGGCGTTACCTTTCATATGTAAGTAATTTTTAATCAAATTATTACTATTTACTCCTTGTTTAACTTATAATTTACAATAATAACGGTCGTGTTATTTCGGATTTGTTCACCAACACGGGCCGCTCGCCTTCATACAATATGCGGATCGGTCGAGCAACTGATCCGAGTATTGTCGCTATCATCGAGCGATAGTGTTGTTACCGGTTTGTAAATAGTTAGATATCGATAAAAATGGCAAATGCAAAGGACTCTATACAACCATGTCTCTCGTGCATAATATAATCATTTTTGAGATAATGTTTTCTGATTTAATTAATATAATTATGTATATTGTGTTGTCGCCACATCACTTATTTATTTTATTGAAAATAGGGCCAAACTATAATAGATGATAACACCGTTCACTATTTAATAAAAATAAGTTAATAGACATTATTTTGACTGGTTATACCGGTAACGCAATACTACTGATCGATTGATAAATATTAACGAATAGTGGGATTATAGTGTGATTACTAGTGAGATAGATTGACTTGAGCGCGAATAGAGGAACTAACAACTTGGCAGTTACTGTTAGTTAGATATTTTCATAGTTTATATAAGTGGTTGTGAGACTGTTACTTACAATTGTGAGCTTTATTTTTATATAGTTTAATATTGAAATAACGTCAAATTAAATATAATACAATACTTATTTAGTATTATTAATACATTATATTTAAATGACTAACTGTGAATTTCGACCATACTGTTTTTTATTTATTTATTGTAGGTTTCCTAAAGATCCGAGTTTAAGAGATATATGGAAGAACTTTTGTAATAACAGGCTTACCTGGATACCTACAAGAAATAGTGTCATTTGCTCAGATCATTTCAAGACCTCTGACTTTCAAGTGTTGGCGAACAATAGAAGGAGATTAGTCGAGGGCACCAAACCAACTCTAATACCACATTGTACTTGTTCCGTAAGTTTTATATCATGGAGAAGGCAAATGAGCCTACAGTCCACTCCATGTAATGCCTTGTGCCACCCATTAAATGTTGGTTATGTGGTATGGTTAGCCATAGTTGTTAAATAAAGCTTAGATTTTTCCACTTCAGAAAATTTTCAATTTTAAATCTAATTTTCCAGAGCCATCAATTATCATTACCAGATGACAGACTATCATCTTACGATGCCATTAGTACCACTTTCACTATTCCTGATTCGTTGACATTTCCGTGTACATCATCAACTCCTCAACATGTGAGATTATTTCTAATACTTTATTGTAGATAATAATATATTGTTTGATTAAAATAAATAGGTACATATTTATCAAATAGTAATTACTACTATTCTACTTCTGAGGTTGAGTAAGCTATATAGAAAGATGATAACAACATTATTAACATAATTTATATCTTATATTTTTTTAGGTTCAGTTAATGAAACATCTGAAAACTACGGTTCAAAGCCAACCATTAGACTTTCACCAAGAAAAAGAAAAATGCAGCAACAGCTAGATTATAAAAAAAAAATAATTAAAAGGCTCCAAGCTAAAAATCTTTTCTTAAAGAAAAAAGTGGCTGGCTTAGAAGAAATTCTTCAGAGCTTGGATGAAAAATCTTTGATAGATAAAGAAGAAAGGATGGTTCTTGAAAAAATTGGCGTTGTTCTTCAACGCCAATTTTTTCAAGAACCATCCTTTCTTCTTAAGAGAACTTATTAAGCGTCAACTAAAACAATTTAAAAGTGAGAAGCTCTCACGAGCTAAGTATTCACCAGAACTGAGATGTTTTGCTTTAACTCTCAACTTTTATTCGCCGAAAGCTTACAGGTATGTCCGTAAAACGTTTGGGACCTATTTACCTGCTCCACGTACTTTACCAAATGGTATAGTCATGTTGATGGACGGCCCGGTTTTACCAAGGAGGCATTGGCGACTTTAAAATATAAAGCCGATGCCAATCCAGATAGTAAATTTTTTTGTACTTTGGTGTTCGATGAAATGAAAATAAAGACACAATCACATGACAGTCCAAATAGTGACAGAAGATTCGGGTATGTTGATTATGGTTTTGATTTATTAACAGATAATACAGATGAAGCAACAGATATCCTAGTATTTCTATTAGTAGGCATTAATACTCCATGGAAAGTCCCAATCGGATATTTTTTAGTTAAATGCACAAGTGCTAACTTAAAAGCTCAGCATGTAACTAAAGAAGCACTAACGTGTGACGGCGCAAGAACAAATTTGGCGATGGCTACAGAACTGGGTTGCTGCTTAGTGGCAAATAAATTACAAACTACTAGCAAATAAATTACAAACTACTATATTAGATCCTACAACGGGGCAACGAGTTTACTTTTATTTAGACCCGAGTCACATGTTAAAATTAATTCGAAATAATTTTTGTGACTACAAATGTTTTTACGATGACAATGAATATAAAATTCAGTGGTCATTTGTGGAGGCATTACATAAAATCTAAGAGAAAGAACTATTTTTCATGGCAAATAAGTTGAGAGCAAATCACATTTATTACTAAACAAAAATAATGAATGTTCGCCTTGCAGCACAATTGTTTAGCGCAAGTGTTGCTGACGCACTTGTATTTTGTGAAAAAGAATTAAATTTGCCGGAGTTTAATGGATCGACTGCTACTTCAAAGTTTATTTCACTGATAAACGACGTGTTTGATATATTGGATTCACGGTCACGTCGAAATGGTTACAAGAGAGCTTTAAACTCCGAAAACTTTGAGAAAGCTTTTAGAAAAATGGACGAAGCTCAAAAGATTTTATTAAGCTTATCAGCATACGTAAAAAAACGTAATGGGAAGTGTAGTAAAATGAAATTATTAGATTCTCCACGATACACAGGTTTTTTGGGCATTTTGATCTGCATTGAGAGTACCAAGTCTCTCTTTCAAGATTTAATACAAAACCAACAAAATGGCCTGAAATATATGCCTTTTTACAGAATCAGTCAAGATCACCTCGAGCTCTTTTTTTCGGTTGTAAGAAGTCATGGTGGTTATTCCGATAATCCCTCAAGCTCCCAGTTTGAAGCAATTTCTAAAAAATTTTTTATTAATACAGAACTAACACAAACTGGAAGCGGTACGAACTGTATTCCATTGGAAAAAATCACGATACTGAATTGCACATCTGCATTAGAAAAAATTAATGCTTCAACGTACGACAATACAATACCAATGACGCTACTGACGAAGTCAACTTTACTAATTTTAGTGACGATTTCATTGATGAGATTGAAGCTCTAACTTTTTTATCCCCTTTTGCCGAGAAAGTAGTGGAATACATAGCTGGATTTGTTATTTTTTCTACATAAAAAAAATTAAGTGCAATACGTGCATCAAAGGTTTGCTCGGGCCGATTGATGAAAAAAGCTTAATTCATCAAAAAAGTAGAGGAAATTTGCTTTACGCTTCAAAAGAGGTAATCCTTTTATGCTGGATTTGTGAAAAAGAAATACGACAACGTTTAACAGACGACAATAAACCTACATGGTCTTGTACCTCACACCAAATTGTGTAAAAAGCCTTAAACAAGTTCATTGGCAAAGACTTTTTTCCCTCTATCAGTTACCATTCACAAATCATAATTTGGAACTGGCAAGATTAATAATGGAAAAATATACTGATACAAGAATTTCTTTCTTAATGAAAAAAGCAAACCCACAAAAATGTATTTGACATATTTATACAAAATTAATCCATTTTACAAACCAGTGATAGATAAAAATGGTTTTCAAAATGATAAAAAGTTAACCGAGGTCTCGAATTTATCGATAATGCGTATCGACAGTTGTCACATCCACGGCGGTATGCAACTTGTTGATGTAGTTGCGGCACTTCATTACACTGTTATGACACAGAAGGCATCTATCTATATCTATGTAAAATTGTTAGTGTTTTGTTTTAATTGTTAAGTATGAGTTTCGTAGTGACAGCCGATTGTTTTTGTGTGGGAGTTTGAGAAAGTGTGCGTGGCGCAGATTTTGCCCCCCAAAAAATGACAGACTTTTCTGTACCGAGAACACACGCTATGGCTACTCCCCTCCGGTCTGCCGGTGGCCCGTGTTGCTCTATGTTTTTTATTGTTATAAATATTACGAAATTATATTTGTAACATTTTAACATTTTTTTTTAATTCTTTATAAGAAATACTTCTAGATTTTTTTTATGTTTGTATACTACCTTTTCAGCTATGTATTAAATATTTATGAAACAAAAATAAATTAAAATAAATAATTAAAAAAAAATTAAGATGAGAGGGTTCGAATTTCAAGTTTATGGGATGCTAGCTTATACATAAAACACGATGGCTATGCATAGTAAATGAAGCGTTTAATCGCATCTACTTACACGATAGTCCCATTACTAGCGGGGCCTATTCTTATGTCTATGGTTGAAATGGGACTCTTTTTTGTTTTTTAGGCTCCTTCCACATCACAGCAAAACAACAAGCAGAGAAAAAGAAAAGCATCCATACCCGAGGTAATTGTGTGCGTTCGCGCAGCGGAATGTTGTTGAATTTTCCGCTGGGCGAACGTTGTCCTGGCGGACCTTTTTTGAATCCATGTACTTAGAAGAAAAATAATGTGTCCAAAAATTAGTGTGTATTTGTGTGTAATTGTGTATGTATGAATAAAATTAGTGCATGCATAAACTTCGGAGAAATTCAAGTTTCCGCTACGCTTTTTTGTAGTCATCCGAACTTGTTCGGGTTATGTAGGTTTTCGATGCTTTGTCAGTATTTTAATTGTTTCTCTTTAATTACGGCGGAACTTTTTTGAATCCATGGAGGATTCAAAAAAGTTCCGCCAGGACAACGTTCGCCCAGCGGAATCAGTTTTTAGCGAATTTCTCCACAATGGCTGCATGCACAAATTTTTTTTTAACATACACAATTACACGACGTCATACACTAAATATCTGCATAATTAAAATCTTTAAATTCAACAACATTTCGCTGCGCGAACGCACACAGGTAATTCTAATAATTCGGATTAGGAGAATTTAGCCAAAAATCGTTAAAAAATGGGAGAAATTGGGAGAGCCGGTTTTTTTATTTTATTTGTTAGATAAAAACGTAACATACTTCATTTCAAGGAATATTCAAATCAAATCAAAAAAATTGTCAAAAATCGTAAAGACCGTTATTAAGAAATTTCAAAAAAACGCGTTTTTTTGCAATTTGCAAACTAATCCGATCGGAGCTGTTGAAGTCTCATTTTTTTTCGTCTTTTAATGCGAAATTTTTATGTCCAAACAATTTTTCAGGCAAGATGCAAAGTTTACTCATAAATCGAAAAAAAAAACGGTTTTTACGATTTTTTACCATTTTTTGACGGTTACGCCACGAGTGAATATGCCTTGTGAAATATGTTAATCGTCAAGATTTTATCTAACTAATAAATATAAAAAACCGGCTATCTCAATCAAAGTTGCCAATATGCTAACTCGATCCGACTAATATAATAAAACAATATATTAGATGTGAATGTGAGTTATATATATATTACATGATTTATACGCTTTGACACTAAATTATACATGAATTGATTGACCTGCTCCATTCTCAAGTATTGATAGCATTTTCTTTTGTCCAGGCTAAAAACATCATCGCCAATGTGTACCACTATCTCCAAACTGAATTCGAGAACTTGAAGAGTTACACCGGCGGAAGTTGTGACCTGAGTCCGCTGGCTAACATCTTGAAGCGTACTGCTACAGCCACTGGTGTCAGCGAGGAGACCGTCACCGCGATATTAGAGGAAGGAAAGACTTCAGACGAGTCCTTACATGACTCTGTTCCTAGCAAACGAGCTTTGATTCAGGACTTTGATGATGAGGATGTAAGGTAAGTTTGACTATCTTGACTGGGGAGTATTAGAGGGAGAAAGGTGACGCGTCCTTTCTTTCATTTATTTTCTTTCAAATTAAATTAAGAAGTTATCTGGCACAGAACAAAGGTAACCGACATAGCTCAAAGAATTAGCAAGCTGAAGTGGCAGTGGGCTGGCCACATTGCCCGCAGAACCGATGACCGCTGGGGTAGACGTTCTGGAGTAGAGACCGCGTCAAGGGATACGTAGTGTAGGACACCCTGCCGCCAGGTGGAGTGACGGTCTGCCTAAGACGACGGGAAAAACTGGATGATGAGAACTGAGGACCGAGCTCAGTGGCGTACAATAGTTGAGACCCATGTCCAGCAGTGGATGATGAAAGGCTGATGAAAATTTAATTTCATCATCATCATCATCTTCAATGATGATGATGATGAAATTAAATTAATCTCATACATATTCTCATTAGAAATTAATGGTACCCTACACTGTTCAATAAATACTGTAGGTACTCAATTGTCAAGTCAAAACAGTTTTTTTTACAACATATATATCAATCAATCAATAAATCAATCAATTTCTTTATTTGCGAGAATGGGTAGGTACAAGGGTGTTATAATTTGTATGTATGTATGTGTGTTCGGCACGAATCTTGGAAGCTAAATTAGAACCACTTCCCGATGTCGGATTGGGTTCAAATTTGGTGTACATATGTATCTTCGGTGACAATACAATGATATGGTACCATGGAGATGTTCTGATGATGGTGGCGTAATGTTGCCATAGGAACTTGTAAACTAAACAAGATGGATCAATTGGGTATGATGATGGAGTCGGAAGGTGCCTTTGGGAACTTCTGAACTAAACAAGATAAACCCATCTAGTTTGAGCTCGATTGATTCGTCTTGAGAAGTACTTTTTTAAACATGAAATCTACACTAAAATAAAACTTAGTTTGTATAAAATCTTGTTTAAGATTTTTTTACGATTAATTTGTTCTCAAACGTAAAACGATCATGTAGAACACTTGATTGAAATAACGACTTGTGACGTCATATGTTGCTATTATCAAATAATTTGCTTTTAATGCCTGATTTACAATTAAAAATATAATGGGATATAATTTTTAAAGTATTTTTTAACACTTAATTTCATTTCATTCATACGCTTTTTGTCTTTGTTCAGTCCGATCGAAGAAGAGTCAAGTTGTGGAAGCGCAGACGATGCTCAACATGATGACCGCAAAAGGTAAGTGCTTCTCAGATATTGGTTCCATCCCTAAAGACTTCATCAGCTCCAATTTACTTATGTGAAGGTTAGGGTTACAATTTGACCAGATAAATCAACATTAGGTCAAATCAATGATATTAGGAAAACATATTTATAAGGTGTTGCTAGTTGACAAAACATGATAGGCAAAGGAAATATTTTCATCAATATAAATACATATATATATATATATATATATATATATATATATATATATATATATATATATATATATATATATATATATATATATATATATATATATATATATATATATATATATAATAACATTAATAACAAATAAATCTGCCAGACTGTTTTACAGAAATCGTTTTTTTTTTCTGGCTGCTAATGGCAATGATTACCTTCATATAAAGGATTGTTTGAATTGTTCATAATAATAATAAAAATAAGGAATTATTGATACTAGAGTTCGCTAGGCTGTTAAATTAGGTCATTTTGAATGTCTTGTTTTATTTAATAGACCAGTATAACTTGAACTGTCATTGTATTAGCCTTTTGTACCACTACAGGTCAAAAAACACACTGGACTCCATCAGCTTTGTATGGCCGTTTTTACATCATCTTTATATTTATATAAAGCATACTAACAGTACCCGCTCGGCTTCATACATATTTTGCGCGGAATCCAAATGGTTTTTCTAAAATAAAAGAAGCTTAAGTTACTACTTATAGCACCAGCTATCTGCCAGTCAAAGTTCCGTGGAAATCGGTCCACCAGATTAGACGGAACAAACAGACAGACAGACAAACAAAATTTAAAAAAACTGTTTTTAAAGCATAGGTATCCTTCAAAAAACTGTATGAGCTTTAAAAAAACTTTTATTTTAACATTACAAACAGACACTTCAATTTTATTTATTTGTATTGATATTGTTTAAAAATGTTTAATCTCTTCACTTCTTTATACATATAAACATGAAGTATTTCAAATTTCACATTCCTGTCTGTGCGCGTTTGCTTAAAAAATGCGTACGAAGAATTCTCCTTTAGCCTTCCTCTATAAATGGGCTTTCCAACACTAAAATAGTTTTTCAATCTCAAATCCCTCTTCAGCTTTATAATATTAGTAGATTTAAAAACAAACTTGTGAAGGTAGACTGCACGGAGTCCTCTACTAGCTGACCAGTATATTATTACTTTCAGTGAAATCGATATAGAGGAACATGCAATAGAAACGCTGAAAGTGGAAGTGGAGGATAGCGACGACGAGCACAGTGGCGCCAGGCACGGATTGTGGTTGCAAATAAAACCTCTATCAGCTCAGTGAGTATCCTTCAGAAAATATGTCAATGTCAACGTGGTGTAGTTTTTGTGCATTTGCGTTTAATACGCAAATGAACAAAAACTACACCACGTTGTCTCCATATTTTACTTATACTTAATTGATTCTTTACAAATTTCAACCTTAACCTATATTGAAAACGAAGTATTAAACAATACTTCTTTTTGAAAGTTGTGTATCATTTCCTGAGTTTAAGGAAGGTACTAAATAGTGTTATTTTCTGGTAGGAAGGTGCCTGCGATTCAGCAGTTGCTACCTCCAACACACGCCGAGGTTAAGCAGGAGCCTGTAGATGAGGAAGTGCATGAGTGAGTATACAGAAAGCAGTGATTAACACTTTCAAAGTGTGAATAAAATATTAACCTTATTCCTAAAATAGAGCTCAAAATCCTTGTCCAGCGGACAGCGACTGCACGAGCATGTGCGAACACTCCTTCTCTGCTTCTGGTAAAAGCGCAATAGCTGCCAAATCTGAATTTGACGTTCTGTTAAAAAATATAACAAAAAATAATTGTTTCTTAATAGAAAAAATATTGTTTCATTGATATTAATTGTACATCCGCGCCGTACGTAGCGCAGTCTTTCTTTTGCTTGTTTGTTAACAATTGAAACATATTGTTTCGAGCTGAGGTTCGGCAATAATAAGGTTCACCAATTTATTACCAAAATAGACACAATTTATCGCAATAATTCACAAATAACACAAATATAATTCATTCTCACAATTTAAATTCTCACTTATACTTAGCAGTTATATTTACACTTCTCTATTCACTTGTTCACTCGCGGATTGTTTAACTAGAATTCATTTCATATTGCAATGTCTTAAATATTATACACAGAGCGTTATTTCGCATGGAGATCGTGATATTTCAGGAAAACTCGGAACCTCTCTGGCATTTTCTAATATAATAAGGGACATTCTATAATAGACTATTAGTTCAGTTCTATGTCAAAAGATGGCGTGCCTCTACTTGACAATAGATGGCGCCCGCGGGTTACATTTTCGTAACAATATTTACAGGTCATTAATTTAGGCGCTACAGTGCAACACACGTATTTAAAACATACGTACATAGACTGCTAAAATCATAACCCTTTCTTTTGGCTTTGCCGTATTTTGGTAAAAAGTTCATTCATATTATTTGAGATGAGCACTGGCGTAAAATTGATTATAGCTTCTTCTACATTTATGGCATTTAACTTTCAGACTAATGGAAGGTGGCGATGCTGTGGAGGGTACAGCAAGTGTTGAGGATCCATTATGCGAGTGAGTGACGTATACATTGGTTTATTATCCAAGCAATTGTATGGTCGATTGATTGGAGCGGATCTCAGATAGAATACTCTATAGTAGCCTAGCCTGTCGAGTCGTGTCAGTTTCTCTCTGTTAAACGCTAACATGATACATGATATGACAAATTCGAAAATAATAACGAATATACTTTACTTATGAAGTCTGTTAAATAATTTACCTATAAGCGAACTACTTTATGCGCGAAAATTTAAATGTTATTAGAGTTATGCGCCCCAACTCTACTTTCCACATGCAGTACATATTATATAATATTACAGAAGTCTCACTCCGCAAAATCATTTAAATATACACAATAAAGCCTCAATTCAGGTCGCACAGCGCTAATTACCTACAGTTATATTCACCATAGGAAACTGCTAATCCAAACTTACCAGGCACTCTCTGAATGCCTTATAAGATACTGCATCTGTGCATGGGGCGGGGCTGGTAAAACGTTTCTATTACTTGCGGAAAGAGCCCAACGCGCTGTTCTGAAAGTACTACTATCTTTACCCTTTAGGCATCCCACTACCGCTGTTTATGAAGAAGCGGGTGTGCTGTCTGTAAGAAAGATATATATCTACGAAATTTTAAAAAGATATTACCAAAAATATCTACCATACCTACCTATTCAAAATAAAAGAATAGTGCGTTGCCCAGTACCGCCGCAGAAAACAGCATTTGGACAAAAGCATTTTAATTACCATGCTCCAAAAGTTTACAATAAATGTAACACACTTTTCAAAATCAGAAATATGAATAATAATAAATTTAAAAATATAATACTTACCTGGTTAAAAACGTTGGGATACGATGATACAGAAAGGCTTTTAATAATTGATAAATGATAAATATTATAAACACACACATATCAGCATTCACACACACTTACACACCCACATACATACACACACATACACACACAAACTGACTGTATCTATTAATATATGGCAAATACATTCCACTTAAGTTTTCTATGTTATTTTATAAGTTTTATTAATGTAATGTGAAATTTCTAAGGGCATAACAAAATGTAATGATGAATAAAGGGAGGACACTGGCTTCTGTAACACAGTTCTTACTAGTACAGGAGTCAGGGAATTCTACCTGTTTGTAACTATGTTTGTGTCCAACAAATAAATAAATAAAACCTACAAGTTGCTTCCTTTCTATCGCATAACGCGTGTTCTCACGACGTTACGATGTGAGGGTTGTATTCTTTCAAAGAATGAAATAATCGGAATTTGCTATTGCAATTGCTATTGCGTACCTTTTATCGCGGGCTTTGAGCGCGGCGACCGAATCAAGAAATTCCGTAACGAAAATAAAACCTAACACCCCCCACTCCGCCTGCCATGTAGCTCGGCCGAGTGTTCGCTTAACGTGTATGTATATGGTACGACTGTACGAAGCTCGCACGGATCGAGAGACGAGCTGCTCCGAAATCGGACGAATACGTAAGCAGCTGTTTGTGAGAAAGTATATAGGTGTATAGGTATCTAACATATCTTTATAATGCCACACTCACCGCATGTGCGCCCCGTAAGTATACACGTAGGTATATATGTATACATAGGTGTACCTATGTACAACAGTGAATAGCAGTTGCTGGTAAATAGCTGTACGCGTAAAATTTGTGTATAAAGTGTTTTAAATATGAATAAACAAAGTGCATTTATTAATGAAGAAAGTGATGAAAAAATAGTGAATTAGTAATTAAGTAATTTTTTTGAATTTATATATAATACTGCTATAAAAATAGCCTACATTTTTGATATTAAAATGAGCGATCTTAAAAGTAGCCCTCTTTTACACACACACACACACACACACACACGCGCGCGCGCACACGCGCACACGCACGCGCACACACGCACACACGCACACACACACACAGACACACACACACACTTTAAATTCTCAATAATACCTAGCTATTTTCATTTTATACAGAAGAAAAACTTAAAGAGCTAAAAAGAAAAAGAACATGAAAAAAAAAAAAAAAGAAAGAAAAAAAAAGAAACCGTACCAAAATTAAATGCTAAACTTCAAAGGAAATTTCGTCAACGTAAAGCAAAAAAATCATACGTGGATATGTAATTTAATTTAATAATATTTAAAAACAAATTGTAGTACATGCCTCAATATTATTTAACTTTACGATTTCTTCATTTTTTTCACAGGAATAGACAAAAATTAGACAGTAATGAAGAGAATGTCGTGTAATGTAGGGCTCTTGAAAATATAGAAAATGGAACGCTGCAAGAAAATAAATTCCACAGCAAACAATTTAAAATTTATGAACAGCGTAATGAATGCACTAATTCAGAAGTTATTCTACAGAGGAACACAGGAATTCCTGGCGATGGTAATTGTCTATTCCACTCGCTCATAAGTGTTTTGCAACTTCAAATTGAGACCGGACTTGAGAAATCAGTTACGCGATTCACCCTATTTAAACTCCTGCCTCAATCCGCAAGAAGCATATAAAATTCGCATCCATGCATCGACTGCATCTTTGTGGCAAGAATTCCAAAGACTGTCTTTAAATAGTGTTCAGACGACAGCTCAAAGTGTCTTAGATTTCATTAGTAATAGAAATGGCATTTCAATAATGACTTTCAATTGCCAAAGTCAAATAGTCACAAATACGATTTACAAGATTCAGTTACGAGACAAACAAATGTGTTACTTCTTACCGAAACTAGGAAAAATTAGGTATTTCAATCGGATTACATGCGCCATGCAAGCATGTAATCCGATTGAAAAACCTAATTTCAATTGCATTGTTCAATTCACGACGAGATACTGTTCCAAAAGGTGGGGTAGCTATTTACCAAAATAATAATAATGTTATTAATATTATGACTCCGAATATTGAAATAAATATTGCACACGTTGATGTTAATGTTAGGAGCTCATTTGTTGGAGATGTTTGTGCGTGCTTATGCATACTTAGAAATGGCCTACACACAGTCATGGTAGAAATTTACATTTCTCCGAATCCAAAATTGGACGAGGTAGAGCATTTTATTCATCGCACTTTACTGGAGTACACTGAAGATGGGTCGAAAATACTTGGTACAAATGGTAATAAATTTCCACTGATCTTGGCTGGCGATTTCAACATCAACTTCGCTGATAAAAAATCAGAGCGGTTGACAACTTTTCTTTTTGAATTTGAAAATGAATAATGATCCACAAGAATCCACAACAAAATATGGGACCACCATTGACGCGGTATTTTCCAGATATTTAGAGGCTATCAAGTCTCAAACTTATGTTTCTTATTTCAGTTACCATAATAAAAATTGTATAATAAATATAATAAAGTATAGTAAATAGTTTCAATGATAAAAATTCCTGAATAAACTACATGTATTGTAAGATAATAAAAATATTTTAAACGATATTAACTTCTCATTTATTCAATAAAAGAAAAAAAAATGGTTTTTTATCGGTCACCACGCTCAAAAAGTGTAACTTGAATTAATATCAAAGAAAAAACTTTAATTCATATCAAAGAAAAAAAAATACTGCATAAATAAAAAATAAATAAATAATTATAATTGCATAAGTTGATAAAAGTCCCCGAGTGCCACGTTTTTTATTTAAGTTGTGCCTATTACTCAACTTTTGCTAGAAAATAAACCTAGGCAAGGTTAGTGACCCTGACTGCTATGCCAGAGGTCATGGGTTCGATTTCCAACCAGGAAAAATAATTGTGATGAGCACGATAATTTGTACTGTGTCTGGGTGTAATATGTCTATAATATGTATATATTTAGAAATATATAAGTATGTTTATCAGCAGTCTGGTTACCATAGTACAGGCTCTGCCTAGTTTGGGATCAGACGGCCGTGTGTGACGTGTTATTATTATTAATAATTTAGCCTTATATACCTACACTGCGGAGTGGACCTGGCATATTGTCTTAAAAAAACTAGTACTAAAATATATTTATTTCCTTCAGGTCAACGTCTGCTGTTCACCATTTGTTATGTTCCACTAACTTTGAAGTCAAGTCAGAGCCAACAGATGATGTGTACCAAGAGTGAGTATTCAATACATGCTTGGCGGGGTAATATTCCTTGTTTTAATTCTTAATTAAACGGCTTCATTGTCCTCCTGCAGGAACATAATGTATCTTTGGTAAGTATCCGCAAATAGTTTATTATTTAAATCAAGCATGAGGTTAATTATATTTCTGAAGGTTTTTGTGTTGCCAACAATGACCGCCTATACCTACTGACATTTCATGGTAAAAAACCAGGACACCACAACTGAAAATGTCATTAACTTTCCAGTTTTAGGTGTTAATGTATCAATTTAAAACAATTCTAATTCAATTTTATTTAAACTTATAATAGGTTCAAATGCGCATTTCACGCCTTAGGTAACTACTTAACCGGTTATTATGAAGATTTTAATGATGATCCCCCATATTTTTTTAATTTCGGTACATTATTTGCTGTTAAACGAGCAAAAGATTCATACGGTACATTAGATATAGCCCGCTTACAGACAGACGACAAGCAGTCTTAGTAATAGGGCTCCGTTTAACCATGAGCGTAGTAGCCAGCCTTTTCACTCTACTTACTTATTGCATTCTAAATTCATAATATTTATTTTTAAATAGATACCTAAGTGTTGTATAAGTAATATTATCTATATTTTTGTTACAGTATGGAATTTTCAACATCATCTACAACGCAAGTTGAGAGACGCCCCGACTGAATAGTTTATAAACCTAATAATTGTAAAAATACGTCTAAGTTGATAGATTGTATTGAATAAAAATAATAGTAGGTACCTACCTAATGAGTAATTTTTTTTTTTATCCGAGTGCTTGCAGTAAAGTTATAATATTAGGTCATTAGGGTAAAGACCATGACCTACAATGACCATTTTCTACGTTAACGTATTTCTACATCGGCCACTGCCACTTTCTAAAATGACCAAAACCAACATTTCCCACTTCCTAAAATGGCCGCTAGCTAAATCACTTTCCTAATCTTTAAAAAAATCATCATCATTAAATGAAATGAAAAATTGGCACATATATAAACCTACTAATATTATAAACGTGAAAGTTTGTGAGGATGTATGGATGTTTGTTACTCTTTCAGGCCAAAACTACAGAACCGATTGCGATGAAACTTGGTATGTACATATCTGGGGACCTGGATTAACATATAGGCTACTTTTTATCCCAATATTCCCACGGGTCGGACTTGGTCACGCCGGTGAAACCGCGGGGCGCTGCTAGTATACTATATAGGGAATGGAAAAGCCACTCGCTCATTAAAGGAGACGATCAATCTCGATCATAAACTTACTGTCACATACCTAAGTATATATATCCACGAATAAGTATACCTATGTTTTTAACAATATTCAATAGTAACTATTGAAGAGTTGAATCTGCTAACTCTTTGAGTAAGAGCTCCTTAACTTTCACTTTAGAAGAATAAAAAAAGTTTTATGCTTTTGTTTTTTTTTCTAGGTAATCCATACATATATCAAAATTTGGAGGCCGCTATGAACTGTAATACTATTTCAGATATATTATTAGATTTTATTCATTTATTTGCTTAGTACCATCGTTTAATATAGGAGCTCAAAAAAGTGTCGTCGCGCAAATTATGTAAAACTTGCTTCGGAATTTTGACTTTGTCCATAAAGTTAAGACAAAATAAAAAAAAGTGAGGCCGCTATGATCTATGCTGTTATTCCCAATTTTCCACTAAGTTTGTGGTTAAAGTTTTTTAGTTGTTGTTATTAATTACAAAGATTTTCTGTTTTTCAGTTACGTAATATTTTAATTAAATCTGACTGACAAGGAAAATTACACTAGTGTCAATAAATTGTTTTTTAAATAAGTTGGTATTTTTTTTTATTATTATGGTATAGATGGCAAAAGAGCAGACGGGTCACCTGATGGTGTGGCACCTGTAACTCAAGAGTCACAAGTGCTTTGCCGCCCTTTAAGGTGGGGAAGAGGGGGAAATGGGGGAAGAACGGGAAGACGGGAGAGGGGAAGGACGGGAAAGGGGAGAGGGAAGGGTTAGGGCCTCCGATGACGTCACTCACGCGGCGAAAAGCAATGCAGTATTGTTTCACTGCCGGTTTTTTGTGAGGCCGTGCCGTGGTATCGAGCGGTGTCGAGCCGGCCCATACGTGCCGAAGCGTGGCTCTCCCATACATAAACTCGTTAGTAAAAAGTCACCAAAGAGTTTTTCCTTTATACAGGCGGATGAAAATTAAGCGAAACTATCACTAAGATGTAGAGTTTGGCTACGAGGAATTAACTTTCCTCGTGGTCTAAATAGTTTAGCAACCTAATTTGGCCACGAGAAAATATATAATAATGTGAATATTCGCATTATTTCTGACATTCGCATTCGCAAAACAGATGCGAATGTGTCTGACAAACGAAAAAGAAATCTGCCAACGTTTATATTTCTTTAGTTATCACTACATATTATAAAACAAAGTCCCTCGCGTCTGTCTGTCTGTTCGCGATAAACTGAAAAACTACTGAACGGAAATTCGTTAATAGACAAAGTGATTCATGAGGAAAATTAAGGCGTATAATTTGTTAAGATTCTGTGTAATTTGATTGAAAAGATGATTATTGAAGATGCCTCTGCTACCCGTGCGGATTGCTAGTATTAGCAGGGCTACATCACTCGCTCGAGGTCGCGTTTTATTTACCTACCAATTTAGCTTACCGTCCACGGTAAGAACGGTATTCTCCGTAAATAAAAACAAAATGTCAAATCGAACTTATTATGAAGTGGAGATGTTTTGTTATTTCTGTAGGTATGTATTTATTATGTTAAATTGCGTTATTGTTAGACGTTACTGATCTGTGAAATCCTTTAAAAATAAGTTGCAAAAATGATTTTAGCTATTACTTTTTTGTCAATATAATAGAAAAACATCTCCACTTCAGGTGTTTATTCTTTACTCACCATTGCCGCGTGGCTGTACTAATAGTAAATAATAGTTATCTTCACAACAAAAAAATAAATGTTGCTTATATAAATTCAATACGATGTTGATAAATGATGATGATGGAATAAATGTAGTCTATTAAACCGTCAATAATAAACCCATAATTTCTACGAAAGGTGACGAACTTATTAGGTGTGAACTGCCAACGTATTTATTTGTTGTAACTTGTAGGCAAGGCGAACTGACGGCTGCTTCTCTCACACAATATGTAATATAGTTAGAAATATAGTGAAAATAATAATAAGAGCTACTGAAATGTAAAACATATTGAGATCGGCACGGATTGAGGTTTTTATTTGAGTAGGTAGTCATTTGTTATTTAATACTTTTGTGTAACATAATATGTTATACAAAGTTTAAATTATCAGAGTATCTTTCTCTAGTCTACCCAACAGCCATTACTAGCAACCCGCCCAGCTTCGCACGGGTATCAGAGACGTCTTCAACAATCGTGATCATATTTCAACCAACTTGCACAAAACCTTAACAAATTACATGCCTAAACCTTCCTCATAAATTATTCTATCTATTGATGAAAACCACATGAAAATCTGTTAAGTAGTTTTTGAGTTTATCGAGAACAGATAGACAGACAGACAAACGCGGCGGCGGACTTTGTTTTATAATATGTAGTGATGTAGTGATAGTGATGTATATGTCTACAGCATCAACATTTTATGTTACTATCGAAGGTTTAAGGGATACTTTAATTACCTATAAAAATTAAAGATATAAATTTCATATGGGAAATAATTTTATGACGAGAAAATATTTATCATATATAATTACAAATTATCTGTTCAACAAGAAAAATTATTGTTTGAATGTAGTTATATTTAAAAATTT
This sequence comes from Callimorpha dominula, assembly GCA_949752705.1. NCBI lineage: Eukaryota > Metazoa > Arthropoda > Insecta > Lepidoptera > Erebidae > Callimorpha > Callimorpha dominula. Next base: position 7,831,031 of record OX457017.1, on the reverse strand, counting down.
AATATTCAAGTCAATTGTCAATTGTAAGTAAGTTTACTTTTATTAAAAGAAAATATTGTTTTTCAAGTAACTGAATGCATAATAACTTTATAACCGAATTATTTAAATGGGGCTATGTACGTTAAAAGTGATGAACATATTTCGACAAATAATTGTTTACTATTTAACTGGAAAAACATTGTAGTTGATCACGTAATCAAAGCACTGAGAGCACCTTTCCTCGAAAACGCCAGTGCTCACAGTACAAAAATGGCGACGATTTATGACGTCATATATTTCCCTAGGATACTGCGGCAATATAATGTCAGTCCATAACGAAACGAATTTTTGCGCGGTAAGAGCACTGAACAGTGCTCGCAGTGTATATCGGAACATACCCCAAATAAAAAAAATATTTCATAATTTGTGTACTTAGTACAAGCCTAGAGTGTCTTTATAATATATAACCCTTTACAATAATAATCGAACAGGAGTCAGATTTTTAAAGAAAATCTGCATTCTAATTATCACATTAATAATTGATATTTCGTCTCCTGGCATCAATAACTACTTGTAATCGATTTGGAAGCCCGTCCATTACGTGTTGAATCTCCGTTTGCCGGTGCCAGTATCCTTGCTTCTCCGGTTTATTGGTCCTAAACTGTTACGCAAAACGGACGGTGAAGATCTTAAACTTCAACTTCAACGGTATAATAATTAATTTATTTATTGCAGAACTACCCAGTTAAACAAATACACCCATTTATCTTAACATACGTTTTCGTAAATCACCGGTATGCAGTTTTAGAGGAGTAGTCAGTTAAATATGCCTCTGAGTGTATCATTATAATATATTATTTGGTTTGTACTTTCTGTACCTTTTAAAAAAAAACACTGATTTGACCCTTTGAATGGCACAAAAACACGTAATTTTTACAGACCAAAATAACTGTTCTGTAACCCTCCCTCATCTGGTCTGTATGGTAAGAAAGGAAATTATAATATTATAGAATATTTTAATTAAAATAATTGTTTAGTTGTTCCTTAAATTATTTCATTATTTTTAATTTTGTTTTTTTTTTTGCAAAATGTTGTTTACTTCATGTAAAGAGTAGAAAAATGTATTTAATAAATTTTCTATTATATATAGGATTTGTTTTTTTTTGTAAAATAATGTAAATAGGAATGGATAGTACCATTAGTAAAAATATTTTTCTTAATCCTGCTTATCAGTAGATCCAGTGCCAATACAATTTGATAATTTTATAACGATGGTCCGATTGATAGAACTACAGGGAAAAAAACTACCCTTCGATCAATCAGTAGTACTTTACGGTCGGACCACGGGCAATGAACCATTTTTTCTACCCATTATGAAATATAAACTCAAAAACAAACTAAGGTGTGTAAAGCAGTCTAGCGTTACTAAAAACTCTTTCAGTGGTACACTTGTTGGTGGTTGGTGGAGTAACCAAATATTCTCAGGTCATTCTCTCTGTAACCATCCAAAACAGAAGTCTTTATGATTAAAAAAAAAATTTCATCTCTTCCTAAAAATATCAATTTGTACCTCGGATCAATAAAAGGTGCTGTAAAATGTCAAGCCATTCGTACATTTTGATCATTCTTTAGTTGAAATGATAATATTTGCATTCGCATTCGGCGAATACCTAGGTACTACAAATAAATATTCACATGCGCGAATGTGAAAAATCGACGTTTGTACATCACTAGTCCTTACATTACTTAAGGATCTGTTACACGGGTCTTGTGTGAGGGGGTTTTAAAAAAAGAATTATTGGTTGACACACAGTTTATAATAATAATGATACACAAGGTCACTTATCTAAGGCTATCGGAGCCCTTTGGCAGCCGTCCGTCGGGTTTCGGTTACTGATCAAGACTGACTGTCTTATGGCTTGCTCATCCTTAGCCCGAGTATCGAGGGCGCTGACACAGCACTCCGTATGCAAATTCATATACATAGTCTAGGTGTAACAGATCGTTCAAATATATTAAGTAAGCATTTATATTTTTGTTTTATTAAACCTTTTTAATCAGGTACTACTTGCAATAAAAACTTACAGATTTCATTATATTTTTTCGAGAATAAATTGACATTTACCGTCACTATTGGAATATGTCAAAACGGCCATCATAGCGTGCCGCAACTATAGTCCCTACATTATGTACTTAAAACGAAGAGCTAGCGCCATCTTTTATACGAACAATACAACTGACAATTTTTGTCCTCCTTTATTGATCGAGTGGCTTTTCCGTTCCCTATATAGTATATTATATATGTGCCACTTTTTCATTTCATGTGATGATGATGATTTTTTTAAAGTTTAGGAAAGTGATTTAGCTAGCGGCCATTTTAGGAAGTGGTAAATGTCGGTTTTGGTCATTTTAGAAAGTGGCAGTGGTCGATGTAGGAATACGTTAACGTAGAAAATGGTCATTGTAGGTCATGGTCTTTACCCTAATGACCTAATATTATAACTTTACTGCAAGCACTCGGGTAAAAAATAAATAATTACTCATTATACTCTCATCATCTTCCTCTGAGACAAAAGGTAAACAAAGAAACCAATGTTTCTCAAGGAGTTGATCGATAGTAAAGATGGCCGGTGTAACCAAACTAATTACAAAATTTCATATTTCTACGTAAATTATTTACCTTATCACTACTCCTCAATTTAGTAGTGTTATAATACGTTCAATGTTTGAGAACAGCTAAAGTTTTAGGTGTTTTTAATGTGACTTTTTTTTTATTGAGTCTAGATGCATATAAAATGTGACCTATTAAAAAACCTTTTTCTGTTTTGTTTACCTTTTGTCTCAGAGGAAGTTGAATAGACTATAGGTAGGTACCTACTATTATTTTTATTCAATACAATCTATCAAATACTTTGAGGTATTTTTACAATTATTAGGTTTATAAACTATTCAGTCGGGGCGTCTCTCAACTTGCGTTGTAGATGATGTAGACAATTCCATACTGTAACAAAAATACAGATGATATTACTTATACAACACTTAGGTATCTATTTAAAAATAAATATTATGAATATAGAATGCAGTAAGTGAGTAAGTAGGGTGAAAAGGCTGGCTACTACGCTCATGGTTAAACGGAGCCCTATTACTAAGACTGCTTGTCGTCTGTCTGTAAGCGGGCTATTTCTAATGTACCGTATGTATCTTTTTCTGGTTTAACAGCAAATAATGTACCGACATAAAAAATATGGGGATCATTTAAATGTTCATAATGACCGGTTAAGTAGTTACCTAAGGCGTGAAATGCGCATTTGAACCTGTTATAAGTTTAAATAAAATTGAATTAGAATTGTTTTAAATTGATACATTGACACCTAAAACTGGAAAGTTAATGACATTTTCTGTTGTGGTGTCCTGGTTTTTTACCATGAAATGTCAGTAGGTATAGGCGGTCATTGTTAGCAACACAAAAACCTTCAGAAATATAATTAATCTCATGCTTGATTTAAATAATAAAGTATTTGCGGATAATTACCAACGATACATTATGTTCCTGCAGGAGGACAATGACGCCGTTCAATTAGCCACGCATGTATACTCACTCGTGGTACACATCATCTGTTGGCTCTGACTTGACTTCAAAGTCAGTGGAACATAACAAATGGTGAACAGCAGACGTTGACCTGAAGGAAATAAATATATTTTAGTACTAGTTTTTTAAGACAATTTGCCAGGTCCAGTCCGCAGTAGGTATAAGGCTATACGTACGCTGCGGGCTCGACTAATCGTGACAACATTCAGAGGGTGCCGCGCGCCGGCCATCCGTCGCGACATTCTTTAATATCTAGACCATCGAGTTATAGTACATCGCCTAGGTTTATTTCTTAGAAAAAATTGAGTAATAGGATAGATAGATAGAACTTAATTTTAAAAAATCCTCCGATTATTGAATTCTTTGAAATAATACAACCCTGACATCGCGATGTCGTCAGAACATTTTCAAACATTCGAACAAGGAAGCAACTTTTAGATTTTATTATGAGTTATTTTATAACTATAGATAATTAGCGCTGTGCGACCTGAATTGAGGCTTTATTGTGTCGAAGCAACTATTACTCGCTTTTTATTTAAATGATGTTGCGGAGTGAGACTTAGAGTACGAGAGAGATGGAGTACTTCCCTATAGGTAAATTATTTAATAGACTTCATTAAGTAATAAATAAAACTTAAAAAAAAACTATATTCGTTATTATTTTCGAATTTGTCATTATTTTTTATGGTAAAACCAAACATTATAATCATTTGACAACACCGGGTTATGACGTCATAAATCCTAATTTCATACAAATTTCTTTAACAAGTATCATGTTGACGTTTAACAGAGAGAAAGTGACATGACTCGGCAGGCTAGGCTACTATAGAGTGTTCCATCTCAGATCCACTCCAATCAATGGACCATACAATTGCTTGGATAATAAACCAATGTATGCGTCACTCACTCGCATAATGGATCTATTTTATTTAAACTTTGAAAGTGCTAATCCCATCTTTCCGTATACTCACTCAGGCACTTCCTCATCTACAGGCTCCTGCTTAACCTCGGCATGTGTTGGAGGTAGCGACTGGTGCATCGCTAGCACCTTCCTGCCAAGCAATAACACAGTTGAGTACATTCCTTAAACTCGGGAAATTATAGTTCAAAAAAAAAAAACTAAAGAAAAAACACTTTTGCAGCAAACTGTAAGTGGGAGAGCCATGCTTCGGCACGTATGGACCGGCTCGACCGGAGTGATACCACGGCCTCAGAAAACCGGCTGTGAAGCAATGATTTCATTGTGTTTCGCCAAATGAGTGAGGTTACCGGAGGCCCAAATCTTCTTCTCCTTCCCGTACTCCCACCTTAAAGGCCGGCAACACACTTGTGATTCTTGAGCTGCAAGTGTCCATGGGCGGCGGTAGTCACTTACCATCAGGTATCCCGTCTGCTCATTTGCCCCCTATCCCTTAATTAAAAATATTGTACATAATCGCGATTTTAGATAAGAGAAGAAGATTTTTTCATTTTTACTCAGAAATAAAACACAAGTCTTGTAGGATTTTTGTAAACTAAAACATTGGAAATGAAAAATAAGAGTTAGTACTTAATTTTGCGTACCATGTTTTTGTTATATTGGAGAGGTAACCCTACACATTTTAAAGCCCGGAGAGAGTAGGCGATCAAACCGGACGGTATCGATGTTTCTGTAGGGAGTGATTTATCTGTTACATAGTGACTACACAGTTATCTGTGGCCGAAGCATGGCTCTCCCACGAATAATAATGCACATAAGTAAGGCGTCTTTTATATGACGACGATTATTTTTATTTTGTAATGTTACCTTGGCGTGTCTTCTTCATTTTCTTGGTGTACATCTTATTATATACTTAATACTTGGTCTAAATCAAGCAAATTAAAATGGCGTTTTTTTTTTCCTGGTGTGGGGACCTGGTGATTTGTGCTATTACAATTACAGATTAGAAGATACATAGTTCAGTATATGTGATTGTAATAGATGTGGATTTGTGATTTATGATCTTTTTGTGAGGAGAAATATAGATTATTATTATTATTTATCATATTACTCACTGAGTTGATAGAGGTTCTATTTGCAACCACAATCCGCGCCTGGCGCTACTGTGCTCGTCGTCGCTATCCATCACTTCCACTTTCAGCGTTTCTATTGCATGTTCCTCTATATCGATTTCACTGAAAGTAATAATATATTGGTCAGCTGGTAGAGGACTCTGAAGACGTAACTCCGTGCAGTCTACCTCCACTAGGTTTTTTAAAGCTGAAGAGGGATTTGAGATTGAAAAACTATTTTGGTGTTGGAAAGCCCATTTATAGAGGAAGGCTAAAGGAGAATTTTTCGTACGCATTATGTAAGCAAACGCGCACAGACAGGAATGTGAAATTTGAAATACTTCACGTTTATATGTATAAAGAAGCGCAGAGAGTTAACATTTTTATATAATATCAATACAAATAAATAAAATTGAAGTGTCTGTTTGTAATGTTAAAATAAAAGTTTTTTTTTAAGCTCACTTAAGCTCACTACAGTTATTTTCCCGATACCTATGCCTAAAAACCAGTTTTAAAATTTTTTGTCTGTCTGTCCGTTTGTTCCGGCTAATCTCCGGAACTGGTGGACCGATTTTCATGGGACGAGATTTTGACGGGATAACGTCTTATTAATCGATGAACGCCGGCTGCACGCACAAAAAAATGTCACGTTCCGCCTCAGCCGAGCGTGCAAGCGAAAGCGCGGAACAAGCTATAGGGAGGCACGATCGGCCTTTATTGACATTGATTTGATTTCAGTTTCTTTCTATAACTAATTGTTAGTGATTATATTTAAACAAATTATTTTATATTTCATTTACACTTTGAAAGTGCTAATCATTTCTTTCTGTATACTCACTCATGCACTTCCTCATCTACAGGCTCCTGCTTAACCTCGGCGTGTGTTAGAGGTAGCAACTGGTAAATCGCAGGCACCTTCCTGCCAAGCAATTACACTGTCTAGTACCTTCCTTAAACACAGTAAATTATAGTTTTAAAAACCTAAGAAAACACGCTTTTGCATCAAACAGTATGTGGGAGAGCCATGCTTCGGCACGTATAGGCCGACTTGACCGGAGTGATACCACTTAACAGAAAAAGAAAACTAGTGTTCGTACGTGGTCGCGCAGTCGCTGTCCGCTGGACAAAAAATTTCAGCTCTGTTTTAATGGAATGAGGTTAATATTTTGTTCACACTTTGAAAGTGCTAATCACTTCTTTCTGTATACTCACTCATGCACTTCCTCATCTACAGGCTCCTGCTTAACCTCGGTGTGTGTTGGAGGTAGCAACTGCTGAATCGCAGGCACCTTCCTGCCAAGCAATAACACAGTTTAGTACCTTCCTTAAACTCAGGAAATTATAGTTTAAAAAAACTAAGAAAACACTCTTTACAACAAGAATGAAATTAGTTCTGATGAACATTATAGTCATATTCTTCATGCTGATATCAACACAGTTAAGGTGTTTTTAAAAATAAGAACTCAGTGAAAAACGGATTGACCCATTTAATCCATTTGGCCTGTCCGTTTTAGGATCTAATACCGATTTTCAGATAATTACCGAGGAATATTCATGCGCTGCTTACGTAATAGAATATGTAAATAAAACTAACAGAGGTGTTAGTAATATTTACAAAGAAAAATCATTGAAACTATTAATGAACATCCGGAATTCGACATAGTAGATATAACACGCAAATTAAGTGTAGATATGCCTAATTCTGTGGAAATTACAAGTCAAGAAGCTGCATGGTACTTACTGTGTGAGCCAATATCAAAGACTTCTATAAAAGTCGTCTATATACTAACAATTTTGCCAATTGAAAGACAGAGTCAAATAACGCAACAGCAATTAAGTGAATTGGATGAAGATTCTACCAATATTTGGAAAGAAAATGGGTTTGACAAATACGAGCGATAGAGGTATTTACGTACAGAGAGATTCCGCATATTATCAGGTATTGAAATTACGATATCGGAAATGATAATAATGAATACAAACGCGAGATGGTTGCGTATGTAGCGTACATATGCCGTTTAGAAATGAAAAAAATGAAGTTTTATCAGATAAGAAAATCATTGACATTTATAACTAAAATATTGATTTAATTTTAAACAGGCGAAAAGAACTTGAATCCAATCTAGATATAGCAAAAACACTAGAAATTTGTAAACAGTTACGTCGTAAAAATGAAGTACCTGATGATGATGATCAAGTTCGAGATATAGCCAATACCAGAAGCTAATCCTTTTGAAACTTTGTATAATAATCCAAATGCAGATGTAAACATGGATTTAACGTCTAGCTACATTAAGCAAGTTCGGATAATTTCCTCTATACTAACGACACTGGTTACTTCGTCCGCGTATTTTAATTTTCGTAAATATTAAAAAATGATTAACATTGAATAAGTGTAATATTTAAGTGATACTGTTTGTGACAATATTCGACAAGTACAGTTGATAGTTACCAGAAGTTTTGTAAGAATAACACTATGTACTAAATAAAACATAAATTATCAAAAAAAACTGTGCTAACATAGTCTAAAAATATTATGATGACAATCTCTGAGTAATACAACAAAGATTTTGTGAAATTTTATGATTGATTAACACAATCCTACAAAAAGTCCCCAAAAATTTTTTAAGCAATGGACTGTAAAATAATGTACGACTGCTGGCGCCATAGCGACGAATAGATGTACTGTATTAACCATACTAGCCGCCGGAGGGCACATTTTATGATACCACTACCAAAACTAATTTGATTTTGGAAGAAAAAAAACTGCTAAAGGGAAAATATAACGTTTCGTCGCAATCGTAGCAGAACACGCTCAGATACAGCGATTGATTACAACACAAACGCTTGAGCGTAAAATATTAATGAATAAAATAAAAGACCTTGAAACACAGCTACGTAGTGCACATAATGAAATCGAAATTTATCATTAGAGAACAATTCACTACGAGCATCTAATCAAGATTAACAGAAGAATGAAAATGAAAAATGAATTATTAAAAAAAATTACAAATAGCCCTGTTAAACATAAAACACCGAGAAAAAATTCTATTAATAATAAAAAAGGAAACAAACGCAAGTCTCTCAACAAAATGGAAATAACAGCACTTTGAACAAAAAATCGCAAACAATTTTGCAAGGCACGAGTGACACAAATGTTACTAGAGCTTTTAGAAAAAATAAACTGTGTATCGTGAGTACCAATAAAACAAATTCAGCACTCTCAGTTACACGAAGCTTAGTTACAAGAAAAGTACGAAATATGTCACTATCTTATGCCAAATGCAAACACCACACAATTATTAAATAACATTGAACAGAAGCTCCTAAATTTCGATGAATGATTTTTGTTTTTTTTTACCAAATGATTCAATAAATAAAATCAAAATGAACAATACATTTCTAACTGAACCAATTGACATTGCAAATACATTTAATGATTAATTAGTTGATAAATAATTCCAATTGTAGGCTCAGGGAACAGAGTTACATTGCTGATTGAAAATAGATTAAACTCATACTTTATGGCCCCATGTATTTGGATCCTCTTGATATATTTAGAATAATTTGAGGTTTAAAAACACAAATATAAATTTTATATAAACTTATTTTGAGTCGGCGCCAAACAACAAACTGATTAATTATCAAAATTTTATTTGGCGCCGACTCAAAATAAGTTTATATAAAATTAGATAGTTTATGTAAATAAGCTCAATACTTAAGACTTAAGGTTTATTTATTTTTTGCTTTTTAGTTCTTTTCGTCGGTTTAATTTTTTGTTAAAAAGATTTTATTTTATGGATTTTTTCATCATCATGATGATGATGATGAAAAATGATGATGATTTCTAAACGCAATACCTGATAAAGTAATGAAAAGTAAACAGAAACTTTCTCTCAATTTTTCCAGGATCCCATCATCAGATCCTGACTTCCTTGTCATGGGACCACCCTTGAGCTATACCCTATCTAAAAAAAAATGAATAAAAAAAAAATCAAAATCGGTTCATAAATAACGGAGTGAGGGCTGAACAGACATAAAAAAAAAAAAATATTATACGGATAAAGTAATGAGTAATGAGTAATGAGTATAGTTATTAAGAATTATACGCGTATGTAGAAAAAACTGAAACAATTATAACCGAACAAAAAGGATTTAGAAACCACAAAACTATAAATATAGCCTTGTATGACTTCCTCTACAAAGTGACTACAAATGTAGACACTAGAAAACCTGTCAGCACATTATTATGCGACGTGACACAGGCTTTCGACTACGTCTGTCACGATATATTATTACAAAAATTGGAAGCATACAGAATTAGAGGTAATGTCTTGAATTCAATCCAGTCATTAATCAGTAATAGGAAACAATATACAGAAATAACGGTAATAAATACTGAAACATAACATAAAGAAACTTATAGATCGCACGAACGAGTTGTACGGTGCGGGGTGCCTCAAGGAAGTGTTCCCGGACCGCTACTCTTCATCCTATATATAAATGACCTTCCAAAAAAGCACTGACCATTCGATGACACTATTTGCTGACGACAGTACCATTACAATTCCATACACAAATAATTATAATTACAGTAATTTAATAAATAACTCCCAAAGATCGATGATAACAACACAATGGCTGGAGAGTAATAGTAATAACCTAAAGATAAATATTAATAAAACTAATATTATGCATTTCTGCCAACAGGAGAACTCAATGAGTTTTGTAATAACAAAATATGATAAATGATAACATAAAAATATCAAAGTTGACACCACAAAATTTCTGGGAGTGATTGTTGATAATCAATTAAATTGGAAAGCTCATACACAAGCCTTGACAAAAAAAAAGCAAATCCACTTTTGCTTTATATAAATTAACTCCAGTGCTCAGTGTTGATGCATTATTAACAGCATACCATGGTTTAGTGTTAGCTAATCACAGATTTGGTATTATTTTTTGGGGTAAAACTCAACTAATAAAGAATTAGTATTCAAGGCTCAAAAAAGATGTTTAAGGATTATGTTTAAACTGCAAATCACGGTTCTCTTTTTAAAAACACCTTAACTCTGTGATTCCAGCACGAAGAATATGAATATAATGTCCATCAGAACGTATTTTATTCTTGTTGAAGTAATCGCAGTATTGAACTGCTGTAATCTCAATTTTCCAAGTTAGTTCGAAGTAAAGAATAATGTTTCTTATAAACTTTCAAATCTTCATCGGAGATGTCATCTATTGTCGTTTTCAGAGGTGTTAAAATAATTAAATTTTTTGTAACACGTAAAAGTATGTATAAGGGCTTGCAAATTTAAATTAGATGTTGTTGTTGCTGTTGCTTCAGATGCTGAAACTGATATTTATGTGTTAATCAATTCTATAGCATCATAATAATTTTCACCAAATACATCTTGTAAATCTAAATATAATAAAGGTAGGCCAACTAAACGCACTGCTCCAATGAGACAGCGATGTGTCGGAGCAAACGAAAACATCATCAATGTATACAATTTTTAGATATTTGTTGATTTTTAAGAAACCGTTCGACTGATTTCGATAAAGTTTAAATGGGACCTGGAAAGTATACCCTTTGAAACAAAAAAATAATTTTCAAAATTGGTTCAGGCGTCTTCGAGTAATCGGTGAACATACATAAAAAAAAAAAGATTTCGACGAGTTGAAAACCTCCTCCTTTTTGGAAGTCGGTTAAAAATACATCTACTTTCAACTAAAAAGCACATTGAAGTCGGTGATACTTTTTTTAAAAAGATAATTATGATTATTAAGTTGCAAAGTTTCACTAAAAAAACGAGTCCCGACAGAAGTGATAACTTCAACAAATCTAAGTTGAAGCCAGACCGACTGGCCCCGTAACGCGTTACGTAACGAAGCGGTTTAACCTCTCATAAGAAGTTATCACTAAAAAAAAATGTTATTTCATGTTAATTATTATTCAATATTATTATTATAATTACAAAACAAACCTTTCTGCCTGTGCTTGATGCGAAGATGTACTAGGCGATTCAAATCTTTGCCTTGCTCTAAACCTGCTTTGTCGTTGTTTGTTTAAATGTCGTTTTCGTGCAAGTTCAGCTGGGTCGATACTAGAATCGTAACATAAATCACAAAAGATATTTTAATAGTTCGGTTAAAACATGCATTTAATTATGTGATAATATAAAATTATTACTTTTTACTCAGCACTGTAAATGTATTAAAATCTTCCATTTGTTGTTGTTGCTGTCGTTGTTCACGTAATAATTTTCTATATTTTCTTTGGCGTTCAGCACTAGATAGTGGTTGACGTTTATTTATTTGAATTTCGTGTTGTGGTTCTTCTTGCTGTGGCTGAACGTCGCTAGATTGACTGAATGTAGTACATGCATTTAATTTATCAGCTTTTCTCCTTTCTCTGTATCTTTTTTGGCGTTCAGCATTTGAATATGGCCGTGTTTGTGTTGATTGTATATTTCGTTGCGACTTTTGTTGCGTCTGTTGCTGATAAACATCTGCAACGACTTCCATTTGAATAGCGCTAAAATAATTATTTGTAAATAAATATTGAATGTTTAAATACGTTAGAGAGAGAAAGGTGCTTGCTGGTTAGATTTATATATATATATATATATATATATATATATATATACCGCAGGATGTCCTACACTACGTCTTCCTTGACCCGGTGTCCACTCCAAATTTGTCTACCCCAGCGGTCATCGGTTCTGCGGGCAATGTGGCCAGCCCACTGCCACTTCACCTTGCTAATTCTTTGAGCTATGTTGGTTACCTTGGTTCTGTGTCAGATAACTTATAATTTAAATTGAAAGAAAATAGAGGAAAGAAAGGACGCGTCACCTTTCTCTCTCTAATACTCCAGTCAAATTAGTCAAACTTACCTTACAGCCTCATCATCAAAGTCCTGAATCAAGGCTCGTTTGCTTGGAACAGAGTCATGTAAGGACTCCTCTGAAGTCTTTCCTTCCTCTGAAACCGCGGTGACGGTCTCCTCGCAGACACCAGTGGCTGTAGCAGTACGCTTCGGGATGTTAGCCAGCGGACTCAGGTCACAACTGCCGCCAGTGTAACTCTTCAAGTCCTCGAATTCGGTTTGGAGATAGTGGTACACACTGGCGTTGATGTTTTTAGCCTGGACAAAAGAATGCTATCAATACTTGAGAATGGAGCAGGTCAATCAATTGTCAATTAATTCATGTATAATTTAAAGTTAAAGCGTAACAAACATGTAATATATATATTAACTCACATTCACATGCAATATATTACAATTACCTCGGGTAAGGGTGCTTTTCTTTTTTTCCGTGTGTTGTTTTGCTGTGATATGGAAGGAGCCTAAAAAACAAAAAAAGGGTTCTATTTCAACCATAGACATAAGAATAGACTGCGCTATAACTCAATAAAAAGAGAACGCTAACACGTGGGCTATCTATCCTAGTCTAGAGCGTGAACTTAAGGTATGCGCATGCTCAATCAAGTATAGATATATATGTAATTTAATTCTAATTCCAAATTCAATTCAAAAAAATATTTTTTGTGCTTAATTTGGCACAACTGTTTGGCGCAAAGTTTGAGCAATATCCGTCATTTAGTTTGTTTTCAGTACTCGATTTTGTAAACTCATCTCAAGAGTGTTTTGCATTTTTTATAATGGATAAAAACATCGAACAAAGAGTTTGTCTGAAATTTTGCATTGCAAATGAAATTTCATGTTTAGAGTCGCTGAAAATGTTACAGAAAGCATAGGTGAATCAACTTCATCAAAAACTCGTGCATATGAGTGCTTCAACTGAATTCGAGAACTCGGTTTAAAGTGAAGGAAATTGTGACTGAAAATCCTCATTCAAGTTTGAAAGAGAAAGCCGCTGAATTTTGTGTCTCACGAATCGATTCGTATCATTTTAAACGATTGCTTGGGCATGAAACACGTTGATCTGAATTTTCTTCAAAAACTCAATCGCGTAAAATTCGCTGCCGACATGCTAGAACGAGTCAATTCCGACCCTACATTCGTAAAACGCATTGTTACTGGTGATGAGACATGGGTTTACGAGTTTGACATGCAAACTAGTCCACAAGCTTCGAAATGGCGACTTCCAACTGAACCGAAACCGAAAATACCACGACCAAGTCAATCAAAACTCAAGGTCATGTTGGCTGTTTTCTTTGACTATCGATGTATTGTGCACTCGGATTTCTAGCCAGGTCAGACTGTAAATTAATAATATTATTTGAGCATTATGCGGCGTTTGAGAGAGCAAATTCGTCAAAAAAGGCCAAATTTGTGAATGGAAAATTCTTGGATATTACACCACGACAACGCGCCATCGCACAAGGCTATCATTGTGAACGAATTTTTGACCAAAAACTCAACAAATACCATTGAACAACCACCGTATTCACCGGATATGGCTCTGGCCGACTATTTTCTCATTCCAAAACTCAAATTACCACTCCGAGGTACCCGTTTTCAGTCGGTAGAAGATATCAAAGAGAATTCGCGGCGAGAACTGAAGTCAATTCGGGAAAATGCATTTAAAAAATGTTTTGATAACTGGAATATTCGTTGGCGGTAAGTGTATTTCTGAAGGGGCCTACTTTAAAGGCGATACAAGAAATTTGAAAGAATAGTTAACATTTTGGGTTTTATTGACCTTTTCCCGGTACTTTCTTGACAGAGTAGTTAGTATACAGCGTGTAAGTTTGAGCTACGCGAAAACTTACAAAAACCTCTTTCTGTTTATACTTCTCACAATACAAAAGTCAGTTCATCATAAAAATTCGAGATTAAGGATTTATAGTCATTACGTTTCATTTGGCGCTACGCAATTTTGTGCGGCACAGTGAAGAACCTTCAGCGTTCGGCAACAGCGAAAGACTGATTGCATGTTTAATTGATTACATTGCAGTTTTTGACCGTATGTGCTATTTTTGTTTTAAATGTTTTGTTCACGCATTGTGATATAACTTATAAACGAAAAAATACAAGTAATAAAAAATAAAATTGAATTTCCGGCAGAAAATTTCAATGATTTTCGACTCAGAATGATGGTCTGAATACACTACTTCAATATTCGGTACGGTATTTCTTACACTCTCTCATCTCTATTATTTTTTTAAATATTTCGATTTTTATTATAAATACATAAGATTATAATAGCTGAAAAGGTAGAATGTAAACATGACATATTTTCTAGAAATTTTTTTTATTGAAAAATAAGCAAATTAATTTAAAAGTATCTCATTATATATTTTCGTATTGTATATAACAATAAAAAAAATTACAACTATTTTAGTAACATAAAAAGTTTATTGGTTTGCATCCGTATGCCTTGGTTTATCGTTCATAATTTTATACCTCATAAGCATATTAAACATATTTATGTGTATTTCTAAATGATAATTCTTAGTATAATTATAAATAGTGTACAAATAAAGAGTTACCTATATATAATTAATTTGAGGTCGATGGTCCATCAGTGGCATAGAGCAACACGGGCCACCGGCGAACGGAGGGGAGTAACCATAGCGTGTGTTCCCGATACAGAACACAAAAGCCATCGGCGTCACCACGAAAGTCATACATAACACACGTCATACATAACACACACACACAATTTAAACAAAGCACTACCAATTTCACACTAACGTAGATGCATTCTGTGTCATAACAGTGTAATGAAGTGACGCAACTACATGTGACAACTGTCGATACGCATTATCGATAAATTCGAGAACTCGGTTTAAAGGGAAATCAGGTTTAAAAAGTGATACAAAGGTGGATATTGTAATAAAGATAAGATCTTATTTATTACTCCAACAATTATAATCATTGTACAATTGACTGATGTTTATATCATTTTGAAAACCAGCGACAATTTTATCCATCACTGGTTTTTAAAATGGATTTATTTTGTATCAATATGTAGAATACATTTTGGTGGGTTTGCTTTTTCTATTAAGAAAGACATTCTTGTATCAGTATATTTTTCTATTATTAATCTTGCCCAGATCCAAATTATGATTTGTAAAATCATTTTCATGTGAATGGTAACCGATAGATGGAAACAAGTCTTTGCCAATAAACTTTTGAAGGCTTTTGGCACGATTTGGTGCGTGGTACAAGATCGTGTAGGTTTGTTGTCGTCACTTAAACGTTGTCTTAATTCTTTTTCACAAATCCGGCATAAATTACCTCTTTTGAAGCACAAAGCAACTTTCCTCTGCTTTTTTGATGTATTTATATGTATGTAGCTTTATTCATCAATCGGCCCGAGCAAACGATATCGAGAAAATAACAAATCCAGCTATGTATTCCACTACTTTCACGACAATAGGGGATAAAAAAGTTAGTGCTTCAATCTCATCAATGAAATCGTCAGTAAATTGGTAAAGTTGCCTTCGTCAGTAGCGTCATTGGTATTGTATTGTCGTACAGTTGAAGCATTATTTTTTTGTAATGCAGATGTGCAATTCAGTATCGTAATTTTTTCCAATGGAATGCAATTCGTTCTGCTTCCAGTTTGTGTTAGTTCTGCATTCATAAGATTTGTTTATAAATTACTTTAAACTGTGAGCTTGAGGGATTATCGGAAAAACCACCATGAGTTCTTACAATCAAAAAAAAAAGCTTGATATGATTTTAACTGATCCTGTGGAAAGGCATATATTTAAGACCATTTTGTTGGTTTTGTATTAAACCTTTAAAGATGGACTTAGTACTGTTAACTCTTATAAAACCTGTGTATCGCGGAGAAACTAATAATTTCATTTTACGACTATCTATTGCGTTTTTTTACATTGGCTCATAAGCTCAAAAAAATCTTTTAAGCTTCGTCCATTTTTCTCAAAGTTTTCAGAGTTGGAGTTTCCAAAATTTTCCGAAATGCTCTCTTAAAACCATTTTGACGTGACCGAGAATCCAATATATCAAACACGTCGTTTATCAGTGAAATACACTTCAAAGTTGCAGCCGGTCCATTAGACTCCGGCAAATTTAATTCTTTTTCACAAAACACAAGTGCGTCAAAAATACTTGCGCTGAACAATTGTGCTGCAAGGCGAACAATCATTATTTTTGTTTTGTAATAAATGTGATTAGCTCTAAAAGAGAGAAAGAGAGAAAAAAAGAGTTCTTCCTCTTGGATTCAATGTTATTCCTCCACAAATGACCATTGAATTTTATTTTCACTGTCACCGTAAAAAAAATTGTAGCCACTAAAAGTGTTTCGAATTTATTTTAACATGTGACTCGGGTCTAAAAAAAGTAAGCTTGTTGCCCTGTTGTAGGATCTAATATGCTAGTTTGCAATTTATTGGCAACTAAGCAGCTACCCAGTTCTGTAGCCATCGCTAAATTTGCTCTTGCGCCGTCACACGTTAATGCTTTTATTTCCACTCCCGTTTAATGTATTAATTTAAACGCTTCAGTTACAAGCTGAGCTTTTAACTTAGCACTTGTTCTTGGTGGACTTTCCGTGGAGTATAAATGCCTACTAATAGAAATACTAGGACATCTGTTGCTTCATCTGTATTATCTGTTAATAAATAATAGTAACCGAATCGTCTGTCACTATTTGGACTGTCATGTTGTGATTGTGTATTTATTTTCATTTCATCGAATACCAAAGTACAGTAAATTTTACTATCTGGATTGGCATCGGCTTTATATTTTAAAGCCGCCAATGCCTCCTTGTTAAATTCATCAATATGACTATACCATTTGGTTAAAGTACGTGAAGCAGGTAATCAGGTCCCAGACGTTTTCCGAACATACATGTAAGCTTTCGGCGAATAAAAGTTGAGAGATAAAGCAGTTTAGATCTCAGTTCTGGTGAATATAAAAAAAAATGTAAAATTGGGAAGCTTCCCAATTTTACATTTTTTTTTTTACATTTTAAAAACTGAATATCGTGCAAAAAAAACTATTATTTTGACATTACAAACAAATACTTCAATTTTATTTATTTGTATTGATAATGTATGGATTGATGAATTGATGATAAATAGGCATATGTTCTGATTTTACGATTGTCATTACTAATTAATATTATTTCGGTTGAACTATTATCAAAATGTATGGTCTTTAAAATCAATAATTTCTTCTGAAATTTGTAATGTTTGGTCTAGAAGAACAATTGGCAGAAGAGGAAATCACACCATCTCATCATATTTAACTGTTAAGTGTTTGAATATAAGGTAAACACTTAGCAAAACTACATCTAACCATTTTATTTACAGCTGAAGAGTGAAAACGGAGACATCGAGCAAAGGTTTACAAACTGTCTTGAAAGGAGTAATTCCTTTTCCTTCTTTCATAGTTACTATTAATTCTTTTACATGTTCTGGTTCTTTTACATATCCTAAAAACAAGTAAATTCATGATTTTTGGTCCGCCCCCCAAGTCACAGGTGGTCTCACTTTTGTTGAACCCCCCTTCCTGGTGCGACGTCACATATCTTACAATTTTACACCCAGAACTAAAAAGAGCAGTTCTAAAATTGTTTTTAGTAAAAGTGTTGTAGCGTGTGTAGTCTTTCGTTTACAGGTAATGCTTTGTGTTTAATACTTTAGATTTTGACATGTGACGTCACGAAGCTTATAACCCCCACCCCTTGTCACACTTCGTTGACACCCTCCCCCCTCTTGAAGTGTGGCGTAATTTATGGATGGCCCCATATGAAAATCAATTTTCTTTTAAAAAAAAATTCCGGTTAACCAACCAGCTGAGCTAAACTTGTATTAGGAGTGGGTTCACGTCGGCAGTGCACCACTGGGTGGGGTTCAAACCCGCAAACACTTGATCGCAAGTCCGACGCCTTAGCCATTACACCACCGCCTTATTACAATATAAGCAATATGCACAATTTAATTTTATATACAGGAAACAGTATTATAATATTTATGTACAATTAATTATTTTGTTAGGCTGCGTTTCCACCAGAGATGTGCGAGGTAGTCGAGCGGTGCGAGGACGCGTAGCGACGGCGACGCTGTGATACGGTGCGCAAATGAGCTGTGCGAGGATGTGTAGTCGACTCTTTTCAGATGCGAGCGAGGGTAAGGTGTGGTGAGATTAAAACGCGCTCGCCTGCGTCTCAGTTCAGTTCAAAAACTATAATAGTGTATAGGATATAGACAGGAGGCTCTGGTTTTTTATTGACAAAACAAAACGACATCAGGTGTCCAGAAAATTCTCCATGTAGTAGATGATATTTAATATGTAAAATTTAGTATCTAAAATCTGTGCTGTCGTCGATGACCCAAAAATGTAGTAATAAATTCTGTGTCTTCTGCCTCCATATCTTCTTCGCAAATTGTTAAATATAAAACTGTTTTTATCATGTTTTCGTACAATACACATCGATCTCTAAAAAACACCGTCTAGTGACTAGTTTCTCGCTCGTGTCCATCCCTCGCACACATCCCTCCCTTGTTTTGTACGTACAAAAACCTCGCTCCGCTAAGCCTTTTCCACAGGAGCGGCCCTGGGCGAGGCTAGATAAATGAAGCGATTCTATTGGTTCTTAACAAACACATCCCACGCTACGCATCCTCACACAACCTGGTGGAAACGCAGCCTTGCAACTGCTACTAAAAATAATGTAAATATTATATCATAACCTTGAGATATTCAGCTGCATGAAATTCATTTTTTTGCTCCAACGTATCTATCATTCCTTTCAAACGATTGATTTCTTTCTCTTTCCTTACAATTCTGTTATAGGCAGCTGTAGTTATTAACTTGCGATATGAACAGTATCGTAGAAATTTATTCCAAGCCTCTTCATTAATAAAATCTTCTCGACAAATATATTCAGTTTTATATCCTGTCTTAAAACGCACTCTTCTTTTTGATGATATTTTTCTATATTAAAAATCAAGACTTTATATAGTTAAAATAAACACAAATGATCCTTAACTAAAATTAAAAAGTCAATTTCTTACCTTCTCCTGCAATTTGAAGAGTTATTTTCAGTTTGACTATTAAGATTAGATAAGTCATCATGATCACAACTTTCCCAGCACCGTGGTGTCTCATCTCTAAAAAAGAAAAAGAAATGGTTCAAACAAATATCAATAGATGGCGTTACAGGTGTCGATTCGTTATTGAAGTTTATAGAAAATCAATAAGTTTTCTTATTATAACAAAATTCAATGTGATCGTCATTCGTCCTGGCGGCAATTATTTGTACTACGTTGAGGTTGATATTTGTTATTGACTTTGGAAATAGGTACTGGCTTATTGATAGTCAATTACTGAATTGTTGCGTTTTGTTTATGAATTTCCTATTGCGGGTAAATTATTAATCCACAATTTTTTATTCTAATTTCAAAGATAGTATAAAAAATCAAAAACTATTTTTTCTCATTATCTTTGACATTTTCTCATTGTCGTTGGTCGGGGCTGGTCATCTTTGGACTGCTATTACTTAAATATGTATAGTAGTAATTAGCGCGTCTATTTATATTTTAGAATAATAGGTACGTTACATTGTTCTCACATTTCATTTACGCTTATAAGCAATGTAACCAGAAATTTGTAAAAAAAACATTTTGAAAAAGAGTGTCCTTGGAGTTTCTTGCCTGTTTTTCTCCATAGGATCTACACATTGGAACAGGCAACTAGCTTCACGACTTCGAGACACAAGAGACGTCACATTATGAAGCTAAGAGGGTATTTATAGCCCTGGAACTATAATACCTAATTTTTTGATTACCACGCATTTTTATTTTCGGATAAATAGTAAAAAAATGCGCTGATTAAGAATTACGATGCCCGCAGTCTGTTTGTGTGTCAGTTTTTTAACAATTTAATAGAACAAAAAAGATTTTTTTTTCATTTCGTGAGATATCTCGTTTTCAGTACGTTTTTCGGCATTTGAGCCCAAAGCATTTTTGTTCTCCATTAAGTTACCTACAAAATGAGATCTGTTCAAAGTCACTAAATGTTTTTGTTTAAAAGAGCGTTTTTTTTCACATTCAATAACTTTGAAAGGAACGCATGTAGAAGTCTGAAAGTGTAGCTTGTGATGAGACTAAAAGTGCTATAAATTTCAGCTAGATCGCTTTTAAACTTTTGAAATTATTAACGATCGTTTTATTTGTTTAGCCTTAATTGTAAAATGCGCCATTTTTTTTCTAAACTACTAAAACTAGTCAGAGCAGCTTAGAAAATGTATAAAACCATTTAAATATATGAGCCTGTTGAATTTTTTTAGGAATATCAATTTTAACCGATTTTGTAACGACATTTTGAGGTATACTTTTTTTTACCAAACTCCATCCATCTTGTGTCTGAAATCGAAGCCTCCTTAGAAGGAGTTTCTGATTGGGGTCGACTTAATCTAGTCTAATTTTGACCCAACAAAGACACAGGTTTGCGCGTTCACCGCCAAAAGGATACCGTTTGTCGTATCACCCCGGTTTGAGAGCATTTCCCTAACTGCCAAAGCCAGCATCGGAATCCTTGGCGTCGATATATGGAGCGAAGTCCAGTTTCGCGGTCACTTGGGAGGGTAAGGGTAAGGCCAAATTAGCCTCGAAAAAGCTTGGTGTGCTGAACAGATCGAGACAGTATTTCCCCCCGGCCTACCGCCTACAACTTTATAAGGCGCCGGTTCGAACCCATATAGAATTTTCCTCTCATATCTATGCAGGGGAACCCCAGTACCAGCTTCTACCTCTAGACCACATTCAACGGAGAGCGACTTCGAATCGTCGATTGCCAGGATATTTCAGATCAGCTTGACCCCATGGCGTTGCGTAGAGATGTACCTTCACTCTGCATTCTCTATCGCATGTATCATGGGGAGTGCTTCGAGGAATTGTTCGGACTTATACCAGCCGCAACGTTTCGCCATCGTCCAACGCGACAAAACTTTCATCCCCATCACCTGTATAATTGGCAATCCACCACTGTGTGGTTCTTCAGATTTTTTTTGCCCCGCACAACCGATCTCTGGAACAAATTGTCGCCTGCGGTATTTCCGGACCGATACGACCTTCAAAAAAAGAGCGTCCTCCCATCTCAAAGGCCGGCAACGGCAACGCACTTGTGACTCTTGAGTTGCAGGTGTCCATTAACGAAAATAGTCACTTACCACCAGGTGACCCGTCTGCTCGTTGCTCAGGGGGCAAACGAGCACAAAATAATATAAAAAAAAAAAAGTTCACGTAAATGTTTGTGACGATGTATGGATGTTTGTTGCTGTTTCACGCAAAAACTTGACTAATTGCGATGAAACTTGGTATGTAGATAGCTGGATATCTGAATTAACACATATGCTACTTTTTATCCGGATATTACCACGGTATCATGACTTACGCGGGTGAAATCGCATATATAACTTCAACGCACTAGTATATACGTTGAAGTTATTTAACGTCATGCCACGAACCTTAGGAGCTTAGAAGTGACTAAAGCGGCTGAAACTGCACCCATATCATCGCCAACAAGAACTGAGATGAAAGGAAAGAGCGCATTTGTGCTTAGTGCGACCGAACTCAATGGCTAATAGTTGTATAGCTTAGCTTAGGCTATGGGCAAGCAATCAGTATTGAACTTTATTAATTTGTATCCAGAGTTGCTAATTACTTAAACGTTAAACCGAGCCATCTAATAAATTCATTATTTTGTGTTATGGTGTATTGGCCCCGCTGTGTGATTTTAGTCCGTTCATGAAAAAAAAATAGTAATTTTTGCCACACAGGAAAATGCACAAATATGTACTTACCAATGTAAAAAAATAATACTTACGCCAAGTCAGAAAATTTACTGTCCATATTTGGCACTGTATCTGTGTTTGCTCTGTTCTGTTCTGGAAGTACATAAAAAAACATGATTATATTTAACATAGAATTATCAATAAAGGCAGAAGACAGACAAGACAGAAATCATTACAATTTTGTCTACTATCTAGTCAACTATTCAATAACATAAAATTTTACATAATTACTTAAATTTATAAACATGCTCACTTAATCATTAAAAATTCTACAAACATACACAAATTAATATGTAAAAACCATTTTTATCACTTATAATCACAGTAAATTGTAAATTGTTAATAAATATCAGTCACCACAATATATTATAAGAAATATATATATTATAATTCTTATGAAATATTATATTTCTTCTGTATGTATGTCACTGAGCTCCTCCTAAACAGCTGCACCAATTTCAATGAAATTTTTTGTGTGACTTCAGGTGGATTTGAGAATGGTTTAGATTTACAATTGGACCCGATAGATGGCGTTGCGAGAGGGTTACAGGAATAATATTTTTTACATTTCAGCAGGACAACATCTGTCGGGTCCTCTAGTATTTATATATATTTTATTCGGACTGATACAAAAAAGAAGTATAACTTCAAAAGTTAAGATTATCTTGGGTTTAAAGTTGGCCTAGTAACTGTATACCTGCATACACTTACTAGTTTTGAACTTGAATCATCTGTAAGGTTACTTCAATTTTAAATAAAAAATTTATAAAAACATTTTAATTTTAATGTTTACATTTTTTTAATAATATGTATTCAAGTAATGTTTGTGTTAGTTGTAGTTGCCTATAATTAAGTGAGCATGTTTTTGTAATTTGTAAAATCATATTAGTTTAGTGAGTCAGTTGTTGGTAATCTTAATAAATAAAGCACCAAAATTACAACTTAAGTACAGAGATGTTCATAACTTTAGAGAAGATATACAAAGAAAATCTTCTCCAAGATCCTATTATGCAAAATTTAATAAATGCAGAACAATAAACATTTGGGAACGAAGTGCATGATAGGATTATAAAACTCTTACATCTCCTACAACTGTCAAGCATGTCACTATTGATAAAAAACTAACAATGGTCCATTTTCCACCTAACCACGTCTCAAAATGATGAATTGAGAGGTCTAAAGTCAAGTGATGCGGTTGCAGCTAGAAGAGATTTGAGTGAAATTACACTGCACTGCACTGCAGAAGACCAGAGGTTGCCATTTTCTGTGGCCTAAATACACAAATCTACTGGTGTTTTTAAGCCCTCCATCCAGTGTAGAGATATTTTCATCCGATGGTTACATCTGTAACCATTTAGGAACTAGATTGAGTGACCAAAGTCTTTATCCCTTAAACTTTTTACTAACATTTACCAAAAAGTAAGATCAGAACTCTAATGATAGTAACTTAGTTAAAGTTCAACTTTTTAAAGTTTAATTGAAAACTGATTATAGAGACCTGATATCTTAAATTATTCCTTAAAAATTTGTGTTTTTAAAAGACTAATACTTAAGTGTTTTGTTTAAGTTTAAAACTTGATGACCGGCGAACGTGTATGAAAGCTCTGATGAATGTGGAAGAGGCGCAGGCTGTATGTCAGGAGCATGTATGTAGCAAGCAATAATGTTTAATTGATAAATAGAATAAGTGTGCAATTCCCACACACGGCAAAAATTAAACTGTAGAAAAGTAGCCTAGGTACGAGAGAATGAGATAAATATAGAGTATCAGGAGTATTAGGGTAATTATTCATGTACTCACGATGATTGTTTTCACTATTGTGTATCGTATACAGTGGACGTATTATTTTGCACACTTCTAATTCACGTACACGTTCCGTTGAACATTTTGCGACCTTTTTCACCTTACTTGGTAATTTTTTCTGCCTATACGCACGAGACCTTGCAGTATCAGTTTTCGGCATTTTAAGAAAACATTTTATTAATAAAACGTGTGCGTCTCGGGACGCCCGTCTGAAGTGGTAACTTTAACGCCAGACAGACTGACGCAATATAATATACTTTAGTTTATGGACTGGCGCAGTAACGCGTTACGTAACGAAGCGGTTTACCCTCCCTCCCGTAAGAAGTTATCACTTCAATTAAAAAAAAATTGGTTGTTGTGTGGTTACATAAAAAAACATCTTTTTAACAGACGATAATATTCTACGTGATAACGTCAGGAAAACCTGCACGTCACAAGCCGAAAGCCTAAGCCGATTCTGCCTCTCTATCGCTTGTTCGGCGCTCTCGCTTGCACGCTCGGCTGATGAGGAACGTGACAAGGAGTCATGCTTATTCGTGCGTACAGCCTGTGTTCATCGATTTTTTCGACGTTATCACGTCCAAAGATAAAAATATTATCACTGTCAAAATATTATGTCAATATTATGTTTAAAAAAAAACCGTCAGTCGTAGGCTCTTTAGCCCTAGAATACTAATACTAAAGTTTTCACTAAAAAATTTACACAATATACACAAATATATAATTGTATCAAATTCAGTCGTAACCTCGTAACTGAACTAATACGTCTACTTTATATTTCGACTTAAAATACCTTTTTTGGCAGATATATTTTGGAGTATTTGCACCATGCGTAGTTCCTGACTCTGGAACCGGACTCTGGAAGTCCTTCATGCAGCATGATTATTAAGCAAATCATGCCGCATGATCGTCTATGGAGCACACAATGTGCTCCCTAGACGACCATGCGGCATGACATGCGTTCCGTGCTGTCAGGCGTGCATGATCGTTTAATTCCATTGATTGATGCGCATAACATGCAAACTACGTGCATGACATGCAAACTACGTGCTGTCAATTGATAACAAGTCCTTCTATTTTTCATCCTGCAAGCTTTGATTGACATGCAGCATGATCGTCTATATGTGCTCCATAAACGATCATGCGGCATAACATGCGTTACGTGCTGTCATGCGTGCATGATCGTTTAATTGCATTGATTGATGTGCATGACATGCAAACTACGTGCTGGCAGTTGATTGACAAGTCCTTCTATTTTTCATCCTGCAAGCTATAGCACTTATTACACCTGGCTGAATTCAGTCGTCTGAATTCAGCAGTTACTGAATTCAGTAGTTACTGAATTCAGAAGTTAGAAACTTCTGATTACACTGTCCTAAATTCAGTTGCTGAATCAATTAACGACTATAGCGCGACGAAGTTGGACGTGTGATGTGTTTACGAGGATGGCTCGAGTTTATAAAACACCAAAAAATTTGTAACCTTGGCCGCTGGTTCGATTATAAATAGAAATAAAATAAGTAATATTTTTTTAACCGACGAAAAAAAAGAGGTTCTCGGTTCGACCGTATAATATTTTTTTTTTTATTACTGTTCAGCCCTCGCTCGGTTATTTATGAACTGATTTTGATTATTCTTTTTTTTTAGATAGGGTATACCTCAAGGGTGGTCCCATGTCAATGCAGTCAGGATCTGTGATCTGTGTGTGAATTCGGTAGGTATTAATCATCACACCTCTCTCATCGTAAATTGATCAGATAAAAAAATAAAATCGTGGATCGCGTGAAATTTCTATCAACAGTGAACCGCTCCATATCATTATAAATGCTGTTTACATATTTACTCAGGTTACGCTAGGCCCCACGATTTAATTTTTTAATTTTTTAGGGTTCCGTACCTCGACAGGAAAAAACGGAACCCTTATAGGATCATTTTGTAGTCCATCCGTCCATCCAATTGTCTGTCAAGACCCTTTTTCCCAGGAACGCGTGGAGGTATCAAGCTGGAATTTATATCAAATACTCAGGTCCACTGTCTCTTGGAGCATTATTATTATTAAGAATAAATTGTAATCAATATCGTATCAATAATTCTAAAGTAGATTGCGCTCTTCACTATACTATCTGTATCGACTGAACGGAATCACAACTGAATGGAAACACAATTTAATAATGAATTTTATTTTTTTCTTGTTAACCCCTCCAGCGAAACTAAATGTTTGTGTTAGGAGTGGGTTCACGTCGGTAGGGCACTGGGTGGGGTTCGAACCCGCAACCGCTCCATCCCAAGTCCGACGCCGTAGCCATAAGGCTACCGCCCACCGCTTCAAATGATCGTTTAACTGCATTTATTTAAAATCAAATTTCCTCCTGAAACTTCAGTTTTACTGGAGAATGTTATGCTATTTTTAAAGCTCTTGAGTATGTCATTTCAAACAAATTAAAAAAAACTGTTATTTTTTCTGATGCCTAAAGTGCATTACAAGCTTTAGGCAGATTTCTATTTAAGGGTGATATAAATACTATTATCGTAGATATTAGGGATTTACTTTGAAAGTGCTGTACTGTAATCTAAATTTAATTGTATATTTAGCATGGATACCAAGTCATTGTGGAATCGTGGCGTCGCCGTGACGTGCTATGCTGATGACACCCTCGTGATGGCAAGAGGCAAGACGTACCGTGAAGCAATCATTAAAGCCACGGCCGGGGTTGCCTATGTCGTTCTAAGGATCCGGCGGCTGGGTCTCGAGGTGGCTCTCCACAAATCCGAGGCCGTTTGTTTCCATGGGCCTCGGAATAAGCCACCTGTGGGATCTAAACTCACGGTGGGAGGCGTCAGCATCGGCATCGAACCCATGATGAAGTACCTGGGACTCGTACTCGATAGCCGATGGGACTTCGGGCCCCATTTCCGAAGTCTGACTCCCAAACTTATGGGGACGGCGGCCGCACTTTCGCGGCTTCTACCCAACTTGGGGGGTCCTGACGTCTCCTGCAGGAGACTCCACGTAGGGATTGTGCGGTCCATGGCTTTGTATGGGGCTCCAGTTTGGGCACCGACTCTGACGGACCGTAATGTTGCGTTCCTTCGACGCCCGCAACGGTCGATGGCCGTCAGAGTCATAAGAGGATATCGCACAATCTCTTTTGAAGCGGCAAGTCTCTTAGCCGGCACTCCGCCGTAGGAATTGGAAGCGAAAGCCCTTGCGTCCTCATACCAATGGCGCAAGGAGATGCTTGACCGTGGGCTGAGGCTTTTGCCCAGTGAAATTAAGGCCCAAAGGTTCCAGGTCCACCAGGACCTCATGGCTGAGTGGAAAGAGCGACTTGGGCAACCGAGCGCGGGGCACGCCACAATTCTGGCGGTAAGGCCCATGATGGAGGAATGGCTAGAGAGGCGTTATGGCAGCATCTCTTACCGGATGACGCAGGTACTTACTGCGCATGGCTGCTTCGGGAAGTACCTGTGTTGCATAGGCCGGGAGCCAACGCCTGAGTGCCATCACTGCGGGGGCTGTCCCGAGGATACTGCACTCCAAACCCTAGTGGAGTGTCCAGCGTGGGTCCACAGCGCGATGACCTTGAGACAGCTCTAGATGTGGGAAGCCTCTCGCTAGAGACCATGGTGCTAGCTATGGTACAAAGCGAGAGCGCGTGGGTCTCCGCCGCCTTATTTTGCGAGGAGGTGATGTACGCCAAAGAGGCGGTGGAAAGGGAACGGGAGAGGACTAGCACTCTCCCGTTACGCAGAGGACGCACCAGGCGCCGTAGGGCACTTAATGACCTACGGCCTCCATGAGCGCTGGCCTTAAGGCGCTGGGAAGGTTAACCCGGCGCCGAAACAGAAGAATAGGCCCGAGACCGTGGCGCGACGTGTTCCGCGCGCGCCTTTCTAAACTGAAGGGGGACATATATTTCTAAACTGAAGGGGGTTATACCTGAGCCCCCGGCCATAGACACCCGTGACGGAACACCGTGTGGTTTTAGTCGGTTCGATTCCGACACAGCCACTTCGCCCGAGTGCGAGGTGGTAGCCGAGGGGGTTCCACATGTAAAAAAAAAAAAAAGGCATTGTGGAATCGTAGGAAATATAATGGTAGACCGATCAGTTAATGAGGCTGTACAGGATGGAGTTGAAGATCCGTATATAAATTACTACCATGACACCCTTCTTCTTTGCCATCGATTTATCTAAAAGAGGTTGGGAGAATCTTTGGGCTGAATCCAGCCGTTACAAAGGTAAACATTATGCTAGGATCCAGTCAAAGATTCCTTCAAAGCCTTGGTTCGGCAAAATTACTTATAATAAACGCGCTACAAGTTTCCTCATTAGAATGAGACTTCGTCATGTATGTACTCCGGTTCACCTTACCAGATTCCAAATTATCAACAGTGACCTATGCGAGTGTGGTGAAGTGGGAGTTTTGAATCATTTACTCTTTTCTTGCCCATTATATGATAATTCAAAATTAATTTCTTCCCTAGTTTCCATCTGCATTCCACTTCCTTCATCTATTCCCCTACTTTTGTCTTCCAATACTCCTGATGTATAAAATACTTTAGCCTCTTTTATAACCACCATCATCATCAATAGCATCATCATCTTTAAAAATCCTTGTGGCTAAAAATTTGTTCATTGTCTCCTTTTGATTCAGATCCTATCCAAATTCAAAATTTCCTTTTATTTCAAATTGTTTCCCTACCTTTTATTTGTGGCGATGTGCGCCATAAGAGAAGAAAAAACATAGTATTTAAAGAAATATTATGAATATGTAATGATTATTTTTTTATACAATACTAGCGGCTCGCCCGACTATGATTTTTATATAAGGTACCTTCAAAGAAAGGTTAAAGAAGTTCTAAAGTAAACGTGCGCGAGCGAAGCCACGGGTAAGAGCCTGTATATACCTACTGACGTGCAGGTCGTGCAGTCCTACGACCAAAGAGCCTACGTCTGACAGATTTTTTTTTAATATAAAATTTCATTTTCATTATTTTGACCTTAGAGGAATATTTTATTGTTCTTAGATTTTGACAGTACGAATATTTTTATCTTTTGACGTGTTAACGTCTTCTATATCGATGAATGCCGGCTACACGCACGAAAAAGCATGACTCCTTGTCACGTTCCGCCTCAGCCGAGCGTGCAAGCGAGAGCGCGGTACAAGCGATAGAGAGGCACGATCGGCCTAAGCGTTCGCGTTCGGCTTGTGGCGTGTATCATATTAAGTATCAAGTAAAATTATTGTTGTCCGTACCGATATTACAGACCACAGATAACTATATACTATTACAGACAACAATTTAATTTTCATTTAATAAAATGTTTTTCAAAAATGCCGAAAACAAATGCTGAAAGGTCTCGTGCGTATCGGCAGAAAAAAATTGCAAATAAGGTGAAAAAGGTCGCTAAATGTTCGACGGAGCGTGTACGTGAATTTCGTGCACGCCGAAAGGCATTATTTAGTGATCAACATAATATTTATATTGCGCAAAATAATACGTCCACTGTACACAATAGTGAAAACGATCAACGTAAGTACATTAATAAATATCCTATTACTCTATATTTATCTCATTCTCTCGTACTTAGGCTACTTTTCTGAAGTCTAATCTTTGCCGTGTGTGAGAATTGCACACTTATTCTATTTATCAATTAAACATTATTGCTGGCTATAATTTAGTTCATAAAATAATAATATGGATCGTTAAATGATGCACATTGTTTGTTATAACAACACAGAACAGCCTC
Source organism: Callimorpha dominula (assembly GCA_949752705.1). Taxonomy (NCBI): domain Eukaryota; kingdom Metazoa; phylum Arthropoda; class Insecta; order Lepidoptera; family Erebidae; genus Callimorpha; species Callimorpha dominula. The sequence continues at coordinate 7,801,129 of OX457017.1, read as the reverse complement.
GGAAACCGTGTATGGATGATATGAACGAAACCACCACATTTGGTATTAAACTCTCTCGACAATGCATCTTAACTCTGTTACCTACATGCATTTCTGTCACGCCTCACTCATACTTGTACGTTATACACATCTGGCATGTGCAGAGATTAAACAGTGTAATCTTGATCCTGACATACAGCTTGTGTCTCTTCCACATTCATCAGAACTTTCATACATGTTGGCCGGTCATCAAGTTTTAAACTTAAACTAAACACTTATTTGTCTTTTGAAAAAACAAACTTTTAAGGAATAATTTAAGATATCAGGTCTCTACAATCAGTTTTCAATTATTAAACTTTAAAAAGCTGAACTTAAACCAAGTTACTATCATTAGAGCTCATAAGATATTACTTGTTGGTAAATTGTTAGTAAAAAGCTGATGGCATTAAGACTGGTCACTCAATCTAATTCCTAAATGGTTACAGATGTAACCATCAAATAAAAATATCTGTACACTGGATGGAGTAGATTGGTGTTTTTAGGCCACAGAAAATGGCAACCTCCATTCACCTCCATTCTTCTGCAGTGCTATTTTCACTCTAACAACTGTTAAATGATCATAGTAATCTCTTCTTGTTGCAACCGCATCACTTGACTTTAGAACTCTCACTTCATTGTTTTGAGACTATTCCTATGCTCAAACTGGTGGTGGTTGGGTGGGAAATGGACCCTTGTTAGTTTTTTTTCAATAGTGACAAGCTTGACAGCTGTAGGAGACGTAAGAGTTTTATAATCCTATCATGCACTTTGTTTCCATATGTTTATTGTTCTGCTTTCATTAAATTTTGTATAATAGGATCTTGGAGAAGACTTTCTTTGTATATCTTCTTTAAAGTTAAGAACATCTCTGTACTTAAGTTGTAATATTGCTGCTTTATTTATTTATAATTATTAGGATTACCAACAAATGATACACAAAACTAATATGACTAAGGAAATCACAAAAACATGCTTTATGCTCACTTAATTATAGGCAACTACAACTAACACAAACATAACTTGAATATGTATTATTAAAAAAATGTAAAAATTAAAATTAACATGTTTTTATTTAAAATTGAGGTAACCTTACAGATGATTGAAGTTCAAACCTAGTAAGTGTTTACCTACCCAACTTTAAACCTAAGATAATCTTAATTTTTATTGAAGTGAAAACTTTTAAGCTGCCATGTGCTTTTTTTGGGATGGGAAAAAAATGTTAAACTCGCGTCAGGACAACTGACCCTGATCGAAAATTCGTAAGACAGAGCCGAGTTTTCATTTAAAAAAATATTACATTCGAAATTTAAACATTTATGAGCGTCCAGGAAGAACTTCCAGTGTACCCTATGTTTACATTTAGATATGTTATTATTATTTGAAGTTTTCACTTCAAAAAGTAGGTAATAACATTAAACATTAACATTAGGCGGCGCAGGGTGCTTGCGCGAGTGTGCGTGTGTGTTTGTACTACAGCCTATGTGCATACATGGATGGTGACTGCTGATGACTCGACCGTCTATATACTTGTAAAATTCGTGAATATAAAGTGTTTAAAATATGGAAACTGAAGAAAGTGCATCTATTAATGAAAAAAGTGACGAAGAAATAGTGAAAGTAAATGAGTGAGTACTTTATAAAAATATACATGTACCTACACATTATCAATGTTATATTTGTAATAATATATGTTTATACTTTATAGCATTAACCTATATTTTTATAACATCACAATAAGGCACGTGTGCGGTATAGGTTTGAGATGCTGCGACAAAAACGGTAGTAAGCGAAAAAAATACGCGCGACAAATTTTAGCGACATATTTGAGGGTATTCGTTTCTTTTTAATAATACATTAAAAAAATGAGCGCATGTCTCATTGGAGGAGTACCAATAATTGTGATACTGACCACATTGGCTTATCAATTACTTTGCTAATCGAGTGTAAAAACCTGTATTCCGTATAAAATCATCAAAAATACGATACCAAATAAATAATTTTAAATGAAAATAAATGAAATTAAATAATAATAAATAATCTTCGTTTTTTAGAGAAAAGAAAGAAAAAAAAAGGAAAAGAAATCGGGAATATAAAAGGGCATGGCGTCAGCGTAAAAAAGCCTTGAAGAAAAAAGATTCGGAGGAAGAAAAAGAAGAAAAAAAAAGAAAAAGACATCGTGAGATTCAAAGGGCATATTATCAACGTCAAAAAGTTTTGAAGCAATTGTCCCAAAAGAAACTGGATGATTTGCAAATGTAATTAAATTTCATAATTTAAATATTGTAATATATATATATATATATAATTCATATTGTTATTATTTTATTTTACGGTTTGTTTGTTTTTTTCGTAGAAACAAAAAGAAATTGGACAGTAATGAAGACCAAGAGAATGTTGTGCAATGCAGGGCTTCTCAAAATTTAGAAAATGTACAGCTCGAACAAAATCAATTCTTCACCAAACAACTTCGTTTATATAAAGAGAGTTACGAATGTATTACCCCCAAAGTCATTCTACACAGAAACACAGATATTCCAGGTGATGGTAATTGTCTATTCCACTCACTCATACGTGTCCTGCAACTTCAAATTTTGACTTGTGATTTAAGAAGACAGTTACGTGATTCACCTTATTTAAACTCCTGCCACGATCCACAGGAAGCATATAACATACTCTCAAGTAACAATGAATATGGAGATTTGGATTGTTTATACTTGTTTGCAAAAATTTATAATCAAAATATATGTGTGCATTACCACTATTTCAACGTAATTTCAAAAAATGAAGACACTCGCTTCTGTCATTTTAAAGCAAATGATACACATAATTGGATTCATCTTGATCTTCGTGAGCTACACTTTACGCCTTACATCTCTGATGAAGAAAAGAAAAAAGAAGATGAAAGGAAACAAAAGCAGAAAAACAAAGAATATTCTAAGCGGTATCGAGATAAAAAAAGAACATCAAATTTACAAACAGGTTCGTCCGCCAGAGATGTGTTAGATGTACAACCAGTCATTCATACTTCACAAATTGAAAGCCCGTCCTCCGGAGGTGTGCTATATGTTCCACAAGTTATCTGTAGTCCCCAAATTGCAGATTTATCATCGACAGATGTATTGAAGGAAAATCACAAAAATGCAGAAGAATTGTCCCAAAAGAAACTGGATGATTTGCAAATGTAATTTAATTTCATATTTTAAATATTGTAAAATATATATATGATTCAATTTGGTAATATTTTATTTTATGATTTCTGTGTTTTTTCGCAGAAACAAAAAGAAATTGGACAGTAATGCAGACCAAGAGAATGTTGTGCAATGCAGGGCTTCTCAAAATTTAGAAATTGTACAGCTCGAACAAAGTCAATTTCTCACACAACAACTTCGTATATATGAAGAGAGTCACGAATACATTACCCCCAAAGTCATTCTACACAGAAACACAGATATTCCAGGTGATGGTAATTGTCTATTCCACTCACTCATACGTGTTCTGCAACATAAAATTTTGATTTGCGAAAGCCCACAAATAGTGAACTATCCTCCGATATATACAGATGTGTATGTTTTCACTTTTGAAGTGCAGTTCCACGACTGACAGTTTTTTTTAACTTCAGTATAGGTAGGGTGCTAGTTTAACTACTTTTATTGTCGCAGTTGCAAATGTCGCATTAGGAATCAGAATTTTCTTTTAGTAATAGTAACGTCTCTACATATGTTTCGTAGCCAATATGTTAACTATTTTTTTCGAGTGTCTAAAGAATAAGGATTTTGTAAATTTTCATATCTTAAATGTAATTTAAGATAATGTGATATTTGTCTTTTTCTTCAGTCCTTAATGTAAAAAAAATTAACTTATAACCTAAACAGACAAAGTAATAAAATAGGCAGTCATGGGACTGCCGACAGAAGTGAAAATAAATACTTATAGTAAATTTTGTAAAAAGTCGAAATAAAAATTGCGCCATTTGTGAAATTTGCCTTAACTAATATATGGATAATTAGTACATATCAAACTATAGTAGTATCGCGCAGAATCCACAGATGGCGTAAAAATTTTTTTTAAATATATTAAACTTGGACACATTTTCGATCAGGGTCACGTGTCCTGACGCGGACACATTTTTGATCAGGGTCACATGTCCTGACGCGAGTTAAACATTTTTTTACCCATCCCAAAAAGTGCATAACGCCGCTAAAGAAGTTTTCACTTCAAAATAAAAGAAAATACCCGAGAGAGAATAAAAACAAAAAAAAGTGCCACGTACGTATTCTACGATAGCTCGTTTGTCATAATTATGCGGATGTTCGCTACATTTGTTCTATCACCATTCGTTTCCCAAATTGTGTACATATAAATTTAATACATCGATTAATTTGCAAATGAGTGATTTTGGCGACACTATTCCCTACGAAATAAACAATTGCGCATTTCACCTTGTTTTTATTATTGTGTGATGAAAACACAATATATATGCATATATAGGTAAGTATTGTAAATAAGTTTAGGTAGAAAATATTTTTTACACGTTACATTGTCACCTGTATGTTTTATTAAAATCTTTAAAGAGTTAGTAGTTCCAATAATCGGTAAAGACCTGAGAATAATAAGAACAATTATTTTAACAGTTTTAACTAAATATTAATTGGATATTTTATTATAGTTAAAAATGTACTTGATCCCTAGACACTTTTGATGTAAGCCTCTCGCTGGAGACCATGGTTCTGTCCATGGTCCAAAGTGAGAGTGCGTGGGAATCCGCCGCTTCTTTTTGTGAGGAAGCGATGTCCGCTAAAGAGGCGACAGAAAGGGAACGGGAGAGGACTAGTACTCTCCCGTCCCGAAGAAGAGGCACCAGTTACCGGAGAGCGCAGAATGATCTCCGACCTCCATGAGCGATGGCTTGGGGGTAACGGGTGAGGTTGCCCGTTACCCTAGCAGAAGCAGACCTGAGACGGTGGCGCGACATGTTTCGCGTGCGCCTCTCTAAAACACAGATACTTTTACAATACTTGCTATTAGTTCAGGTCAATTTACATATATTATTGTTGGGTATATATTATATTTTCTCTAGGTCTTTTGTTAAGTCAAGCATTGTGCAAATTGTGTAGTGATACAGTTAAAATGTATGTCATAAGTAAGATTGCTAAGAAACCTTCTTTGAGTCTGTTCAAAGCGAGTTCTGTGAACTTCAGTACGTGGAAACAAAATTTGGGAGCAACATTTAAAATACTGTAAACTTAAAAATTCAAACAGTCATAACTTGTAAAGAGGTATTTTCTTCCAAAAATTGTAACTGCATGCTTGAGTCATGACCTTTCAATGATTTAAATAAGTGTTCCCATTTCAAATACATTCTGTATATAGATGTTGCAATGTGGGATAGACATTAATTTCTAGTTGAGCGATACTGCGATTAACAAGTGCAAAGTATAGCGAATGGTGAGAATTACTTGTAATTGTGTTAATTGCTAATAGTTTTAATAAATTGTGTCCATTTCGTTATAAATTGGTGTACCTACCTAATAAAAATAATAAGGATAACTCGACAGATCTTATACACACACAAACTAGGCAGAACTTGTACTTTTATACTGCTGATAAACATACTTATATGTTTCTAAATACATACATATTATAGATAAATTCCACTCAGACACTGAACAAATGATTGTGCTCAACACACAGTTGTTTGTTCAGATCAACAGGCCAGTCAATAACAAGTAACATGTGTAAGCTGAACTTGTCTTTTACCGACCTCAAAAAAGGTGGTTGCCCATTTTTGCTAAATTTTGCGCTCACACCGTCACAAAAAATCGACACCCTGATGTTAGCTAGTTTTGAAAAACTAAAATGTTGACTAGCTAACTTCAGGGTGTCGGTTTTTTTGTGACGGTGTGCTCGCGCATCGTAAAAATTTACTCTCATAATTTTTCCCTAACGCGCCAAAAGAAGATTTAAAGATAATTTACTGTGATTATAAGTGATAAAAATGGATTTTACATATTACTTCAAATTCTAAAAACGTACTCAACGTTTGTAGAATTTGAGGTTAGTTGACGGTATGTATTATTTATTCTCTAAGACTAGGTTATCTTCGTAGTTGCTGACTTAGATGTATATGTCGCAGCCAACTAGCTTAATTAGCTTAACTAGCGTTCAATTAACAGCCTAGCCTTTTGTAGCGCCGTTCAACTAGCGGCCTGAATTATATTCAGCAATTAATGCCGCGTTCCAATAAACAAAAAACCAATCGTTTTGCTTACGGACGGCTAAATTTCGTTGAATTTCAATGAAAATGTTACCGTTCGTAAGCAAAACTAATCGTTTTTTGTTTATTGGAACGCGGCATTAATCAAATAGCTAGACAAATGACTTGGATCGAGAACGTGTTTAAAAAAACTTTAAAAAGTTGTACCCGAGGCCAACGTAAGCACTTTTGAGCCACGTGTAGGTTCCGATACTCTGTCTCACTACATATTAAGTAGGTGAAATGTATCTATTAGACTATTATTAGTGCAGTAAGCATGTAACCCTCCGACTTAAATACTTACAAATTACCATTAAAATCATCACAAAGCGGCATCTCATTCCAATAACCTCGTTTTAACCTTCATTTGGGACGCCACATCAGCTGTTACTTCAACAATTCAAAATGAACACGTAAACCGGACATTCATTTTAATAATAAACGCAAACACTAACCCTAACATTATAAAAGAACATTATTATCACACTAAAATAGCAATAACAATGTATTTTGTGAATTTATTGTCGAGATTTTTTTTATCTGTGACGCCAGTTTTGGCGAGAATCAGCTGAGAGAGCAAACAGGTTGAACTGCCTAACTTGTATTATGACATACTAGTGGACGATTCGCGACACTGTCGCTAGACGCGGAGGAATGTGTCTCGTTCAAACAGCTGGCTAAGGATACATACAGTAGGTAGATTGTTTAATTATAGATAGTTAAAGTATCGAGAAAGACGAAAGTCAGGTATTGTTTAATACTTTTATGACTTTTAAAGAATCTCTGTCACCCCCTTGTCACCCTTGTGGGTATACTTGACTACGGAAGGGATATCCCCTTTCTTTTTGAAAATTTTTATTTACATTATGAACTAAAATAATTTTTTACACTATTATTTAATATGTAATAAGTGTAGACATAAGTTAATAATAGATACAAATTATAATTATTGAAGTCCGGAAAAATTAAATTATACCAAATATTAAATTAAATTAAATGTTTATTTCTTAAAGTAATCTCAAAATTTTAAATACCTATAATAAAATTTGCCCCATACACAGTACAACATGACGATAGTATCAAAATATTTTTTTATAAATATTTGGAATACATGAATGAACTTAAACGAATAATCAAATAAATCACAGCGAGAAATAATTAAAAAAAAAACGATTTAAATTTTTCAGTTTTCGAGATGCCTTCAAATAATGCAGAGAAATGTAAAAATTATCGCAACCGAAAAAAAGCTGCAGCTCTAAAAATAAAAACAACTTCAAAAACGTCCGCAGAAAGGTCTCGGATGTATAGGTTGCGGAAAAAACAACTTGCTCAAGGAAGTAAATTATCTGCGAATGAAGTTTTGTATACTCCATCAACTTCGAATTCGCAAATGACGTTCGAACCATCGCCTCAGCCTATTACTACCGGTAAATATAATTCTCTTATCTCAGTAATAATTTAAAACATTTATAAACATTTTATAAAGTCTATTTTCCTAATAGACCCAGTGTGCTCACTGTGTCTCAAAAAATATAGTATACTTCAATAAATTTTTGAAATAATACTTCTTTTGGCGCGTTAGGGAAAAAAATTATGAGAGTAAATTTTTACAATGCGCGCGCACACCGTCACGAAAAACCGACACCCTGAAGTTAGCTAGTCAACATTTTAGTTTTTCAAAAATAGTTACCAACTTCACGATATTTATTCAAGTGTTTCTGAACTTACAACACGTGTTTTGTATCAGTCCGAATAAAATATATAGATATAAATATATATAAATATAAATTTTTTCAAGTTATATCGTTTATATTATATAGTTTATATATAAATCAATAAATTGTTAGTAAATATGAGTATATTTACTAACAATTTATTGATTTATAGATAATTTACTGTGATTATAAGTAATAAAAGTGGTTTTTACATTTTACTTTGAGTACGTTTGTAGAATTTGAGGTTAGTTGACGGACGGTATGTATTTTATTTATTATGATAAACTTTATTTGACTAGGTAAAAGTATAACTTCTTACGTGCGATCATAAGTACACACATTTTTTTTTTGAACTGAAAACTTCTTTAGCGTCGTTGTGCACTTTTGGGATGGGTAAAAAATGTTAAACTAGCGTCAGAACACGTGACCCTGATCGAAAATTCGTAAGACGGAGCCGAGTTTTTTATATTTAAAAACTAACATTACAACAAAATATAAAATTCGAAATTCAAACATGAGCAGCCAGGAGCGCAGTCCAGTGTACCCTATGTTTATATTTAGATATGTTATTACTTACTTTTTATTTTTAACCTAATTATATATATACAGATGTGTGTGTGTGTATGTACGAGTATATGCAAATACATTGTGAAGTTGTGTTCACTTTTGACGTGCAGTCCTACGACTAACTATTTTTTTTCTAAGGAAAGAGGAACCTTAGCAATGGTTATAATAATAACTGCCATTATTGAGAATTCTGTGTTAAATATAATCATATTTTTATGTACTTCCAGAACAGATCAGAGCAAACACAGATACAGTGCCAAATATGGACAATAAATATTCTGACTTTGAGTAAGTATTATATTTTTACATACATATTTGTACATTTTCCTGTGTGGCAACACTTATCACTTATCATTTTTCATGAACGAACTAAAATCACACAGCGGGTCTATACACCATAGCTCAAAATAATAAATACACACATCAAAAAAGTCTAAGCAATATGTTCGGTTTTGAACTTTTGAACGATTTTTGCTATTGTAATAAATTTATATCTTCTTATCAATTTTTTTTTTATCTATCTATATAAATAATTCGGTCAAGCGGTACGGTAGACTCGATTGGAACCTAACCTAAATAATAAAACATACAAAAATAATGATTTCGAGTCGATGACATATATCCGCAAAAATCGGATTGTCGAGTATTTTGTGAAATTCTAATTTTGCAAATGGCAGTCGCCATATTTGCGTCTCGGATGCCATCTTGAGTTCGTTAAGGCGGTAGTTACAGTTCCGTCCGGTTCGGCGCAGTACCGCCATATTTTCTATGAACGCATCCCTGTCAGTCAGTGTCCGTGATGACTAGAGATCGGATAATCGGATGCATATTTACCTAAAGTTATTTTTTGGATAACAAATTATGGAAGCGGCTTCTAAGTATATTTTTATTTACGAACGCAGTTGTATTGTCGCGTCGCTATTTGCGCACAAGCAAGTATAATTTGCCGTCTCACTCGCACTCTTACAAAATGCTTACATTTCCTGGGGTTTAATAGGCCCGATTTGACACTTGTTACAACGTAATAAGGTTGTTTTTGCTTCGTCGAAAATCACTGACAATAGAAGTAGGGGAAAGCAACCATTATACGTTGTAACAGAGCAAGTGTCATTTGTGTCAAACTGGGGTTTATTACATCTCACGGAGTATAGGTACACTTAAATTTGAATTTCCTGGAATCGCGGGATTCTTTCGATAAAAAGTGCTTTCCATAATAGCCAACATCTCAACTTTAGGTAAATATGCATCCGAATATCCGATCTCTAGTGATGACACAGTGTTATCAGTGTGTAAATGAGCCTTTATTGATTGAGCTGTCAGATACTTAATAAGTACCTTTGCCAACTTCTCGGGTGAGTAGGTACTCATTCTATCAAACTACACAACTTTTATAATTTTTGAAAGTTGCAATTGTTACCCACCAAAGTAAAGAAAAATACTAAGTGCTTAAAACAGACAGGTTTACAAAGAACAAACCTTGAAAACTCTTTATTTCGATAATTTATGTTAGTTTGTTTTAAAAGTTGATTTTAAATAAAAAATATTTATGTTAAAACTTTTGCAGTTTTAATGTATTATAATTATTAAACACATAAACGATGCTATACGAATCTATGCCTTGCCTAATATTCCTTGAAAACCAATAACTACAAAAATATCTACCTACATTTTGTATAAGATTGTGTATTAATTATGAGTCACATTTCACCCGAGCGAAGCCGGGTTTTCATCTAGTTTCTTTTATAAACATCTTCAACGTAAGTTTCAGCGTTAATATTGCCATCTACAAAAACGAACTCAGTTCATCTGTTCTTCATAATACCCACCCATACCATCACTGTGGAGCCACTGTAAGGGTGCACTTCCTAGACGCATCTCAGCCGTTCAGCGTTTCCGGGACGACGATACACTCTTACCCTTCTCGTGTCAGGCCTAAATCCTAACCGGACGGAACAAAATTAGCCTAGTGTTAATCCAGGTGTCCAGCTATCTTCATACCAAGTTTCATCGCAATCAGTCAAGTAGTTTTTGCGTGAAAGAGCAACGAACATCCATACATCGTCACAAACATTTACGTTTATAACATTAGTAGGACAGTAGGATAACAAATTATCATATGCAAAAATAATGTTTGAAATGCGACTGGTAGTTCTAGACATAATAATAAAGCCTTTATTTTCAGATAATTTTTACAGTTTTTCCATAAACTAACTCAAATCTCAATTATCGACAACCGTATCTGTTTGCCCTCATTTAGCATAGGCCTGTTCCGATTTCTTCCATAGTTTCCCGTCTCTTGACCTTCGTGACCACGTGTCACCCGCGGCTGCCGTTATATCGTCTGCCTATCTATACGGTCTCCCTCTATTTCTCTTCTGATGTAAGGGATACCAGTTCATGACAGTTCTAGAGATGAATATTAAAATAAAATAAAAGTGTGTGTGTGTGCAATTCACACACGGTAGAAGTGAACCTTCGGAAAAGTAGCCGAGGGAATGGAGCGAACTCTTCAACACAAATAATTTACTAATGTTAATAAATTTAATTTTAGATATTTTATATACAATTTATTAGTCAAATTAACACAGATCTGTTAAATAATTAACATAAATTAATTAACCAACGAATTTCAATACGTAAATTCACAAAAATGACACTACGTTGACATTGACGCATTTTCTGGAAGCTTCGTAGTACGCAGGCGCAAAGACAATATTATAGGAAACACTGATACTTGTATTCTATCTCATTCTCTCGCAAGCTAAATCCTATTTACGAATGTTTGTCTTGTTTGTGTCTTTTAGTGTGAGTTTTTCGTTTCATCGAATTACAAACCACATCGCTTCTAAAGAAGTTTCACTTCAAAAACTAATTTATAAATATTTCGTGTTACAGACGCGTCCAGCAAGATTCAAAATCCATAGAATCGGTGAAGTTAGAAATTTTGGATGATGATTTTGAAAAGTGAGTAGCATATTTATGACTTGGAAAAGTTGTACCAACTGTTATCAACTTGAGTCCTCGTCCCTGACTAGTTACCTACCTATTACCGTGTCGTCAGTATGTACCCAAATATATGCACTGAGCGTAAATCTAACCGCGATTCCGACCGTCCGATCTACCGCTGCGCTGTACAGGTCGTCCAATAAAGCCTTCGTGATGTTTCATGTGAAGGGGTCCTAATATTATCATTATTTTTCGCGTGGATGATGTTCTTATTAACTGACATTAAAAATAAGAGGGAGGTTATGTATTAATAGTGTATGTTTAGAAAGAAAAGTTGACTGTGTCACTTTTTTTCAGAAATTTATCCCTTAAAGGGTTCAAATAGGGGATGAAAGATTGTAAGAAACTTACATTTTGCTTGCATCACGCATCGATTTTTACCCAACTTAAAAAAAGGATTTCCTCAATTTGATGCTCATGTATGTTTTTATGTGTATGTTATCTCAGGTCTCCCTCAAATATGAACCGATTTTGTTACCATGCAAATTTTGTGTAGATTGGATGAAGTTCTCGGGAGCCGGAGAAAGAAACACCTTCACGGACGTTAGCCTCAACGAATTGCCATAGACAGGAAATCTAAACCGAAAATCTTCCACAGTGAGATATATTTACCAGGCGTTGCATGAACTTCCAAAGCCTTCATCATCCTCCGCGCCTTTTCCCTACTAAGTTGGGGTCGGCTTTCAGTCTAACTACGATACGGCCGAACTTTGATATTTTACGTGAAGCGACTGCCATCAGACCTACACAACCCGAGTACTAGGCGATATCGAAGTTCTGTAGTTAGACCAGGTTGTCGGAATTTTTAGGGCTCCAACTACCCGTAACGAATGCCACAGATGTTTGTATGGCACCCGGGACCGACAGTTTATCGTGCTCTCCGAGGCACGGAGGGGTCTCAATGTGTTAAGAATGGTCACCCATCCTAGACTGACCTGGCTAGTATACTTAACTTTGTAATATGCTAACCTACTCGGTTACCACTTAGCCACGAGCCCCTCCAGCCAACTTCCAAAGCCTTAAGCTCTAAATTGCAACCTTCCGCTGACATGTAATTATAGTTCGACCAGTGTTTCGCCTCTAAACGGGGCCGCGGGGCATCCGCGGGAATATTCGGCAGCAATGTAAAATATGTCTATGGCAATTCGTTCAGGTTCATCCTCGGCTGTGGACATCATTTGGTCTACAAACCGAAGGTTACTAGTGGGTTTTCCCTTCTTAATTACCACGGGCCATCACCGCACCGGGGTCAAACAACAAGGTGGTATGTCGACTCAAACCGACTAAAACTCACAGTGTTTCGTCACCGGTTCTTATGGATGGAGCCTCTGGTGTACCCTAAATTAGTTTACCTACGTCGCGGGCAAAAGCTAGTATCAAATATGGGCCTTCGGACCTCGTTGTACAGTTGAGTACAGTGTTTCTTCAGTTGATATGCTATGATTACATGCTAATAAGAATATTAAATTTTTCAGATCAGATGACAAACATGGCGCTGAAGATAAAACGATGAGAATAATTTTTACAGATGATGAACCTATCAAGTGAGTTGTATTCTAATACGCAATTTTTAATAGACTATTTTCATATATCCTACACAGCAAATTTCAACTTGCAATTGGAGCCGAGCGACTGGAGAAGTACCTTCTCCTCGAGAAGACCGCGGATAGCGAACACTACTAGTGTATTACTATTTTTCTTCTCATAATTATAGTCACAGATTATAGTTAACATTGAGAACTATTCTTGAGCCAAATTGGATATGAAATCATTGTAAACAAACCATATGTCATCATATTTAGGATTGTCTTAATTAGAATGCAGAATGTAATTTTACCTCCATTTCTTAGGTATACTTTACAATTTTACTGTCATTGTGTTTGCTGGAACAGTTTAACCGCCAAATGCGTAATATGTTTTTCCTTTTTTTTTTGTGCGTGTGGAAAGAAACTCCCTCGGGTCGTCACCCACCGGGGTTTCCAGTGGGGCGGTGTGTCGGAATCGAACCAACTAAAACCACACGATGTGCCGTATTGCGCCTTAAGTAGGAGGGATCCGGGAACAACTTTTATTAAGACATTCGGAACCAAATGCGTAATATGTTACCTCAACCTCAACGTAGTACAAATAATTGCCGCCAGAGGAACGACGACAATATTGAATTTTGTTATAAATAAGAAAACTTGATTTCAAAAGCTTTTGTTTCATTTTCCCGTGTTTAGGGTATTTTATAAAATTAGAAAATACTTTTATCAGAACCTAATATTGATTTTCCATAAACTTTAATAACAAATCGATACCTGTTACGCCACCTATTGATATTTGTTTGAACCATTTTTTCTTTCTTAGAGATGAGACGCCATGGTGCTGGGAAAATTGTGATCATGATGACTTATCTAACCTTAATAGTCAAACTGAAAATAACTCTTCGAATTGCGGGAGAAGGTAAGAAATTGACTTTTTAATTTTAGTTAAGGATCATTTGTGTTTATTATAACTATATAAAGTCTTGATTTTTAATATAGAAAAATATCATCAAAAAGAAGAGTGCGTTTTATGACAGGAGATAAAACTGAATATATTTGTCGAGAAGATTTTATCAATGAAGAGGCTTGGAATAAATTTCTGCGATACTGTTCATATCGCAAGTCAATAACTGCAGCTGCTTATAACAGAATTCTAAGCAAAGAGAAAGAAATCAATCGTTTGAAAGGAATGATAGATACGTTGAAGCAAAAAAATGAATTTCATGCAGCTGAATATCTCAAGGTGATGATATAATATTTACATTATTTTTAGTAGCAGTTGTAAGGCTGCGTTTCTAGAGATGTGCGAGGACGCATAGCGTGGGATGTGTTTGTTAAGAACCAATAGAATCGCTTCATTTACCTAGCCTCGCCCAGCGCAGCTCCTGTGGAAAAGGCTTAGCGGAGCGAGGTTTTTGTACGTACAAAACAAGGGAGGGATGTGTGCGAGGGATGGACGCGAGCGAGAAACTAGCAGTCACTAGACGGTGTTTGTTAGAGATCGATGTGTATTGTACAATTTGCGCTGAAGATATGGAGGCAGAAGACACAGAATTTATTACTACATTTTTCGGTCACAGACGACAGTACAGATTTTGGACACGTAACCATATTAAATATCATCTACTACATGGACAATTTTTTACTTTTTCAAAACAGCTGATGACGAAACATTCGAAATTTTTTATCGGGTGTCTAGAAATACCTTTGATATATTACTGAATTTAATTACGAATATTATCAAGAAGGAAGACACTCATTACAGAACCTGCGTCAGCTTCAGAGATTAGTAATAAACATACATTTATTAGCCAAGATATAAAATTGTGAAATTAGAACGAGTAAAACAATAAACAGATTGTAACAATAACACAATTTATAACGATAAACAGGCAATCTACGGTAGCTATATACGGTACAAACTGTTCAATTGTGTATATACTTATAGCTATGCATATTATATTATTTTTAGTTATCTTTACACCAGATCGCATTTTGTGTTGTCAATAAAAAAGCAGAGCTGCCTGTCTATATCCTATATCCTATTGTAGTCTTTGAAGTGAACTGAGACGCAGGCGAACGCGCTCTACTCTCACCACACCTTACACTCGCTCGTATCTGAACAGAGTCCGCTACGCATCCTCCACAGCTCATTGCGCACCGTTTCACAGCGTCGCCGTCGCTACGCGGCCTCGCACCGCTCGGCTACCTTGCACATCTCTGGTGGAAACGCAGCCTAACAAAATAATTAATTGTACATAAATATTATAATAATGTTTCATGCATATAAAATTAAATTGTGCATATTCCTTATATTGTAATAAGGCGGTGGTGTAATTGCTAAGGCGTCGGACTTGCGATCAAGTGGTTGCGGGTTTGAACCCCACCCAGTGGTGCACTACCGACGTGAACCCACTCCTAATACAAGCATTTAGCTCAGCTGAAGGGGTTAACCGGAATACTAGTAACCTTTATAAAAAAAAAAATTAAATAAAATTTAATATATGCGGCCATCTATAAATTACGTCACACTTCAAGAGGGGGGAGGGTGTCAACGAAGTGTGACATTGTGTGACAAGGTGGGGGATATAAGCTTTGTGACGTCTCATATTAAATCTAAAGTGTTAAACACTAACCATTACCTGTAAACGAAAGACTACAGACGCTACAACACATTTACTAAAAAAAAATTAGAACTGCTTTTCAGTTCTGGGTGTAAAATTGTAAGATATGTGTCGACACACCAAGGAAGGGGGGGGGGAGGGTTCCCCAGAAGTGAGACCACCTGTGACAAGGACTTTGGGGGCGGTCTAAAAGAAAGAAGGAAAAGGAACTGCTCTTTTCAAAACAGTTTGTAAACCTTTGCTCGATGTCTCCGTTTTCACTCTTCAGCTGTAAATAAAATGGTTAGATGTAGTTTTGCTACGTGTTTACCTTATATTCAAACACTTAACAGTTAAATATGATGAGATGGTGTGATTTCCTCTTCTGCAAATCGTTCTTCTTTAGACCAAACATTACAAATTTCAGAAGAAATGATTAATTTTAAAGAAGACCTACATTTTGATAATAGTTCAACCAAAATTAGGTTAATTAGTAATGACAATAGTACAAATCAGAACATATGCATATTCACCATCAATACATTATCAATACAAATAAATAAAATTGAAGTGTTTGTTTGTAATGTCAAAATAATAGTTTTTTAATCTCATAGAGTTTAAAGCTTAAAATGTTTGTCGATTGCCTCGGGGCTTTCACTGGCAGATAGCTGGTGCTATAAGAACTAACTTGGGCTACTTTTATTTTGGAAATAGAATTAGGGTTCCGCGCAAAATAAAAATCTAAATACGTACATGCGAGCGAAGCCGCGCGGGAAAATTTAGTATAAAAAATATGATTCATTCATTCTTATTATAAAAAATCAGAAAATGAATCTTGGTTTTATACAGAAGACGCTGAAGAAATAATACTGCTGGTGATACCACAGAAAACCCGCGTGAGACAATGCTTTCTTTGTATTTCGCCGCCCTTACCCTAATCCCACCTTAAAGGTCGACAACGCACTTGTGACTCTAAACTTTGCAGTGTCCATTAGCGGCGGTAGTCACGTTATCCATTTGCCTCCAATACCATAAAATAATAAAAGTAGGTACATAAACCTCCATGTAATTACTGAAACGTTAAAGATTCTGCCGAAATCTACTTTTGTAATAAACACATTTTTTGGAACAAAAGCCACTGATCATAGAGCAACACGGAAGGGAGTAGCCTTAGGCGTCCATTAGACGCTCATGCAAATGTCGAAGTCATGATTGACGGATGTTCGTTGGTGATTGATTTAATAATATCGACATTAAAATCTCATCATGCAACCGTCAATCACTGCGTTAGACGATAGGTTATTCGTGAATCACCGTTTTGGTTGTGGCAAAACTGACAGTAAAACCTACCGTGTAATGGGCGCCATATACAGGCGTTCGCCTCTGCCAAAGTAAGAGTCCACGCGGCCCTATGCATACAATAAGTCAAATTCACAAAAAGATGGCGTTACCTTTCATATGTAAGTAATTTTTAATCAATTTATTACTATTTACACCTTTTTAAACATATAATTTACAATAATAATGGTCGTGTTTCGGATTCGTTTATCAACACAGGTCGCTCGCCTCCATACAATATGCGGATCGGTCGAGCGACTGATCCAAGTGTTGTCGATAACCGAGTGATAGTGTTGTTACCTGTTTGTAGATAGATAGTTGGATGTCGATAAAAACGGCAAATGCAAAGGACTACAGTCATGTCTCTATGCATATAATAATTTTTGAGATTGTATTTTTTGATTTAATTAATATAATTATGTATATTGTGAGCTTTATTTAAATATATACCTACTAACATTATAAACGTGAAAGTTTGTGAGGATGCATAGATGTATGGGTGTAGGGATGTTTGTTACTTTTTCACGCAAAAACTACCGAACCGATTGCGATGAAACTTGCTATGTAGATAGCTGGAGACCTGGATTGACACATAGGCTACTTTTTATTCTGATATTCCCACGGCATCGGGTCTTACGTGGGTGTAACCGCGGGGTGCAGCTAGTATTTAAATAAATATAATACAATGCTTATGAGTATTAATACTTACATTATATTAAAATTACTAAGTGTGAATTTCTTGCAGGCTTGTGAATTTGTTTTTATTTATTGCAGGTTTCCTAAAGATCTGAGTTTAAGGGATATATGAAAGAACTTTAGTAATAACAGACTTACCTGGATACCTACAAGAAACAGTGTCATTTGCTCATCATTTTAAGACCTCTGACTTTCAAGTGTTGGCGAACAACAGAAAGAGATTGATGGAGGGCACCAAACCAACTCTAATACCACACTGTTCTTGTTCCGTAAGTTTTTTTATATCATGGAGAATACAAATGAGCCTACTGTCCACCCGAAATGTTGGTTATGTAGTATGGTTAGTCGTAGTTGTTAAATGATGCTTAGATTTCTCCACTTCAAAAAATGTACAATGTTAAATCTAATTTTCCAAAGCCATCAATTCATCGTTGACATCTCCGTGTACATCATCAACACCTCAACATGTGAGATTCCTTTTAATAGTTTATTGTAGATAATAATATATTATGTTTAATTGAATTAAATAGATATTTATCAAATATTATTATTATTTACATAATTTATATCCTATATGTTTTTAGGTTCAGTTAAATAAAACACCTGAACACTATAGTTTAAAGCCCAACCATTACACTTACACCAAGAAAAAGAAAAATGCAGCAACAGCTAGATTATCAAAAATAAAAATCAAAAGGCTCTAAATATTTTTTTTTTCCTAAAGAAAAAAGTTGCTGGCTTAGAAGACATTTTTCAGAGCCTGGATAAAAAATAAGTGATGATAAAGAAGATCCTTGAAAAAATTGGCGTTCAATAAAGATAACTTATTATCAACAAAAAAAATGTAAAATTGGGAAGCTCTCACGAGCTAAGTATTCACCAGAACTGAGATCTAAACTGCTTTATCTCTCAACTTTTATTCGCTGAAAGCTTACATGTATGTCCGTAAAACGTCTGGGACCTGTTTACCTGCTCACCGTACTTTAACCAAATGGTATAGTCATATTGATGAATTTAACAAGGAGGCATTGGCGGCTTTAAAATATAAAGCCGATGCCAATCCAGATAGTAAAATTTACTGTTCTTTGGTATTCAATGAAAATAAATACACAATCACTTGACAGTCCAAATAGTGACCAACGATTCGGGTACGTTGATTATCATTTTGATTTATTAACAGATAAATACAGATGACGCAACAGATGTCCTAGTATTTCTATTAGTAGGCGTTAATACTCCATGGAAAGTCCCAATTGGATATTTTTTAATGAAAGCGTTTAAAGCGTTTTTTTTAAGTAAAGCGTTTAAATTAATACATTAAACAGGAGTGGAAATAAAAGCATTCACGTGTGACGGCGCAAGAGCGAAGTTAGCGATGGCTACAGAACTGGGTAGCTGCTTAGTTGCCAATAAATTGCAAACTAGCATATTAGATCCTACAACAGGGCAACAAGCTTACTTTTTTAGACCCGAGTCACATGTTAAAGTTAATTCGAGACACTTTTTATTACTACAACTTTTTTACGATGACAATGAAAATAAAATTCAATGGTCATTTGTATAGAAATAACATAGAATCCAAGAGGAAGAACTATTTTTCATAGCAAATTATTGCAAAACAAAAATAATGATTGTTCGCCTTGCAGCACAATTGTTCAAAAGTTGCTGACGTTCTTGTGTTTTGTGAAAAATAATTAAATTTGCCGGAGTCTAATGGATCGACTGCAACTTCAAAGTTTATTTCACTGATAAACAACGTGTTTGACATATTGGATTCTCGGTCACGTCAAAATGGTTTTAAGAGAGCATCTCGGAAAATTTCAACTCCAACTCTGAAAACTTTGAGAAAGCTTTTAGAAAAATGGACGAAACTCAAAAGATTTTGTTGAGCTTATGAGTGATATGTACAAAACGCAATGGAGTCTAGTAAAATGAAATTATTAGATTCTCCGCGATACACAGGTTTTTGGGAATTTAGATCTGCATTGAGAGTACCAAGTCTATCTTTTAAGATTTAATACAAAACCAACAAAATGGTCTTCAATATATGCCTTTCCACAGGATCAGTCAAGATCATATCGATTTTTTTTCGATTGTAAGAACTCATGGTGGTTATTCCGATAATCCCTCAAGCTCACAGTTTAAAGTAATTTATACAAAACATCTTTTGAATGCAGAACTAACACAAACTGGAAGCAGAACAAACTGCATTCCATTGGAAAAAATTACGATACTGAATGGCACATCTGCATTACAAAAAAATAATGCTTCAACTGTAGCGTCATTGGTATTGTATTGTCGAATACAATACCAATGACGCTACTGACGAAGGCAACTTTACCAATTTCACTGACGATTTAATTGATGAGATTTAAGAACTAACTTTGTTATCCTCTATTGCCGAGAAAGTAGTGGATTGATCAATAAAGCTTAGTACATCAAAAAGCAGATGAAAGTTGCTTTATGCTTCAAAAGAGGTAATTTATGCCGGATTTGTGAAAAAGAAATAAGACAACGTTTAAGTAACGACAATAAACCTACACGATCTTGTACCACGCACCAAATCGTGCCAAAAGCCTTCAAAAGTTTATTGGCAAAGACTTGTTTGCCTCTATCAATTACGATTCACTTGAAAATGATTTTACAAATCACAATTTAGAACTGGGCAAGATTAATAATAGAAAAATATACTGATACAAGAATTTCTATCGAAATGAAAAACGCAAACCCACAAAAATGTATTCTACATATTGATACAAAATAAATCCATTTTAAAAACCAGTGAAAGATAAAATTGTCGCTGGTTTTCAAAATGATATAAACATCAGTCAATTGTACAATGATTATAATTGTTGGAGTAATAAATAAGATCTTATCTTTATTACAATATCCACCTTTGTATCACTTTATAAACCTGATTTCCCTTTAAACTGAGTTATCGAATTTATCGATAATACTTATCGACAGTTGTCACAGCCACGGCTGTACGCAACTTGTCAATGTAGTTGCGTCACTTCATTACATTGATTGTTATGAGTGACACAGATTGCTTCTACATGTGTGTGACATTGTTAGTGTTTTGTTTTAAATCATTGTTATGTATGAGTTTCGTAGTGACGTCGATTGTTTTTGTGTGGGAGTCTGAGAAAGTGTGCGTGGTGCAGATTTCGCGCCCCCTCCCCCCCACTAAAATGACAGACAGTTCTGTATCGGGAACACTCGCTATGGTTACTTCCTTCCGTCCGCCGGTGGCCCGTGTTGCTCTATGTCTCTGATGGACCATCGATCTCAAGTTAATTATATATAGATAATTCTTTATTTCTAACTATACTAAGAATTATCATTCAGAAATATACATAAATATGTTAAAAGTGCTAATGAGGGATAATTATGAACGATAAAAGCCAAGGTATACGGATGCTAACCAATAAACTTTTTATAAAATAGTTGTGATTTTTAACAATACGAAAATATATGGTGATATTTTGAAATTAATTTGTTTGTCATGTTTACATTCTACCTTTTCAGCAATTATAATCTTATGTATTTGTAATAAAAATCTAAATATTTAAAGAAATAATAGAGATAAGAGGATTTGAATTTTTAATTTATGAGATGTTAGCATATACATAAACACACTGTACATAATTAAATATATATGTACACAGGGTGTACCATCACTGCAATGTAATCAATTAAACAACGACGTTCGACGTTGCCGAACGCTGAAGGTTCTTCACTGTACCGCAAAAAATTGCGTAGCGCCAGACTTTTGTATTGTGATAAGTATAAGCAGAAAGCGGTTTCTGTAAGTTTTAGCTCAAACATGCACGCTTTATACTAAGTACTCCGTCAAGAAAGTACCGGGAAAAGGTCAATAAAACCCAAAATGTTAATTTTTTATTCGTTATTCTTCCAAATTAATTAGTTATTCTTCCAAATTAATTAGTTATTCTTCCAAATTTATTGTATCGCCTTCAAAGTAGGCCCCTTCAGAAATAATACACTTACGCCAACGAATATTCCAGTTATCAAAACATTTTTTAAATGCATTTTCCGGAATCGACTTCAGTTCTCGCCGCGAATTCTCTTCGATATCTTCTATCGACTGAAAACGGGTACCTCGGAGTGGTAATTTGAGTTTTGGAAAGAGAAAAAAGTTGCCCGGAACCATATCCGGTGAATACGGTGGTTGTTTGATGGTATTTGTTGAGTTTTTGGTCAAAAATTCGTTCACAATGACGGCTTTGTGCGATGGCGCGTTGGCGTGGTGTAATATCTAAGAATTTCCCATTCACAAATTTGGCCTTTTTCGACGAATTTGCTCTCCCAAACGCCGCATATCGCTCAAACATTTATTTATATATATATATATATATATATATATATATATATACATATCTATACTTGATTGAGCATGCCGCATACCGTAAGCTCACGCTCTAGACAAGGATAGATAGCCCACGTATTACCAGTGTTCTCTTTTTTATTGAGTTACCGCATCTACTTACGATAGTACTATTACTATAGCGCAGTCTATTCTTATGTCTATGGTTGAAATGGAACTCTTTTTTTGTTTTTTAGGCTCCTTCCACATCACAGCAAAACTACACCCTAAAAAAAAGAAAAGCACCCTTTCCCGAGGTAATTGTAATATTATTACATGTGAATGTGAGTTAATATATTTATTACATGTTTGTTGACTTCTTGACTTGGCGCTTTGACTTAAATTATACATGAATTAATTGTCAATTGATTGACCTGCCCCATTCTGAAGTATTGATAGCATTCTTCTTTTGTCCAGGCTAAAACCATCATCGCCAGTGTGTACCATTATCCGCAAACCGAATTCGAGGACTTAGAGAGTCACACCGGCGGCAGTCGTGACCTGAGTCCGCTGGCTAACATCCTGAAGCCTACTGCTACAGCCACTGGTGTCAGCGAGGAGACCGTCACCGCGATTTTAGAGGAAGGAAAGACTTCAGAGGAGTCCTTACATGACTCTGTTCCAAGCAAACGACCCTTCATTCAGGACTTTGACGATGAGGATGTCAGGTAAGTTTGAATATCTTGACTGGAGAGTATTAGAGAGAGGAAGGTGATCCGTTCTTTCTTTCCTCTTTCTTCTTTCAAATTAAATTAAGAAGTTATCTGACACAGAAACAAGGTAACCGACATAGCTCAAAAAATTAGCAAGCTGAAGTGGCAGTGGGCTGGCCACATTGCCCGCAGAACCGATTACCGCTGGGTTAGACGAATTTTGGAGTGGAGACCGCGTCAAGGGAAACGTAGTGAAGGACACCCTGCGGCCAGGTGGAGTGACGATCTGCGCAAAACGGCGGGAAAAAACAGAATGAGGAGAACTGACGACCGAGCTCAGTGACGTACATTAGGAGAGGCCTATGTCCAGCAGTGGATGATGAAAGATGTATGAAATTAAATTAATACCTTACACTGTTCTTTATCCACTCTAGGTATTTGATTCTCAAGTCAAAAAGTTTGTATGTATGTCTGTGTGTTCGGCACGAAATTTGGAAGCTAAATTAGAACCACTTCCCGATATCCGATTGGGCTCAAATTTGTTGTACATATGTATTGTTGGTGACAATACAATGGTATGGTACCATGGAGATGTTAAGATGATGGAGGCGTAATGTTGCCACAGGAACTTCTGAACTAAACAAGATAAACCCATCGAGTTTGGGCTCGATTGATTCGTCTTGAGGAGTACTTTTTTAAACATCAAATCTTCACTGAAATTCTACTTAAAAACGATTCTGTAGAACACTTGTTTGAAATAACAACTTGTGACGTCATATGTTGCTAATGCTTATAATGCTTGATTTACAATTTAAAATATTATGGGATATAATTTTTAAAGACTTGTTTAACAGTTAATTTCATTTTATTCTTACCATATTGCCTTTTTTCTCTGTTCAGTCCGATCGAAGAAGAGTCAGGTTGTGGAAGCGCAGACGAAGTTCAACATGATGACGGGGAAAGGTATGAGCTTCTCAGAATTTATCTATCGCGTAAGTGGCTTCGCTCGCGTGTACATATTTACATATTTTGCGCAGAAACCTAATTCTTTTTCCAAAATAAAAGTAGCGAAGTTATTCATTATAACACCAGCTATCTACCAGTGAAAATTCCATAAAAATCGGTCCACCAGTTCCGGAGATTAGCCGGAACAAACAGACAGACAAAAACTTAAAAAAACTGGTTTTTAAACATAGATATCGTGCAAATAACTGTATGAGTTTAAAAATATATATTATTTTAACATTACAAACAGACACTTCAATTTTATTTATATGTATTGATATTGTTTAAAAATTTTAACTTTCTGCACATTTTCTAAATCTCAAATTTCACATTCCTGTCTGTGCGCGTTTGCTTAAAAAACCCGTACGAAGAATTCTCTTAACGTATTTGTAGATAGATTAAAAAAACTCTAGAGGAGTTATATTTCACGAAGTTTCTTCTTGAGAGTCCTCTACCAGCTGACCAATATATTATTACTTTCAGTGAAATCGATATAGAGGAACATGCAATAGAAACGCTGAAAGTGGAAGTGATGGATAGCGACGACGAGCACAGTAGCGCCAGGCGCGGATTGTGGTTGCAAATAGAACCTCTATCAACTCAGTGAGTAATATGATAAATAATAATAATAATCTATATTTCTCCTCACAAAAAGAACATAAAATACAAATCCAAACAGGGTGAGAACAAATGTTCTTTCTCTATTATTTTTAAATGACGAAAAAAAGAGGAGGTTCTCAATTCGACTGTATATATATATATTTTCTTTTTATGTGTGGTCAGCCCTCACTCCGTTATTTATGAACCGATTTTGATTATTATTTTTTTGTTGGATAGGGTATACCTCAAGGGTGGTCCCATGTCAAGGAAGTCAGGCTCTGATGATGGGATCCTGATAAAATTGAGAGAAACCGAATATTGTATCGAATATTGTAAGAACAATTAGTGTTTCTGTTTACTTTTCATTACTTTATACCATATAAAGTAATGAAAAGTAAACAGAAACACTAATTGTTTTACTAATTAAAATTTGCGATTAGAAAACATCACTTCATGTAGCTGAGCTGATGATGCAAAAAAAAAAATGAAATAAAAATGTTTTTAACAAAAAATTAAACCGTGGAAAAGAACTAAAAAGCAAAAAAATAAATAAACTGTAAGTCTTAAGTATTGACTTTATTTACATAAACTATAAAACTTTCTATAAACTTATTTTGAGTTTTCGCCAAATAATAAAATGATTAATTACCGACGTAGAGCCTACGTAGGTACATATACAATTTTGATAATTAATCAGTTAAAAAGATTTTTATTATTTTTCTGCTTTTGGGTGATTTCTTTTTTTTCTATTTATACGGGTTCAACTTTATCAAACAAAAAAACATTATTAAAATAGGATTACCCCGTAAAAAGTAATACGTTCACGCCATGCTAGTCTCTACGTGGTTTTTCGGCCATCGTTGCCGCGGCGTACGAATTTGGGAGTACTTGTCCTAACTTCTAACCATTTCACGTAAATATTTCAGGCGTAGTATGATTTATGATCAAATTGCGCGCGATTTTTATTATGTTTAAACTTGAGAAATTATTCTCAACTTTATTTACAATTTATTACGATTATTAATTTCGGAATCCGGGATCCCGGATCCCGGTATGCGACTCCTAGTAATAAAAGACGCGTTACTTATGTGTATGTATGTTATGTGTGTGTGTGTGTGCGTGTGCGTGTACGTGTGTGTGTGTGTGTGGGTGTGGGTGTGTTAATATATATATATTTTTTTTTATAGTAGCTTGGCTTATTGGTTTACGGCAGTTTTCAATAACCTATCTATCTGTAATTCCACCTACAAAAGATAGACAAATCTATCCTTTGGTCCTTACTTGCTTTTCAATATCCTACTGGGTTAAAGCATGTTTTATCGAATTTGACAATCTATCGTCGAGAGGACAGGTAGCCTACTAGAGAAGGAACCCTCATACAAATGGTTCTTATTTTCATTTCAATATAAACTTTAAGTTACTTTTCGATAGATGGTGCTATGGTGCTAACTCAGGTAACATCATTTGCTTATCTGTCAACATTGGCCGTTCCGACAAGAATAACTTAAAAATGAATAGTTGAAGTAGGAAAAATATACTAATAATATAATACAACGGAACATTGTTGTTGGAATTATTTAAAATTATAATTTTGATATAGAAATTAAATGACCATAAAATTAAATGACGTGAATACTATGCATACAGATTCGTAATAAACCTATTAAATAAATAATTTAGTACTAACTTATATTACAGATTTAGTGTAATACCTACTACTATAGCTGTTTCTGTTTCTGTCAATTAGATTTTAATGATGTTTTATTTTTATTCGGATCGAAAATTGAAGAAATAAAATAATTTGTTTACTAGCTTTTAATTCTATTATTGCATTTATTGCTTTGTTATTTGAGACGACATTTGTCGCCACGTGTTACACAAGCAGCATTGTCTCATATTTTGTCATAGGCCGCTTTTTCATTGACTAAATAAAATTTAAATCTTTAAAAAAACTAGTTTTAAGGGAGATAAATGTTAAGTGGTTAACAAAAAACGAGATGTTTCAAGAGGCGTGGATAGACGAGAGGAAAGGCGCTACCCTTCGTTGGACAAAGATAGATAGCACTTATCTTTGATTGTGAAACGCAGACTATAGATTATATAGATAGATAGGACCTTTGTCTTTTTGGAGATAGCGATCTATCGGTAACTACAGCTTGGTTATTGGAAACGGCCGTTAGTGGTTATCCTGACTGTTGAACCAGACGTCATGGGTTTGATTCTCAACGATTCGACAACGCGACTCAACAGTCACAAGTGTGCCTTTAGGGTCGGAGTACGGGAAGGAGGAGAGGTTTGGGCCTCTGGTAACCTCACTCACTCGGCGAAACACAATGCAAGATTGCATCGCAACCAGTTTTCTGCGGTCGTGGTATCACTCCGGTCGAGCCGGCCCCTACGTGCCGAAGCATGGCTCGTCCACTTACTGTTTGCTGCAAAAGAGTGTTTTCTTAGTTTTTTTTTTATTTATTTAGAACATGGAAGACTTACAGCTACAAATGTTAAATACGATACAAATTTCTATAGTCACCTGAAAGCCAATTACAAGTCTTCACGTGTAGAGTTATACTAACAATTTGATGTGCAATCTAAGAAGAAAAAAAAAAGAAGCGGTATACAAATTTAAAGACTAAATTGACTGACACACGATCTCACCGAGCCGCTTGGGTTATGTTATGTGCAGTCTAGGTTTTAATACTATTTACAAGAGAAAACAAAAACCGCTTAAGCACCTTCTAGCCGAAGGAACACTGATAGCAAAGGGGTCAATATCGTGCTGTTTACATAGTCTGTTGAAGTTTCTGCTTGCACGCACAATATAGCTATTATGCCTATAATAAGATGTAGTTCTAGGTACACTTAGCGGTGGATTGAAGCGAGTTGATTTACATGGAATATTAAAATATATTTTGGCTAAAAGCTCGGGGCAATCTATATCATTTTTTAATAGTTTTTAAAGGAACAAATAGTCAGCTATTTCACGCCGGTCAGAAAGCGGTAATATGTGAAACTTTCTACAAAGTTGTAGGTAGTTATTAGAGTGATATGGAAGCTTTTGATGGTAACACAGGTATTTGATAAATCGTTTTTGTTTATTTTTCAAACGGTTGATACACCTGATAGCGTGGGCTCCATATAAGCGAGGCATATTCAAGATGGCTTCTGACGAACGAGCAGTATAAAATTTTAAGAGTCTTAGCTTCGGTAAAAGACTTGGAAAAACTTGGAAAACTATAATTTCCCGAGTTTAAGGAAGGTATTAAACTGTGTTATTGCTTGGCAGGAAGGTGCCTGCGATTCAGCAGTTGCTACCTCCAACACACACCGAGGTTAACCAGGAGCCTGTAGATGAGGAAGTGCATGAGTGAGTATACAGAAGGACGTGATTAGCTTTTTCAAAGTGTGAACAAAATATTAACCTCATTCCATTAAAGCAGAACTGAAACTTTTTGGCCAGCGGACAGCGACTGCGTACAATGTACGAACACTCGCTCTCTTTTTCTGTTAATAGCTCAATAACTGTCAAATATGAATTTGAAGTTCTGTTAAAAAGATAACAAAAATTTTAGTTTCCGAATAGGAAAAAATATTGTTTAATATTTATTAATAGTACATCCGTGCCGTACGTAGCGCAGAATTGCTTTTATCTCTTGTCTGTGAACAATTTAAACATTTTATTACGAGCTGAGGTTCAGTATTAGTAAGGTACACCAATTTATTACCAAAATAGACACAATTTATTGCAATAATCCACAGATAACACATCTATAATTAATTCTCACTATTTAAATTATCATTTATACATCGCAGTTATTCTCTATTCACTTGTTCACTCACGGATCGCTCAACTAGAGCTCATTTCATATCACAAAGCACTGTCTTATATACCCGGAACTTCATTTCGTATAGAAATCATGATATTTCCCGAAAACTCGGAACCTCTCTGGCATTTTCTAAAATGATGAGGGACATTCTATAGTAGACTATTAGTTCCGTTCAATGTCAAAAGATGGCGTGTATCTCAATTTAGGTAATCGTAAAGTTTTTTGACTGCCTCTACTGGACAATAGATGGTGCCGGTTAAACTTTCAGAACAATATTCATTTACTTATTATATTACGTGTAAAGTCCACCATATTAAATTTAGTTAGAATTTATATAGCCTATGTCACCAGGACCATTATTACAAATCTAACCTACAGTTATATTTACCTAGAAGTTGCTTCCTTTCTATCGCATAACTCTTATGTTCTGACGTCGCCGCGATGTCAGGGTTGTCTTCAAATAATTAGTTAATCTGAATATTTAATTATCAGTAAGTTATGAACGAGGACACCACAACAGAAACGTCATTATCTATCCTGTTTTAGGTGTCAATGTATCAATTTAAAAAAAAATTTATTCAATTTTATTTAAACTTATAATAGGTATAAATGCGCATTTCACGCCTTAGGTAACTACTTAACCGGTCATCATGAACATAGATAGGTTATAGAAATAAACTGTCAAATCATTGTCAATAAAGGCCGATCGTGCCTCTCTATCGCTTGTTCTGCGCTCTCGCTTGCCCGCTCGGCTCAGGCGGAACGTGACATTTTTTCGTGCGTGCAGCCGGTGTTTATAGATTTATAGGACGTTATCACGTCAAAAACCCGTCCCGTGAAAATCGGGCCACCAGTTCCGGAGATTAGCCGGAACAAACGGACAGATGGACAAAAAATTTTAAAACTGGTTTTTAGGCATAGGTATCGTGCAAATAACTCTGAGCTTAAAAAAAAACTTTTATTTTAACATTACAAACAGATACTTCAATTTTATTTATTTGTATTGATAATGTTTAAAACGGTTAACTCTCTGCACTTCTTTATACATATAAACATGAAGTATTTCAAATTTCACATTCCTGTCTGTGCGCGTTTGCTTCTATAAATGGGCTTTCCAACACTAAAATAATTTTTCAATCTGAAATCCCTCTCCAGCTTTATAATATTAGCATAGATTTAAAAACAAACTAGTGGAGGTAGACTGCACGGAGTCCTCTACCAGCTGACCAATATATTATTGCTTTCAGTGAAATCGACATAGAGGAACATGCAATAGAAACGCTGAAAGCGGAAGTGATGGATAGCGACGACGAGCACAGTAGCGCCAGGCGCGGATTGTGGTTGCAAATTGAACCTCTATCAACTCAGTGAGTAATATGATAAATAATAATAATAATCTTTATTTCTCCTTACAAAAAGATCATAAATCACAAATCCAAATCTATTACCATTGCATATACTAAGCTATGTATCTTCTAATTTGGGAGGAGCTGGTGTTTGAATTATGCAAATATTGCCTGTTAACCAAGTATTAACTATATAATAAGATGTACACCAGATAAATGAAGGAGACACGCTTAGGTAACATAAGAAAATATAAAATAAACGTAGGTATAAATTAAAGACTGCTTACCTATGTGCGTGTATGTTAAGTATGTGTGTGTTAATATTTTTATTAAATCCTTTATAGCAGCTTGAGCTTGCCTGTGACTATCCGTACTCGCTTGTTCGTTTAGTGGTTAGTGCTCCTGACTGCTGAGCCAGAGGTCATTTGTTTGATTCTCACCCAGGACAAATAATCGTGTGATGGAGGAGCATGATCATTTGTTCTGCGTCTGATGAAATTTATCTATAATACGTATGTATAAGTAATTAAGTATGTTTATCAGCAGTTTGGTTACCATAGTACAGGCTCTGCTTAGTTCGGGATTAGACCGCCGTGTGTGAGACGTGTCAAACTGTAATAATTAAATTATTATTATCTATGCAACGATATCTATCAATGTTGTTTTCACCACCTTCAAGATGTCCGATTAACTTGAAAATTTGTACACGTATCCATGGGCGAAAGTAGTCACTTACCATCAAGTGACCCGTCTGCTCGTTTGCCCCCTATAAAATAAAAAAAAAGGTATCAAGGACCGATGACAATACAAGACTATAAATAATGTAGTTTAAAAACTAGAAAGAAAACACTCTTTAATAGCAAACGAGCAGACGGGTCATCATCACGACCCTACAGAAAACTGGCTGTGAAGCAATCTTGCATTGTGTTTCGCCGAGTTAGTGAGGTTACCGGAGGCCCAAACCTTCTCCTCCTTCCCGTACTCCCACTTTAAAGGCCGGCAACACACTTGTAACTCTTGAGTTGCGTTGTCCATTGGCGGCGGTAGTCACTTACCATCAGTTGACCAGTCTGCTCGTTTGCCCCGTATTTTGCTATTAAAGAGTGTTTTCTTTCTAGTTGACACCGGTCGAGCCGGCCCATAAGTGCCGAAGCATGGCTCTCCCACATACGTGTTTTCTTAGTTTTTTTTAACTATAATTTCCTGAGTTTAAGGAAGGTACTAAACTGTGTTATTGCCGGGCAGGAGGGTGCCTGCGATTCACCAGTTGCTACCTCCAACACACGCCGAGGTTAAGCAAGAGCCTGTAGATGAAGAAATGCATGAGTGAGTATACAGACAGAAGTGATTAGCACTTTCAAAGTGTGAATAAAATAAAACCTTATTCCTAAAATAGAGCTCAAAATCCTTGTCCAGCGGACAGCGACTGCACGAGCATGTGCGAACACTCCTTCTCTGCTTCTGGTAATAGCGCAATAACTGCCAAATCTGAATTCGACGTTCTGTTAAAAAAGATAACAAAAAAATTATGTTTCGGAAAAAGAAAAAATGTTGTTTAAATGGTACTAAATGTACATCCGGCCATACGTAGCGTAGTTTTGCTTGTTTTTTAACATATTGTTACGAGGTGAGGTTCGGTACCAATTTATTACCAAAATAGACACAATTCATTGCAAATAATTCACAAAAAACAACTATAAATAATGCTTACTATTAAAATTATTATTTATGCAAATATTCTCCATTAACTTGTTCACACGTGGATCGCTCAACTCATTTCATATCGCAAAGGACTGTCTTATATACCCGAAACTTTATTTCGTATAGAGATCGTGATATTTCCCGAAAACTCGAAACCTCTCTGGCATTTTCAATGAGGTTACATTCTTTAATAGACTATTAGTTCTGTTCAATGTCAAAGGATGGCGTGCTTCTCAATGTAGGTAAATCGTAACCCTTATGATTTCAGTTTATTTCTATAACTAATTGTTCGTGATTATTTTTAAACAAATTATTTAAACTAAATTTGCAAAAACTATAAATAATATTTGAAAATTAAAAATTAATGTTTTTAACCAGAGCTTTGAAAATATTTATGTTTTAATGACTAGTCAGCGCAGTGCAAGGGAATATATTATTATCTCAAGCAGGTTTTGGCGTGCTTTTCAAAAGCACCAGTTTCATGAATTTGATTTATGATTTCAATTTCATCGTTTTAAATTAACACTTCATTAACATTAATTTGATTAAAGTTTATTCCTAAAAAAATTGGTCATAATTATTTTTAAACAAATAATTTACATTAAACTTGCTAAGATTGAAAAAATCAAATCATGGATAAATTTAATTAAGTGTATTGATTCGTATTTAATTACATGTATTTTCATATAGCACAACGCCAATTTAAAAAAATCACAAGTTATCAAATTTTAATTTACAATGTATGGATAGGTACTTTTTATTTTTTTTAAAAAAAATTTTAACCATTTCTTTGCAGAACTACTTACAATCACACCATGGCAGACCATTCTGCCGAACCTATGGACGTCACGGATCTGCCGCTACCTTCAAGGAGTAATGTACTCACGGAGGCGCAAGACGCTGCCGCACCGACGTCTGCTAGGCCATTCGCTGAGCCACCAACAATCGCTGCTCCAAAATCGAAGGCACAGAAACAACGTGAGTACAGACAGCGTATAGCAGCATCCAGAACTTCTGCACAGGCGACAGCTGCGAGGAAATCAGATGCCGAAAGACAGCGCAACTGCAGACTACGCAAAGACGCTAACTCGGCTCTTGTCAGTGGTTCATTAGAATCGACTACTGCATCCTCTTCTCGTTCAGGGGAAAGGTCAAACGACGTTCAAACTTGTACTCAACGACAGCTCACACACCAACAACGTCAAACTTCAGCAGCAGAACCAGCACAAATCACTGTTCAACCAGGTACTTCTTCTGATAAAATTGAAGTTCAACAGGCACAATCTACCTGGAACACAAAATGGGCATCCGCGATCATGAGATTCAAATCAACATTTCTGGACAACGATTTTGGCCACGCTTGTTCGGTTTGCGACAGACTGTGGTTCAAGAACGACCTCAAACCCATCACTGCGCCACAGCTGGAGGTGATCTCGGAATGGTTCATCAAAGAAAATCGACAACTGTGCAGAAAAGATTATGAAATGGTTTGCAACAATTGCAAACGGTTACTAAACAAAAAATCGATGCCGCCCCTAGCAAAAGTTAATGGATTCTCATATCCAGACCAACCACCAGGCCTACCACCGTTGGATCCCATCAGTGAACGATTGATATCGCCACGTCTGCCATTTATGCAAGTGCGTCGTCTGCGCCATGATTTCTCTTATGGAATCATAGGACAAGTGATCAACGTACCAGTAGACGTACAAGAGATGGTAAAATGTTTGCCGCGCCAATTAAATGAAGACGACGTCATTAATGTTAACATCAAGCGAAACCTTGCCCACAAATCGGTCTACATCAGCGGATACATGTCCAAAAGTACAATCAGTGAGTGGCTAACTTTACTGCAGAAGTCTCCATTATATCGTTTGTACGAAATCAACATGGATTTGTCGAGATTGCATCCTAATGTGCCGTTTCTCGATGACATACAGGATGATCCGTCCAACCGTATAGAAAATATCTCCGCTGAAAACACTCCTGAATCTGAGATTCTCGCTTCAAGACAACATACCATGATGTGGAACGAAGAAGATTGTCTCAATATCGCACCAGAACATCGGGCAACACCTCTCAACACCATTTATGACCGTCATGCAGAAGAGTTGTCGTTTCCATCGATATACTTCGGAGAGCCACGTCAATTCAACATGGGAGTTTCAGTAACACCTTACATGATAGCGACCAGTGAGATACGACGTCGTGACAGACGCGGAGCCACGCCTCAAAAAATCTTGTACGTTGCAATGAAAATATTGCGGCTGCGCATAGTCGATGGAATTTACAACACGTTTCGCAATGTTTCGGTCACGGAGAATGTTACGCGACGTATGTTAGAGGACACAGAATTTCTGAAAGAATATGTCAAAAAAAACCTCGCATTCATGAAGACAGTGCCAAACTCTGTCCAATACTGGGCCTCTCGCAAACGAGACCTCTTTGCAATAATTCGTCAACTTGGTAAACCAACAGTCTTCCTCACTATAAGTGCCAACGAAATACGCTGGATGAAACTGCTCACTGTACTTCTCAAACTGAGCAAAAAATATCCAGGAAAAACAGCAAAAGATCTAAACACTTCTGAGCGCTGTACTTTAGTAAGCGACGATCCTGTTACGTGCTGCATATACTTCTACAAACTCGTTGGTTCCTTGATGAAAATGCTGAAATCCAAACAGTCTTACAATCCGTTCGGCAAGTATTTCGTTAAAGATTACTTCCTACGTATTGAGTTCCAGCATCGAGGAAGCCCACACGCACATATTTTATTGTGGTTGAACGACGACCCACGTGAGACCGTGTCGGAAAATATGCCAAGAACCATCGATCTCGTGGAAAAATTAAGTTCGGTTGCTCGAGATGATGTGCCAAACAATTCTATCTACGCCAACCAGATACACGAACATACTTTCACTTGCACAAAGCGAGGCGAGACAACTTGCAGATTCGGGATCCCGTACTGGCCTATGCCTACGACCCGTGTACTGGTTCCGATACCTCAATCTGATGGACGCCGCCAAACACTACAAGAGAAGGCCAAGGAGCTGCGTACCTCTCTCGGTGAACGTCGATACGCATGCATGGATGAGTTTCTTAATGCTAATGGTTTGACTTCTGTTTCATACCTAGACATTGTGCGTTCAACGTTGCGCAGACCCACCCTGGTGTTCAGACGAAACTTCGACGAACTTATGACAAACACGTTCAATCCGTACCTTGCCGGCGAAGTCAACTCTAACGTCGACATTCAGTTCATCTTGGATGAGTACAGCTGCGCAGAGTATATCGTAGAGTATGTAAATAAATCAGCCCGTGGAATGGGTAACCTACGTCGTGAGATTACCACGATGATGCAAGAGCATCCCGACCAGGACTACACAGGCCAATTGAAAGCGTTAAGTATCAAACTGCTTAACGCAGTTGAGATGTCAGCGCAAGAAGCAGCATGGTATCTACTACGACAACCAATGAGTGAGACAAGCCGTCAAGTTGTGTACATCCCTACGGTGTGGCCGTCAGAAAGACAATGCTGCCGCAAGCGTCGTCAACAAATGGACCGCGAAGGCATCGATGGAGACAGCACTGATGTTTGGACCAAAAACATAATACAGCGATATGAAGAACGACCTGCATCTTTAGAACAAGTGTATTTGGCTGAGTTTGCTTCGTGGTATGCTAACGCTAATGATTTCGTTGACGAAGAAGACGACGTGCACGTGGATGACGATGAAGATTCTGAAGCTGTATCTGAAGCTGTTTCTAAAGGGAGTAGGTCGAGAGCACCAAAAGAATATCGCAGACGACTGCTCGGACGAGTCATACGATACAGACGCTACGATATTGATGAAACCGTCAATTATAAACGAGAGATGGTTCTACTTTACGTACAGTTTCGCAACGAAATGTCAGAGATTGTTGATCAAAATAATTTTTTGCAATTATTTGACGACAACAAAGACACGATTATGGAACGCCATAGCCTATTCGAGACGAATTTAAACGTTGAAAACGTCATGAAGGAACTTGAAGCGAAGAAGATTTTGCGAAACAATGATAACAGCAATTTGCAAGAAGAAGAATCAAGAGCAGCGACAGGTGTTTCTACATCATTTGTAAGCAATTTAGTCAATGAATATGAAGATATGGGTCCAGAAGCTTTTCTTAAACCAATATTAAGAAATCCGCAAAGGGCGTCAAAAAGGTTGAAAAAGAAAGCTAAGGCAATTAAAAGGACACAGCAACAAATGTTCAACCCTAAATTCTTGAACATCGAAATGAACACTCAGGAAACATTCAATATGCAATATGAAAAAAACGATTTTGAAAACGAAACTCCTGCCCAAAGTTTTGTAGAAGTCAAAATCGAAGATGAAACGGATGTTACGGAAAATGAACCCGTTCAGAATAATTCATATTTACACTACGTCGATAAAAATATATTTCAGCAAACTCAAGAGAACATGAAAGATTTAAAAGCAACTTCAGTTAAAATTAAAAGGGAAGGCGACACTCGTTTGCATTTTGAGGACTCACCAGTAGTTAATGAATCTGGACTAGTAAAAGTTAAGGATGAACCGGAAACAGTAGATATAGGGCCTGATATAGTTGAAAGTGAACCTTTAAATAAAAAATAAAAATGACATTTCTTATCCTTTTGTTCTCCAGCACCAACCATCTACTTCTTGTAATTACAAAAATGCTTTTCAATAGAAACGTAGATCTCAATTTTCTTTTAATATCGTTTTAATATAAATAGAACTGAACGGACTAAGTGTAACAAGCCGTTATTATGTACCGAAAACTAAAATAGTGGATTTGGATCATCGACCGTACCGTACTTATGTAATAAAGGACAATTTTGAGTGTAACTTTTCAAGGGTACGTGAGTGTTTGAATACTTTTTGCTATCTTAGGTCTTTATATTTCAGCAGTTGTGTCGTACCGATTCTCCAGCGATAATAAGACACCAGTTAAAAAATACTTCCTTTTATTTTTTTCATAATTGTTTCTGTTTTTTATTTATTTAACATTAGGCATAATTGAATTTAGAAAAATCAAATAAATTGTCAAAAAAGTACAATGTTACTTACGATAAGTCTTCATTGTGCGAGAGCCACTGTCACAGGTTAAAATCAACAGAAAAAAATTAAGTAAAAAAGACATGAATATATGGTACAAGAAGTGCTTGCCAACGTCACATTAAAATTTAAGTGAAAAAGACGTGAATAAATAATACGTGACACCGTACCGAATCTTGAAATAGTGTATTCAGACCATCAATTTGAGTTGAAAATCATTGGAAATTTCTGCCGGAAAATTAATTATAATTATATTGAATTTTTTAAATGTTAAGTTATACATTTTTGTTTAATTTTTTTGCTTAAAAGTGATATCACAATGAGTAAACAGAACATTTTACGGAAAAACATCAGTAAATACCCCATACGGCCAAAAACTGCAATGTAAAACATTTATGCAGCTGCTTCGACGGCGCCGTGTGCTGATGGTCATTCACCATACGCGTGTTGCGTTACACTGCGTAGTTCAAAATCAAACTATTGACTATAAATCCTAAATATCACATTTTAATGATGAACTGACTTTTGCATTGTGATAAGTATCCAAAGAAAGACGTTTTAGTAAGTTATACTTACACGCTATATATAATTCAAGAAATGCTTTCCAATCACAGTATAATTAAAAAAATAAGTTGCAAAAGACTTGAATAATAATACCCGTTTCACCCGCGTATGTCCCGATCTCGTCTGAATATCGGGATAAAAAGAAGCCTATATGTTAATTCAGGTCTCCAGCTATCTACATACCAAGTTTCAATCGGCAATCGGTTTAGTAGTATTGGCGTGAAAGAGTAACAAACATCCATACCTCTACACATCACAAACTTTCACTTTTATAATTTAAGTAGGATTGGGATTGAATATATATATATAAATGTATGTATACAGAGCCTTTTAACAAATCGCTAGTGTCTTCAAAATTCCCATTACGGATACAACCGTCAACAACGTCTGCCCTCACGCGTCTGCCAGCGTTCGGGTGGCTCACGCCACGCGGCGATGAGCGGCGGTGTTTTCCCCCCTCGCTCGTAGTGCGCCCAACCGCCCTGCGTACGCCAGACGGCACAATTTAAAAAAATCGTAACTTTTAAAATATTTTACCAAATTACGTACTTTAAAAGACAAAGTTTATCTACTTTGAATATTAGAAGCGACAAAAGTATTAATTTTGATAAAAATTAATTTGTCACTGCTTAATGTGAATTGGAAATAATTGCACTGCACCACTGCACCCCATGTCTGTATCAGGTATGCTGCAACAACTTGCCAACACTAATGAAACCTGAAAACAAACATTCCATGTAAAATGCTATTCCTGCATAAGCAGCTACAAGAACCTTAAATGTATCGTATTAACCGTATTAACCTTGAAGGTATCAATTACATTCAATTTTGACATTCAAATATTAATCCATTTATTATATACTATATATTATATTATATTTAATTTATACAGACATTCATCATATATCTAGAAATTAGTTACTATATTTGAGTTCAGTACAACTGTACAAATAAGGGAATCAATCTAACTGTTTTACAGTACGCAGTACAATAGTTGGGAATTTGTAGTATACCTGTACCCAATAATGTGGTTTCAAACAAATTTTGTTGAGCGCAATCTATAGATATTTTACTAGGTTGAGATTGGATGTATATCCATCTATTATTTGTAAGAAACAGTATCAAAACCACTGATATAAACTATAAAAATCACTAACTAACACCAACTGCCAAGTTGTTCGTACCTCTGCTCTGTTTGCACTCAAGTCAATCGTTCTAAACATATTGCTACCCTTTTATAATTCCACAATTTGTTAATATTTATCCATGAACCAATAGGATTGCGTTACCGGTATAACCAGTCAAAATAATATCTATTAACTTATTTTTATTAAATAGTGAACTGTGTTATCATCTATTATAGTTTGTCCCTATTTTTAATAAAATAAATAAGAGTTTTTAATGTGGCGACAACATATTTGTTATAGGTTTCCAAATGTCTAAATTGCTGCGTAGTAATTTGGTATCACACTGCACTGGTATTACTTTAACTATTTCTGTTAGAAGTTCACTTTCACAGCTTGGGTTTGCGTTTGAACTGAATACACTTTGTATTTCACATATGTAAGTCTTGTGTTCTATCGTTTTACACTGGCCTAGGTTGTCAAGGTTACAATAATATTGTTTGTCTTTGGTCATACTTATGTACGTGCTACTAGGTAGTATAGTAGCAAAACTATCTGGGTTATCTAAACTATGTGGTATGGGTAGCGGAATGTTGTGGAAAAGATTGAAATCTTTCGGTAGGGTCAGCGGGATCTGCATTACAAAAATTATCTTATTATTATAGTAGTAACTAATTACATTAGATATATTCATTATAACGTAAATTAAATCTAACTCTAACTTAACTGGTAATTCTACTTCATTAGGTAAGTGTTTATAGTTATCGCCAAGCTCTCGGTAAAGTTGTAATGGTGTAATTATAGAAGGATGCATGATATTTTGACTGCTGAACATGATTGCATTTGTAATACCTTCTAATTAGAAAGATAGTGTTAACAATATGCTTTCAAGAGTAGTAAGAATACTGTTTAGGTGGGACAAGAATGTTAATTTGTCCAAAGCAATCGTATTGTTTTTCAGTATCGCCGAGAGATTGTCGATCATTACATTGAGATGTTCCTCGTTAATTTTTAGTGTTTGTATAGTCTTATTGTAACTAGATAGAGATGACGTCGTAACCAAAATATTTTGTTTCATAAGTGATGCTATTTGTTTTTCGTTAGACTGAACTGTTGCAATGGCGTTTTCGAATTTTAAACCGTCATCTTCATTTAATGAACCAAAAAGTGTTTTAAATATGTTACCTACAGCACCGATCCAAGCTCCGCGCTTAAAACGATGAGAGATTAAGTGAGACAGACTATCAAATTCTTTGCTAACGTCGTTAAATCTAACCGTCAGAGAGGTTAATGTATTATGACAAGTAAAATCTTCAATGACGTCACTCTGTTGACATATGTATCTAACTGTACCTATAACGGAATTGATATTATCTATTTGCGGGCCAATATGAGAAACATCTAAAGGTAATAGTATATTTAAAGAACCTCTACGTATTCTTAATTTACCTATATAATCAAAATATATACCAGGACTCGACGTCATGGGTTGGACAAAGTCCGTGTTGGCTTCAGCCATTATACTGAAAGAAAAATATAACTAAAGTAAATTATGATGTCAAAAATAATTAAGTAGTACAAAACTAAAACTAAAGTTATTGGTCACGTGCATCGGCTAACTTAATCTCGTCGAAATGATGTTTGACATGTCTACGGTTGATGAGTAATGTGCCGTTATTATTATTATGAACCTTAACGACCTTGTAAGGTCCTTTCCACAAAGGAGATAAGGCCTTCCTAAGTCGCAAATGATTTTTCAGATACACGAAATCACCGACTTTATAAGTGACAGATCGCGTGTGTTTATCGTAATGGGTTTTCGACTTTTCTTTAGAGTTGTCAATATTTTCGATAGCTTTGTTTCTAGAATGGATTAATTTATGTTGTATCATTTTGAGGTACTTGGGATAAGTGGTTTCGGGATCTTCGTGGTATATCGAATCTGGGAGAAACGGCTTTCTTCCAAATACTAGCTCATAAGGAGTAAACTTTGTGGTACAATGTACGGTTGTGTTATATGTTAGCATAGCGGTGTAAACATATCGCGACCAATTATCTTGATTTTCGCTAACAAATGATTTTAGGTGCTCTTTAAGCGTGGAATGGCTCCGTTCTAGGGCACCTTGAGTTTGCGGGTGGTATGGTGTTGACCAAAGTTGCTTAATCTTCAGAAACTCGCAAGTTTTCTTAAAGAGGTCCGCAGTGAAGTTGGTACCCTGATCTGTAAGAATAGATTTTGGGATCCCAAACATAGAAATAAAGTGTATGACGCAGTCCGTGGTTTCTTCTGAGGAGACACTGCGCATAGGATATGCAGCTGAGTATTTTGTTAAATCATCTTGTAACGTCATAATATATTTTAACTTAGCAGTACCGGATTCTGGCAGAGGTCCAACGATGTCAAGTGCTACCCGTTGAAATGGTATGGTGGATGTACTGGTAATCTGCATTGGCGCTTGGTTAGTTCGCCTTAATGCTTTGTTCTCCTGGCAGGCAGAACAACGTTTGACATAATCTTCTATATCGCTTCTCATAGACTTACAATAGTATTTATCTTTGATTCTATTGTACATTAGGTAGGGTAGATCTATATCCTTTATTACATGAAATTTATGCAGTAAGGATTTAAGGGGTTTTGATTCCGTTATACATAATTTAAGCATAAAGTGGCCCATGGTTGAAGTTGCCTCTTCAACAGGGTCTATTTCTTTTAATTGAATTGTTTCCTTATTAAGTTTAGGATTTTATTGCAAACACGTTTGTTTTACAAGGCTAACTGATGACCCTGAGTCTACGAGTAAGCATAATGGAATTTCGGAGACAGGCGTCTGGATTAAAACATGTGGCAATAGCCGTTTATTAGGGTTTGTTGAAACTTCGTACACCTGCATACTAGCTGTAGAAGCGGCCAGGTCGGATTTTTTTATTTTTGATTCGCTGGGATAATCGCGGCTTCCGGTTTGGGGCTGGTTACCCTGCTGTGTAGCCTTATGAGATTTAGTACAATTAACAAGGCCTCCGGTTTGGGGCTGGTTACCCTGCTGTGTGGCCTTATAAGGTTTGGTACAACTAATAAGACCTCCGGTTTGGGGCTGGTTACCCTGTTGTGTGGCCTCGTGGGATATAGAAGGATTATGGGTGTCGGATATTGGATGCACTATAGGTACGGGTCTCACGTGACACCGTCGTGAGCCCCTAAAGCGTTTAAATCGTTGTCCGGCTCAATTACGTTATCACGATTCTCTTGGTCAGTTTCGGTAACTTGAGATTCTTCTTCGGGGTTGTATTTCGACTGCGTAAAATGAACTTGGAATCGTCGGTTGTTATAATCACGCTTTTGACATTGTTCTAAGACATGACCGGTAGATTTACAATAACGGCAAAATGGTTCTTGTTTATTAACGTTTCTAGAATTCGAATTAGAATTATATACAGTATTCTTCTTAGGCCACATAGTATTACTAGGGAAATTAGGCTGGTCGACGGACGTACATTTTGGTCATGAACAAAACGCGAACTCGAATTTGGTTGTGACGGACGGTGTTTTTCACCGTAGTTAAAACGTTGACCTTGTTGAGTTTTATGAAAGTTATTAAAAATTTTCTCTTCTGCCACAGCAAAGTTAATAGCTTCGTTAAGTGACTCTGGGTTTCGACAACGAATTACTGCGGATAACTTGCTATTTAATCCTATCATGAATGTGTGTAATGCAAGGTCCTCCATAGCAGCGACGCGGCCACTTAATTTTCCCTTTTGTTTGCGACGTCATTTTATACGATAATATTATTAGCTAATAATAAAAAATAACAAAGCACACAAAAAAAAAAAAAAATACAAATAAAAACTATGATAATAAAATATAACTATAAAAACGATTCACACTTGACATAACGTTCTACTTAAGATAACATCGTATGACCGAAGACTTACAGGGTGATGTGGGCGGCGAATAGACAAAACAACACCTCGGTTCGACTTGGATATGATAAGACGTTACCGAGAATTCTAGTATAAACTAAGCTTGAACACGAAGCGACGGCGATGTATCTTATTATGGCGTGATGATAGAATGTACTTTTAGGTAGGAACTCGGTAATGGGCGAATTTCACAGGAGAATGCTGCGTTTCTTACTGCACAAGGAGTCACTCGGTGCTGGGCTGGTTCCACAAGAGAACAGTGTACCTCTTACTACACAGGGAGTTGCTCGGTGCTGGACGGTTCTCCAGAAGAAAGGTGTACTTTGTACTGTACAAGGTAAAGGTCGGCAAAAATCTTCTTCTTTCTGTAGTTTATAAAGCACTCAAGGTAGGTATTATGATTCACTTCACTCGGTCACTGGTTTCACTGGTTATTACGTGTTTTACGAGCTGGTGTTTGATAGAATAAGGAGACGTAATCCCACCGCTGCCACCAATGTTACACGGGTCTTGTGTGAGGGGGTTTTAAAAAAAAGAATTATTGGTTAACACACAGTTTATAATAATTAGGATACACAAGGTCACTTATCTAAGGTTATCGGAGCCCTTTGGCAGCCGTCCGTCGGGTTTCGGTTACTGATCAAGACTGACTGTCTTATGGCTTATCCTTAGCCCGAGTATCGAGGGCGCTGACACAGCACTCCGTATGCAGATTCATATACATAGTCTAGGTGTAACAGATCGTTCAAATATATTAAGTAAGCATTTATATTTTTGTTTTATTAAACCTTTTTAATCAGGTACTACTTGCAATAAAAACTTACAGATTTCATTATATTTTTTTTGAGAATAAATTGACATTTACCGTCACTATTGGAATATGTCAAAACGGCCATCGTAGCGTGCCGCAACTATAGTCCCTACATTAGGTACTTAAAACGAAGAGCTAGCGCCATCTTTTATACGAACAATACAACTGACAATTTTTGTCCTCCTTTATTGATCGAGTGGCTTCTCCATTCCCTATATAGTATATTATATATGTGCCACTTTTTCATTTCATTTGATGATGATGATTTTTTTAAAGTTTAGGAAAGTGATTTAGCTAGCGGCCATTTTAGGAAGTGGTAAATGTCGGTTTTGGTCATTTTAGAAAGTGGCAGTGGTCGATGTAGGAATACGTTAACGTAGAAAATCGTCATTGTAGGTCATGGTCTTTACCCTAATGACCTAATATTATAACTTTACTGCAAGCACTCGGGTAAAAAATAAATAATTACTCATTATACTCTAATCAACTTCCTCTGAGACAAAAGGTAAACAAAGAAACCAATGTTTCTCAAGGAGTTGATCGATGGTAAAGATGGCCGGTGTAACCAAACTAATTACAAAATTTCATATTTCTACGTAAATTATTTACCTTATCACTACTCCTCAATTTAGTAGTGTTATAATACGTTCAATGTTTGAGAACAGCTACAGTTTTAGGTGTTTTTAATGTCACTTTTTTTTTATTGATTCTAGATGCATATAAAATGTGACCTATTAAAAAACCTTTTTCCTACCTTTTGTCTCAGAGGAAGTTGAATAGACTATAGGTAGGTACTTACCTATTATTTTTATTCAATACAATCTATCAAATACTTTGAGGTATTTTTACAATTATTAGGTTTATAAACTATTCAGTCGGGCCGTCTCTCAACTTGCGTTGTAGATGATGTAGACAATTCCATACTGTAACAAAAATACAGATGATATTACTTATACAACACTTAGGTATCTATTTAAAAATAAATATTATGAATATAGAATGCAGTAAGTGAGTAAGTAGGGTGAAAAGGCTGGCTACTACGCTCATGGTTAAACGGAGCCCTATTACTAAGACTGCTTGTCGTCTGTCTGTAAGCGGGCTATTTCTAATGTACCGTATGTATCTTTTTCTGGTTTAACAGCAAATAATGTACCGTAATTAAAAAATATGGGGGATCATCATTTAAATGTTCATAATGACCGGTTAAGTAGTTACCTAAGGCGTGAAATGCGCATTTGAACCTATTATAAGTTTAAATAAATTGAATTAGAATTGTTTTAAATCGATACATTGACACCTAAAACTGGAAAGTTAATGACATTTTCTGTTGTGGTATCCTGGTTTTTTACCATGAAATGTCAGTAGGTATAGGCGGTCATTGTTAGCAACACAAAAACCTTCAGAAATATAATTAATCTCATGCTTGATTTAAATAATAAAGTATTTGCGGATAATTACCAACGATACATTATGTTCCTGCAGGAGAACAATGACGCCGTTCAATTAGCAACGCATGTATACTCACTCTTGGTGCACATCATCTGTTGGCTCTGACTTGACTTCAAAGTCAGTGGAACATAACAAATGGTGAACAGCAGACGTTGACCTGAAGGAAATAAATATATTTTAGTACTAGTTTTTTAAGACAATTTGCCAGGTCCACTCCGCAGTAGGTATAAGGCTATACGTACGCTGCGGGCTCGACTAATCGTGACAACATTCAGAGGGTGCCGCGCGCCGGCCATCCGTCGCGACATTCTTT
This sequence comes from Callimorpha dominula, assembly GCA_949752705.1. Taxonomy (NCBI): domain Eukaryota; kingdom Metazoa; phylum Arthropoda; class Insecta; order Lepidoptera; family Erebidae; genus Callimorpha; species Callimorpha dominula. The sequence goes on along the minus strand of OX457017.1, from coordinate 7,756,628 downwards.
AATATCTAGACCATCGAGTTATAGTACATCGCCTAGGTTTATTTCTTAGCAAAAATTGAGTAATAGGCAGAACTTAATTTTAAAAAATCCTCCGATTATTGAATTCTTTGAAATAATACAACCCTGACATCGCGTCAGAACATTTTCAAACATTCGAACAAGGAAGCAACTTTTAGATTTTATTATGAGTTATTTTATAACTGTAGATAATTAGCGCTGTGCGACCTGAATTGAGGCTTTATTGTGTCGAATCAAGAGCCGCTATTACTCGCTTTATATTTAAATGATGTTGCGGAGTGAGACTTAGAGTACGAGAGAGATGGAGTACTTCCCTATAGGTAAATTATTTAACAGACTTCATTAAGTAATAAATAAACCTTAAAAAAAAACTATATTCGTTATTATTTTCGAATTTGTCATTATTTTTTATGGTAAAACCAAACATTATAATCATTTGACAACACCGGGTTATGACGTCATAAATCCTAATTTCATACAAATTTCTTTAACAAGTATCATGTTGACGTTTAACAGAGAGAAAGTGACATGACTCGGCAGGCTAGGCTACTATAGAGTGTTCCATCTCAGATCCACTCCAATCAATGGACCATACAATTGCTTGGATAATAAACCAATGTATGCGTCACTCACTCGCATAATGGATCTATTTTATTTAAACTTTGAAAGTGCTAATCCCATCTTTCTGTATACTCACTCAGGCACTTCCTCATCTACAGGCTCCTGCTTAACCTCGGCATGTGTTGGAGGTAGCGACTGGTGCATCGCTAGCACCTTCCTGCCAAGCAATAACACAGTTGAGTACATTCCTTAAACTCAGGAAATTATAGTTCAAAAAAAAAACTAAAAAAAAAACACTTTTGCAGCAAACTGTAAGTGGGAGAGCCATGCTTCGGCACGTATGGGCCGGCTCGACCGGAGTGATACCACGGCCTCAGAAAACCGGCTGTGAAGCAATGATTTCATTGTGTTTCGCCAAATGAGTGAGGTTACCGGAGGCCCAAACCTTCTTCTCCTTCCCGTACTCCCACCTTAAAGGCCGGCAACACACTTGTGATTCTTGAGCTGCAAGTGTCCATGGGCGGCGGTAGTCACTTACCATCAGGTATCCCGTCTGCTCATTTGCCCCCTATCCCATAAATAAAAATATTGTACATAATCGAGATTTTAGAAAAGAGAAGAAGATTTTTTCATTTTTACACAGAACTAAAACACAAGTCTTGTAGGATTTTTGTAAACTAAAACATTGGAAATGAAAAATAAGAGTTAGTACTTAATTTTGCGTACCATGTTTTTGTTATATTGGAGAGGTAACCCTACACATTTTAAAGCCCGGAGAGAGTAGGCGATCAAACCGGACGGTATCGATGTTTCTGTAGGGAGTGATTTATCTGTTACATAGTGACTACTAGGGTGGGCCAAAAATAATTTTTAATTTTTTTTTTCTTAGCTACCATGAAAATCTCATCCGACATGAAAAAAAACAAGTTCTGGTAAGACCTGAGCTCGATAAGGCACCTCTTAATATTAATATTATATAGAAAATGTTGAAAAATTAGTATGAGCGATAAGTATTGAACTTTAATCATAAATATCTTTCAAACGCTCATTCTAATCGACTAAGCATAGGAGACCTTTTTTGTAGAGCATTTAATTTCCTGCAGAAATATGTATTGCGCATTGCGTAACGTTCATTTGTCAACGACTTACAAAATTCAGAAGCAAAAAAGAAATGTACCTTAAAATCCTTAAATTTCAATCTTGAATATCTTTAAAATGGCGAGGCGTGCGAAGAAAATGTAAGAAACCTTTTTTGTAAAACGTTCAATTTGCTACAAAAAACTCTATAAAAATTTTGCTGTACGAACAACGAATGGTGAGATATGAATTTTTTTGTATGGGACTAAAGAAAAAAAGAAAAACTCTAATAAGCCACCTCTTAATATTAATATTAAGAGCTGAAACTTTAACACAATTTTTTTTTCGTCATCTTAGACGATATTTTCATGGTAGCTAAGAAAAAAAAAATTAAAAATTATTTTTGGCCCACCCTAGTGACTACACAGTTATCTGTGGCCGAAGCATGGCTCTCCCACGAATAATAATGCACATAAGTAAGGCGTCTTTTATACGACGACGATTATTTTTATTTTGTAATGTTACCTTGGCGTGTCTTCTTCATTTTCTTGGTGTACATCTTATTATATACTTAATACTTGGTCTGAATCAAGCTAATTAAAATGGCGTTTTTTTTTTCCTGGTGTGGGGACCTGGTGATTTGTGCTATTACAATTACAAATTAGAAGATACATAGTTCAGTATATGTGATTGTAATAGATGTGGATTTGTGATTTATGATCTTTTTGTGAGGAGAAATATAGATTATTATTATTTGTAATATTACTCACTGAGTTGATACAGGTTCTATTTGCGACCACAATCCGCGCCTGGCGCCACTGTGCTGGTCGTCGCTATCCTCCACTTCCACTTTCAGCGTTTCTATTGCATGTTCCTCTATATCGATTTCACTGAAAGTAATAATATATTGGTCAGCTGGTAGAGGACTCTGAAGACGTAACTCCGTGCAGTCTACCTCCACTAGGTTTTTTAAAGCTGAAGAGGGATTTGAGATTGAAAAACTATTTTGGTGTTGGAAAGCCCATTTATAGAGGAAGGCTAAAGGAGAATTTTTCGTACGCATTATGTAAGCAAACGCGCACAGACAGGAATGTGAAATTTGAAATACTTCACGTTTATATGTATAAAGAAGCGCAGAGAGTTAACATTTTTATTTAATATCAATACAAATAAATAAAATTGAAGTGTCTGTTTGTAATGTTAAAATAAAAGTTTTTTTTTTAGCTCACTTAAGCTCACTACAGTTATTTTCCCGATACCTATGCCTAAAAACCAGTTTTAAAATTTTTTGTCTGTCTGTCCGTTTGTTCCGGCTAATCTCCGGAACTGGTGGACCGATTTTCATGGGACGAGATTTTGACGGGATAACGTCTTATTAATCGATGAACGCCGGCTGCACGCACGAAAAAATGTCACGTTCCGCCTCAGCCGAGCGTGCAAGCGAAAGCGAGGAACAAGCTATAGGGAGGCACGATCGGCCTTTATTGACATTGATTTGATTTCAGTTTATTTCTATAACTAATTGTTAGTGATTATATTTAAACAAATTATTTTATATTTCATTTACGCTTTGAAAGTGCTAATCACTTCTTTCTGTATACTCACTCATGCACTTCCTCATCTACAGGCTCCTGCTTAACCTCGGCGTGTGTTGGAGGTAGCAACTGGTAAATCGCAGACACCTTCCTGCCAAGCAATTACACTGTTTAGTACCTTCCTTAAACACAGTAAATTATAGTTTTAAAAACCTAAGAAAACACGCTTTTGCATCAAACAGTATGTGGGAGAGCCATGCTTCGGCACGTATGGGCCGACTTGACCGGAGTGATACCACTTAACAGAAAAAGAAAACTAGTGTTCGTACGTGGTCGCGCAGTCGCTGTCCGCTGGACAAAAAATTTCAGCTCTGTTTTAATGGAATGAGGTTAATATTTTGTTAACACTTTGAAAGTGCTAATCACTTCTTTCTGTATACTCACTCATGCACTTCCTCATCTACAGGCTCCTGCTTAACCTCGGCGTGTGTTGGAGGTAGCAACTGCTGAATCGCAGGCACCTTCCTGCCAAGCAATAACACAGTTTAGTACCTTCCTTAAACTCAGGAAATTATAGTTTAAAAAAACTAAGAAAACACTCTTTACAACAAGAATGAAATTAGTTCTGATGAACATTATAGTCATATTCTTCATGCTGGAATCAACACAGTTAAGGTGTTTTTAAAAAGAGAACCCAGTGAAAAACGGATTGACCCATTTAATCCATTTGGCCTGTCCATTTTAGGATCTAATACCGATTTTCAGATAATTACCGAGGAATATTCATGCGCTGCTTACGTAGAATATGTAAATAAAACCAACAGAGGTGTTAGTAATTTACAAAGAAAAATCATTGAAACTATTAATGAACATCCTGAATTCGACATAGTAGATATAACACGTAAATTAAGTGTAGATATGCCTAATTCTGTGGAAATTACAAGTCAAGAAGCTGCATGGTACTTACTGTGTGAGCCAAAATCAAAGACTTCTATAAAAGTCGTTTATATACTAACAATTTTGCCAATTGAAAGACAGAGTCAAATAACGCAACATCAACTAAGTGAATTGGATGAAGATTCTACCAATATTTGGAAAGAAAATTGGTTTGACAAATACGAGCGAAGACCAGAACATTTAGAAGACGTTACCTTGGCACAGTTTGTTTCCAAATATTATAGAAATAATAGAGGTATTTATGTACTGAGAGATTCCGCATATTATCAGGTATTGAAATTACGATATCGGAAATGATAATAATGAATACAAACGCGAGATGGTTGCGTATATAGCGTACATATGCCGTTTAGAAATGAAGAAAATGAAGTTTTATCAGATATGAAATTCATTGACATTTATGACTAATTGTTGTATAGCTTAGCTTAGGCTATGGGCAAGCAATCAGTATTGAACTTTATTAATTTGTGACCAGAGTTGCTAATTACTTAAACGTTAAACCGAGCCATCTAATAAATTCATTATTTTGTGTTATGGTGTATTGGCCCCGCTGTGATTTTAGTCCGTTCATGAAAAAAAAATTATAATTTTTGCCACAGGAAAATGCACAAATATGTACTTACCAATGTAAAAAAATAATACTTACGCCAAGTCAGAACATTTATTGTCCATATTTGACACTGTATCTGTGTTTGCTCTGTTCTGTTCTGGAAGTACATAAAAAACATGATCATATTTAACATAGAATTATCAATAAAGGCAGAAGACAGACATGACAGAAATCATTAAAATTTTGTCTAATATCTAGTCAACCATTCATTAACATAAAATTGTACGTAATTACTTAAATTTATAAACATGCTCACTTAATTATTAAAAATTCTACAAACATACACAAAGTAATATGTAAAAACCATTTTTATCAGTTATAATCACAGTAAATTATTTTTAAATCACTAAATTGTTAATAAATATCAGTCACCACAATATATTATAAGAAATATATATATTTATGTATCTTAATATATGTATATTTCTTCTGTATGTATGTCACTGAGCTCCTCCTAAACAGCTGCACCAATTTCAATGAAATTTTTTGTGTGGCTTCAGGATGATTTGAGAATGGTTTAGATTTACAATTGGACCCGGTAGATGGCGTTGCGAGAGGGTTACAGGAATAATATTTTTTACATTTCAGCAGGACAACATCTGTCGGGTCCTCAAGTATTTATATATATTTTATTCGGACTGATACAAAAAAGAAGTATAACTTCAAAAGTTAAGATTATCTTGGGTTTAAAGTTGGCCTAGTAACTGTATACCTGCATACACTTACTAGTTTTGAACTTGAATCATCTGTAAGGTTACTTCAATTTTAAATAAAAGATTTATAAAAACATGTTAATTTTAATGTTTACATTTTTTTTATATTATGTATTCAAGTTATGTTTGTGTTAGTTGTAGTTGCCTATAATTTAGTGAGCATGTTTTTGTAATTTGTAAAATCATATTAGTTTAGTGAGTCAGTTGTTGGTAATCTTAATAAATAAAGCACCAAAATTACAACTTAAGTACAGAGATGTTCATAACTTTAAAGAAGATATACAAAGAAACTCTTATCCAAGATCCTATTATGCAAAATTTAATAAATGTAGAACAATAAACATTTGGGTACGAACTGCATGAGAGAATTATAAAACTCTTACATCTCCTACAACTGTCAAGCATGTCACTATTGAAAAAAAACTAACAATGGTCCGTTTTCCACCCAACCACCACTTGTTTGAGCACAGAAATAGTCTCAAAATGATGAATTGAGAGGTCTAAAGTCAAGTGATGCGGTTGCAGCTAGAAGAGATTTGAGTGAAATTACACTGCACTGCACTGCAGAAGACCAGTGGTTGCCATTTTCTGTGGCCTAAATACACAAATCTACTGGTGTTTTTAAGCCCTCCATCCAGTGTACAGATATTTTCATCCGATGGTTACATCTGTAACCATTTAGGAACTAGATTGAGTGACCAAAGTCTTTATCCCTTAAACTTTTTACTAACATTTACCAAAAAGTAAGATCAGAACTCTAATGATAGTAACTTAGTTAAAGTTCAACTTTTTAAAGTTTAATTGAAAACTGATTATAGAGACCTGATATCTTAAATTATTCTTTAAAAGTTTGTGTTTTTAAAAGACTAATACTTAAGTGTTTTGTTTAAGTTTAAAACTTGATGACCGGCGAACGTGTATGAAAGCTCTGATGAATGTGGAAGAGGCGCAGGCTGCATGTCAGGAGCATGTATGTAGCAAGCAATAATGTTTAATTGATAAATAGAATAAGTGTGCAATTCCCACACACGGCAAAAATTAAACTTTAGAAAAGTAGCCTAGGTACGAGAGAATGAGATAAATATAGAGTATCAGGAGTATTAGGGTAATTATTCATGTACTCACGATGATTGTTTTCACTATTGTGTATCGTATACAGTGGACGTATTATTTTGCACACTTCTACATCACGTACACGTTCCGTTGAACATTTTGCGACCTTTTTCACCTTACTTACTAATTTTTTCTGCCTATACGCACGAGACCTTGCAGTATCAGATTTCGACATTTTAAGAAAACATTTTATTAATAAAACGTGTGCGTCTCGGGACGCCCGTCTGAAGTGGTAACTTTAACGCCAGACAGACTGACTCAGTCTGTCTGGCGTTAAAGTTACCACTTCTGTCAGCGTCCGCGTCAGTCTGACTGACGCAATATAATATACTTTAGTTTATGGACTGGCGCAGTAACGCGTTACGTAACGAAGCGGTTTACCCTCCCTCCCGTAAGAAGTTATCACTTCAAAAAAAAAAAAAATTGGTTGTTGTGTGGTTACATAAAAAAACATCTTTTTACGGACGATAATATTGTACGTGATAACGTCAGGAAAACCTACACGTCACAAGCCGAAAGCCTAAGCCGATTCTGCCTCTCTATCGCTTGTTCGGCGCTCTCGCTTGCACGCTCGGCTAATGGGGAACGTGACAATTAGTCATGCTTTTTCGTGCGTACAGCAGGTGTTTATCGATTTTTTCGACGTTATCACGTCAAAAGATAAAAATATTATCACTGTCAAAATATTATGTCAATATTATGTTTAAAAAAAAACCGTCAGTCGTAGGCTCTTTAGCCCTAGAATACTAATACTAAAGTTTTCACTTAAAAATTTACACAATATACACAAATATATAATTGTATCAAATTCAGTCGGAACCTCGTAACTGAACTAATACGTCTACTTTATATTTCGACTTAAAATACCTTTTTTGGCAGATATATTTTGGAGTATTTGCACCATGCGTAGTTCCATTCAGTGCCGATTTGGTCAGCCAGACATTCCATTTGATACTTGACGGTAGTCAAGTTTTACTATTCAAAATATAATATTATCTACGTATTAACGGGAATTAACGCGATCACGAAAAGGTATTACATACCTCTGAATTGCCTGACGTTTAATACGTAGATAATATTATATCATAGAACGCGAAAGTTTAAAAGTTAGTATTCAAAATATGTATCGGCCTAAAATACCATCTCAAAATTCGTTATGAGCTCTTGCTCTACACTACTCTACAGGCATCGAATGAATAGGCATTGCATTAACATTATACTGTTCATTTACGATTAACATAAATTATTTAAATACGGATATTTCGTTTTTGCTAAAACATATGATACAAAATTTTTAGGTAAGAATAAATCGTAATCAATATCGTATCAATAGTTCTATAGTAGATTGCGCTCTTCACTGTACTATCTGTATCGACTGAATAAAATGATCATACCCATCGCGATATTTACGCTAGTAACAATAACTCAACAATAAGTCATGCTGCATGATGGACTCTCGTGGTCCTTCATGCAGCATGATGATTCAGCATGTCATGCCGCATGATCGTCTAGGGAGCACACAATGTGCTCCCTAGACGATCATGCGACATGCGTTCCGTGCTGTCAGGCGTGCATGATCGTTTAATTGCATTGATTGATGCGCATAACATGCAAACTACGTGCATGACATGCAAACTACGTGCTGTCAATTGATAACAAGTCCTTCTATTTTTCATCCTGCAAGCTTTGATTGACATGCAGCATGATGATTCAGCATGTCATGCCGCATGATCGTTTAATTGCATTGATTGAAGTGCATGACATGCAAACTAAGTGCTGGCAGTTGATTGACAAGTCCTTCTAATTTTTATCCTGCAAGCTATAGCGCTTATTACACCTGGCTGAATTCAGTCGTCTGACTGAACAGGACGTCTCCCTAGACGTCCTGTTCTTCAGTAGTTACTGAATTCAGAAGTTAGAAACTTCTGATTACACTGTCCTAAATTCAGTTGCTGAATGAATTAACGACTATAGCGCGACGAATTTGGACGTGTGATGTGTTTACGAGGATGGCTCGAGTTTATAAAACACCAAAAGATTTGTAGCCATGGCCGCTGGTTCAATTATAAATAGAAATAAAATAAGTATTTTTTTTTAACCGACGAAAAAAAGGAGGTTCTCGGTTCGACACTTCGACCGTATAATATTTTCTTTTTATTACTGTTCAGCCCTCGCTATGTTATTTATAAACCGATTTTGATTTTTTTAGATAGGGTATACCTCAAGGATGGTCCCATGTCAATGCAGTCAGGATCTGATGATGGGATCCTGATAAAATTGAGAGAAACCCTCGAAAATTGTGGGAACAAATAGTGTTTCTGTTCACTTTTCATTACTTTCATCAATTCATCACATCATGAAGCTGAGCTGATGATGAAAAAAAAACCTTAAAATAAAAATCTTTTTAACAAAAATTTAAACCGACGAACAGAACTAAAAAGCAAAAAAATAAATAAACCTTAAGTCTTAAGTATTGAGTTTATTTACATAAACTATCAAATTTTATAAAAAGTTATTTTGAGTCGGCGCCAAATAATAAAATGATTAATTACCTACGTAGAGCCATGTCCATTTCTACGTAGGTACATATATAAAATATTAATAATTAATCAGTTTGTTGCTTAAGTATATAATAATATAATACTTAAGACTTAAGGTTTAATTATTTTTTACTTTTTAGTTCTTTTCATCGGTTTATTTTTTTGTTAAAAAGATTTTTATTATGTTAAACGGTTTTATTGAAATTAAAGATAATACTGATGTTGATAATGCACTAAAAGCTAAAAAATAATTCGGTAGGTATTAATCATCACACCTCTCTCATCGTAAATTGATCAGACAAAAAAATAAAATCGTGGATCGCGTGAAATTTCTATCAACAGTCAACCGCTCCATATCATTATAAATGCTGTTTACATATTTACTCAGGTTACGCTACGCCCCACGATTTTATTTTTTTATTTTTTAGGGTTCCGTACCTCGAAAGGAAAAAACGGAACCCTTATAGGATCATTTTGTTGTCCGTCCGTCCGTCCAATGTCTGTCAAGACCCCTTTTCTCAGGAACGCGTGGAGGTATCAAGCTGGAATTTATATCAAATACTCAGGTCCACTGTCTCTTGGAGCATTATTATTATTAAGAATAAATCGTAATCAATATCGTATCAATAATTCTAAAGTAGATTGCGCTCTTCACTGTACTATCTGTATCGACTGAATGGAATCACAACTGAATGGAAACACAATTTAATAATGCATTTTATTTTTTTAGAAAGACTACTTTAAAGTGGGTCGCACATTACTAGTATTCTTCTTAACCCCACCAGCGAAACTAAATGTTTGTGTTAGGAGTGGGTTCACGTCGGTAGGGCACTGCGTGGGGTTCGAACCCGCAACCACTCCATCCCAAGTCCGACGCCGTAGCCATAAGGCTACCGCCCACCGCTTCAAATGATCGCTTAACTGCATTGATTTAAAATCAAATTTCCTCCTGAAACTTCAGTTTTACTGGAGAATGTTATGCTATTTTTAAAGCTCTTGGTATTTTTTCTGATGCCTAAAGTGCATTACAAGCTTTAGGCAGATTTCTGTTTAATTCGTAGATATTAGGGATTTACTTTTAAAGTGCTGTACTGTAATCTAAATTTAATTGTATATTTAGCATGGATACCAAGTCATTGTGGAATCGTGGCGTCACCGTGACGTGCTATGCTGACGACACCCTCGTGACGGCAAGAGGCAAGACGCACCGTGAAGCAATCATTAAAGCCACGCCCGGGGTTGCACATGTCGTTGTAAGGATCCGGCGGCTGGGTCTCGAGGTGGCTCTCCACAAATCCGAGGCCGTTTGTTTCCATGGGCCTCGGAATAAGCCACCTGTGGGATCTAAACTCACGGTGGGAGGTGTCAGCATCGGCATCGAACCCATGATGAAGTGCCTGGGACTCGTACTCGATAGCCGATGGGACTTCGGGCCCCATTTCCCGAAGTCTGACTCCCAAACTTATGGGGACGGCGGCCGCACTTTCGCAGCCTCTACCCAACTTGGGGGGTCCTGACGCCTCCTGCAGGAGACTCCACGTAGGGATTGTGCGGTCCATGGCCTTGTATGGGGCTCCAGTTTGGGCACCGACTCTGACGGACCGTAATGTTGCGTTCCTTCGACGCCCGCAACGGTCGATGGCCTGTGTCGCATAGGCCGGGAGCCAACGTCTGAGTGCCATCACTGCGGGGGCTGTCCCGAGGATACTGCACTCCACACCCTAGTGGAGTGTCCAGCGTGGGTCCAACAGCGCGATGACCTTGAGACAGCTCTAGGTGTGGGAAACCTCCCGCTAGAGACCATGGTGCTAGCTATGGTACAAAGCGAGAGCGCGTGGGTCTTCGCCGCCTTATTTTGCGAAGAGGTGATTTACGCCAAAGAGGCGGCGGAAAGGGAACGGGAGAGGACTAGCACTCTCCCGTCACGCAGAGGACGCACCAGATGTACACAAACATTTTGATTGTACATTTTTGAGAATAAGTACAAACAATCCAAATCTCCGTAATCATTAGTGCTTGATAGAATGTTATATGCTTCTTGCGGATTGTGGCAGGAGTTCAAATAGGGTGAATAATTGATTTCTCAAGTCACAAGTCTCAATTTGAAGTTGCAAAACACTTATGAGCGAGTGAATAGACATAAATGTGAAGTTGTTGGCTGTGAAATTGATTTTCCTGTAGCGTTACATTTTCTATATTTTTAACAGCCCTACCTTGCACGACATTCTCTTCATTACTGCACAATTTTCGTCTTTTCCTGTGAAAAAAATGAGGAAATCGTAAAGTTAAATAATACTGAGGCATATACTACAATTTGTTTTTAAATATTATTAAATCAAATTACATATCCACGTATGATTTTTCTGCTTTACGTTGACGAAATTCCCTTTGACGTTCAGCATTTGATTTTGGTACTTTTTTTATTATTTCTGCTTTTTTCTTCAAATTTTTCTGACGCTGATAATATGCCCTTTGACGTGCATTAGTTTTTTTTCTTTTTAGCTCTTTATGCTTTTCTTCTCTATAAAAAGAAAAACAGAAAACATCTAGGTATAAATAATTAGGTATTAATAGTGTAATTACTAGAGATCGGATAATCGGATGCATATTTACCTAAAGTTATTTTTTGGATAACAAATTATGGAAGCGGCTTCTAAGTATATTTTTATTTAAAATAAAATCCCGGGATTCCGGGATCGCATAACTAATCGGATGTATATTTACTTTAAGTTAATTCTTTTTAAGTTAAAGTGTTTCCCATTCGAGTATGTACGTATGTAAGGTGTAAGAGAAATGGTGGTGTGGTAAATAAGAAAACATACATTAATATAAACTTATTTATTCATTACATCACATAATATCTTTATGTTGTACACACAGAAACTACATAGAAGAGAAATGAAAGATAGAAAAGTTGGGCACTTTGGGCAATATACTTAAATAATTGTCATTCAAGAATTAATGTTGCTCAAGTTATTGTGTTGTTTTCTTTACAAGTAGCCATGACATGCACTTCTTACATAGATAATATGAAGAAAATAAAAACTTAAAACTAGCACATTTTATATTTCACTTTTAAAGTGGCAGCGAGATAAATGTGGAGAGATTTGAAAGAGGCTTATATATATGCTCAGCATTGGGTGGCTAAAGATTGAAGAAGAAAGATTACCCCAGTGACAATATCTTTAATCACTATCTATGACTATGGTTCGGTCACTGAAATCTGTCATTTCTGTATCTGTTTGCGTTGAACATGATGGTGTTACGTCTGGTTCTACTGACTGTTCAAAAGTTCTTAATTTAGATTATTCAGAGAATTGTAGTGTACGATAATAATTTTCTCGAGGTTATCATTTGTTAGTCTATTTCTTTTCAAATTAAGGATCCACTTGTAGGGTTAAAAAGGATCTCTCCACGTCTACAGAAGTAAGTGGCGCAAATTTGTAAATACTAGAGTCATTTTCTTTATTGCATGTTTCACTTATTTCCCTAAGAACATCAAAATCAGGGTTTCTATCCATAAGTTGCTCCATTTTGTTGATAAACGTATTGTTTGATGTCTGGTTTAAAATGAATCTTACGTCGTCAAATATTTCGAATGTTTCTATTATAGACAGGTCACATTTTTCTAATTTTACTATTGCAATACGTAAAATTTCGAAATACTCATATATATACTCTAAATCATTCTTCAAATTAGGTTTAGTTAGTACTTCCCTAGCATTTCTAATAGATATGGCTTCGTTGCTATCCAATAAAGCTACAACACTCGATATATTGTCCAAATGTTTGGCATAGTAAAATGCCGCCTCTAACCATGTTCCCCACCTAGTGATTACTGGCTCTGGAGGCAAAGGTAAATTTGGATGTTGTTCGTTTAAAATTCGTACTCTGTTGGGAGCTTCTAAAAATATTTTTTTGACATTATTAATTTGAGTGTCTACATCGCCGTAGCTTAAACGTATTGTCTCTGTTAATCTGTGCAGGGCGTGAGCCAAACACGTAAAATGTTTTATATTGGGAAATGTATTTTTTAATATTTTCCCAGCCAGTAACATATATGCTACGCGCTACACAACATTAAGACGTCTTGCACTTTATTGTTGAATTGGTCCCCCCATAAGTTTTTTAGTCATTTAATCACAATCTCGGACACAGTACGACCGTTAACCACTTATAAAGTTTAAACAATTTAACAAGTAAATTCGTCCCGGTGAGTTTTTATTTAATGGTTTGACTAAAAAATTTACAACATTTCGTCCCAGAAAGTCAGTGGTTTCGTCTAAAGATATCCATATCTTATTGTTTTGTACTTCACTGTGGATAAATTTCATTTTATCTTCATAAACATGGCCCAAGTATTTCTTCCTTAACAAAGACTCACTTGGAATGGTTCTATCTTGATTTTTACAGTTACACATGTATTTTTAAAAAAAACCACGAAAATTGGGGTTTTCAACATTTGACCACGGTATGTTGCACATAATGAGAAAATTTATCAAGTCAATATAAAACTCATTTGGGTTTGTGGTTTTTGTGATTTTAATGTTGTTTCACATTTCGTACAGCTGATAGTTCCAGTTGATGGGTCGTAAAACATCTTTGGGTGATTTCGTAGCCAGGACTGAGCAATGTCTTCTCTTTGAGTTAAATCCGCCATCATGGTAGCGAATAATACCTGTGAAGTAAAAAAGATCATAATTTGATGGTTTGAAGAGATGAGTCGAAATTATATAAGAAAAAATAAAAAAAAAATAGAAAAATATATAAGGCCGGTTTAAAACCAATTAAACCAATCCGTTTAAAACGAAAAAAACCGTTTAAAACCGAAATAAACCATTTTTCTTTGTCATTTAAAACAGTTGGTGTTGATGACTATGTTTTTCTTAATTATAAGTATATTTTCTTGATTTTACCGATACGAGGTAGGGATATGACGGAGTACCTATAAACTATGTAAAGATTTTTTATATGTGTGATAAATTGATATACTTAGCGTATTTAGTTCTAGTTGGTCCGTCCGACCAAGCGTAGGTATTACCTACCTAAGTAATAATAACTCTATTGATAAGTTAAAAACTCTGTGTTAGTAAATAAACATTTTTTTCATTGTTTTCAAACGATATAAATATAATCAATTTGATTTGGTTTAAAACCAAACTCACAATCTCGCACTCTCGTTGACGTCGTCACGAAGGCCTTGAAAACATAACGTTGTCTCTTTCATCGTTGTTAATGATGTCTTCTAATCTAGTGTGTGTAATATAATAAATAAGTATAGGTAGGTATACCTACATACTTAAGTTTTCGTGTAGTAAGTAATGTAGGTAGGTGCTTTCTTTAAACTAATTAAAACAAAACATGACGCCAGGTGACCAGAAATTGCACACAATTAAGTGTAAAACACAGTTCTTTTATTTTTGTAGGCGAGTTTTCAACCGTTTAAAACGATTTATTTGGGGTTTAGAACGGCAACATTTTATTTAAAACGTTTTAAATCGGTTGTTTTATATCTATAGTCGCAATACAGTATCAGATAACCACACAACACAGCGCATTGTTTTAAAACTACCTGATTTACAGCAAATCTGTTTAAACAATAGTCCCTTAATACAACAGTCGACCAATCAGAGAGCAGAACATGTTACTATCTGGCGAAACTACCATTACTCAGGTACATTTGACTTTACTATGAGTTATTTATTATATTATACATATTTCTATAGTCAAAATCTGTTTTCCAGCTATATACAAATAGGTACAATGTTTTTAAATGATTTTGTAAAAAGAAATAATTCTTACCTTGTTAATAAAAGAAATAAGAGGTCCAAGCCGCAGAGCAGGTAAATCCAGGATTCGTGGCACAAAAGTCGTCGTTTCAAGTAAAACAAAAATCCAAATCACGATGCAAATCAGAAACCGTTATTCAATAGCCAAGTAAGTAATCGTAGAAATGAGAAAAACTTAAGAAACACACCCGAACGCATAGCAAGCACAGCGACGAATGCAGTTGTATTGTCGCGTTACTTGCGCACAAGCAAGTATAATTTAATAATAATAATAATTTATTTGCTGATCAAAGGTGTAGAATGGTGTTACATTTATAAGTTTAACATGTCCTCTTTGGTCTACCTTGATGGCATGCAAAATTTAATTTAATTGATTTTAAGTAAACTTTCAACATACAAGTAATCAATAAACATGCTGAGAAAAATGACAAAATTTACAATTTCATAATCTCTAATTACATTCAATTTATAAATTATATATATATATATAATAAATTATCAAAACTTATTATAGGAATCATACAATATAATTTAATTATAAAATAGTTTGATTTATTACTAACTAGGAACTATATTATTTTCCAGCGAGAAAGTCACTTACTGCATAATAGCATTTATTTGATAAAAATTCATGCAGGCGTTCCTTAAATAAATTCATATTTAGTTTTTTTAATTCATGAGGTATCCTGTTATAGATGACTGGCGCCATGCAGTATATACTTTAATGTAATAAAGCTGTATTTGCTTTACGTATGCGAAGCCTATTGTGGGTATTTTCCCTTCTATTTCGTTTGACTGTGTCTGCCAAAGTCTCAAAGAGTTCTGGGTTAGATTTAATGAAAATAGCTGTTTCATATTTTCTGGGCTTTAAAAACTATATCTTTATTTGTGGAGTTTCCCCATGCCGTATCTAAGATATGACTCAGTTGTACCATGATACGCTGTAAGTAGAGCATCAGTATTTAGTGAATTTGAATAATTTAATTTGCCATCTCAGTCGCACTCTTACAAAATGCTTACATTTCCTGGGGTTTAATAGGCCCAATTTGACACTTGTTACAACGTAATAAGGTTGTTTTTGCTTCGTCAAAAATCACTGACAATAAAAGTAGGGAAAAGCAACCATTATACGTTGTAACAGAGCAAGTGTCATTTGTTCATTACATCTCACGGAGTATAGGTACACTTAAATTTGAATTTCCCGGAATCGCGGGATACTTTCGATATAAAAGTGCCTTCCATAATAGCGAACATCTCAACTTTAAGTAAATATGCATCCGAATATCCGATCTCTAGTAATTACACACCAAAACAATTATACATACATATTGAGAATCTAAATTGAGAATTTAAACTATACGTGTGTGTGTATATATTTAAAAGAGGGCTACTTTTGATATCGCTCATTTTAATATCAAAAGTTTTGGTTATCTTTATAGCAGTATTATATATAAATTAACAAAACAAAAAATAATACTGCATTTGTGATAATAATAATAAAATGTACTTTCTATTTTTCGTGACTTTCTTCATTAATAAATGCACTTTCTTTATTCATAATTAAAACACTTTGTACACAAATTATACGAGTACAGATATTCACTGTTGTACATAGATGATAAATACCTATACACCTATATACTTTCTCACAAACAGCTGCTTACGTATTCGTCCGATTTCGGAGCAGCTCGTCTCGATCCGTGCGAGCTTCGTAGAGTCGTACCATGAAGTAAATACAAAGAGGAGGTGCCCTTACGCCGAAACTCTAAGCAGGCATGAGTCTCCAGATTGCGGGGCGAAGAGGGGGATTACGCATGCGCAGTAACGCTGATACAACCAATGCCACCTAGAGGCGAGTTGCTGAACTAAAGAGACAAGCGTGATATTTCAAAAAGTCATTAAAAGTTCTGCTATTCATCGATAGATGGCAAAACTAAAAAGTATTGTTACGAGCTGAGGTTCGGGATTAGAGATTTATACCATATTGTCACCGAAATAGACACACTTTATTTTAATAGATCACAAAATACACAGGAAAACTAGCAACAACACAATTACAATAATTTATTATCACTAAACTTCTTAAATCACTTACACTTTAGTCGCTGTTAATTCACTTGAAACTAAACTCACTTGACACTCACTTGAAAACTAACTAACTACTCCGCAATGCCACGCTTTATATAGCAAAATGGTATTTCTAGAAACATCGCGACACCTCTTGTAAATTCTACACAACAAATAGAAGCCTCTAAAACAAACTAGTATTTTCTATTAATGGGTTACTAACTATTTAGTTCCGTGTTGCCTCAACAGATGGCGTGTATCTTTATTTTGTAGCTCTATACAACTTCCCCAGTCGTCACTAGATGGCGGGTTATTCGTAACACTGCCCCCTTCTTAGACATGCTCGTCCCGAGCATGATTATCCCCATGATAACGCGCCAACCGATCCACATGGACGATCTTGGGAGTGCCCCGCGGTCCTTTCTGAATGCGGTACGTTACGTCATTGAGTCTGGTCACTACTTTGTACGGTCCGTCCCATTTTACCTGCAGCTTCGGAGATTTGCCTTTTCTACGAACCGGGTTATGCAGCCAGACCAGTGATCCTTCCTCAAAGCTTCTGTCATTTATCTTTCGGTCGTACCGGGTTTTCATTCTCTCCGACGTCTGCTGTCCTGATTGTCTGACGTGCTCATAAACGTCATTCATCTTGCTGCGTAAATCGTTGGCGTAATCCGTAATACTGAGCGGAGTGTCAGGGGGAGTGCCCGTGATTAAATCCGCAGGCAATCGAAGTTCTCGACCGAAGTTCGCAAAGGCTGGTGTTACTGACGTGCTCTCGTGGACCGCACTTCGGTACGAGAGGAGGAACGGCTGGATGTGTTTATCCCAGTCTCTTTGTCTGCCTTCCACAACTTTTGCCAAGTACCTCTCTAATGTCTGATTTAACCGTTCCACCATTCCATCAGACTGAGGGTGGTAAGAGATGGTTCGGGTTTTAAAAGCACCCATCACGCGGCACGTTTCCTGGAACAACTGTAACTCAAAATTCCTCCCCTGATCACTGTGAATCTCCAAAGGTACCCCAAATCGACAGAAGACTTCATTGACCAGCTTATCAGCTACCGTAGTCGCCTCTTGGTTCGGTATCGCAAATACTTCCGGCCACTTCGTAAAATAATCCATGACAACCATGAAATACTTGTTGCCATCTTCACTCTCCGGAAATGGACCTGCTACATCCACGGCAATACGTTCCCACGGAGCTCCCACATTATACAGCTGCAATGCACCCCTGCTGCGTGTGTGAGGTCCCTTCACTGCTGCACAACTGATGCATTTTCGACACCAGTCTTCCACATCGTCGCGGCAGTAGATCCAATAAAACCGCTCTCGAATCTTCAATAAAGTCCTTTTCACACCCAAATGGCCTCCTGAACATCCATCGTGGTAAAGCTGTAAAATCTCCGGTACCTTGGCCTTCGGAACTACCATTTGGAGGTTACAGGTGTCCCCTCGAGCATTCTCCCATTTACGGCACAATACTCCGTCCCGGACGATCAAGCTATTCCACTGCGCCCAATACCCCTTCGTTATTGTGCTCATAGCTGCAACGTCGCTCCACTTGGGCCTCGGAGCATTGGCTTTGACCCACTCGAGAATTAGCTTGACATCTGTGTCCTCTTCTTGAGCCTTCCGCAAGGTTTCCTTAAACTCGTCACTCAGGTCCGTTCTTAACATGCGGACGGGCACAGCTTTCCTGGTCTCTTGCCTGACGCAGTGTTTACAGTCCTCTGTGCAAGGCCTCCTTGACAGTGCGTCAGCGTTGCCATGGGATTTGCCGCTACGATGCTGGATCTCGTTGACCACGCCTCTGATGATCAGGCTATTCCCGTCATGAGCTTGCGTGATCGAAATTCTTGGGGCTCTTTGACCACCAGCCAGCACCTGCCCCGCAGTCCTGGTTTCTATTCGTTTTCCCTGCTGTTGGGCGGCAGCATCAACCACCCTTTTCTCTTGTGGTCGTCCATCGCTTTGCCTTGGGCAATTCGCCCGAAGGTGGCCCTTCTTTCCGCAGGTGTAGCATCGGGGGCTGTATTGGGGACGGTCACGGGCGGTGGGTGTAGTTACTTCCCTAAGGCGGTGGGCTCGGTGGTCTTGCCTCACCGCTTCCACCTCCAATGCGTGGGCAAGGGCAGCCTTAAGCATGTCGTGGTGCCCCAGCCTAACAGCAGCCCTGACCTCCAGGTCACGGATGCCGTCGATGAAGGCTTGCACCAGATTGCCCTCGATCAATGTAGGCGCTGACCGATATACCTTCCGGACGAGCTTCTCAATTTCCAAGGCCCACTGCTGCAAATTCTCCCCTCCCCGCTGCACGCGCTCCTTTAACTGGGCACGGAATACGTGCTCCAGGTGAGCGTCACCGTACCTTGACTCCAACGCCTCAACGAGCTGGTCGTAGGTAAGGTTCTTGCCGAGAGCCTCCAGCACAGTCAACGCCTGATCGCGGAGACCTAGGGTGAGCGCTGTCATGACCTGCGCCTCAGTCCACCCGTTCGCTTTCATAACGGCCTCGAACTGGAGCTTATAAGCAGACCATGAGGACGTTCCATCGAATGGAGGCACCTTAAACCCACGCGCAGCAGGAGTACTCCCCACAGGAGCAGTTCCGAGCTTCAGGTCTCCTAGGGCCTTCTGCATATCCACAATCTTGTGCTCAGTGTCCGTGATGCGGGCCTCGTGCTGGTGGACCGTCTCCTTCATCACCTTGAGGTCCTTACCTAGTGCAACCTGGAGATCTTTCATAAGGAACATCTGCTCCTCCTTGTCTCGCCGCAACTGGTCCTGCAGCTGCCAAGCCTGCTCCTCCTGACGACGGGTCTGCTCCTCCTGACGACGGGTCTGCTCCTCCTGACGACGGGTCTGCTCCTTCTGACGACGGGTCTGCTCTTCCTTGTCCCGCCGCAACTGGTCCTGGAGCTGACGAGTCTGCTCCTGCAGCATCATCATTAATGCGGCGAGGTCCGGAGCCGCCGAGGTCGAGGGAGCCGCGAATGAACCGTCAACAGGTTCTGCCGTCGGCTGCCGACCGTCCGCTGGTTGATGCGGAGCATCCCCAAACCGTCTCTGGTCCATTTTCTGCTGTCGCTGTCCCCTACTACGAACGCCTTCCGTGTCCTCCTTCGGTAAAACCGGCATCATCTAATCACACTTCTGACACCAATTTGTTACGAGCTGAGGCTCGGGATTAGAGAATTATACCAGATTGTCACCGAAATAGACACACTTTATTTTAATAGATCACAAAATACACAGGGAAACTAGCAACAACACAATTACAATAATTTATTATCACTAAACTTCTTAAATCACTTACACTTTAGTCGCTGTTAATTCACTTGAAACTAAACTCACTTGACACTCACTTGAAAACTAACTAACTACTCCGCAATGCCACGCTTTATATAGCAAAATGGTATTTCTAGAAACATCGCGACACCTCTTGTAAATTCTACACAACAAATAGAAGCCTCTAAAACAAACTAGTATTTTCTATTAATGGGTTACTAACTATTTAGTTCCGTGTTGCCTCAACAGATGGCGTGTATCTTTATTTTGTAGCTCTATACAACTTGGATGGCGGGTTATTCGTAACAGTATCACCGCTGCTGTGCCGGTCGGAGTGGGGGGTGTTAGGTTATTTTCGTTACGGAATTTCTGGATTCGGTCTCCACCCTCAAGGCCCGCGATAGAAGCTATGCAATAGCTTAAAAAACCCTGAGCGGAAATCGAACCCGCGGCCCCGGGCAGTGGTCGAATGCAATACTGTCGCGCCACAGAGTAACACACGTCAGATAATAATATATTAGTTGTTGAAGTCATAACCTACCTCACAGGCGATACACACATGTCTCGCGCTTGCACGACAGTCGCTGGCGCCCTGGGCGAGTGGCTTGGTGAAGGACAGGACAGCTGGACGTCCTGCTTGTCCACACCCCTTCTCTCCTTGCTGAAATAAATATTTAAAATATAGAAATAGGTTTGTTTTGTTAACTTTAATGTCTTAAGGACTAAACCAATTGTCATCATCTTGCATGCACTTTGCCAGAAAAGGATATAAATCGACTTACTGAGCCCGTTTACAGGGAGGCACGTCGGGCAGGAGCGAGCGGGTCATGGTCTCCTTGACCGCTGGCTCCAGCTTGCTCAACGTTCGTCGAGTCGCAAGCGTTGACTTCCCAAGAAGCGCATGCTCTTTTTCGAACGTTTTGTAGTATGAAAAAAACTTACTAACTTACTACTACAGAACTAACTCTATCCAACATACATTCAAACTATTAATTGACAATAACTATACAGCGTGCAAGTATCACCGTCGGGAATAACTCACAAAAACTTCTTTATTTGGATACTTATCATAATGCAAAGGTCAGTTCATCATAAAATAATCCGGTCCCGCAGCAGGAACGCCCGCAGAGGTAGATTTCGTGTTTTTATAATTTTTATCTCCGGAGCAACAAATTTTTGCCACCCAATATTGGTACTCCCCAAGTTAATGATGGAATCATTTAGGGTTCATATTATAAAATGTTCATATTTACTATAGGCATGCTATTAATGTTAAACGGTCCAAAAATTTTCCATAGGAAAGAAGTTATGCTGAAAAAACCGATTTTTCATAATCTGCCCCTCTGAGAGAATTTTTGTGTGAAGATATTTTTGGAAAACTCGACAACTGGTACAAAACCCATAGGTAGACTTTACTTCGAAAAATCTACCTAAATGAGAGATTAAGGATTTACAGTCAATAGTTTGATTTTGAACTACGTAGTGTCACGCAATACGCGTACTGTGCGGTACGGTGAATGACCTTTAGCGCACGGCGCCGTCGAAGCAGCTTGATTGCATAAATGTTTTACATTGCATTTTTTGGCCGAATGTGGTATTTACTGATTTTTTTTTTCGGTCTAAACTTCTGTTAACTCATTGTGATATATCACTTTCAAGCAAAAAAAAGAAGAAAAAAATGAATTTTCCGTCAAAAATTAACAATGATTTGCCACTCAGAAGGATGGTCTGAATACACTATTTCAGGATTCGGTACGGTATCACTTACAATATACAGGATATTAATACGTGATGAGAATTGTTTATATGCATTTTTTAAGCAAACGCGCACAGACAAAAATGTGAAATTTTGAAATACTAAAAGTTTATAATATGTAGAAAAAGTGCATAAAGGTAGTTTTTTTTAAACAATTTCCCACTAATATTATAAATGTGAAAGTTAAATTACAGTAATATTATAGATGGATGGATATTTGTTACTCTTTCACGCCAAAACAACTGACCGCGGGGCGCTGCTAGTGTGTTATAAAGTTAAAAAATATGTAATATATTTTGATCTGTCATAGTACAAAAGTCTGTACAATGACAGCTCAAGTTATACTGGTCAATGAAATAGAACAAGACATTCAAGACGCCAGACGCCTCTACCAGACGATCTCTAGTTTAGAATAGATACCTTGAGCTTGGACCTGCGATGGCATGTCCACTCGCTCCTAGCCTTGCCCGCTTTCACGTGGGACAGTACTCCTCGCTCTACAGCATCCCCTACCACGGCCTCTGCCAGGATTATTCGCCTTTAAACTACAAGTTATTTCATGTTAAAAAGGAACATATACAAAAACAACGTACTCCACGAATCATTAACACCGACCGATAACATAACTATTGTCACGTGCATCACATCACAATCCATATTATATTTATTGTGAAATAAATTGTAACAAGCTTAGGCATGTGTTACTTTAAGGCCATGGTCAAATGACGGGCGTAGGCCGCGCGTTTTTGTGTAGTCTTCGCGTGGCGAGCGTTTCTCGGGCGTTTCTCGGGCGTTGAACGCGCGTTGTCGCAGTTCAGTTCGAGTTTTGTATTCGTTGAAAACGGCCTTTAAAACATAAAATTAAAACTGATTTTTATTCCTCTATCAATTCGAGTTAATTTCTTGTATTTTAAAGTATTTCATATAAATAAAACTGCATGAAATGTATGAAATAAAGTGTCACCAGACTCGTTATGTCAAAAATAGTATACGACTTTTATTTCAAAGGCCAAATCCTTTTATTAAAACCACGCGCTCATGTGAACGAATGTACGGCCAACCAATGGTCTCAAAGCGAACGCCATATAAACGTTGGCGGCGCGTCGAGCGCGTAGGATTAAAACGCGCTACAGCATGTGAACGACTTGAACAAAATGCTGTACTGTATTATAACATTAATATTTATTTACATATTTCATATGATACCTACATTATTATTATTATTTATTAAATAAATTGCACAAATTTGATTAACAGGTATCCTGAAATCTAATTTCTAGTATTTGTTTTTCCAATTCAAACTTCTGGTATGTTATTGTATGCCGTGGGATAGCTGAGGAGTTGCATGTTTCATAAATGTTCTGCCTATAAAGTACTTAAAATTGTGTACCACGATATTTTCGAAAAAACAAATTTAAAATAACTCTGACACGGGAGACATTTGCACAGAGTGATAGGGTGTCGTCTGGTTCAAAATGACCTCCTCTACAACCCCTCAATGGTTCCCGAGATATTACCAGTAACCCTGTATATGTCGCAGTAAGATGGTTATAGCCGTGATATAGTTCTATCCCTAGGGATGCAGCTATGTACCGTAAGATAGTTACATGAAAGCGGTTCATAGTCATCTTACTAGGGGTATAACTATGTTACTAATATAGTAAATATATTTATAAATGTTTATACAGGGCGGAAGAGACACCGTACCGAATACTGAAAGAGTGTATTCAGATCATCATTCGGAGTCGAAAATCATTGAAATTTTCTTCGGGAAAGTTCATCATGTTTCTTATAATTTTTCAGTTTTTTGGTCAAAAATGATATCGCAATAAGTAAACAGAACATTTTACTAAAAAAGAAATCAATAAATACCACAAACCAAAAACTGCAATGTAATCAATCAACAACATTAAAATATTTGTCTCGACGGCGCCGAACGTTTAAGGTCTTTCACCTACCGCACAAACATAATACCTACGGTTGTTAAGTTTACATTGCATAGCGTCAAGTGAAACTAATAATTATAAATCCTTAATCTCGCATATTTATGATGAACTGATTTTTGTAATATGATAAGTATTCAAAGACAGACGATTTTCTAAGTTTTTCACGTAGCTCAACCTTACACGCTGTATAAATACATATATATTTTCTTTGTTAACATTACATTAGATTACATTTGACTACATAACTCACTTGTCGGATTTAATATCCAGAGAATTCATCCTCATTGCTGTATCTTCAGTTTCAAGGGGAATATCTTCTCTGAAAATAAATTAACTTTATTTATAATATTAATGATCATATCAGAACGACCGACATGGAAATCGTTCTACTAGCGTAAACGAGCCTCACTCGAAGGACCATTTTGTGATTGTGAATGTATTTTGCACATCATAAATACTAGTCGTTGAATGCAGTGTCAACCGGTTTAGCGTGATGTTAAGTAGCCTTCCTCAAGAATGGGACTACCAAATGCAAAAATTATTTTTCAAATCTAACAGCTAGTTCTAGAGACTTGCGCGTGCTGTACGTGCATTATATTAGTATAGATTTACATGGGTAGTAATGGCAACACTTATCCCTACTCATGAGAAGAAAAATAGTAATACCCTAGGATTATAGTATATTATAATATAGTATATTTCTCGGAGGAAAGATACTTGTCCAATCGTTCGGCTCCAATTCCAAGTTGAAACTTGCTGTTTAGGCTATACCCAATAAATTCTCTTTCTCTATATTCAAACAATCATCACTTAGTATAAAATGTATGGCATAAATAGTGGGTAAAAAATTGCATATTAGAATACAACTCACCTGTTAGGTTCATCATCTGTAAAAAATATTCTCATCGTTTTATACTCAGCGTCATCTGATCTGAAAAATTAAATATTCTTACTAGTATGTAGTCATGGCACTCCAACTAACACTGTACTCAACTGTACAACGAGCCGAGGTTCAGGTTCGAAGGCCCATCGAAGGTCTTCTTATCATAATACAAACATATATATACATAAGGCTTTTCAAAATACAAAAAAATATTTGATGTTGTGAGTAAAATGCAGAAT
This sequence comes from Callimorpha dominula, assembly GCA_949752705.1. Taxonomy (NCBI): domain Eukaryota; kingdom Metazoa; phylum Arthropoda; class Insecta; order Lepidoptera; family Erebidae; genus Callimorpha; species Callimorpha dominula. The sequence goes on along the minus strand of OX457017.1, from coordinate 7,731,533 downwards.
TTCATTGTGTATTTTCGGTGTACTTCATTGCAAAATTGTGGAATATTTATTATGAAATTAACTACAAAGAGCAAAGCGTTTTGGTGAACCTAGTTAACACTGCACACTTGGTCGTTCTTGATTTTAATTATACTATATTCGGTTTGTATTAACAGTACACTTACCACACATATTATATGCGACCAACATGGTACGGTTAGCAATATGTATATTGTTTCAACATAAAACTCATTTGTAATGTTTAATATCTATAGAAGCTCTTCTCACTTCATTATCAGTTTCATGATCATCACTTCCGTAACAAATTATTACTCTTAATATAATATACAGGATGTACCACATATGTGTGGTAATATTTTAGGTTGTTATAATAGACCTTGTAAATAATGTCAAGCACTACACACAATAATGTAAACAATTTTCGGACAATTCGTTTTAAGGTTTTTAAGTAAGAAGTTAAAGGCTACTCACTCTCCATAATCATCATCCAAAATTTCCACCTTCACCCATGCTATAGAATTTGAATCTTGCTGGACGCGCCTGTAACACGAAATATTAATAAATTCGTTATTTTAATATTCATCTCTAGAACTGTCATGAACTGGTATCCCTTACATCAGAAGACAAATGGAGGCAGACCGTACAGATAGGAAGACGACATAATGGCAGTCGCGGATGGCACGTGGTCACGAAGGTCAAGAGACGGGAAACTATGGAAGAAATCGGAACAGGCCTATGCTAAATGGGAGCAAACAGATACGGTTGTCGATAATTGAGATTTAAGTTCGTTTATGAAAAAACTGTAAAAAGTATCTGAAAATAAAGGCTTTATTATTATGTCTAGAACTACCAGTCGCATTTGAAACATTATTTTGCATTTCATAGTTTATTAAATGTAATAGTGCATTAAAGTCTACAATTTTATAATAAATGTCAACATCCTTTGAGCCATAGAAAGCGAGATATTTGCAAAAATTTGATTTGTGACCTTTGACCTTCAATATTTGACGACGCAGAATATTTTGAGACAATATTTAGAATGAAAAAATAAACATTTACACGAGTGTCCAGCTTATTTGTGGCTTGATTGACTGGGCTAATTGGTTTTCGGTAAAATGAAGTTTATTTCAAAACGATATTTATAATTTGCTACATAAGTATAGACCAAATAATATGTATATGTAATTAGGCTTATTAAAATTATATATCAATTATTTGATTAGATTTCTCAAATTAGTGTCCGAAGTTCTTAGCTATAAAATATGTAATTATTATTATTTATTTTATTTAAATATAAGGATAAAAATTGATTATTTTAAATTCTAAATTAAGTCATTTTGTTAATATTTTAATTTAAGTAATAACACAACAAAAGAAAGTATTTCCAATTCAGATAATCTGCCTCAAGGCTCCTGCATTATTATTTTCTTATTCTACAGGTTGTTAGTGAAACGTTACCGAAAATGAATACAGACGACATGATTGTTGATGATCCCGATGTATTTCTTTTTTTAGTTTTCACGCTCCATCGTGTTAGTAATCAGCTAAATGAAACGATAATTTTATTTAAAAAAATAAAACAACAGCTGATGCTCGGGTCAAATCACGTGTGTAAGAAAAAAGGCACAAATATATATGTAAAAAAATAATACTTACTCAAAGTCGGAATATATATCGTCCATATTTGGCGCTGTATCTGTGTTTGTTCTGTTCTGGAACTAAACAAAAAATATGATTATACATATTTAACATAGAATTATCAATAAAGGCAGAAGACAGACAAGACAGAAATCATTAATATTATGTCTATATATAAATGATTTAGATTAGTCAACCATTCAATAATAACATAAATGAAAGGTCATTCTGCAAAAATCACAACAATATCCTTTTCTGAACTATCTACAAAAATAATTTTGAACATTGTATATTGTAATCTTTAAGATATGATTTTTGGCCTAGTTTTTCGTTGGTTGTATTATCTGTACAGTAATAGGCTGACACTAATTGAAGTTTACGTTAATTATGTAGCTTCTTTTATGGTAGATGCTAAAATGCTTTATCGAACTGCATACTACATAAATACATAGGTATACTTTAATATAACGTTTTTTTTAGTGGTAAGGAACTGTTCGTGTACGAGTTTCTCATCCCTCTTAGCTGATTTTTATCATGTATGATCGATCGACAATTTGACACTAACGCCATCTGTCGAAGTAACGAAAAACAATTTTTTATAGTTTTGTTCTTTTCGTGGGAACCTTAAATATTATCAAATTCAAAAGTGGCTATTTGATGCTCTAAAATGTTCTGAATCTGCCAGTAAAAGTCTTAGCAACAACTTTGGGCGTTTTTTAGCTAGCCTGTATTTGCATTTACTTTTAAGACAATTTTTTTTTTTTTTTATGGTATAGGGGCAAACGAGCAGATGGGGCACCTGATGGTAAATGACTACTGCCGACGATGGGCACCTGCGTCTCGAGAGTCACAAGTGCGTTGCCAGCCTTTAAGGTAGGAGTAGGGAAAAGGTGGAAGATGGGGATAGGGGGGAGGGTAGGATTAGGGCCACCGGTAACCTCACTCACTCGGCGAAAAGCAATGAAAAAATTCTCTCTAATTGCTCTATTGCTCTCCCACGAAATAAACTTAATAAAGTATTTTTTTTTTAAATGTGTAACTAGTCATCTTAGAAGATTTTTAAGTAAATTGTTTATATTATTGTAAACAATTTAAATTTGATTAAAACAAGTACATCTTAGCTAACCATATTCATTTAAGGAAATAGCCATAAATTTTTTGTGTTGGGTACTGAATTTCCAGATTTTCCCCATTCTGGATAAGCCTTTAGGAATTTTGTACCCTCACCTTAGTCCAGATACTGCAATCCTTAACTGATATATATTTAATGTGATATGTGTAAATCATGATATAACTGCCATAATATTTACAACCTAGGATAATTTTTTAAGCCTCCTGTGGGTGGGTGAGATGGTACAGGAAGACCTTGCAAGAGGTATACTGCTCAGATAGGCTTTTACTGAATAACGGCTAAGTTAAACTGACACCGTTTCTCCTGTAACTGGCAAGAGTGTATGAAAGCTCTGATGAATGTGGAATCCATACATAGGTATATTGTGAACTAAATAGTAGCCAGCAATAACATTAAATGATAGGTAAATCTACCTATCAATTTAACATTATTGCTTTATTGTGTAGTTCTTTCAATAATTATTGAAAGAAAAATTTCAATGCACCAATCCTAACACTAAAATTTAAAATTGCTTCATGTAACGCTGGTTACAAATCAAACTAAGACGACAATGGACTTACGCGCCGTATAATAGCGTAATCCTTTGTTACAAAAAACATAAATATACGTAATATATGCCAAATACTAAAGATTATTAATCAATTAATGAACTTTCAATCACGTTTTTAAAAAAACTTATTACAATAATATGCACCAGAAAACACCGAGTCCGTCCACGGGCACATCCGATGTTATAAAATTTAAGTTTTAAGCCAGTTCACTATTTTGCTGGAATTGAAATTAAATTACAAAGAACACGATATAACATTAACACAAAAAATTAGTAACTTACACTATATTTGATCATTATTATTCTTCTTATTGGCGACTTCACTTCTATATTATGAATGATTGACAGATTGAGTGAAACTGACAATTTGAGAATGAGTAACGAAGTAACGTTAACGAATCTCATGGTGCGTACACACGCACGTCGCGCAGCCTGGCATGCAGGCCGGCACGCCGGCTGCTTCTCGTGGGGGCTACTTCTTTGGGCTTGATCTAATTTTATTGGAAAAAAAGCAGGCCGACATAAATAGGCATGCGAAATTTTACTTAAAACTGTTAGGTGTTACAACAAAAAAAAAAAACATTTATGGTGTAAAAGCACCGTACCGTACGTAGTAGTATGTTCCGTAACTGTTTTAAGGCATAGGTACATAAATCTATTTAATTTACTAAATATCATATTGATATGCGATTAGTTACTATTCTCTAGTCTCTAATCATAAACCAATCAATCAATACTATAACTCTGATCCTAAGAATTGACACTATTTTGTTTCATAACTTTCTGGCCCTGATCCTGATAAACTCGTTCCAAACGTGTGTTAAAAAACCGTTTTAAACGAAATGTGCATGCTTGCGTGAATGTACTCATTCACGCAAGCATGCACAAACAGCCTGTTCACATACTTGAGCCCGTACTTGTGCTCGTTGAATGTCGGTTTGACCGAGAGCGTGTGAACGCACCATATTGTTTAACAAACAAAGATTCCAGTTATAAAAAGTACCCTGTGACTGAGTCTCTGTGGTATTATAGACCGCAAGTGGCTGTCTTAAGTTGGCGGGGAGAAGTCGTTTTTTTTACACTTTTTTTTTGCTCTTTTAACTGTTCGTTAACTGTTCGTCATTGCTCGATCAAAATTTTTATTTGTTTGATCTTAGTTTTTTTTTACAAATAAAATAAAAAATTTGCTTTCTTAAGTTGGCGGGGAGAAGTCGGTTTTTAACCTTTTTTTTGCTATTTCAACTGTTCGTTAACTGTTCGTCATTGTTCGATCAAAATTTTTATTTGTTCGATCTTATTTCTTTTTTTAAATAAAATAAAAAATTACCCTCAAGTTGGCGCGGAGAAGTCGTTTTTTAACCTTTTTCTTTGCTATTTCAACTGTTCGTTAACTGTTCGTCATTGTTCGATCAAAATTTTTATTTGTTCGATCTTATTTTTTTATTTTGAAATAAAATAAAAAAATACCCTCAAGTTGGCGGGGAGAAGTCGGTTTTTACATATTTTTTTTTGCTATTTCAATTGTTCGTTAACTGTTCGTCATTGTTCGATCAAAATTTTTATTTGTTCGATCTTAGTTTTATTTTTAGAAATAACATAAAAAATTACCCTCAAGTTGGCGGGGAGAAGTCGGTTTTTTACATTTTTTTTGCTATTTCAATTGTTCGTTAACTGTTCGTCATTGTTCAATCAAAATTTTTATTTGTTCGATCTTAGTTTTTTTTTTAAATAAAATAAAAAATTACCCTCAAGTTGGCGGGGAGAAGTCGGGTTGTTACACTTTTATTTTGCTATTTCAATTGTTCGATAACCGTTCGTCATTGTTTGATAAATTTTTTTTTGTTCGATCTTAGTTTTTTTTTTAATAAAATAAAAAATTACCCTCAGGTTGACGGGGAAAAGTCATTTCAAATTTTTTTTTTGCTATTTAAACTGTTCGTCATTGTTCGATCAAATAAAATTCGGTTCTGGTTCGTTATGGTCACAGTTCTAACCTAACCTAAACCTAGCCATTTCTTATCAATTGACCTATCCTACTAATGTAAAATGAGCGACAGAAATGGCTAGGTTTAGGTTTGGTTAGAACTGTGACCATAACGGAACCGAATTTTATTTGATCGATCAATGACGAACAGTTAACGAACAGTTGAAATAGCAAAAAAAAATTAAAAAAATGTCATTTCCCCGCCTACTTGAGGGTAATTTTTTATTTTATTTCAAAAAAAAACTAAGATCGAACAAATAAAAATTTTGATTGAACAATGACGAACAGTTAACGAACAGTTGAAATAGCAAAAAAAAAAAGTTAAAAAACGACTTCTCCCCGCCAACTTAAGAAAGCAATTTTTTTATTTTATTTATAAAAAAAAAAGCTAAGATCGAACAAATAAAAATTTTGATCGAACAATGACGAACAGTTAACGAACAATTGAAATAGCATAAAAAAAAAATTAAAAAAAAAAACTTTTCTCCGCCAACTTGAGGGTAATGTACTGGATTTTGATATAGGAAATTTTATAGCATTATTTTCTATTGTGGACAATATTATTTTTATAGCATCAATATAGGCTTTTAGACTTGGCTACATTGGGTCTGCTAAATGAAGAGTAGACATATTGGGTATGTGTATGTTCGTGGATTTTTTTCATTTTAATATTAGCGCAGGAATATATTTTACTTCTGATTTGCGCGGAAATGTCACATGCGCGACTGATTGTTACTCAGCAGTTCAAAAACTGGTAAATGTAATGAGGAAATTTGACAGTTTGAAGTAGTCCGATGTGCCGGCCACCGTACTTTCTCATTTAACCTCAATCAATATTTAAATATGACAAGCTAGAATTTAGTAGACATTTTAAAATTAAAAATCGGTTGTCTGTAAAGTCGGTTAACTGACGATAGTTGAACGTGACAACGTCATAGGAACGCCTCAGAGCGACGTAAAGCCGCATGAGTCATGTTTTTTCGTGCGTGCAGCCGGCTCCATTGAATTATAAGACGTTGTCACATCAAAAAACTAAGAACTCATAAAAAAAAATAGAGAAAAAAAAACAAAATGCACATTCAAATGTTTTTTTTTATAAAATCGGCATTTTATGTTTTAAAAAATCAATATTTCATTTGTTTATATCTAAAATTTTAAAGTTAACAAAGTCTGCTACATTTACACTCATTTAATTTTCATGATTTTGGTTTTATAACATTTTAAATGCTTGATAAATATTCGAGATTTTAAAGTCAAAGTACGAGGTTTTTAGTTGTTTATGTACGAGCAAAAAGTTCTAAGGTTGGCAACCCTGACGCCAGTCCAATTTTCGCAATTTCAAATTCAATCCAAGTCATCTATAAAAATATGTACCTACTAAATTATCACCAAAGTTTAGCAGATAGGTACCTATAGTGTATTAATAATATCTATGAAAGTTACCACCAAAGACGTTACCAGTTTATCAGAATTTACCACATAGCAAGCCAAGCTACTGACGACGCCGTCGCAACGTTCTCTAAGGCGCCCAATACACGGTAGGTTTTGCTGTCAGTTTTGCCACAATCAAAACAGTGATTGACGAATAATCTATCGTCTAATGCAGTGATTGACGGTTGTATGATAAGATTTTAAAGTCGAGATCTTTTCATCAATCACCAACGAACAACCGTCAATCATGACTTTTGGTAATGGTAATGATTGACGTTAGCATGAGCGTCTATTGAACGCTTAAACAAAAACAGAAAAATTCAAAACATGATGTATGTTTTGTTTCTGTTTTTGTTTTTATGCACGTCATAACAATCTCTGATTCGTGTTCTTTGTAATTTAATTAAAACTTCAGCAACACAGTGCAATGGCATAAAACTTAATTTTATAACGCCGTTTGTGCCAGAAAATACCACGACCTGACTCGTGTTTTCTGGTGTCTTTTATTGTTAAAATGCAAAAAGTTTCTTGTATACGTGATTGGAAGTTCATTGATTTGAATATTAATCTTCATTAGTCTTTAAATTACATATATTTATGTTTTTGTATCAAACGATTAGGCTGTTTTCCTTTAACCACAGAGTAACTTATATATGCCTTTAACGTCCGTTGGAGTGGACGTGAGTTGGGGGTTGATATTTTTTTTATAGAAAGGTTATATTATTATAAGCACACACGCCAAGTTTCAATATGCGGAAACTCGTAGTTGTCGAGAAAAAAAATATTGAAAATCAATTAATTTTGCAATATTTATGTCAATATTGTCAGTTATTTAACGCTCTCGCTATTTAACGTTTCGTTTTACTTACGGTTAAGTTGTCATACGTCGGTAACAATTTATTTTAAATAAATTGTAAATAATTATATTTTGTACTCATTTCAATAGTTTTCATGCACACATATATTTAACAGTTTATATATATTAAATTACAGTATTATTTTCATTACGAGCTATTAAAATGTGTTACCGTCTTGCTGGCTTGTGGAACGAAACGTAAAACTGACGAGATAACAAATAAAATAGGTTAGGTTCAACTTATGTCAAATAACCGAATTGGTTGACCCCGACTCCACCTGGTACGAGTCTGTCCTACCCCTAGAGTGTTTTTAGAGAACCGGAGGCGCGTAGGGAGAGCAATGGATGCCTGCGATTTGTTATGCAAGGGCGTAGAGGTTGCTCGTCCCGCAGCGCCGGAGACGTTGCAGTCCGAAAATAGATACAGAAATCCCTCTGAATCAGTCCCGCAATTTTTTCCTGATGAAGGGGGGTCGCCCCCCTTCCCCTTTTAGGGGTCTCCCCTTGGTTTTTACACTTATTATTAATTTTGATCCCTAAAATGAGGAAAATTTCCTCAGAATTAAAAATTAAAAAATCTCGAAAAAGGGGGGGCTCCGCAAGTTTTCCTTTTAGGGGGGGGGTACTAACCCTCCAAAACTCCCCCCCACCCCACTCCCGCCACTCAAATCGACGGACGTTAATGAAAGTCTTACCCTGTCATGTATACTTGACCGTTTATTTGTATTGATTGATGCGAATGACATGCTAACTACGTGCATGACATGCAAACTACGTGCTGGGAGTTGATTGACAATTGCTTTTTATTTTTATATTTATAAATTTACTAGCGGACCTGACAGACGTTGTCCTGCCGGAACGTAAAGAATATTATGCCTATAACCCTATCGCAGCACCATCTACCGGGTCCAATTGTAAATCTAAATCATTTTCGAATCCAACTGAAGACACACATAAAATTTCATCAAAATCGGTCCAGCCGTTTAGGAGGAGTTCAGGAACATCACACCCACAGACGAAATATATATAAAGATTTATTTATAACGATTTGTTTATTTTTGACAAAGACATTGCCATACCAGCGCAGAAGACCTCTTTACTGTACTATCTATTTTGACTGAATAAAATGAATATGCCAAGGGAATTATCATGCATGATAGACTCTCAATGGGTCCTTTATGCAGTATGATGATTGAGCATGTCATGCCGCATGATAGTCTTGGGACCGTGTAAGTCCAATGTAGTCTTAATTTGATTTGCAACTCCCATCATATCCATACCAGCATATCTTGGAGAAGACTTTAAGTTAAGAACATCTCTGTATTCAAGTTGTAAATTTGGTGCTTTATCTTTCTTCTTTCTTAATTTATTAATTAATTATATTAATTAATAATAATAATATAATAATAATAATAATAATGAGATTGTATATCCCGCGGAAATGTGGGGGTCGTGGTTTTTCAAATGCCAAGATCCTCCATAACCGCGAGGTATGCAACCTTAGAGATTACTTCCTCTCCGTTGACCTGGATGTGTATTGGGATGTGGTGGCAGTTGACAACGGACTCACTCCGCTTGCTCTAGGAAAAGAGAACTGGCGCAAACCAGCAGTACTTACTATTACAGACCGCAGGGAGATATGGAATAGCAAGGCTTTGCATGGACGTTTTTATCGGGCCTTAAATGGGCCCGATATAGATTTATTAGCATCAGTATCCTGGCTACGGTTCGGTGACCTCTTCGGAGAAACTGAAGGTTTTGTCTGTGCATTTACAGATGAAGTTGTTATGACGAATAACTATCGGAGATATATCCTGAAGGACGGCACAATTGACATTTGTCGGGCGTGTCATCGTCCCGGAGAAACCCTCAGGCATATAATTTCTGGTTGTTCTCGTCTTGCCAACGGCGAGTACTTGCATAGACATAACCAAGTGGCCAGGATAGTCCATCAGCAACTTGCTTTTAAATATAATCTTGTGGCTGTCGAGTTACCGTACTACAGGTATGTGCCCGACCCAGTTCTCGAAAATGGTCGTGCAACATTGTACTGGGATCGATCTATCATCACCGATAGGACTATTGTTGCCAATAAGCCTGATATAGTGGTGATAGACCGATTAGAGCGCCGAGCAATGATTATTGACATCACCATTCCCCATGACGACAATCTCTTAAAAGCCGAAAAAGATAAAGAAATAAAATATTTGGACCTAGCTCACGAGATTGTCGACATGTGGGATGTGGATTCAGCAATCATTGTGCCGATAGTCATTTCGGCCCATGGGTTAATTGCTGAGAGCCTCGACCAACACCTTCAGAGGCTCACGTTAGGCAGCTGGATTAAGAGCCTGATGCAGAAGGCAGTCCTCCTTGATACGGCACGCATTGTGAGGAGGTTTCTATCGCTGGAACCCTAACCACCGGTAGCTTGGTCCCTGTACCCGATACCGGTGGGACACTATTTTTTATATTTTTAAATATATTTGTTTTTATTTTTTATAGTGAATGTATTTAAAAATGTAATTTATATGTATATTAAGTAAATAAAGAGAATAATAATAATAATCTTATAATATATATAAATCTCGTGTCACAATGTTTGTCCTCAATGGACTCCTAAACCACTTAACCGAATATAATAAAATTCGCACACCATGTGCAGTTCGATCCAACTTGAGAGATAGGATAGTTTAAATCTCAAATTATAGTCGCAATTTTAATTTATTGCTGCGGTACGAAGTTCGCCGGGTCAGCTAGTTAATTATTTAATATATATAAATCTCGTGTCACAATGTTTGTCCTCAATGGACTCCTAAACCACTTAACCGATTATAATAAAATTCGCACACCATGTGCAGTTCGATCCAACTTGAGAGATAGGATAGTTTAAATCTCAAATTATAGTCGCAATTTTAATTTATTGCTAATTATTTGTCTGTTATTATTTGACAGTCACAATTATCTGTTAACTCCAAATGATTCTAACAGATGTCGATACCTTTCGACTGGGTTGAGTAAGTAATCAATAGATGGCGCTGCTATGGTAAATCTACGAACGTGTCATATTATCTACATTTTAACAGCCTAATTACCACGTGTTGTTGACGCTATAAAATTAATTAAATTTATTTTGTAGAGAACGAAATACCGTATAATTCAATTATTTCCACATTTTAAATTTTTGGTGTTAGCATAGACGGCCACGTGTTACTTAGACTGAAGTGTAAATTGAATTCATATTAAAATGAAGATAATAGAGTGAAATTAATCCTATTTTTTACTTATTTGTGCTTCATTGATCAAAACTTTATAATTTAATTTGAATATATGTATGTAAGTATTATCACATAATTATAAAATTTAATTAAAATTTCAATGCAAAAATGATACACAATTTCCTACACTTTTTCAATAGTTGTACAAATATTTTTTTTTATTGTTTTTATTTAACCTCTATTAAAAAATATTTAGCACTTATTATTTCAATGTGCAATATAAGATAACAAGTTTTTCAGTTCCTCTTTCTAATATTTAAACGATTATTATTTTCAGTCAAATGCCACCGAAAAAATCTAACCTCAACAACGCGAGCAGCAAAGGGTCACGACGCAAACGTGTTGAAAGAGCTCAGCAATTACCAGAACAAATCGAAACAAGAAATGCAACTCAAAGATTCAGGACTGCAGAAAGTCGTGCACAAGAATCTCAAGAACAGCGTGACGAACGTCTGCAACAGAATATTACGAGAACAAGAGCGGCACGAGAACGAAACATAGCTACAGTACGAGTACTAGATCGACAAAGGCAACGGATCAGCCGCTCATTAACACGTGCATCATTCGTTCGGCTTGCCTTTGAATATGCACCAGATATTAACTACTCAGCGCATTCAAAAATTGCTATCGGTGGAATGGATAAAGTATGTCAATATTGTCAGGCATTGAAACATACGGAATTTGAGACATGGACAGCATCTAATTAATGTTAACGCGACCTCTTCCGGGTAACATTTAGAGACCAATTAAAAAAAAAATTAAAACTAAAAAGTTTGAAAAAACAATTTTATTAAAGATAATATTTCTTATAAGCTGGTAAGCACGTCAACCTGTCCAAATTTTGCAAAATCTTACATTTTATAATCTACACAAATATTTCAGGAACTACTGGTTCATATTGAACAATTTTAGTATTGCATAGCTCATTTATCGAGGAAGGCTACAGGCTATATAACATCACCGACCAATAAAAAAATTCTCTCTCTCTTTGTGACGCAGACGAAGTTGCGCGGGTCAGCTAGTTTATTAATATATTTATCAGGACTACCAACAATTTATTAATATATTTATCAGGACTACCTACAAATGATACACAAAATTAATATGATTAAAGTAATTACAAAAACATGCTTTATGCTCACTTAATTATAAGCTACTACAACTAACACAAACATAACTTGTACTATTAAATATAATATAAAATAACAATATATTAACCTATTATTTAAAAAAGTAAACATTACAATTAACATTTTATATATATTTTTATTCTAATTTGAGGTAATCATACAGAAGATTCAAGTTTAAACCTAGTAGGTATATATATCTACCCAAGATAATCTTAATTTTTTTTGGGTCCTATTGGTTTATGGCAAGTTAAGACCTAAGTTTCTGGTAGTTGTAAATTGAACAACTTGTAGATACTCAAGCGCAGTAACCTAATTGGGAATAAAAAACCCTTTTACAATCCTTGCCATTAGTTCAGGTAAACTTACATGTATTATTGTTTATATACAGTCTGTCTATTTTTAAGCAAGATTATTTAAAATGTTGCACATAGCATCATGTTAACTGTGGGTAGCATGTATGGGCCCGCTTGGCTGGAGTGATATGATGGCCTCACAGAAAACCGGCAGTAAAGCAAAACTTTTACTTGCTGCTTGAAATCGGTTTATCCGTTCTGGAGATAAGCCAGAACAAACAGACAGATAGACAAAAATTTTGAAACAAATTTTTAGGCATGGGTATTGTGCAAATAACAGTATGAGCTTAAAAAAAACTATTATTTTGACATTACAAACAGACACTTCAAGTTTATTTATTTATATTGATAAATTCCAACCAGACACTGAACAAATGATTGCGCTCATCACACAATTATTGAATTATTTGTCCTGAGTGGGAATCGAATCCACGACCTCTGGCTCATCGGTAAGGATCACTAACCACTAAAACAGCCAGTCAACAAAAAATAACATGTAAGGTGAACTTTTCATTTACCGACTTCCACGATGGATTTGAAACTTAGATTGGAAAGTTCCGATGTGTTGGAATAAAGCGGTTAGTGTTAAGTGTGTTATGTGAATTTTAATAGTGAGAATTAACTGTGTTGTTTGGTTTTCTGTGAATTATTGTAATAAATTGAGTCTATTTTGGTAATAAATTGGTTTACATTTCTAATCCTGAACCTCAGCTCGTAACAACATTAATGTTTCTGTCTTATCTGTCTTCGGCCTTTATTGGTAATTCTATGTTAAATATAATCATATTTTTTATGTTGTTCCAGAACAGAGCAAACACAGATACAGTGCCAAGTATGGACACTAAATATTCTGACTTTGAGTAAGTATTATTTTTTTACATACTACTACGGGCTACGCATTTATACTTTTTTCCGTGTGGCAACACTTAAATTCGGAAAATAGTTTTTTATTTCATGAATCGACTAAAACCACATGGTATAGTAGATGGCTCACTTTAAAGTTTCAGTAAATAGCTTACAAATTAATAAAGTTTAATACTGATTGCTTGCCCACGGCCTAAGCTATACAGTTCTTGTGGCGATGCTATGAATGCAGTTTCAGCCGCTTAGATATTTACTGCTCGGCTCCTAAGGTTCGTAGCGTGATGTTAAATAACTTCAATGCACTATTACATAATCATAATAAATGATTAAATGCAAAAATAATGTTTCAAATGCGACTGGTAGTTCTAGACATAATAATAAAGCCTTTATTTTCAGATACTTTTTACAGTATTGGTATTGGTATAGGGCCCTGTTTCCGCATTTAGACTCATAAGCGGTCCATCATGCGTTCAGGTAGGCTGACTAGTTGAGCCAGCCTAGCTCCTTCCAGAAGCGCAGAAGCCTCCTGGGGCATTCACAGGCTTCTAGGAGCGACCTCGCTCCCGCGAGGGTACTTGCCCGTTGTGTGGCCACTCCCTCACACTCCAGGACAACGTGGGCGGCCGTTTCCTCCGCGTTGAGACAGCCTCTGCATAGAGGACTGTCTGTCGCATTGATGGTGAATAGGTGCCGATTTAGGGCCAGATGGCCCGTAATAGTTCCTACCACTATTCTGATGTCAAGACTGAGCAGTCTACTACAGCGGAGTTGACTAAAGGGGAGTGGTAGCAGCACCGTTGGACCTGCTACTGGCGCTGCAGATCCCCTCCTAGCCAGCTCATCGGCGACGTCGTTCCCGAGTGAGTCGCTATGTCCCTTGATCCATTGAAGGATTAGCCTGTTGTCTGAGGCTAGACGTTCCAGTGTCTGGTGGCATTCGTAAATAAGACCGGAGTTCATGGTGTTGCCTTCCAGGGCCTTTAGGACGGCCATACTGTCTGACAGTATGCGGATGTTATAATCCTTTATACGTCTTGACATGACCGCGGTAGCGGCGTAGGTTATCGCAACGCACTCACATTGAAATATGGAACTGTGTTGCCCTAATACCAGTGATATTGTTATGTTCAAGTCTTGTGAGAAAATTTACTAATACTTTTTACAGTTTTCCTTACTAACTTAAATCTCAATTATCGACAACCGTATCTGTTTGCTCCCATTTAGCATAGGCCTGTTCCGATTTCTTCCATAGTTCCCCGTCTCTTGCCTTTCGGGACCACGTGCCACCCGCGACTGCCTTTATGTCATTTTCCCATCTATACGGTCTCCCTCTATTTCTCTTCTGATATATGGGATACCAGTTCATCACAGTTCTAGAGATGAATATTAAAATGAAAAACTAATTTGTAAATATTTCGTGTTACAGACGCGTCCAGCAAGATTCAAAATCCATAGAATCGGTGAAGTTAGAAGTTTTGGATCATGATTTTGAAAAGTGAGTAGCATAATTTATGACTTGGAAAAGATGTTCCAACTTTTTTTTTTTATATTATAGGGGGCAAACGAGCAGGTGGATCACCTGATGGTAAGTGACTACCGTCGCCCATGGACGCCTGCAACTCAAGAGTCACAAGTGCCTTTGAGAAACTGTTACCCTTTTGAGCCCTGGTCCCTAACTAGTTACAAGTTCATACCCATTACCTTGCCGTTAGTATGTATACAAATATTTGTACTGAGTGGGAAGACAACCCGCGATTCCGACCATCCGATCTACCGCTGCGCCATAGAGGTCGATGAAACATGTGTGGTGTGTCTTTATATTATTATTACTTAGGATTCTAGTTGTAATCCGCGTGTGTGGTGTTCTTTTTAACCGACTTTAAAAATAATCTTTTTTATGTATCTAAATCGATTTGAGCGATTTTTTTAGAAGTACTAGTGTACTTATTATAGCTTACTAGATGATATCAGTGATTTGATGCGACATTTCCTGGATCCTCGGTTGAAAGTACATTATGTATCTTTATAGTAGAGCGGTTTCCTTATCCATCAATTTTTTGGGACTGTACATAGTACACACTTTGTTAAAGAAGTGATGATCATGAAACTGATAATATATATAAAGTGAGAAGAGCTCCTGTAGATATTAAACATTACAAATGAGTTTTATGTTGAAATAATATACATATTACTAACTGTGCCATACAATGTTAGTCATGCCATATTTATGTGTAGTGATTGTTCTGTTCCTACAAGTCGAATATAGCATAGTTAAAATTGAGAACTAGGCACCAAGTGTGCAGTGTTAACTAGCTTTACTAAAACGCTATGCTTTTTGTACTTAATTTCACAAAAAAATATTCCACAATTTTTTGCATGTACACAGAAAAGAAATGATGAAATTCTGCATTTTACTCCTTATAAAATCAATTTGACCTTCGATGGGCCTTCGAATATCGGCTCGTTGTTCATTCAAGTACAGTGTTTCTTTAGTTAATGTGCTATGATTACATGCTAATAAGAATATTAAATTTTTCAGATCAGATGACAAACTTGGCGCTGAAGATAAAACGATGAGATTAATTTTTACAGATGATGAACCTATCAAGTGAGTTGTATTCTAATACGCAATTTTTAGTTAATTTAACAAAAAAATATTCCACCATTTTTTGCTCTACACAGAACAGAAATGATGAAATTCTGCATTTTACCTCCTCACAATATCAAATTAACCTTCGATGGGCCTTCGACTCGTTGTACAGTTGAGTAGTGTCAGTTGAAGTGCTATGCCTACATATTAATAAGAATATTTTATTTTTCAGATCAGAGGACAAACTTGGCGCTGAGGATAAAACGATGATAATGATTTTTAAAGATGATGAAGGTTCATCATCTGTGTTCATCAAGTGAGTTGTATTTTAATACGCAATTTTTCACCGACTATTTACGCCATGCATTGTATACTTAATAGTGATTGTTTGTTAGAATGTAGACAAAGAGAATATATTGGATATAGCTTACACAGCACATTTCAACTCGTATTGGAGCCGAGCCACTGAGGAAGTATTTTCTCCCCGAGAAGACCGCGGATAGTCAACACTACTAGCATATTACTATATTTCTTCTCATAATTATTCATAATATAACAGGCGATTTTTTTTCTGACATTTGGCATTTATATGTCATGAATTCATCATATTCAGGGTTGTCATAAACATGATGACGTAATTATAGTTTGTTTAAAATTCCATATTCAATTTGGCTCAAGTATAGTTAGGATTAGGTTAGGATAGATTAGCAAAATCGAAGTAAACCTTGTTTTAATTGTTATTGTAATGAAAGCAATTTATATTAGACAGGAGCCTTCTCCGGAGCTCAGCGACGTCTCTGTGACTCCTGCCGCTCCTGCCACGCCCCCTGCATCATTACTGCAGCCATCGCAAATACGGTAAATATAATTATGACTGGCCCGTTGGTCTAGTGGTTAGTGAACCTGACTGCTGAGCCAGAGGTGGTGGGTTCGATTCCCACCCAGGACAAATATTTGTGTGATGAGCATGATTATTTGTTCTGTGTCTGGGTGTAATATATCTATAATATGTATGTATTTAGAAATATATAAGTATGTTTATCAGCAGTCTGGTTACCATAGTACAGGTTCTGCCTAGTTTGGGATCAGACGGCCGTGTGTGAGATGTGTGAAATTATTATTATTATTGATTTTATATGAAAATATAGATAAGCCAAAATATAGGTACTTGGTTTTAAATTATTCATATCACAGTGGGAGAGCCATGCTTCGCCACGTATGGGCACCTCACTCAGTCGGTGTTGTTTGAGTCACCGGAGGTCCTAACCCTTTCCTATTCCCCGCTTTCCCTATCCCCACCTTAAAGGCTGGCAACGCACTTGTGACTTTTGAGTTGCAGGTGCTCATGGGCGGCGGTAGTCATTTACCATCAGGTGACCCGTCAGATTGTTCGCCCCTATACCATAAAACAAAAATACAACCTTTTTCTGTTGTACTATTATGTCTAACATTTTTATATACCATTCCTGCTTGCTATTATTAAGTTCACATTATAAATCGTCTTGTTTTTATCTGACATGAATATATTTATTGATAATATGTTTGTTTTTAAACGACGACTTTGATACATATTAAATGTGTAATTCGGGACTTAATAGCGATAATATTTAAAAGGTGCAATACCTCTTGGTTACCCGACGTTTCAATCGAATTGCACCGATCGTGGTCACGAGTGGACTGGTGGTCCACTCGTGTCCACGATCGGATCGAATTACACATCTAATATTTATTGATATTTTGAATTTATTATCAGAACATTTTCCCGAATAAAATTGCAATGTAATCAATTAAATACCATTTATGCAATCAGCTGCTTCGATGGCGCTGAGCGCTTAAGGACATTTATTTTACCGTACCGCACAGTATGCGTGTTGCGTCGCATTGCGTAGCGCAAAATCAAACTATTGACTGTAAACCCTTAATTTTTATCACTCATTTATTTTTTAATTAATATCTTTATGAACTGACTTTTGCATTGTAATAAGTATCCAAAGAAAGACTTTTTTGTAAGTTATTCGCGACGGTGACACTTACACACTGTATATATAAATATTTAAATAATTACCACATATTAAGTTTTCGAAAATAATTATGATGTCGGGTGATATTTTGGTTTGTTGTTTTTATATACCTTTTTGTAACATATCTAATAACTTGTAGTGGACGAGGTAAAAAGGCTGCCGGTCGCCGCAGAGGACGTGGTAGAGGGCGTGGAAGAGCACGTGGTAAAGGGCGTGGAAGAGGGCAGGAAGAAAAGAGGTCTTTTCATGCCATCCCTGGTTCAAGCTCAAGGTGTCTATTCTAAATATTGTCAATAATGCTTTGTTCATTCGTCTATTTTCTTTTGGACAGTTGTGACCTTTTTGTCAAATACAACATAGCTAGAACTAGAACGGCACAAGCACAGTTTTAATAGTACTGATTTATAGATTTAATTATGAATATTTTTGTTATTTTTTTATAGCCGGTCGTGATTTTTTGGTTTTTTAATTAACTCTTACGTCCACTATATGGGTTTTGTGCTGACGTCATATTAGCTATGCACATGCACACTCCGGGGATGGAGACGAATGTAACAACACCTCGCACCACAAAATCGGTTAAATTGTCTAGTCTACCAAAGGTTTGACGGACGGTTCGCCAGTTTTGACAATTTACGTCCGCCATATTGATTTTTTGTTGACGTCTATAACACTGGGATAAATAGAAATCTAATGACACCAGTGACGTAGCTACCGGAGGGCTAGACGGGGCAGTGCCCCGGGGCCCCCAAGCTCAGGGGGCCCCTCGGACTCTGACTAACAAACTATAAATTGAACTAGTGAAAATTTCTCCCACATTCGGAATATAAATAAACCAGATTTTTTAGAACCAGAGGTTATCAGGTTTGTACTAGACTTGTTACTAAACCACTATTTATATTAAATTGCGTAGTTGCTTGAATAGGGAGTACGACGAATCTGGATTACGACAAATCTGGAGTACGTCGAATTCGGAACACGACGAATACGGAACAAACAATTTTAAACAGTTTAGTTGAGGCCTTAGTTTATTTTATGCCCCAGGGCCTTTGGTTACCTAGCTACGCCACTGAATGACACCTCACATTATGAAATCAGCCAAGCAGTAACGGGAAACCATACATACATGCGCGTGAAAAACATTACTTTCTGAGTCTGTCGGGTATAAAAAAATAACCTATTGTATATATACCCATTCTGCATCGCTACCGGTGGTGGTGAAGGAAGTGGTGTTGGTTAAACGTGGTCCTAGCCAGCGAGGAGGACGGGCTTCGCTCCTCGGCGACCTGGGCCTCCCACTAATTACGAGTTAGCTTTCTATATTTTACTTATCATATTAAACTATTCTTTTTCACATGTTTAATTACAATAATTGATTATTATAAATTTTAAACTTGACATTACGGAAACTGCCCACTGCCGGCGACTCTGGGGCCACCAGTGACCCTGCAGCCACCAGTGACCCTGCAGCCACCAGTGATCCTGCAGCCACCAGTGACCCTGCAGCCACCAGCGACCCTGCAGCCACCAGTGATATTGCAACCACCAGTGACCCTGCGCCCACTGATGTCCCCACATCGATGACGGAACAGCCTTGGAATTTGTTTGATTTCGAATGGAGTGCGTTTCCGAACCCTCCGATTCTACCTGAATCAAGGCGGGAAACCTTTTCGGAAAGTAATGTTGGTCCAACAATTCCATGTGTCGATCCGTATGACATTTTCATTGCCATATGGGATCTACAATTTATGGAGCACATTGCTTCAGAAACTAATAGATACGCCCAGCAGGTGGCAACCCAGATGCTTGATAATCATAACCTCCATCCCAATAGCCGTATTGGTCAATGGCGTGACACCACAGCCGATGAGCTTTACGTTTACTTCGGCCTCATTATTGCGATGGGGGTTGTGGTTAAGTCTCATATGGAGGAGTACTGGAATGTCACTCCTGACATATTTTATACTCCCGGTTTTGGCGCGCACATGTCTATTAACCGATTTTTATTATTAAACAGATGTTTACATTTTCGTAACAACGACAACATGTGCGAGCTAGAACTGGACAGTTCTGAGGCCAAACTTTTCAAAATACAGCCAGTACTGTCACATTTGAACATGAAATTCCAAAGTTTATACACTCTGAGCCAAAATATTGCCTTAGACGAGTCATTACTGCAGTGGAAGGGTTGGCTGGATATCAACCAGCTGATACCCAATAAAGCTGCTATGGTGGGGATTAAAACTTATGAGATTTGTGAATGTCAAACCGGTTATCTTTGGCGGTTTGAGATTCACGCTCATAAGAATTCTCCACCGCAGCAGCTTCAAGATCCACTCAAAGCATCTACGCCCACAATTGTTTTACGGCTTGTAGATGGTCTTGAGCACAAGGGCTACACGTTATGGATGGACAGTTTTTACAATTCGCCATGTCTCGCTCGTCGTTTGAAGTCAATAGGCTTTGACTGTGTAGGAACCCTGCGGACTGATCGTAAGTTTGTTCCGCAGACCCTGCATAGTTTGACCAAGCAGAACATGCGTAACGGTCAGATCACTGGTCTCACCTCGGGCGACATCGATATTACGGTATGGAGAGATTATGATAGGGTGTCCATGATCTCAATATACCATGGCAACGGTGCTACGCAATTCCGAGGCTCCACGAAACCTATTTTGATATTGGATTACAATATCATGATGGGTGGCGTGGATAAAAAAGACCAAATGCTCGCCATGTACCCCATCGAGCGGGAACGAACAAGCGTCTGGTACAAGAAACTGTTTAGGAGACTTCTAAACGTCTCTGTATTAAACTCTTACATCATTCATCATCATTCTTCTTCTCTTACTCATCGTGATTTCCGTACCACTTTAGTAAATTCAATTCTCTCAAAACACAGTAGTGCCTCTCTGCCCCCCCCTGTGCCTCCCCCCAGCCCGCGCGTGCCGCTGACCCACCGCTTAGCCGAGCTCCCGTTCGGGAACCACCAGCGCCAGCGCCGGGTGTGCTGTGTTTGTAAAAAACGGGTACATACGTTCTGTGTTGGTTGCAGCAAAACTGTATGTATGGACCCCTGTTTCCTCACTATGCATTCAATTAGCTATTAAAATATCACATAATATTAATAATATATTTTATTTTAGGTACATAAATAGGTATATGTTTATGGTATACAAATATATTTATTTATGTTTGTAAGTTTTGTAAATATGTATTTTACCACACCCTTGCTCGTTTCTAGACTTAAGGACCTGATGAATTATTATGTTCAGCCATCTAACCACTGCAGTGTCACAATGGCAACTGTAGGCAACGATAGCAATGGCTACTATCATTGCCTACTGTTGTTTACTTCCAATCCCCTTACTCTCTTTCGTGAAAATATTTTTTATTTTCAATGAATAAAATAACCTTAAATGTTGCTTCATTTTTAATTTATTTTCTTTTATATATTTACAGTTTCATGTTCAGATGTGACAGTATTAGGCGTATCTAATTAATTTTCTTTTATATTTACAGTTTCATGTTCAGATGTAACAGTATTAGGCGTATCTAATTAATTTTCTTTTATATTTACAGTTTCATGTTCAGATGTGACAGTATTAGGCGTATCTAATTAATTTTCTTTTATATCTACAGTTTCATGTTCAGATGTGACAGTATTAGGCGTATCTAATTAATTTTCTTTTATATTCACAGTTTCATGTTCAGATGTAACAGTATTAGGCATATTTAATTTATTTTCTTTTATATTTACAGTTTCATGTTCAGATGTGACAGTATTAGGCGTATCTAATTAATTTTCTTTTATATTTACAGTTTCATGTTCAGATGTGACAGTATTAGGCGTATCTAATTAATTTTCTTTTATATTTACAGTTTCATGTTCAGATGTGACAGTATTAGGCGTATCTTATTAATTTTCTTTTATATTTACAGTTTCATGTTCAGATGTGACAGTATTAGGCGTATCTAATTAATTTTCTTTTATATTCACAGTTTCATGTTCAGATGTGACAGTATTAGGCATATTTAATTTATTTTCTTTTATATTTACAGTTTCATGTTCAGATGTGACAGTATTAGGCGTATCTAATTTATTTTCTTTTATATTTACAGTTTCATGTTCATATGTGACAGTTTTAGGCGTATCTATACTTTCATACCATGTTCTTGCTTTTCTGTTGTTAAAACTGTTCCTTTATTGTTATTGATTCTTCGAATGATTTTGTAAGACAACGTGCTTTTATTGTGTTTTTGACTAGTAAATCAAATTCTAGAATGTAAATTTATAATTAACATAAATGCAACGTTATTTGCTCTGTATTCCAAAGTTTTAGAGGTTTTTTGCGTTTATTTTCAAATGCTTGGTTAGTTAAACACTTCTAACATCTACACCGTTGTCTGTAATAAGCCCTCCGGACTCGTGGTCCCCCTGTGATCTTCCCCTGGGGGAACCACGGGTAAATCGCATTCGCTCGTGGCCCCTCCGATTCAATCTAGACCAATTTTAACGGATAAGAAGTAATATGGTATGTTACCGGCAGACTTATTAAACTTTTTCCCCCCGGACTCGTGGTTCCTCTTGTCAGTTTTATTTCAATAAAAGTAAATAGATAGGTAATAAAATTAAAAACTATAGTATAGTATAGTATAGTAGGTATAATAAAAAAATGCGAAATTCATCGTACTGTTTCTGGAAAATGTCCTACGGTGATTTCATTATGTACTAGTTGCATTTGTAAATCCAATAATTCCTCATCTTTATCTATTTCTATTTTCCTTTGCGCCGTTTGAGAGTTCTAATTTTTTTTAGTGATCCATTGTTTTTTAGTTCATTTAATAATTTTACAATGGTAACATAGTTTTTGTTGATTGACCTATTTACTAGGCAATGCCAATTTTCCATAATGTTATTAGTTCTGTGTCTCTCATTAGTCACACACCACTCTTTGATGTAACTATTGTATCAAGCGCAGCGGGTAGCGGCCATTAGGATCGTACGAGGCTACCGCACAATTTCGTCGGAGGCGGCGACAGTCCTGGCACGTTTCCCGCCTTTTGATATCCTGGCCGATGGACGTGAGGGTCTATGATTAGACTTGCGCGATCCGCCGGGGTGAGGGTGGGGAAAACCAGGACGAGCTCGAAATGCGGCAGAACGCTCACCGACAGGCACTGGCGCAGCGGCGCGCGCGACTGGAAGCAGCCGCGGAATAATAATAATAATAATAATAATAATCACATGCCTACCAACCGTGTATAAGCTTCTAACTGCCATTCTGAGACTCAAAATTACTTTACATTTAAATAAAAAATCGATCATTTCTATTTCTCAGAATGGATGTAGAAGCGGGACCCGTGGTACTAAAGAGCTCCTTATCATGGATATGGCCATTAGCCAACAGGTACGTCGTAACCGTAAGAATCTGTCGACATGTTGGATAGACTATAAGAAGGCCTATGACTCGGTTCCACATACGTGGCTTTTGAAGGTGCTAGAGTTGTATAAAATTGATACAACTCTTTGCACTTTCTTGAAGTCATGTATGAGGCAATGGAGGACGGTACTTCGCTATCCAGGATGTCGGCAGATTGAGGCAAGCAATGTACCAATAAAGATTGAGCGGGGCATATTTCAAGGTGATAGTCTGAGTCCCTTGTGGTTCTGCCTGGCTTTGAACCCTCTTAGTACTCTGTTAGAGGGTTCAGGGCTAGGCTATAGGTTGCAGAAAGGTGATCTAGTTATATCTCACCTTCAATATATGGATGATTTGAAACTACTAGCCCCCACTAATTTGCAATTGATAGCGTTACTGAAGGTAACTGAAAACTTGAGTAACTCTATCAGGATGGAATTTGGTGTGGACAAGTGTGCAGTCATGCATGTAAAGAAAGGTGTGATAGTGGAATCTGAAGGAGCCGAACTTACCGATTCAACAAAACTCAGATCTCTGTCGGCCACCGAAACCTACAAGTATCTAGGTATATCAGTCATTGGGAATACCTGAACCTACTATGAAACAAGCGCTGCAGGAGCACTTTTTTGGCCGCCTGAAAAAAGTGCTAAAAAGTCTTTTATCAGGGGGTAACAAAATACGTGCCTGCAACGGTTGGGTCATGCCGGTTCTGATGTATTCCTTTGGTATACTTAGATGGACTCAGACGGAACTAGAGGCCCTTGACAGGAGAGTCCGTACACTGCTTACTGCATTTCGAATGCACCACCCACGTTCATCGGTAATGAGGTTGTATATCCCACGAAAGTTTGGGGGTCGTGGACTTTTAAACATTAAGACCTTACACAATCGTGAGATATACAACCTTAGAGAATATTTTCTTCATACTGATGTGGGTGTGTATTGTAATGTGGTTGCAGTGGACAACGGACTCACTCCGCTCGCTCTGGCTAAAGAGAACTGGCGCAAACCTGTAGTTCTTAGTACTAATGAGCGCAGGGAGGTATGGAAGGGCAAAGCACTTCATGGTCGTTTTTATCGGGCCCTCAATGGGCCTGATATAGACTTAAAAGCGTCCACATCTTGGCTACGGTTCGGTGATCTCTTCGGAGAAACCGAAGGTTTTATCTTTGCAATTATGGACGAAGTTGTTATGACAAATAACTATCGGAAATATATCCTGAAAGATGGTACGGTTGACATCTGTCGGGCGTGCCACCGCCCCGGTGAATCTATCAGGCATATTATTTCTGGTTGTTCTTGTCTTGCCAATGGTGAATATTTGCACAGATACAACCAAGTGGCCAGGATTGTACATCAACAGCTAGCCCTTAAATACAACCTTGTGAATTCAGAGGTGCCATATTACAGGTATGTGCCCGACCCAGTTCTTGAAAATGGTCGAGCCAAATTGTATTGGAATCGATCTATCATCACTGACAGAACTATTGTTGCGAATAAACCTGATATAGTGGTGATAGATCGATTAGAGCGCCGTGCAATGATCATCGATATCGCTTTTCCTCATGACGAGAATCTCGTGAAAGTTGAAAAAGATAAACAAATCAAATATTTGGATTTGTCTCACGAGATTGTCGATATTTGGAATGTCGAATCGGCGATCATTGTTCCGATTGTCATATCTGCTCATGGATTAATAGCCAAGAGCCTCGATCAACACCTTAAGAGGCTCGCGTTAGACGGTTGGATCAAGGGTCTGATGCAGAAGGCAGTTCTTCTCGACACGGCCCGTATAGTGAGGAGGTTCCTGTCTTTGGAGCCCTAACCACCGGTATCTTGGTCCCTGTACCCGATGTCGGTGGTCTACTATTTTTTCTATTTTTAAATATATATTTTTTTATGTACATATTTAAAAATGTAATTTATATGGTAAAAGATGAATAAAGAGAATAATAATAATAAAAAATTCAATATTCAATACTGACAGTTGACAATTACAATTATGAAATAGATAAATATAATGAGGTTTTCATTGTGCTAAGTGGTCATCATGGACGTAGGTACTATTCTCATATTATGCACAAATAAGTAGGTACGTGAAGTGTTTATCCAATTACATACCATATGCTTTTCAAGTGTTTATGGTCAAGGGTGAATCGGAGGGACCACGAGCGAATGCGATTTACTCGTGGTCCCCCAGGGGAACATCACAGGGGGACCACGAGTCCTGTGCCGTAATAAGTATGTTAACCAAACTATAGCATATATTATCTATTTACAGTATTTTTGGAATTGTAACATAATCTTTCTTTATTTTTTGTCCGGTGCTCGGGCCACTTAAATAAGGCATGTATATTGTAAAGTTTGTGGGATAAAAATGTGTGTTATTTTAATAGATTGTGTGCCCTGAGCACTCTTACCAACTGATCAAGGGGAAATAAAAAATACATTACGCATTAACTTTTAAAACTGACTGTGCTCTTGGACATGGAAATAATAATAACTTGACACACCTCACACAAAGCCGTCTGATCCCAAACTAGGCAAAGCCTGTACTATGGTAACCAGTCTGTTGATGAACATAGTTAAATATTGCTAAATACATACATATTATAGTTAATTTACACCTAGATACAAAACAAATGATCAAGGCTCATCTCACAATTATTTGTCTTGGGTAGGAATCAAACCCACGACCTCTGGCTTATTAGTCAGGATCACTAACCAATTAACCAACAGGCTAGTCAATATAAAAATATATTAACAACTGTATTGATGAAGTACATCGAATACTTAGCTCTCACTGTTTCGCCATTTCAAGATAAACTTAAACTAGGTGAAATTAACTCCATATAATATAAAAGTAGAGATAAAGGGTTTCTACATAGCTATAGGTCATCATCAATATAAGCCATCGTCTTACCACTTACCAGATAGCTCACTTTCATCAAGTTCGCAATTTGGTTTTAGAAAAGGCAAGTCAACTAGTAATGCGGTTCATGAATTGACAGACTTCGTGGTAACAAATCTAGATACAAATAAAAAGCACTAGTCATATTTATGGATCTCTCAAAGGCCTTTGTAACGGTTTCGGATCCTTCATTAATTAAAAACCTTGATATAAGAGATGTTCCACTAAAACTCTTTATAAGCTATCTGGAGATGAGTTTTCATAGATTCAAAATATGTGGCAAAGTCAGTGACGATCTGCCATTTTTTCATGGGGTGCCGCAGGGGAGTATTCTTGGACCCACCCATGCCTCATAAATGACCTCTATGATCTCTAATTACCCAATGGTCGGATTGTAGCCTTTGCAGATGATACCGCTTTGCTATTTCAGGGCGATTCATGAACAGAACTTGTCCAATCAGCTCAGTTAAGCTTCACCACCAGGTATCATGGTTAAGTCAAAACCAGCTGACACTCAAAACGGACAAAACTAAAAGTATAGCCTTGTCCACTCGAATTCATGTCCAAATACCGCTACCTTCTATTGTGGCTCATGTTTGTTCCTATCCACACCCTTCAAACTGTGTGTGTACCATACCAACACAACAAAGTACCTGGGTGTTAATATTGACAGTGCCCTCAGTTTTAAACAACACATAGAACTCTTAACTACTACCGTTATGAAAATTATAACAATATTTAAAAACCTGCGCCATTGCGACGTTGCTTACCATAATAATAAATACCATAATAAAATTCTCTGAAAAAGATGTCCTGGCTAAACTTAAGCAATTAGATACATCTTAAGGGCCTGGACCTGATTCATTACCTCCTATTTTTATAAAACGCTGCCGCGAATGCCTGGCCCTGCCATAAGCTGCCATTTTTAATCGCTCCCTAGAACAAGGCATCTTTCCTAGTATATAGAAAAATACGAGAATCGTTCCAACTTACAAGACACAAACATAATGGAATTCGTATCTGATATTACAATAGCCCTTAACAATAGAAAAGATGTTGATACTGTGTATACTGATTTCTCAAGTGCATTTGATAAAGTGGACCACCAACTGCTATTAGCTAAATTGCATGTTAATGGCATACATGGCTCCTTACTTAAATGATTTTTTGAATGATCATTGCATTGAGTGGACACGAATCATTCCTATATTACGCCGATTTCGGTGTTTTACTAGGATCCCACCTAGGACCAGTTCTTTTCACATTATTCATCAATGACATACCGAAATAAATTCGCCATTGTAATGCCTTACTGTTAAGAGATGATCTAAAAATTTATAAATCTGTATCCTCACTGGAAGATGTGCTCCTGTGTACGTTACCCCAGCAGGAAAGTGGCTCCTAGAGTGATATGAGTGAAACGTATAATTAGTGCGTAATCTGCTGTGAATGTGTGCCGCATGTGTGTGCATAAAAATTTGTGCATGTTGTCGTTTTAGAAAAAAAAGGAAAAAAGATTCCCGCTGGAGTAACGTTGTTCCGGCCGGAAAATTCTAAACGAATTATCGGATAGAGAAATATTGGGCATGGGCAGAGAGCTTATATTTGTGCGAAAATGTGGGCCGAAAATATAATTTGTGCGTCTTCCGGTTTTTGAGATATTGCATTTCCTGCTGCAGTAACGTTTTGCAGAATCGTGTATCTCCAAGACCACTGTATGTGCGTCTGTAGAATAAACATACACTAGTAGCTCTTTATTTGTGCGTATTATTGTGATAACCTAATCGCGCTTTTTTGAAAACCCAAATAAATATCGCAGCGCCCATGAGAAGACGTATAAGCTCGCTGAAAACTGTATTCGGTCCTTCTTGACGCATAAAATAACCATAAAAAGTTTTAAAAGTGTACACATATGCGTTTAGTTTATTCATAGTGTTAATACATGTTTTTTTTTCTTTGTGTCATTATCATGATACGCATGCTCGGTATTCCGTAATTGGCAAATGTATCAGTTCTGTACATAAATTTGTAATGCATTTGCTGTCGACCTAAATAAATAAAGAAATAATGTTACGAAGATTGTTTATTTCACGCTTTGTCAGTCGAAAATCACATACTGCTTAACTATTTGGGGAGGTGCTACGAAAAGTCACATGATCAAAATTAAGGTAAATGCATATTTGTTTCACTTAATGTTTTTTTCCAATAACCGAATGTATAGTTAAAAAAAATGCCATTTAAAATTTTCAGCTTTACACACTAGCTGGTTTTATGAGAAATTATTACCTCAAAATTCAAACCGTCTTAACTGTTCATAAAATTTATTTCCTCATTTCAGTTAACTTGTTCTATTGTCATATACATCCTGTATAATAAAGATCTAAGTCTTTGACAATATATCCTCCCCTAAACAAAAAGATGATACTGTGATTTTCGAGTGGCTCCACAATTAAGTTAGATTATTAAGGAATGGAAATACTGGAATTAGTGGTAGATATATTAGTCATATATTATATACCTAAGTTGTTCCGAAAACTGTTATCTACACAATAAATACACACAACACTTTTTTCTAGAAACTACTTTGAATTGACGGCTAATTTCAATACAAATCTCTTTGCTGAAAATCATTGGCCATGTGAGTGTAGTTTTTTTTTTCATTCTATAACAGGCTTAGGACTGGCATTCTAGATTTAAAAATTCGTGGTAATCTTAGATTATATATAGGTCCAGATACCGTGACCAGTACAAAAGTCACCGTTTACTTTGAAGCCACTTTTTGGAGCTGTTTGAGTGAATCCCGCTCAACGCGAGTGTCAACGTAGTACAATATCTGCGCTTGTGTGTTCGACGGTTTTACAACCAGTGCATAGAGGTTACCCCAAACTTTAGGGACTTTTTTATGAAACATAATAGTTTTTTTTTTATGTAAGTAATATTAAATAAAGACATTTTAAATGTATTTAAATTTGTTACAAGTATTCGTTTATTTCATTTTTTTTATTTAATCGTTTAGTTAAAAAGACAAATGTAAAATAAAAATAAAGCTACTTAGTAGGAACTATTTATATACTCAATGGTGCCAATTCTGTTGTTCACCTCACTAAACTAAAATCTCATTAAAATCTTTTATTTTAGTCAAGAGATATCGAACATGGTATTGGTGCCGATTCTATTGTACACTCGACTAAACTAAAACCTGACTTAATTTCTTCATATGAAATCAACCTAGTGTTCTTCGTAATAAGGTCTATTTGTTACTAGCATATATTTCTCAGCGTCGCTAAATTTCAATAAAACCTGTCAACGTATACTCAACTTTATTTCCACGCAACGAGAGTCTTCATTTATTCAAACGCTGTATAATTGCCGTATAAAAACTTGTTCAAAACGAACAAGGATGACGTGTTTTTAATCTACACCTACGAAGACGCTTACTAAAAACACAGAGCAAAAGCGATGGCATTCAACGGATAGCGGCTCTCGCTCCGTGGTATTAAAGTTTATTTAAGCGTATCAGATTTTAGTCGACAAATAAATAGCTTATTTCGATAGCGACATATGTTACCTACTTGTTTCAATTTGAAATAAGACCTTGTTTCTAAGTGTGCAAGGTTTACTTCTTATATGAAGAAAATTTAGTGGATTTTAATTTAGCGAGTGAAGTAACAGAATTGGGGCCATTCTGTTGTTTCGTTGAATTAAATTTAGTTCTTATTAGGACAGCACTAAATTTGAATCTGACATAACTAAAAGTTAAGTACGAGAGTGTTGCTGCTACTTAAAAGTAAAGAATGAACGACAAAGAGTGAAAGAATAAAATCTTCTGAAACAACATTTTTAGATTTTTGAATGCATGTTAATGTTTGTTTACGAACATTATAATTATGCACCAAACAAAGTTTATATTTCCGGCTCATAGCTTAGTAAATACTGTTCTACTGAGTTCACATAGCTGGCAACCCACTGTATATCCTTTTTTGTTATCTGTCTAATTAACAGCTAATGGTGGGTTTACACGCTGGCGTTCAAACCGACATTCAACGACGCAAGCATGTGGCAAGGCTGTTTGTGCATGCCTGCGTGAATGTGATCGCGCTTGCCGCCGATCGGGACGACTAACGGCTGCGTTCAAACCGACATTCAACGACGCAAGCATGTGAACAGGCTGTTTGTGCATGCTTGCGTGAATGTGCACGCGCTTGGCGCCGATCGGGACGACTGTCGGTTTTTTGACACACTTCAAAGGGTGAATGTGCTTGTGTGCCTGTTTACACACACACACACACGCTCTCGGCCGCGTTAGTATAGTTTTCATCTTCGTGGCATACAGACGACGTAACGATCGAAATAAATTTTTGACGACACCAAATATATCGGAGTGGTCTGAACCTGTATCATGCATGAATCGAAAGCAAAAGAAGACTTCAGAAAGATGTTTCTGAACTATTCTTTTAGTAAAAATAAATATTGTTTATCAGGGCCCAAAAAAATATGAAACAAAATAGTGCCAATTCTTAGGTTTAAAGTTAGTATTGATTGATTGACGATTAGAGAATTGTAACTAATCGCATATCAATAATGTGCAGTAAATAAAATAGATTTATGTATGCCTTAAAACAGTTACGAAACACATTTAATGAAGAAGCCGCCCCCAATGCTTATCATGGTTAATTATATTCATGTTTATTAGAAATAATAAAAAATTATATTCAAAAGTTAGCGAGGATAGTAAATTCATTCAAAGAGATCCCACTAAAGTAAGAAACGAATTATGTAAAAGCACTCTTCGATGTAAAAATAGTTATAACGCATGTCAAATAAAAAAAATCAAATTTAAGGTTTTGGCTACTTGAAAAGTGTTTTTACACCATAAATGATTTTTTAATTGTAAAACCTAATAGTTTTAAGTAAAATTTCGCATGCATAATTATGTCGGGCTGTTTTTTTTTTCGATAAAAATAGATCAAGCCCAAAGCAGTAGCTCCCACGAGATCTACGTCTACATCGTCTCCCATGTTTGCACTGACTACCATGTCCACAGAACACTAATACCCTACGGACCATGCCTGCAAGTGTGTGAAACAGGGCTGCCAGATTGTAAATTGGATACAAAATTGGTATTATATCGGTTATCTTTTGTATCCTGTTTGTATAGTAAATTGCATTGCATAATTGGATACAATTCATTGCTGATGTTATAGCGTAAAAAGTACATACATACACATAGAAATACTTAAAACAAATCATGTCTGTGATAAACTGTTAAATCCTTATACGTTAAAGTTAAAACACCTTTTACTAAAATCCCCAAAGAGTGACGTTCTATAGTTGTACAACACTGATTTTGTATAATAGTACATGATTTTGTATAATTTCCGAGTCTTAGCGGTATAAAATAAGTTGTCTTTACTGGCAGCCCTGGTGTGAAAAGCTTGCGTTGCACGCTGCGTGGCAGGCTGCGCGCCGAGCTGCATGCCATGCTGCTTGCCAGGCTGCACGGCGTGCGTGTAAACGTACCATAATAATGAATCTGTGCAAGTCAAGCTGACATATATCCAAAACTAATATAATTAACTTATTTTTTAAATAAATCAATCACGATGAAGGAGAATAATAGAAAAAATTGTAACTTGTGAAACGCTTCAACAATAACCTAGAAATGGCGAGAGGTAAGAAATTTTTCATTGTTTTATTTACCAAGTAATTTTGTTTGTTAAATTGTTTTATTATTCTACTCTTTTACGTCTTTACTGTATTTACATAACATTGCATTAAGACAATTTCGTTACTATATTGTTTTGTACTCCCTTTAGATAGATAGAACATTCTTTATTGTACACCACAGTTAGACAGAAATTAACACAGTTTAGTAGCAACATACTAAGCGGCAAGTACAATGGGCGGTCTGATCGCTAAAAGCGATGTCTTCCAGACAACCTTTGTATGGAAACAACAGAGGAAGATAATATTTAATATTTTTTTTGACATTTTTCACCATGTCAATTTAATTTTTTTCAGGTAAATAGGCAAATCAAAACGTAAAGGAATTTCAAGCAAGGTTATTGAACTAGTTGAAACTAAGATGTAATGTAATAACTTCTGTAACCACTGTACAGCAATGGCAGCATGTAAGTGTTGTTTGTTGAAAGCATAAGTAATTTTCAAAAATTTGAGTATAATAATTTTAACATACTTTCTTGAAAATGATGGTGAAGAGGCGTTTGAGGATATACTGTACGTTCACAAATAAGTAAATATAAAAAATCAATTAAAATCAGAATTTATACAAAATACATGATATGGTTTGAGTACGTGAAAGGTCTCATAAGTATTTATGAGATTGATTAACAAACAGATACACAGGCTACCCGATAATAAACAGTTACCATCACTATGTAAGCTTGCATAATTCCATAGAAAAAGGAAAAATGGACCGAGGAATCTTGAATTTTTTTTTAATGTATCATACTGCTACTTAAAGCCAATTATGAGAGTGGTAGTGCCCAGATTGACTCTAGTACCTCCTCATATCATAATATGCTTGTACTAATACCTTGTGATTTATTTTTGTCTAGATTTGGAGTTTATGGAGGGCAAAAGTGAAGACAAAGGGGCGTAACATCTGTGATTCAATAAGGCCAAAGAAGAAGGACCAACTGGATCTGAGCTTACAGATATAGAGTGAAAGATACTAGATATCATAGGGACCGCCTCCATTCCAGGATTTCTTGTTGAGTTGATTATATTATGTTAAAATTTTTAGTTATTATTTGTTAATGTTAATTGTGGATTATATTAGTAATAAAAAACAAAGCTTTAATTAAAATAACATTTACTAGTAGTTTAATTTAAATGTGTTTGAATCAGTTTTTTCTGAATATGCCATGCCATCGGTATCAAGAAACCTGGGTCCTCTTTGCAAAATATTAGAATCATGATTGTCCTCATCCACATCATTTTCATTATCATCTGGAAATGTAGAAATACAATCATTATAATTTTGTTTTGCAAAAATGATCTAAATTAGAGTTTTATTCAATTGAAGTACTCAAAAACCATGTTAAAGAGGGTGCAACATGCTAAAATGATTATTACAGTTCGCTCTGGCTGGTAATGAAGGCAGCGATGGTGATGTAGACAATGAAATTTGTTTTAAGCCGTCCATTGCACATTTCCAAATTATTTCTGACTAGCATAACAATTATTGAAGGCAAGATTGCATGTAACGCCATAAAACTACTTAGAAGTTCAGAAAACAAACAACAAAAGTTTACCCATATACTGCCCGTACTGAAGCTATGCCCAAAGATGGACTGTGCCGTGCCCTTCTAAAGTAATTATCCAGATACTGCTAGTACAGAAGCTATGCCCAAGATGGACTGAGATAGCGTGCCCTTCTGATGTAATTACCCAAATACTGCCAGTACTGAAGCTATGTCCAAAGATGGACTGTGCTAGCCTGCCCTTCTGATGTAATTTTCAAAATTTAAGTAAGCGAAGCCACAGGCAACAGCTAGTATAATAATAAACATTAATCTCACTCAATATAGGCACAGATAAGATCATAGGTTGCAGTAAATTTAAATTTAGGATTTACATCGGTAGGTAGTTTATTATTTTGAAGCCGGTGGAGGTATGTTAATTACAGTTAATCCATCAATTAGCCTATTGCAGTCTACTTTTGGATATAGGCCTCTCACCTGCAGCCAGTCTATCCCAGCTACCTTGTTATTATTACAGTTTATTAAAGTGATTATTATAATTAATGTGGATTATACTCACAATCTGACAATTAATACTGTAAAATCCTTTTCTATTATAAAACAGATTTCCAGATGCAGTAGAGTGGGGGTGCTGGCTATGAAAACCTCCCCGTGGTGCACCCTGGGCAACGTCGGCGGTGTTGCTTCTTTTGTTTCCTCCATCTGGAGGGGGCATCATCGCCGTCGGCTAATCTGGCGAGGAGGGGCCTGCCTCTAAGGCCACTCTATGTTTTTCCGTGTGCCCTCTGATTCATGCAGAGGGTATTGTATGGAGAAATGAAAAAGAGGCGACGGGTTCGCAAACACTGAACCAACCCAGAGATAGTGGACACAGGTCTAACATAGACCACCGATCGACCCAACCGTAACTCTGCCCTTTAATAGACAGACACGGAGGCTCCTTGGAGCTACGAGGAAGAAAACCTCTATAAAAATCACTAACGCGGGGCGAAAGGGTTCTCCGTCATTGGATTTTTTCAAGGACGGTGGGCATTGGTCTGATACAGGCCGCCTTTCGGCCAAGCCGTAACCCTAAATTGACAGGACCGGTGGTTCTTCGGGGCCGCGAGGAAGAAAAACCTCTATAAAAAATAACCCTAATCTCAAGCTCTGACGCCTGGCAATGGGATGAATGGCTGAGGGGAACTCAGTCCCGAGGGCGTCTCCGTCGGAGGACTTTAAACTCACACACAATGGCAGAGGTGAATATACAAGTACCTACCCAGGAGGGTCCCAGATGCTTATCATCTGGGGAATCCCTCCCGGAGCCAGTTGGCTCCGGCAGCTCCCAGTCGTATTCTGGGGGGAGCAACCAATGCCCAAACAGCCCGTCGGTCAGCTGTAAATCGATCACCGAAAGAAACGCGAAGGTCGCGATAGTGGAGGGAGACCACTTAGAAGAGGTCATGTCCGACTGCCAGTTAGACAAGAGTGAGGCAAGCGGCGTAGCACCAGTGGCTTAAAAATTTTGGCGAGGCGGGAAAAGGCCTCGCTCAAAAGATTCCGAGAATGGACGAAGCAGGAGTCGCTCTGATTTAGAAACGGCCTCTTCGAGCTATAACACATTTCCAGTCGCAAAGGTGCCAAAAGCGCAACGTGGCAGAGGCTGACCGCCAACTACCGGTGCGTACATCGGCGCCGCTAAGGCCCGAAAGGAGGCAGCAGCTCTCCGCGCCGCCGAAAAAGCTGCACAGGCGGAAGAAGAAGAACAGCGCCTGAAAAACCTGTTTCTGAACATTTCCGCAAATAAGGAGGTGCAGAGGGGAAGACTCCGCGGGTCAGTCAGCAGGAGTCCCTCAACTTTATCGGAGGATGGGTTTGCTCCCGAATGGGGTGGACAAATTAGTAACGCTTTGAAGCGTATTGGGGAGGTCGCTAGTGTCTCCAAGGGCCTTAAAGGCACTTGTCAGAAGACGCTCATGGAGGCGGCCTCTTCGATTAAGGAGGCAACGGAGGCACTTCTTAAGCTCTCCTCCTCTGAGGAGACGGCCAAGCTCCGCCAATACATTGACCGTCTTGAAGCCCGTTTAGCTGAATCGGAAAAAGGCAGTACGGAGCTTCAAGAGGAGATGCGTGCCTTGAGAGAGGAAATTCGTAATGAGCGTCGCAATGTGAACGCTACTAGTGAAACGGTGACACCATTACAGCGGGCGGAGACGGCCCTTATGCCGCTATTTCCAAATTAATGGCGGAGATGGAGGCACGTATTATGAGGCGGATCGTCCACTTTTAGCACCACCGTGTCTTACGCAGCCGTGGCCAGTACGAGTCCCAAAACTCCTTTGAGTGCTAAGGCAGCTGCTCCACAGGCCCTTGCGGCTTCTTCTACTTCCTCCAACCCAAAAAGTAAGGGAAAGAATCCAGTCGCGACCCTCCCGGCCAAGCCTGTGGTTTCCGTGCAACCCTCCAAGGAACGCGAATGGGAGGTAGCGGTTCCAAGGAAGAAAAAACAGAAAGAAAAGAAAAAGACGGCTAAGAAAGGCGTCAAGACCGCCGCAGTCTCGCACGTCTCCTTGAGATCCCTGGCGCCACTAGCGGCCCCAAAGCTGACGCCCTAGCGGCCAAGCTGAGGGAATCACTGGATGCAGATGAGGTGAGCGTGTCCAGACCTACTAAATGTGCAGAATTGCGCTTATCAGGTCTGGATGACTCTGTGACAGCGGATGAGATGGTGTCCGCTGTTGCAGATGTCGGGGGCTGTGCCCCAGATCAAGTTAGAGCTGGGGTAATCCGCTTCGGTCTCGGAGGTCTGGGGACGTCAGTTATCAGCTGCCCAGTTGCGGCTGCCCAAAAAGTTGCAGATGGTCGCAACCTATTAATTGGAGGCTTCCTCAAGGCGCAGGTGCGACTCCTGCAGCCTCGCCAATCCAGGTGCTTCCGGTGCCTGTCGGTCATGTCGGTCATCCGGGCATGTCGGAGTCAAATGCACAGCGGAAGTCATAAAGCCGGTGTCTGTGGTGCAGCCCGAGAGGAGGAGCTTCTTCTAGGATACAGGGTCGCAAAAAAGACCCTTCAAACAGCGATAAAGCGGGCCAAAAGAGAAGCCCGCCAGGAGCTTCTGGAGACTCTGGATAGAGATCCGTGGGGGCGCCCCTATCTTTTGGTGAGAGGCAAACTACGCCCGTGGGCCCCTCCATTGACACAGAGTCTCCAACCAGAGCTGCTTGAAGGAGTTGTAGGTTCCCTGTTCCCGTCGCAGGCGGTGGAGCATGTTGCTCCTCCGATGGCTCCGCCTCATACGTCCAACGCTGATGATGACGACGGCGTGCCCGAAGTTACTCAGGTAGAACTGAGAACTGAGGGCGGCGGTGGAACGACTTAAAGCCAAGAACACCGCCCCAGGACCCGATGGCATTCCAGGCCGTGCATGGGTCCTTGGCCTTCAGGCTCTTGAGCCTCGACTAAGAGGGCTTTTTAGCGCATGTATTGAACGGGGCCAGTTTCCGAAAGTGTGGAAGACGGGAAAACTGGTCCTCATCCAGAAGGAGGGGCGCCCAGCGGACTCACCATCCGCCTACTGGCCCATTGTGTTGCTCGATGAGGTGGGTAAGCTCTTTGAGCGAATCATTGCAAGGCGCCTCGTCGAGCACCTTTCGGGAGTGGGACCGGACCTGGCGGATAACCAGTTTGGTTTCCGCAAGGGGCGCTCCACTGTGGATGCGATCATGCGCGTAAAGGCCCTGGCGGAGGAAGCAGTGTCTCGGGGCGAGGTGATGTTGGCGGTGTCGCTCGACATCGCTAACGCTTTCAACACCTTGCCGAATTGCATTAAGGAGGCACTTGTTTACCATGGAGTGCCTCTATACCTCCGCCGCATTGTCGGGGCGTATCTATCAGAGAGAGCCGTGTTCTACCCGAGCCGGGCAGGATACGGTAGGCGAGAAATGTCATGCGGTGTTCCGCAGGGCTCGGTGTTGGGCCCTCTTCTGTGGAACATCGGCTACGACTGGGCGCTGCGCGGTGTGCTTCTGGGTGGTGTCGTTGTGACGTGCTATGCTGACGACACCCTCGTGACGGCGCGAGGCAAGACACACCGCGACGCGACCATTAAGGCCACGGCCGGGGTCGCCCAAGTCGTTACAAGGATTCGGCGGCTGGGTCTCAAGGTGGCTCTAAACAAATCCGAGGCCCTTTGTTTTCATGGGCCTCGTAAGGGACCACCTAATGGATCTGGCCTTATTGTGGGAGGTGTGCGAATCGGCGTCGAGACTTCGATGAAATATCTAGGCCTCGTACTCGACAGCCGATGGGACTTCGGACCTCACTTCCGGAGTCTGGCCCCAAAACTTACAAGAGCGGCAGCCGCGCTTTCGCGGCTGCTACCTAACTTGGGGGGGGCCGACGCCTCCTGTAGGAGACTCTATGTTGGAATCGTGCTATCCATGGCCCTTTATGGGTCCACAATTTGGGCGACGACATTGCGGGTCGTCAGGACCCGCAATGTAGCAATTTTGAGGCGCCCGCAACGGGTAATGGCCGTCAGGGTCATAAGAGGATACCGCACGATTTCCTTTGAAGCGGCGAGTCTCCTAGCCGGAACGCCGCCATGGGACCTGGAGGCGAAAATCCTTGCGTCTCTGTATCAGTGGCGCAGGGAGGCGCAAGAGCAGGAGCTGAGACCTGTCAATTATGACATCGGGGCACGACGGTCCCAGCTCCACCAGGTGCTCATGGTTGAGTGGAAGGAACGACTTGAGCGACCGAGCGCAGGGCACGCCACGATCGAGGCGGTAAGACCCGTCATGGAGGATTGGCTAGAGAGGCGGCATGGCAGCCTCTCCTACCGGATGACGCAGGTACTTACTGGACATGGCTGTTTTGGGAAGTATCTGTGTCGGATAGGCCGGGAGCCAACGCCTGTGTGCCACCACTGCGGGGGCTGCCGCGAGGATACTCAATACTCAATAGTTTATTGCTTCCATAATGTATATACATAGGTGATAACAGTTTAAGGAGTAACAATTATGGACCCTGTCGGGCGCAGCATATACCGCACTCCACACTCTAGTGGAGTGCCCTGCATGGACGCAGCAGCGTGCTGACCTCGCGACGGCCGTAGGTATGGGTAGCTTCTCGCTGGAGACCATGATTATGTCTATGGTCCAGAGCGAGAGCCTCGTTTTGCGAGGAGGTAATGTATGCCAAGGAGGCGGCGGAAAGGGAAAGGGAGAGAACTAGTACTCTCCCATCCCGCAGAAGACGCACCAGGCGCCGGAGAGAGCAAGTGGATCTCCGGCCTCCATGAGCGCTTGCCTGGGGGCGACGGACAGGGTTATCCGGCGCCCTAGCAGAAGCAGGCCCGAGACGGTGGCGCCGTGTTCCGCGCGTGCCTCTCTTACCGACAGGGGATAAAATCCCCCACAACACAGTGGGGTCGCCTGTTGTTTAACAGGCGGCCAAGTCTGCCAGAGCTCACAGGGATTTCCTTGTAAGGGTACACCTGAGGCCCTGGTAATATGGACTGTGACGGAACACCGTGTGGTTTTAGTCGGTTCGAGTCTGACATACCACCCTACCGCTTAGCCTAGGTGGGGTGACGACCCGTGGGGGTTTCCACACGTTAAAAAAAAAAAAAAAAGGTGCAGTAGAGTGAGTTATCGGTGGTTTTGCTATTGCAATGTGTCCCATCTACTGCACCTATGGTGTTGGGCATATTGAACAATTCTTGAAAACTGAAAATTTCATCAATATCAATCAATATTACAATGTATTTACAATTTATATATAAATTTATATCTATGGTTAAAATTGATGAGCAGGATTATAAGAAAAAAAATACAAAATGTTTTGTGTTAACTCTTCCACTATTACATCTGATGTTTTTGCAATGCACCTGCTCACAGAAGTTTGGCTCAGTGCAATGAAATTGTCTTGCCCTACGGGAGCTTGATAACTTCCTTGGGCAAAAAAGGGAGTGCAAATAAAACTAGAAAAACATTATATAGGAACCTACATAAGTAGATTATATAATTGCACCTCTATCTATTTACATATGAGTAGGTACACCACGTTTGTATTATGGGGAAAGTGCCATTGCATAAAAATGATTAAAAATCAAGCAAACCTTTAGATGTATAAGGGATGAAGCCTTTATCGAGATAATTTAGTAAATGAAAAGCTTTAGATCTAGAGCCTAAAAAGTTTCTGCTAGTTTTCCTGTGCCATTTCAAACGGATTGGAATTATTGTCTCGTACGTTTTTCTCTGTTCTTTTATTCTCTCTTGATAAGTTCATCAGGACATGAATTGATGATTATTTAGTTTTAATGTAAACAGTAAGCACTCTTATTAAATAATGAATTTAAAATATACATACCTTTCTGCCAAAGCGAACAAAGCCAAAATCAAATACAAATAAAAAAATAAATACATATTCTTGTAGGAAATTAAACGATCTACGAAAAAGGTCGGCTATAATTTTTCGCTAAGTCAGCTCGTTTGAAAGTTATTCAAGGTTAAATTTCAGTAAACCTAGTTGGAGAGATTGACGTAAGTATTATTTACATCTGAATAATGCCATAAAGGTGGCGCTCAGATCGATAACTACCTACAGTAAATAAAAAATATAAAAACAGTAATAAAAATTAACAATTAGGTTCAACATAGTAGAATTTATAGTTTTTATCATACTTCCAAGTACGTAATTGCAAAATTTTAAATGAGCCAACTTGGCAAAAAATCATATCTGACCTTTTTTGGTCGATCGTTTAATTTCCTACAAGAATATGTATTGATTTTTACAACTTGTCAATTCGTTGGAACGCGATAAAATCTTAATAAGAAAAAATATATCAATTATTTAAATGGGAAATCAAAAATCACGAAGCGGCACCTCTTAATAGTAATATTAAGAGCTGCTGTTTTCACAGGCTTATTTTTACGTCATCTTGAACAATACTTTCATGGTAACTAATAAAAAAAAAAAACAAAAGTTTTTTTGGCCCACCATAATATATATATATATTTTTTTTTTTAATGAACTATCTAGAAACTAGCAAAATTTTACAAGTCCTAAGTGCTCTATAGCTGTGTTCGTTAGGAGTAATAATAATAAGTTATAATACGAGTACAATCCTATAGCCAAAGTATCGTTTGACGGACACATTGAACTCCGGGCGCTAGAGCTTAGAAATTAAGAATATTTGAAGAATTCCAGTTTCGCGAACATTAACAGTAAGCATATTTCTCGTCTTTCTATAAATAACAAGTTTGGCAAAGAAAATTATACATACTGCTAGAATGCGTTATGGGTAAATGAAATTCACGTCCCTGGCAACATCTCTAATAATAGCGTCCGCAATTTTATTAATTTGAAATTTTGTTCTATTGTTTACAAATACATTAGGAAATAGAATGCTTACAAGTGAAATGTGATATTCTGACACTTATGATTTTTTGTTATATAATTTTTACAGGATGTAACTACACATCCAGGCATTTTTTAATGTTATATAAATAGCGGCTCTAGACTTACTTCAGCGGCGAACGTTCGCTCGCGTGTGACGAGTGAGTCGCTTGTATTTGTATTAGTCGCTTGTATTTTTTGGCTTCAGTTTTGGGGCGCGGATTAGGCATCTGTACCTATATATAATCTAAGGTGGTGATAATAAGATTAGTTATGATCAAATTTACGTAAATGCTCGCTATGGATTAATGATTACTTAAAAATTAGAAATTTACACCAGAGAGTTATAACTATACAAAATTACATTTCGTTTTAACATAATAAACAAATAAATAAACTAGGGAAAGAGAAAAAACATAATATAGTGTAAATAAAGTTTAAATAATTTAAGAGAAAAAAATTAAAATTTATTTTAAATGAATATCAACCGTCGATATCTATACTTCAATATTAAACTATCGATATACTGTCCAAGAAAATATTATTAATAAATCTCGATATTTCGATATTTTATCAACAGTCATATTAGTACGTCTGTCGCACAACGAACGAAGATAGTGTAGACAGAGTAAACATTAACAATAGGTCGTTTTAGTACTGGCTTGAAGTTAGACACACTGTACTAATTACTGGCAGCCCTGAGTTCATCAGTTCAGCTTAGGGATGGCGATTGGTATCGAAAACGATTGATTTTTAAATATATACGAATCGCATTCTGATGAATCAATGCACAATAAAATCAAAATCTAAAAGATTGATTTCCCAAAAATTTCGTTTTTTTATTTTGAGGTTGTATTTACAATATAACATAAATCCATATATTATGGTAAACAAGAAAGGTACCATAATAAAAGATCTCATAAAAACAGGGAGTTTCTTAGTCCAGGGAATTCAGTAATTAAAATGGATTTTACAACCATCTACAAATACACCAAGTCAAAGATCAGATCTATGTAATGTAGTGTTTCTAAACTCTTTGCAATAAAATTCGCACCAAAAGTCAATATCTATGGTCTTTGTTTTTTTGTCAAAGATTACAAAAGTAACTTTTTTATTTATTAATAATTATAATTATATTAACGAAAGGCGTAGGAAACTAAGCACACAGCCATCTCGCGAGTTTTTGAGTAATAGAAAATAAGTGATAAGTCGGTGCGAATAACTCCGTCGCTCGCATCGTGATGGTAGCAATGGAATGATAAGAGCCACAGAAGGCGACCAACCAGTACGCCTGATAGCAAATTGCCGAACAAAACGTCATATCGGCTTCCCCTAACAAAAGAGATAAATACAGTAATGTCATGCTAATAAAGAAAATTGATAAAAAATCAATCACTGAATCTCCAACATTACAACAAACACGGTGGTGTTCCCACGTGCTACTCTCATTTCAATGCTACGTTCAATTTTATATTAATATGGACATTAACACAAATGGAATCATTTTAAGTGAAAAACTGCCATTTCTTTACGTGTGTTTGAGTACATTCAATTAATATTGTAAATAATTTTATGGTGTTTGTCCAAACAGAAAAACCAAATCTTGAATATCTGGGGTGAAATACCTTTCGATTCAGTACTAAGTAAATATCAATTTAAAAAATCTATTTCTTTGACTTGAAAAATCGATCTCAGATCGACATCCCTAGTTCAGCTGTTACTTGTCAGTAATGGAAACATAACCTCTTCCTACTTTTTAGCATTTCATTGTTTTTCTAGAAAATCGATTTTGTTTTTAAAAGAAATAGATATTTAAATAGCTCTTTCGCTCAAGTAGTCGTTAACAGGTGTACGTTGATGCAATTTATTTTATTGGTCTAATTGAATAGTCGTGAATTAGTGCTGACGTAATAATAATATTGAATATACTTGATTGATTGATTATTAATTAAAAAAACATGTTTAGTCGTTAAAAAGAGTGATAATAATAAGAGAAAGTGATTTACGCGACAAATAAAGATTGCGTCGTAGCTCATTTACCTTAAAAGTGGTAGGTATCTCACCATCTCGTGAGTGCAGAATATGAGGCGGTCGGAGACTAAAAGTAAGTGCCTATGAACTCGGACTTCATTTGATACACTGATATTCTTTATTAATACTAAATTCTTTGTGGATTTTTGTTGATTGGTGGCTTTGAATGTAATTTTCATCTAGTAACTAGTAACCCGCTCGGGCTTTGCACGGGTAGTAGAGGCATCTTCAACAATCATCATCATATATCAACGGATTTACACAAAACTTTAACAAATCATACACCTAAACCTTCCTCATGAATCACTCCGTCTATTGGGGAAAACCGCATAAAAATTCGTTTAGTTTTTTTTAGTTTTAGCGAACAGACAGACAGACGCGGCTGGGGACTTTGTTTTATAATATGTAGTGATAATTTATTTTGTGGAATTTGATATAAACATTTAAAATAGCTGCAACGTATAATTTATGAAACCTTTAGATGAATTATATACAACCCTAAAACAAAGTAGATAGAGTTTGATGTAAACGCTATTTTAAGAAACCGTACAGTATTGCTATTTTGGTCATACAAGTTGTATACATTATATTCTGTAAAATACGCGGATTAACCAAAAAGACAACTTAAACTATATTTACAATTACCTTTAGTAGGCAACCAATCAGAATGCATGGTTGCTTACGAGAGTTATCGCTGGCTGTTTGCCCAACTATATAATAAGTACAGGATAAAATAAAGTTTGCCGCGAATTGTGGCACATTCCGATGTTGTTTTGCGTCGAGAGCAGACATATGATGCTTTGATGTATTTTAAGGCATGTTCGTAGTCGCGGTATGCCTACGCCATAGGGAATCATTAGTTGGTGGTACCTTGCACCACCACCATTTTTTAATAACTTTTTGAAGATATATAAATGAAAAATATATTTCCTTTTTCATTTTCAGAAGCAAAACGTCAAAAAACTAAAAATGTTGAGGAAATTGATGCAATCATAAATAAAATATTAAGAAAAAAGATAACTATAACAGAAGCAGTAAAAAATTACGATATATCCTACAGTTTTATAAATAAAAAAATTGC
This sequence comes from Callimorpha dominula, assembly GCA_949752705.1. Classification (NCBI taxonomy): domain Eukaryota; kingdom Metazoa; phylum Arthropoda; class Insecta; order Lepidoptera; family Erebidae; genus Callimorpha; species Callimorpha dominula. The sequence goes on along the minus strand of OX457017.1, from coordinate 7,687,651 downwards.
CAGTATCAAAAACCCTGATCTTAATAAAACCTATAATCAAACAGAAGCGGTAGGAAAATATGACGTAGCCTACAGTATTAAAAATAAAAAACTTGCCAGTATCAAAAACCCTAATATTAATAAAATAAATAAAGAACTGGCCAGTGTCAAAAACCCTGATACTAATGAATTAAATAAAGAACTTGCCAGTATCAAAAACCCTGATATTAAGAAAACCTATCATGAAACATGTGTGTTTACCAAAGAACAGGAGCTCATATTGAGAGATCATATAATTAAATGTTGTAAATCTCAATATGGCGTCACAAACACTACTATTAGAAAGATGGCTTACGAATATGCGATTAAATTACCTAACTGTAACTATCCCAAGAACTGGGACGCTCATGAAATGGCGAGTGTGGCTTGGTTCTTCAAGTTCAGGTCTCGGTATCCGGGCCTAAAGAAAGCTTTAACTAAGAAATTTCAACATACATGCATTTGTATTATGGTAAGTTATTTAATACATTTGTTATGCGAAAGTCATCTTTGAAGGGTTGAAATTAGTCAAGCGCAGGGAAGCGTCTCACGAAGTAATGCACAAAGTTCTATTCAGATAAAAAGAGACGTGCCAATTATCGCCTATTTTGAAAAATACACTCGCATTCTACGAATTGCGGGCTTCTCTGAGCGATCAGCGCTGATGCGTGCTGGTATGAAATATACATGTGCATTACGTTGTGGAGTTAGGGGTGATTTTGCTGCTTTAATACTTGACTCTGCGCTAATTCCCCTTGCTTTCCTGTGTACAGTGGAAGATAAATTTTAACCGCTGTACCCCCAGGCACGGAACCCGACTAAATTAAACATGTTATATTGACACAGTAAGTAAGTATGTATCTATTACAAGCTTATTACAACATTAACATTAAGTGCACTTTAGATAATATCTAAATATTACATATTCCTGTACTTATTTTTCGACCCTTAAACTTAAGATGTAGGTCTATCAGTCCACAGAGGATTGTAGACTATTCTAACCGATAAAGTTAGCACAAATACCGACTAATATTATAAATGTGAACATTTAGATAGATGAATAGATGCTTGTTACTCTTTCACGCAAAAACCACTGAACCGATTGCAATGAAACTTGGTATGTAGCTAGCTGGAGACCTGGATTAACGCATAGGCTACGTTTTAACCCGATATTCCCACGGGATCGGGACTTACGCCGGTGAATCCGCGGGGCGCTGCTTTTTTATAATATGTATTATAATTACATTTCAGGGATGTCACATGGGACCGGAAGGAAAACAGGTGTTAAAAAAACTAGAGGTAATTTTTATTTTAGTTCTCTTTGGGGTGTTGTTAAGTTTTGTGTTTGTAACACGAAATAATAAAAACACAAACAGTTCTTAGTTTGTATGAGGACTGGTGTAGCCAAACTCTCACAATTCTAAATGAATAATTATTTGAGCATTCTACACATGAAATTAAACGTGTGTTCATTTCTTGTGCTCCAGATGTCATGATGAATAAATGTTGCCATCATACATATGCTTGATTAGCGTAAATACTATTTTTTATGTTTGATCTTTGACCAGACAGCTGGAGAATTGTTTAGAAATAAACAAAAATATCACGAAAATTCTACCTAGTGTCTTTCGGTAATGACAAACGTCTAAAAAAATTTGAATGGTGATACAAAATTCACCTGTAAAGAGGGAATGTTTAAAAATGTAATGAAAGACAAGCATGCATTTTTTTTGTGATACATGAATCACAAAAAAAAATTCTCTCTACCATCTCCAGGCTAAAGTTCTCATCGCCAGAGTGTATCACTATCTACAAAGAGAGTATGAATATATGAAAATGTGCAACGACTTGGGGTTACTGGTGAACATCCTCAGACGTACAGCCGAAGCCACTGGCGTCTGCGAACAGACCATCACCAAGATCCTGGATGAGGAGAAGCGTGCCACATCTGAATTACACGACATTGTACCTGGCGCACCCAAAGAGAAAAAGAAAAAGGAAACTATTATGATGGAACACAATTATTCTAATGGAGTAGAGAGGTACGCGTTTTTTTTTATTTTGAACCGACTTTAAAAAAGGAAGGAGGATGGCAAATTTTTTTTTTTTTTTAAGAAAGTACTAACTTGGCTAGGAAGGGGCTTGGCTATGTTTTCATACGGTTTTCGTAAATTATAATTAAATTTTTTTTATGGTTGATGTTAAACTAAAAATAATTCTATTAATAAATCTATACAAAGTACATCTGATAATGGAACTCTTACTTAAATCATTTAAAGGGCATGACTCTAGCATGCAGTTACAAAAGTAATTTTTGGAGAAAAACTATCCATTTACAAATAATGACAGTTTGAATTTCCAAGAATTATAACCTCCATTTCTCATAAAATCAGGTGTAATGTGTAAAGTTAAAGATTTGACATCGAAATATTTTTTTTATTTTGGATCTGTTTTTGAGAAAATCCAACTTCAAAAATTATTGAAGTTACTAGTCGTAGGTTTCAGTTTTAGTAAAATGGTTTATATATAAATAAATCTTATTTTTTTTATATAGTTCCAATACGGAAGCAGTCGACGAAGATTCCAGTAGTTCCAATTACATACAATATTCTGACTTTGAGTAAGTATTATTTTTATGTGACATATTATATGTGCCCTTTTTCACGTGTGGCAACACTTAGATGCGGAAAATCAATTTTTTTTCGCATGAACGGTCTAAAACCACACAACGTGGGGGCCAATACATAATAAAGGGTCTTTCAACAAGGACGGGTCGATGTTAAAATTGAACAAAACAAGATGTGTGTGAGATATTAACGAAATTTATTTTTTATTTGAAAGGCCCATTTATGCCATTATGGATGGAATATGACATCGTTCAAATGTCCGCCGCGGCTTCGCATGGTGGCACGAATCCGAGAGGTCCAATTTTTAATGACTCTGCTGCATAGATCCGGCTGAATCTGAGCGATGGCCTGCGTTATGTTGGCTTTCAGGGCAACAGTTGATTGTGGCTTATTGGCATAGACCTGCGACTTCAGAAAACCACACGATCTTGGTGGCCAATTCACGTCACCTCTGCGAGAGATAACCCTACCCTCAAACCGTTCATGCAGAATGTCCATTGTGTCGTTCGCTGTGTGGCAAGTAGCGCCATCTTGCTGGAACCACATGTTGGAAAGACTTTGAAGGGCCACCGCGTCTGCCGTAAAATGGGCGCAATGCGCGCAACGTTTGCACCAACGAACACTCATTTTGAAGTTTTATCATTTGCACATGCTCCTCAACCGTGTAACTTGCCATGGTGATTTGGCATCAATGACTGAATAAGAAAAAAACAGATTTGACAGATGCCGCCAAAACAAAATGGCCGCCACAGATGATTAACATCGACCCGCTCTATTTGAAAGACTCTTTATAACACAAAGTAATGAATATAGTAGATGGCTCACTTTAACGTTTAAGAAAATAGCAACTCCAGCTACAAATTAATAAAGTTCAATACTAATTGCTCGCGCATTGTCTAAGCCAATGGTTATCAAATGGCGGACCGCGGTCCATCTTGCGGCAATGCTATGGGTGCAGTTTCAGCCGCTCATATAGTCACTGCTAGGCTCAAAAGGCTCGTAGCGTGATGTTAAGTTACCTATAGCTTTCCTCAAGAATTCTTATATTAAATGCAGAACTATTTTTTCATTTAAAAAACGAATACATAAACATTTCGTGTTACAGGCGCCTCCAGCAAAATGCAACTTTTATCAAATCTGTGAAGGTGGAAATTTTGGATGATGATGTTGTGGAGTAAGTAACCTTTATGATAAGAAACATTGTACTCTTACTAACTTCATTCCTTGTCACTAACTAGTTACAAGTTTCTATTAATTACGGTGCTATACCAATTTTGTTATGTGATGATAAGTAGTGCGATGATAAGAAGTAGGCAAGTGTTATTTAATGGGCAATCATATAAAAAAACCTCAAAACATTGTCCGGTACACAATGAACATCACACAATTTTACAACCAAAAATAAAATTATCCCAAAAAAAAGTTTCTGTTCCATGGTCACCAAGTCAAACCGTAAAAAATATTAAATGCGGTGAAGTAGGCAGTTCCGAAAGAGCGGTTATTGACACTTGACAGCCCACACGGAGTGCATTGTGTCTATAAACTGTGTGAGACAACTTTACTAAAATGGTCCTTCGAGCACCAACTTGACGGACTATTTAGCACTGCTTATACTAATTATATAATAATTTAATTTCAGACAAGATGACCAACAAAACAATGAGGATGAACCAATGAAGGTAGATTTGATCGTCGATGAACCTAGCGAGTAAGTTTTATTACAATACTAGTCTTTTGACCCGTGGTCATAGTCACTTGCTCCGATTCTAAAGGTCATACAGTGATGGTGTGGTGGAACCGGTGTTATGTCCCTCCGACATAAAGAGAGGATCCTCCGACCAGGCGAGGTGATCATGCCTGGCGGGCCGCGGCCCAGCGGTTGATGTTGGGAAGCTGTATATATACTAATCGGAGCGAGAACTTTCATACCGCGTTGCAGGATTAGTAGTTCAGCTCCTCTTCGCTAGATGATGTTGAAGTAAGTTTTTGATGTATGTAGAAGTCGCCACAATCCTAAACAATACTACCTACAATCTTCTTCAAGACTTGACTTATCAGTTTCAAATAATTATATTTTTTTAACGCGCGTTACACACAGCGGATGGGAACGAGAACGAAAAAAGTGTAATAAGACTTTATTCCGACACTTCTCGCTATAGCTACAGCCGTGTATGAACTATATACATTGCCGCACACAGCTCTCCCGCAGTCTCGCGACTCGACGGCTCTCTTCTCTTCGGCTATCTTCGGTTATACTCGAGTAGTAACTTCTCCCCGCGCCGCGCGCCCTCTGCATAGTAGTGTTCGCAACGGCTATGTATTGAAAACGCGTCATAAAGATACGCTACTTTTAAAACGTCTATTGTTTTTTACGTTATGATATATAAGTATGATATATATCACTTCTCTTTGTAGAACAATGCGTTTTTATTATCATCTCAAAGTACGGCGTGCGCCCTTGCCCTAAAATTTTCATTGAAAATTCAACCGTTCGTAAGCAAAACGAATCGTTTCTTGGTTATAGGAACGCGGCGTAAGTAGATTATACAAGCAACGAGTTGCAGTGCAGCAATATCCTATGTATATATATTTACCTGGGTTATGGAAAATATTTTTTTTGTTATACTAACTTTTAAACTTTCGCGTTCCATGATATAATATTATCTATGTATTAACGGGAATTAACGCGATCACGAAAAGGTATTACGTCAAACGTACGTAAAACGTCTGGCAATTCAGAAGTATGTAATACCTTTTCGTGACCGCGTTAATTCCCGTTAATACATAGATAATATTATTTTTTTGTTTCAAAGGGTATATTGCCCAGGTGAGAAACCAATGGGAAATGGGACCACCATTTAAATTTTATCGAAATCAGTCGAGCGGTTTTTTAAAAATCAACAAATATCTAAAAATTGTATACGTCGATGATATTTTCGTTTGCTCCGAAACATCGCTGTCTCATTGGAGCAGTGCGTTTAGTTGGCCCGTATTATATTTAAACAAAATACATCTACTTTCCACTAAAAAGCACATTGAAGTCTGTGATGCTTTTCTTTTTAAATATAATTGTATCTAATTAGCACTCCACATTCTGCCTTGCCACTTGCCTTCGTCTAGGAGCTCCATGTGTTTCTCCACATCTTGGTGACTGTGGAGAAGCAGTTGACTATCTCGGACATCATGGCCTTTCTTCATCATGGTCTATTATCTTTACAGCAGTACGTTAAATAATGTACATATACTCGTAAATATATAAATAAAATGAATTTTTTTAAGATAATTAATCTTGTAATCAGGATTGAAAAACTACAACTACACAACTACAACTAAAACAATCGATTATTTTAATTTTTCACACGATTAAAACTAAGTCAAACGTCAATTAGTTTTAGTTTTCAATTGTCATTCAAACAAAATTTTTGCCAACACTGAAATACATACATATTTTTTTTATTTTAATAGCAAACCAACTCAAGGATCAACTATTGATGTACCAGTCACAGTATCAAAAACAAAAAGCAATGCACAGAAATGTAAAGATTATCGTGAGAAAGAAAAATTAAACACACCGAAAGAAAAAAAAACAGCTAAAAGCAGGGCACAAATAAACAAAAACTATTATGAGAAACACAAAATTTCAATGTAAGATACCAATTAACAAATATTATTTACCTTTAACAACATAATTAATTATTCGTATCATTAGTAATTGACATGTATTAGCTTACATTTTTATAATTATTTTTTTTCAAACATTCAAATATATCATTGTAAATATATTTATTCTTTTAGTAGCACAAGTCATAGTGAATACATGAAAAAATATAGACAGAAGAAAAAATTAGAAAAACAAAGTCTTAAATTAAAACAAATTCAACAACAAAATGATAATCAATCTCGGAATATACATTCTCGAAACGAGTTTGAGCCACCAAGAAAAAAATATAAGACAAAAGTTTATTTTCGAAAAAGAGAAAAAAATAAAGATGTACGACATCATAACAATAATAATATGGAAGATTCGGCTTCTCAAAGCGAATTTCAAGCGATAGCTTCTGTCGTAAACCAAAGGTATGATAGTATTAATAAAATATTTTATTGATTTATGTATGAATGTATTCGTAGATCGTGCGAGAATCGTAATTCACAAGTGATAAATAAGCATCCAGAAGAAGATATGCTTAACAATGCATTCCAAAATGCAATATCAACAGTTTAACGGTTGTGCACAGCCTGAAGCTATTTTTTCTGGATACCTTGCGACGGAAATTGTTTCTTTTTTCTGTAATAAAAGCTATGAATCTATCGCGTACACCTTTACAAATCAGACGTCAGCTACTTGTTTTCGCCCTTTCAAAATTTTTGCATTAATCTACAAGAGTCACGAAATATTCTCGGCGGTGATGCAGAATATTGTTACGAGCTGAGGTTCGGGATTAGAAAATTATACCAAGTTGTTACCAAAATAGACACAATTTATTTTAATAGATCACAAAATACACAGACAAACTAACAACAACACAATTACAATAATTAATTATCACTATTACACTTATTAATTCACTTACACTTTACTCGCTGTTAATTCACTTGACACTCACTTGAAACTAAATTGAAAACTCCGTAATGCCACGTTTTGTATAGCGAAACGGTAATTCTACAATACAATAGAACTCGCTAATACATCCTAGTATGTTCCATTAATGGGTTACTACTTAGTTCCGTGTTGTCTCAACAGATGGCGTGTATCTTTATTTTGGTAGCTCTTTACGACTTCCTACAGTCGCCAATAGATTGGGGGTATTCGTAACAATATGTAGAAATGGATTGTATTGAAATATTTGCTAAAGAGTATCAAAATTATAATAGCAGAGAAGATCAATATTTTTTTCGTTATAGAGTCAATTATTCACAAAATTTCATACATTTACATTTATCTGTAAAACGTTTCACGCCATTGATTGAAGTTCAAGAAATGAACGTCAACAATGGTACAGATAATCAACGTATTGAAAATATGCCATCACAAAATTGGTATAATGGTGAGATGCCATTACACCATACCATATTGATGAAGATGATAACGATAATGGCGACCTTGGAAATATATGGATATCAACAACATTAATCCTGTAATACCTATAAATTGCAAATAGTCATTTACAATTTTACAATATATAAAAAAAAACAATTCGTTTGGATATTCTCGTACCGTTTGGACATTCTCGCACCGATTGGACATTCTTGTACCGTTTTGACATCTTGTACCGCTTGCGAGAGACTTTGGTGGGAAAAGGACTTGGAAAAACACTACTCATATACATGATGATATGCTACAAATTATATTGCCGGTATTTAAATCACTGTTTATAATTTCGAGATTTTATATATTTTAAAGTATATAATAATTTAATTTATTATTTGTTTTTTTTACTTATTAACGAGTTACGTACATGGGCTTATTAATAAAGGTCACATCAAACAACGGTTAAATTATTTAGTGAAAACTCCGCTTTATGGCCAAGAAATTATTATGTTGTTCAATCTATATTTTCGGAGAGATCTAAATGACCATATTTTTATGTACAAGATTTTGCATAGCCATTTCAGCTGCACACAATTGTTGGGTATAATAAATATTCGTGTACCGGCTAGGTACCCTCGTAACTGCATCACTCCCTTCTACCCACCTCTACGTAGAACGGTTTTAGTAGAGCTCTTGTCGATACCATGCAGAGTCACTAATCAAATTTCGATCCACACTATTGGAAAATTATAAGAAGAAAGTTACGTAAATTGTTTCTTGCCACGAACAGTTTGTTTTGTATAGTTTTTTTTTATATACTATTGTATTGTGTACGTATATGTCACAAAAATGTTTAGAAAATAATTTGAGTACCTAGTTCAATATAGCATGCTGTATTTACCTGTAATTATTTGTTACACTTAACTGTAAAACTAATTTGAATGTAATTGTTGTTGCTTGTAACCGTGTAATCAAATATTGGTTAATCATAATAAATAAATAAATCTAAGAGTTCTAGTGAACTGATACATATAGCTTCTTTTGATTCGTTATGAAATAGCCCTTCGATCCTAGGCTCGAAATACTATATTTTTTATGTTTATATAAATTTGTGTGACTACATATTATGTAAATAGTACTAATTTTGTTACAGAAGTGATAACCATGATACTGAGAATATAGTGAAACAAGATTTTATGGATATTAAAGATATCAAGTGAGTTTGTAGAGTCCCTACCATTTTAGCTGCGTTAAATTTTTGTTCTGATATGAGACCTAACTACTAGTACATATATTGACTTAACAATTATGTCGTTCTACAAAGAGCTATTGGGAAAACGACTATTTTTGTAAATACATATACAGAAAATACATAATAAAATCCTGTATTTACCTTCCATGGCCCTTCGAGACTTTGCTCGTTGTACCATTTCCACACTAAACGTAATGGTCCATGTATCTGACAATGGAACACTTTTTATCAACAATAAGGCATGACTTTAGCGCGCAGTTACAAAAATAATTAAATATGGAAGTTCGTTCGTTCGTTATGCCCTACAAAATTGCCATTTTTACCTACGTTTCTCATAAAAGCAGGTGGAATGTTTAAATTTAATCGTACATATATTTTATTTTGGAATATTTAATTCCATTGCTAACGTCGACTATCTAATAAGAACTAACATCAAAAACTTTAAAAATTATTTTTTATGGATTTTTCAATAACTGAGTGAATAGTTTCGTTTAGATAATCTTTTTGTAACTGAATGCTATAGTCATGCCTTTACAGTGATTTAAATAAGTGTTCCATTGTCATATATACCCTGTAACACGTGGTTCAATAAAAAAATCAAAATCAAAGATTGTAATGTTCTAGGTCTATTATAATAAACGAATAGAACCAACTTTACTAAAATGGTCCTTCGATCATCGGCTCGATGTACGATTTACCGCTGCTTAAACTAATAATTTAATTTCAGACAAGATGACCAAAACAATGAGGATGAACCAATGAAGGTAGATTCGATCGACGGTGAACCTAGCGAGTAAGTTTTATTGCAACACTAGTCGTTTCTCACAGTTTCACCGGCGTTTGTGGTCACTACTCCGCCCTTAAACGGTCGTAGCGTGATGTTATACAGCCTATAACCTTCCTCAACCTACTCTCTCCAATAAAAATGACAATTCAAAGCCGACTGGTAATTCTAGATATTAGCGGGTTTAAACAAACAAAGTAAACAATGAAACAAAAAACTCTTCAGTTTTTTGTATTGGATATATTAGTATAGATAATTGCTAATGTGTACTGGGCGTGATAAGACCTTTGTGATGTACCATGTGAAATGAGTCTTTGTTTAATCTGATTGTGTCGTTTTCTATGACCTACTTCAATAAAGAAGGAAGTTATTAATTCGGAAAGTACCTACCGATTCTTTCAAAAAATTCTTGGCTGATTTGGGTAATATTTTTTTTTTCTGGTACTAAGAGACTAATCCAAGAGTTCTAGAAGGCTAATGCATATAGCTTCTTGTGATTAGTTGTAAAATGACTCTTTGATCCTCGGCTTGAAATATCACATTTATGTATGTTTATATAATTTTGTGTGACTATAACTGTAATTTTGTTACAGAAGTGATACCCATGAAACTGAGACAAAAGTGAAAATAGATTCTATTGATATTAAACATAACAAGTGAGTTTTACATAACACAAAAAACATAATAATATCCTGTGTGTACCTTCGATGGCCCTTCGAGTTTTGACTCGTTGTACCATTTTCACACTGAACTAAGTGGTCCAACGAGCCGATATTATTAGTTCGCTAGAACCCTACAGGGTGTGACTTAACACTTACTTTAATCAATAATAGGGCATGAATACGGTTCCCAAGTATTTTTACCTTCGTTTCTTATAAAAGCAGGTGGAATGTTTAAGTTAAAGATTTTAAATCGTACATATTTTTTTATTTTAGAATATTTAATTCTGTTACTAAGAAAATCTATATAAACTAACCTCGAAAACTATTAAAAGTTTAGTTTTTATGAATTTTCTTAAAAACGGAGTAAATAGTTTAGAATTTTAAATGATCATTCTGTAACTGCATCCTATAGTCATACCCTGTTAATGATTTAACTAAATAATGTATTTTACAGATTAGATGACAACCTGCACGTTGAGGGTAATACGATAAGGATAATCTTTACAGATGATGAAACTGACAAGTGAGTTATATTCTTATACGCAACTTTCACACTGTATCGTTACACGCAACCTTGACCTCGCCTACACTGCAAACTTGAACTCGAATTGAACCCGACCGCAGATAACCAACACTACTTGTTTTATTATTTTTATCTCATTCTCATCTGGTGTGGCCTGATAGGTTATGATTGCATATATGTTGCGTCCTCCAATCGTCGCTTAACTAAAATGAAGGCATATTGTATCATGTTAGGCTGCTTAGCATAAAACACGTAACTGGTAATTAAATATTTAGATAATATTCTTTAAAAGGAGACAACCCTATCGTCGCCAGAATAGATAAGAGATACGCGATAGAGAGACAACTTGTAGGTGAATATAACTGTAGGTAATTAGCGCTGTACGATCTAAATTGCACTTTATTGGGTCTGAATAAGAGACGCTATTTATTTGAATGAAATTGTGAAGTGGGGCTTCTGTGCTTGTAGCGACAACTATGGTTTTCAATTTATTTAGTGAAATTGTTTAGTTTCATTGGTGGCGGTACAGACAGCAACAAGATAGGAATTCTCTAGTACTAAATTAAATTGTTTGGCTTCTACAGTTCGAAAATTGTTTAAAGGCACCGGTAAACAAATACAAAGAAGAGAAATGTAAATAACACAAATATACAGGATGTTACAGAAATATGTGGTAGTATTTTAGGGTCGTATAGTAGACCCCGTATAAATAACAAGGGAGAGGGCTAACGAATGGAGGGTATTTAATACCAGGGATATTGATGGAGTGTCAGATTTTCGAGAAAATGTCTGCATAAAAAAGAACAAAATCGCTTGAACATCTAGTAGTTTCTTACTCGCAAAACAAATTCACATACAAAATGGTCCTTCGAGCTCGGCTCGACGTACCATATGTACGCTTTTTTCCATCCGAACGTTCTGATATGAATATTAATATTATTTACGTAAATTTATTTTCAGACATGATTTATATCGAGATACTGAAGATACAGCAATAAGTATAGATTATACGGAACCTAGCAAGTGAGTTATATTGGTTTAATATTTTACGGAAGAGTGAAGTGAGTTTTATATAACAGCCAGAGTTTGTTGAGAAAAATTTGTTTAGTAATATAATTTTAACATTTGTTTTGTTATCTGCGTATGAGCACATACAGGTTGCAGACTAAGATCCAGCCTGTCTGTTTGTCACTGTATAGGATCAATGTAATATATAGAATTAGTTAGATGCTGGGTTAGCAACGCGTGCTTAACTACACCCCTACTGTTTCAAACCTAAGTGACGGTAATCAGTATATAATTGTAGCTCTTGATTTTGGTCAAACCGGCCGACCATCCAAAAGTTATTAGTATAAAAATGTTACGCAATGCCCTTTTCTGTAGCATTGCAAAGTTTTATTATTATCGTTTGAGTAGTTAAGGCGTGAATGCGTAACAAACAGACCAACTCAAATTCGCAATTTTATATTCATGGTGAAGATGATAATAACACTTTTATTGTTATATACAGACCCAACTCATCTGATACACAAGAACAAGTAACTATAACAAGTGATGGTGACGGTGACTTTGAGGGAGAACTTGTTATTGATGAATCTCAATTGTAAGTACATTTTTGTGTAATTTCTCTTGTACTACAAGTACGCAACGGGCTCGACTTGTTGGGACAATTCAGTGAGCGCCGGCCAGCGTGCGTTGGTTCGATACTCACTTCGCGTCTCGTTGCGTCCTCCATTTGTCGCTTAACTAAAATGAAGGCATATTGCATCGTATTAGGCTGCTTAGCATAAGGCACGTACAACCAATAGGAGCGGAGCATCAACGAAAAATGTTGCAAAAACGGGGAAATTACAAACACGGACGAAGTTGCGCGGGTTAGCTAGTAATGTAATATTATTTCATACCAGTATATTTTTAATTAACGTAGTGATGTATTATATTTTTATCAACCGAGTGACGTTAACATATTTTTTATTGTTTTGCAGAAGTTTTGATTATAACGCTGTCGACAGGAGAGCGTATCCATCGAAGGCAAAAGCGAAAGAATTGACGGAAAGGTCATGTAAGTATTGTTTGATCAGCCTCTACCGGCTTACCTACCTACAATAGGGAATATGCATGTTGTTTAAATTTACTTGATTAAAACTTTGCAAAACGCTTCACCATTGGTCGAAACAAAACATGACATTCCATGTTCTGTCATTTATCGGCGCCTATATTCGTAGTGTTACGGAGAAAGATAGGTGTTCCTGTGGTTTTTGCTCTTAGCTAGTGCAATTTAAGCATTATAGTGAAATTAGAAATCATCTAGGACAATGACTGAATGTAGTTTTGTCAAAGCACAATCGGAGAATCTACCGAAAATAGGTGCATTCATGATGACTATATATTTTGCATCAAATCCAGATTTTACGTCCGCTGAGGTTAAAGGAGTGAAAGCCGCAAGGTAATTATTATAATACTTGTTATAATATAATCTAAAGGATAGGTAAGATATGTATAGTTAGTTATATTCATGAAGTTTTATTGGACTGTTGTTACCTAGTTTAAGTAGAAAAGCAAGTTGCCTTCTGCTTGATATTTAAAACAAACATAAATTACTGCTGACTAATTCACACTATACTAGTTAAGTTGTAATGCTTACATTAAAGTGATCTTCACAAAATATAAACACGATATTGAAGCTACTTTATCTCTTTAACCGTCTTTACTGTATTGGGTGTTCTTATAGTGTTTTTACACTTAGGTTTGTCCCTATACTAATACCTATAAAATGGTTTTTTAACTTTATCCATCGTCTATTAATGACAATAAATAGTAATTACAACTGGAAATCGGTATAAAATTACTGTAACACTTCAAGTAAGTATATGGAACAAACACTGAGCGTGGAACGTGACGTCATCCAAGGCCCGCGAAATATGGCGGCGTTCAAACAGATCAAATTTTATCGATGTTTTCAATGTTATTTTAAAAATTAATTTGAACATTGCCAAGGTTATTTATATTTTTTATTAGGGTAGAATGATGGAACAAGTCAATAAAAGATAAAAAAAAATACATGCATATTCCCTATTATTGCTAAACTCTCGCGAGTTACATGGGTACATACAAACAATCACTGTTGATAGGATCTGGAGGTTTCCCGAAGCCATAAATCTGAGCAGTGAACTATAAAAGCAAGAGTGCGCTACAAAAGAGATTCTTCAGGGTTGCAAAGAATAAAATCTCATCTATCTATAAAAAACAGCCAGGTTCGTCATCCGATTAACGAGCTAGAGAACACCAAAACCACAGATTTGGAGTGAAACTGAGGACTGGTCCAATTGTGCAGGGATCACTACGGTACCTCGTCACCAAAAAGAATGATAGTACCTTTTGTTACGACATAAGCAAAATTGCTTGTCAAAGTCTTAAACAATTGTTTTTCACCATAAAGCTGCGTTGGTGCCAAAAAAACCCTGTATATCCTCATTGTGGGTAACCTTACCATACTAGCAAATATTTTTTTCCAGATCCATCAAACTAAACCAACGAAGCCCAGAACATACCCATACAATATCATCGGACAAACGTAATCATTCCATTGAGTTTTGCGGCAATGAAATACAAACAGTAAAAAACGCAACTGGTTCAACAATCGTTGATGCTAATATGACGATATAGTGACACCGTGTCAGGCCCGGCCCACTCTGCACTTTAGGTATGACACTACAAGTACGCGGTGGGCTCGACTTGTCGGCCCAAGTCAGTGGCTGCTTATTCACTCCTCACGTGCCCGGAGCCGCTTAAGATCTAATTAACTAAAATGAAGGCAGAATCGTATTGCATCATATTCGGCTGCTTAATGCTGCTTTCACACTTCCAACAAATATCGAAGACTAAAGAAATTGCAACACTAACATCGCCAGAAAAGATAAGAGTTACGCGATAGAAAGAGAGGCAACTTGATGAAAAATATAACTGTAGTTAAAATTTATTATGTAGGTGCAAAAGTTGCTATTTATTTAAATAATTTTGGGGAGTGAGTCTTCTCTATCGAAGTTGTTTTTACCTGGTGGTAAGTAAATATAATGTGCGTTTTATGGTAAGAGGTTATCGGTGATTACAGAAACGCGCAGCTATATCCATTTCCCCAAGAAGCAGCTCCTCTGCAGAAATGTTAACAAGATTATTTTTTAACTGATTCGGAAATTTGACTGATTCAAGCAGAAATCTTGTAAAAAAGGAAGAGCCCCCCCTCTTGCTCTCACATTAGGGAGGGCGAGGGGAGCGGGGAGAAAGAAACAGAATGATGATCCTTAAAAGTAGTCCCATCTTATTTGAATACAAATTTAAGACGCGAAAATGAAAGTGTGTTTTTAAGATTGTAATGGTAACAATTATAGAAATGTTTTCAGTTTATTAATATTTATGTTAGACAACTTGAATCAATTTATTATACCAAAATAAACAATTCCTAAACATAGAAATAGCGTTTTTGTCAACATTCAATCGTGAGTAATTGGGTGAATATTCTTAATTCTGCGTCATAGTTCTCCTTCATCATTGGTAATATTCAATAAAAATAATGTATTATTTAAATCAAGCACATGACATAATAAGGATTTAAATATTTACAGTTTATTTTAAGAGATCAATTACATTTCTAAAGAATCTGCTGTTGCGAACAATGACCCGGAAGGAAGAAAAACAAAGAAAATGTGACTTTGACAGCACTTAGAATTTAAGAAAAGTAACCAATGATTTTATATAACTTTAGCACCTGGTATCTGAAAATAGGCCACCGCACACAGGTGAAATTTACGTAAGTTGTGGCCAAAATTAATAAAAATGAAGTTACTATAGATTAAAAATTAGTAACCTTCATTAGTAACAAGACATATTGGGCCATCTAATTTTGACCATTCAAACGTTCTACACTTTTTCATTACCCATGCATTTCACAAAGATAGTGATTGTATATTGGTGTAAATTTGCAATTTTTTAAAGCGTTATTTCCATAATACACCTTTAAACTATTAATTTAGACTAACCAAAGCAAACACACTTCATATAATATTAGCCAACTTTTGGGTAAATTTCACCTGTGTGCGCCGATCCAAGCTAGCAGGTATTAATACCTTCAGAGTCTCTACTAATACCACGACACATTTTGTTCGTCAGAAAACAAGTAAGGTCTGGCGGCTCTGAGATCTTGGTCTATATATACCATAAATCTCGCACGCACGAATTTTCCCAAAATTGTTAAGCGCTTACACCAAACCCGACGATTTACGCCAGCAACCTTTGTCGGCGGCTTCACTCGTTGCATATTTTAGTGTCGCCGGGCAACGGGCAACTAACGAGTCTTAAATATGACGACACGTGCAAAACAGGTAAAGGTAAAAGGTGTAAAAAAGAGGGGCTCGTTGCTAAGTGGCAACCGAGTAGGTTAGCACATTACAAAATTAAGTAATACTAGCCAGGTCAGGCTAGAATGGGTGACCATTCTTAACGCATTGAGACCCCTCTGTGCCTCGGAGAGCACGTTAAACCGTCGGTCCCGGGTGCCATACAAACATCTGTGGCATTCGTTACGGGTAGTCCGAACCCTAAAAAGTCCGACAACCTGGTCTAACTACAGAACTTTGATATCACCTAGTACTTGGGTTGTGTAGGTCTGATGGCAGTCGCTTCACGTAAAATATCAAAGTTCGACCGTATCGTAGTTAGACTGAAAGCCGACCCCAACTTAGTTGGGAAAATGCGCGGAGAACGAACGTGTAAAAAAGGTAAGGTTTTGAGTGTTACGTTGAAATAAACAAGCTTTTCACATGTATTTATTTATTCAGTCAGTACACATTTAATAAATAAATTAACATAAAATGTTGTTATTAAGTATGCCAACGAGGGCTGCCACCTTTTTTTTTAGAAAAATAGTTTTTTTAATTACAAATGTAGCGCTACGTACTAGTTATAGTCAATATGAAATAGGGCGACAGTTGAATCAGCGATAAATTTTCGTACCTTTTATCATATATAAATACATTTCCATATATTAAAGGGCGGAAGGCAATACATTTCAGACCAACAACAACAAGAATTAGAGGAACACAACATATTATGTTCCATTTCGTTATACATCAAGAAAGACGACATCAAAATTAGTACCTATCTAAACATCATTTGTGACAGATTGCAGAAACAAATGTCCTCCAATTTAATTACCTGTGAATAAAAACATAATGGAATGGCAACAGATTACGTAGGTACGCGGGCTTATAGAATGGAACACGCTTTTTTGCTCATACAGAAACGCGACGCGACGCGACGCGGTGCGCATGTTGTAAGATAGCAATATTGGGACAGTAGCGCCACTTAGCATGCGCAACTATTCGGGATTATGTCAAATAATGATATGCAAATGGTTCATTATTTCCTAATAAATAAAGTAATTAAAGGTATATAGAGAATTTGTTAGAAACAATATATAGACAAATGGATATAATTATAAAAACCGGTTTTGAATGTATAAAACACAACATAAGTTTTCAACCTCAAACTCTGTTCAAAGGAAATAAATTAGTTTTAGCTCAACATGTAAGAATGTTAAAGAGATACGAAATAATGGCAATAGTTATTTAATAACAGCCCACATCATTCGTCAAACAACGGTGACATTAACACCCTATAAAACAAGTTTAAAAGTAAGTACTCTCATTACGTAATGTAGGCTACATTACGTTGTACATTATATTATTAATAATAGTAATTAAGTGTGCAACATTATGTAGCACACTTAATTTAGTATTTTACGGTAGGTAAGGTCCTTAAACAAATTTTTGCAGTTCACTACACAGCGACAATTATGATCCTATGATCCATTTCAAATTACAAATTGTAGGAAATCTCAAAGGAATTTTGTTTAACTGATATGATAGACTATCCCGAATTGTTGCAGATTTCTTTCTTTAAGCATCGCGTCCTCGGTATGAACTGACCATAATGCGCGATGCGAGTAATAAATGACTAATAATTTGATGAAAAATGACATCTTTGATGAATTTGATTTAAGCTTTGCTTCTTTTTTTATTTCAATTAACATAAAAGATTACACTCAATAAAATATTACAACTACTTTATAGTTAAATATACAATCACAGATAAAATTTGGCGGATAAAAGAGGATACACAGATGGGTAGGTACTGACAGTTATATTGTACAACAGTTACATCTATAAGAATATTACTTCTTTTTAACTACCCCTTATAAGAACGAATTCAAAAAGCAATTGTCTATGGTATGTCCACTACAATAGACAATCTTTTAAATACACATTATTTTTTATGTATACACAGACTTCTATTGCGGTAGATACAGTGATGGAAATATAATGAATAAATAATTACTTGAGGATCTACAACCCCTAGACTTGTTTTTTTTTTAAGAACACTATTAACACATATTACTAGTATTTTTGTTAACCCCTCCAGTTAAGCTAAATGCTTGTGTTAGGAGTGGGTTTAGGTTGGGCGACTCTTGCCCAATTTGGGCGGACCCAGCGTCGCTACGAGACGGCTGTACACGGGGGTTGTCCGGTCAATGGCACTGTACGGTGCACCGGTGTGGGCGGGGGCTCTGACCGCCCAGAATAGGGCGCGCCTCTGGCGCCCTCAGAGGGTGATGGCGGTTAGAGCCATACGCGGATACCGCACCGTGTCAACGGAGGCAGCGTGCGCGTTGGCCGGGACTCCCCCGTGGGATTTGGAGGCGGAAGTGCTCGCCGAAGTATATCGGCGAACGGCTGAGTTCCGGGCGGGAAGCGGCAGTCGGCCCCCGCCCGAAGAGGTACGCGAATGGCGTGAGGCCGCTCGCCGAGCCACCGTGGCTCGTTGGTCGTCCTGGCTGGAGGCTCCACGTGCTGGCTTTGCCGCCGTGGAGGCGCTCCAGCCGCTCATCGTCGAGTGGGCAGGGCGGCAGCACGGGACCCTTTCCTTCCGACTGACGCAGGTTCTTTCCGGGCACTGCTGCTTCGGGAAGTACCTGCACTCGGTCGCTAGGAGGGAATTGAGTCCCGCCTGTCACCACTGCGACTGCAGTGAGGACTCGGCTCAGCACACGCTGGCGGTTTGCCCCAGTTGGGCGACGCAGCGTCGGGCCCTCACTGCAGTCATCGGAGTGGATCTGTCGCTACCGGCTGTCATACGCTCCATGGCCGGTAGCGACAGGAATTTTACCGCGGTCGCAACCTTCTGTGAGGAAGTCATCTCGCAGAAGGAGGCGGCGGAAAGGGTTCGGGAGGATGACCTCCACTCGGACCTAATTCGCCGCCGGCGAACCGGGCGGCGGAGGCGCGCTTACCAGCGCCTCATGCCGCCCTGAGTGTGGCCGCGGGTGGACGGACGGGTTTTCCCCTTCACCCGCTATAGTAGCCCCCCGCGAGGAGGCGGCGTCCGCGTGTGCCTGGACGTCGCCTAATTGAGAGGTTTTCTACCCGAAGGTGGTGCCCGCGCTTTTGCGGGCAGGCGCTAGGAGGGTTCCGGATGTCTTAATAAAAGCTGTTCCCGGGTCCCTCCTATTTAAGGCGCAGAACGGCACACCGTGTGGTTTTAGTCGGTTCGATTCCGACACACCGCCCCATCGTAAACCCCGGTGGGGTGACGGCCCGAGGGGGTTTCCACACGCACAAAAAAAAAAAAAAAGGAGTGGGTTTAGGTCGCTACTACGTGTACTGGATGGGTATCAAACCTGTGACCAGTCGATCTCAAGTCCGACGCCTTAA
Source organism: Callimorpha dominula (assembly GCA_949752705.1). Lineage (NCBI taxonomy): Eukaryota > Metazoa > Arthropoda > Insecta > Lepidoptera > Erebidae > Callimorpha > Callimorpha dominula. The sequence goes on along the minus strand of OX457017.1, from coordinate 7,667,991 downwards.
CCATTACGCTAGAGCCGCTTTGTAACGTGAAATACCACGTTAATGTTATGGACGACTGTACAGAATGCTTTTGCTCTGAACAGTGCTTTCGCTCTAAAGAGCGCCTTCGCACTAAAGAGTAGGTACTTTCGCTCTTTAGGGTGCTTTTGCCCTAAAGAGTTCCTTCGCTTTAAAGAGTGCTTCAGAGTTAATCACCCAAAAAATCACAAAATATGGACTAGAATAGTTTGCCACTGTACTTATGCTACGTTATAAATTACCATTTTAATCCCTGTGTCATGGGCAGTAAAATATATGTATAAAAAATAAAAACACTTGACAAACATTTAGACACAAACAACTTACTGCCTGGGGACAGGGGTTGTCCCCATTCATTACACGAATTTTAACAGTATGCCATGTAGATCACTCACGAAGTAAAGGCCAGCACTTCGTGTAGGTCTTAAAAGTAAAGACCTATTTAGAAACTTAAAGCATAATGGCTGTTTCGCTAATATACTTGGACTACTAGTCAACTGTGTCCTTTTATAGTCATTGAATGCTTCCGCCTCAAAGAAGTGCTTTCACCCGAAGAAGTGCTTTCGCCCAAAGGAGTGCTTTCACTTGTGGTGTGCCTGTACCTATTGCGAGCCTTGCGAGCGCGGTTGCCATGACGGTTTTTAATAAGAATAAATTAAATTTGTAATTAATTTAAATTAAACGTTTCTCTATCTTTGTACCTAAGTAGAGTAGGGTACTACTGTACATACTTCTCGAAAACATCTTCAAGTTTAGTTCATTAAACTTATTATAAATAATCAGAACGTATACAAAGGCCGGCCTCGCACTTGTGACTCTTGAGTTGCAGGTGTCCATGGGCGACGGTAGTCACTTACCATCAGGTGACCCGTCTGTTCGTTTGCCCCTTATACCATAAAAAATACAAATAAACACACAAACCTATAGACACAATGCCTATTTGTACATACATTAGTAACCTAAAACATTACAACATATTATTATTAACGTTTATGTAATAATTATTATGCAGAACGCGATTCCCTCAACTTTTTGTATCAGAATATCTCAGAAATGGTAATTCTTAGGAAAAAAAAGTGCAAGGACACAGCCGCTCGGTAGACGGAAAACTGTTAGCACAACGAAAAAGCTGACCGCGAGTTGATTTATTGACTACTGTACTACTACGTAATTTGATGTTGGTTGTATACTAATTATCCATATCTTAATAAGGGCAACTTTCACAGATGGCGCAATTATAACAACCGGGTGCCGCAAAGAAACCTCAAGCGTTTTATTTTTTATAGATAACATGTTCTACAATTTTTGTCTAACCTATTTTATGATAAAGCTTACAGTTTGGCTGAAAAAAAAAAACATATTTAGGAATTTTGACCTTGAATAACCTTTTTTGGCAGATATGAGATCAATGGGAACTTTTTACACTTCATTTATAATAATTATCCTAACATTCAAGTTTAAAAGTTTATTTATTTTTGAGGTAACTTTACCGGACTAAATAATGTTGTCCACATTTACTACTCCACCCACACTTACATAAGTGCGCTCACTTCAAGTGCTGTGAGTGTATATCTTACCGCTTCAATAACGGTAATTAGAACAAGGGCTAGCCCTTAAAGGACTTAAATATCTATAAGCATAAAGCACAATGGACAATGTTATCTCCCCATGACAAACTACCTTCATTAATCAAATTTACGTTCCATTGACGAATCTCTTGTTTGTCTAACCCTAAGTTTTATTTTTTCTTTTTGTAAAGGATGAAATCCTTTTCCATATTCTAACATATTCTGCTCTCATTCTATAAATATTTTCTCCCTCTGCATCCTTATAGAATGTTCATACTAAACCGTTTTTTTTCTGGCACACAAAAATCACCACACGATATTAGTACGAGAGCCCACGTCCAAGACCATGTCCATCCGACAAATTGTAATGAAACAGTTCGGTAAATAAAATAAATAATTAAAAAAATCAAAAACCCCACGCAAAAAAGACTATTTAAAAGTAATGCACTAAATCCTATCCTATATTATATATTACCTATCGTTTATATTCCCACATGTACTTATGTTTTTATATGTTTAAAGTTTACTTGTATGTATACTAGTAAGATATTTTACGTCACTAGATAATTTAATAACGTGCACCATACTGCCCTAATTTATTTCCATTTTTTTTTTCTCCATCTCATGGTTGCCTGTAAAAGATTGCCATCATAAGGACGCCAATTGTATAAACGGTAATTTTAATAAGTTTTGCTTTTTAATGTTTCTGGTGTACAATAAAGAGTTATATCATTATAAAAAGACCGAAACAAGATTGAGAATACAAATTAAAATAAACTATAAACAAGGTTAACTTTACTTCGCTATTACTATTTCGCGCCAAAAATCCGCCATTTTGTTTTTTTTTTTTTCAAACACCTATCTAAGGACACTTGGGCTTTTAAGACAAATATAACGATACCTTAACTGTCGAAATCCATCCAGCCGTTAGGTAAATACGAGGTAATAGAGAAATTTACAAATATACATACAAGATACGCCGGAAAAACATAACCCTTCCAACAAGTTTTGTCATGGACTCTCGTACTATATGTATTTTGTATTTAAGTCATACACACTGTCAGTCAAATACCGGAGGAAAGATCTTAGCAACGGAAATGGACCAAGCACAGATCAATATTCGACTTACTTGAGTATTGTTTGTGAATGACAAGGCTGGCTGAACAACGAATTATATGAGAAATTTCGTATTTAGCATAGCATTGCTTCCACACTGACCGAAGTATTGTTTGTGAATAAATACAGATGTTAGTCACGTGATATGTTTTTAGCTTATATCAAGTCCATACATTGACTTTCCTGTTCTACTCGACTGCCTGCAAGTCTTATAGCAGTCTACAATGAATTGTGATGAATTTTGCTCTAGATAGATTTTTTTTTATTTGAAATAAAAGTACTATTTGAGTCTCCTTTAATTCGATAATTAAAATGGAGTTTACACATCATATTATCAGTAACTTTACCCTTTTGTTTAAAAAAATACTTACCCCATTGTGTTTCATTAACAGCTGAGATGCAGAAATTCATCAAAATAATATAAAAAAACAGTCAGTCGTAGGACACTGTGAAGTTATGTTTTCACTTCTGACGTGCAGTCAGCTGTTAATGAAACACAATGGGGTAAGTATATTTTTAAACAAAAGGGTAAAGTTACTGATAATATGATGTGTAAACTCCATCTTAATTATCGAATTAAAGGAGACATAAAACATAACTTCACAATGTATTTGCATATACATTATACACACACATCTGTATATATATAATTAGGTTAAAAATAAAAAGTAGGTAATAACATATCTAAATGTATACATACACTGGAAGGTCTGCGCTCCTGGCCGCCCATAAATGTTTGAATTTTGAATGTTATATTTTTTTAAATATAGGAACGTCACGTATCCTGACGCGAGTTTAACATTTTTTACCCATCCCAAAAAGCGCACAACGCCGCTAAAGAAGTTTTCACTTCAAAAAATTGTTGTATTTTCAATCTACTTACAACGTTTTAACATCAATACCAGAATTGGGATGGAGCGCAGTAACATGTTTTTTTAAAGCGATCTTCTGCACATACGCACGCTCACATAAGGGGCACGCATGCTGCCTTTCATCCAAATGGATCTTGACGTGCATATTTAAAGTGTACTTCTTGGCAAACTTCTTATCACAATACTGACATACAAAGGTTTTGTTCCCAATATGCACACTCAGGTGCCTTTCTGCAAGCCACTTGCTGCTAAAAGTCTTGTCGCATATTTCGCATAAAAATTTTTGAAGTTCATTCTTAAAATGCCGGTATTTAATGTGTGTGGACAGTGACGAATGATGTGCAAACTTTTTGGAACAATGTTCACAACGGAAATCCGGTGTTTTGAACTTGTGGCGTTCGGCCATGTGCCTCAGTCTTTGCATATACTGCGAAAATTCTTGGGAACATTCTGGACATTTGAATGTGAGTGGCTTGTGGACTTTGCGAGTATGACAATCTTTGGCCGAAGCCGTAGTGAATTTTTTGCTGCAAAAGTTGCATTCGAATTTCAATCTCCTGTGTCTAGTAATATGTGTTATCAATCTATGCTGGGCCACGAATCTTTTCCCGCAAATATGGCATATGTAATCTGTGGCATGTTCGTTCATGTGAACGGATAATTTTTTAAAAAATTTAAATTCTTGGCCACAAACGGAACACTTTAATTTTCCTGCGCTCAAATCAAAACCTAAAATGCCATGGGAGTGTTTCATGTCAGCAATTATGTGGAATGTTTTGCTGTGCAGTCCCTTTAAATGTTCGACTAACTTCTCGATAGTATTATAATTGCTGCCACAGAGTCTACAAGAGATGTCACTAACATCAGCTTTCACCAAGTCCTTCGGATTTCTAATCGTCCGCTTAATTTCCGTTTCCGTAATATTCCAATGGCGAACTTTAATATGGTTTTTTAAATCTTTAAACAGTAGATATGGCTTATCGCAATATTGACAAAAGAATTGGTTGTTATTGATATGTTTAAATGGCAACACTGTAGTGTATTTCAGTACTAAGGTGATATTGGCTCGAAGGTTTTTGCTCTTGACGAGTCTCTCAGAGACTATTTTCGGTTCATCGCATGGCACAGTTTTTCGTTCTGAAATAATTGAAATATATAAATTATGGCAACATTAAATGTAGCCTATTCAACTCCGAATAAGAACGAATCTGTAAAACGTGGATATATATAATAGGAATTAATTGAATTGCTACAAAAAGAAATAATTAATGAAGGTGTTACAGACAAGATTTGGTCATATTTTAGTATAGTAAGAGTCTAGAAAATATCGTGATTTTTATGACAGAAATCTTATTTTGAAACTGACAATTTCAAAATAAGAATAACCGATATAGCATTCTTTTTCCTTTTTTTTATATTATCGTGTGGAAATCCCCACGGGCCATCGCCTCACCATGGCTATTGGTGAAGTGGTATGTTTCCTAAGAGATGATATTTATAAATGAAACTAGAGGTACCTATTTAATACTGTTACGAATAACCCGCCATCTATTGGCGACTGGGGAAGTCGTATAGAGCTACAAAATAAAGATACACGCCATCTGTTGAGGCAACACGGAACTAAGTAGTTAGTAACCCATTAATAGAAAATACTAGTTTGTTTTAGAGGCTTCGATTTGTTTTGTAGAATTTACTAGAGGTGTCGCCATTTTTCTAGAAATACCGTTTTGCTATATAAAGCGTGGCATTGCGGAGTTGTGAGTTTCGTTTTCAAGTGAGTGTCAAGTGAGTTTCGTTTTTAAGTGAGTGTCAAGTGAGTTTAGTTTCAAGTGAGTGTCAAGTGAATTAACAGCGACTTAAGTGTAAGTGAATTAAGAAGTTAGTGATAATAAATTATTGTAATTGTGTTGTTGCTAGTTTCCCTGTGTATTTGTGATCTATTTAAATAAATTGTGTCTATTTCGGTAACAATCTGGTATAATTCTCTAATCCCGAACCTCAGCTCGTAACAATACCAAGGGATATCCACCAAAATCCGCATAAAATATTTTTTTTTTTTTTTTTTTTTTTGTCTCTTTCTGCATCACGGCAATCTGTTTTGACTAAACAATAAGCCTTGCTTTTGTGTGAACTAATTTCCGGAGTGAGTTTAGTCACCGTGAGCCTTGCCAATTTGCTTGGAGGCTTTCACTTCCTGTGGCAGAATCTATCCAAGAGTGTAGGGACACTATGTCTTTTCAGTCGTTTATGCTGTAATGATCCACATCCACTTAGTTTCAAAGCCAGTGCATTCTTATGTCCAGATAGCCTCTCTTGGTATTTAATACTGTAGTTAGTGATCTCTTCCTTGATGGTGTTTATTTTTAAATCATTATAGATGTGTTTGTTGCTTATGAAATATGGAATGTTGAGGATTGCTCTAATCGTTTTGGTTTGGAATCTTTCGAGTATTTCTATGTTACTATTGCTGGCCGTACCCCACAGTTGAATGCCGTATGTCCATATCGGTTTCAGGATGGCTTTATAGACAGTGATTTTGCTTTCAGGGCTCAGCCGTGAATGCCGACCTATTATCCAGTACAGATTACGTAGTTTAGTATCCAGTTGCTTTCGTTTTGTCCATATGTGCTTTTGCCATGTTAGTCTCCTGTCCAAGTGCATGCCTAGATATTTTGCATTATCTGCCTGTGGGATTTCTTCACCATTTAGTGTTACTGGAGGACAAGTTTCTCTTCTGAGGGTAAATGTGACATGGGATGACTTGCTTTGATTAGCCTGTATTCGCCAGATTTTCAGCCATTTTTCTACTTCAAAGAGGTGTAATTGAAGTTGTGCAGATGCTGTTACTGGATTGGGGTGTGTGGACAGAATTGCTGTATCATCAGCGTATGTCGCAACCATGGTTTGGTCCATGGTTGGCAGGTCAGCTGTATATATGGTATACAGTACTGGTCCCAGTATACTACCCTGTGGAACTCCGGATTTTATCTCGTACAAGTCCGAGAGGTCAGCGTTCAGTTTTACTTCAAAGCATCTGTCTTGCAAGTATGACTTTATTATGTGGTAGAATGAGTTAGGTATCATTTTTTTTATTTTATAAATTAGTCCTTCATGCCAGACCTTGTCAAAAGCTTGACTTATATCCAGAAAGACAGCGGAGCAATATTGTTTGCTATCTAGCGTTCTGTTTATAGTGTCTACAATGCGGTGTATCTGTTCTACAGTGCCATGGTTCTCCCTGAATCCAAATTGGTGATCTGGAATAGTATCCTTGAGGTGAACTTTTATTCTGCTTAACAGGATTCTCTCAAATAGCTTGCCAGTGACCGACAAGAGACTTATGGGTCTATACGAAGTAACATCTTGTGGTGGTTTTCCGGGTTTCGGTACCATTACGACTTGCGCTATCTTCCAGTGTGCAGGGAAATACGAGAATCTGAGGCACGTGTTAAATATCCTGACTATTTGCATAATTCCCTTTTTTGGTAATCCTTTCAAGAGAGTTGCATCTATTAGGTCATATCCTGGAGATTTACCTTCTTGGAGCATTTGTATTTCTTTTAATACTTCCCGGGGACTTGTTGGTTTAATCGGTAGACACGTTTGTAGTTCTTTCTCTAGGTATTTTTTTATTTCAGTGCTATGTTCCGAGCTTGTTTCTGGGAATGGTTGAAATACTCTATTTAGATGCTCTCCGAAGATTGTGGCTTTTTCTGGGTCTGATCTGGCCCAATTTCCAAGGGAAGTTTTGATTGGGGGTATCTGTAATTTCGGACGATTCAGATTTTTTGTGGCCTTCCATAGTGAATAGCTTGAGTCAATAGATGACCTTAATCCTGAGAGGAATTTCTGCAAATTCTCGTTTTGAAAGGTTTTAATTGACTTTTTTAATGCTTCAGAGGCTCTATTAAAAGCTGTTCTGTCCGATGGGTATCTAGTCCTCTGCCATATTTTTCTAAGGTTTCGACGTTCTCCGATCAAATCCTTAATTGCTTTGGGATATTCGTTATGTTTTGGTGGTAGTCTTTTCTTTGTTTTAGTTGCTATTTTAGCTGCACTGTGTATGATTTTGTTCAGTTTGTCTATTTCTGTCTCAATGTCATCTGTCGTTCTGATTGTGGTCTGTATGTTTAGTTCGGAAGTTATTTTGTCTTGGAATGTTCCCCAGTTAGTGTTATTGTTATAAATTCTTATAAAAGGTTCTACGAGTACAACTGTTGAGTTGACATTCAGTATAACTGGTGTATGGTCAGATGATAAGTCAGTACAGGGTTCCATAGTCATATAATTTCGGCTAATGTTTTTGATCACGTAGAAGTCTAGAAGGTCAGGTATCTTGTTTCTATCAGTTGGCCAGTATGTTGGTGTACAGTGAGTCATGCATTCTAATCTAAGCGTTTGAACTATTTTGTATAGTTGTCTGCCTCTAGGAGTAATTAACCGAGATCCCCAGTGGGTATGTTTGGCATTCCAGTCACCTCCACAGATGTATTTAGGTCCGAGGTTTGAGAAATACGTGTTGAACTCGGCTTCAGTTATTGTATGTCTTGGTGGGCAGTACACTGCAGATATTTTGGCATTGCGGAGTTGTGAGTTTCGTTTTCAAGTGAGTGTCAAGTGAGTTTCGTTTTTAAGTGAGTGTCAAGTGAGTTTAGTTTCAAGTGAGTGTCAAGTGAATTAACAGCGACTTAAGTGTAAGTGAATTAAGAAGTTAGTGATAATAAATTATTGTAATTGTGTTGTTGCTAGTTTCCCTGTGTATTTGTGATCTATTTAAATAAATTGTGTCTATTTCGGTAACAATCTGGTATAATTCTCTAATCCCGAACCTCAGCTCGTAACAATACCAAGGGATATCCAAAATCCGCATAAAAAATAAAAAAAAAATCATTGGAATTGACATGAAAATTGGTAATACATTATTATTATTATTATTATAAATTAATTCGAAGCGCATTTAAAGAAAAAAAAATCATTCTAAATCTTTTTTTCCGTTTTATTATACATAAAGTATTTAAAGTTTAAAAGGACATATAGTTTATTAGTGGTTTATAAGTAATTTTATGTTGTAATACATTACTATTATTTATAGTTTAAATAACAGAAGAAATGTAAACACATCAATTGCGATAACCGACAACTAAACTTCACTTCAAACACACGGTAATATCAATATGTGGAATGCATTCCACAATGAAAGTGCAGCGCCTTCGCAAGAATCATAAAGGAAACAAGTAAGAGAACATTTAAATACAATGTTCTTTAATTTTACCAGGCCCCGACAGATTATAACCACCTACTTCGCTTTACTTCTTTCATGAACTTGTCAGCAGGTGCGAGTCACTGTTTCAGAAGAACGTGACATAATCATTATGGCACGCCTTCTGTGATGGCACAAAGAACTCGATATCTCGTACGAAAATCCTACTTTATGGCTTGGCAGAATCTACTCAGGTGCTAGAAATGTCTCATTATCATGCGCTCTCATATGTTCTCTTAATGTATAACTCCTAGCATACGACTTACAACACACATTACACGTGTAAGGCTTTACACCAGTGTGTTTGAGCATGTGCTTCTTTAACCCATGGTTAGTTATAAACGCCATACCGCATTCTAAACATTTCTTATTCTTATGACCGTGGGTTTGCCGTATGTGGGTTGCCAGATAATGCTTTATGTTATACTCTCGACTACAAATATGGCACTTGAATTTATGGGTAATATTATGTACTTCGGACATATGTTTAATCCTATCATTATAATGCTTCATAGGTTCAAAACATATTTGGCATTTGATAATTCGTTTAGAATGAACACTTTCTATATGATTAGCTTTCGAAGTTCTGGTTTTAAGTACTTTTCCGCATTCTGAACAAGGAAATTGACCGATTTCGTGGGTACGTTTGTGGACTTTTAACCGTTTTGAATTTAGAAATGATTTACCGCAAACATCGCATATACAGTTCGCGTAATGTTCATTTAAATGTGTAGTTAAACTTCTAAATACATGAAATTGTTGTCCACATAAGTGACAAGAATATGGAGTTCCATCTACTTTGTAGTCTGCAATGCATTCGTTGTATATAACCTTTTTGTGCACATCCACAAAATGGCGGCGCATTAAACTGACATCTGTCAATTTTAAGTTGCAATGGCGACATTTGAGATTTGTAATTTCAATCTGCAAAGAGCGCGGGTAGCGTTTTATTTTTTTTAATTCCTCGTCTATATTTGAGTGAGTTGTCACGGTGTGGTTTCTAAGGAGATTTATTTCCATGAAGTCTTGGTGGCAAAAAAAGCATTGAAACCAGCTTTTGTGGTGTCTGAAGGGGCAAGCGTTGGTATCTCTAAGAACGACGTCACACGTGAGAATGATACGTTTCCTCTCCGATACCTGCTTCTCAACGTTCTGTGGCCTCGTGTAGATGAAGCCTAAAAATAAAAATACATTTGAGATTCGGGTACTTCAAGCGGCATGTTTTAAAGGTGAGAAGTTGCCTTTTACCCATTATTGAGACCAAATTAATAAGAAATTTCTGATGGGCAGTATATGCCCCCAGAGAGGATTTTAAATGAGGTTTTGCTGTTTGTCGATATACCATGGAGTTTAAAACAAACATACAAATAACAAAAAAAACGGACGGTCAAATTGCGTTGAATTTTCAACGAAAATTTTACCGGGCACAAATGAATCACATGAAAGCGTGAATTGTATGACTGTGAATGCAGATGTTGGGAATTTAAATCAAAACGCTATGAAGCATTAGCAGGGTTAAATCTTGGATAACTTGGTTAAAAATGGAAGCTAAGGTCATCTGTTTTCTTTGAGAATATCATTGCTGCCGCTTTTAAGTACCTATAGTTAGACAGAAAGCTAATGTTACTTCGTAGCGGTATTTATTCGGATACCCACAATCCAATTTTTTTTCATACAAACGTTAGAGATTAATTAAGTTCACTGTACGTCCAAACATAAACATAATATTGGTATATATAGTCATTAGGTGAATATATGTGAGTTAGCAAATTAGTAACATGAAGGGTTAGGGATATAATTATATCCCTAGGGATAGTTATCTCCCTAGGGATATAATTATATAGTTATATGAAAGCATTTTACTAGGATTATAATTATGATACGAGAAACAAAAAATGGAAGAAAATTACATAAGCAAGAGTGCCTGATGGTTGACACGGGAATCGTAACAAATATTATTAACTAGCTGCCCCGACAGACTTCGTTCTGTCAAATTTAACAACGTCAAATGTTTGACAGCGGAGGACCTGTGTTTTAATTATTATTTACTCTGTGGTTTGTATAGGAAAAGAAAAGTGTTGTTTTTACTATTTTCCTCGCAATTTTTTTAGTTTTTTCTCTCCATAAGAACCTTCCTTGTGCCTTCACGAAAATATGAAAAATTAGCCAAATTCGTCGAGCCTTTTCCGAGTTTTGCGCTTAGAAACACATTTGGCGATTTATTTTTATTTATATAGATAGATGTTGGTGGCAGTGAAAGTGATTCACAAGTAATGACAGTGGCAATGAGTCTGATGTCTGTGCAATCCAACTATTGGTATTGTAGAGATGAAGAAGATGAAAATGTCAAATGAAGTTGAAAAACTAGATTCTGATTTTGAGGATTCATTTTAAAAATAATATTAGTATTGTTGGTTTTGTTTCCTGATTTGATTGCTTTTTTTTTATCGTGTGGAAACCCCCTCGGGTAATCACTTCACCGGGACTGCCAGTGAAGTGGTATGTCGGAATCGAACCGACTAAAATCACACGGTGTTCCATCATAAATAAGTTTATTGCCAGGGACTCGGGTATACCCTAGGAAGAAAGTCCCCAAGAACCCTGGCAGACCTTGGCCGCCACTTCAACAAAAGGCAGCCACGCCCTTGCATGCGGAGAGCCTTGCCCCCCTTCCGGTTTCAAGAGGCGCGCGCGGAACACGGCGCGCCACCGTCTCAGGCCTGCTTCTGCTAGAGTACCGTTCCGCCGCCTCTTTAGCGGAAATTACTTCCTCACAAAAAGAGGCAGCGGATTCCCACGCACTCTCACTTTGGACCATGGACAGAACCATGGTCTCCAGTGAGAGGCTTCCCACTCCAATAGCCGCCGCGAGGTCACAGCGTTGTTGCGTCCACGCAGAGCACTCCACTAAAGTGTGGAGTGCAGTATCCTCGCGACAGCCTCCGTAGTAATAGCACGCAGACGTTGGCTCCCGGCCTAAGCGACACAGGTACTTTCCGAAACAGCCGCGGCCGGTCAGCACCTGCGTCAGCCGGTAGGAGAGGCTGCTGTGCTGCCTCTTGAGCCAATCCTCCATGATGGGTCTTACCGCCACAATTGTGGCGTGCCTAGCGCTCGGTCGCCCAAGTCGCTCTTCCTACTCTGCCATTAGGACCTGACGGAGCGAAGACCGTTGCACCTCAATTTCCTGAGGTGTGGGTCCCAGGTCCCGCTTCTTGCGCCTTTGATATAACGACACAAGGGTCTTTGCCTCAAGGTCCCATGGTGCAGTTCCGCTAGGAGACTCGCCGCTTCGAAAGAAACCGTGCGGTATCCCCTTATGAATCTGACGGCCATCGCTCGCTGTGGTCGTCGCAATATGGCGGATTTGATTGCATGCCTTGACCTGGAGCAAATGCTATTTATTATTCTGGCACATTATATACCAGTACATAATTATGTAAATTTATAAAAAATAAACCTTCTTTGAATTAGTCCAAAATCAAAAATATTCTTGTTTGAATTTTCAATTAAAATGAATTAAATCGTAAAAGTCTTACCATCCATGATAATGTTTTAACTCCGAAAAGGATGAGGTGTTTAATGTTAAGTTTAATGTGTGTGTATGTGTAAGTGTTTGTGTGTCTGTGTCTGTGTATGTGTGTCTGCCTGTGGCATCATATTTCTTAATCGTTTCAATGTACATGAGTATGACTATATTAAATGATGGACCAGGTTTTTCATTTTCCTGACGAGATATACGCCTCAGCGAAGTACACGTCTGAAATCGCTTGTGCGAAAACTAAACCCAAAATCTTCTCTCTAACATCAGTCTGCCACATGTTTTACTATAACGCTTCGCACGGGTAGCAGAGACATCTTCAACAATCATCAACATCTTTCATTAAATTTACACAAAATGTTAACAAATTATACACCTAAACCTCCCTCATGAATCACTCTGTCTATTATTGAAAACCGCATGAAATTCCGTTCAGTAGTTTTTCAGTTTATCGCGAACAGACAGACGCGGCGGGGGACTTTGTTTTACAATATGTAGTGATGATTTCGATTGGAAATTGCCCGTGAATACAAGCATAAAGTCGGAGTCCAACCACGTGTAATGTGATATTATTGGCTGCAGATTGGTTTTTTTTTTTAAAGACAACTCCCGCATTAGGAATTACTCCTGTGTCGCGCGGGACTTTACAAACATACAAACAACCGACACAAATAACACCCAGACTCGGGTGGGAATCCAACCCACGACCTAAAGCGTAGCAGTCAGGGTCATAACCACTAAGCCAACAGGCTATTATAGCAGAAATAATGTTATTTTCATTTAATATACAATGTTTTTTTAATATTATATTTTGTACCAAAAAGCATTGATAGCTATAGTGTTATAATAATGTTGATTATTATATATTCAAAATGTTTGTTTTCTTGTAAAAGACCTCTATTATTGCAAGTATTATATGTAGATTAGGAGGTAAGAGTGAAATAAAAAAAAGTTGAGTATATATCCCGGATTTACCCTGTAGTGTACCACTGGCTCGGTAACTCACTATAGATAGGCAAGCTACACGTCCGCTCTCGCCCGCGGCTCACGTAGTACTGACTCTCACAATGATTAGAAGTATGATTTAGTTCTACCCTAGTTATTGTCACAAAAATAAAAGGTCTCATTGACTCAAAAATTTTCAAGAGCCGATGCCAAAGCCTAATATATTATAACTTCGTTCTTATTTTCGCTTTAAGATCATCAGAACAAAAAAGAATGAGATGCCAAAGCTTATAATATTATAACTTTGTTCTTATGTCCGCTTTAAGATCATCAGAACAAAAAAGATTGATTGCTGAAAGTTAACAGGTTCGGTTATAAATCATTATTAACACATTTTTCTGCTCTTAGGGTTAAAAAACTGATTGTTCCCTCGTTATTTAACACTCTACCTCAGAAGAAAAAGCGGCACACTTTTAACATAACTTTGTTATCCAATGTCATGTCAATAGACTTTTTCATATTTGTCGCTTATTTTGAACTAACGGATAGTTTTTATTAAAAAATAATTTTTGTTACTGTATGCTTGAGTCATGCTCTTTCACTGATTAAGTAAGTATTTCATTGTCAGATACATCCTGCATATCAGCGGCTTTTTGCAATTGGCATTAATATTTTCTACACTAGGCTGCGCCCCGCGGTTTCACCCGAGTAAGTCCCGATCCCGTGGGAATATCGATATAAAAAGTAGCCTACATGATAATGCAGGTCTCCAGCTATATACATACTTACTTTCATCGAAATCGGTTCAGTAGTTTTGGCGTGAAAGAGTAACAAACATCCATCCATCGATCCAAACTTTCACATTTATAATATTAGTGAGAAGTGGGATAATCTATACCAGATTATTCTAGTAGAAGTGTTTTACTTATAAAATTTATAAGGTCAATAGAATACATACATACACTAATGCCTGTATCCTCTAAGGGGTAGGCAGAGGTATATTAAACACTCACATTTGTCAAATATAATATTGACCCACTCACGTAATAGGGTCGTTTTTGTATTGTCTTCAAGCGGGCACTTTGGGAATGAAAGGATGGAAAAATTGGAATTTATTGAAAGGGAAAGCAATGGGGGTTGCTTACACAGGTTGGTTAGGAAATGTCAGCAATAGCTCAAGCTGGCTGCTGCCGGAAGTCCGAGCCCTCTAGCAATAGTTAAACATAATACAATACAATTGATGTTTACCAGAATGAGATACGTACTTTTGGGTAAAACTGTACTTTTGGGTACAACTACAGCGCCGTCTAAACTATCTTGATCAATGGGGTCATCAGTGACCACTGTCCTCTCATCAATACTCTCCGGCACATGGTTCTTCCTCGATATCTCTGATATAGGAGTGTCGGAGTCCAGGTCTTCGTCAACATCGGTCCTTGGAATCTTTTTCTTTCCTTTTGGATCCGTTTTCTTTTTTTTAATCATCCGGTCTACGACCGGTGCGTCGGTGGAATCTGTTAGTGCTAGTACATCTATAGTTCCAGCTGGAAAGTAACAAATACAATTAATTGGTGTACAGACATCGACAAAATTTGTTCAACGACTCCATAACTATACACGGTGATTCTGTCTCCACCATCCTAATTCACACAGTAATATCTTTGATGAAAATTATGATAAACCTGTTACAAAATACATACAAAAATATCGAGTAATTTGCATCACAAATTTGTCTCAACAATTCACAGTTTGTAGATACAATGCACTCCGTGTGCGCCAAGGGTCAATAAACGCTTTATCGGAACTGCATACTTGGCGGCATTTAATGCTTTTTACGTTTGATTTAGTAACCACAAAGCTGGACAATTTTTTTGGGCAAAAATTTTTTTTTTTGAAGTTTTACCAAACAATTTTTAAGTGTGACTAAGTAACCACGCAGTTGGATTTTTTTCGGAAAAAAATAAAAAAAATAAGCTAATAAAAGGTTTTATTAGCTTATTTTTTTTTCCGAAAAAAATAAGTGTGTTAAAAAAAAGGCAATCAAAAGCTATATTTCTAAAAGAATAATTCTCACCATCACTGTTGTCGTCGCTGTCGGAACTATCCCTCTTGTCGTTTGGTATACCAGCCGTCAGTATCACGGGCTTGAATACACCTATGATTATATTTAGGAAATTACTAACAATATATACACATATCTATCCTATTGACATTTACATATGTGAATGTTTGCGTTTCTAATGGATAAAATTTGGCTCACAGATAATTCATCTAATTCAGTGACACACAGAAGCGAGGTTCCAGAATAATCCATTAGTAAATACGAGTGATTTATATATCAATTACATCACACCAGACTCTCATCTGTCTGATCGGCAAGTTCGGCTACCGGCCTCTCGGCTTTCGGCCTTTAGGCTTTCTGCCTCTCGGCCCTTCGGCTTTTTGCCTCTCGGCCCTTCGGCTTTTTGCCTCTCGGCCTTTCGGCTTGGGTATCATTTTGTGTTGCCTGACATAATGTTGACCTTAGGAATTAATTTAGGTAAATTTTATTGGTTAGACTATTGGATTAATGAACTCTTAACAACAAACCGCAACAAACCAAGTAAGTATAATGGTAATATAGTATATTTAGGCAGCAGGTAAAGGAATGTATGAAATAATAAACTCACGTGGTCTTGTATTGGTGTATGCAACAAGTTGTTGGTCAGCTAATATCACTTGCTTGCGAAAATTTGTGGCGTCCCGCAGGCGACTTACACATAGAGCGCAAACCATCCTGCTCGGACCCCACTGCACTAAGTTGGAGAGCTGTGGGTAATTAAGAGTTTTTTTCATAATTACACATATTGTATGAATATGCCTGCTTGTGTAAGCCATTCTCTTAAAATAAAAAGATGTAGTTATGTTTTCAAATGTCACTAAATTAATTAAAGTAATATTTTTTTTTTGTTTCTTATAGGTGCCATCAGCAGTTCTTTTCTGGACAGTTTGATTATCTAAATTTGATTGAAGTATTTAAATTACTTAAAATTCTTTTTTTTTTTTTAAGTTATTGATTTAATAGTCCTTCTTAGGCTAACAGCTTTCATACCCTTGTCTAAAATACCTACTTATGGAATGATTAATTTGCCAGATGAAAGTGTTGCATATTATATACATACTGAGTTTTTAGAAATACTATTTGTTTACAAGACAACAACTTTTAAAATGCACCCTTGCACACAAGTTAAAAAAAAATATGGTACTGAATACAGCCTGAGCACAATACATTAAACCCTTTTTAAATACATCCCCTGTATACAAGAACAATATTTGAAAAAATACATCTATATACAAGATAACAATATTTTTTTAAATATTAATATCTGCACCAGTAAACTGTATATAACAAAAGAAATATGTTTTTATCTTTTACTTAATGCCAATTATTTAAAAAGCAGACTTTAACTCATTTTATTTTTTTTTTTTTTTTTTTTACACAAGTGCGATAATTGAGGCTTTCCACTTACAATCAACAGGTTGCAGTTTCAAACTTCACCATGAATCGAATGAATTTAATCTATTTCTCAAACCAGGGTTTAGTTTAGTAAAACAGGTTGACAAGAAAAACATCATGCAGTCAATCTTAATAAAAAAAAAACTCAGTCCTAGGACTGTATTTTTTTTTTTTTTTTTATTTGGACTCTATCTCGCGTGTAGAGCTAGGACTGTATGTCAGAAGTGAAAACTAACTGACACATATTGCACCTGAGAATGACAGTCGGATTGTCGGATGACTACATTTAAATTAGTTGTCCGATTGTCGGATGACTAAATTTAAATTAGTTGTCCAACAACCTTTTTTTCTCAAATTAAGCAATTGCATAATGTTTGGTAAATTATATTTTGGAAAATTAATATTCAAAGCACATGAATGGAAAAGCAATATGGATTTAAAAAAGTAGAATATTATTTTCAGAAAAGTTTTAAGCTTCAGATATTTTTAAAAAGCATACAATCACAGAATAAATGTAAAATGATATTTAATACATAATAATAAAACAAACTTCAAACAACACTTGGGAACGGCTGACAATGATAAATATCATCCATTAAGAATAATCTGTTGGTTACCAGCTAGTTGCAGGGTTGTTTTTTTATTTCAAATAAAGAAACAAAATCTTACTGTAATTCCATAGCATTCCAGTAGCATTGCGGAATAAACCTCCTTTTCACCAGCTTCCGTAATATAAGATGCAGTGACATCCCATGTTCCACTCGCCGATAGACAGCACCGGCAGACATCGGGCTGCGATAACCAACTCTCAGCGTAACTCGGATCCACCATTATTAAAATTTTATTTATTTCTTTCTAATAGAACGCCCATTCTTTAACTTCGCAAAACTGAGATATAAGATTGACAGAGTTTGACTGTCTGACAAGTATGGATGCAACTGCAAGCCAATAATTTAAAGTGGGCTCCACATGTGTAACATTTGATCAATAAAAACTGAAGCCATATCAAACAACATTCGTATCTTCCTGCTACAAAATGAAATACTTCATATCTATGACAAATATCACCGAGACCTACTGTGTAATGATTCTATTGAGTAAGTATATTATTATAGAATGTACTTACTAAAACAAGCAATTTAAATAAAATCTCTTGTTAAATTTATCTTAATGTAATAAGTATACGGCAAGTAATAAATGTATTTTATCAAAATCTAACTAAACTCAATTTTACCACTTCATAATCAATAAATAAGTCTTAGCTTTATGTGTACATATTTATTGTTATGGTAATGATTGACATAATTTATTTCAGGGATTTCATATTTGTACATCGCTAGGCTAAATACACAAAATCACAACTTAAATTTTGGGTATTTAGTCAATACTTTAATAAAAATCTTTTTTACAAAAAATTAAACCTGTTGTGTGGCACCGACTCAAAATAAGTTTATATAAAATTTGATAGTTTATGTACATAAGTTCAATACTTGAGACTTAAGGTTTATTTTTTTTGCTTTTTAGTTCTTTTCGTCGATTTAATTTTTTGTTAAAAAAAATTATTTTATGATTTTTTTTCATCATCAGCTCAGCTACATTATGTGATGATTTCTAAACGCGATACGATAAAGTAATGAAAAGTAAACACTATTCGTTCCTACAATTTTCAAGGGTTTCTCTCAATTTTATCAGGATCCCATCATCAGATCCTGACTTCTTTGACATGGGACCACCCTTGAAGTATACCCTATCTAACAAAAAAAGTATAATCAAAATCGGTTCATAAATAACGGAGTGAGGGTGGTTGAATTGAGAACTTCCTTTTTTTTCGTCGGTTAAAAACGTACTATACTATGATCTAAGAAGTACTATAATTCTTTTTTAAGTTTACAAATTGAACTGGAATGCATTCAAAATTATTTTTCGATGCCAAAAAACACTTTTTCACGTTCAAAACAGTTTTTCAGGGTAATAATAGAGTTTCGAGGTTCTGTAGTGCATCGAGCAACTATATATGTATGTATTTGCTAAAGCCAATACTGACGCTTTCTATGCCATTATTATGAGAAGGTTGGTCTTCCTGATGAACAGCACTTGAGAAAGCACAGTAACAATAACAAGATTCTGAGATAAGATTTCTTAAATCGCAGAATGCATAGGAATTTTTACATGACTGGTAATAAGTAATAATTTAACTTATTCACCTAGGTACTTGAAACACTCATTATTTAACCATAAGACAAGGTCACTCTTACTTAAGTAAATTTATTTTCGAAATAGCATAGCATATTTAGAATCATAATTAAGTACACTTAAATTACACCTTGACTTTCACAAACAGTCCATTATGTCAGTGCAAGTCTGTAACACGGTTTATTGTACTGGACTGATGCGTGATTGGATCAGGCAAATTACTATATATGGACCCGGCTTTATTTGTGACAGTGCATCTCTATAACTCACTCTAGTATGACAGAGATAAAATAATAATGCAATCAATTTCACCAGTTCTGAAATTGTTAAATGACTTCTTCGAGCCGAGTGAAATACCGACCAATACTTTTATCAAACCTAAATTCCCCTTTTTCAAATAATTTTATACCTTACTTGCCTACTGTGATTTTATTTTTTTGAAAAATAAGATTGAGTTTGTAATTATTATTCAATCTTGTTCTTTAAATCTCTAGATAACCAGTATTGTCCTTCCTCGATTTCTACACGAACTCGTAGGTTTTCTGCAGTTTTCTACATAGCAGTTGGCGGGAAACGGTAAAGAAAACATCATTCGTGGTATTACTTTGTAGAATCAAACTATCGTGTTGGTGTACCTATTTGTGGTTCTTTTTTCTCAGATTTGTTTAGGTTAGATCCTACAATTATGTCTCTTCGAAATGTGGAAATAAAAGCTAAAATAAAAGATTACGATCATATCTGCAAAGCAGCTGAGGAATTGAGTGGCAGGCCGGCAACTTTAATAAAACAAGATGATACATTTTATAATGTCAACGAAGGCCGACTAAAGCTGAGGACATATGAGGACACTTCGGCGACTCTTGTGCGGTACGATCGCGTTGATGAAGGGGGACCAAAGCTTAGTAACTATGAGTTACTTGATTTTGATAGTGAGAAAGCTAAATTAATAGACATTATGCTAAAGAAATGTTTAGGTATTCGAGGCAGAGTCGTGAAGGAACGGTGAGTGTTAAATACTCTATTACTCTTTGTTTAAATACCCAAAGCATAGGTAGCTCTAATTTAAAATTACCTCTGGAATAAATATTTTTGCAAATTTCGTAGACTATGAATGTTATCGATCCTCTTCGTTAATTTGTTAATTGTAAATAAATTATGGCTCATTGAAAATTGATGTATGACATTATTAAATGCCTATGTAAATTAAAAAATAAAGTCATTCTGTACTGTAGTCACCCTGTATATAATTATCATTCGTAGATTATTAAGATTAGAAACCACCCACAATTATTTAATAGAGAATAAGAAAATATATTAACAAATTAATGAGGCAGTTTTGAAACAATGTGTATATTTTTCAGTAAATTATACATGGTTGACCAAACTCGTGTACACATTGACACCGTGCATGACCTTGGTCATTATATGGAACTGGAAGTGGTACTAAGACCTGAACAGACCTTAGAAGAGGGTCAGAAGATTGCCCAGGACCTGCAGACAAAGCTTGGAGTTGAAGATGAGGATCTTATTGAGTGTGCCTATGTTGATTTATTAGATAAAAAAAATGATTAACTTTTTTGTTGATCAAATAAAATGATAATGGATATTTAAGGCATCAAACAAGTTACATAGAGATGGTTTTCATCACCATAGCTAAGTACTGTGTAATATAGGGCTCCTCTTAGCTTGTATAAATTATGAACACATTTATAATTATTTCTCGTTTAAAATTGCCTGGCTAATCAATGTAACATGCTAAAGAAACAGTTGATATTGTGAATAACTGTGTCAAACGCATAAAGGGTAGTCCTCTGTTTGGCAGTAGGACTGTTTCTGTATAGAGGTGAGTCATATTTAGTGTGCCAACTAAGTTAAGAACTTGGAATATGCTCAAAATGCATTCCACAAATCTCATGGGATGACCCATGAGAGATTAGTGGAATGTATTTTGAATATGACTCAACAAGAATACCAGTAATGTTATGGTATTCTTTTTAAAATTATTTAAGAGTTATCAAGTTAAATATTGTGATTGAATGTCAAAGCTATTTAATATAAGGAACTGGAAAAGCAAATTAAACATGTTATTTTAATGTCCCATTTTTCATGTAATCCCTTTCCTAAGGATGAAACCTTACTGCTCCTTGCAGTAAGGTCATCATATGGAACTTCCTTTAAGGTGAGAATTGGATCAGTACATGAGGTACTGTATTTTATGCGTTTGTCTTTTGGCCAATCTTAGTAAAAAAAAATTAAGTCTAGTCAGTGAATTTTTCAATAGAAATGGTTCAGTTTTAAGAAAATTATCTATAATACATACATTTGTACTCAGTGTGTACCACAGAAATCTAAATAAGGCAATCTTATTTAGATTTTTGTCGTGTGTACATATAAGTATAATTATGTATGTGTGCGTGTTAATGTTTATTTTGTAATACTTAAATAAGACTGCACATTAGAAGTGAAAACTTCTTATTAGATGTATTAGTGTTCTTATTGGTGCTTTTTCCCCATACCCAAAGTGTGTAACTTGCCTAAAAAAGTTTTTACTTAAAAAAAGACTCAGTCATAGGAGAAGTGAAAACACGCACACATATGTGTGTTTATATACCTATGTATCTGAGCTTGACGCGCGAGTACAGTGCTTTTTTCCCCAAACCAAAAGTGCCTAACGTGGCTAAATAAGTTTTCACTTCAATAACTGCAGCCCTCCTACACTAAAACCTACCCATTATTTCATTTATTCACTGTTTATCTATCTAAACGTTGCCTGTAAGAAATTGCTTTTAGCGAAAAGTCCTTCCATTACATAATAGTTTCTGCGATTTCCTTCTAACCTGGGCCATCTTTGCTCGTATGTACTCCTATATTGTTTTCAGAAGCTGGCAACACCGTTGTCGTAATTTTTTTAAATTGTTGTCAAATGCGTTAAATGAAATGCTTGTTATGTGTAAGATGTGTTTTTGTTTTAAATAATCAAAGAAAACGCTATGCAAACAGATAATCAAAGTAATATAACATATGGGCAGTGTCGCTGCTGTTTAGCTCGAGGTCATCACCGATATTTGAAGCAAGAATACTTCTTTAATGGCATACGAGAAGTGTACAGTGAAATATTCCTTGAAATCTTTAATTTATTAGTAAGTTTTCTTTTACAAATATCATTCTATAAAATTAATTATGATTTATGTATGCAATTAATGCTTTTATATATTGTTCTAGCTCTCCAACAACACACAATTGACCACACTAATATGTACAACATGTATTCAGCGATTGCGCGATGCTACAAGTTTTCGTATGATGGTAGTCAGCACCGAGAGGCAGCTACTAGAAGGAATCACAACAGGAAATGGAAAAAACACTGAGTTTATCGATGGTAAGAACTTCAACTGGCTGAATTGGCAACCAATTATTTTATTTGTATAATGTGTGTTATGATGATAATATAATTATATCTGACATATTACATATCGCTGCCTAGACTCAAACTCAGTAGAGCTTGCACTGTGAGTTCTAGAACATGGAGAAACATCATTGATACATATTTTTCTAAGTACATTCATATTATATAGGTACCTATTAGACTGCACGGATGGTGCAATGGGGTAAGTGGTCGCCTTACCACTACACCGCGCCGAGTGTTATGGGTTCAAACCCCTCACAGGACCTAAACTCCTACATTAGGAATGTTCCTGTGTCGCGGTTGGCATCACAAACATTCTAACAACCTACATAAAGACTTATTAATTTATTACATGGTTTATTGTAGTCCTGGATGAGGATACTTCGGACATCCCAGGGAATATAAAGATAGATTCAGAACAGGAAGTAAATCAGGAAACAGCTGACTGTCGTACTGCACTTGACATTGCAGATTACGGTCTTGACTTTAGTGGTGAGTTTTAGAATTTATTATGTTACATTTTCAGAAATGCAACCTGAGAGAACTAAACTACTGCGAGAGCTAAATTTCACCTTATTACGTAGTGATAAGAAGTATCAATATCCTTTCTTTTTTTATGGTGTAAGGAGCAAACGAGCAGACGGGTCACCTGACGGTAAATGACTACCGCCGCCCATGGGCACCTTCTTGAGTTACAACTCAAGAGTCACAAGTGTGTTGCCGCCCTTTAAGGTGGGAGTAGGGGAAGAGGGGGAAAGGGAGATTAGAGGGGAGGAGAAAGGGTAGAGGGGAAGGGCGGGAATAGGGGCGAGGGAAGGGTTAAGACCTCCGATAACCTCACTCACGCGGCGTAAAGCAATGCAAGCATCTTGCTTCACTGCCGGTTTCCTGTGAGGCCGTGGTATCGAGTGGAGTCGAGCCAGCCCATACGTGCTTAAGCATGGGTCTCCCGTTTCTTTTATTTCAACAATTGTAAACGCCTGGTCAATCGTTGGTTTGCTTGACGAAATTACAAAATAAACACTGATCTATGGCACTGTTGCTTAACCGCCCTTAAAGTACAATTTTATGTAGCAAAGGCAATGACTGAAATAATTGACCAATGTTGGCAGATTACTTGTCAGACAGTCAGTGCGAGGACAGTGTTGAGAGTTTGGTGGACGGTGAGGCGGCACTGTTGACGAGGTTCAAGGAAGTGGCGCCCCTCCCGACCAGGGCTTCCCTGCCTAGTTTGTGCCCAGAGTATTGCAAGCAGCTTCAGTTGTTTAAAGGTAATAAAATAAAAAACGCGTGAGATGTCTTTAGGACACCCGGTTGGAACGAAGTTCCTTTCGCTATAATGTATAAATATATTTCATGGATTACCTAAATTGTATCAAAATTTAGTAAATACTGTAATCTCGAAATTAAAATTGCCTCATCTGTAAAAGTTGCCCGAACTAATATATGGATAACTAAAGTATACAACCAACATCAAATTAATTCCCAGAAAGCGTAAATAAAATAAAATAACTTGCGGTCAGCATTTATCGTTGCGCTCACTTTTTTGTAGTAATAAACATTCCACCTGTTTTTATGAGAAACGGAGGTAATATCTGGCAAGTTAAATGGTTATATCTTTTAAATGGATAGTTTTGTTTTTAATCTTTTCTAATTGCATGCTAGAGTCATGCCGCTTCACACCCGTATTTACAAAAAATACTTTGGTCATTGTGGAAGCAATGTTATGCTAAATAAGCTTAATATTATTTCTCAATGTTAATTGTTCATTGCAGTTTTTGTATTAAAGTTTTACAACATAATTTCAAAGGAGCATTAATTGTATGGTCTGGTTTACCTATTATTACGATGGCGTAATAACGAGAACGTAACCGAGAACGTAAATTATGTGGAACTAACTATCGAGTGCCAATATTTAACGCAATTTTTGGAGATGTGAATGTGTATCTATGGTATATTAATTTGTTCTAAGGTAAATTTATTAAGAGAAAAGTAAAACACTTTAGTTTTCTTATTAAAGTAATTACAAATTCCATTTTGTTCCTCAGATACAAAAGTTGTTCCGCAAACAATATCCAGACTGGTAGAAGATTATGAGTTCATCCGAGAGACCAAAAATGTCCGCCGCCAATACGTCACAGAGAAACTAGCTCACATAGTCAACGCAACGACTATTTTAGAATGTTCAAACGTCACTCCCTTCAGAAGCAAAAGCCGGCAAGGTTTCCCCTGCTTCTACTGCAGAAACATCTTCGAAACAATCAATAGACTTCAAGAACACACCGCTCAACACAAAACGCATGAAATACTCAAAGTCCTAAGAACTTATGGAGCAGAATCTTTAGTAGTGTATGTAGATATCACAGATCTGAAATGTAAAATATGTAACCGGAAAATGTCAAATCTGAACGAGTTAAAACTACATTTAATTAATGTACACAAAAAGAAAATGCATCTAGATGTCACTGATAGGATTATACCTTATAAACTATCCGATAGTGGAATGTATGAATGTCAAATGTGCGGTTGTAATTATGAGACTTTTGGCGCCATTGAGCGTCATATGAACGTACATTTTAGGAACTACGTTTGTAAAGATTGTGGTACAGGTTTTGTCACAAGATATAGACTTAAAGTACATATTAAAAGTATGCATACTGGTGGGACGCATCCTTGTCAGGTTTGTGGGAAAATATTCTCGACAAATCAGAAGCATAAAAATCATGTCAACACAGTTCATAAGTTAATGAAACGATTTAAATGTACAAAATGTCCTGAACGCTTTGCTGAGTACTTCAGACGGCAGAAGCATATGGTACAAGTACACGGACTGGCCCCATTGAGGTACAAATGTAATGTTTGTGAAAAAAGTTTTGATAGACGGTATACTTTATCGAGGCATATGAAACGTGATCATTTAGAAGAGCGTGATTTTCAATGTGAGTTATGTTCATATAAGTGTTTCACAAAGAATGAATTAAGAGTGCATATGATTAAACATAATGGTGAGCGTATTTACGAATGCTCGGTGTGTAAGAAGGCCTATGCTAGGAAGAAAACTTTGAAAGAACATATGCGTATACATAACAATGATAGGAGGTTCGCTTGTGCTGTGTGCGGACAGGCATTTGTACAGAAGTGCAGTCTTAAAGGCCATTTGAAAACGCACCATCTTGAATTTAGTATGTAATTATAAATAGTTATATTAAAGTATTTTGCTTGTTTTATTGTATATTGGTTAATATTGGTGTCTGCCGACTCGGCAGACACCAATATTTTTAGTGTTGTGTTCTTGTAGTGAAGTATTACCGCCGGAGTTTCTTGGCGATAGAGTTATCAATGCGAGACTGGTGTGGCGTTAGAGAGTTAACATTTGCTCCAGTGCGTTTTGCAAATTGTGCTACGATCTACATGATGCCCCATAATATATATATCAGATATCAACAGTTAGCCCTGTTGGAGAAGTGGGACCAAATGATTACAGCTTTTCAAGTTTATTGATGTCCTACTATAGCACTACAAGATCTAAGCCATGTAGATGTAGTACCTAGTAGTATTGATTTTGGATTGTGTCCTATTTATATTTCTTATTTCAATGACATCTATCGGAAAACAGAAGTACTATAGAATACGTTTAGTTAGTCACTTTAAAGTCCAGCAGCAATAAAAAAAATACGTTGTCTTACTAAGTAGAAACCTAAACAATAAATAAACATGGTGTTCTTTTTTGAATGGTTGAGGTGTGATTTCAGCAAACTGATAGTATTATTAATATAGTGCATGAAATCAGAAGGGTGAAAATATAGTTTTTTTTTATAAATAGGTAACTATATTTTTGTTTACAAACTACATCTTAATGTCATAACGAAACGCGATAGCAAATGTCAAACGGAATAAACAAAACGAAAAAAACCATTACTGCAGTGCTGGATTTTAAAATTGCGCTGTGACGATATATATTTAATCAAGGTCTGTGATTGTGATTTTGGTGTGTTACCATTGACATTATAATTATAAAACAATAGGTACATTGTGTATTTTTTATGAATATTGAGGAACTCGAAAACTATACAAGGTATGAAAATTTTACACAGAAACTTACTTTTATCACTTATCTTTAGTCATTACAACTGATTCAAGAACGTTCTTGTTTAATAGTAAATTAAAAAAAAAGTATATTTGAGGCATTTAGAGGCTTGAATTTAGAAACTGACGAAATCATACTACACTATTAATTATTGACTTGCCCTGAACCACAGAATACATAATAGTACTAGTACCTGAACTCGAAAACGACATTCTATTCTCGCGATCTACAGAACATCTCCGTAAAGTGTAAACGTCATTATTATTGTAAATAGCGCGAGAACATTCCTTGCGCGATTCAGGATCATTAGTAACTCACTTCGGCTTGTTTTCGCTAGATGACGCTGAAGTATATTATATTTTCCTGAATGTGGATGTCGCCGCAGTTGTAAGTTAATTAAGTTGTCAACTTAATTATTACAAAGGCCTTGCAATTATGTTAATATGAAATTATATTACAGCATGGTGCTTGCACAGGCAGCTGACGCTAGAAAACAGAGGATCCTTCTAAAAAGGGAACGAGCCAAACAGGAATACATAGAGCAACAGCGGTTGATAGAAACAGAGATAAAAAGCAGTGAAACTGTAAAGGAGACGAAACAGGTATTTTTATTAGATAGACTTTTGAAGTCAAAACTTTTGGTATGGGGAAAATACACTGAACTGCTTGACCGTCATGCTCACATACAGATGTATGTGTGTGTGTGTGTATGTATTTATGTATGTAACAGTCCTACGACTGACAATACTTACACATAGTGTAGTGGTGTGGTGGTGGTGATTGTGGTTAGTATAGATATATCCCAGTATTTTATCAGTGCCTTTCTCAGCATATTATGTGCATCTGCTAACAATGCATGTATTTCGGGCTCGTGTTAAATTAAATTTTTGAATACTCGTAACACCCATATTCACAACGAATGATATGAGGGCTCACAGTGAGCCTGGACACACAGAGTCGGCAATTTAAATTCTTAACAATACTTGAGTGATGGACAAAGCTATGCGGTCATTAAAAGGAAGCCTCATTTAAAGTAGCTAGACAGCTATGTTACGCAAAGCAAAGCATCAGTGAGAGTGACAGTTGATGAACATTGCTGTTTTATTTCATACTTTTGATTGAACAGACGACAATAATTTTTTTTTTTTTTTTTTTAAGAATACTAGCAATGTGGGTTTATTTATTGCAGGAAAATACATCAGAGGCAGTAAATTCAGATGAGGATGTGTATCGAGAGGAAAAGAAACCAAAACTGGATCTACCAGATGTAAGTAAAATTTTATGTTTATTTACGTTCGTTACACTTCAGACGCCTGGCGGGGAGGGGGGGAGATCTAGGCGAGAAAAATTGTTAGCGCAACGAAAAATGCTGACCACGACTTAATTTTTTTATTTACGCCATCTACTGATTCTGCCCGATACTGATTTCATTTGATGTTGGTTCTATGGGGTACACTGAAAGTTTTGCGTAACTCATTAATAAAACAATTTACATGTAAAGTAATATATTTACTGCTCTTCGAAGTATTCTCCATTACATTTTAAACACTTTTTCATTCGGTCAAACCATTTTTGAAAACATGAGGAGCATTGGTCTAAGTGTATGTTTTTCACATGCTGGTTGAGAACTATCACGGCCTCTTCCGGCCCCGTAAATGTCACACCTCTCATCAAATCTTTAATTTTTGGGAAAATAAAGAAATTGCAAGGTGCCAGGTCTGGACTATGTGCGGGATCGGTCACTAGCTCTACCTTTTTAGAAGCCAAAAATGACTTTGTCTTGTTCGCTGTGTGCGCCGAAGCATTGTCATGGTGCAGTACGATGCGACCTCTTGGTCGTTTTTCCCTAACCTTTTCAAAGACTCTGGGCAAACAAATGGTGGTGTACCACTCAGCATTAACTGTCTTTTGGTCTTCAAGTGGGATCGTGCAGACAGGACCCGTCCGGGAGAAAAAAACGCAATCATTTTTTTGCCTACGTTTCTCACCTGCCTCTATTTTGTTGGTTTCCTGTCACCTTCGAAAACTCATACAGAAGACTGTTGCTTTCTTTTAGACATGTTAAAATATATCCATGTTTCATCTCCTGTCTCAATGTCATACACAGCATTTGAACGTCCGTGATCGTACTTTAACAACATTTTTTTACACCTATCAACACATGTTCGTTTTTGTTTTAGGGTGAGTTCATGAGGAATCCAGCGGTAACAAAGTTTTCTAACTTTTAAATGTTGATGTAAGATTTTTTGAATTTGGCTCATACCAATCTCCAAATGTCCTCGAATCTCGTCGTAGGTGATACGCCGGTTTCTTGAATTAGTTGCCTGACAGTAGCCACATTGTCCTCAGTGATCGCAGTTGAGGGCCGACCTTCACCAATTTCATTGTCCCAAAGACACCTTACCTGCTCTACTGATCATCATGGACACAGAGTAACTTTTACCCAGAAAAAGAGTAGGTATTTTTACCCGGCGACGTTTGACTTCTGGGCGACCATCATAGGTATATTATGAATTGAATTGAAGAGCAGAAAATGCACATTTCCGTATAAAATTTTCTGATTACCTTATTAGGCAAAATAATGTAATAATCAAAACTTGTAAGTAAGTGGTTTTAAGGCGAAATAAAATGTGTATCTAATTCATTATTACAAGCTTTTATTTAACTTGAAATGTTTGTATGTATGTATGTGTGTTTGGCACGAATCTTGGAAGCTAAATTAGAACCACTTCCCGGTGTCTGATTGGGCTCAAATTTGGTGTACATATGTATCTTCGGTGACAATACAATAATATGGTTCCATGGAGATGTTCGGATGATGGAGCCGGAAGACGGCCATAGGAACATATTAACTAAACAAAATAAACCCATCTAGTTTGGGCTCATTTGTTTTGTCTTGGTGAGTAATTTGGTGCTACACGATGTCCAGGGTATGATGATGGAGTCAGAAGGTGGACATAGGAACTTCTGAACTAAACAAGATAAACCAATCGAGTTTGGACTCAATTGATTCGTCTTGAGGAGTACTTTTTTAAATATCAAATATAGTTACACTAAAATAAAACTTAGTTTGTATAAATGCTTGTTTAAAAAAGTATTACAATTAATTTATTTTAAACGTATAATGTGAAGTGGAAGAAGACTGCGGATAGCCGAAGAAAGTTCTACTCTATCTAATATTTTACCCCCGACGCAAAAAGAGGGTTGTCATAAGTTTGACGTGTCTGTGTGTCTGTCTGCGACATCGAAGCTCCTAAACGAATGGACCGATTTAAGTGCGTTTTTTTTTTGTTTCAAAGGTGACTTGATCGGTCGTGTTCTTAGATATAATTCAAGAGAATCTGTTCAGCCCTTCGAAGATCATCAGCTCTTTTCTAATCGTTGAAGGGATTTTCGAATCGGGGGTGTTTTAAATTTTAATTTTTTTATAATTATTCATATTACAGAGTAAAACAATAATCTCCAACGTATTCCGGCACTTAGACCAAGAGTACAAGTTCCTGCAGTTGCAGAATCACGACAATCCTGACCTTCGGCCGTTGGCAGCCATCACCCAGCGGACCTCCAATGCGACAGGGGTCAGTCCTACAGAGGTGCGCAGCATCGTGAAGGAGGACAGACTGAAGAAAGCGGAGAAAAGGAAGGCGGAAAGTCAGGGTCAGAGGTAATAGTAGAGTAATCATAACTAATATTATAAATATGAGATTGAGTTTGTTTGTTACACCTTAACGCAGTACCTACAAAATCGATTATCATAATATTTTGCTTACACTTTGCCAGAGGTATAGATTAGGGGCCATCCATAAATTACGTCACACGAGTTTTATGATTTCCTCCCCTCCCAGTCCTTAACATATTTTTTTAATTTTACACCCAAAACTGAACTCTTTTCAGTTCTAAGTTGTTTTTTTAATAAAAGTGTAGTAACGTGTCTAGTCGTTGCTTAATACTTTAGATTTCGACGTGTGACGTCACGAAGCTTATGACCCCTTGTCACACAATGTCATACTTCGTTGACCTCTCCCCTTAACGTGTGTAATTTATAGATGGCCCCTTACAGGAGGGAGGATAGGGTAGAGATCATTATTGAAAACTTTCTGAAAAGTTGTCCCATCCCCTATGGTCGTAATATCTACTATATAACACATCGAGCGCGTTACACAAATAATTCAAGGTTGCTGTCCCTGTCAAAAACATTACCTAGGTAGGTAGGGCTATTTATAAGCGGCTTTTCCTAGATTTGTGGTACCGCTAGGGATGTTGACACTAATCACAAACAAATGGTGCGTTGTAACTAAATAATTGATTGTGGAGTTCTAAAACCTTCTAAAGCTATAATAAATATATTAAAACTGATTGAACGTCTAAACAAAGAACACTCGGTCAAGTCACTTTTCAAACAAAAACAACCGCACTCAAATCGGTTCATCCGTTTGGGAGCTACGATGCCACAGACACGTCAAAATTATACCCCTCTTTTTCGTCGGGGTTAAAAACTTAAAATATAAACTATTGTCACTTGACTGCAAACGCCAACCAGATCAGACAGCTGTCAGTTACATCTACTACATGGAGAACTTACAGTTAAGCGGTAAGTGACGTAATAATCGATGCGTAAAATGCAATTTTGCCATGTATTCTCTTGAATTAAATTTTTAATGAGGCCGAAAATTTGTCATAGATAATCATTATTAAGTATTCCGAAGAAATAGAACCTCCTACTTTTTTAATATTAGTAGAAAATAAAGCTCAATTAATTAAGCTAAATTTATCAACAAAGAGCTTTATCAGTAGGATAATAATAACTGCACACACCTTACACACGGTCGTCTGATCCCAAACTAGGCAGAGCCTGTACTATGGTAACCAGACTGCTGATAAACATACTTATATATTTCTAAATACATACATATTATAGATAAATTACACTCAGACAGAACAAATGATCATGCTCATCACACAATTATTTGTCCTGAACCCACGACCTCTGGCTCAGCTGTCAGGATCACTAACCACTAGTAAGTCGGGCCAGTCAAGTGGAGCCATAATGTTTGACTTTTTGAGTGCGCGGGTTACAACCCTTGATAAGGCATAACGAGATAGTCTTTCAGCGCCCATTTTGTTTCACTTCACATAATTGTTGTATTTCACTTCCATGTTAAATAAATATTAATTACATTACAAATATTCAAAACTCAACTCAACTCAAATATCAACACTTATTTGATTTAATTCAGTAGCCTTCTGCGTCTTTTACATTAAGAAATTGCCTACCTGTTGGTGTTCGTTTCAACCAATCACTAAAAAATAAAATATTTACTTACGTAAGTTGGTAATGTAATCTATATATATATATTTGTATGAATCCCTATTTCTTAATATTTTCGTTAATCGTAAATTCTTTGTGTGTGTTATTGTCAGGAGAAAAAAATTAGGAAAGTTGTGATGAAAATTAGAAAATTTAAGAAAACAAAGTCCAAATAACTTTTCTAATGTAACCTTAGCGCTTTTGACATAACTGTCAGTCGTTTGACAGTTGGCGGACACCTGGATTAACACATAGGGTACTCTTTATCCCGATATTCCCACGGCACCGGGACTTGCGCGGGTGAAACTGCGGGGCGCAGCTAGTTACAAATAAAAGGCAACTTGAAAAAATTTGTTTTTCGCTAAAAAACGTTTTCCCGTTTGGTTTTTGATGCTGCTTCTTGATATACATATATTTATCTAACTTTTTTTTCCAGCTTAAATGCAGACAGCCCCACGGAAGATTCTAGACCTAATGTAGAACATGAGTAAGCATTGATCTATACTAATATACTCGTAATTAAGCTGAAGAGGTTTTTTGTTTGATTATTTGTTTGTTTAAAGGCGCTCATCTCAGGAACTATCACTCAGATTTGAATAATTATTCTACAAAGTAAGGAAGGTTGTGTATGAGTGTTGATCCATAGTTTAATATTATAATAATTATTTAAATTGACGACTTCGAATAATTGAGGATAAATTTTATGAAATAAAGATTTTGAATTTGATAATTTGAAGGTTACTTATGTATACAGACCATGTAACTTCACGCTAGGATCTGATTCTTTTTTTGTATCTAATGGAACAATTTTATTAGATTATTAAATTCCCCTTAAAGGTAATGAAATTTATTTGTCACTTTGTATTAAATTCATAAAAAATTACAGAAAGAAAAAAATAACCAATTCATCTTAAAACAAAAAAAAAGAATCAACCTATTTTTCTACAACTGTACAATTTTCTCAAACTTTAATTTATGTAACGTACTTTGTATTGCCTCCACGTGCTGCCATTGCACGTGCTGCTTACACCAAGTTTCTTATACGATGTTTAGTACTTCACAACAACCAAGAAGTTTTACCTTCATTTAAAGAGTGTTTA
Organism: Callimorpha dominula; assembly: GCA_949752705.1. Classification (NCBI taxonomy): domain Eukaryota; kingdom Metazoa; phylum Arthropoda; class Insecta; order Lepidoptera; family Erebidae; genus Callimorpha; species Callimorpha dominula. Next base: position 7,635,081 of record OX457017.1, on the reverse strand, counting down.
GTTGTCTCTTAAACATAATTTATTTCACTAAGTTAGCATTATTAGTTGCCGGGATTTTCAAGTATCTTTTTGTGACCCGGATTTATTGCTCGCGAGCGTATATTGTACAAGGATTTTGTTTCTTTATTTTCCATTTTGTTATATAATTCGAAGTGGTCGGGATCCCCTGAATTGAGGCAGTGAAAGACCGCTCTTTGTGCAAGGCATTTGGCGAGTTTTTCATGTTTATACATTTCTTCATGGTATATTATTGATATTTGTTGCAGAATTAACACAGATTCCAATGGTGAGCGAATAAACAGAGAAGAAAAGAAAAACTAAGAAATGATCTCATATAATCAATAATTCAGACATTATTGTCTTGTAAATTACTACCTATACTGTCAGGGACAATAGCATACCAATTTCAACTTTTCCAACCCTGATGCAGAACCCAGGCTACGCTATGATGTCCCCAAAACACTGTTAGACTGGAGAAAATATTTTCTATTTTAATTTTTAAAGAAAATAGCAGCAAAATGTATCTACAGGTTGAATTCTACCGATCATGACTATGTATTTATTTAAATAAAATAAAGTAAGTAAAGAGATTATAGCATTTTATTTACGCAACCCAGATATAACTACCTGATTGTCATTTCAGGAGTTTATAAAATCTTTTTGTGAGAAAAGTTAGACATTCTTTGGTAAACTTACTTGTGTAGATTATAAGTCCTAATTGTTATTACCCATATGCTAATTAGTAATCATGATAACATAACTTTCCCAAAGAAGTTTATACTTTGTGTATACAGGGGCGACCCTAGGGCGGTGCACCGGGCACCGTCATGCGGGGGGCACCGAAATAAACCACCGAGGGCGCAACAACCCTCAACAAGTAGGGAGTGTCCAAATTACTTTTTGAGGACTAAAAAAAAATGGTCATCAAATTCTTTTTTCGGTGAACAACATTATAAACACCCTGGACACCCCCCGTTGTTGCGCCCCTGCTATCGATAGATATATCTAACACTATTTATAATCACTGCTGCATAGTATAGGAAAACTTAGGTTTTGAATTTATAGGGGCGCGCACCATCTAAAAATGTAGCTAGGGCCGCCACTGGGTGGAACACTTACTTAAATCACTGAAAGGTCATGACTAGCAAGCAGTTACAATAAGAAAACAACCATCCGTTTGAAAGTTATGACCGTTTGAAATTCCAGGTATAATTATCTACGTTTCTCATAAAAGCAGGTGGAATGTGTAAAGTTAAAGATTTTAAATCGTACATAATTTTTCATTACGTCACTAAGCAAAATCCATAAAACTTACTGTGAAAACTTTTTTAGTTGATTATGGTCTTTTGTCTCCTGAGGATGACAGACCATATTCACAGAGTTTATCGAGTACATAATCTTGAGCAAAATAATTTATTGTGACAGGGATGAAGAGACGGAACGGAACGAAACGGAAAGGGAAATTGTCGGCTGAAATCCAAGTATTGAGAGTGTAGGTAGAGTTATTGATTACCTCTAAAATTCGTATATCGTTATAAGTTATCACAGTCCTGTAAATTTAAAAATCTCGTAAGGAGCTCTTTTAAAATGTATTATCTCTCTTTACCAAATCAATCAATAACCAAATAAAACCACAACAATATAAAAAATAATTTATTTACTATCTAAATCAGGTTTTTTATAAGCAATTAGATCTTCATAATCCATATCAGCGTGATGCACTCTAATATGATTTTTCAAGCTGCATTTCTGAACGAAGGTCTGCGAGCATGCGCGGCACGTCCATCGCCTGTCATTGCGGTGGATTTTCAAATGTTCTGTCAAAGTTTTGGCGCGAGCGTACTTTTTGTGACACACGTGACATTCGAACTTTTTTTCACCAGAGTGTACTAACGAATGTGAATTTAATGCATTTGGAGTTTTGAATAATGTCCCACAAACATTACAACTATGTTTAGGCTCTTTCACAATCTTTAAGTGTTCTAACCTCATATGCGAATTTAAACTATTTGGTTGAGAATACTGTTTCGAACAAATTTTACATGTTAAATTGAGAGGTGCGCGTTTGTGAACTTCTTCTAAATGCCGCATTCTTAACCTATACGTACTAAAATTTAGATTACATATTGAACACATGTACGACATTTTCTTGTGCCTGTACCTAATATGAGATTTAAGAGCAAAATGCGAGACACAAATTTTGTCACAAAATTCACATTTTACCGATTTCCCATCAATATGCATTTGAATATGAGCTCTTAACCGCTCGGCGAGTAAGAAACATCGGCCACAGACATCGCAAACATAGTCATTGCTATGCGTATTCATATGATTAGTAAGAGTTTTAAAAAATAAGAATTCATTTTTACAAATAAAACACCTGAATTTACCATCACTTAATTCGTAAGCTAAAATAGAATCGGCGGGCTTTTTAACGTCGTCTTCAATGAAAGTAATGTTATGACTTTCTGTCAAATGTGACACTAAATTTTCTAGGTTATCTATTTTTTTTCTACAAATCCTACATGTGATGTCACTGACATCAGCCTTGATTCGGTCATGGGGCCTATTTATACTTTTTAAAATAGTTTTAAAGGTCATATTCTCGTGTAGCTGAAGGATGTGGGATTTTAATTCATCGAAACCGACATGTTGTTTATTACAGTAAAGGCATGTGAAGTACCCTTTGTTAGATTTGAATGGGACTATTGTGGAATGTTCTAGTATTAGGCAGGCGTTTTGTCTTGGTTTTACGTAGCTCACATTGCGAAATTCTATTTTCTTCAGCTTATCTTCGTGATTATCTTTTTTCCCTTTAGGTATTATAAGTATTGTTCTTTTACCTGGAAAACATTATATAACTAAATATTAATGTAAGTAATAGTAATGTTTGTAATGATTAAAAATAAAAGCATTTTTTTTAATGAAAAGTATGGTTGTAATTAAAGTATTGTGGCCATTGTTGTCTCTACTATTATGGATATCAATGATAAAAACAAAAGTTACAACCCTCAAGCTATTAAGCCCTCAAGCTTATTTACTAGTAATTTTCTTATTAATTCCATGCTACCAGAATTTAATTCGATTATGTATAAATGAAATTATTCATCAGTTATGAAAGTTAGCATTTACATTCCGAGCCTGGTGCACAATAGTTGGAGTACATAAATATTTATATATACAGTATGTCTGCTGTAAATCCATCAACTTAGGGGCCATCCATAAATTACGTCACAAGTTAAGGGGGAGGGGGTCAACGAAGTGTGACATTATATGAGAACCAGCGGAGGGGTCATAAGCTTCGTGACTTCACTGTCTAAATCTAAAGTATCAAAACGTTAACTGTAAACGAAAAATTTACAAAAAATCTTTAGGTATTAATTGTTTTGTTGAAGAGTTCTCCCTCGAAATAATAATTTTGGAACTGCTGTTTTCATTTATTCTGTTCTGGATGTAAAATTGCAAAGTATGTGACATCACACCAAAGAGTCCCACATGTGACGGGGATGGGGGAGGGGAAACATGAATGAACTATTAATACGACAATGGTGTGTACTTACATTTCCTCATTTGTTTTCTATTCTTCGTTGATGTTTTTCTTTTCACTGATTTCCTGTTTTCGGGACCTGAAAAAATCATTTACTTAATTTATATCATGAGGTAGCAACGATAACAGTTTTAGGAAACGACAGAAAAATGAGAAAGGCACGAAGTAACTGATGCTATGACATTTGTCAAACTTTTACAAAATTCATAAAAGTTCCACAAATGTTTTACGTGAAAACAAAATGCTTCAATAATGTCCAATAAGTAGCTATGAGCCGATTTCTGTATTGTGATTGATCGATTTTGTAAGAAGGCAGAGGATAATAGATTAGTAGCCATCCATAAATTACCTAACACGAATTTCAAAATTTTTTGGACTCTCTCCCCCCTCCATCACAGGTGGTCACATTTATGGGAACGTACCCTGGTTTAGCGTCACATACTTCGTAATTTTAAACCCAGAAATAAATGAAAACATAATTTCTAATTGTTTTTTAATTAAAGCTGTAGTGTGTGGTATTTCGTTTACAGGTAATGTTATGTTTAATATCTTTTAGATTTCGACATGTGACGTAACGAAGCTTATGCCCCCTTGTCACATAATGTCACACTTCGTTGACCCCTCCTACCCCCCATAATGTGTGACGTATTTTATGGATGACTCTTTACTTCTGAAATTGCAGTCTTTTGACTGGGCAAGAACCCCACCGAAGACGAGCTCAGTATTATTCCGCATAGCCTAGGGTCACGAGAGGTAATTAGAGTTGGTAACGCAGAAAATAATCCTTTAATGAGGTTAGTGTTCATGACCATAGATAATCATGTACCTATGAGTGTTAATAATTATAGTTAAATAAACTTAAAAAAACATGCTTTGATAGTCAAAAGTTGGCAAGCCCAATCTGTTGGACTTGTCAAAACGGATCACAAGAGCCCAAACTCGAGGGTTTAAGAGTAGCCACTGAAGAGTTTCACTATCCACACCAGGCTCTATCATCTAATCGGCTCCAATATGCCAAATTACAGTACTATCAACCGAACTACATACATTTTATTTGGGATTTTTTCATTCCGTTACCAACAAAATTCATAAAAACTAATATTATTTTTTTTAAGTTAGTTTTTATGGATTTTCTATAAAACTGAGTGAATAGTTCCAAACTAAAAAATACGTACGATTTAAAATCTTTAATTTTACACGTTCCACCTGTTTTTATGAGAAACCGAGGTAAAAATAGCTGGAAATTCAAACCGTCATAACTTGTAAACGGATAGTTTTTTTCTTTTTTTAAGTGAAAACTGCTTTAGGCACGTTGGGCACTTTTGATATGGGGAAAAAGCACTGAACTTGCGTAACCGTCACGCTCAGCTGACATATATATGTGTGTTTTCACTTCTGACGTGCAGTCCTACGACTGACAGTATTATTTTTATTGTATATGTATACTAGAGTCATAGTGATTTAAGTAAGCGTTCTATTTTCAAATACACCCTGTATATACATATATACAAAGTTTTAGAAGTAGGTTAAAATTTACTTCCACGATTTTCAAAAGTTTACATAGTTACAATAATAAAAAAAAGCGTGTTAAAAATACTTACATGCAACAGCCACATCGGCGAAGACTATAGGCTGTTGATCCAATTCTGCGGCATTTATCAATATTGTATCTGAAATAAACAAAACTAATTCAGATGGTATTCTGTCATTTATTTTATCACAGAAACCATCGATCCCGGTTTTCAGACGAATGTAAATAAATATATTCAAAATAATCGCGATTGCGTTAAAAATCTATAAACCAATTGCGTGAAAGTAATTATCTAACTAAAACACGACTTTAATTTTTAGGCAACACACAATTCATTTCAATAATTATAATTAGCAATTAACACAATTCATTTCAATAATTAGCAATGAACACAATTACAATTAATTCTCACTATATAAATAATCACTTGTACTTCACAGTTATATTTCCACTTGTTTACTCGTATTATTCGTTACTCGAACTAAAACTATCTATTCCGCAATGCAACTGCTCTTTAATACCCGAACGTTATTTCCTAGATTGTAATATTTCCCGAAAACTCGTAACCATTCTGGAATTTTCTAATATAATGTGGGACATTCTACAAATAGGCCATTAGTTCCGCTCAATGACAAAAGATGACGTTCATCTCAATTTAGGTAATCGTAACCCTTTATGACTTAACCTACTCGGTACTACTAGGGTACGTTGTCAGGGGTACAGAAGAGGACAGGGTAGGTAATACCTTTTATCCCAAAAAATTTACTGTTCCCGGTAGATAAACAAAAATAACTTTTACGCGAGCGAAACCGCAGACATAAACTAGTTTTAAATATATATTTTTACCATTTGACAAGTGAGCACTCAGATCATCTGATAGAAAAAGGCCAAAATTACATAATTGTAAATTCTTACCGTCATCAAACATATCGTGTGCAGAAGTCTCGCCAAGAACATCATCATTTACATCTAACGACTCAATATCTTCGTCACCTTTTGGAAATGTATTTGTATAAACTGTTACTAAAATATAATAAAAATAACATTTGAACAAAGAACTACTCATTAAGTAAATGACTTCACAAACACACAATTAACGAAAACAAAGTAGATTCAGAGCGACAACCTGTAAATTACGCTAAAACTTACGTCAAGTTCATCTGATACATACCTGATTGTATAAAAAAAATATCGAGTTGTATCCGAAAAACATCTAATGGTATCCGAAAAATACCGAATTGTATCCGAAAAAAGAAACACGAATTGTATCCGAATAAAAATCGACTTTTAACGCAAAGAATACAAGGTTATGTTTTGTAGGTTTACAATATGCTTTTATCGCCTCATTTTGCGACTAGGTGAGACCAGAGAGTCGGCAGAAAGGTAACGGAAGAGAACTAGCACTATACTAGCTTTTAAACTTTCGCGTTCCAGGATATATAATTATGTGTACGAGACAGCCTGTGACCGCCGCCACTGTAACCAGGTCGAAACGTCAGGCATTTCAAAGGTATGTACCACCTATTACGTAATTGCGTTAATTTCCGTAATAATAATAAGAACTAGCACTCTCTCGTCACGAAGACGCACCAGGCGCCGGGGAGCTTTGTACGATCTTCGGCCTCCTGGTCTGTGGACGACGGGGGGCAACCCGTCGTTCCTAGCCGAAGCAGGCCTAAGGGGGCGCGTTCTGGCAGGCTCAAGGGGACGCGTGTCGGCAGGTAGGTCTAAGGGAATACCAAGACCGAGACTTTAGTATCATGGAACACCCTGTGGTTTTAGTCGGTTCGATTGGTGCCTACCTAAACCAAATGATAAAAAAAAGAAAATAAAAAACAAACTCACATCTATCCATCTCGTTTCCCTTATTCTCCAATACAATGTCTTCTTCTTTAAATTGCTTTGTTGTATCTGGAATAGAAAGTTAAGTGTCATTTGATGCGCGACAATGGTGCTAATTCTGTTATACACTTAACTAAACTAAAATCTAACTTAATTTTTTCATATGAAATCAACATTGTCTTCAACAAGGTTCTATTTGTTACTCGCATCTATTTCTCAGCGCTACTAAATTTTGGTTGATATACTCAGCTTTATTTCCAAGTAGGGAGAGTCCCCATTTATTCAAATGCCGTATGATTGCCACGTAGCGATAGTCCCCAATCATTCAAATGCCGTATAAAAACTTGTTCAAAACGAACTAAGATGACGTTATTTTAATCGACACCTACGAAGACGCTTACTAAAAACACAGAGCAACAGAGATGGCATTCAACGGATAGTGGCTCTTGCTACGTGGTATTAAAGTTTATTTAAGCGTGTAAGACTTTAGTCGACAAATAAATTGTTTATTTCGATAGGGATATATTATGTTACCTACTTGTTTAAATTTGAAATAAGACCTTGTTTCGAAGTGTACAAGGTTTACATCTTATATGAAGAAAATTTAGTCAATTTTAGATTAGAGTGTGAAGTAACAGAATTAGCACCAATGTCATTTATACTATTATAATGAACTAGCAACCCACCTCGGTTTCGCACGGGTAGCAGAAACATCTTCAACAAACATCATCATATTTCAATCAATTTACACAAAATCTTAACGAATTATACACCTAAACCTTCCTCATGAATCACTCTGTCTATTAGTGAAAACCGCATGAATATCCGTCCAATAGTTTTTCAGTTTATCGCGAACAGACAGATACGGCGGGGGACTTTGTTTAATATGTAGTGATAGACACACAATGTCATAAAACTCGATTAGATAGATACTACAATTCTATCCCGGTTGGATGGTCAAATTATAGGGATGGTTTTATGGGGACGGGCAAATATATTTTTTTTATCTCAATTGCGGTAAGAAGAATGCATATTGTAGTGACGGGACCTCTCGCACAGCTTGCATACTCCTTCGATTGGAAGAGTAACTCTTTACTACGCGAGAGGCATAGACTGGTGGCACCAAACTCGAATTTAGAACACGTTCGAAATATTTTATGAAGAATAAATGTTGAAGACAAGAGAGTCGCCCGGCGGACAGAAGACGGTCTTGACGACTTACGGGCAATGTGCACAGAATAATTCAAGAAGTATTATTTATAATTAATTTGTGTGAAGTTATAATTGTTACATGAACAATCTGATCCTGATTATATCGCATAGTGCGTTTGCCTGCTCTTTCACTTTTCGTCCTCTAGCTAGTACCTATCGAAACCGGATACCCTAAAGCCCCAAGATTTATACGTGGTGGAGTACGCCGCAGTTGATTTAGAAGAAGTACTCCACGCGTTACACGTGGTGGAGGCTTTACAATATATACACCGTAGAGTCTTTCTTACGTGACATCGATTCTACTGTGTGATTCGATTCGACTTCCACATACAAAAAAAACACATATTTCAACTTCATCTAGCGAAAACGAGCTAAACTACGTAGTAACTATTAATCCTGCATCGCGCAATAAAAGTTCTCGCGTCGATTAGTATAACGGGTGTAAGTAACGACCTGCCGAATCTTCAAATATTATATATTTTGCGCAGGATCCTAATTATTTTTTCAAAATAAAAGTAGCCTAATTGACTCCTTATAACACCAGCTACCTGCCGGTGAAAGTACCATGGAAATCAGTCGACCCGTCCCGGAGATTAGGCGGAACAAACAGACAGACATTAAAAATAGATTTTTTGGTAAATCTATTTATATATTGATATTGATTATTTATTGTTTATTATAGTGCTTTTATAGTGACATTACAAACAGACTATTCAAATTTATTTAGCGGTCGTTTTGCCTGACAAAATCTAGACTAACGCAAGCAAAACCTTGAACAAAAGCTAGTTAATTATAAGCCTCACCTACAAATTTCTCGTGCAGTCGTGCTTGACTCTGTACAACTGTTTGTTTAAACTGTAGAGCATTTCTTAGTTGGGTGATACAGACTTCACATATTCGTTCTTTGGTCAGTTCATTTTGTTCCCACTGAAATCATTCATAAGAATATATTTATTATTGCTTAAGAATACCATTATTAGCTACTAACAACTGATAGCATCTATATATGTATTAGTGATGTGTCAGGGCTGTCAAAAATGTATATCTGCGGATACGGATCCTCAAGTTTTTTTCTCCTTTGATTATCAAATGAGAAAAAAACTTGAGGATCCGTACATCATCATATCGGCATCAAATTTTGATGCCGATTCACGTGACTTTGACACACTAGTTGACGTTGAGGACTGTAATACGACATTATTTTAATACACATATCATAAAGATTTAGGAGCTTGATCTCGTTGTAAAGACAGTCAAATAGTACCTTACAACATCAGATATTTAATTTTAACAAAATAAATTAAGAATTTTATAAGCTTAATAAAATATAATAATGTAAAATATCCGTTCAAGATCCGCCAAAAAGTAACGGATACCTAAAATAATTAATAAAATCGCATTAATAGTGTATAGATGCTGATTCAGAGCCAAATGTCCCATAATGGTTCCTACAATTATCCTGATGTTGAGTTGGTTAAGACTGATCAGTCTACAAGTCAAAAGTGGTGGGACCCGAATTGTAAGCATTGTGATTCTAGATGTAAATTTTTGACACTGTTCTTTCCCATTCATCACAGACTTACAATTAAATTGAAACAGTCCTTCAGCATCTCACCGTACACCTCACTCTGTCCCATCCACATATATTCAGACCAGAGACTTTTTAGACTGGGCAGCTCAAGGCAGCAGCAACATATACCGTACATGCTGGAACGTGCACTGGAACAAGCAAAATTTATCATCTGATGAAATTACCGGCCTCACAGAAAACCGGCAGTGAAACAATGCTTGCATTGCTTTTCGCCGCGTGAGTAAGGTTACTGGAGGCCCTAATCCTTCCCTCTCCCCTATTCCCGTCCTTTCCCTCGTCCTTCCCTTCCCGTCATTTACCATCAGGTGACCCGTCTGCTCGTTTGCCTACTATACGATAAAAAAAAATTTTAAAATTCAAAAGTTTATTTGATTGATTACTGTTGGCTCTTGATGGAATAAATAAAAGTTGTGAGTTCTATCTATCGGTTTAGGAACATTACTATTATAACTTCTGTCGATTTAAGGGGCGGGAGGGGGTAGGAGGAGAGGGAGGAGGGGTACTACCCACCCTTTTTTGAGATTTTTTAATTTTTTATTTTGAGGAAATTTTCCTCATTTTAGGGATTAAAATTAATAATAAGTGTAAAAAACAAGGGGAGACCCCTTGGAGGGGAACGGGGGTTAACAACACCCTTCATCAGAAAAAAAAAGGGGGAATGATTCAGAGGGATTTCTGTATCTATTTTGAGACTGCAACGTCTCCAGCGCTAAGGGATGAGCAGCCTCTACTATCTTGTGTAACAAATCACAGGCATCCAAACTTGAAACTTAGCGTGTGTGCTAATAATATAACCTTTCTATAAAAAAAAATTCAGCCCCCAACTCGACGTATGTTAATGGAAAACTAAACCTTGCGCCTACCCAAAAAGAAATTAGAAAATGGGCAGAAACTTGATGATGATATTGTTTTTTTTTTTAAATGTGTTGCAAAATATGTATTAATAGTTAATAGTATTCTCATTAACCTATCAAACTTTCTTATGGCAACATGTGCATGCAATTATGTGTAACAATGACCTTTTCACAACGATTTCTGTCATTTCTTAATGCAGTCATCTTACAGAGTCCTTTAAACCTACCTCATTAAAGGAATACCTAAACAGAATTATTGTTAAGAGACCAGAGGAAATTTTAACTGGGTACATTCCGACTATCTTCTCTTCTGGGTTTTTCATTTATTTTGTTAAATCTAGAGCGTATGTTTTTAGCATAATTATAAGGTTGTTATAATAACTAACGCAGATTTTTCCTTTTCTTCAGGAGACATGGTAAAGTGATCTGGTTATTTATTTTTAACATTAACAATAACTGGGTTGATTTAAATAGTAGGGGTACTCACATTTCAGCTCTAGATATATTTTGTTTTGAGATAACATTTCGCTTTTTAGTAGTAATTTTACCCATAGTTTAGTAATTGGACACCAAATTTAGCTATAAAGACACCGTATAAACAAAAATAAGATTCCAAAAAACCTATTGCTTTCGCTTTGTGGATAAATTTGACAGTTTAATAAGCAAAACCAAAGAGTCAAACACTACGTTAGAAACAAAACAAAAAGCGTGAACGCACAGAACACTAATACCCTGATACTCATAGTTTATGCTGGCTGATACTAGGTAAAGATGAAATCAATATATTCGTATTCATATAAATATTATTATTAGGGAACGAGTACCCAATCTTTTTAACCGACTTAAAAAAAAGAGGAGGTTATTCGTCGGAATCTTTTTTTTTATGTTCATCGATTACTCGAAGACGCCTGAACCAATTTTGAAATTTCTTTTTGTTTTATAGGGTATACTTTCCAGGTGGTCCCATTTAAATATTATCGAAATCGAAGTCGTTTTAAAAAAATCAAAAAATTGTAAACATCGATGATATTTTCGTTTGCTCCGAAACCTCGCTGTCTCATTGGAGCAGTGCATTTGGTTGGCCTAGCTACATTATATTTAAGCAAAATACATCCACTAAAAAGCACATTGAAATCAGTGATACTTTTTTTTTAAATAATACTTGACATTGGCACTTCACTTTATTAAATAATCACACTAAAGTAGTGAAAAATAACATTTAAGTAAGTGAAAATAAAAATAATTAGGTCAAATGGTATATAATTCTATTAATTTCCCACGAGTAGTACTCACTTTCCAAGGTTATGTGCTAAACGTCATAAAAAGTGGATAAATGAAGTAAAACAACATATGCAAGTGTGAGATTTAAAAACATTAAGAAATAACTAATAATGTTATTTGTAAAAATAGCTAAGTTTTGTATGTAGTAGCACTATTCAATCATATCAAAACATAAATGTCAAAATGGGAGCCAAGTTCAATATTAAGAATATACGAGGTTACCGACTTCGCCGACAAAAGAATTGAGACCTAAATGATTGCCAAGTTCTGTAGATAATCCTGAAGAATTATAAGTAGTCGCAGTTCTAATGTGCACTCACTCTAGCAATAACGCCAGGTAGAATTTTAAGTTAATTTTATGTAGTTTATATTTCGAATTTTTATGTTTTAAGCTAGAATCATTTTACACTTAACATGTCTTGAATATAAAATGACTGATTGATTTAAGTAACGTTTAAATATTTACAGTTTTTAGTTAATTTTCTTGTGGTTTCCTACGTAAGGTACGGAAAAGATAGAAATAAGTATATAGCCTTTTCCTTATAAGTATTCCTAAATTTTTTTAGTTATTAGTTGTCAATTAAACCTAGATTGCATAGATTTACAAAATAATATAAGAATTAGTGATAGCTTTCAACCGTAGATTGTTTACATAGTTAAGTAATCATTTTGTGGGAAGGACAATCTCTGTTTAATAAGATACCATGTTGAATTATACGTAAATAATTAGATTCTAACTAGAAAATAATGTTACAATTGATAATTTAAAGCAATATGTAACTCGCCAGAAATATTTTTTTTACATTTTTTGTTCTAGAAACTTTTTTGTTTTTGAGTTTACGTAAATAAATTTTAAATTAAATATTGTTATTCCAATGTATAGAATAAACTTTAACGCATAATTTTATGTATATATCATATCATTTTGTAGAAGGATTATGACAAATAAATGATATTAAAGGGTTCGGCTTAATTAAAAATAAGACAAAAAATCGTTCAATTTTACGTGGTTCCCGATATGGGCGGATCAGTTGCAACAGTTGCAACATAGCCAACGAAAAGTTAATTTTTATGTTTGTTTTGTACTGCAAAAATGTATTTATGTCAGTCATTGCCATTGGTGGCTTCTGAGCACGTCTTCGTTCGTCGGATATAGCCGACCGTGGTGTTGAAAAGGTTTAACCTTTCCCTTCATTCACACCTTCAAACGGCATGCGCCAAGTAGAGGTGTGTAACTCAGCTCTGAACCGGTTCCAATATACAGATCGCACTGACTAGAGCTGCTGAGCTGCGACTCAGTTGCTCAATTGACAGCTCACAGCTCTGCTCACGGCTCCACAGATCGTGTATGTTTTAGGTTCTAAATGAATTCTTTGTGTTGTAAGTCACAGACTGTTCATTGATATATGTATATAGTAGTCATTTATTCAATATCAGTTCTAGTTATCACCATACTATTATTTTTTATGAATGTAACGACTTAATCGTAAATAATATTGGTAAATAGATCGTAAATTATATGTATGTGTAATTACATATAATAGGTTTGGTTCGATCGATAGGTTTGGTAAGTATAAAGAAAGTAATGTCTATTACTTTAATTTGTAATTAAAACAGTTTGTATAAAAACACATTAGGATGTATAATATAATATGTATCATAGGCCATAGGTACTCGTTTTTTTTATATTTTGTCAACGGAAAGTAACTTTAATTAAAATTATTATTCTTTAATATATTATATTTAAGTCTTTTTGTCACATTTTTGTTAGTGAAATTGGATTTGACGCAAATATCCCATATACTTAATATGTATCTGAATCACTTATAAAGTGCGGTATATGAGTCGATTGTATTGCTCAAATGAACTGATCTGTTAGCCGGTTCGCAACTCTGACTCAAGTACTTGAACCGTGAGCAGAGTTGCAGCTCACATACATTTGATGAGTTACACGTTACACATCGTTATCGCCAAGTGAACTCACGTATAAGTGTTTGTATACTCTTTGCTTGTTTAGCAAAGAGTATACAAACACTTATAAGTCATGTTATTTTGTCATGTCAACACTGCTGCCAATACTTCAAAAATTAAAAAATAATAAATCAAATCAAATAGCAAACATGGCGTTGTACGGAGTACATGATGCCAATACGAGCCATTTATTTCTAATTTTAAGGGTTTGTGTTTAATATTTACATAAGTGAAACACGTGTCAGTAGTCACAAAGTGTCTTTGTGTTATTCAAACGACGATGTCGACGATAAATTGGACGATCGAGAAAAAATTGTGTCGGTGTTGTCACGCAGAGGGAGATTTTATAAATTTATCTGAACCATGTTTTGATTCTGAAAATGAAGAAGTATATGTGGATATGATTAAAGACTGTTTCTTTATTGATGTAAGTGTGTATGATATAGTGATGATGCAATGCTATGGAACGCGTTTCTTTGAAAGAAAACAATCAAACAATTCTTGCATCTGATTATCAGACAATATTTCTAGTAGTATGTGTTAGTCCTGATGAATAAAACATTAAGTGATAAACTGAATTGTTTCATACTTATGGTTACGGCTGTGAAGGTATAGCATGTACCACCATTCTTATAATTCGAAATTTGCACAGACTAGAGAACATTATACCTTCTGTAATCCTGACAATATGTATTTAAAATTTATGATGATAGGCTGAGTACTGAATGTGTAATAAAGAACCTCACTTGCACATCTATATATATAAAAATGAATCCCTATTTTCCTTGGTCACGGCATCACGCTGGACCGATTTAGCTAATTCTTTGTTTTTTTTTTGTGTTTGTTATGGTTAGGAGTAGGTTCTCATGAATGAAAAATTAAGGAAGTTGTGTTTAAAATTTACGAAAACTTAACGAGGGACTTATGCTCGCTTACGTTTACGGTCTTATATATATAAAAAAATGGTATAAGTATTCCAAATTTCATGTAGCTGATTGTTTGCGTTCACATATTACTATATTAAATATTTTTTACATCATAAATCTACACAATCACGCTGAGTATCACTGTGTATGGGTTATCAACATACAAAGGATAGTAGTTTCATTAACAGTTATCATTAAAAAATTGTGTTTATTTTGTACCTAATATTTATAAATTTTTTGAAATTTTTTAAAAAACTTATGTTAATTACCTTAATTGACCAGTCCTTATTAAGGACTATATACTTTTCTTCCTAAATTTAATTAAAAGATTACATATCCCATAACTTAAAATAGTAACAAAAAAAGCCAAAAAGTTTTAATTTCTTTGCATATTTCAGTTAGTGCCCGTACCCGGCCAACTATGTGCAGCAACCTACACTATCTGTGAATCATGCATAATAAGCGTAAGAGACGCAGCCAAGTTCAGAAAAAAGGTGGCAACATGTGAGGAGAAGTTCAAGGAGTTCTACAGTAGGAATGCTATCAAAGGTACAGAATTTCTATTTGATAATTTATATATTTTGAAGTGATAACTTCTTATGGGAGGGTAAACCGCTTCGTTACGTAACGCGATATGGGGCTAGTCTGTCTGGCTTCCCTTTTTCAATAGTTCAGCTGAGATTAGTTTAAGTCATCGTTTCTGTTGGGCGTCCCGAGACGCACACTTTTTTTTTTATAATAGGACACATTCTAATAATAATGACTTTTTATTAGACAGTCATAGACAAGTTGTTAAATTTATACTAATACTTGCAACCCGCCCTGGCGTTACATGGGTAGCAAAGCACATAGGTATTGATTATTTTTCCGATAATTTCTACAATCATTCTCATATTTCAGCAATTTTACACAAAACCTTAATGAATTATACACTGAAACCTTTCTCATGAACCACTCTATTGGTGAAAACCGCATGAAAATCTGTTTGGTAGTTATTGCGTTTATCGCGAACAGACACAGACAGGCACTGTAGGGGACTTTGTTTAATAATATTATGTAGTGATAATGTGACTCCTGTCAAGTAGGTAAGTTTTATTATAGCCTTAAAATAGTACTAATTAATCTAGTTATTTATTTACATTGTATTCATACTCAATGTGGAGTTCTTGATTTTTGTTAAATTAGGTAGTATTAACTTTTTTGGTAAATAAATAAATAAAAAAAAAACTGAAGAGTTTTCTGTTTGTTTAATGCTGCGTTCCTATAATCATAGAACGATTCGTTTTGCTAACGGACGGTAACATTTTCGTTGAAAATTCAACGTAAATTTACCGTCCGTAAGCAAAACGAATTGTTTCTTGATTATAAGAACGCGACATAAATGCACTAATGGCTAGAACTACCAGTCATATCAGAAACATTCTTTTTGTATTGGATAGAGTATTCAATGACCAAAGTTATAGGCTATGTGACATCACGCAACAAGGCTTAGGAGTGGAGCAGTGACTAGGCATGGCTCTAGCATGCAGTTACAAAAATATTTTTTGAAAAATACCTATCATCCAGTACACCACAGACTGCCCTGAATCATATTTGATAATGTTTGTACTAAGGTTGTCTGGAAGAAATCGCTGTGAGCGATAAGACCGCCAATTGATATACCTAAATATTTATGTTATGTTCGTATTGTATTCCACTTAAAAGATAAACAATAAAGAGATAAATAAATATCCGTTTACAAGTTAAGGGTCGTCCACGTATTTTTAGCACACTTTTAAACCCCCCCCATCCCCCTGGTGATACGTGGTGAGGTTTTAGACCAACCCCACCCTCCCTAGCCAAAATCACGTGTATTTTTTTAAGTTCAAAATATATTTAAAATTTTCAAAACATTTTCGTGCGTTCTACGAAAAAACCTGATGGTAAGTGAAAGTGACTACCGTCGCCCATGGGCACTTGTACCACAAGAGGCACAAGTACTTTGACAGCTTTTAAGGTGGGAGTATGGGAAAGGAGGAAGAGGGAAGGTGTGGGGAGGGGGGAAGAGGGGGAGAGGGAAGGGTTAGCCTCCGATAACCTCAATCACTTGGCGTAACACAACCAAGCAATGCTTAACTGCTGGTTTTCTGTGAGACCGTGGTATCACTCTGGTCGAGCCGGCCCATACGTGCCGAAGCATGGGTCTCCCACAGCTAAGTTTTTGAAGTTAGTTTCAGTGAGTAAGTGTTCCATTGTCATATACATCCTGTACACATATAATTAACCAAGCCTACTACTAGCTAAAAACTTGAAACCCAGCTACTAAATATTATACTATTAATATATATACTATTTTATTTTGCAGTTAAAGCTCCAGTAGTAGATATAGCAGTCAAGGAAGAGCTACCTGACTCCAGTCAAGAAGGTTAGTGAAACTTTATGTAAAAATATACCGCTTCAAGGTCATCCCAAAAATTCTGGTCTATGCACTGGTGCAATACATTTGAAATATTCTACTATAACCTGTCAATACCTCTTATTTATTTATTTAATACGACACAAACAACTTAGCTAAAATATATGACTAGCTATGATATTGGACTTGCGATCAAGTGATTGTGGGTTCTCAACCCACCCCTTACACTATCGACGTGATCTCACTCCTAACACAAGCACCAGCAACTCAAAAGTCACAAGTGCTTTGCCGGCCTTTAAGATGGGAGTAGGGGAAGGGGGGAGAGTCAGGGCCTCCGGTAACCTCACTCACTCGACTAAACACAACACAAAAATTGCTTTATGCTGGTTTTCTGTGAGGCCGTAATATCACTTCGGTCGAGCCGGCCTATTGAATAGATAGTGGGATAGCTGTACCCATGTGCTTTTGGTCTAGTACCCTATCGAGGCCTTGGAGTACGTCCGCTGCAACAGTCCTATGATTCCACTGTACTGGTATTGTATATCATATAAACCTTTATAATTCTTGGTTTTCAGATGATTTCTCTATGGAAGACGAACATAACGACAATTTTGATGACTTACCCGACTATGGATTTGACGAGGAAGGTGTGTGTTTTATTTGCGTAAGCTAGTCGTAATAAAATAAAAATTCTACCATCGCAGGTTTCACTAACAAAAACTATATTGAGTAATTAGAATTGAATAACTGATGACTACGCTATGTTACTCGATAGCTAAATTGCTAAGGTGTTCTGTAGAAATGCTCAAGGTCCTTAGTTTTTATTGCTTGTGGAACTCATGCGTGCAATAATAATATTCCTTCTATTCATGTTTTAACTTATGAGTTTGCCATATTTACCTAAAAAGTTACTTCACCGCCATCTAGCGAAGCGAAACCAAACTACATAGTAACTACCGATCCTGTATCGCGCAGTAAAAGTTCTCGCGCCGAATAGTATATAATTATATTATATAACTTCCCACGATCACCTTGCATTGTTGGAGGAAACCTCCCTTTGTGTTGTAGGGACATAACACTCGTACCGGTATTTCTCCAGTCGAGTGGCACTTACTTTACCATAAACCAAGTCTTTATGCCACTTTCTGTGTAACATTATTGCAAGCCTTTAGTTTAAAATAAAAAAAAATTCAAGTATCACTTTTATTTTAGAAAGTAAATCAGATTCAGAAGAAACGACAAAGAAAAAACCCAAGAAAGTGCAATCAAAACCCACGAAAGCGAAATCTAGTCAAAAGAGAAAAAAAGGCCGACCCAAGAAGATGAAAGAAGAACCACAACCTGATGAGGAAGAAGAAGCGGAGAAGAGAAAAGGTAAGCTGTTTACTGTTATAGCTTATACTACTTTGAGAATTAAATAAGAACAGGACGCCATTTTGTTTTACAATACTTGGCAACTTCAGGCTAGAGTGTTCCACACAGAAGTTGACTCACATCAAATCGTTTTCTCTTTATTTAGACTTTAAAGGCGACCATATAAAACTGACATATTATTGTTAAAATTGTCCGCAAATGCGATCCTGTTCTTAGTTTAATCGTAAGTTTTTTTTTCGTATACTCTAGAAGGGTCTAGAGCACCGCAGACTGCGAATTTCAGCCGCGAGACAAAATACCAAAAACAATACCTAGCTAAAACACCGAGGTTTTTTTTAGTCTTGAAGTGGTAGACCTGTCGCGCGTTTCGAATTTGAACGGATATCTGTTAGCTAGCTTGGATGAAAATAATGTAATGTAATGTTGTGTGTATGTGCTGCGTACATGTGAGTGTACATACATCGACAAATGTATCTATAAATGTGTATAGAATTATCATGCGAGCTAACGCTCGCATAAAAACCTACGTGGTTTAAGCGAATGGCTAATGCCCGGTTATATATTTAATTTAAGGTTATTGATATTCCTGCGGCCCGCAGGAAATAAAAAACAATCACTGCTGAAAAGATCTGGAGGTTTCTCGAAGCCATAATTCTGAGCAGTGAACTGTAAAGCAAAAAGTGCGCTACAAAAGACCAGAAATGGTCGAGGTGACAGTAAGCACTTCAACAATAATAATAAAATGCCCGGTTCAAATTTTCGTTGAAAACCCAACGAAATTTTACCGTCGCGCGTCGTAAGCAAAACGCATCGTTCTTCGTAATCGTAAATCGTAATCTTGTTACATATATAAATAAGTTAATTAATTATAAACGCTTTGAAATTTTCGTCTATGGGTAACAATAATATTTAGCTTTTTTACGGATTTGTTAGAAAAGGAATCAAAGGAAAATAATTTTGGAATGTATTTCCATTAATTTGTACAGTTACAATTACTATCTTAAAAATAAATGTAGTCACATATTTTCGGTATAAAGGCATTTAAGTGAGCATGGGGCCATGGGCATATATTTGTGACTTGGACATTTTGGCAATTGGACATTTCGGGGATGGGATGAAATGAAATGGGGTGAGGAGATGGAAATAAAGACATTCTGTACCTAAGCGTCATTAAACAGATAGGCGTAAACACTTGTAAACACAATCCAGAGATTGTTTCGAAACTGGGGTACATAACTCTTCACACACATAATTTCGGTCCAACCTGTTATTAATTACCTGTTCCATGCTACTCGGCTAGAGTGGGTTCTAATTTTTTGGATACTTTGTAATGCAGTGGGCACGCCTCATATCTCCACAGGGGCTCTTCGATGCCGGAATAACAAAATCTCATGGTGACGTCAAGGACAGCCCGACAACTGTCATCTCTTACCAGCCTTTATCAAGAGGAATGTGGAGGGTTTGCTGTTCTCCAAATTAATGGGGACAGGGGACAGAAAAAATACAGAAATTTTAACAGCTTATACTACTAACAGCTTATCCTAAGATAAGCTGTTAAAATTTCTGTATTTTTTAAAAATACAATTCTTGATCGTATTAAGTAGATTAGGTCTAAGTGCATGGTGCACGGTGAAGATATAAGTCACGAACTCAAATATTCCGGTAGTCCAGTCCGTATTGCTATCCACACCGTGCATCGAGCACGGTGTGCACTCTTTCCATGGATAAACAAAACAATTCACAAAAACTCTTTCCATGGATCACACAATTGTTTCCATGCCTCATTGCAAGTATTCATACTGAGCAAGAACGAACCTTCTACGTCCAGCTTACTATGAAGAGTAATCGTGGCAGATTTGTATTTATAGTGTCAAAAAGTCTTTAAATTAACTCAAAAGACACTTGGAGTATGTTGAAAAAAATATATCTCACAAGACGAAGAAGAAAGAAGATAACATAAAAGAAGTATATGAACAAGTTTGTTTTCTGTCTGCAGACCAACCGCGGCCGAAATTCCACCTCAACGACGGGGACTATACAGTAGATGGCACCACATTCGCGTGCACGCGGTGTGACAAACGATACGACAAAATATTCTCACTAAGATACCACGTGAAGACTAAGCATTACAAAATACCAAGGTTCATCTGTCCGTATTGCACGAAAGAATTCATGACACCAGCACCACTCACAGTCCACAAGCTCGAAGAACATAATATTGATGATAGATTTAAGTGCAACGCGTGTAAAGGAACGTTCAACACTAAAGTGCAGCTAAGGAAACATATAAACAATTTTCACATGCTTGGTGAACGGTATTCTTGTGAGTTTTGTGAGTACGAGTCTTTTAGCTTCGAAGCTATGTACAAACACAAGTTTAAACACAAAACGTCAAAAGATCATCAATGTAGGTTCTGTAGGAAGGCTTTTGTGAGAAAAACTACGTTAGCTCTCCACGAGAGAATTCATACCGGCGATAGGAGAAAGGTTTGCAAAGTGTGCGGACAGGCTTTCGTTCAGAAAGCGAGTCTGAATTATCATATGACTAAATATCATCCTGAAGTTAATTTTTAACCTATCTGTATTTGAATGGTTCTTGAAGAATTGACTCTGAAAATATGATAGTTACACGCCAAGACAATGCTGGTGAAGAAGTGTGAGGTGTTAGTGCCTTTATATATGTCCATAGGCGTAGCTTAGAAGAAGCTAGAGCGAAGTCTGTTGTTGAAAAAGTGAACAAAACTAGTATTTAGCATTACGAAGCATTTCTTACGGCTAACAAACCAGGCACCATCTAGAAAGTATTGGTTTTAGACGGACGATCCGCACTTTGTGTCTTACAACGCATTTGACAACTCTATTGAATATTTATTTAATGTCTATTGTCATTAGATTTACTTACATCAACGATGGAATGGTTGTTACTTTGATTATATACCTGTCTAGATAGAGTAACTCAAACAAATAGTGCACAGAAAATGGGATACAATATGACGCACTAAGTGTGAGTACGCTCGTGTAGTTATTGTCAACAAATTGTCATTGTGTGCGTGTTTAGGGATGCCTGCTCTAACTTATTTATATACCTTTTTTTATTATAGTAAGGAGATGAATGGTACATAAAATAATGATTTAAAAGAAAACTAATTTATAACAAAACGTTTTAATCAACAAAAACAAAAATAAAAAGTGTTTTTAAATATTGATAATATGTGTTAATTTTCTTCATCTGCTAGAAACGAAAAATGACCGGCTTAATTCAAATTACAAAAATACCAATAAATCCAATAAGTGATTAAAAAATTTAAGAGTTTGTGGCGACTTCCGTATACATGTTTGCGTTCTAGAATTATCTTTCGGCGTAATGCATGGCGTAATTTTGCTTTGCCTGGAGAGTCAAATATTGATTCTAAATCTGAAGAATCTTGTAAGATTCTTTCCGGCTCTTCATTTACTGTATATCTTGTACAGGAAGGTTTCGGTTCAGTGTAAATATCAATCCCTATATTGGACTGGACTGGCTGGACCTTTTAAAAATAAACAATTAGAATTATTATATAAAATTAGTCGTATTTAGCAATTACCAAGCGTCAAAAACTTACTCGTTTGGTATGTTTTGAAGTTTCTGTTTCCAACGCCGATAACACCAAACACTGTAAAACATAAGATGAGATTAATAAACCAAGTAAAAATTTTGGTAAAATAAACTGTAGTGTGTGGATTTTATGAGTTTATAAAATGTTTTAAAAAGCTATATGTTTAAAATAACCCTCCACATAGTGACTTAATAATAAACCCACTCGGGCATTTTTATGTAAGAAATAAATAGTAATAAGTCAACAGCGTCATCGTTTTACGATTACCCATAGTTTTTGTAAAATTACCCCGTAATAAACTGACAACACCGGCTAATCTGTCATACATACAAATATTGAAATATTTATTCGTATTTTCTAAGAAAATAATGTAAATTAAGACAAAACTTACCGATGAAAAGTAATCTTAGTGTTGTTATAAGTTTTTCCAGGATAGTTTCGACATAATTTAATAGCACAAACCGGCATGATTAATTGTTTTCCGTAAGCTCGTCGCCCATTACAGATTCAAATGTCAATGATGTCTATGACACGCGACTCTACGAAATATAATCGTCTTTTTTAGCGCCGTTCTATGCGGCCGAATATGTCATCTAGACATGTATATAATCAAAGGGTTGTTATGGATAATGTTTGAAAATAGCTGTTATGGATAATTTTTGATATTGGAATCCATTGATATTGAGATGTATGGCTCTTTGGAAAAAAATAATTTTGTTTAGGGGGCAACTTTTTTAAATGCGACTGTAGAAGCTAGTGTATGTAAAAAGAAATCTTTATGTTGTATTTTTTTTTAAATATTACCTTTATATTTATAGATGAAATAGTCTAATATAAAATTATGTTTATATTAATTAGTTTTAAAAGGCGGTAGCTTAATGGGATATTCCCTATGGACCATGTGATTCTATTCATATGTTCCACAAAAGCAAAAAGATTATCTAACTAACTAATAGAATGGTTTTTCTTTGGTAAATAAGTTATGAACAGTTAAACACTTTCCAAGTGCATAATAAAATTTTCTTTTTTATTGTAACAGTGAGTAAAAATCATCAGATAATTGATTGTATCTGTCTGTAAAATACATGAATAAATATATGAATAATGTCAACAACACCGGTTCCTCTTGGCTCAATGTTTTATAGAATAAAATTATATTTTTTTTGTTTATAGTACTTTATTTTATATTACTTTTAAGTTTTTTCTGCCAACCACTGGGAAATAAAGGGTGTGTACACTGACATCGATTTAACTACAAAAATACATTGTAATGGTTTTAAATTATAAAAAAGCTCTATAGCCGATAATATCATAAATCTATACGAAACAGTTATAGATAAAATTTTATTCATATATATAAAGGGTTACTGGTAATATGTCGGCAATCCATTAAGGGGATATAGAGAAGGTACAGTTTGCAACCGACTCCATATGACCATAAATGTTCTGTCGGTAAAGTACTTATTTGTTTTTTTGCAGAAATCGATCTTCTAAGTCAAAGAACCTCTTAAAAATGATAAAGTTTTGTACCCCTGATTTCAAAAGTATTGTGTATTATTTTTCCTAGCAGCGCCCCGCGGTTTCACCCGCGTAAGTCCCGATCCCGTGGGAATATCGGGATAAAAAGTAGCTTATATGTTAATCCAGGTTTCTAGCTATCTACATACCAAGTTTCATCGCAATCGGTTCAGTAGTTTTGGCGTGAAAGAGTAACAAACATCCATACATCCATACATCAATACATCAATACATCCATACATCCACACATCCACACATCCAAACATCCATACATCCATGCATCCATACATCCACCCATCCATACATCCATACCATACATCCTTACAAACTTTCACGTTTATAATATTAGTAGGATGTTAAAGATGTACTGAAGTGTGAGCAAGAAAATAATAACAAAAATCGTACAAATAAAATTTTGGTTGATATTGGTCAATTGGAACCATATGACTGAATGGATTGCCGACATATGTATTACCAGTAGCCCTGTATATGAAATAGAGTATTTCTTTCTTTACTAATGTTTGACTTTCTACTTTTTTTGCGTTTTTACACCTTAAGCAATTGCTACATTATTTCAGACCAGCATACAAAATTAATAAATGTTGAAAAATATATTTTTATTAAGTTTACAATGTATTGACGTATTTGTTTTTTTTCTGGTCAGCTTTTAAATACACAGCTTTTATATAATCTAATACCCTTAAACGAGCAATTCTTGATTCTTGAATTCTTTCTTCAATTTCGTTGGAATCGGTGTATTTTTTTATCTTAAACCTCCTTTAGTTACAGTAAATATGTGTCCATATTAATGAATAGGTAGGATGGATAACCTCGTTGTGGTTTAACCTTGGGTGGTGATTAAAGCAATCCCTTTTTTTTTTGGGAAGACAATGTTGCTTCTGGATATAATATACAGGATGTAAGTGACACCGTACCGAATCCTGAAACAGTGTATTTAGACCATCATTCTGAGTCGAAGACCATTGGAATTTTCTGCCGGAAAATTTATCCAATTTCTTTTTGTTTTTACATTTTTTTGCTTAAAAGTGTTATCACCTTGAGTAAACAGAACATTTTACGGAAAAAAATTGAATAAATACCGTATTATTTTTATTATTATTGAAACATTTTATGCAATCAGCTGGTCTTGACGACGCCGAACGTTTAAGGTCATTCACAGTACCGCACAAAAATAATACCTACGCATGTTGCATGTACATTGCGTAGCGCCAAATGGAACTAATGACTATAAATCCTTAATCTCGCATTTCTATGATGAACGGACTTTTGTATTGTGTTAAGTTTAAACAGAAAGAGGTTATTGTAACTTTTTCGCGTAGCTCAAACTTACATACTGTATTTTCTGTTGAGACAGCATTGGCCAACATTTTGAGCCGCTCTGTTTTTTCGACATATGTCCTACTGACTAGCAGCAGGTACAGGCCCTCTCCTCCTCACGACTACGTATTTGTTTATACTGCCCCCACCCCACCCAACTTTACGTTATATGAGCAGGGTCAGTATACCTGCATCAAGTTCCCCAAACCAAGGTCCCGAGACGCAGGGACCTTTATACGGCAGGTGGGAAGACCAACGCCATGGCGCCGGTACTAATTAAGGCTA
The DNA here is from genome assembly GCA_949752705.1 of Callimorpha dominula. NCBI lineage: Eukaryota > Metazoa > Arthropoda > Insecta > Lepidoptera > Erebidae > Callimorpha > Callimorpha dominula. The sequence continues at coordinate 7,609,820 of OX457017.1, read as the reverse complement.
GTTACCCGTATGCCTATCGGTCACAGAAGATCGCCACTCGTGAAACCACACTCGCAGCGACCCCCCATTCGCAACCAGCACACTCCCTATTGTCCAGATAGGTACCGGAGCTGTAAGGCACGCTCACTTCCCGCATATTTGCATATGCTCGCGGTAACCGCTAATTGCGTCAGAGAAGCCGACTGCCAGTATCCAGCTGGTACCGGAGCTGTCAGCACGCTCACATCCCGATCTACAATCAAGTGTAGGTCTACCCTGGCCTACGGTCGGGTGTCCGGATCAGTGTCTAGTCACCTTTCTACTTGCTAAGCAGGCAAGTACCCGAGTTGCATCGGTCCGACGGGACCTCTGCTAAAGGACGCTCCAAGCCTCGCAGCGGAAAACCAAGGAGCCCTTCGCCTTAGACCGGTTAATTCTGCTGCTCGCTGCGCGCGAGAACCGGCGCTCCACCGACAATAGTGGAGCAGACGAACGTGCCCGTTCTCTGCAGCTAACCACAATACCCCCACGAGTCCAACTCCAAAACCGGTATCTGACAGCTTTCGCCATCAGAAGGCTCAGGATTCGGTTCCCGTGGTACCCTGATCTAACAGCCGGACCCGTAGTTCCGGCTGCGAACCTATCTACTCCGGGTGACTAGTAGATAGGGATAGCTACAGTAACAATCTAGAACGAGAGGTAGCTGTCCTCTCTTTCTAGATTGCGTTTTGGTTTGTCGTCTCTTAATTTCTAAACCTTGGATATTGACTGCCATAGACCTAAACTCGGCCAAAACCGTAATCCTAACCGCCATTCACGGTGTGTAGAGACATCGACAGATATTGTCGTCATGAATTTGCTGCCAATCTAGGGATAAGGGACGGTTGTCCTGTGGGTTTGTTTGTCGGCTTTCCATGTTTCTGGTATTTACCTATATTGCTCACGCCATGGTATGGGACGACGTATCGACTAAAGTTCTTTAAGGGTCCATTACAACTTCTCTTATGTACCAAAGCCATATTACGAACGGATGTGGTGTTACATACATACCACGTACAATAAATGACTTTTTGTATAAACTGCCCTAAAAACATTTTCTTGGATTATGTAGCCTTTGGGCGTTATTGCCTTAATTTAAGGGTTTACTCAACACGTTAACAAAACAATTAGTTATTGAGCATTTCGGTTCCGTATGTACATAATTATGCATTTACGTTAGTATTCAAACAAGTTCAAGACAGCCAAAAGATACCATTAAAACAAAATTGAAAGAAAAGGAACAAAACAGAATAAGACTCCACCAAAAGAAGAGAGAAGACTACATATATCAACAAGTTTGTTTTTTGTCTGCAGACCATCCGCGACAGAAATTCTTCCTCAGCCCAGCTGACTATAAGCAGCAGGACGGACAAACGTACGTGTGTACCCGTTGCGAGAGACAATACGACAGAATGGACACACTAAGAGTCCATGTGAAAACCAAACATTACAATATGCCTCGACACACGTGCCCTTACTGCCAGAAGGGCTTCAATACACCAGCTCCACTAACAATCCACAAGCTGCAAGATCACAATATCGATGACAGATACAAGTGTAACGCTTGTAAAGGAATTTTCAACACGCAAGCCCAATGGCGGAAACACATACGGAATTATCACATGCTCGGTGAGAGATATTCCTGTGAATCTTGTGAGTATAAGTCGTTCAGCCTCGAGTCCTTGTACAAACACAAGTTTAAGCACAGAACTACAAAAGATTACAAGTGCAGGTTTTGCCAGAAAGCTTTTATAAGGAAAGGTACTCTCGTTCTTCACGAGAGAATCCATACGGGCGATAGAAGAAAGGTTTGCAAAGAGTGCGGACAAGCGTTCGTTCAGAAAGCGAGCTTGAACTATCATATGATGAAATATCACCCCGAAGTTAATTTTTAGATAAATATTATTGTTTAAGAAGTTATTTGAGTATTGAAGGTACGTTGGGGATCTCAGAAGCAGGAAAAGGCTTCAAATATTTGATAAGGGGTGAATCCAGTGAAGACTATCGGTTGAGAAGATTTGAAAAGCGAAAAGCTTGTAAATATTTCGAAAAAGTTGTGAAAATGATATAAATAATGTAACGAGATTACAAAAACCTTGGCAATATAAAAAAGGATTGAAAGGAATTAAAAATAAGTTGGTGTATAATAACATTTGTATGATTCTGGATGGTGCGCCGTCTCCGTAGGTCCTCAGTTTTGTTCCGTGATTAAGTTTTTTTTTAAATATCAGCATATAATAACTATGAAGTATGAATGTTATAAAATGAAGTGCTCTTCGACTTAAGTTTTTAGTGTATAAACACAAATAACTATTATCTGTTAAGTTTCTTTATTAAATGTTTATAATATTAAAAGTGATGTTTTAGATAAGACCGTTTTATGTTTGTTAATATGCCTAATCAAATGTATTGTTGCTCTTAGTTCTTTGCTAATTTATATACTTACACATAATTAATTTCTTTTATCTTGAATATCTCGTATCCAAACAATGGATCATTTAGTTAAATCATCGAAAGAGCATAACTCTAGCATGCAGTTTCAAAAAGAATAAAAAGTATCCGTTTAAAAGTTATGACCATTTGAATTTCCAGATTTCTTGCATTTCTCATAGAAAAAGGCGGAATGTGTTAAGTTTAAAATTTTAAATTGAACATATTTTTGAAGTGAAATCTTCTTTAAGCACGTTTGTGCATTTTTGCTAATGGGAAAAAGCACTGTACTCTTGACCGTCACACTAATAATACATATATAGATCTACTAGAGGGCGCTAATCTATCTATAACGTTTTCGAATAGTTGATGACTATTTTTATGAAATATATTTTGAATTTAAGTTCATTATGATCGGTTGAGTTGTTTAGGCGTGAAAGCGGAACAAACAAATAAACGACCTAGGAAGGAACTCCCTGAACCCTGTCAGACTTGACGTGAGCGGAAGCAGTGTTTTATTCGTGTGCGCACGCACACAAAACATGTTAAACAAAAAACATGACACAAGAAAAGAAGAAAATAACAAATAAAAAACATGAGCCTTATCTATGGTGCCACAACACAGACAACAACAAAGAATATTACTTTAAAAATAGTAAACGAGTAGGGAACCTACACGAGAAACGCGTAAATAGTTGATTTTTGTTTTGTGTTTGCATAGAAGTATTTGCGTTGATATTGTTAGAAATGTTACATATACGTACATACCTATTATATATAATATTAAATGTATAAGTATATTGTAAATACATAGAGGTTTTTTTATTTATTAAAATGAATATAGACCGACAAGAATGTTTAATTTTATTTTAAGTTTATTATTTCCTCGTTGCATTCCTTTTGCTTTCCACGATGTTTTAGGTGCAACATATATTGAGGTAATAAAATTCCATATAATTACAGAGTTTAAGCTTTTAAACTGTATTTCCCTTTGAACTAACTGATAAAGTACGAAACTGGATATACAGGGTGTAAGTGACACCGTACCGAATCCTGAAATAGTGTATTCAGACCATTATTCTGAGTGGAAAATCATTGGAAATTTCTGCCGGAAAAGTCATAGCCTAGTCAAGCCTAAAAGTGATATCACAATGAGTAAACAGAACATTTTACCGAAAAAAAATCAGTAAATACCCCATTCGGCCAAAAACTGCAATGTAACACATTTATGCTGCTTCGATGGCGCCGTGCGCTGAAGGTCAATCATCGTACCGCACAGTACGCGTTGCATTACATCGCGTATTACGTAAACTGTAAATCCTTAATCTCGCATTTTTATGATTAACTGACCCTTGCATTGTGATAAGTATCCAAATAAAGACGTTTTTGTAAGTTATTCGCTTCGGTGACACTTACACGCCTGTATACGTTAATTTGTGGTCCATCACCACTGTGGTCATATATTTTACGAAAATTAGCAGTCACTCAGTTTAAAACCCATTTGACTCGGTGCTGGCTCTCTACCTTTCATAGAACAAAAACTATTAGAACAAAATATGATTTTAAAAAGACATAATAATATAAAGTCTTTAAAAACAGTTAGTGAAGTGTTTAAAAGTGTTACCAATTGATCCAATATAAATTAACATACAGAAGAAAGAAGACTTACACAATTTTTCTTTCTTCTAGGCCGAGGCACTTACTATTCAGTCACACTAAACCGGTACTACTGCAACGATTGCCACCGGTCTTTTGCGTCACAGCCGCTAGTGTCCCAACACTATCGATTCGTCCATTTAAAAAAACGCCCCAGAGAACGAAAGTGCCCGAAGTGTGACGAAATGATTCCTGGCTACCTTCGGGCGTATCACCTCGAAAATAAGCATGGAATACCGGCACCTACCTGTGGAGTTTGCAGCAAAAAGTTTCGTTTTCCTTGCCACGTTCTGGAGCATCAGAAGAAAGTGCATATGGGGGAGAAAACTGTCGCTTGTGGCATCTGTCAAAAAAGTTTCTTTAATAAACTGAGTTTAAAGCTACACATGTCGTCGCATTCGAGTGAGAAGAAGTATAAATGTGACATTTGTGAGAGAATGTTTCGATGGGAGAATAATTTGAAGGACCATGTAAAAATTCATACAGGGGATAAGCGATTTGTTTGTCGCGTGTGTGACAAAGCTTTCGTGCAGAAGTCGACTTTGAAACAGCATACTGCTAGGAATCATCCAGGTGTTGAAGTTCAGTGAATTTTAAAGTGTTTCGAGTACTTAGTGGTTCTGAAACTGTACAAATAAATTAATGCAGACTGATGAAATCAAGACTGAATTTGCTATCTTTTCAATAGATACGCCAGTCTCATTGATTATGAACTGATGTTATTATCGCATCATCTGTATTTATCGGCAGATATTGTACTGTAAATTGGTTTAGAAGTGATTAGTTGAACAATGCCTCCCCAAAACTTTTACGGCGTTTCAAAGTTACTTTTTGTCGTATCAAGTATAAAGGTAGGTAGAAATTGTTCAAATGCATTGTATGCATCTTAGAATGTCTACATTACTCTACATCGTTCGATATAATTTTTTCAGATGATAAGCATTATTTTGAATATTATATTTCCTTTGCGATACCGTACATACGTAGTATCCACATTGTTAATCATACTGACCAAAATATAGTTAGATAAAATAATATATCTATATCTATCTATATTTTGGGGTCACCTCCTACGAAGCTGAGTTGCTTTTGCAAAAAGTAGTTTGTTCCTATAAACGCCACCTCTCCATGATCTCTTTAGTGTCTTACTACTGTCGCTTTAATATTTTTTTAACAGTTTTATAAACACCTTACAATATAAGGAGTTATAAATATTTTTTTTTTCAGTTCATATTATTAATTTATCCCTCTTTCATTTCATTGAATGTTCTACCTTTTTGTTTTTGGAAAGAATACTAGCAACGTGGTAGCAGAATATATTGAGTAGAAATCTGTTTTATGTCGTATTGCCCAGATTTGAAAGTTGGCCCACCAAGGAAACGATTTATAGACGCCTGCGTGTATTCGTAGCTCAGAGCTCGGCAAAATACTTGCTTTGCTTGAATCAAAATACAAAAAAGAAATACCAAACACTTTTAAGTCGTGTATTAATAAATATAAAATACAGTATTTTAATCATATGTATTTAAAATACAAATGCATAACGAACCATTAATCAATTAAAAAAGAAGGTTTTTTTTTTATGAACACTAGATTTTAATTTGTTTTTTATACCACGTCGCACGTCGGTGGTGAATTGTCGACCTTTCATAAATCTTTCTTTCTTGGAAAAACCCTACGCTATAGTCCCTCGGGAAAACGTCGGCAGGGAGCTCATTCAGTTGAAAGCTGCAGTGGGTATTATGTTAAACAGTTCCTCAGAGAACGGTTTTAAAAGTGGTAGAAAACAAACAAGGAGGCAATGTTAGGCATATTAAGGTTCAAAATCGCTGGTTAATATAGGACTATTTGAAACGAGTCGAGACCCAAGCTGGTATCCAGGTGCTAGATGACAGCAGTACTCCATATAAGAACGGATTTGTCACTTGCCTAATAAGTCTTTGCCCGGGGGTGAACCGCCTTTATTAGCCATACAGAGGTTTTTCAATACCAGCTTGTCTTTACCTTCTAAGTGACATCGAAACTGGACGTCCATGGAAATTTGATAAAGATAGAAGAATTAATAAAAGCTAAAGAACACAATGATCAGCATGAACTTGCCATAAATTGTATGAAGGTTTTTATGTGTATAATTTTCCAGAGTAGTGAGCTCTTTGTTCTTCTTATTTAGGAAGCTGACCAAGTAGTTACAATTTCGATATCTGGGGTTGGAAAAATTAAAAAACGTTTAATAAAATATCAACTCTCGCTTCAAATAAATAAAGTACATTTTTCATCGGGTTGCAATAATGTTTACACATTACATTTAAGCTGACTAGATAAGGGTGCTTCGAGAATTACTTGTCATGTAAGTTGCCAGCCGACACTTAAGTACAACCATTACAGGGACTGTCGTGACTGAATGCCTGATTGTAAGCGGTTATCGGTTCCTATAAACAGTGGCATCGCGTATTGAGGCACCCTCCCCATGGGGCTCTGGAGATCTTATTCACCAACAGAAGAAAACAAACGTACTATCCAATTACGAGCATTTATAGGTTCCAGGAAAAGTCAGTTGGATAGGGTTAGTATTTTTCTCTTGCATTACGATAGTTAGTTAGATAGTTTTGCGATAGTTCCAGCAAGTTCCTTAGGAAACAACCATGGTGAAGATTCCTGCTTATATCCAGGAACTGTCGACATTCCTTTGAAATGCTGTTTCTGGCCAATGATTTTGCTTGGCTTAGGACCTGGTTCCCGTGGTACCAACCGTGGCCGGTTCCGGCTGCCAACCCATCTACTCCGGGTGGCTAGAAGATAGGGACTAGGAAAAAGGATAGTAATAACTGCATAATCCCTTTTTCAGGGAATATCATAAATTCAATTCAACCAGGTGCTTACAGAGTAGGATCCAACTTCTGGTGCCGGAGTCCGGACATGGACAGAAGAAGAAAAAAGATTTAAAAAGATTATACGATAATATGTAATAAAAAAATATGTACAATTTAAAATCTGTAACTTTACACATTCCACCTACTTTTATGAAATACGGTCGCAAAAGTACCTGGAAGTTCAAACGGTCATAACTTGTAAACGGATAGTTTTTTTTAAATTCTTATTGTAGCTGCATGCTACATTCAGTGATTTAAATAAATGTTCCTTTTTCAAATACACCTGTATAGTCTTATCGACATAGAAACAAAATTTTCTCTTCTAGTTTGTTTAAATTATATATCTTATCTTATATATAAAATTCTCGTGTCACAATGTTAGTTACCATACTCCTCCGAAACGGCTTGACCGATTCTCATGAAATTTTGTGTGCATATTGGGTAGGTCTGAGAATCGGCTAACATCTATTTTCCATCCCCCTAAATGTTAAAGGTAGTCCACCCCTACTATTTTTTTTTTATTATTAGATAATTTTTATTTTTTTCATTTTTATGATACAGCATTAGAAAATACATACAACCCTGAATTTTCAACCCTCTACGATCAACAGTTTTTTAATAGCGATATTAGTATTTTTACTTTCATTGGTACAATTTTTTCAAAGTATTTAACCGTCAAGTCGATGTCAAACTTTTTTTTTAATGGAATAGGGGGTTAACGAGCAAACGGGTCACCTGATGGTAAGTGACTACCGCCACCCATGGGCACCTGCAACTCGAGAGTCACAAGTGCCTTGCCGGCCTTTAAGGTGGGAGTAGGAGAGGAGGAAGATAGAGAGAGGGAAGGGTTAGGGCCACCGGTAACCTCACTCGCTTGGCGAAGTACAACGAAGCATTGCTTCACTGCCGGTTTTCTGTAAGGCAATGATATCACTCCTTTCGAGCCGGCCCATACGTGCCGAAGCATGGCTCTCCCACTGTTAAACTTTAAATATGTCAGTTAAGTTAATGAAGTACTTTGAATTAAGAAAATGAATGGTTGGAGTTTTGTTATTTTTATAGGCCGTCAATAGACCACAGCGCTCCATTCTTCTTTCAGTCATAGACCCCATCCCCACAATAAGTTAGTTATTTTTTATTTGACTACCAAAATATTCATTAGAAATAATTAATATGGCAAGACAACGTGTGCCGGGTCAGCTAGTTACTATCTAAAAACATATTTAAAAATTCACGTTGGCTGACTTGCTTTCATTGTTCCAGACTTTACCTCAGAAACTGCTTCGTACTACACATTTGACCGAGCGGAAGATGGATCCCACAATTACACATGCACATCATGCAACAGAGTATACAAATCGTTGGCCAGCGTCGTACAACACTATCGCCATGTTCACTTACGTTTAAGACCAAAACTTAGATCGTGCTACTTCTGCGAAACCCGCGTCCCAGGCCACCTAAGAGCATTTCACCTAGAAAAAGAACATGGCATTGCAGCCCCAACGTGTGGGGCTTGTGGCAAAAAGTTCGCCTACCCATTCCAAGTGTTGCGACACCAAAAAAATGTTCACATGGGCGAGAAAAAGTTTAAGTGCGAGGTTTGTGACATGAAGTTTGCATCACAAGGCAATTTATCACAACATTTTATAAAACACACGGCAATGCGGATCCACAAGTGTGAATACTGTGAAAAAACATTTAAGTGGAATAAGAATTTGAGGACCCATATTTTAATGCATTTAGATGATAGGAGGCATGTGTGTTCGGTTTGCAAAGAGGCGTTTGTACAACAAACAAGCTTGAAGTATCACATTACTAAAAGACATCCAGAGATGGTTTAATAAATATATTAAGCCTACTAGTATGTTTTCTTTTGTTTACGTCCTGATCCAGAATCATTCAAACGTAGGTTAATTACAGTTACATATCTACTTACGTATTTGTCTCTCCGTTACTTCTACAAGAAGACTCCTTGATTTGCAGCCTCGGCAACAAAAACTACTGATTTTTTTTTCTTCAAGACAATTTTTTGCATTATCCAGCTAATTTTTAGGCGAGAAAAAAATTCCTATCTCCCCCAGTGCTTTCTGATTATATATTGACAATATTGTTGAGGAACTACCATCTGAAAGTTGCTCTTTCTGAAATGTTACAGAGCTATAGACATATTCTATCTTAGTGTAGCAAGTGAATAGATAGATAGAAATAGTTCTACTGTCTAATATTTGTTCTATATCTATTTTTGGCCATTCGATATCTTTTTGGTGGGCTTTGAAAGAAGAAGGAGTGCCTGCTAAGTATGTGGAATTGATTCGTGCTATGTACAGAGAGTCTAGCACGCATGTGAGATCGATGGCTGGAAACACCGAACAATTCAGTGTCTCTGTAGGCTTGCACCAGGGATCGGCTCTAAGTCCATACCTCTTCCTGTTGGTAATGGATGCTCTGACATGGGACATTCAGGAGGAGGTACCTTGGTGAATGCTATTTGCAGACGACATTGTGTTGGTCGGTGAAGACGGGTGCGAGGTCCAGAGCAGACTGGAAAAATGGCAACACAGACTGGAGAATGTTGGCTTGAAAATCAGCAGAACCAAAACTGAATACATGTTCTGCGATTTCGGCGGTCCTGAAACCATTACGCTGGATGGAACAGCGATCCCAGTGTGCTCCGACTTTAAGTACCTCGGTTCTCTTCTTCAAAGCGATGGCGAAATAGACCGCACTGTACAGCATCGAATCAATACAGGGTGGATGAAGTGGCGGCAGGTAACAGGAACCATTTGTGATCCTAAGTTCCCTATTAAGTTAAAGGGACAGGTGTATAAAACAATCATCAGACTTGCCGTCCTGTACGGTTCTGAAAGTTGGCCTACAAAGAGAACCGACGAGAGACGCCTGCACGTAGCCGAAATGCGAATGTTGAGATGGATGTGTGGTGTGACTAGGATGGACAAGGTGAGAAATGAATATATTAGAGGAAGCCTGAAAGTAGCACCAGTGGATGAAAAGCTGAGGAGCAATAGGTTATCGTGGTATGGACATGTGATGCGGAGGGATGAGCAAAATGTAGTGAAAAGAGTTTTATGTTTGGATGTTGACGGGTACAAGAGAAGAGGACGACCAAAGAAAAAATGGATGGACTGTGTGAGAGAAGATATGGCTAGAAATGGAGTAAGCAGTGAAATGACGAACGATAGACTAGAATGGAAGAATAAAACATATTGCACCGACCCCAAATAAAATTGGGACAAGGGTAGGCAGATGATGATGATCTATTTTTGGCCAATTGCAAATCAGACGAAACATAAATTGGACTAGGTCGCTCTTACGTATTTTATGCCGCGTTCCAATAAAAAAAAACGATTTGTTTTGCTTACGGACGGTAAAATTTCGTTGAATTTTCAATTTTTACCGTCCGTAAGCAAAACGAATCGTTTCTTGTTTATTGGAATGCGGCATTAGTCTTCCCTATAGTGGAGAGTAGCTTCGATGCACAATCTTTAGTGTTACAACAATAATGTTGATTTGTTGTAGGTTATTGTACCTACTTATTTTTTCTCTTCTACCCTACAGTTACCGCTAGCCGTTGGCTGACTTTTGTCTAAACATGTCTCCCGGGTCAACCCGTCGAAGCCTTGACGAGAGGCCTGTGTAGAAAGTGAACAGAGTAGCTGAGACGGGGGTTAACCTTTGTGCAAAGTATCTCCCGTCAAAGACATGTCTTACTCAGATGCGGATAGGGCAGTTTTAATGCTAACTAACTTAGGATCGAAATCGGATCCCGAATATCTGGAGAAAAGTTTCCAATTTGATATTTACATCTCCCCGCACACATTTGTTAATAATAATAAATACTCTTTATTGTAAACAAAAACCGGAAACAATACACAAACAAATTATACATAAATAATAGTTTAAAAAAACTAAATAAAACACGCTTTTATAGAAAACCAAGCACTGGGAGGTTCACTATAAGACATTAGGTCTCTTCTTAAGAGTCCACACCAAAAAAACGATCTTACCTTGAAGCATATACTGTACCTACACAAGCTAAAGTGGACTGTTCGCGGCAGTCTGTCTTAGTAATCCATTCAGTTCCCAGTTCTCAACAGCTAATTGAAAACATTTTTACAACAGTGAGGTGGCACAGAATAATTAGTTGTGGTTGGCTTTTGCACTACCTGGGTGATCCTCGACTTGCCGACCCTACTAAAACTTTCTGAAATATCTTGCTTGCGAGTTTTTCCTATGGTTCCAGAGAGAAAAAACCCGGTTAATTTTGAACCAATTGACTAGAGAAATACCTCTATCTGACAGGAGACTGCAGCCTTTTTTTTTTTTACGGAGAATAGCACGTAACGTCACCTGTGATATACGAACTATTTTGCTGAGCTGGTAGCTAAAGCACATGCAAATCCAGTGACACAGGGCGGATCATTGGATAAAATAAGGCCTTTGACCCCCCCCCCTTTATATGGATTAACATTAAAAAAATGACATGCTTCATGCGGGATATCGGGGGTGTAAAGTATACCACATATAGAAAAAATAACACCATTCATAGCTACTTGCCAAATAATTCATCTTTTATTTTTACAGATTACCCTCAAGTCGATGACTATGTTACGGAAGCGAGACCTACTGACAAAAAGTACACCTGCAAAGCCTGCGACATCGCGTACAGAAGAGTATCGGACCTTCGATACCACATAAATAGAACGCACCTCAAAAAAAAGTTTATTACATGTAAGCTCTGTCCTGAAAGCTTCATGTACCACAGTCAGCGTAAACAACACATGAATATCGTGCACAGTATAAAAAAATCTGATAAATTCTTATGTGGCGATTGCAATAGACAATTCAAAAGAAAGAACACCTTGGCCGAACACATGATGGACGTCCATATTCAAAAAAAATGTCAGCACTGTCATTTGAAATTCGCGCGAAAAAAATATCTTTTTCACATGAACGAGGCGCATGATATTCCTATGCCAACTTGTGGAATCTGTGGCCTAAGGACTTTGATGAAAAGTGCTTTAATACGTCATCAAAGGAACGTGCATTTAAACGAGAAGAGAAAAGAATGTCAGATTTGTAAAAAACTGTTTCACACCGAGTCAAATTTGCGAGATCACATGATAACTCATAATCAAAAAAGGGTTTTTAAGTGTGATGTATGTCAGAAAGATTTTGCTAGGAAGGAATGTTTTCAAGCACATTATAGGTTACACACTGGTGAGAGACCATTTTTGTGCAGCATTTGCGAAGCCTCTTTTGTTCAACGGGCGAGTTTAAGGTTCCATCTCAAAAGTCGCCATCACAGAATTAAGACGACGGTGACGGCTTGTAACTCTAGTGTTAAGTGATAAAACTGTACTTAAATGTATATAATAATGTAGATAATAAATAATCCTAGACTTTTTTACTTGATGTGGTAATGACAAAGGAACATGCATACTACAGAATGCAATAAACCTATAGGTACTTTATTCTCTATACTAGCTTTTGCCTGCGGCTTCGTGAATGTACATTTTCTGAATTGAGAGCAAACTCTAGATGATAAAACAGTTCACTATTTAATAAAAATGTGTTAATAGACATATTATGACTTGTTATACCGGTAAAGCGATGCTATTGGTTGGTTGATAAATATTGAGGTACGAACAACATTAATTCTTCAATTCAATCAACAATTATTCTTCTTCCACTTACTTGAACATGAATGATTGACGGTCAAAATTTGGTAGCGAGCATTTGATTTCTGATTTACTTACCCATACCTACCCATATAAAATACCTTTAATTTTTTGCACCAATTGTAACTTCGCTGTGTGTTACGCATTTAAGATAGTTAATAAAGCAATATCGTGGTTGGTTGTAAATTAAAATGGGTGCCTAACATAGAAATACATACCTACTTAATTAATTACTTGTTATATTTTGTAACTTCTTAATGAGTGAAATATTTACGGCACACTTACCTAAAGAAAAACTGTTCTTCTTTTTGGTAAATAAAGACAACAATAAAAAGAACTACGTAAATACTTACGGCATAAAAGATTTTAATTTCCCTTATCTTCCATACTCCTCACACGTTCAAATTGTGGTGACACTTAAGGCGCAGTTACCACTTTGCCGATTGCCACGGCCTCCATTGTGGGCGGATGGGTTCAATAATTGAATATTTTTAGTCTCTTTTAAGAAAATAATGAAAAAAGAAACTTGCCTGCCAAATTCAGGGCGGTTTCTCCAGTCTTTAACTACATAAGTAGGAATGTAAAAGTCGAAGTCCACAAAAAGTCTCTCCTTCAAAGTTTTAGGCCCCTTTTAAATAATAGATGGTGATGGTGTACGAGAAATTACGCAAAATGTTTTTTGTTGTAAAACACGTTCACTACAATAGATCAGCTGACGAACATGCCAGTGAAATCTGATCTCCTTGACAGATAATACTGGTTTGTAATCGATTATTGCTAAGCAGGCCGTGATCTACATGCCGTTTTCCGGAAAGTAGAGATGCAAGACCAGTCAGGCGATCTTTTATCAAACTTAAAAAATATTTTTGAAGTTAAAACTTCTTTAGGCACGTTTGTGCACTTTTGCTATGGGGAAAAAGCACTGAACTCGTTACCGTCACGATAATAATACATATATAGATCCACTAGAGGGCGCTAATCTAAACATTGAGTTTGTCAGCTCCTTATTAATCATTAAAAAATGTGTTTTCACTTCTGACGTGCAGGCCTACGACTGACAGTTTTTTTTAAATAACCTCGTAAAACAAGTGATAATAAGTATTCCCCAGAGCTCTTAACCGAACTAAAATATCTTAATACCAGAAGATTAGGTTCATAAGATATTTAACCTTCAGTTAATAGCCTTTGTCTATTTCGACGTTTTTGTAGATATCCATGGTCCAAATTCGTTCAACTATCTGTTTGTTTCACCACTAGCTGCTACTCGCGGCTTCGGTGGCGTTAATGTAGATTTTTATTCTGGATGTAAGGGGTAAGTACCCTATTTTTTGTACCCCTGACCTTAGGGAACCAAGTATTATATTACCAGTGACACCAATACGAGCGTCACGGATTAAACGTATAAAGCATTTCAATTGTCGAGTAGGTTACAACTTACAAGGGATTAAGTTAAACCTTCCTTACTTATGGATTTCTTACGTCTCATTAGGATTAAGTAATAGTGGGTAGGTTAAGGTTACGCCTTACCAGAATTAAGACCTGCGCAAACGACGAACTTTTGTCAGCGAACTTCTTGTCCGTGGAAGTAACACTTTTTGAGTGCAGTGGTTACTTTTCTTAGGTTAATTATTATCCTCCGTGGACTGGCGACGGGCAACGCTCCACTGAACGGAAGGAGCAGCTGACTTGCGCATGAATGAGCCTGAGCGTATTTCGTTAGGCTCATTCATGCGCAGGTCAGCCACCTGGTTCTAGTAAGTTTAACGGTGCAGTGTAATCTTTAACATGTTAAGACATCTTTATCTATTTATTATTTCCTACAAATCTTTAACTTAACAAAGGGTGAGAAAGAGCTCAATCCACAAAAACAGTAGAAAAGAATTAGCGGAATTCGTTTTTCACTTTTTTTTCATAGTAAGGATGATGTAGGCTGTACTTAGCACATAGTGCATGTAAGATAAGCTTTGAAAATATATGTATATGTACCCCAATCGTGTGTTGTTTACATTTCACATCAAATCGATATTAATAAAAGTACCTATATTAATAGAGTATTTTGCCCACTAAACGCAATTATACAAAATATTACGTTTATTTCTTTGATACACGTTTCACCATTAGATGATAAGTTTTTGTATGCGAAGTTAGCGACCTCTGGTTGTCGAACGTTTTCTCACAAGCTTGACATTTGAGTACAACAGGTTTGGCACCGTGAACTTTCACTTCGTGATTGTTTTTCTTCGTGTAATCGGAGAATTTCTCCCCGCAATATCCGCATTTACTTCTCATGGAACACGTTATATGAATAGCTCTCTCGTGATCTCTTTTCTTAACAAATGTATTAAATATTTTTGAACAATACGAACATTCAAATACGCCAGTCTTGTGTCTGGCAGCGTGAGTCAGCAAGATTTTTTTATTCACAAATCCTCCACCGCATACATCACACACATAATTCTTAAAATGCGTGTTCATATGTTCTAAAAGCACTTTAAAATTGTTATGATTATTGTTACAAACGAGACATTTTATAACGTTGCCATCATCAAATTTAAAAGGTAAAATATGATCTTTTATTTCTTTATGAAAATGTTTTTCATGAATTGATTTTAAATGATCGACTAAGCCATTTAAACTGTCAATGTTCATTTGACACAAGGCACATAGTAAATTAGAGATGTCCAATTTAACAATAAAACTGAGCAAAGGTACGTTTTCCATAAAGCTCATTTTATCATCGTTGTGTACAATTATCGTATGATCTTTTAATTCCCCTGGTGTTTCAAACTGTTGGGAACAAAAGCAGCATCCGTATCCAATTCCTCCGTACCTTCCAATAGGTGTCGCGTTAGAATTACATAAAATTGTTCTGATGTTTTCCTTGTGACGATCGACTTCGGTTTTGAAAATCCATTTGGTTCTTTCCGGTTGCTTCTTTATTTGTTCAATAGGCTTAATCTTGATAATCTTCAATTTCTTTTTTTTCTCTTCAAGTTTTATACGAGGTTTTATCGTGATGACTTTTAGCTTTTTCGATACTTCTTTAGGTTCAACTGTAAAATTGTTCGTCTTCACGACTTGCGTTGGATCTATAAATAAGAATAACATGTGTTGCTTAATTTCGAAATTATACATAAAATTAAACAGTAACATTTTATAGATAAATGTAGTTAAATAAAATATGAATAAGATAAATTGAAGGCAAATTTATTTCAAACAGGCATTTTCTGATTTGTTACATTTACTAATGTAGGTAGGTACACACGAAAATAGTAATAATGGATGAAAATAATAACAATATGTATGAACGAGCCACGTTATACGCTTCTCGTATCATTCAGTTATACTTTGAGCCGTGTCAGCAACTTACTTTATTCATTGCTTTAATCGTACTTAAAATCCGTTCGCGTTAATATTCGACTATCAATTGACGTGTCGCGACACATATATCATTATCATTAATATAATTTTTATCTTTCAATCTAGTCCGTTAAATAAAAAAGATGTGATGTGAGTCGCGACACGTCAATTAACAGTCAAATATGAACGCGAACTGATTTTATGTATGATACGAGAAACGTATAACGTGGCTGGTACAATATACCTAATAATCAAATAATAATTTTACATTTGTTTATGATTATTAAGTAGCTATACCCATTGTTATTAAATACGAAAATACATAATCTTAATATGTAAAATATGTTTTACGAGGCCTATTTCGGTTTATTTTCCAAATATTTGGCTGACTGACTGACTAAAATGAGATAAAATTCTTCAGCATAAAAGGTTTGAAAATAGCATGGCAACCTTATGGTAAAGGCCATTATTTTAAGAGAGCATTGGTTATATTCATTTACTAAACTCTGATTCTTTTAGGAAATGACCAAGAAGCGACATCTGTTAGCGCTATCAAAAAAGGAAACTGCCTTCACAATATATACCTATAATTAGTTATTATTGCCTTGTGTTTACATAGAAGTTCTTCTGACACGATATGTATGTTATTAATATTTCATACTTATTGCATTCTTGTTTTTATCAAACTGTAAGCAATTTTCTTACAGTTCGATGAAAATAAGAGTATTTACTAATAAGTTATGTGCATTTCTTGGAACGTGTAATTGCGCTCAGGCCGATATAATATTTTAGCCACTTATGGATTCGTAACATCGTGTGAAATCGATCCACAAAAGCTACTTAAATTAAATAACAATATATTAATAAAATAACAATTTCACGAGAAATCTACTATGTACTTGGGGTATGAATAAGGAGTAAACAAAGTGGCCGGTGACACCAACAAATAACATAATACTGTAAATTGGAAGTAGGCAAGCACCACACTAACTTCCCAAGTTTTTACATTTTTTATAAACAACATTGAAAAATGTATAACGTGAACGTAAAGTAATAACGTGATATTCTTGAAGTGAAAACTTCTATAGGCAGGTTGGGCACTTTTGGTATGGGGAAAAGCACTGAACTAGCGTGACCATCACGCTCAGATATGACGGATGTGTGTGTACCCGGCCTAGACTTTGAATTTGGCCTAGACTGTAACTTGTGCTGACTGCATTGACAGGAGCAGAATAGGTTTCCGGCTTGCGAGAAATTACATATCTTTTTACAATCAACTATACAATCGAAGACCGCAAATCGGTAAACGGAACGTAGGACGCCTCCCAGCCAGATTGACCGACGACCTGAAGAAGGTAGCAGGGATGCCCTGGATGCGGAAGGCGGAGTAAAGAATTATAGTGATACAGAGACACTCACCCTTACGCTTATGATACTGAATTTTAATCTTATCATTTATTAAACTTTCTCACTTGCTATTTCAAACACCGAAGGTAACTATTGAGGTACTAATGCATCAAACGCAGCGGAGTTTTAACTTGGTAGTTATTATTAAAATCACATGTTTGTGTGTGGTACAATTGGTACATACGACACGAAAGCCTTAATATAATGTAAGATCATTTCAACCAGCTGAAGAGTCAAGATTACAGATCTTATTCGTAAATAACATGCCACTGCGTGGGTCGCACACGTGTGCAAGTCAAGGTTTGCAAAGTGATCAGATCACAGTAATTACCACAGTAATTATATATATTTTTTTTTTTACAATTACATGTAAAATAAGGCGGTAAGTATTAAATGTAACTTAAGCATCTAATGCTTTAATCTATAAAACTATAAACAAAGTTAAAAGCTTCCTCAGTTTAGCGTTTAAAATACGATAATAGTGAAATGTACTACTGTTCTTCATTCTACCCTCATTTTTCCAAGCTATAACAATTAGGCATCCTCAGAAACACAATAATACCTATTGTGTATCGTGAAAGACCGTTGACAAGTGAACATTCTGTTACATATTTCACATTTGAAATCTCGCTTCAATCCATGCGCATCCTTTTCATGTTGTATCATCTCGTTGAAATCTGGAAATTTCTTGTGGCAAGCACCACATGTCGACCTCTTTTTCACGTACATGTGCACTACTCTTTCATGCACCTTCATTTTGATTCGTGTGTCGAAAATTTTGGGACAGTACCCGCATTGGAAAATTCCAATTTTGTGTATATACATGTGAGCTTGAAGCATTCTTCTAGTAACGAAGCCCGCTTTGCAAACATCGCAGACATGATTGTTATAATGTGAGTTCATATGTTCTAAAAGAATTTTAAAGTTTCTGTATTCGACGGAGCATTCGACACACTGTAGCGTTTCCGAATCAAACCTAAAAGGTACGATGTGACTGCTGATGTCTGTGTGGAAGTATTTCTCGTGCTTTGTCATCAAGTGGTCAATGATTTCTGACAATTCACTGACAGGCTTCACGCACATTTCACATCTTAATGCCGTGATGTCTAACTTGACAATGTAATTTAACATCGTATGATTGTTCATGAATTGAGAGATGTTTTCTTCATTGTGGCTGTCTATAGTATGCTTTTTCAGTTCTTTAGGGTCGCTGTACTGCTCTGTGCAGTAGCAGCAAGTGTAGCCAAGACTGCCGTATCGTCCGATCGGAGTCGCGTTAGTGGAGAGTAGTATAGTTCTTATATTCTCTCTGTGTTTCTCAACTTCGTTTTTAGCTACATGTGTGTCGTTACCGTCTGTTACCACGTATGTTGCAGTTTCATCAACACAACTAATCATATATGATGTATCAACTTCTATCTCGATCAGTAGGGATGCTGGTTCGGTACCTACAACAAATGTCCGGTTAAGTAAGTATTTATATTAAAAGAACTTGTTAAATGTGCTAAAATGTAGGTTGCAAATAAGCAAATCAATCAATTATTCATAAATATACACATCAAAAGTGTCTAGGGATCAAGTACATTTTTAACTATAAAAAAATATTCAATTAATATTTACTAAATCTAGTCTTCCGGACTGGCTGCTTACTTTAATTCATAATGTTTATGATAACAACTTATCCTAATATTTTGTAAAAATTGTGGATAATTAACCTAAGTCGTCAATTAAATAGCAAAAAGGCAAAATGTGGACTTGCATTAGTCGAAACGAATTACCCAACCGGATTCGCAAAGGGGTGATCACATCTGAAACAACCCTCACCGCATAAATCTGAGCATTGAGGTTGCCCCTGATCTAAATGAGATCGGTTTTTCCACCGAACCAAAAACCGGCCTAAACCATTATTGTTCCCCTCCATATGAATGAACTTCCTGACAAAATTTCAAACATTCTTGACGCCCAGAGGTCCTCCAAACTCGAGTACGTCTTGTATCCGGCCTCATGCCGAAACGAGATTCATCGGAAAAGCAAACACAACGCCAGTCTTGTTCCTCCCAATTTCTGTGTTCGCGAGCCCATTAGCCTTGCCCACGGGCCCTACGATTTCCCCACTTCGCGTAAACAATTTCGGATGGTTTGGTCGCTTATCAGCAAGCCTGAAGAGCTGTGTGGAGCCTGGTAACCAACACCATGGCGGCCATGGTACGGTTCCGTCAAGCAGTATTTTGAATGTACCGGTCCTGTCATCCTCTACGTCGCTCGGCCATGCTGCCCGTGAGACGATAGCGTGTCCAGAGGCGGCTTATGACGCTCTGTGCAGTGCCAAGATCGACAGTAATACAGTATAGTATAGTAGTAATAAAATAATACAGTACGTTGCCTGGAACTAGCTTGCAACATTCCAACGGCTCTCATATAGCATTAAAAAAAATTCAAATAGTGAAATTCTCTGTTATCTTTTAAAAAAGTATCACCGACTTCAATGTGATTTTTAATGGAAAGTAAATGTATTTTGTTTAAATATAATAATGGGTAGGCCAACTAAACGCACTCCTCCAATGAGACAGCGATGTTTCGGAGCAAACTAAAACATCATCGATGTATACAATTTTTTGATATTTGTTGATTTTTAAGAAACCGAAAAAGAAGATTGTGATAAAATTTAAATGGGGCCACCGCGGAAGTATACTCTTTGAAACAAAAAAAAAAATTTTGAAATTGGTTCTTTTTCAAGACGTCTTCCAGTAATCGGTGAACATACATAAAAAAAAGATTCCGACGAATTGAGGACCTCCTCCTTTTTGGTAGTCGGTTAAAACAGAATCAATAACAATCCAAAAAAGTTGAAATAATAATCTTAAATTGCGGTGATACTCTAGAACGTACTTCGATCTCTAGACACTTTTGATGAGTGTATTATTTATTTATTTAGGAAAACAACCGGAAACCAAAAGGAAACCAACAGTTATACACTAATCTGAATTAAGACAATACAATTTTATATACTACATATATGTATAACCCACTACGGTATCCACATATTATTGATACCAGTTAAAAATAAAAAGTATACCTACTACCATTAAATGCTGCTATTAGTAGATTTTTATATTAACGATGTTATAGTTTTATCTTCGTTAACTCCTGCTTCTTCTTAGTTCTTAGATACATTTTAGTACAAGTAAAGATTTTTTTCGTAGGAGAGTTTTTCTATTTTTCGTGGACGATCTAATAGTCTGTATTAATCGGGATTGCAGTAATTTATTTTATTGATTGTCCAACGAATGAAATAAAATCACAAAATTTTCTTTTTTTATTTATTAAATAAGCTGGTAATACATAATACTAGTAGCTAAATAAGAGATGAAATTACTTATTTCAGTTGAACTGTTTCGAAAAATACAGGGTGTTACAGTGGTCAAACTCAGGAGCGTTATGTGTAGCCGACAAATAGTTTATTTAGCTTGAAAAAAAAAATGTTATTTAAATAAAAAAAAAATCTTCGGACAGTGCTTTTCCTGGTGTAGCATACATTTCTTAACATCATACTTAAAAAAATCATGTCAATTTCAATGATATTGTTATTTTAGGCAGATATTTTCATAAAAATCTGGATCTTTCATTATAATAATTGGTAATAAATACCTATAGTCTCATTCATGTCAGCCCTTGCAAATTGCCTTGAAATTTACCGATAAAGCTAGTATTTCACTAGCTTTATCGGTAAATTTTCGAGTTAAATTTCTACTATACGAACTTAAATATGACCACAAATTTCTGTAAAATCCTGTATAAGTAATTCGCAAGTCAAATTGTCTTCTAAGCAAAGGTTACAACTATTGCGAAATTGTATACACTTTGTTGAAATTACGATTCAATTTCCAGAAAATTATCACAAAAAGACATTTGATACTGACAAATGGTCCGAAACATTAATACATAGATACTTAACCTAAAAATTTCTAGGCCTTACTTAATTTCTGTGCCATATAAAAAAAAAAAGATTTATTTGAGTAGTAACTTTACTACTGCACTAACGTGTCCTTATGTTTGTTTAATTTTACAATCTTACACAAATACACAAAAATATATGTATAGTACTCAAAATTACCTATTTAGTTAAAAAAAAAATCAAACCAAATGTACTGCTTTCTTATGTTCAAGCATTTTACTGCGAATAACGAACGCTAAATCGCAGAATTCACACACGTAGTTTCTGTAATGTTTACTCATATGATCTTGAAGATCCAGGTACTCTCCAATGTCAAGAGCGCAGACTCCACATAAGATCTTTCTACCCTCATATTTGAATGGAACAATTTGATTTTTTATCTGCTTATGTATCAATTCATTGTGGTCAGTCTTCAAGTGATCCATAATTTCCTCTAAACCTGCAACAGCTGTATCACAAATTTTACATTCTAACCGTGAAATATCAAGATATACTATATGTCTGGATAATGATCTAGCATTAAAGAATTCTGCCTTATCGGTTTGATGGCATTGTTCTGTGTGTATCTTTAGCTCAAGTGGATTCTGGAACTGATTGAGACAATAACTGCAAGCGAATCTTGTGCCAACTCGACAGCGTACCGGGGTCGCATTTGAGCATTTTAAAATTGTTCTGATGTTATCAAATTGCCAGTCTAATTCCGACATGCGCTTTTGTTGCGCAATTCTCTTCTGTTGATCTCTGACCCAAGGTATTGCCATCTTGCCTATTGGACGAATCGATATGAAGGAAGAAAAGTTTGTCTTCTTGTTGAGAGTCAGTTTTTTTTCTTCCTCCTCTTCGTCTTCGCTTAAAATCGGTGAATGTTCATGTTCTTCTTTGCTTCTTGAGCGCAGATCTGCAAATTATTTTATATTATTTTAGACTATGATAAATTAATTAGGACAATATTTTTCGAGTACTTTATTTATACCCACTTGGTAGGAGGACCTCCTTACGACTTCGCGATTAACACATATTTTGTTTTTTTATTAGTAAATATAAAATTTGATGAAGATATTCTAGTTAATTAATCCCAGGCTTTTTGGTGTTTAATATTTACAATGAACATATTTATCATTGTAAAGATAAATGAATGTACCTTTTGCTCCTTATCTAACATGATTATCTAAATTGAAAGAAGCATGTCGATATTTCTAGTTTAAAAAATTAACATAAATAAAACAACAGAACATGATATCGCAACTATATTAGATAAACAACAAAACTATATTATTTAATTATTAAATTACTGTATGCTTGGCTCTGATATGATTTTTTAACGTACTTCGCTGTACGAATGGTAATCGACAAATGTGGCAAGCAAACTTCCGATCATCAGCATGACATCGCAGATGCTGTCGCAGCGACTTTTTAGATGCATAGTGCTTCATGCACACGTGACATTTGAAGTTTTTTATTCCAGTATGTACTCTCATATGTTCCTCCAAATAATGCTTTAAAAAGAACTGCATGTCACAAATACTGCATACATGTTCCCTTTCCATCAAATGATCCTTTTTGACGTGTCTTGCTAAAGATCTTCTGTTAGTAAATGTGCGTTCGCATGCTGTACATTTCAAAGATATCGGCGGAGCGTCATGTTTGTCGACCATGTGATGCATTTTTGTCCAGTAGTCATCAAATTTCTCATTACACAATTTGCATTTGTTTCTCTTTTTCAAACCAAGATGCATCCTTTGCTCGTGATCACGCCTTTTCTGGTCGCAAACAAATGTTTTCTCGCAATGGCCACATTTAAACTCTCCTTGCTCGTGTCTACTCTTGTGGCGAACTAGCAATCGCTTAGTTATAAAACCAGAGCAGCAAATCTCACAAATGTAATTCCTGAAATGATTATGCATGTGTTCTTGTAGCATCTTAAATGTAAAGTATTTTGCGTCGCATATTGCACATCGTAACTCTTCTGTGTCAAATTTAAATGGTACAATATCTGTAATATCAGTCTCAATTTTTTTGTTATGCTGCTCTTTTAGATGCGTAACCAAATTATCCAGTTTAGTGCATTTTTTATCGCAAATTTTACACTTTAAGTCTGTAATATCTACTTTGATTATATACTCAAACGGTTTCGGCATTCGAAGAGTCTCTATATTAGAATGTTCCTCTATACAATGTACTTTTAATTTATTGGGCTCTGCAAATTTTTTTGGGCAAAAATTACAGCCATATCCAGTGCTGTCTTTGTTTCTTATTAAGTTTGCGTTAGAATGTTCTAGAATGATTTTCAAGATATCTGATGTTCTTTTAGATTTTTTTTGAGGCTTCTGATGTGTATCTGCTTCCGTTATGTATTCCTGCTTTGGTGTTGAAATATCTTCATCTGTTACTTGGGTGTTCCGTGGTACACCTACAAACAAACAAATACCATCATTTTCTTTAATAGTCGTTATATTATAAACGCGATACAAGTTTGCTTGAGAGTACTTGATATTTATTTCTATAATTCAAAATAGGTGTTTCAAATTTATCATTGTTCTTTGAAGGACAAACTCTTTTCATCTTAGCCTGAATCTTATAGTAATTATATATTATGGTCTACAGAAAAGAATAAATTGGAACAGTCTACGCACTACACTTCCTCTCCGTGTTTCGAACGCATATGACTTCGCCAACTACATTTCTGCACGAAAGCTTGTCCACAATGTGTGCAGGCGAATCTTCTATCATTAGTGTGAATTCTCATATGTTCCCTCAATGTATTTTTTCGTCCATACGATTTTAAACAAACGTCGCATTTGAATTGCCTTAACCCGGTATGTTTGGCCATATGTTTCTCTAGACTACTTTTACCAAAAAATCTCATATCACACTCGTTGCATTTATGTCTTCGCTCCAAAAGATGATCTTTCTTTGTGTGGCGTGACAGCGATCTTTGGTTGTTAAAAGTGCGGTCGCAAGCCGTACACTTCAAAACAACCGGTGGTACCCCATGTTCTTTGACCATGTGCTTTACTTTCTTCCAGTAATCATCAAATCTTTCTGAGCAAAATTTACACTTGTTCCTCGCACTAAAACCAAGATGTATTCTTTTTACGTGCTCTCGTTTTTTGATCTGATTATTAAATGTTTTCTCACAGTGATCGCATTTGAACTCGCCGCTGCCATGTCGCTTGACGTGGCACATCCTAAGCCTGTCCGTTACGAAACCAGCGCCACATATTTCACACACATAATTCCCAAAGTGGGAATTCATATGTTCCTGTAACAGTTTAAATGTAACGAATTCTGTGGGACATATAGCGCATTTCAATTCTGGTGTATCGAATCTGAAGGGAACGATATGAGTTTTAGCATCTAAGTAGATTTGTTTCTTATGTTCATGTTTTAAATGAAACATAAAGTCGTCGAGTTTTGCAATGTCTTTATCGCAAAGAGCGCAATTTAAGTAAGTTATATCAAGCTTGATGACATGTTCTAACATTTTCGCAGACATATATCTTATTAATTTGTCGTTATTGTGCTCTTCGAGGAAATGTTTTTTCAGTTTAGTGGGTTCTGGAAACTTTTTTAGGCAAAATGTGCAGCCGTATCCTAAGCTATCTTTGCACCGTATTGGGGTGGCGTTTGAATTCAGTAAAATGTGCGTCAAATTCAGCTTGTTCTTCGCTGTTTCTGAAACGTAACCCTTTATGGTATTTCCGTCGGTTGTAGATCGTTTTGATATGAACTTCAGTTCGATACTCGCTTTTGAGGGTTTTTCTATTCTGATCATTCTAGTTCCCCGTCCGGGACCTACAAAGAGAAATTTTGTATTATTTTTTTATACACTATTTTAATATTTTCTGAAAAAGATAATTTGTATTAAAATACTTGTGAGAAGTAAGTGAACGTTTTTGTTGAACTTAGAATATTTCTTTCTGATTAATATTGTTAGTTTTGAATGCCTTTGTAAATAAAATAATAATGAATGTTGAATATTTAATGTCATATTCAAAAAGATTAATATGATATTGGATACATTATCCATGTAATTACTTTCTTTGCCTGGGCTCTTGAAAACAATAATGCCACCGATAATTTAGTTTAACTGTAGATTAATTAATATAATCTCCATGTTTACACTTCATATGAGAATTCATACTGCACTTCTGTTGTCCGCAGTTCTCACATTCGTTTTTTATGATTATACTATCGAGGTGCTGTGCACTCGGAATTCTTACCAGAAGGTCAGACTGTAAATAAAGAATATTATTTGACAGTTACATGAACAAATAAAATTATAATAAGGTAAGTATTCTTATTTGTTCCCTTAAAGTGTTTTTCCTCCCGTAACACTTTAAATACACGTCGCTGGGACTCTCTAGGACTCGTATGTGACACAAGACGACTCGTCAAACTCTTTTTGGTAACAAACGCTTTTCACATTCTGTACATTTATGGGGACGTTCAAGTAAATGGTCCCTTTTCGTATGTCTTCTAAAATGCGTTGTGTTGATAAATATTTTGTCACAAGCATTACATTTGAAGGTAGCTTTAGCACCGTGAAATTTTTCCATATGATTGTATTTATATTTAATATTATATAACTTTTCTTCGCAATACGGACATTTGTAAGTATAATAAGCAAGAACATGGACCGCTCCTTCTTGGCTGTTTTTATTTATATTACTTTTTAAGACTTTTGGACAATCCGTCTTTATGACACGTTTTATAGTTGTTGATTCCATGGTTGTTTACAAAACCAGCATCGCAAATTTCACACACATCATTTCTATAATGTTTATGCATATGCTCCAAAAGTGCTTTAAATTTGTTAAAAATATTTAAGCACTTGTAACATTTTAAAGAATCACCATCGAATTTTAATGGTAAATTTGATTAGCAATGTATGTGTAATTCTTAGGAGCACTAGGTTCAGGAAACTGTTCTTCACAATAGCAGTAACTATATCCCACACCACTATATCTTCGAATAGGAGTAGCATTAGTCCATCTTAATATTTCTCTGATATTTATAAGATGCTTTCAGACTTTTTCCATCTCAACAGTTTAGGTTTTGTTTATTATCTTTCACTTCATATTTCGGTATAATCACCGTAAACATAGTCTGTGTATTATTTATGCGTTCCAAAAGAGTATATTTCGGATCCCCTAGATACGACAATATTATTTATGTACAGCGTGTAAGTATCACCGTCGCGAAGAACTAAAAAACGTTTTTTTGAGGATTCTTATCACAATGCAAAAGTAAATCATAAAAGAGATTAAGGATTTACAGTCATTAGTTTGATTTTGCGCTACGCAATGTAAGCGCAACAACCGTAGGTATAACTTTTGTGCCGTACGGTAAATGACCTTAAACGTTCGGCGCCGTCGAAGTAGTTGATTGCATAAAAGTTTATTTGATTACATTGCACTTTTTAGCTGTATGGGGTATTTGTTGATTTTTTTTTGGTATAATGTTCTGTTTACTCATTGTGATGTTAACTAAAAAAAAAAGAATTTTCCCGGCAGAAAATTCCAATGATTTTCTACTCAGAATGATGATCTAAATCTACTACTTCAAGATTGGCAGGCTGTTCTTTACACCCGTTATATAGAGCATTTGACTACTCGCAGACCTTGTGTATTAATGAAGTGATGTCTAATTTGATAAAGTATCAATCCATCCTTAATTTAGTTTAAAAGGAAACTTTCTACACCGTGATGTTTTGATAATGTGTATTATTTTAAATCTGCGGGTTCTCAATATTGTTCTCCACAGTAACAACAGACATAGCCCATATCTCCACAACGTCTGATGGGTGTAGCGTTCGACCAAAGCATTACTTCTTTTATATTAGTCCTATGATTATTTAGGTCTATATGTTTACGATATGGTTCAGGTTTATTTATTGTTTTGGTGCATTTGTTTGTCTGTTAGCTTAAATGTGCTTATAACTGGATTTAAGCATAGTCATGAAGGAAATAATAAGTAGTTGAAAGGTGCTTTGTTGGGTGTTTGAGTATCAAACGAAAAGGCTTCAATATAGTTCACAGCTTGCGATTCGATTACTGCAATGTGGTTCAACACAATAATGCATATATATTGAGAAAATGAGCTGCTGGTGAAGTAAAAACTCCTCAACAATTAACGTTCCTGCATTGGGAAAAGCTATATTTTGCAAAAGAGTTAATATTAAATTTTTTCAACGTAGATAAATCACAAACCGACCCACTACTAAGCTACCAATTAAATAAAGATTTTAATACTTACCTACTTAACATCGACATCAAAAAATGAGGTTCTCAATTTGACTATTTTTTTTTGTGTGAATGTCCCGATATCTTCGCCCATTAGGAACCGATTTCAATCTTTTTTTTAAATTGAATAGGTTATACTTAGGGCCGGGTGTCCATTAATGTCCCCGATTTTTTTGATAACCTCTTATTTATTAATTTTTAGTGCTATGACGATCTTTTATATACTAAATTGTAGATAATTTATTCCGCGGTCCTATAATCAAGAAACGGTTCGTTTTACTTACAGACGGTAAATTTTCGTTGAATTTTTAACGAAAATTTTACCGTGCGTAAGTAAAACGAATCGTTTCTTGATTATAGGAACGCGGCATTAATGAACTTTCCAATTCTGTTTATAATAATGTGTTTAGGAGCTGCTACAAATATTTTTTTGTAAAATGAGAACTGGTTCATTGTGAACATCTTATAATCAACAAAGAACCACAGATATGGCGTACAATGAACCGGGTAATTTAAAATGAGCCGTACATATTAAATTAATGATAAGAAGTGTTTTAGTGTCAAGTCTTATTATTTACTTACATTTCAATAAAATCAACACAAGAACTTCTTTGATGAATATTGTGAAAAAATAATCATGAATTAGTTAATTAACAACACAGCCCTTCCAAGAACTTTAAAACGAATAAACACTCTGTGAACAAACTTATTATTTTAAGGATTTCTATTTCACATTTTAAATCATATAGAAAGAAAGAAAGAAAGAAAGAAAATACGTTTATTCTGGCACAACTAAACGAGACGCTAACAGAATGAAACACTTAATCAACAAATTCTAAATATAGAGCTGGGTTTTAGTAGATGTACCTAACTTAAATTTACAAGACGATATAATAATATCGCCTTAATGTTGAGTATGCGGTTTTACATTATTTTGCTACTGTCCTGATACTGGCTCCACTTAGATGCTTTAATATTGCACACCACAATATGATCTAGGTACAGTATTTCTCGCTATCGAGTTTTTTTACGTCCCAGCCTGGACACAAAATATTGCTGGTAGGTACAGCTTTTATATAAAGAGAAGATATTTTTTTCACAATTTTTTATTCAATCCAGTTATTTAAAACACTAAAGATTTTACTAAAATTTTATTGATAGTCGTTTGTTAAATTGTTTGAATCAAAGATTCTACCTAAGAAAATACAATAACTGTTTGGCATTTAAAAAAAATTAAGTACCTACCCTCATAATTTTTTTTCAACAAAAAATTATAGGTAGTTAACATTGAACCAGTGTTTCATTGTAAACCGTTCAATTTAGTACATTGTTAACCACTGCCATCTCAAAATATTTGAGGTTATGTCACAGAAAACACGTGCTATCAAAGCGGTAAAAAAATATTCTAAGCGAAGGTAAATGAGATATAGTATAAGTCTTAAACTTAGTATGTAATAGACGAACAGTCCCGTCATTTTCGTGAGACTAAAATTGAAATGTTTCTGTGTGCAAGTTTTACAGACGTGTGACTGACTTTTAGTGTCGGCACATTGACGTCAGCTCAATATCGATATAAAAAATCGGCAATATTTATATGTCATTATGGATTGGTAGTATTTTGTATGTTTTGTTACTATGAGTTGTTGTGCTTTTGTTTGTAATTTTTTAATGACGGAAGTGAAGAAAGTACAATAGAATAATGATTGATATAACTTTCATCCTAATGTATTTTCAATATTTGGTAGCGTTAATTGCCAGGTTTAATGTTGATTAAGTACGTAAAGTAAGCTTACGATGTGCTGTCTCTAGTGTAAGTACAAATAAAAGTCCGCCATTTGCTGCTCTTACACACCCACGCTTCAACTACTATCATTAAACATTTTATGCAAGTAAATCGGTTTCGGGGACTTCTTAACTGACCTCATCAAAACTGTTACATTTAAAATTATATAAAAAATATTTGCTACAAATGGGATATAATATCACAAAGAAAGGCAGTTTTGTGTTGCATGTTTTATTTATTACATAGGTACCCCCAGTACCTATGTAATAAATAAAACATCAAAATGCTTTTAATATTATGACAAACCTTAGGTACATAGTCATATCAAAATCAAATCAAAGTATTTTATTTCAATAAAACCAATTATTATAGGTATTTTTAAATTATCAGGAGTAGGAGAGAGTCAGAATTAGTGTCTAGAAGGACACTCGACACTCTTTTTAAACACGTTTTTTACAACTGTATGGTTATATTGCTTTTATGTAATAAATGGATGTAAGATAATATAATGTTGAAACATATAAACACTCCAGCTAATGAATACTCTAGTCAGTTTAAGTAATAGTAGTCCCGATTAGACCAAACTAGCGGCACCCATTGCAACATGACGCACGCATCAGCCATCATCCAAGTCAACCATATTGAAGGGAGCTGTACGCCCTGACACGCCACCATTAGCAGGACTTCTAGGCGAGCATGACATACTCAGAACTATCAGGCTATTGCCTATAATAATAATTTGACCCATCTCACACATTTTAAAAAATATAACTTAATAATATTGACTACACAGTTTTCACGTGTACAATTCAATATTTTCAAAATGAAACATTAAAATTCAAATTATATCTTCAATATCAGTACCTAATAATATTAATAAAAGAATTACAGAGACAAATTCCGTTGGTAGAACCTCTGTGTACAAATGTGTACCTACTGCAAACCATAGAACTTTTGTGAGGCTCCCAGTCATTTCTATTTATCATAAAAATCGTTTTGTTTAACAAGTATAGTCACAGAAGACATGAAATGTATATAATTCAGTCCATAAATAAATACATAATTATGAAACTATTATATAAGTGTTCGCAGGAAAATACAACAATAACATAAAGAAAGGATCACCGATTTCAATGCGCCTATATCATGATAAACTGTAATAAACGGTATTCTTCAATTCAATATGAAAAATAGACTATTCACTGCATATGTTAAATGTAATACAAAATAATTTTGTGTATATATTCTACGAAAATAAACACTTTGAAAGTAGTATTGAACTTTTGGTATTTAGCTTTCAAACGTTTCTTTCTTTGGATTTTTCCTGTATGTTACACCACAATCTAACAGATAATACGGCACCATTATTGTTTTTTATATTTACTAGTTAAAATATAGAAAGATTACGACGAAAACACCAAAATTAAAACGGGAAATTTTTTGACATTGAGACTATTTGAAACTAAATGTTTCAAAACAGGTCTCACTGTCAGATTTATTGTGTCTCTTTCTCACACCTAGGTTTCTGTATAAGGCTAAGTATCTCACTCGCACACTATGTTGGTCTATTACGTTAGTATATTAAGTTTATGGTATAAGCACAACACGTAAAAATAAGAATATGCAGACATTGAAAATATACAGAAAAGAAAAGAAACTCTTTCTTTCTTTTCAACTTTTACGTAACAAAATCACAAAATTGAAAGTAGCACACTTATTTGACTAGATATCTCGCAAGCGGCTGCAGGGTTTAACATGTGCTACTGAAACATGTACGCACGTGTGAGTGGTACTGAATGACAGCATTTCTAAAGTGAAATACCGATGGTGGATCACTGTATCTGCCTGGTTCATTGACACCCCACCGTACTCAAGGCCTTTTAAGAAAATATTCCACCTCTAAGGGTGGACATAAAAAAGATAAAGATTATAGCATACTGACACTTTTATAAAAGATAACTGTTAATTTGTAGATGTTACTATTTTATTTATCTTACTTGATTGTATTTGTTTAACTACTTTTATTCTTTTGTTTTGATATTTTGTTTCTTTATAGTAGGTATAATGGTCGTAAATGAATATGTAATGTGTATTCTCCGTTAGAGATTTTATTAAATAAATAATTGTTTTGTTAATAGAGACTACTAATTAATAGTCTCTATGTACAAAGCGACATGTCTGTAGTGTATGTAGGGTAGAACTAAATAACAGTTATAAGCACTATCTCGTGCTTACTGTAGAGATGACGTGTGCGTTCGCGCAGCGGAATGTTGTTGAATTTAAAGATTTTAATTATGCAGATATTTAGTGTATGACGTCGTGTAATTGTGTATATTTACCAGACCGATTCCAGCTCATAACAATGGAGACGTGGTTGCAGTTGGCGAAGTGACAACTGCAAGTGTCGCCAAATTTTGAACGTGTAAGGAGTAAGGAAGATAGAGTTATTCATTATTAAAACACTTTTTGATTATTTAGATCTTTTTTATTGTTGTCTTTATGTACTAAAAAGAGAAATCTAAAAAGGTATATGCACTACCGTTTTAAAACTTACTAAACTTACATAAAACATAGTTAATACACTGAACTTTTAAGACTACATTTCGGTATTTGCAAGACTCTTAATCTTTCTACTTTCTAAAGAGATCTGGGATCTTGAGGATGTTCTAGCAGTTTATTATCATCCAAGGATCAAATATATAAATTTTCTAACGAATATTAAATTACCTAAATCAACTACTGCTTTATCTAAGGTACACCCTAGGAATTTATGCACAGTAACAGACGTAAAACTGTACCTACAGTAAGGATTGTTTTTTAGCCAGATGTTAAACTGTTAATGCTTTCACAGTATGGAGGTAAGTAGTGTAGGTACTCCTCCTTTTGGCTTCGCCGTAGTCGACACACAATTATCGAGCGCATGCAAGGAAAGCAGCGAGCAACAACTGGTAATATTTGTCATTGTTTATTGAAAGACAAACTCTTTTCATCTTAGCCTAAATCTTATCGTAATTATTTAATATGGTCTACAGAAGAGAATACATTGGAATAGTCCACTCACTACACTTCCTCACCATGTTTCGAACGCATATGACTCCGCCAACTGCATTTTTGCACAAAAGCTTGTCCACAATGTGTGCAGGCAAATCTTCTATCATTAGTGTGAATCCTCATATGTTCCCTCAATGTATTTTTCCGCCCATACGCTTTCGAACAAATGTCGCATTGGAATTGCCTTAACCCAGTATGTTTGGTCATATGTTTCTCTAGACTACTTTTACCAAAAAATCGCATATCACACTCGCTGCATTTGTGTTTTCGCTCCATAAGGTGATCTCTCTTTGTGTGGCGTGACAACGATTTCTGGTTGCTAAAGGTGCGGTCGCAAGCTGTACACTTTAGAACAACCTGTGGCACCCCATGTTCTTTAACCAAGTGCCTTACTTTTTTTAAGTAATCATCAAATCTTTCTGAGCAAAATTTACACTTGTTTCTCGCACTGAAACCAAGATGTATTCTTTTTTCGTGTGCTCGTTTTTTGATCTGATTATTAAACGTTTTATCACAGTGATCGCATTTGAACTCGCCGCTGCCATGTCGCTTCACGTGGCAAATCCTAAGCCTGTCGGTTACGAAACCAGCGCCACATATTTCACACATATAACTCCCAAAGTGAGAATTCATATGTTCCTGTAACAGTTTAAATGTACCAAATTCTGTAAGACATACAGCGCATTTCAATTCTGGTGTATCGAATCTGAAGGGAACGATGCGAGTTTTAGCATCTAAGTACATTTGTTTCTTATGTTCATGTTTTAAATGAAACATAAAGTCGTCGAGTTTTTCAATGTCTTTATCGCAAAGAGCGCAATTTAAGTAAGTTATATCAAGCTTGATGACATGTTCTAACATTTTCGCAGACATATATTTTATTAACTTATCGTTATTGTGCTCTTCGAGGAAATGTTTCTTCAGTTTAGTGGGTTCTGGAAACTTTTTTAAACAAAATGTGCAGCCGTATCCTAAGCTATCTTTGCACCGTATTGGGGTGGCGTTTGAATTCAGTAAAATGTGCGTCAAATTCAGCTTGTTCTTCGCTGTTTCTGAAACGTAACCCTTAATGGTATTTCCGTCGGTTGTAGATCGTTTTGATATGAATTTCAGTTCGACACTCGCTTTTGTGGGTTTTTCTATTCTGATCATTCTAGCCCCCCGTCCGGGACCTACAAAGAGAAATTTTGTATTATTTTTTTATACACTTTCCATTACTTTCTTAAAAATGATTATAATTGAAATGAAGTACTTGTCAGCAGTTAGTAAACGTTTTTGTTGAATTTTGAATATTTCCTTCTGGTTAATATTTTTAGTTATGTATATCTTTAAAAATAAAATAACAATGAATGTTGAATATTTATTAACGATAAATGACAAATTCAAAAAGACTCAATATGAAATTGAATACATCACCATGTAATTACTTTCTTTGTCTGGGTTCTTGAAAACAATAATGCCACTGATTTATTTTAACTATAGATCAATTAATAGAATCTCTTTCGTTTCATTTACACTTTAACTTTGAACCGTTTCTCGTCATTATGTGTTCTCATGTGCCCTTTCAGTCTTTCCACCCGTAATACATTGAACACATGTCGCATTGGAACTCTCTAGAACCCGTATGTGACACAAGATGACTTGTCAATAGACTCTTTTTTAGTAATAAGAAACGCTTTCTTACATTCCGTACATTTACCGGGACGTTCAAGTAAATGGTCCCTTTTCATAGGTCCTCTATAATGCGTTGAGTTGTAAATATTCTGTCACAAGCATTACATTAAATTTTGAAGGTGGTAGCTAGCACCGTGGTATTTTTCTATTTAATGTGATACTGTAATGTTTATGCAGATGCTCAAAGTGCTTGAAATTTGTTGAATCACCGTCAAATTTCAACGAAATTATGATTAAAAATATCCATAAATATGTTTTTCTTGCATCGGTCTTTACTTAGATGGTCCATGACATGTTTTAAGTGTAAATTGACCAAAGTTTGGTCGTTAGATTTGTCATGTCTAACTTAACAACATACTCGGCAAACTTGACTTTCATTAAGTCAGCTTGAGTTAAACCTTTGCCCATTCTATAGTATGTTTCTTAAGTGCACTAAGATCAGGAAACTGTTTTTCACAATAGCAGTACCTATATCCCACACAACTTTCATCTTTGGGCGTAGCATTAGTCCATCTTAATATCTCTCTGATAAATCAACAGTTGAGGTAGTTTATAGTCTTTTTCTCTTCGTATTTCGGTATAATCACCTTAGTTTTTGGAGCACTAACTACTTTCACTTTCTTTGATGTAATGGGAACTTGAGCCAATTATATATATTATTTTATCATGGACTCTATCCCGCGCAAAGAATCAGCGCAGGAATTCCGCCAATGTCAAGTGTTTTATAATTATATAAGTTAAATAACAAAAACGTAAAAAATTGACGTCTATTCATCCATCTTGAAAAAATCCTCCTACTTGAGCCACTTAAAGTCCCTTGTTGTGACCTGTGTCCATCAAATTTTCTAACATTATATTTTTGTTTTTTCGCTGTCAACCGGGTCTGTGTATTTATGCTTTCAGGTACAAAGGACTAAATAACGGATCTCGATACGACAATGGTGCCTATTCTATTATACACTCGACTAAACTAAAACCTGACTTTATTTCTTCATATGAAATCAACCTAGTGTTCTTCGTAATAAGGTCTATTTGTTACTAGCATCTATTTCTCAGCGTCGCAAAATTTCACTAAAACCTGTCAACGTATACTCAACTTTATTTCCACGCAGCGAGAGTCTTCATTTATTCAAACGATGTATAATTGCCGTATAAAAACTTGTTCAAAACGAACAATGATGACGTGTTTTTAATCTACACCTACGAAGACGCTTACTAAAAACACAGAGCAAAAGAGATGGCATTCAATGGATAGCGGCTCTCGCTACGTGGTATTAAAGTTTATTTAAGCGTATCAGACTTTAGTGGACAAATAAATTGCTTATTTCGATAGCGACATATGTTACCTACTTGTTTCAATTTGAAATAAGACCTTGTTTCTAAGTATACAAGGTTTACTTCTTATATGAAGAAAATTTTGTGAATTTTAATTTAGCGAGTGAAGTAACAAAATCGGGGTCAATGTCATCTAAATATATATAAAGCATTAAGACTATTGTACAAATAAAAGATATTTCCAAATAGTAAAAGCGAAAATATCACCGTAAGCCAGAAGTAAAATACTATCATCATTAATCACTACAATTTTATATAATTTCACCATGTTTTGATTTCATATGCCCTTTCAAACTACACTTTTGCACGAACGCCTGTCCACAATGTTCACATTTAAACCGCCTGATGTCATTATGTATTTTCATATGCTCTTTCAAGGCCCTCTCTCTGCCAAAAGCTTTTGAACAAATTGTGCATGTGTAAGCCCTTGTTCCTGTGTGTTTTACCATGTGACTCTTCAACTCCAAAGCTGAAAAAAAGCACATGTCGCATTCTGAACATTTCTGTGGCTTTTTTATTAGATGGACTCTCTTGATGTGTGCTTGTAGTTTGTTTCTATCGGGAAAAACTTTGTTACATGATTGACATTTAGGTATAGGTATTTTTAATCCATGTAAGGCTACCAAGTGAGCCTCTTTTGTCCTAAAGTCATTAAAACTTTCCTGGCAGTATCCACATTTGACGTGTAAAGGTTTGTCTCTGTGTTTTGCTCTTTCGTGGTGCTTTCTCTTATTTTTTGAATTAAAAATTTGAGAACAGTATTCACATTTGTAGGTTCCTGTGCCATGCACAAGTTTGTGGCTTCTGAGGCTAGCATAATTAAAATAACCTGAATCGCAGATCTCGCATATATAGTTTCTGTAATGGCTATGCATATGTTCTTGTAGCATCTTGAATTTGCTAAATATGTTCTTACATATG
The DNA here is from genome assembly GCA_949752705.1 of Callimorpha dominula. Classification (NCBI taxonomy): domain Eukaryota; kingdom Metazoa; phylum Arthropoda; class Insecta; order Lepidoptera; family Erebidae; genus Callimorpha; species Callimorpha dominula. Next base: position 7,573,416 of record OX457017.1, on the reverse strand, counting down.
TAACATTGGAGTGTTTCGTTAATGAACTTAAAAGGTATGATGTGATTTTTAATGTCTGTGTAAATTGTTTTCTTATGATTGATCTTCAGATGTTGCAGTAATTGTTCTATAGTGTCAACATTTTGGTCGCAGATCTTGCATTGTAGTGAAGTGATGTCTAATTTGATAAAGTATCGGTCCATGCTCAATTTAGTTAAGAAGTAAACTTTCAGTACACCGCGATGTTTTGTTAATGTGTGTTCTTTTAAATCTGCGGCTTCTCGATATTGCTCTTCGCAGTAACAACATGCATAGCCCATATCTCCACAACGTCTGATGGGTGTAGCGTTCGACCAAAGCATTACTTCTTTTATATTAGTCCTATGATTATTTAGGTCTATATGTTTACGATATGGTTCATGTTCATTTATTGTTTTATTGCTTTTGTTTCTTTCTGCTTTGATAACGATACTTTCTTCTGAAGAACCTATAACGAAAAAGGTTATTGTTGAAAGTAAATTGTAAAATGTGTTAACACTCACTTAGAACTTGATAAGAGTTGCATAAAGGTCTCGATAAAAAACATTTACCAGGTATTACACTCTTTCCTAATAGACCTGTTTAATGTTACAGTCATTGCTTGGATTAAGAAATAGATAATCGCAAATATACTTATATATAAAGAGTGTTTGCAGCTGACTGCTGATTAACAAAGGCTTTGGTGTGCAGTAATTTATTTTGTTTCTTCACATTTGTGATTTCAAATGTGTAGCAGTTAAAGAAAAATAATGCAATATTTAAAATGGCAATGATATTTTATAAGCTCAATAAATATTGTCACCGCAAGATTGTAAACATCGTTAGTTTACAAACAATGTCGACATTATAAAGTGACGAAATATTATGAACTGCACCTAACCATTTACAATTTAACGATGATTTCTCGATAGTTTATAATCTATCAATGTTAAATCGTCAAATTGTGAAAGACAATGGTGCCGATTCTATTGTACACTCGACTAAACTAAAACCTGACTTAATTTCTTCATATGAAGTCAACCTTGTATTCTTCGTAATAAGGTCTATTTGTTACTGGCATCTATTTCTCAGCGCCACTAAATTTCACTAAAACCTGTCAACGTATACTCAACTTTATTTCCACGAAGCGAGTCCTCATTTATTCATATGCCGTATAATTGCCACGCAACTATAGTCCCCAAATATTCAAATGCCGTATAAAAACTTGTTCAAAACGAACTAAGATGACGTTATTTTAATCGACACCTACGAAGACGCTTCCTAAAAACATAGAGCCCCAAAAGATGGGATTCGACGGATATCGGCTCTCGCTAAGTGGTATTAAAGTTTATTTAAGCGTATCAGACTTTAGTCGACAAATAAATTGCTTATTTCGATAGCGACATATGTTACCTACTTGTTTCAGTTTGAAATAAGACCTTGTTTCGAAATGTACAAGGTTTACATCTTATATGAAGAAAATTTAGTGAATTTTATTTTAGCGAGTAAAGTAACAGAATTGGGACCATTGTGTCCACCCGTTTCCGTTTAACCGTGAGAGGAAACTTTTAAATTTTGATTAATAAATTGGTTCGCTTTTTTCAAATTATTTTGTTACCGAGGGTCGAATTAATCTATCAGACGGCGACATATCTGAAACATAGTTTAAAACAGTTTTTTAGCCAGCCTTCAGCTTGAGCCAACAGTCAAGAAGACTTGACAGTGGGGAGTAAATTATAGAGCCTGTTCTCTACAGCCGAGACTGAGTAATACAGGATAATATACATTTTTAAATGATAACTTATGTGCTTGTGTATTCTACAATCTGATGGAACGGATGGCCCCGTGGTGGTTACCTTAACAACTGCTGCTAGGTCCGATTTTGTGATTATTTATGACGTCTTTTTAAAGTAATATTAACCTGTAGTGCATTAGATGAAGCACATCCCTTACACGAAGCACGTTGCTACAACATAACTAGCGAAATTCATTTCCGTTATAAAAAGTGTCCGTTGCCTGACTGAGCTTATTGGTAATTTCTAATGTAAATATATATAGTGTAAAGGTCTGTTAAGATGTTCAACTTCAATCACGCTCTAACTGCTGAAGTTCTTATGAAATTATGCACTCATATGAATTTACACATATTCGTAAGGGAACCGAATGCAGCGATAGGAAACTAATCGTGTCATCGGAGTGTAGTTTGAGAGTTGAAATGTTGCATTGCATATCCCAAACTAACTTCCTAGTCTCTTGTTTAAAGATAATTATAAAAGACAATAAATTTTCATCGAGATATTATGTACAAGAGAAGCCACTCAGAACAAAATGGTCCGTTTTTATTTGAATCAAAACTAAAAGGCGCTGCAGCGCTAAAACAATAATTTTTAGTCAAATCCGTATACAGTATTAACAAGCAGCGCTCGATCGTTTTTGAGTTGTAGTTTTCTGGCAAGCGTAAGGTCCTAAGCACCGTGATTTTCATGACGTTTACGCGTGTTGCCCACTGCTACAAAGATTTGTTTTCACTGCGGTGCTTTTTCTTCGCGGTGTCTACTCTATACGCTAGTAATAATAACTCAGTGTCAATTTTATGTTTGGTATATAAAACGTTAACGATACAATTTATACAATTTCTGCATGCTTGGCTCGCATATGACCCTTCCAACTACATTTCTGCACAAACGCCTTCCCACAATGTTCACATTTAAATCGCCTAACATCATCATGTATTTTCTTATGCTCTTTCAAATTTTTCTTTCTAGAAAAGGCCTTTGAACAAACATTGCAACGAAATTGTGCCTGGGAACCATTGTGTTTAACCATATGATCCTTTAAATGACCGGTCGAAAAAAACGCTTTGTCACATTCTGGGCATTTATGACGTCTATCCAACAAATGGTCTCTCTTAACATGGACGCCTAATGACTGTCTATTCTTAAATAATTTGTCACAAGCTTCGCATTTTACTGTAGGTATTTTCAACCCATGCATTGAGACTAAATGTGCCTCCTTCTTCCTATATTCACTAAAAGTTTCAATGCAATATCCGCATTTATGTAATGTCGTGGCTTTCAGGGAATGAATAGCTCTTTCGTGCGATTTCTTTTTAAGTTTAGTTTCAAGAATTTGTGGGCAATAATCACATTTGAATGAACCCGTGTTATGTATAAGCTTGTGGCTCGAGAAATTCAGTGAATTAACAAAGCCTACATCGCAAACATCACATATATAATTTCTGTAGTGTATATTCATATGTTCTATAAGCATCTTAAATTTACTAAACGTGTTCACACATATACAGCATTGCAATTTTTCCGTCACGAATTTGAATGGAATGATATGGTTTTTAATATCAGTGTAAATTGGTCTTCTATGTTGGGTCTTGAGATGCTCCAGCAGTTCTTCTATAGTATCAAGATATTGGTTGCAAATTTTACATTGTAATGCGGTTATATCTAATCTGACAACGAACCGGTCCATTCGGTACTTCATAAAGAAAGCTTTTTTTATGTCCTTATGTGTTTCTATTGTGTGTATCTTTAAATCCGCCGGATCTAAGTACTGTTCCTCGCAATAGCAGCACATATAACCCATATCTCCGTAACGCCTTATAGGCGTAGCGTTTGACCAAAGCATTACTTCTTTGATATTTGTCCGATGTTTGTGTATACCCTGATTGATTGGGAAAAGTGTAACTTTTATGCTTTTTGTATTATCCGATCGGTTTTCTTCTGTAAACACATTGACAGTGTCTGCTGGAGTACCTATAACGAAAAAATTTATTATTGAACTCATGATTTAGTTTGAATATGTTTATCAAAACCGTAAAAATATTTTAAACAGCAGTCACCTTTGTTTGAATTTCGAATGTTTTTTACTTTTTAACCATAAGAAATTCCATCATTGATTGATTACTCAATTGGCGGGAAATCGCCTGTCAATTGTTTTTTATCACAAGTTAAGTTCGTCGTCCGTAACAAAAATGGAATTAACGGCGAACAGATTTTAAGGCGATGATTTTAAATTATTTTAAAAGTTCACTGACTCCGCAAAACTGCACTGCTCGTTTTCAAAATGCTTTTGGGAGGGAATCACCTCATTTGAGCACCGTAAGGCGTTGGTACGCAGAATTTGATCGTGGCCGTGTTTTTCTCCATGATGAAATTCGTGAAGGTGGGCCCTCAACTGCGACACCGAGGAAAATGTGGCTTCTGTCAGGCAACTAATTGAAGAAAACCGGCGTATCACTTGTGAGGAGATTGGAGGACATTTGAGGATTGGTATGAGCCAATTAAAAAAATCTTACATCAACATTTAAAAGTTAGAAAACTTTGTTGCCACTGGATTCCTCATGAATTCACCCCAGAAGAAAAACGGACTCGTGTTGATTGGTGTAAAAAAATGTTGTTAAAATACGATCACGGACGTTCAAATGCTGTGCATGATATTGTGACAGGAGATGAAATATGGATATACTTATAGTAGTTACATGTCGGAAAGAAAGCAACTGTCTTCTGTATGGGTGTTCGAAGATGACAGCAAGCCAACAAAATTGAGGCAGGCGAGAAACGTAGGCAAAAAAAAATGCGTTTTTTTCCTCCCGGACGGGTTTTATCTGCACGATCCCACTTGGAGAACAAAAGACAGTTAATGCTGAGTGGCTCACCACCATTTGTTTGCCCAGTGTCTTTGAAAAAGTTAGGTAAAAAGTCGCATCCTATTGCACCATGACAATGGATCGGCGCACACCGCGAACAAGACAAAGTCATTTTTGGCTTCTGAGAAGGTAGACCTAGTGACCCATCCCGCACATAGTCCAGACCTGGCACCATGCGATTTCTTTATTTTCCCGAAAATTAAAGATTTGATGAGAGGTGTGACATTTACGGGCCCGGAAGAGGCCGTGATAGCTTTCAACTTGCACGTAAAAACATGCCCTTAGAACAATGGTCCTCATGTTTTCAAGAATGGTTTGACCGAATGATGGCGTTTAAAATCTCATCCCACTATCCCACTAATATTATAAATGCGAAAGTTTGGATGGATGATGAAAGAGTAACAAACTTCCATTAATGGAAGTTTGTTACTCTTTCACGCTAAAACTACTGAACCGATTGCGATGAAACTTGGTATTTAGATAGCTGGAAACCTGGATTAACATATAGGTTACTCTTTATCCGGATATTCCCACAGGATCGGGATGTAAGCGGGTGAAACCACAGGGCGCTGCTAGTGCGGAATACTTCAAAAAGCAGTAAATATATTACTTCACATGTAAATTGTTTTATTAAGGAGTTACGCAAAACTTTCAGTGTACAGTGTACCCCACGTAGTTTCTGAAGAAACATGTTTGTTTAACTCGCCTATTTCAATCTCATCTAATTTCTGACGTATATCTTCGAATTTCTTGGAACTTTATGTATTTCTTGTATATGAGATTGTAAATAATTTGTAAGTATTTAAACTTTGAATAAAGACTCGTGCCCTGCCTGAATTAAAATATACGTTACGCACATTAGCCTCGTTGGTATTGGTGTGATAAATTTATTGTTTGGTTGCGGACTCATGAGGTCAAACTTAAACATTTTACCAGCAGCTTGTGGCCAATTTATTAAAAAAAAAAACAGTACCATTAGTAGTTTTATCGAGCTGCTGATGAGGTTTGATTGAAAGTGACCCCTCTTACTTGAGTGTAGAGAGTGTAAATCTAATTGCCCTATTTTTCATTAATGCTTATTGCCGTATTTTTGTTTTTAGTTAGTTATTATTTCAATGACGTCAAATCTAAGATTAATGTTATGGAGTAGGTACTGATGAACGCCGGAGAAAGCAAGTTGATCTCCGGTTTCCATGAGCGCTTGCATGGAGGCGATCATCGCCCTTGCCCTAGATGGCGGCGGCGCCGTGTTCTGCGCGCGGCTCTTTGTCTGATAAGGGGGCATGATCACCCGCACTCTACAGCAGGATCCACCGGGATCACAGGGATTTCCTTTCACCTGAGGCCCTGACAATAAGAACTCCGTAACGGAACACCGGGTGGTTTTAGTCAGTTCGAGCCGGACGTACCAACCTACCGTTTAGCCCCAGAGGGGTGAGTTTTTAACGAGTGGTTAAAAAATACCACACGTTAAAAAAAACTACTGACAAAAATTACTCTAAAATCGTGAAGTTCATCGTAAAATTAGAATTCAGGTTATAAGGGGCTTTAAGTACATAGGAAAGACTTCGTATTTCTCATGTAGTCAAATAAAAAAACAAATTGATTCCCACAGTTAAAATAAGTTAACATTTATTTAAATATAATACCAATATAATAATTTACACAATCTCCTCATGTTTGGACCTCATATGACCTCTCCAGCTGCATTTTTGAACAAACGATTGTCCGCAATGTTCACATTTAAACCGTCTGTCATCATTATGTATTTTCATATGTTCTCTCAAAGAATTTGATCTCCCAAAAGTTTTTAAACAGACAGTGCACTTAAAAGACCGCGATCCAGTATGTTTAACCATATGGTTATTAAGTTCTGTAGTCATGAAAAAACTCATCTCACATTCTGTACATTTATGTGGCCTCTCCATCAAATGATTTCGTTTCACGTGATTGTTTAGCGCTTTGGTATTTTTAAAAACTTTCTCACACGCCTGGCACTTGTATGCTTTTCCATGCTCTAAAGCCAAATGTGCCTCTTTCTTCCTATATTCGTTGAAGGTAGCACTACAATGCCCACATTTGAACAGCAACGTTTTAAAGCCATGCTTCCTTTCGTGTAATCGTTTCTTATTCTTTGTGTTAAACTCTTGGAAACAATGATCACATTTGAATATTCCATTCTCATGTGTAAGCATATGATTAGTTAAATTTACAGCATTAACAAAACCTACGTCGCAAATATCGCAAATGTAATTTCTGTAATGTACATTCATATGTTCGAGTAACATTTTGAATTTACTAAAGGTATTCATACAAATACAGCACTGTAGCGTATCTGTTACGAACTTAAACGGAATGATATGGTTCTTAATGTCGGTGTATATTGTTTTTTGATGGTCGCCCTTGAGATGCTCCATTAATTGTTCTAAGGTGTCGATATTACGGTCACAGATCTTGCATCGTAGTTCAGTTATATCCAATTTGACAACAAACCGGTCTTTCCCTAATTTCGTAATGAAGAAAGCTTTTCGGATATCTTGATGGGTTTCTAATGTATGTCTCTTTAATTCGGCTGGTTCTAGGTACTGATCATCGCAGTAACAGCACATGAAACCCATATCTCCAAAACGTCTTATTGGTGTAGCGTTAGAGGAGAGCATAACTTCTTTTATGTTTGCCCGATGTTTAGGTAAAGCCTTAGTTTTGAGTGGCATAATTGAATTTTTTATGGTTTTTCGAGTAACAGTTTTGAATTCTACTTCACCCAGTTGTTTTCTTTCAATCTTCGTTTTGACTGTTACTACAGGTCGACCTATAAATAAAATAATTATTTTATTTTTAAACATAAAGCATTTTGTTTTCAAAAGGTATTTCAAAAAGGAATACAATATATTATAATATATATGATACTTAATACATAATTTTTTATTACTTATTTATATCTTTAAATATAATCAAACCCAATTTAAATTTCCTATAGCGTGAGCGTAGCTTTAGATTTATATTTTGATACACGAATTTATTTAAGCTTCGTATTTTTTTATCGTATTAATCAGTTCAAGGACCTCGTTTTTATCATTAAAGTTATCGTTTAATAGTAATTCTACTTAAGTGGCAATAACTTACAATATCCTCTAAGAATGCATAAGAAAATAAAATCGGTCGCTATAAGGCTTGCAAGCTTAGGATCAAAAATCAAGATTCAAGTTCAAATTCAAATTCTTTATTTCCAAATAGGCCACGACAACGACGACAACTAGGGATCATTTGTGCACGGCAAAAGGTATCTTTAAATGTGCGAGAGTCAAAAGGTTTGATAATTAAAATGATCATTAACTCCTAAACTTTAATAAACAAATTCACATATTTCTTCCGTGTTTAATCTTTATGTGACTCTTCCAGGAACACTTTTGCGCAAACTGTTTTTCACACTGATCGCATTTGTATTTTCTATTTTCATCGTGTGTGTTCATATGCTGTCTCAAGACATTTGGTCTACCGAAAGCCTTCGAACAAATAGTACATTTATAAGATCGTAATCCTGTATGTTTCACCATATGAATTTTGAGTGCAGCAGACTCGAAGAAGCTTTTGTCGCATTCTGGACACTTATGCTGTCTTTCCATTAAATGATCTTTTCGGATGTGGAGCCTCAATAACTTCCTGCTCTTAAAAACTTTTTCACACGCTTGACACTTAGGTGTAGGCACTTTTAATCCATGAATTTCTATTAAATGTTCCTCTTTCAATCTAAAATCACTGAAGGATTCATTACAATACGCACATTTACGATAGTTTGGATGAGAATGGATAGTTCTTTCATGAGCTTTTTTCTTACCAATCTTATCAAAAATTTGGGCACAATATGCACATTTAAAAATGCCAGGAGTATGCGTAGTCATATGTGTCTGAAGGCCCTTGTAATTCACGAAACTTACATCACAAACATCACAGACATAATTTCTGTAGTGAGTATTCATATGCTCGAGTAAGATTCTGAACTTATCAAAAGTGCTTGTGCAAATACAACACTGGAGTGTTTCTGTAATAAACTTGAAAGGGACGATATGGTTTTTCATGTCTGTGTAAATTGGTTTCTTATGCTCTATTTTCAGATGCTTCAAAAATTCATCCAGAGAATCGATATTTTGATCACAGATCTTGCATCGTAGTGAGGTTATGTCTAATTTGACAATAAACCGATCTATAGATAAGAGTTTCATAAAGAAAGCCTTTCGGATATCTTTGTGATCTTCTATAGTGTGTTTCTTCAATCTTTCAGGTTCTAAGTACTGATCATTACAATAACAACACACGTAACCCATATCTCCCACTTTTCTGATAGGAGTAGCATTCGACCAAAGCATAACTTCTTTTATATTTGTCCTGTGCTTAAATAGCTCCTTTATTTTTTTTTGTGTGGATGTTGGAATGATTTCTTTATCTTTGGGCTCATCTGGTTCGTTGTGTCCTTTCTCTTTGACTGATACAACTGGATGACCTAAAAATAAATATTTAATTTATTAATGAAGTCGCGTTATCTAACTTGACCTGGAGCGTTATAAAAGTGTTAGTACTTTATTAATTAAATTGTTTTGTCGGAATTACTATTAAAAAAATAAATAAAATATATTTGTAACTCAGCTCTATATGTCATCATAAATAGCTCCAATATTAAGGACAGCGACCAAAATTTTGACACTGTATTGAAAGAAATAAAAATCAATTCAGTTATGAAACTTTACTATCGCAAAAATATTGTTGAATGCAGACAAATATTTCACACAATTTCTCCATGTTTGGATTTCATATGACCCCTCCAACTACACTTTTGTACAAACGCTTGACCACAGTGTTTACATTTGAACCGCCTAATGTCGTTATGAATTTTCAGATGCTCATTCAGAGTATACGCCCTGCCAAAAGCTCTTGAGCAAACTGTACACTTGTGAGTTCGCGATTTCGTATGTTTGATAATATGCTGTTTGAGATCTGTGGACTTGAAAAAACTCATTTCACATTCTGGACACTTATGTCGTCTTTCAAGTAAATGGTCTCTCTTGACATGAATACGTAAAGCTTGCCTATTGTTAAAAACTTTGTTACATGCTTGACATATAGAGGTAGGCATTTTCAATCCGTGGACCGACACTAAATGAGCTTCTTTAAACCTGTATTCATGAAAAGTTTCAGTGCAATAGCCACATTTATATAAGTCTAACTTAGGTACATGTTTAGCTCTTTCATGAGCTCTTTTCTTAGAAGCAGTTTCAAATATAGTTGAGCAATATTTACATTTGAAATTGCCGTTTTCGTGTACATGCATGTGGTTTCTGAGACTGCAAATAGTAGTAAAACCAGCGTCGCACTGCTTGCAAATGTAATTCCGGTAATGCAAGTTCATATGTTCGAGAAGCAATTTAAATTTACCAAAAGTATTCATGCAAATGCAACACTGCAGCGCTTCTGTGATGAATTTGAATGGAGTCAAGTGGCTTTTTATATCAGTGTAAATTCCTATCTGGTGATCGGACTTTAAATGTTCAACCAGTTTTTCTAGAGTATCAATACTCGCATCACAAATCTTACATCGTAGTGATGTTATGTCTAATCTAACGACCAATGCCTCCATTCCCAACTTCATAAAACAAGCTTTCCGCACATCTTGATGGGATTCTAATGTATGTTTTTTTAAATCTGCAGGGTCTGGATATTGATCCTTGCAGTAACAACACATATAACCCATATCTTCATAACGCCTTATGGGTGTAGCGTTAGACGACAGCAATATTTCTGTTATATTTGTCCGATGTTTCCAAAGTTCCTGCCGTTTTACCGGCACAAGTGCAGTTTGTTTGGATGTTGGTGAAACATTTGTATCATCAGCACTAATTTCTTCTGTCTTAACTGCGATTGATACTTTCAAAGTAGATTCTTCGGGGGCACCTATAAATAAAATTTTCAGTTAGTGGCAGTGAGTTCCACAGATTAGTAAAAGTGCTTCGTATTCAATTTGTGTAAAATGCGGCGTTATTGATAAACAGTTGTCTTTTATCTTTTTTTAAAACTTGCATCCAGGTTTCTTGATCCAAACCAACATAACATTACCAGAATTTCATTGTTACAATATGTAGATACCTATACACTGTAGAATATTAATCAAAGCTTTTACGAAAACTATGAACTCAGACTATGATATAGAAACTTTCTACAGCATTTTTTTAAATAAATAAAAAAAAAAATGAAATTCTCAAACCCGGCACTTTCGTGAAAATCAACATTTTACATCGCTGCAACATAACATGTACTATCCGTACGATCGCCGAACGGCTGATGCCTAAGGTTTATGCCCCTAACTTTTTACCTACTGTATCCAAATTGATGGCTCATAACAGAAAATTTCGCGCTTTTAATTGTTATTCAGGCGTATTATTGGAAACAGCTTTCTTATGTAATGTGACATATTAGATAATCAAATCACTTACCTACCACTAGTATCGTCTCGCTTAAAGTATGTATTGTCTGCATACTTCAATACCCAATCTTGCATGTTTTAACTTGCATCTTTTAAAGATATCAATGCCTCCGCCGGTGGCAGAATGTCTTCAGCAATGGTATAATATCTCACCACGTTTATTCACTCCACTTTTGAGTACGAAGTCCTTTTAGTTTCATACGCGTGGAGTTTAGGTAAAGTTACACGTCCGCAACTGTTTCGAAATTAATGGCACACTGACCTTTTTTACTTACATTACCAAATTTAGGGAAACAAGATATGCGGGGAGCAGGGTATGCGGACGGGGGACAGATGCGCCCGCGCGTAGATAGTATTTTTACAATGTTGCAGCAATGTTTAAATCAATATCGAAAATGTTAGTGTCTACACTTATTTTTTTTTATTTTATTTATGCAGAAATATTCAATATCATGGTCGGAGTAGGTACTTTTCGTAAAAACAAGGTGTACACAATTTTTTGACGTGATAACGTCTTATAAATTGATGAACGCCGGTTGCACGCACAAAAAAGCATGACTCATTGTCACGTTCCGCCTAAGCTGAGTGTGCAAGCGAGAGCGCGGAACAAGCGATAGAGAGGCACGATCGGCCTAAGCGTTCGGTGTGACATAAGAAAACAGTGGAAGAGAGATAGAAGATCTCTCTTCCACTGTTTAAACCGACTTTATAGACAACCAATTTTCTTATATTATGTTGGTACCTTTCAGGTATATCGAGCTTCCGCATCGATTTGGACGTCTGCTTCCGCATTCGCAATAATCAATGCAACGTCCAATGAGCAACAGAAGCAAAGACTTCGGTGACAAGATCCGACGCGTTTGTTATTGTGAATTAGGTATGTTTCGGATATCGGCATCAACATTCGCAATTGCGGAGCTTCCACATCAGTTTAGAAATCTGTATCTGTTTGGTCTCTATCTGCATCCGCGGATGTCAACAATTCTGCATCGGCAACAACTCAGTACCTATATGTAATAATCACTCAAAGATCAATAGCTAAATTAAATGAATTGGCTTCATAAATATTGCGCATGTCACTGTTTTGTCGTCGGGTACGACACACCTCGCATTATTGACCATTTTTGTTATATCTTTATGGTAGGTTGCCATACTTGTAATTTTTTCACGCTTTATACTTAACTTTATCTTACAAAAGATGAAGTATTTAGGTATATATATAACCGCTCGACTGGTTTCGATAAAATTTAAATGGCACCACCTGGGAAGTTTTACCCTTTGAAACAAAAAAGAATTTTCCAACTTGGTTCAGGCGTCTTTGAGGAATCGGTGAACATACATAAAAAAAGATTCCGATGCATTGAGAACCTTCTCCTTTTTTGAAATCGGTTAAAAAGACGGGCTAACGTAATAAGGTATATTTCCAAATTACAACCCTGCAATAGTGGGCCACAAAAGCATAGAATATGCATTGCAGTTTTTCTGCCTCTCGACAAAATCTTCATATTGTGTTCTCGCCCAACTTTAGGCTGAACATACGTTTGTTCAGTTTGCAGTGTCCGCTGAGGATCCGTGTTACTGCATTGGTCTTGTATATTTAGAGCTCCAGAACTTTCGATACTTTGTTATCATAGTCCTTTATTACGGCTTTCGAGAGTCGTAGACCAGTCGTGGTCTTCCGTCTCTTAATTGCCATTGATGGGTATTGGGCGTTTATGATTGAATAAGCTCGCTGTTTGGTGATACCGCAGAATGGTTCCAGTTCATGCTGTTGGTTGTCGGCACAATGGCGAGTTCATCACCAGTGGCTATTTAACAAGACGTACGTTGTAGGCTGTTTAATTTCTTTGAGGTAGTCCGTTGGCTTACCTTACGGCACCAGATGGCAGCTCCATACGTTACAGTTGGTCTGGCCTTGTCAATCGTCGTGTACAGCCATAGGACAATCTTGGGCTGAAGTCCCCATCTGACGCCAGCCATGCGACAGCTCATCCGTAATGCCATTTTTGCTTTATGGACTGTGATGTGTGGATTCCAGGTTAACTATTGGTCAAATGTGACCCCTAGGTACTTAACCTCACTAGAAAAAGAAAGGATTTTGCAGTTTCGTTTTTGATTTGACAATCTTTCCAGCTTTCTTTCCTTTGTGTCACTGACAAATTCATTCTTTCAACGATCATCAAGGTACTTCTAGCAGTCACACTAGTTTCAAATTTTAAACACAATTAGTGTTATTCAAAAACATTATTTAAAAAAGTTGTCATTCATTTCAATTTGTGTAGAGGAAATCATTGTACTAATGTACCCAAACTTGTTCGTGCTCAGCATGATAGGGTATATACGGCTAAGCGTGCGACGAAACACGTTGACGCTCCGCTGATGACGTACACGTGGTGCGTGCTTCGCGGACAGCTGCACCACCCAGCCGTGCTCCCTGAACTGAGGCTGTTTGCTCCCGACAGTTACGAAGGTGCGCGCCGACGCCCTGCTACACTCAACGACTACGGGCCAGGACGAGTTTACTCAAAAGGATATGCCCACTTATGGCCTTACTTTGCCCAGCTATGTGATAAATACCAAAAAAAAAACCTTTTTGTAACTAAATTAATGCTAAACGTAGAATGTAAAACGACAAATCTAAAATCAATAAAAATAAAATCCTCAATCAATCAGTGCAGTATTTGGCATTTCCGCTCACTTAATGTGAAAGAAAGTGAGGGTAGTTCGCCCTAAAATCGATATACATATTGAGGCTTATGAAAATCTATTCTTGTCTTGGTGTCCTTTTGTTATCGTTATTTTATTCAAAATTAACAATAAAAAAACACACGATAACACGGGCTTACTCATGGATGGTTATTTGGTGAAGGGTTTCCTTCACCAAATAACTGAATTTTTTTAATTAATTATATATTTAAATGAGGACGAATAAATAATCAAAAACAAAAATGTTTTTTTCGTTTTCTCTTCTCTTTTTCCGATAATCGATATTAAAAAAATATCGGATTTTTTGCCGATAAAAAACCGATAATTTATCGGTATTGATAATAATAGTAATAATATTTAACAAAAACATGTTTTTCGTATATGGATACGTACACTGATACAATTACCTAAAACTTAGGAACTTTCTCATTCAACAATACTCGTATAAAATTATGAACCTTTATTAAAATTCAGATATCACATTTTAAAAAGGGTTCTTTTTGAGCATTAATTGTAAGGTTGTTTTTTTTTTGCTGCTGAAAGTATGTACGCAGAAATCAAACATGCAATCTATAGTTTATCACTCAGGCTTGTTCGCAGCTTATTGAATAGTAGTCCAACTGCAAAAAAGGCACGTTCGCTTTCGACACTTGCTGGCTTTACTGAGCAAAGCCATCGATAGAGTTTAGATAGGAGGGACCACCGTTTTAAAAAAGTCAACATTAAATTTTTTAGAAGTGTGTTGATGTCGTCACTTGCATTTGAAATGCCTAATGGCATCTCAGTCTTCGTTGAGTAAAATTCTTATATGATTTTTATTATAGAATATCAAAATCGGTTTTCAAAATGGAACGATTACCGATAAATAACCGATTATCGGTTTGCACGCTCTATCAGATATGTATTCTATTATTATAATGTAAAGTTCCATGTTTAGTCTATGCTTATAATATCCGGAGGACAACCTGTCAAAGGATTTTATGTGGAGCTGTGGTCACTTCAATAACAACAGCCTTAAGTTCAAAGCTACCAGCATACTCGATGACAGATGGTGACAGCTTTTTTATAATTTGGCCTACGGCAAAAACATACTATATGCAATACAGCCAAGTTTTAAAGTTCTACCCAAACAATGCCACTGGTAAAGTCACGCTTACGTCACGTTAAATAAGCGACGTCAAAGTATCGTTTATGAATAAGAGAAATTTAAACATTGTTTAAGACTTAATTAGTTGATTAGGTAAGTAATGATATAAAATATAGATACATGACCCTAAAATAAAATAATTAAAATAGAAAATGGAAGTCTGTAACTCGGTTTCATATGTCATCATAAATAGATCCAATATTTGAGACAGTGGTTTTAATGGGAATATATTAAAACATGCAAAAATATTTCGTAAAATATATTTTTAATGCCGAAATAATATTGTGACATATCGCCACCTGGGAAAAAAGTGCCATTACACAAAAAAAATGTTAGGTAAGTTTTGACATTTCTATAGCATTGAATAGCAAATGTTGTATTTGGTCAGCTGTAAAAACATCGTTACTCAGCTGTTTTGTTCAATTCACTGGCATAAAAGTCGTGTTTTCTCGAAATAGCTGTTTTTGTATTATGACACTTTTTTTGCCTGGTGGCGATAGCTATTGAATGCAGACAAATATTTCACACAATTTCTCCATGTTTGGATTTCATATGACCCCTCCAACTACACTTCTGCACAAACGTTTGACCACAGTGTTCACATTTAAACCGCCTGACGTTGTTATGAATTTTCATATGCTCCTTCAGAGTAGATGCCCTGCCAAAAGCTTTTGGGCAAACAGTACACTTGTGAGTTCGTAATTTCGTATGTTTTATTGAATGATTTTGGAGCTCTATGGCCTTGTAAAAACTCATTTCACATTCTGGACACTTATGTAGTCTTTCAAGCAAATGGTCTCTCTGTACATGAACACGTAAAGCCAGTCTAGAGTTAAAGACTTTGTTACATGCTTGACATTTAGATGTAGGCATTTTCAATCCGTGGACCGACACTAAATGTGCTTCTTTAAACCTGTATTCATGAAAAGTTTCTGTGCAATACCCACATTTATATAAGTCTAACTTAGGTACATGCATAGCTCTTTCATGAGCTCTTTTCTTAGAAGCGTTTTCAAATATATTTGAGCAATATTCACATTTGAAATTGCCATTTTCGTGTACATGATGCATGTGGTTTCTGAGACTGCTGATAATAGTAAAACCGGCATCACACTCCCTGCAAATGTAATTTCGGTAATGCAAGTTCATATGTGCGAGCAGCAATTTAAATTTACTAAAAGTATTCATGCAAATGCAACATTGTAGCGTTTCTGTGATGAATTTGAATGGAGTTATGTGGCTTCTTATATCAGTGTAAATTCCTATCTGGTGATCAAACTTTAAATGTTTAATCAGTTTCTCTAGGGTATCGATACCCGCGTCACAAATCCTGCATCGCAGTGATGTTATGTCTAACCTCACGACATATGCATCCATTCCTAACTTCATGAAACAAGCTTTCTGCACATCTTGATGGGATTCTAATGTGTGTTTCTTTAAATCTGCAGGGTCTGGATATTGATCATTGCAGTAACAGCACATATAACCCATATCTTCATAACGTCTTATAGGTGTAGCGTTAGACGAAAGCAATATTTCTGTTATATTGGTCCGATGTTTCCAAAGTTCCTGCCGTTTAACCGGCACAAGTGCAGTTTGTTTGGATGTTGAAGAAACTTTTGTGTTAACAGCACCAATTTCTCGTCTCTTCGTCTTAACTGCGATTACTACTTTCAAAGTAGACTCTTCAGGGGGACCTATAAATAAAAGTTTTAGTTAGTGGCAGTGAGTTCCACAGATAAGTAAAACTGCTTTGTATTCAATTTGCATAAAATGCTATTGATGTGCTATTGATAAACAGTTGTCTTTTATCTTTTTCAAGAACTTGCATCCAGGTTTCTTGATCTGTTTCATTGTTTACTAGTTTTGATATATTATGTACCTATATATATATATCTTATAATCACTAAAAGATCAATAGCCAAATCAAAGAAATTGGATTTATAAGTTTGCGTATGTCACTGTTTGATGTCGGTTCTGAGTTCTGAGGAAGTGTGATTGTTTGTAAAGTAGATCGAATAATAAAGAAAAATACTTTCTTGCACTAAAGAAAAATAAATAAAAAGAGCATATAAGCCATTCAGGATATTTTCAACCCTTTCTAACTTCATTCTGGATAATGGTAGTTTTTATTCGAGGTAGAAGCCTGAATTTTAACTAATCAGTGACCAAGAGGGCATAAGATAACTAGCTATAGATTTCCAAATTACATTTAATTTCAACTTGTACTTCAAGAACGATTGCAAGTCAAAATTCCTTAATTTTGTCACTGACATACTCACTCATTCAATCAACGATCAAAATCCTGTGTTAAGCCTCTAAAGCAAGGAAAAACACAAGCACAATTGTAGTCTGAATATACAAACTGCATAAATAATTTTGTTATCCTATATAATAAATATGAGATTATACATAGTTACTTTTGGAGTTCCTATAAATTCTAGTCACTTAAACGACCAACCTAAATAGATATGGATATATGTAGTTGGTGTACCTACAAAAAGAAATGAGATCGCATCAAAAACTTAACAATAACAAAATGTAAGTCTTGTTAACTACATTTTATAGTAACCATACCAATATTAGACATTATTATTGATATAATGACCATTGGGATTCAGTTTGCAGCCTATATTTTGCTCTAAAACGCATGTGTGTCGACTTAAACGGCTCTATTGTAGTTTCACCCTAGCCAGCTACTAATGCGTGGTTTTGTTTGATCCCCAAATTGATTATAAGTATGTATGTAAAGTTTTCGCAATGTAGTTATTGTCATAAAAACTTGAAGCAGGGTGCGAGACCTTTATACATATTTGTACCTAAGTAAAAGAAAAAACAGAGGTGCACAAGAAAACTCCAAGTTTCCCGTGGTTTATATTTTTAATAATCAATAATATAGTATGGAATTTAAACAATTTCTCCATGTTTGGACTTCATGTGTCCTTTCCAGCTGCACTTTTGAACAAACGCCTGCCCACAATGTTCGCACTTGAACCTTCTTACATCATCGTGGATTTTCTTATGCTCTCTTAAAGTGAAAGCTCTACCGAAACATTTAAAACAAACAGTGCATTTAAAAGACCGCAATCCTGTATGTTTTAACATGTGATTTTTAAGTTCTGACGTCTTAAAAAAACTCATATCGCACTCTGAACATTTATGTCGTCTCTCCATCAAATGATCTCTTTTGACATGAAGGTTCAATAATTTTCTGGTTTTATAAACTTTGTCACAAGCTTGACACTTCGGTGTTGGCACTTTTAATCCGTGCATGGACACTAAATGTATTTCTTTCAATCTTTGTTCACTGAAACTTTCATTACAGTAACCGCATTTGTAAAAAGCTGGCTTAGTTACAGAGTGTTTTGATTTTTCATGAGCTCTTTTCTTGGCATTAGTGGTGAATATTTGAGAACAATGATCACATTCGAAACTGCCAGTATCATGTACAGTCATATGGGTTTTATAACCGCAGCCATAAGTGAACCCTGCATCACACACACTACATACATAATTTCTGTAATGTGAATTCATATGTTCTAGAAGCACCTTGAATTTGCTAAATGAATTCAAACAAATACAACATTCGAGTGTTTCAGTCGAGAATTTAAACGGAATTATGTGGTTTTTAATGCTGGTATAAATTGTTTTCTGATGACCAGTTTTTAGATGCTCCGTTAATTGTTCCAGTGTGTTGAGACTGTGGTTGCAAATCTTACATTTTAAGGAGGTAATATCTAATTTGACGATAAACCGTTCCATTCTTATATTCATAAAACACGCATTTTCGATATTTGTATGAGTGTCTAGTGTGTGTTGCTTTAAATCAGCAGGATCTCGATATTGCTCCTTACAAAAACAGCACATATAGCCCATGTCTCCGTAACGTCTAATGGGCGTAGCATTCGACCAAAGCATCACTTCCTTAATATTTTTTCGATGTTTATACAAATCATCTTGTTTGATGTGTATACGTGGAGGTCGTCTTCTTGGACATATCTCATTGATGTTCGTATCATCCGATTGGCCTTTCTCTCCCTTACCTTTTACAGTTTCAGCTGGACGACCTACAATAAAAGAGCATGATGAAACAACGAAAAGAGCTATTTTATTGACTCCCCTCATTTAAAATAACCGTTATTCAGCACACAGACACAGTATTTTTCGTGTACCTATGTTTTTTTTAAATTACTTGCCCTTGCCACGTGATGATTAATGGGTTAATTTATTTCATTTTAAAATTCACAAGATGTGTTACAGTGTTAATATTAAGGGCTATTTTGAGAACTCTGACTTTTTATCACAATACAAAAATCAGTTCATCATGGAAATACGAAATTAAGGATTTATGGTCATTAGTTTCATTTGGCGCTACTCAATGTACTTGGTATTCTTTTCGTGCGGTACGGTGAATGACCTTCAGCGTTCAGCGCCGTCGAAGCAGCTGATTGCATATAATTAATTGGTTACAGGGGGTATATATAATTTTTTTTTTGTTTACTCATTGTGATATCACTTTTAACCAAAAAAAAAATCCGGCAGAAAATTGCAATAATTTTCAACTCAGAATGATAGTCTGAATATACCATTTCAATATTCGGTACGGTGTTTCTTACACCCTGTATCTTCCGGCATCATCGGCATACCAGTTCCATTCCAATATATTATAGCACTGTCACCAAAGTTGGTACTGCCAAATTTCAGCTCAATCAGACGCCAGCAAGTGCTTATAACATGCGACTGCAATTTTGGAAACGGAAAGACGACAACAAATTAAAATAAACTTTTATAGTATGACTATTAGTAAATTGTAAGTTTGAATAGCACATTTTATGGATATTAATTTATGTACGGGCTAATGACCGTACATTACGTTCGGTCAGCAAAATAAGTAACAATATGAAGTGTGAACTAATTTAGTGTCAGTGCACGTTTAGCAATAGGACGGTACTCATAGCAACATAGCATAGCAGTTAGAATCATATATTTTATAACATTATTTGTAATTACTTGAATAATAGCTGTATCAATAAATCATCTAGTATATTATCGAGTAGTATCATTAGCATTATCTATCAAATCGTGTACGGAGATCGTACAATTTATTTTATAAGATGTTGATATTTTTTACCTAAGTATTTAGTAAAATATAAAACTAATGTGCATCGCATTCCATTTGTAAACGATCGCAAGACTGCGATAAAACTGATTATTGCACTACTGTAACATTCCTAGCTAGTATTATATTTTTTGGTGTACAATAAAGAATATCTATCTGTAGGTAGGTTCACATATTCAAATTTATGAGAATTTTATTGATTTTCTTGACAGTAAGGTTAGAATAGAAAATTACCGACAAAAAGCGTACGATGCCAACGGTACCAAGAACACCACGGAAATAATTAACCAGGGCTTTACAGCATGAAGTTGTTTTATTGGTATAGAAATTTGTTGGGTAGAAACAAGAAGATAACATCGACCAAGACGGTGTCGGATGATGTTTGTTAAAATCATTACTTTCATTATAGAATAATTGTCACTCGCAACAAAAAATAATCATGTCTGAACATTTTGTAGTTAAAAATTTATTGGAGAGCTCGGACCTCCCAACCCTGACCTGCTCGAGCTTCGCATACACTCCTCAATCCATCCGTATAATCAATATGCCTTTCATTCCATTGCCATCCATCACTTCTTGCCTACCATTTCCATTCAGCCTTAATTTTATGTGTAGTATAGCAATATGCTTGTGGTCAAGCCTATTGCTGTCAACCGGCCGATTCAACTTGAATGGGAGCAAATTATAATTTGCAAAATGAGGGTGAACGTGAATTATAGTTGGCAAAATGAGGGTGAACGTGAATTATATACGCACGGCTACGCCAAAGGGTGGGCCTTCCGAGGATACAGGGAATATTAAAAAAAGTATGAAATGCTAAGGTTTTATTAAACAAAATAAAAGAAAGAAAAAGCCTTAATTACACAATTTCTCCATGTTTAGATCTCATATGACCCCTCCAACTACATTTTTGCACAAACGCCTGTCCACAATGTTCACATTTAAATCTTCTTACATCATCATGTATTTTCATATGTTCCCGCAAAGTCTTCGCCCTGCAAAAGGCCTTGAAACACACAGTGCACTTAAAAGATCTAAGTCCAGTATGCTTTATCATATGGTCTTTTAATTCGGTGGACTGAAAGAAGCTCATACCGCATTCTAAGCACTTATGGCGTCTATCTAGCAAGTGATCTCTCTTGATATGAAGACTTAATAGTTTTCTGTTCTTGAAAACTTTATCACATGCTTGACACTTAGGAGTAGGTACTTTTAAACCGTGCATTAATACTAAATGTGCCTCTTTCTTTCTATAATCATTGAATGCTTCATTACAATACATACATTTTGCTATAGGTTTCGACGAATGCATTGTTCTAACATGCGCTTTTCTCCTAACACTAGTGTCGAAAACTAGAGCGCAATGATCACATTTAAATGTGCCAGTTTCATGAGTGAGCTTGTGGCATTTAAGACCTTGTATAGTTATAAAACCTACATCGCAAATGTCACATATATAATTTCTATAATGTAGGTTCATGTGTTCGAGTAGGATTTTGAATTTACTAAAAGTATTCATGCAAATGCAACATTGAAGTACTTCTGTATCAAACTTGAACGGAATTATATGGTTTTTAATGTCAGTGTAAATAGTTTTTTCGTGGTCAACCTTCAGATGCTCCATAAGCTGTTCCAGTGTGTCTAGATTTTTGTTACATATCTTACACCGCAGTAACGTAATGTCTAATCTTACTACGAATTGGTCCATGCTTACTTTGATCATAAAAAATGCTTTTTGGACATCATGATGTGTTTCTAATGAATGTTTTTTTAGATCTGTAGGTTCAAGGTAATGATTGTCGCAGTAGCAGCACATATAGCCCATGCCTCCGTAACGTCTGATGGGTGTAGCATTTGACCAGAGGATCACTTCTCTTATATTACTCCTATGCTTATGTAGTTTATAATTTTTGTATTCAGGTTGATATATTACTTTCGTTTCTGTCGCCTTGAGTAAAGCTGTTTTGGATCTTGTAGTTACTTCTTTGTGTTTAGTGTTACGGAAAGGCTTCTCATCCGCTTTAACTTTGCGAGTGTCTGCTTTAGGACCACCTACAAAGAAAAGCATTAATTTATTTATTACTGATTTTAGTCATATAGTATAGACATCACTTTATTTTCTTGCACTCGAGTTCCAACCCGATTAAAATGTGTTTGACGAATCAAAATGTTAGTTAGTGATTAAGTCCGATTACCTTACGTTAAACTAATATTTATAAGAGTTATATTGGTATATAAAAATGAATTCCTATTTCCCTTGCTCACGCCATAACTTGAGAACTATTAAACCGATTTCATTCATCTTTATTTTTTATGTTTTCTAATACTTCGTAAAGTCTTTACGGAAAGAAAATTAATTAAATTGGATAGATTTCACCAAAATTTCCTAGCGAACGAAGTTGAGGCTACAGCGTATTGGTATCTAAATGCCAACCTAATATTTCACTATTTATTTCGCCACGTTTTGATGTTATATGACTTCTCCAGCTACATTTTTGCACAAACGGTTGTTTGCAGTTCACATTTGAACCAGCATGTATTTTCATATGCTGTATTTAAGTATTTGCCTGCCAAATCCTTTCAAACACACATTAAAGTGCCCTTGACTTTATTTTTTTATGGTATCTGGAGTTTTTTTTTTTTGGTTTTAATCCTTTGCGCTACTTTTGCTATTTCCGTTAGACAATCTACAAAGTTTATTTTTTACTGTTACATTTTATTTACTGTTTATTTTTATTAGAATACATACAATTAAGTTTAAAAGAAAGGAAAACAAAATTTTAGGGATCTTGATGAAGACGCAATCACAAATATTATTGTTAAAAAAACTACTTATCTTCTGTCAAACGATTTTAATGACTGAATTTCGCGCTATGATTACTTGTTAAAAACCTTTACAATAATAAACTAAACAATTTCTCCATGTTTAGACCGCATATGGCCTTTCCAGCTGCATTTTTGCACAAAGGCTCGATCACAATGCTCACATTTAAACCTTTCTTTTTCATGTATACGCATATGGGAATTTAACGTCTTCTTTCTGCCATAAGACTTCAGACAAATACTACAATGATATGCCCTCGATCCAGTGTGTTTCACCATATGATTTTTTAGGCCAGTAGTCGAAAAGAACTTCATGTCACATTCGGAACACTTATGCGGTCTTTCCATCAAATGATCTCTTTTAACGTGAATGCTGAGCAATTTTCTATTGCTGAATATTTTATCACACGCCTGACATTTGGCAGTTACAGATTTAATACCGTGTACGGATTCTAGATGAGCTTCTCGCTTCCTATAGTCTTTAAATGTTTCTGCACAGTAACTACATTTGTTCATCATGTTTGTATGTGTGTGGGCAGTTCTTTCGTGAAGCCTTTTCTTCACCTGAGTGGTGTAGACTTTGGTACAATAATCACAAGTGTATTCTCCAACTCTATGATTCTCAGAATGTTGAGCTAATGCATTACGGTTTACGAAGCCAGCATCACAAATATTACAGATAAAATTCCGATAGTGAATGTGCATATGTCTGACTAACATTCTAAATTTGTTGAAGGAGTTTGAACAATTCGTACACCTAAGTATATCACCGCCGAATTTGAAAGGGAATATATGGGTTTTGATGTCCATAAATAAGCATTTCCCGTGTAAGTTTTTTAAATGCTCCACGAAGTTTTCTAGCGTATCAATGTCCATTTGACATAGTTTGCATTTAAGCGCAGTAACATCAAGTTTTACAACATATTCAGACATATTCATGTTCTTCATAAAATTTGCTTGTGATATATCCTCGTGCTTCTCTAAGGTATGTCTTTTTAAATCTGCAGGGTTTGTGTACTGCTCCTCACAGTAGCAGCAAGTGTAGCCAATGCCTCCGTAGCGTCTTATGGGTGTTGCGTTTGAGTTCTCAAGTATTTCTTTAACATTAGAACGGTGTTTAACCAATTCAGTCCTAGGAGCTATTTTATTTTCAACTTTTATCTTCACATCTTCTTGCTCACTTTCCGATGTCTCAGTCATATCTTTTGTTAAAACTCTTTTTTGTTGAATACCTACAAAGAAAAGGATTCATCATTCAAATGCTGTAATTTTAATATATTATCAATTTTGGTTTAAGTTTAACTGTGAAACTTATTTTATAAACAACAAGCGAAATTATAAAAAGTCTACTTTCTCTGAAACATACTACACTAAACTATTTTTTTCAATCATCCGTTAACACTGATGTAGGAAAAAAAAAACAATCCTTTGCTCAAACGCTAGTAGCAGAGATATAAAATGACAATATTTAGTAAAATTAGAGATTTTCAAAAATATAAAGAATACAAATAAAAAAAAATATCATCAAAATCGGAGCTGTTTCTGAGGACTACCGAAGATTGCCTGATTTATATATTTATTAACGTGACTATTCGAGAATAGCATACATACATACATACGCTCACGCCTATATCCCCAAAGGGGTAAGCATAGGAGTATTAAACACTCGCATTTTGCCAACTATAATTTGTTCCCACTCTCGTAATAGGGTACAAGCCCATTGCCCTCAGCCGGGTACTTTGGGAATTAAAAAAGGAAATATAGGGTAGCATATTGAAGGGGAAAGGTAAATAAGAAAGAAAGGCACAGGAAGGAAAGGGGATATTGGTTGTACAGATATCTCGATAAGGTCAGAGTCGCATAGTTGTAACAAGAACTGACTGTGGCCGGGCAGTCCGAGCCCTAACCTCGAGCTTCGAGAATAAAAAAAAAAATTCACCTAAAAAGATTTCTTTTAAACTATTACTTTACGCCAGAGTAAGGAATTCGTTTAGCGCCGAATAAATAAGGCCAACTGAAATTTAATCCACCTAAAACTGCTTAGGGTAACTTTTTTCATTTTGATATCAAAAGTAAAAAAAAATCTTTCTTGTCAATGTCACTCAGCTGGTATGAATATATACGCCCCTTGATAGTGAATTATTTGCGAACATCGATTTGAATATAAGATAAGGCTAAGGAGGAATGTAAAGCAGTAGAAATCCAGACTTATCGCGATAATATTTATAAGGATGTTTCGACCGAATCGCATTCGAACGTCGGGTAGCAAAAAAATACTGAGCGACGGGGACATTTAAATTACAGTACTAAATCACCATGCTTTCATGTCTTGAATTTGATGAAACTGACAAGTAAAAAGAAATGTAATGATCGTGAAAGAATTGCTTGAAAAAAAAATATTGTGTAGTTAAAGTTTTATTCGGATAAAACAAACAGAACGGTACAAATTTGTAAAAAGGACTAAATTATGGACTGAAAATTATGTTATTGGCATCCATTCCTATAAAATTGTTGACCTTGAAAGGAAAAGTGATTTTTCATAGCCTATTATTTAAGATACAATCTCCCCATGTCTATTTTTCATATGTGCTTTCCAGCTACACTTTTGCACAAAAGCTTGTCCACAATGTTCACACTTAAATCTTCTATCATCGTTGTGTATTCTCATGTGTTCTTTTAAAGTCTTCTTCCTCCCATAACACTTCAAGCATATTTCACATTGAAATTTCTTATCCCCGGAATGTTTTACCATGTGTTGGTTAAGATCGTGAAGACGAAAGAATTTCATTTCACAAAGTGAGCAGTTGTGATGTCTTTCTAACAAATGGTACTTCTTTACATGTGCCCTCAGTTTTTTGGGAGTAGAAAATATTTTGTCACATGCATTACATTTATAAACATTGTTATGAACTCCGTGAACTTTAGCCAAATGTTGTTCTTTCATATAATGTTCTCTGAATCCTTCATGGCAATACCCACATCGGTTGATCATATTTCGTTGTGTGTGGCTATTCCTTACATGCATTCTTTTCTTTGTCACTGTGTCAAATATTTTGGGGCAAAAACTACAGGCGAATGTTCCTTTGACATGAGTATGAGTGTGACTATTCAAACTGCCCAGGTTAATGAAACCGGCGTCACAGACGTCACAAACGTAATTCCTGTAATGTTTATGCATGTGTTCTTGCAAAATTTTGAATCGTTCAAAAGTGTTATTACATAAACAGCAAGTTAACTGATCTGTATCAAACTTGAACGGAACAATATGGTTGTTTATATCTGTATAGATGTTTCTATTATGTTTCTGTTCAATATGTACCATCAAGTCCTCTAAAGAGTTTATACTCGAGTCGCAGAATGTGCAACTCAGTCCTGTAATATCAAGCCTGACGGTGTATCGGTAAACGCTTCGACTATTAACCGAAGTGCAAGATATTTTAACATTAGTTTGACCGTGGTGTTCGCTCAAAGTATGTTTTTTTAAGTCTTGCGGTTTTGCATACTGTTCTGGACAAAAACTGCACATATAGCCGATGCCTCCTTGCTTTAATATTGGTGTGGCATTAGAACACTTTAAAATCTCTTTCAAATTGTGCAAGTGTTTCCCATAAATTGAACTCTTCGTCTTTTTAGATTCAATTTCCGCCTTTCGGTTTTTATCTTCTTTAGTTTT
The DNA here is from genome assembly GCA_949752705.1 of Callimorpha dominula. Classification (NCBI taxonomy): domain Eukaryota; kingdom Metazoa; phylum Arthropoda; class Insecta; order Lepidoptera; family Erebidae; genus Callimorpha; species Callimorpha dominula. The sequence goes on along the minus strand of OX457017.1, from coordinate 7,546,816 downwards.
AATTGCCGGTTCTATACATTCACTTTCTGTACTGATGTTCACTTTATCTTGGACACCTATAAAGAAATAGACAATTTCAGACCTGGCAGTAATATCACTCACGGTTAAGTGCATTTTGCTTTTAAGTTTAGTTTTCATTAATCAAAGGGTAATTAATGTTACCGCGCAAACAGATGTGATCGTTTTTTGCTATTTTACTACGGATCTTTTCGAAGTCCCATTTATAAGTATTTAATCGAACTGGACTTGGAGCAAAAATATACAGTTATTTAAAATTTATTTCGGACAAGAAACATTCTAGAAATAGTTTAAACAAAGTCTTAGATATACACATCCCAGCATTCGTCTACTCTCAGCTGTCTCGGATAGCACAAGAATAAAATGAAAAGTGAATTCTTCGTCTCAGTTCCTATTTTTGTTATAAATCTGCATCTGCAAATAAATCCTATAATTCGTAGTTTAAATTTTGCTATCGGTATCGCGATCAACTAACGAGCGCATGTCAGATACTGGCCTCAAGACCCCGGGAAAAGGTCTCCTGGGTCTACTTTCAATTAACAAGTATAACTACAGTAAGTCAAGACCACGGCTTTGCTATGATAATGGGGTGATATTTCCGTGCGTGGAAAATAGAACGTGATATCGTTCTGTCGGGCGCACGTGGGTGTTGTTAAAGGCGATAAGTCGCTTCGCTCCTTGATAAGTCAGTGTATGGACTGAAACTAGTACATCTTTAATAATAATAATCAATCCGTATCGTATAGAAGTGAAACAAAAGCTTTAGTTTTCGTATCTGTATTTGAGTAGCATCAACATTACAATCTTACAACAGACTTAATAGGTGTTTTTATCCTGCACTCAATTTTTAGTTTGTAATTTAAGACACGATTAGTCCATGTTTATTCTTCATATGACCTTTCCAGCTACACTTTTGTACAAACGCTTGTCCGCAATTTTCACATTTGAACCGTCTGTCATCGTTATGTATTTTCATATGCTCTATCAAAGTCGTTCTTCGCGCGTAAGACTTTAAACAAATGTCACATTTGAACTCCTTTACGCCCGAATGCTTTAAACCATGCTTATTTAATTCATCCACAGAAAAGAACATCATATCACAATCAGAACATTTAAATCTCTTCTCCATGAGATGCTGTCGTCTCGTATGAAGCGTCATAGACCATTTAGAGCTAAATGTTTTATCGCATGACCGACATTTTATATGATGACTTGTTATTCCATGAGCCTTGGATAAATGCACATTTCTCTTTTGAGCTTCCGTGAACTTCTCAACGCAAAAAGCACACCTAAATCTTTTACTTTTTGGTTTATGAACATTTTTTACGTGACTATTTTTCTTGTACAAAGTATTAAATGGTTTATGGCAGACATCACATTCAAAAGTGCCTACTTTATGACACTCAGAATGGCTGACCAGAGAGCCTTGTGTAACAAAACCAAGTCCACAAATTTCACACATATAATTCCCATAATGTGTGTGCATGTGCTCCATTAGTTTCTTAAATTTTTCAAATGTATTCGAGCACATGTAGCAACTTAAAGTCTCACTGTCGAATTTGAATGGTATAATTAAATTCTTATTATCCGTAAATATTTTCTTTTGATGTTCGTTCTTTAGATGATTTAGTAATAATTCCAGCGTACTTATATATTTGTTACAAATATTGCATTTTAGTCCAGTGATATCCAGTTTCACATAGAAGGATATATTCTTTTGCCTCATATGCGCGGACCGTGGTTTATCGTTTCCATGGGATTCTAAGCAATGTTTCTTTAGTGCAGTTGGATCGCGACAGTGTTTGTCGCAGAAATAGCAAACATATCCGATATCTGATTGTCGGAGTATTGGCGTCGCATTTGTGTACTTGAGTATTTGTGTTAAGTTGTTCTGATTTTTGGCAACCTCCTCTCTGATATCGTTAATAGTTGCCATAGTATTAAGAACTCTGTTAGAAGTTTGTGACCCAGTTTTGACAATTTCGTCTTCTTCACCTACAAAGAAAATGACGTTAGTTATTCTAATGATATTTAACTTATATGTTGTGCTGTTTAAGTTAAAGATAATATTCACATCAAATCATTTTCAATTAATGATTAAAACCGAAAAGGAGAACTAGATATTGCAAAGACGTATGAATGTGATAGAAATATAGCTGAGAGAGAAGACTTGAGTGATAGTATACGTGTAATTATTGCTGATGTATTCTTGAGATTTATCTTCCTAGACAAACATGAAATATAAGCCATAGCAGTAGATAGTAAACAAGAAATCTATTACTGACAGGCGAGAGGTAACACACTGTACTAATGTACGTACTATTACATTAAACATTAGTTTTATAATTGACTATCAAAGTGTATTTCAGTGATGTCACGTGAGTGATTTTACGTACATTTTTTAATCCAGTTACAAATCTGCACGAACACTTTCTCATAACTTGATTACCGGACCTTTCCCATAACTAGTGTACAATCATCTCTTGTATATAAAAATTAATATTATTTTAAATTTAGAATTAGCTCTCATATCTGCTCTTTCACTACCACTTAGATAAGGTTTCGTCTACGGTTCCGTCTTCGTATCATCATCTACGCTGTAGAAATCTTCTCCGCTAAGGTTACCATTTATGTCAGTTCAATTTAATGTGACCTAGGCTTCATTTATGTCATAAATATCTTTTTCCATGATCCAAAATAATGTCCTACGAATGTAAACATGTATTGATAACTAGATAACTAGCGTGGAAAGGGTGAAATCTATTCCACGGGAACCTACCTAGAGCCTAGTCTCTGTGCCAAATTTTATCCAGATTTATACAGCCGTGCGTGAAAGAGTAACAAACATCCATTAACCCATCCTCACAACCTTTCGCCTTTATAATATTAGTAAGATTATTACTTTTTTGTACTTTTGCAACTTATATGGTTTTTTTTATTAGTATTTATTAGCAAGTAAACGTGGACAAATCTTAAAATACTTTTTAGTTCTAACGTAGCACAAATATCTCACAGTATCAATTACTTCGTTTTGTAGAAATGCAACTAACGAACGCTAGTGAAAACTTCGACTTTAAAATGGAGAACGAGAACGACCAGTTATCATTAATGATAAGTTGTAGCCATCGCTTTCTACGACCGGCTATATGTGTGTGTGTGTGTTTCTTAACAATACAACACAGTTTACTTAGATTAAATTATTTTAAAGGAATTATATATAAGGGGACTTTGCAAATCTAGAGTTTAAATAAACCACGTCATTATATTTTTCATAAAAATATATTATACTGAAACAAATTTAACTACAACAATCTTTTAAAATATAAATAAACGATCTACAATCAATTTCATAAAATCATCCAGCTAGAATATATCTAGGTATACCACCACAAGTAAATACCATATTATTGCAAGTAAACGTAAAATAACATGGTCTATGGTCACAATGTCATATACGTACGTAGTCAATAATAGAATTTTCTGCATTGCAATGACGGCTTTTTGCCCTTCCTGTTGAAGGGATTGGAAAAACTATAAATATAACCTATAAATCAAAATAAACTTCACACTAGCTCCCCATGCCTATTTCTCATGTGGCCTTTCCAGCTACACTTTTGCACGAATGCTTGCCCACAATGTTCACATTTAAATCTTCTGTCATCGTTGTGTATTCTCATGTGCTCTGTCAAAGTTTTCTTTCTCCCATAAGACTTTAAACAAACATCACATTTGAACTCTCTCAGGCCAGTGTGTTTAACCATGTGCAACTTAAGCTCATTAGAACCGAAAAAGTTCATATCACACTGATTACATTTAAATCTTCGTTCCATCAAGTGGTCTCGTTTAGTGTGTATCGTTAATGCACTCTTGTTATCAAATGACTTGTCACACGCGTGACATTTAACGGCTTTTAAATGTACACCGTGTACTTTAACCAAATGATGGTCTCGCCTTTTGTAATTTGTGAATTTTAAATTACAGTACCCGCATTTGCTAAGTAAATTGGCGTGTATATGAACAGATTTCTCGTGGCTTTTCTTTTTTCTGTGCGTGTCGAAAACTTTTGAACATAGATCGCATTTAAATGTTCCAAGTTTGTGCGCTTCTGTATGGGCGGATAAGATATGTCTGTTTATAAAGCCGGCATCACAGAATTCGCAAACGAAATTTCTAAAGTGTGCATTCATGTGCTGTTGCAAATTTTTGAATTTATTAAATACATTTGAGCAGAACATACATGTTAATACGTCATCATCAAATTTAAAAGGCATAATGTGGCTTTTGATATCTGTGTGCAGTGGTTTACCATGCTCTTTGAGGAGATGGTCGGTTAAAAGATCTAAGGAATCGATTTGAGACTCGCATATTTTACAACGTAAATTTGTAATATCGAGTTTAACTAGATATGAGAACATCATTTTTCCAGCCATGAATTTTAATTTGGTTTTATCATCATGTGCTTCGATTGTGTGTTTTTTTAAATCTGCAGGGTCTGGGTACTCGTTTCCACAAAAGCTGCAGGCGTAACCGATGCCTCCCATACATCTAATGGGGGTTGCGTTTGAACATTGAAGGATAATTCGTACGTTACTGCGGTGCTTTTCCAACTCATATATCCTGGGTTTCATTAGTTTTTCACTATCCATTTCGATGGCGTTACGTCGAACACCTACAAAGAAAAGTAAATAGTTATTTTATATCTCGATTATTTATTCTCGTTGTAGGCAGCTTTGTTTCATTAATTTTTTGATTTGATTGCTGTCAGAATGCTGAAATTGATAATATTAATATCAATATTAAAAATAGTGCCTTAACTGAAGATATAATCGAGGTAACGCCATCGAAGTAAGAACCCATTCAGACAGATTTACACAACAATTATAATTTACTAGCAACCCGCCCGGCTCAACACGGGTAGCAGCAGACCATATATTGTTTTTTTCCGACATCTTCAACAATCATCGTTATATTTCAGCTATTTTGCATAAAGCTTTAATAAAATTATGCACCTAAACCTTCCTCATAAATAACTTCGTCTATTGGTGAAAACCGCATTAAAATCCGTTGCGTAGTTTAAAAGATCTAAGTGTACAAAGGGCGGACAACGGGAAGCGATTTTATTTTATACTATGTAGAGATTATCTCTCCACTTATTCGTAATTAAAACACGATGTCATACAGAGCCGTACGCCGTCATACATGTGATAGAAAGCCCTTATGATGTACTATAATTACTTAAAAAATATTATAAAATATATAAACAAAAACGTAATATTAGGTCTTTCATGGATAAAGATAATTTAGCAAATCAGTGTCATACGACATGAAAAATTAAAATCATCTGCGAGTTGATTTTAAAACAACGCAAAAGCAGTATTGAAAGTAAATTCGTAAAAGGGCAATGAATTGTCTAATAGGAATGCCTGCAGGGTCCAACTCAACTACAGTTGCAATAAAAAATAATTTAAAACTAAAAACCAGAAAATGAAGAGAACAGAAAAATGAGAATATATAATTTAGGGAATGAAGTTGAAAGTAAATAAATCTTTGCTGATGCATTATTTCTGACAAACGAATGGTGTAGTTATGTTAACATTAATTTTATTAATATTAATCAGATTATTACAACTGCGAACAAACTTACGCTTAGCGAATTTATATATACTAGAAGTCATAAATACTGTTACTTAGCTTACAGTCACAAGATAAACTTCAATATCAACTCAAAGTTGTGTTACGCCGTAACTCTATTGACAAGAAATTAATTTTACACACACTCTCCATGCTTTGAGCGCATATGACTTTTCCAACTACATTTTTGTACAAAAGCTTGTCCACAATGTTTACATTGAAACCTCCTATCATCCGCGTGAATACGCAGATGTTCCCTCAATGTGTGCCTCCTCCCAAACGCTTTAAGACACACTTCACACCTGTACTGCTTCACTCCTGTATGCTTAACCATGTGCGTATTAAGATCTTTCTTTCCATAAAACTTCATGTCACAATGGTCGCATTCAAACCGCCTTTCCAGTAAGTGGTCTCGCTTCGTATGGCGTGTCAATTTATCTCGCCTAGTGAATGTTTTATCGCAAGCTTTACATTGCAGCACAAGAGGCTCTACACCGTGTACTTCTACCATGTGCTCATTTTTCTTAGCATAGCTGAGAAATTTTTCCTTGCAGTATGGACAAATGTTTCTTCTTTGATCGCCCGTGTGGACAAACTTTTCGTGGTTGGTTTTCTTGTTTTGAGTGTCAAAAACTTTCGGGCAGAAACTGCAATTAAACTCGCCTTGCTTGTGCCTTGACATGTGACTCTTAAGAGTCCTCTTGTTCACAAAGGGAGAATTGCAAACCTCGCAGGTATAATTTCTGTAGTGTACATTCATATGTTCCTGTATTAACTTAAACCTTTCGAAGTTCTTAGCACAAATGACGCAAGTAAAACCCTCGCCTTCAAAATTGAAGGGCAGTATATGATTATTTATATCTGTGTGGACTGTTTTGTCATGATCGTTTTTTAAATGTTCTAAAAAATTTTGTAAATCTTCGAAATCAGTACCGCAAAGTTCACAATTTAAGCCTGTTATATCTAGTTTGACGACATATATAGACAATGGACACCCTTGCATGAACTTTAATTTTGTAGTTTTATCATGATTGTCTAAGGTATGTTTCTTTAGATCCTGAATTATAGGGTATTGTTCTGAACAAAAACAACATGTGTATCCTATCCCATTGTAACTTCTTATTGGAGTAGCATTGGAATGTAGAAGGATGGTCCTTATATTGTGTAAATGTTTAGTGATCTCCTTGCGTATGTAGTTCGTCTCTATTGCCACCAATCCGTCCAATACCTTTGTTTTATGACGTTTCTTGGATATGGTAACGCTCCAATCGTTTTTGTTATCTTTCTTTGTAACTGATGTCGGCTTTGTGAGTAAATTCAGTAGTTTACTTACTTCCGGCTCTATTTTAATGTCTGTATTGCAGCCGACACCTACAAAGAAAAGTACTGAATTAAAATCCTCAATTTTTGGTTTTTAAATCTCATGTACCTCGAATAACCTAATGTTCAATTAAATTTTTAAATTTTATTTTTTTATTTTTAGGAGATAGGTTGTGTAAAGCACACACTAGAATTTTAATAAACACTGATATTAAAGGTATAGTTGTCCCTTTGATTAGACCTAAGTAATTATTTTTTATATTTATAAAAAGGTAAAGCTTGGTGTAACGACCAAACAATGTCGTGGGTATAAAATGTTTTAACAAGACCTAGAAATCAATTCCCTAAAACACGAATATTTTTTTCTAAAATATCTGCAACCGATTTATCTATTTTAAAAATATTATTTAACATATATATATATATAATAGGGGCTTATTCCATCAAGTACGAGTGAGGGATTGCTTTATAAAATTATTCAAAAAAGTAAAAAAAAATTAAAACAGCACTGCCATGCCCAGAAACGAATAATAATACGAATTTATGACTTCTCACTCGGGATGTTGTAAGGATTCTAGGGTTATCCCATACTCTCAAATAAGTTCAGGTATTTAGAAATTATGGTCAAATACATACATACGAGGGGTGATCCAAAAGTAATGAGAATGGGTACATTAAAATAACTATATACTCAAAAATAAAATTTATTTTTCTACATAGTCTCCTAATAGGTCAATACATTTAGTCCATCTCTTTTCTAAACCAACGATACCCTTCAAAAAAAAATCTTTATCTTGACTCTCCCAAAATGCCTCTACAGCGGCCATCACTTCGCCGTTATCCTCAAATTTCTGGCCCCGGAGGTGTTCCTTGAGCCGAGGAAACAAATAAAAGTCGCTGGGGGCTAGATCTGGAGAATAGGGTGGGTGTTCAAGCAGCTGGAAGCCAGCTTCTTGAATGGCAGCCATCGCAACTTCAGCTTTGTGTGCAGGTGCATTGTCTTGATGGAACAGAACTTTTGAGCGCAGTTTACCCCGTCTTTTTTCCTTGATGGCCTCTCGCAATCTTTTGATTTGGTCAGCATAGTAGGAGCCTGTTATGGTAGCGCCCTTATCAAGGTATTCAACCATAATTATTCCCTCAGCATCCCAGAAAACAGACGCCATAACCTTGCCGGCAGAGCTTGAAACTTTGAATTTCTTGGGAGTCGGTGAAGATGGCCTTTTCCATGTCATTGACTGTTGTTTGGTTTCGGGATCAAAATGATGAATCCACGTTTCGTCCATAGTCACAAATCGAGCCAAAAAAATATCTTGATCCGCCTGGAACATTTCAAGATTGGTCCTTGAAATGTCGAATCGTTTCTTCTTTTGTTCGTCGGTTAACATTCTCGGGACCCAACGTGCAGAGACCTTTCTCATGTTCATCTCGGTAGTTAAGATCCTTTGAATGCTACCAAATGAAATGAATGTGTTCTCAGCTAAATGACGAATGGTCACTCTTCGGTCTGCCAAAACCAGATCTTGAACTTTTTTGACGTTTTCTTCAGTGAGGGAGGAGGACGGACGGCCTTCGCGGTGTTCGTCTTCCGTGGATGTTCTTCCCATCTTAAACTCCTTGCACCAGCGTGCAGTTGTAGAATATGGAGGAGCAGAGTCTCCCAATGTTTCCACCAAGTCAGTATGAATGTCTTTGGTGGACATTTTTTTCAAGCACAGGTATTTGATGACGCTTCGCACTTCATGTTTCTCCATTTTGATGTTATCACTCCGACTGCTAGTATTCAAATGAATGTATATTTTAAAAATGACGTCCTATTTATACCATTTTTTGTCAGGGAAGTTGTGAAGGATTAGGGAGTTGAAAAAATATTTTTTTAGAATTTTATTATTACTAGAAATATCCGTTTATCATTACTTTTTGATCACCCCTCGTACATACATGAATGCTGAAAACACTTCATTCTTGGGCTAAAAAAAGGAATATTGCTATCGCCTACAACTGATAACGCAAACTATTTGACATGTTACTTAATTCATCTAACATTCTCCCATCCAATAGCAATGGATTATCTGCCCATAGATTACTTAAAACTATTAAGAGGATCATAAAACTGCAAGTACCTGCTGCTTATGTTTTAGAATTTATTACTAATATTTCACTAATAGGGTTTTGTAACTAGCAGTTCCTGCGCGGCTTCGTTCGGGTGCACATATCTATATATTTTGCACGGAACCCTAATTCTTTTGCCAAAATGCGTGCTATCTACCAATGAAAGTTTCGTGGAAATCGGTCTACCCGTTCCGGAGATTAGCCTGAACAAATAAACAGACTAGAGACAAGAATTTAAAAATCTGATTAGCTTAAAAAATAAACTATTATTTTGACACTTCAATTTTATTTATTTATATTGATGATAATGAAAAAAACATTACATACAGATAGTCTAGGCTATAGGTATTTGAAAAATGTTTCTGTTTATAAATTTAGAAATTAAATTTTATAATTCATTTCAATTCATCTCTGTCATAATAGGATTTTGTCGTTGGATAATAAAGTATTTATAGTAGTAGGGTTGTTTTAAATAAAATGCCAAAACAAAAGCTATAAATATAATAAGTTAAGCCTAGGTTACAATAATCACCAGTACATACATACATCACGAGAATAACGTCTAACATCTGCACTGGAGATAAGACAAAGAATTAGATACAGCATTCATTATTATATTTTTAATCGTTTTAAATGCGAAACCCGCAAAAAGGGGGTCAATTTATATCACATTATTAACTAAATCATTTAGAGCTAATTTATTATGTCAATTAATTAAATTACAGTTCGAATTTTGTTTCCATGGTATGTAAAAAATTTTTTTAAATGTCCGATTAGATAATTTATTTTAAGTAAAACATCATCCCAGTGTCCAGACAGAGATATTAAAAAGTAAAAGGTAAAAGATAATTTGAGCTTGCTTAGTTACTGTTGTGTTGCCTAAAAAAATCACGGCATTCGATTTATACCACAATACCTTAACCATAGAGACCTCATTGCGTAATTATATCACAAATCAAACTTATGTATACCCTCAAACTGTTAAGAAAACAAAAGAATAGTATTTTGATCTCTCTCCAGTGGACGTATTCAAACAGTTCGATATTACTTTGCCATATTTGGTACTACCATATTAGGCATCATCATATTTTTAGATATCCCATGATTTTTCTTCATATGCTTTCTCTTACTGTTTTGTGTCGCATACGCCTTTCCGCAAACTTCACACTTGAACTTCCTCTCGTTAGTGTGAGTAGCCATATAATGGCCCAGCATGTGCCTTTTGATGAAGAAGCCCATACTACAAACAGAGCATTCGTAAGGTCGTTCTTTTAAGTGCACACTTCTCATATGCAGCATCAAATTTGATTTCAAATTAAACTTCTTTTCACATTTATCACACTTAATACCTTCTGCATTGTGAACTTGCATCATGTGTCTTGTTTTCTGGTAATAATTTTTGAACCTCGCTTTGCAAATCTGACACACACTGTCACCAGCTATACCTTTGTGTTCCGTGTTTACATGCGCTTTCTTTTTAGATTCTGCGGCAAAAACTAGGCCACAATGCCTACAAGGGTAACTGGACTTCTTTTTAACATGAGTCGTTTCATGCCTGTTTAAACGAAAAGAGTTCACGAATCCAGCTCCGCATGTTGTGCAGATAAAGTTCCGGTAGTGAATATTCATGTGCTGCATCAACAGTTTCATATTATGGAAAACATCGCTGCAAAGACAACAGTTGATTTGCAGTTCGTTGGTTAACTTAAATGGTTGAAAATAGTCCGTGACTCCTTGATAGTATTTTTTATCATGGGTGGATACTAGATGGTCCGTTAAAGTTTGTAGTGACTCCATAGGATGGTCGCAGAGAGTACATTTTAAATCAACAATGTCGAGAAAGGCGACAAAGCTAGCCATTCCAGTACCCGCTTTGTATGAGGGTCTTTCTTTAGCGTGGTCGCCATGAGTATGGGCTCTAAGTGTGTCTGGATTTGGGTATGTTTTAAAACAGTATGCGCATATGTACCCTGCATCATTCCTGTCCTTGAATGGAGTAACATTTGAATACTTGAGGAGAGTGGTCAGATTGTGCCACTGTTTCTTCATTTCCGGCAGATGTTTTTCGCGATACATTAACCTATTTAATGTTTCGTCCTCACTTTCTTCTTTAACACGTTTACGTTGTTTTTTTGCTGCTCCGGTAGCGCCTATAAAAGAAAAATAATTTTCACACCCGATTCAGTCTTCTTAGGTATACAACTAGTAACGCGTCGGTTTTAAATTGCAATGTTGAACATTGATAATGTTTATGAGTAACTTGAGTAAAAGTATAAAAACCGGAAAAAAATGGAAATAAGATAATTACATAATTAATATCAGCTGGTTTCCCGGATCTGGTCTCATGTATTTACCAAAGAATCTTTGCCTGACGTAACTGGCTGAAACGTAGTCAAGAATTAAAAGGATTTGCGGGTATTGTTTTCTAACCTTTAATTATGTAGCATCTGTGTAGAGTGTAGTAGTACCCAATTATGTATTAGTTGACTACTCCTTATTGTGTTCGCTTGGTTGATGTTCAAAAACATTAATATGCGCTGTAATAACTTTCGATAGCAATTTCAGGGCTCGCGAGGTCGGCAATATTTGTATGCGTGATTGTTGTTTGCATTGATTTGGGTGTTTCTATGTTTACAACATGTATGTAGTTACAAAAAAATGGTCTAAGTAAGTTTATTCGTGTTCTAGAACACAATACAAGCTATGCTCAGTTAGAGATCTACATATAGCGTTTATTTACACCTTAGAGTATTATTAAGGTCATAGCTCATTAGAGCCACCCGGCACCCGACCACTACTACGTCTACTCGTTGTCAACAGGTGGTCCACGGGTGGACGCCGCGTTGTCACTAGTGAACTCGCGTGGTCAACGAATGATCACTCACGGGCAGCGCGCTGTCCACTCGGGACCCGTGCGTTTGCAATGCGCAGTCAACGCTAGGCAAGCAAGCGAGGCGATCCGGCGACGCTACCGACTCGATGAAGTGGGCGCATATCCATAGAAGTCCATATGTGTGTGTCCATATATTTAATTTATGGTTTGATTAATCAATCCTAATTATTATAAGACTTTTAAATTTCTTATCTTTAGAATTTTATCACTTTCTCCCTATTTTCTCTCTTCAACATGTCTTTGCACCTACCACTTTTAATTCTGCATCACCCCAAAGTTGACTGGCAGAGAATGTCATTGTACAATATGTGCATGAAGTTTTAATAAATAAAGAATTCGCCTCGTCTCGTACGACTGCAGGTCGGGTCGGGTGCCGAGTGGCTCTAATGAGCTTTGACCTTTATTATCATTTCATCTCCATCTATAACCATTGTCATAAATTATGAAGTGAATAGATGTACTAACGATTATATTGATATCTATAAGTAACGTCAATCAGTAGAAATCTATTTAAACAAATTTTAAGCAATGACCAAAGTATAGATGTCAAGTATACTCGACTTAAGTGAATCAGGATTGGATTAGGACATTTGAATTCTCGACTTAATACTCGGTCTAGTGAACATTTGTCAGTTTATGTGACATACAAGTAGTGATTAAAAAAACATTCTAAAATATAGCAATAGTTTATTTTGAAAATTTCTATCTTGTACATAGCAAATTTTATTCATACATTCCAGTTAATAATACTATAATGACAATGTACTTATGAAGGCATCAGGTCTGGTCTTAATTTAACGGTCATATTTCGAATTGTCCAAATCTCTCAAGTTTACAATTAATTGCAGAAAACGGCAACTCGAATGATTCCTATTCTTATATTTACGAGAATATTTAAATAGTCCGTAAAAAAGTACAAGCACTATTTTTATCATCTGAACATAAATAAAAAAAAAATTATGTATCATTTGATTTTATAAAATTGCACAACCCATACGCGTACTTCTTACGTGTTCGTTTACATTGAATTCGAAATATGACTAAATTACATATCGGTAAATGTAAATAATCCATAACTAAAAATTATACTTTGATAATAAAAAATAAAACTAAAGACTGAATTAAGATTGTCAATATCATGTTCAGTAACGATATACAATGTACATGTGTTAATTACTTTTTTCGTGATCGAAAAATTATGGTCAACAAGTTCGGGTGCTAACTACCTAAAATAATGTAGAAAAAACCTATTATGTCGCCAGCGACAGCATTATTTTTTAATCGAGTCCATTCCGACCTATTTAGTGTCTAAGACAAGGTGGCACAGTGGGGTTACTACGCGTATTACTTAGGCCTTGTAAACGCACGTTATTTAAAAAGATATCATGCATTCATTCGTATAATTCCTTTCGGCCGCCATCGTAACTGTCTTTCACAACCAGTTGTCTACGAGGATTTTTTATTCTTTCATGGCAACCAGTTGTGATAGACCATTTATTCTTGGTACATAACTAGTTGCCAAAAAAGAAAAACTCAAAAAGCCTATTTGCTATTGAAGAGTTAATTGTCTTTTTCCACAACCATAGTAGGAAAAAATTAATATGGTGATCCATTAACGAGTTTAAACCTCGGAATGAGACCATAAATAGATCCTACTAATATTAAAAATGTGAAAGTTTGTGATGATGTTTGTTACTCAATCAAACGTAAACTTTCCATGCCATCCTTCAACATTGTTGTTCGTTCTTACATTTTCTTTTGCACAAGAACATGATTTCATCGTAAAATTTTTCTTTAACCACTATTTTTGGAACTTATAATTTTTTTTAAGTCCACTAGTATTATGAGGCATTTTCGTCATTACGTAAATATAACCTTTTTCTATATAATGAGCTGGTAGTCAAGCAAGCCCTACGCAGCCTGCTACATGTATTCGTTCTGTCCGTAGTTTTACATTTAAGGCTTTTGCTTTTTTCCACAAGCAACGATTATAATGAAAGTAACACCCTTTCAATATGATTTTCGAAAAAAAACTTTGTATGGCATTTATGGCTGCCACTTCGTAACTACTCTTCTTCTTCAAACCATCCACTTTTGTTAATTAATATTACATTTCTCCCAAAGTCAGCTTTACTGTCAGTGTTATGTGCCTTGGATATTATTTTTTTTTTTTTTTGAAATGTAATGAAATGTTGCGTAACAAGATTAAGTGTTCTATCACAACTGGTTGCCATATGAAATAATAAAAAATCTTCGTAGACAACTGGTTGCGAAACGCAGTTGCGATGACTGATGCAGATGAGTAACTAGTTGTGTACCAAGAATAAATATTCTTCTATCACAACTGGTTGCCATGAAAGACTAAAAAATCCTAGTAGACAACTGATTGTGAAACACAGTTGCGATGGCGGCCGAAAGTGTATAAATAATATATTTATCACGTTGGTTGGGCCAAAAGAAAAGAGTATGATGTTTTCTTATAGTGCAGTTGCATGATAGGAATATTAAAAATGATTATGGGATGTAATCAGACGTCAGAATGAATCAACGACTGAATCATAATATGCTGAATCCTAACACGAAACTTTCAGGTTTATAATATAGTGTATTGATCACCTAATAAAGGAACAAGTTAATTAATAGTACAACAGATGGCATACTTAAAACAAGACTTATAATAATGAGCAACTCACAACAAATGAAATAAGTTCAATCGTGATCGACGATATCGCAATACGCGCAGTCTGTGTTAGACTGCGCACGTTCCTAATTAATGACTATCACCCGAGAGAGCTTCTTACATTGATTGTAAGGGCAGGAGCTGTGTCATAGGACCCTGTTGATTAGGCCGCAAGTTGAAGATCGTTCTGCGTAAATATATTCTTATACTACACAGTTCTAGGTGATCTGGTCCTGTTTTCTAATATTTTACAATCATAGAAGCTGTGACAGCAACTTTAAATACACACAATTTTCTTAAACGAACTTAAATTTTACTATTCACACAATAATTGTGGTGAATTTCTACATTTCGTGTTTCCTCATATTGTTAGTTAAGAAGTTATTTAGGGCACGTTAGTGTAAAATTGGAATTAGTGAAAGTGTAGGCGCCTAATATCATCACACTTAAAATAACAAAGTTGTTTGATAAAAGAAATGTTTAAATACCAATAAAACATGAAAGCTTTTAAAATATTCCAGTGTAATAACTCACAAGATGAGACAATTAACTTTGTGTAAATGATCAAAAATATCTTAACCAAATTGCATACAACGATTTTAACTCGTAGAGGAGTCCCATCAAACGATTTTAGTATATTTATTTACAAGCTAATAGGGGCAAAAGTAACTATTTGAGATACCTAAATAGTGACTCTCAGTTAATAATAATAAAGTACAAATTAGCTTGCACGGTTGGCTTCTCTAAAACATTTTAAATAAGGTAATTAATTGCCTATGATTAAAATAAATTGTTTAGCAGTCCTCATGAACTTAAGTGTGACATAAAACTGTGAAAAACTATATTCGTTATAGTTTTCAAGTTCTTATTATTTTTTAAAATGTTAACCCAAATATTATATTATAATATCCCGCGATTGTGCTGTGTCTGTGTGTAATATATCGATAATATGTATGTATTTAGAAATATATATGTATGTTTATTAGCAGTCTGGTTACCATAGAACAGACTCTGCCTAGTTTGGGATCAGACAGCCGTGTGTAAGATGTGTGAAGTTATTATTATTTGGTGAGGGGAACGAGACATTATCAAGTCAAACCTGAAGAGAGAGAATCTCAGATAGATCCGTAGTTAAAGGGCTAATCAAATATGGAAGATGCTATTTCAAATCTGCACATGCACAAAGCAGTCAAAAATTAGGGCTTGGCATGATTAGTTCCTACTCTTGAATCCACTATTAATAACGTTTACTAATTGTCAAGTTTACAGCTCTAGCTTGGTAAGTGCTAGCAATGGAGATGTTGTGGACGTATTGGTTTTTACTGTTAACTACAGCTACCCAAATTATGTTGTTGGTATGGAAAAAAGTCAAAATCTCAATATTATTTAACTATTCGATAAATAAAAAAAAAACTGTAATACAGGAACGTCGTCACGGCATCATCAACTATAGACCAGTTAATTCAAGCCTAATATCAGTGGCTAATACATATTTTCTGTTGCAATTGCTTGTCGCTTAGACAGACTTAAACACAGAGTACTACATATTTTCACGATTGAAATCTATTTGCTTTTAATTCTAAACTGTGTGATAAGCTGTCGAATTCTGAACAAATAGAAAATGTCTTATGTACGGCTCAATTTATCACAATATTAGGAAAAAACTTAACGTCTCTCCAATCAAATCTTAATTTTAAAACCAATCCAAACTATACATAGGGTACACTGAAAGTTCTACGCTCCTGGCGGGAAATCGCGTGTTAATTGTTTTTTATCACAAGTTGGAGTTAGTCGTCCGTAGCAAAAAACTGAATTAAAGCGAAAAGATTTTAGAGCGATGATTTTTTATGATTTTAAAATTTCACTGACTCCGCAAGACTGCACTGCTCGTCTTCAAAATGCTTTAAGAAGGTAAGCACCTCATTTGAGCACCGTAAAGCGTTGGTACGCAGAATGTGACCATGGCCGCGTTTCTCTCCATTATGAAATTCGTGAAGATCGGCCCTCAACTGCGATCACTAAGGAAATGCGGTTACTGTCAGGCAACTAATTGAAGAAAACCGGCGTATCACCTACGAGGAGATTCGAGGATATTTGGGGATTGGTATGAGTCAAATTCAAAAAATCTTACATCAACATTTAAAAGTTAGAAAACTTTGTTGACGCTGGAATCCTCATGAACTCACCCCAGAACAAAAACTCGTGTTGATTGTGTAAAAAAATGTTGTTAAAGTACGATTGCGGACGTTCAAATGGTGTATGACTTTGTAACAGGAGATGAAACATAGATATATTGTTACATGCCGGCAAGAAAGCAACAGTCTTCTGTATGAGTGTTCGAAGGTGACAGCAAACCATCAAAATTGAGGCAGGTGAGAAATGTAGGCAAAAAAATTATTGTTGTGAAAAATATGCTCTTAGAGCAATGGTTCTCATGTTTTCAAAAATGGTTTGACCGAATGAAAAAATGTTTAAAATGTAATAAAAAATACTTCGAAAAGCAGTAAATATATTACTTTACATGTAAATTGTTTTATTAATGAGTTACGCAAAACTTTCAGTGTACCCCACGTAATATTACAAGATCAATGTTAAATCATAGCTAGATAAAAGGCTGTTCTTTTATTTTTTCAGCCTGCGCCTTCCGTTTACTCTCAGCAGCAATCTGTTTCAAGGTCAACTCCCTATTGTCTATCAAATGCTTAACGTCATCAAACTCTTTGAAAATATCCAAATCATCTTGATGCAGTCGCACGTGACTCTTTAAGCTGCACTTCTGCATAAAGGTCTTCTTACAAATTTCGCATTGGAATCTTTTGTCGTCTTCGTGAATTTTCATATGCTCCTTCAAAGTTCGCGCTCTTGAAAACGTTTTTCCGCAAACGTCACAGGAGCATACTTCACCGCCCGTGTGTCTTGACAGGTGATCCACTAGACCCCTTTTAGAAAAGAACTTAGCATTACACTTGTCGCAGAGGTAGCTCCTTTGCTGTAAGTGATGGTGCTTGATATGTCTGTTCAGTTCAAATTTCTTTTTATAAGTCTTATTGCAAGCGTTGCACGGATATATTATTGGAGCTTGGTTGTGTTCTTTCACGAGATGTTCGCTCCTATCGTAGTAACTAACAAATATTTCTGGACAATGTGGGCATTTGTTTCGAAGCCAACCTCCTGTGTGAACACCTTTTTCGTGATTCCGTTTCTTTGTTAGAGACGTATAAGATTTATCACAATAATCACAAGGGAATATGCCCTGAGCGTGAGTTTTTCCGTGTTTTCTTAAGGCTGCAATAGTTATGTATCCTGCCCCGCACTTCTTGCAGCAGTAATTCCTATAATGGCTGCTCATATGATGGTAAAGATTCTTGAAGGATATGTGTACTACGGAACAAACGACGCAGGTAAAATTGAGTCCGTTTTCCAAACGAAAAGGTAGTATAATGTCTTTTATATGTTTGTAAATAGTCTTATTATGGACAGACACGAGGTGGTCTTTGAGATCTGTGAGGTCTCTCATTCCTAAATTGCATACTGTACAACGAAGGTTAGTGATATCTACTTTGATAGGGTTATAGCTAAGCTTATAGTCTATGATGGAGTTGATTTTGTCTTTTTCAGATTGTTGGGCTGTATGTTTTCGCAGTTCTTCAATATCAGGGAAGTAGTTAGCGCAGTAGAGGCAGGAGAAGCCTCTGATCGTCTTGTCCCTGAAAGGACTAGCGTTGGAGTACTGTAGTATGGCAGTAAGGTTGACCCTGTGCTCAACGCGTTCTGGCGTCGCGCTTTCATCCGATTTCTTTTTCCTTTTTCTGCGTTTGGGGGCTTCCTCGTCCGTTCCTACAACAAACGAGCACATCTCATTATCTCCCATTGATTTCTTCTTAGATTATTCTTGAGATATCTGGGCGATTGTTTTTAGCACTGATCGAAATTTTCCGTCAGGTTTTAATTGTTTTAGGCCGGTTAAAGGATAAAATGAAAATTGTATAAACAATTTTTTTTTTTTACCAGATGCAATTTTTTTACAAATCTTATATAAAGATTTACTTATTGACATCACGAAAAACATTAAACAAAAGAAGAACACAATAAAACCATAATGACAGCTTCTCCTTTTTTCATCCACTACATTTAAATTGAGGTCAGTTCAAGGTTTTGATGACAACAGAAGATCAAAATTAATTATCAGCATCTGTTACACTTAATAGAAGATGCTGATAACTAATTTACTTGAATGCATTTGTTGATGTAGTTGTAAGAGCGAATAACATGGATTTTCTCTGCATGCTTAAGAAATGTCACATATGTATGGAAAGTTGTTGGTAAAAGGCCTGCTTGTATCTTTAATATTAACACCTTGTTTTATAGTTAAGTACCGAGATCCGGACATGTCATCGTCTCTTATGTTGTGTCTCGCTAATAAACCAAATTTCAAATATTCAAGCACAGTTTCATATGAGGCGTAGTGGTAACCGAGTAGGTTAGCACATTACAAAGTTAAATAATACTAGCCAGGTCAGTCTATGATGGGTGACCATTCTTAACACATTTAGACCCCTCCGTGCCTCGGAGAGCACGTTAAACCATCCGTCCCGGGTGCCATACAAACATCTGTGACATTCGTTACGGGTAGTTGGAGCCCAAAAAGTCCGACAACCTGGTCTAACTACCGAACTTTGATATCGCCTAGTACTTGCTGCAGTCGCTTCACATAAAATATCAAAGTTCGGCCGTATCGTAGTTAGACTGAAAGCCGACCCCAAACTTAGTTGGAAAAAAGGCGCAGAGGATAATGACAGTGTAGTTTCATATATTTATTTTATGTAGGTAAAAAAATACTCTGACTAGATCGATGTGTTCGCGAGATGGATACGCTTGAGCTGTTCATTTATCTCTAGCCACTGGGACTCTACCTAGTCTTGTTTGGGAGGAGGGTGCGTGCTACACAAGCTTGAAGTTTTAATTTGTGCCCCAAACGCATCTAATGCGGAGATCGACTCGCACACGTCACGATTTAGGATAAATCAACCCTAACTTGCGAGTTTTTATTCTATCAATTAAGCTCTATATTAAAGTTAATATTGGGTTTTCTAATTATTGCTTCAATGAACTTGTCACTTGCAAAATTTGAAATTGATGAAAGTCGACATGACGATTTGTGAAAACTTTTTACAAGATCAAGACAGTACGAACTATAATCAAATATATGTATATTTTCAGTTAAACATTAATTTTTATACATACTAAGTTGAAGTTAATCAATTTTTTATCGCCTGTACTACTTCAGTAAAATGAATTGCTTTAATTATTCGTAATTTGCATCGATCGTAGTTTTCACTATCAAGAAAATTTTAATACATAAAAAATCTAGATTTCAAATCAATTATACGAGTATTTCTATGTAGAAAGATATTAATGAAAAATTTGTTGCAACATTTTCCCCTTTTCACTTTGGTTGGATTACAATGTTACTATTGTAAGATAGATGAATCTTAGCCTCGAGGCAGCCCTGGTTCACTTAACACGTACACAGATGGGCGTTGCCCCACAACTGCCCTCCCTTGGCTTTAATATGCTTATTTACCTAGTATTTCGTTTATTAAAGTAATTTTTAAGTTAAATTTAGGATTTCCAGGGCTCTGGACTAAGTCCAAAAGTAGAAGCGCGATGTAACAATAAAAAAAATAGTAATAATATTAAAATTAATAAAAAAAAAAATCATTTTGTCTAAACAAGAAGATAGACTGGTACTTACATTTCAAATATTCAGGTAATCCACCAATATTCTTTTAATGAACACTTCTAATTTGTTTGGGCACTTTTGTAGTGTACGAGCAATTCACTAAATTCCGAAAAGAATTTCGCATATGATTGAGCTCCGGATACTTTTCAAATAGGTTAGATTTCCTTGGTCATACGGTAATAATACGGTAGTTTGGTATGATCTTCCATGTGTCAATGCAGTATATTTTGTGGTTGGTAATATTAATATTATTGGGTATTACTCCCTATACACTCTGTACCGTAGCGAGTAACCCATATAATATAGAAATACGTACAGATATTTCTGATGTACGATAAATTGTGTTTAAAAATTTAGAAGTCAATATCAATGAGGCTATGATGAACTAAAGGATAAATATTATTATTTATATACATACATAGGCCATTTCATTAAAAAGAGATAAAGTTTTCTATTACTTTTTTTATGACATAATTGTACCCCAACAGCACCATTTCATTTCAGTTCAAGATAACACTATATGCACATATGCAGTCATGGTCTTGTAAACTTTCCCAAATGGTTCTTTATATCAAATCAACTTATGAAGATCTATGAAGGTCTACACATGATGTGCCTGTCTTCATGGCGTAAATAAATTAAGTGGTCAAAAGCCTATAGTAATAAGTAATTTTAAGTTATTTTTTACATAAAAGTTATTTTATTTTAATCAGAGTGAACAAGTTGCTTGTCGCATTTAAAACAGATTTATCAGATAGATCATAATATGTAAAATAATGTCGTTACCAAAGTACTCAGATTACAAGTCAAATGTTTCAGGTTTTCCGTATTTATAAATAGGTCAAAAAGTAAATTATAATGTCAAAGTAACATAAAAGTTAGTAATTAAAAAACGGACAATATTGCAAAGTTAATAGTGCTTAGAATCCTACGAAATATTAGGATTTTTTCATATCCAAGTATTGAACTTTATTGGAACTTGTCCCAAGAGGGTCATATCACTTACCTTGGGTACCTAATTTAAAGTTTCTAAATTTGACTATAGAAAGGTTAATAAATTGCAGTATTTACGTGAACGGTTACATAATGGAATAAAAATAACTAACACGAAATTTGGTATATCAATACGAGGGCTGCACTAAAAGTATCGGGAATGGAACATTTCCACTGTTTCTGTCATATTAAATTTTTTTTAATTAAAACTCCTTGGTTTTAAAAATCGAATACCATTTATTTATTTAAAAAAAGAATCTCGGTCTTGTCACAAGGTTTTGTCAAACTTGTTTAGTCGTTGAGAAAATGGAATTGACTCGAGAAAAATCAAGAGCGATGATTTATTATGACTTTCGAAGTGGTTTAACACAAAAACAGTGTGTTGACTGATGATTTCTGCATTTGGTGATGAAGCCCCATCCAAAACCACAATTTATCGCTGGTTTGCTGAATTTCAACGTGGACGTGTCAAGCTCAGTGATGATCCCCGTCAAGGTGGTCCAAAAACTGCAGTCACCCAAGAAAACGTTGATGCTGTGCGTAAGCTGATTGAGGAAAATCGACACGTGACATACCGCGAAATTCAGGCAACTTTAGACATTGGCATGAATCAAATACAAATAATCTTGCATGAACAATTAGGTGTAAAAAAAGTTGTTTTCCCGATGGATACCGCATTCGCTCTGTGAAGAGCAAAAAGAGGCTCGCGTTACTTGGTGCGTCAGAACTCTCGAAAGATTCCACGCAGGATCCTCAAATGCTGTATACAACATCGTATCAGGTGACGAATCCTGGATATACGCGTACGAACCCGAAACAGTCACGAGTGTTCACGGAGTGTTGCAAAAAAAATGGTGGCCACGTTTGTCTATAAAACCGGCCATGATGCGACTATTTCTCTTGAGGGACAAAGAACGGTTAATGCAGAATGGTATGCTATTATTTGTTTGCCACAGGTCGTTTCTGAACTCCGTAAAGAGAACTGCAACCGCCGCATCATCCTCCATCACGACAATGCGAGTTCTCACACCGCGCACAGAACAAAAGAGTTTTTAAAGCAAGAAAACATAGAATTATTAGACCATCCGCCGAACAGCCCCGACCTAAGCCCTAATGATTTCTATACTTACCCTAAAATAAAGAATAAATTGCGTGGTCAGAGATTTTCATCACCTGAAGAAGCTGTAGACGCCTACAAAACGGCCATTTTGGAGACCCCAACTTCTGGGACCAATCATTGAAGCAACCATTCCATGGTTGCTTCAATGATTGGTTCCATCGTATGGAAAAATGTGTCAAATTTCGCGGAGAATACTTCGAAAAGCAATAAATACATTTTTAAATAGTAATGTTGTGTCACTTCCTTGATTCCCGAAATTTTCAGTGCCGCCCTCGTATAAGGCCTTATAAAGGTTCAAATAGTGTCTAGAAATTACAATGACAAATAAAAAACTGCAGATGACACTATATATTTCATAAAAGAATCATTGCATATACAGTTTAGTTATGGTGAGAACACCACAACAGTGCTTTGCAGCTGTACAAAAAAACTAACCATGATTAAGGCTATGATCGAGTAATTCAAAGGCTAAGCTAACTTCCGAAGTAAAGAGAAATAATTAATATAATATTACTGTAGTAATTTATCACCCATAATACATGATTGATAACTTCTTCAGTATTTTTCAGAGAATGCATTAAAATAACATCAAATTAAAAACCTTTCATCTGTCTTGAGTTTATGTTTATTCAAGCGTGGTCCTAGATTAGCTCCTTGTAGCAATAAAAAAATTGTAAAAAAAGTTACTAACGTATTTTTAGTTATTTCGCTTATCAAATATTTAGATAGTTCTCACGAAGATTAAAGCTACTAGACCCAACACGAATGCCAAGTAAGAATTGGTAATCCTTGCCAGTAGACCATGTTTCACTGTTGACTAATACTAGTTGTTTTTTTTTAACCTCTTTTAGGATATAAACTTGGATATGTCTGCAGATAATTTTGCAATATTGTAGCACTTAAGAACTAACACAGAAATATTAAAGGGAAGGAACTAGAAAAGCTGCTAGTCAGTTTTAATTTATTAGTAGTATGTTTGACTAAATCAAACAAATGTTTTAGGTAAAGTATTGAACCATGCCAAATGAGATAAAAAAAATTAAGTAGCTTTTCTAATACTTTTCCAAGTGAAATTTTAACAATGTGTGGAAAAAACTTTGTGATGTACACTCTTTAAATGGTAATTTCATGCTAAATATTTGTTTTTTATCAAGCCGATTTGAAGTCTTTACTATTCAGAAGTAGGATGAAGGGTGTACCTTATTTAGTAAGTAGAATAAATGTTGTACGATTTAATCAAATCATTTTTAACCTAAAATAAGCTCTATAGATATATTTGGTAAAAGAGAATCTATGTAGTCGATAAATAATAGTTTATAACTTTGTAAATACGGTGTAGTAATGCACTTCTTCTATTTTGAATTTCGATTTGTCTACAAATCATGTGAATTCTTTATTTGTGTGCGCCTTAAAATAATATTCTTCAATAATTTTGTATGCCACGTTTCCTCTCGTCTCATCAATTAATTGGTCTTTTACTTTATACATGTTTCTTCTTACATCGGTTTTGTAGATATTTCAGAAACTTATTTATTTGTAACTTGTAGCTTTAACCACTTGGTGTCACCTGCCCTAAATATTAATATCATATTTTTGGAGTTACAGCATCCTCAGGTTATCTGGTTTATCAGGATTGCAATATTTATTTATTCTTTCTCACACATTTTCTTGCATTAAAAATTAAATATAAAATTTTCTTCTACTTTTTAGACTGTTGCCTCTCCATTGCAAAATTCTTCAATGTCAGGATAGTAGCAAATCTTGGACCAATTTTATAATATTAAAAATATTTCTATCAAGTATAA